>OX376188.1:5910096-7253671 GCA_947363905.1 Lithophane semibrunnea | reverse complement strand
AATTCGTAATTATTTAACTTCAAATATGAAAGAATGAATAAACAATCGCTCACCAGATTATTACAATAGTACATTACTATTACTGTCGCAGCCTGTAACTGACGCATTGATGGACGATCTTGAAAATGTGGACCGAGGCACACATAAGTGAGTTCATCAATGCTTGGTTGCGGCCAAGACTTAAATAGTACTTTTCTCAAATATGCGCAGAAATTCAAACAGAGTTAATTATAAATTCCAGAATCAATGTCGGACCATGATAATTTTTCATGCGCCAATATGTTCACTTGTTTATTCTTTTAGGGAAGGTGCGTATTTACGCGACCAGGTTTTTTACACCAGGTTTTTACTTGTCAGTAGGTACCTACGCCGACCAAGTGCCGACCCGAAATACTCGCAAGACTTCAAAGTATTTTGCTCCGTCGACTCTCGACGCGACTGCTCCTTATTTATATGAAGTTACGGATCAATGTTCTTAGCAAGTATTTTTACTTTAAAGGTTTGGAAGTTTTTTTTTTTGTAGACGCAATTCTGCTCCTTATTTATATTACGTTACGAATCAATGTTCTATGCAAGTATTCTTTCTTCCGTACATTACTGTCGCGGCCTGCAACTGGGCTATTGATGGACTATCGTGAAAATGTGGGCCGAGGCAAAACCGAGGCACACATACATGAGTCCATCAATGCCTGGTTGCGGCCAAGTCTTGTATAGAACTTTTCTCAATCTCACAATGCGCGGAATTTCAAACTAAGTACTTAAATTAATTATAATTTCCAGAATTAATGACGAACAAGAATAATGTTTCACGCGCCAATATGTTCATTTGTTTCTTATTTATTTTAAACGGGTTATTCCCAAAGTACTTACCCCATTCTTTTTTAAGTCTTTTTTCTAGTTTAAGTTACTCCAAGGAATTTGTATTATTAAAAAATACTTATTATTTTATTCCCATTCTGCTCCATAGGTATCTTGAATTATTCTCAAAGTACTCCACCGATTATTCGTTATCAATCTTCAAACTGCTCCATAAACAGCTCTATTTGCAAAACAAATCGAAATTTAAATAAAATCTTTTCTCAAACATGCTTGGAAATTCTCGCATTATTTTGATAAGCTTCTTCGAGATAAATCAAAATTGCTGTACTGGTAAAAAACAAGTCACGATGCGGTCAGTGTGTCGTCTTAGGGGAATTATCTGTTGTGTTGTGTTATTTGAAAATGGAACGAACTTTTTACTTCAACGCGCAACGCATCAAAGATTTTTAATCAATGGGACTCACGTTACTCTTTCACAAATGCGATCATGATCCTTATTGGTAAGGTTGCACGGAACAATTTCCTATGAAAGTATTTTTTTACGTTTAGGTTTAGAAGTTTTTTTTGTAAACGCCATTGTAATCTTTATTTCTATAGAGTTGAGGATCAATGTTCTATGCAAGTATTTTTCTTCCACCAAGTCTTGGTTGGAAGTTGGACGTAACCTTTTTTGCATACGCGATTGTGCTCCTTATTTGTATGACTTTACAGATCTATTTTCAATGCAGAAAGAAAACACTTGAAAGTATTTCGAGCCCTGGTTTTTGGCACTGGTGTCTAAAGGTGGCTTGGCCCTGGTACCTACTCGATTTTACATAATAAAATAAATAATTTGTCTTTTCTTTCAACTGCGTAGTAATTTTATCTTATCATTAATGCACTGTTTTTAGGGTTCCGTACCCAAAGGGTAAAACGGGACCCTATTACTAAGGCTTCGTTGTCTATCGGTTGGTCTGTCGGTCGGGCTGTCGGTCGGTCTGCCGTCCATCGGTCGGTCTGTTGGTCGGTCGCCTACCCTACCTACCTACCTACAATCCCTACCTACCCACCCTACTTACCTACCTATCCTACCTACCTACCCTACCTACCCTACCTACCCTACCTACCCTACCTACCCTACCTACCCTACCTACCCTACCTACCCTACCTACCCTACCTACCCTACCTACCCTACCTACCCTACCTACCCTACCTACCCTACCTACCCTACCTACCCTACCTACCCTACCTACCCTACCTACCCTACCTACCCTACCTACCCTACCTACCCTACCTACCCTACCTACCCTACCTACCCTACCTACCCTACCTACCCTACCTACCCTACCTACCCTACCTACCCTACCTACCCTACCTACCCTACCTACCCTACCTACCCTACCTACCCTACCTACCCTACCTACCCTACCTACCCTACCTACCCTACCTACCCTACCTACCCTACCTACCCTACCTACCCTACCTACCCTACCTACCCTACCTACCCTACCTACCCTACCTACCCTACCTACCCTACCTACCCTACCTACCCTACCTACCCTACCTACCCTACCTACCCTACCTACCCTACCTACCCTACCTACCCTACCTACCCTACCTACCCTACCTACCCTACCTACCCTACCTACCCTACCTACCCTACCTACCCTACTTACCCTACCTACCTACCCTACTTATCTACCCTACCTACCTACCCTACCTACCCTAACTAGGTACCCTAACTAACCTACCTACCCTACTTACCCTACCTACCCTACCTACCCTACCTACCTAGTATGGACCATACCATAGTTGGGAAAAGGCTAGGCAGATGATGACCTACATAAAAACCATATAAATAAAAACAGTATGTACGTAGAAACCGCAGCACTAATAAAGCATCCACGCGAACTAGACTCTCTGCAGCGAGCTAGTCTAGACACGCACACTATTGTAATTTGTTCGTGATTATTTGCACTAACATACACAAACGTACGTAGTCGGTCAATAGCCGGCGCGGAGCACCTCTGAACCTGTTAGAGGGGTAATTTAAAAAAAAAAATTGTCTAATTTACATTTCTGCTCAATACAATCTGTAGTACTTCTAACCATCAATTTTTCAGTATAAAAATATTTCCAAACATCAAAGCCGTTTAGAAGTAGTAGGGAAATATTAGCCAAAAATTGCATTTTGTTAAATATTTTTTAAGGCAAAAGTATTAGTCATACGAAAAAATTGCTCAATACAAAATGTTGTACATGAATCTATGGCAAACATATATTTTTTCAGATCTTTTAACCAAGCCGTTAATGAGGAGTAGGCTTTTTAAAGTGACCGTGTTACGGTACTAAACGGGACTAAGCGCCTTAAAAACCGAATCGAATGGCACTGCTGTTCTTTATCCGAAAAGCTGATGTTCAAACATTGTTGTTTGATACTTCATCTCTGCATTTGTACACTGATACAGCTATTGATTACGATTCTCAAGCTGGATGAGCACAGGATGCCCGTCAAACTCAAGGATCTAATAAAGATCAAACTGCATCACTAATTTTGCACGCCAGTGAAACTGAATCTGTGAACTTTCGTATTAAGACGGAATAATAACTAATCATGGTAAAGTAGAAATGATCTACAAAGATCAAATAAGTTAAATACTTATTGATATTTTATGTTAGATGACTAAATACCTACCTAATAAGCAGATGTAAGTACATATAAAAAAAAATATGGATGTATTTCTCAGTAGCAGCCCGCAATGTGAATTATACATAACTGACGAAATGTGGATGTACTATAATAGGTAATTAGGTAAACTCCTGCCTAAGCTTCCAGGAAAAATCGGCGTGATGAATCAATGTTTATTTATAAAAACAGTACCTAGTAAAAGAGTAAAGATGGCACATCAATATTTCTTTATGTTTACGAATTTTATCAAAACACTGGTAGAACAGTTTTAGCAAAATGTTTTAAGAGATGTTATTGTTATTCAAATCCGGAGGACAGTGTTTAACTTTACAAATAATGTATTGGAAATACTTGTTTTCTGAACATCTGTCATGGAAATGGTTAATTTAATGCATCTATGTCGACCAAGAAAATGTATTTCACATAAATTGCCATAGATGACATCATCATAACTGAAGCGTACTTAGAATCGTATAATAAGTAGTACCAATATAGAAATTAGAAACATAATTATCATCTTAATATGACGCTTGTATTCCTCAAAGGGCTACGTACGAGGTCACTTAAAGGATATACTCACTCTTAGGAAGTTACGAACCAGTTCCAAAGTAAAAAAAAAAAAAAACCTTTTTTATAAGTACCACATTATATATTTAAAATAAAAAATATACCTACCTGTGAGGTATCTACCTTAGCCAGCCACCTTTTAAGCCCGAACACAAATAATGCTTCTTGGTGGTAATAGTAGGTAGGAAAATGTCGGGAGGAAATTTTTGAGTATGAATGTGGATGGCTATACGAGTAGGAGAAGACCAAACAAACGATGGATGGACTGTGTAAATAAGGATATTATGGCTAGAAAGGGAGTGATTTCCGAGATGACGATTATTCAAATTTACCTATGCGATATCGTTGTCGCGCTCGGTAGCGTGGTCCAAAGTGACTAAGCAGAAAGCGGAACAGAGGGCCTAGACAAGTGACAATCGCTTCCAAAGCGTTTCGTATTTCTACAACGATTTTCAACAGGATTGACATAAGCTTTTCGATAGCTTATGTCAGTCCTATACATTTTTGCCTTTTCCATCATCGTTATCGCTGATAGAATGTCACTTTGTCTAGGGCCTCAGTGATATAACTTTATATCTGAATAGGCCTTAGAGAAGTAAAGAAGAAAAAAAATGTTGTGCCGACCCCAAATAAATTAATAAGGACAGGAGAGTGATGGTGGTGACGATAATAGCCTTATTACGTAGAATTTCTTTTATTCAACGAATTTCTCATACTTGGTCAAATAGTCTAGATTCGAGTACTAGTTACTAGGCAAATTATACGAGTAGGAATGTATAAATTTTAGGCGTTAATTAATAAACTCGTTCTATTCTTGGAGTCGACTTTAATGACATGTCATTATTCGATATTTCGATAACCTTTAAACTTGAGAAAATTTTTGTCTTATTTTTTAATGTCAAGGACGCTATTGGAATGTAATTAAATTTTAACTTATAATTTATTAAAACTGTGCAAGCCTTCATTTTTTATAAAATCTATTCCATAATTTTAAACTGTTATTTTGTGTGTAATTTGTTAAGAGACACTTTCGGAAGACAACACTAAAATATTTATAAATAGTCATTTTAAGCGAAATGAATTTCTGTGTTATGTACTATTTAAGTAAGACAGAAAATTAAAAGCGTTTTCAGTTTAGAAGAAAGACAGAAATGAAAGCTTTTCATAGCGTGCGAATTGGGAGAATCGATTGACCGAATGAAATAGGTTACTGGGGCGGTCCGAAAACACAGACGGACGGACTTATGATTGGATGGACCTACTCAAAACATATTACATTTAAATAAAATTGAGTAGGTAGTGTAATTGAAGGGTGGCATTAATGAATTTATAACTATTCCGTTGTAAAAGTTGTGCACTTTTACGACAACTATCAACACCTATCTATCTACTTTGGTAAAAAATATTATTTAGAGGGTTAAATTAAATTAGCTAGAGAAACTTTGCAGACATGATGGGTATCGATTTCTAAACAAGATAAAGCAAAAAAAACTAAAATTTGGTATTTATTTTGGCATCAACGACCGAAGATATACTAAAAAAATATCAGTTTAAAAAAAACAGTTTTTTTGTGTAAACTTCACTAACGTGATCGGTATCGATATCTAAACACGATAAAACAAAAAAAAAGGGATTTTCTCAACTCATACTTCAAGTACGTAACTAAACTACCAGCTACTAAACAATATATCATCATCATTTCAATTTTTGTTTGGTTGTATCGTGTATAGTTATCGATACCCATTACGTCTGTGGCGTCTCGCTAACTAATTTATTGACCTTGTATAGCATCTCATTATAAACAACATACCTACCTACCTACTTGAATTATCATGAATATAAAACTAGAAACAAAAAGTTTTTATACGAATCTCGCGTCTTGATTTAAGTAGGTACTACAGTGGAATCCCGAGTGTAAAACGTTTATTGAAACTTCGTATTTTTATCATTCTTCTCTCGTCACATTCATCATAATTTCATCACATTCCTCATGACGTGCTGTCATGTCGGTCCTTATTATGTTCGTTTTTGTTTGAACAAGACGAGAGACGTATAATTTTGCGCCAAATGCGGGAAAACCGGAGTAGTGTGTCTGCAATGCTGGGCACGCGCCGTCTACCTGTATCAACTTCCTTATCTGACTCGTGTCTGGTATAGGGTGACCAACTGAACTGTTTGTACGGTTCTTACTTTAATTTAAATGATGCCTGTAAAAAATAGGTACCTACCTAAGTTGATTATCAAATGCATTTGACTTGATTACCTAGATTTGATTAAGTACATCTGAGCTACTGATAAAAATATTGAATCAAAATAAGCACACCAAGGATGAATATTTTCAGAAGACTAGTAATGGAAATGACAGTTTAAGTTTTGTATCATCATAATGGCCGCGACATAAGAGTTGTAGGTTAGACACCAGACAGGCACTTTACACTGTAAATTATTTCATCACCACTGCTGTCAAATCGGTGAAGGAAAACATCGTGAGGAAAATCGCATGTCCTAGAACCAAAAATTCGAAGACATGTGACATCTACCAACCCGCACTGGGCCCGCGTGGTGGACTATTCCACCCTGATTATTCATATTATGCATCAAAATCAGCCTAGCTGTGTTCAGAAGACTGGGTTCTTCCGAGGACCTGCTCATGAAACAGATGCTATAGATTCACGCTACATTTAGCACATCGGTAGTCTTTGTCAGATTGATCGGCATTTAAGTTTCCAATTTCTCGTTGCAATACTTAGTCATAATTTGGTAGATACTTAAAGGATTGTCATGTTTCGTTCACTGAGTTTTTTAAAATAAATTATTTTCTTTTTATTTGCTACATTAGCCGAAAGTTCTTCTAGGTCTGTATGGTCCCCCTACTTCTGTCCGCTATCCCATTTGTATTCACCGCGACACTCGTCTGGAATGTTAGCGTAATTTGGGATTTCACAGATGTTGATTTATTCAAAATAACATTTTTATTTGCTATTTGTATTGTTTTTTGTGTTGTTGCTATTTGTATTGTTGTTATTTTTTGCTATTTGTATTGTTGTAGTATTTTAATATTTCAGTGCTGATAATACATAGATGGAGACAGAAACGGATACAAGTTTTTTAGAATTTTGTAATGTTTTATTTTTCAAGAATTTCGAAAAGAAAAATCTAGTTCTGTAAAATAGGTTTCTAAAAGATTCCCATCGAATGTAATATTTATGTATTGGACGATGAACCTGGAAGCTACTTCCGAAAATCAATACCTGGGCGATATGATTTGATTTGCTCAGGTACTTTGCTTAATAAAATATAAACTTCTTGGTTTTATAACTCTATAGCATTACAACTATTTCTAAGAGCGCTTCTACAATCATTTTCCATCAAAATGACAGCTAACACGGTACCGCTTTCCCTCGCGATTTTCATAATAATTTTCTACCGAAACTCCTATCACTGGGTAAACATGAGACTTCGAATAAGCCTCAACGGTACGGCGTATCTACCAGGTGTCCCTAATATACCTGTAAGTTGTACCTTTCACCCGGAGACGATTATACCACCTCATATTCAGGCAATGATCGTAGAAAACGCAAGAATGCACTATCCTGTATGTCTGATGGATGATAACGATAGTGGAGGCGGCGATGACTCAAGTGATGATAGTCCAGAAGACCAAGAAGAAGAAGATGATAATTTTTCTAATCACACAGGGCTGGGAACTGGAAGACGTGGTAGGTCGTGCCGCAGAACCAGTGATTTTAGTGTTTTAAGTTTGGTGTTTAGCTCGTTTCTGGTTGTTGTAATTAATAATACTAACTAGTGATCACACTGGTTTTATTACTTTGTTATTATATTAATGTTATAACGGACTCAACATCAAAATTCATGATTTCTTTAGCTACGATGCCGTTCGCATCGTCAAAGGAATCGTCGAAGAAATCATATTGGAAATAGCACCAAATTGTTGTAGCTACGCAGACGTCGCGTAGGCGATGAAGCTACGCAGAAGTCGCATAGGTGATGAAGATACGCAGACGCCGCATACGCCACGAAGCTACGCAGAAGCCGCGTAGGTGATGAAGGTACGCAGAAACGCGTAGGTGTCGCAGCTACGCAGAAGCCACGTAGGTGTCGCAGCTACGCAGACGCCGCGTAGGCGACGAAGCTATGCAGAAGCCGCGTAGGTGAAGAAGCTACGCACAAGCCGCGTAGATGTCACTACTACGCAGATGCCGCGTAGGTGATATAGCTACACAGACACTGCGTAGGCGATGAATCTAATAATCTTTAGACATTTAATTTGCTCTGAGGTTTCTATCAATTTTGAGAATTAGGTGTCATACCTTTTTAGTTTAAATCATATGCAGATTAATTAAAAACTCCCGTGTATGGCATAAAGCAGCTTAAAATTGACATCGAATCTGTGCATCGAAATGTCATCGGGACGCTATGCGTTACCTCTTTCCCTCGCATTTATTGTAATTATTTTATACCGCAACTCATTTCACTGGATTAGACTTTGGACAAACTTCAACAGTACTGTGTATCTCCCTGATTTCCATACAAATTCTATTTTTGACCTGGATACCACCCTACCACCTCAGATGATTATGTTACAAGACATGAGCATGCATTGTCCGGTATACTTGTCGTCTACTGATGATAAAGGGGGTGGTGATACATCGAGTGACGAAAGTAAAGTGGAACAGCCTCCTGAGGCATCCACACCCGCCGAGGAGCCGCCACCTCCTGCCGAGGAGCCTCCAGAAAGTCGTATCCCAACGTACGATGAGTTCGAGAGGTTCAAAGACTCGAGCAGACCTCCTGACAGTCACTACGGGCCTAGTCCCTTCCGACGCTCGTGCTGTGAGGTGTCCAAACAAAGTTGTTTTGTCATGGTATGGAGTTTGGTTCTGATGTCAGTTATTTAACATAAGTTCAAGTAGATCTTCATTAGTTACTTCTTTGTGTTATGTAAATGTTCTTCTGTTGTACCTAGTTGCGGTTTTCTGTAGAACGTTCTGTGATGTACTTATCTAGTTTGGTACAATCATGATTAATAGAAAAATACATAGGTAATAATAAGCACTAATAATTTTCTAACGTAATAAATAAAACACGAGTTATAATGTAAGAATTTTATTATTTTACTTCGATTTTCGGGCAGATTACATAATTGTAGATTCTTACGAAAACATTACAAAACGTAGTAAGATTATACATTGATAAATATTTTATAAATGATCACATTTAAAAGACTTTAGGTTTATATTGCACTTACAAGCTAAGAGGCACTTTGAAGCCTTTGAGTGAAAGCTCACCACATGCGTTTACCAAAACCAGGACCCATTGAATAAACCTAATAAGTTTAATACTAAAACAATACTTAATCAGCTAGCCTTACTTCCTTACTAACAATATGTGGGAGTTTGTAAAGATGTTTGTTACTCATTCACGCATAAACGGGTGAACGGTTTCGGATGAAATTTGGCACAAAGGTAGACCGTGTCTTGGATAGTCACAAAGAATACTTTGTATCCTGGTACATGTTGTAGTATAACTAGAATGTTTGTGGAACCTCGGGCAACGGTTAGTATAAAAACAAAAGTTGTAATGTTTTGAAAATATCATTATGTTTTTATCTTAAATAATTTCAATGCAAGTACCTATAACTCCACGATATAGTATTGACGTCTGCGCTAGATCAACGAGTTTTATCTTATTTTAAGCCATTTCACATTCTCTTCCTATATTTCCTATGAAAACAGATTTAAGATTAAAGAGCATAATATTGGACCAGATGCTTCCAATATGAAAATAAGTCTTAGTCGCAAAAAAATATTTCTATACAAAATACAACAAGGAATTCTACGAAATTTTTAAAATTACCTACTTATTATAATAATTCTAAAAATAAATATCGAACGTGGTGAGCTTAACACTTCTGTTTTCTATTTTATTTATTTTAATTAAAATAGCGACTACTACTAGTAACCACAATAAGGCTAACACACATCGGTGTCTCATATTATAATTATTAGGTATATTACATATTATATAGGCTGTATTTTATTGACTTTTATTTAAAACTAATTTCGTGTTAATAAAGTCAAGCATCGTTTACTTTACTTACATAGTAACATTATTAGGTACCTAAGCAACTTCAAAACGAACAAAATTCAATAGTCAAAATATTTAAAATATTTTTGTAGGTATCTAATACTGTTACATCTTCGTATGACTTAAAGGTAGCCAGTCAGAAAGCCAGCTATCTAATTGCGGAACTTATTTTCGTAACCGATTCAGACTTATCTGTTACATTTTGAAAGTTCAACAACATTCATTGCGCAGTTTACGTTGTTGGCCTATTGATTGTTGTTGATTTTTTCGAACTTATGACGCAATGTATTAGAAATTTATTTCAAATTTGAAACAGATTCCGGAAAGTTACATCTAGCTGAAGTTGAGCGTAAAAGAATAAACTAAGCGGAAAAACTGAATTGATAAACGGTACGAGACTAAATAAAACCTACCCCTTTTTCTAACCTACCCCTTTATCTGTATCGTTTGTACCCAGAAATGTATAGAATTGTACCGATTTAGTTTTTTTTACAGGATTTCCATTTTCAATAGTTTCCCAAATCCATTACTTTGATTTGCGTGGTATTAAACGTGACGTGAGCCATACTGATTTGTAATTTTTATGACCTAAGGCCAAGCTCGCACTGCTAATTATATTCGTGTAAAATTATTATTAGAATTATTTCGCAGTGCGGGCTACGTTTAACCAGGAGTACTTCCTAAATACGCCGAAATTTAGGATTTTATTAAACTTAAGCGTCCAACCGATACAGATTTTATAGCTATTATTTACCAACTGTTGAACATAATATTTATTTTGGTCTTGTATGCGGTAAATAACCTAACGGTGAGCAAAACGATTAGTAGTACATTAAAGATAGGAACCGATCAAAGCAATATACTTAAGTATAACTAACACGATCATCTCGTGAACACTTGAAATAGTCTAACTTTAGGTAATAGGTAATACGGGCTGGTATCCGCAACTCCACGTCAAAGCGCGTATTTTGCGTACGTAGTCTAACTTTATAAAATATGGTATAGATTAGCGCAATTTGAAATGATAATTATTGCCGATAAACAAAAGATTTGTTGCCTGACTTCACATTGTAAAAAAAACTGCTTCTAAAAATAAAAATATTCTTCTAGAGCTTTTATAACGTCAGCATAGTTCACTATCAGATCATTCAGTACCTAATACATTTTTGTGGAATAACAGCTGTTGCAGTCACCAAGATTATAGGTAGCTGCATACACTAAAATACAATTTAAGTCATATCGTAGATGCATTTCCACATGTCACGAGGAATTTCTCTGTGATTTTATCATTTAATACTTGAATAAAAAAATAAATTCGAATAAAATCACAGAAAAAATAAACTAAATTAACTTTACAAATACATTTTCTTACACCCATAATGTACATAGACAATTGCTATAAAATTCTACAAGTATTTTTTACCTCTAGCGCATATACCTACTGAAGTACAGACTAAAAATGCATTTCAGAATGAGTAAAAATAAATACAAAAATTAAAAGACTCAGAATAAATGTGAGCGACGGTGTTTAACAATTTTAAACTTAAATAGTAAGCAAATAGTATTTAAATTGGAATCACATGCTGAAGCTCTGTCTTTATAATATAAATGATATCTTTATGGATATCTCTTGCTTGTTTTCATTAGCTGGGCTTCCGTTTTATGTGATGTTCGAGCCTCAACAGTGCGACATTGAATATGTCAACAAGACGACAGATAATATTTTAATAATCTACACTTTTTGTGTAAGCTTAAAAGCACATTAAATATAAAATCTATACAAAATGAAAACGTCTGCTTGTAAAAAAGCACTTAAATATCAGGAGTCAAGTACTCTCTTACACTATACACGCGCGCATAACTGCTAGTGTGCTCTCAAGCTAAATATTTACACTTTAAAACTAATAAGAGATAGCTAAATCATGTCTTTAAAACTACATTGTTTTGAGTCTTCCAGTAGCAAGGCTAGATGCTTTTCATACAGTACATCCTTCTCAAGTTAGTCACAACAGATATTTGGTATTTCAAATAGTAAGTGGCATACTTCCCCAAAAAAAGCCGATAACTAGGAAATATAAACAAAATCATTTTGTGTTGGAGGAACATTTCCTGAGGCTATAGACAAGATCCCTTTTCTGTAAGCGTTAACCCCAACGGAAAGATCAAATTGAATGGAGTTGACATTAGCTTTAGAGATGTCACGTGACTGCTGCTGTCAACTCCATACATTTTGATCTTTCCGTTGGCGTTAACGCTTACAGAAAAGGGATTTTGTCTAGGCCCCCTGGTTCCTCCGTTACCATACGATACATTGACTTAGAATTACGGACGTGTACATGTTTCTAACATTAGGGCATATATCCCTAGTGTTAATGGTTAAGGCCTCTGATGCGTGACTTCTTAAATGCATCCTATGCATTGTAAATAGGGACGCCTGGGATAGCACGTTACTAGCTTCGTTATACATATTCACATTCTTCATAGGTAAATGTGCGTATAAATCTTACCAACGTTACTTTGCATTTCTAGTTTAATCGTAGTGATATGTTTTAGTTATTAGGAGACAATTCCATCGTAACATTTTCCAAAATCAGGCGGAAAATTGAAACCCTGTAAGCTTTATTATATTAGCCTGCATCGGTATATATTTTGTACCTCTAAGGTGTACTAGGTCTGATCACTTTTAAGATCCAGATTCGTAAGTGACGTCACAGCACGCACCCATGTTTGACCCCGAATAGTTTCTTTAGTTCTGGAAGGATGACATTTCTGACATAGGAAGACTGCTTCGAGCCAATCTTATCCCTCTTGGCGTTTTTCCTGTAATATTTGATGCCAGGCTTGTGGACGACGAAGGCATTGTTGAGGATCATGAACTCATAGTCTTTAACGCACAGGACGTAGCCCTGAAATCAAAATTAAAAGTTTAATTACTAACTTACATAACATAATCAGCCTATAATGTTCCCACTGCTGGGACACAGGCCTCCTCTCTGTGAAAGGGTGTGGGCCGTAATCCACCACGCGGGCTCTCTGCGAGTTGGTAGATGTTACATGTCTTGGAATTTTTGGTTCTAAGACATGCCGGTTTCTTCACGATGTTTTCCTTCACCGTTTTGAGAGCAGTAGTGATGAAATTATTTACACAATTACTAACTTAATTTATGTTAATTATGTTCAAGGTTATGAATGAAGGTTGTTTAGGCCCTAAATGCAGGTGATGAACTTTTTAATGAGGCTGTTACCTGTGTCATTTTGTCTTGCTTGCCTTCCCAGCTCAGTCTTTCATCGTAATAGGGGTCTTCATTCGTTCCAATGAAGATTGGCTCCCAATGCGAGTGCTTCCCTTGCCGCTTGCCTACATGAAACACCCCCATATCTGCAACAGTTCATCAAAAATGATTACCATGTGTTCATAGAAGAGAAAATCATCATCAATAATGAGCTACAGACGTTGATAATTATAATTTACGTATATTGATTGATATTGACGCATTCTTGAATCGGAAAGTTTGCGATTTTGCAAATTGGCGTAAGAAGTTGAAGCCGGTCGTCTGGGAACAGCGGGTAAGGCGCGGTCGTTGAACCATAATACGCAATTAGAATGCCCCATACGACGGCCACGCTATGCTACAGACGGCATAAATAGCTCACGACACTAACAGCACTTAGATTAATTGCCGCTGCATCACTGCTCGTCTCGCGATGCCTACACTTTTGGCAATGAATAGTTAAGTGAGATTACACTGCAAATGATGTGAAAACCGTTACGCACACTGTACGGTCAGCAACGAAAGTCGATTAACACTGTGACTTTTACAATTGTCATCTTAAATGACACAAAATCATTCGATACACTGCTTTTCAGCATTCTATATAGGTTCTAGAGAATAAGGGTTTGCATGTTTTAAATGTACGTTAATGCTCGGATTATATTTTAAATAATGAGCTCAATACATGATTATGATTAAAAGAACTGAAGGTTTAGTCTTCTTTCGTTGCTGTCTGTACCTTGATCGTAAAATAAATCAATAGATGGGTTCTTACATCGTCCTTCCGGAGCAGCCATCCACTCTTTACCATTGGGGATGTTGTGGCACGTCGGACATACGTATTTGTGGAAAGGTATGGCAGTTTTGTTTTTCAACATTCTTTGTAGTTCTGTTTTTGTCGTGGGGGCCTGAAACAGAACATAGAGTTTGATTCAAACTTGATTTTCATAATAAAAATAAAAGGAAGACGTCAAACCACCACTTGAAATATTTGAGTAATAATAATATTATTATTACTATAACATCTGTAATTTCATTTGGTTAAATCTAACATTTTTAAGGGTCTGTTTCTCAATTTTTGGATGGGTTAGTGCGACGTCAAAAATGGAACAGAATTTTATAAAATGATCTGCCACATAAGTTAACCGTAACTAATGCAGAATATATCAGGTGGTGAAGGTTGTAGTTGAGACACAAGTTCTGATAACATCCAGTGGGAAGAGGAGCTGAGGCCCTAGACAAAGTGACATTTTTTCTATCAGTGATATCGATGATGGAAATGGTAAAAATGTATAGCACTGACCTAAGCTATCGAAAAGCTTATGTCAATCCTTTTGAAGGTCGTTGTAGAAACACGAAATGCTTTCGAAGCGATTGTTACTTGTCTAGACCCTCTGATCCGTGGTTTATTATTAGGTTACGAACGATCAAACGAATATGCTAATATTCTATACTTACAAAATAGTTTCCATCTACTTCAAATAAACTTATTGGGAAGACTCTTGGTTTATTGGAAGTGTTTAGTGGTTTTTCGTTTCTTGCGATCATATTCAGGAACTTGGGTACCAAATCTGGACTGGGGTACAGTTCGATGTCTGATGGCAGAACGAAGTGAGTGAGGGCTGCGCTTCTGGCTATGTTTCTACCGACGTTTATTGGATACAACATATTTTTCTGTTGTTTGTACGTCGTGGAGGAGTTGACGGCGTAAGGTGGTGTGTCCGTGCAGGTGAAAGGCGTCTTCAGAAATACATCAGGGTTAGGTATCTGCAAAGAAGAATTAGGAATATTATATTTGTAGGAGCTGAATGGTGCTGATCCTTGCGTCATGTTCGTGAACGGGCGCAGTCAGTTGTGACTGGTCATCTCTTAGCTGCCATGGCTTATTTTAATTTTTGAATTGTTTTTAATTTATATTTGCAGACGCTTTTAACGTGGTTTCTACATTGTTCTCACATGTATAATTTCAACATATGATTCTCATGATGTAACCAATTTATTTGTATCCATTTTTTTATTTAAAGGAGTGTCCGTGGAGTTTCTTGCCCGTTTTTCTCCATAGGTACCTACTACGCTTTAGAATGGGCAACTAGCTTCATATTTCTGACTGACCGACTCCTTGACAATTCAAAAGTGCCTGTAAATGGTTTAATTGAAATAAATGCTTTGAGTTTGAGTTGAGTTTGAGTATATTGTTGCAGTTCACATGCAAAATGGGATTTAGCGATCCAAATTATGTTATGGAGTGTTTTACCTTTGTTTTATTAATTTAAAACATTTCCTTAGCTAAAAGTGAACAAACAAGGAACAGAAGTTCCCTACCTGGCTCATTGCCAGACAGTAGTATTGTTATGTTCCGGAATTGTGCCGGGAGCGGTCGACGACTTTGACTATCTAGGAATGTAGTCATGAATTTGACTGTGGCTAGAGCTGATCGTGTGTATGCACATATATTCGCAATCTATGTGTCTGCGGAGTTTAGGCGCACTGGCGCCGGCCAGTCCGTTAGGACACATCAAGTTTTAGCTAAGCAGGATGTGTCCATGGCTAAGCCCGAAAGTCTAACAACCACTCTTACCAAGGGTTACCCAGTAATTGGGTTGTGGAGGTCAGATAGGCTGTCAATGATGATGTGCCCACCAGCTTTAGAAGAATACCAATTGCTATAACACTGTAAAAACTATCATTTTATATCGAGGATAATGAGTGCTGATAGTAAAATTAGTGCTTCTAGGAAATAACTAATATTTAATCTAGCGTCATCATGGAACAACATTTATTTATTTATAACAATGAGGGCAATACTAGCACCTGAGTCGTGATCTACTTAAATGTCTCCATCGACAGTAATTTCTTGTTCCACAATTCATTTCGTAATTGCGAATACATAAAGCTTTAGAGTAAACAACAAAACTGTGGGTAGCCAATTATAAGAAACATTTCGTAATGTTATGGTTTAATTTCCGTCTTATTTTCAAATATAACGTCATAACTGTGGTCTCATTTACTTTACATGGTGCGAATAATTGCTTGTGGCATACCTTATGTTGCTTTAATTTTATTGTATGCCAACTTGAGTCGTGTAAATGGGCCATCGTAGTGTTCACTGGTAGTTTTCGCTGTTTAAAAAAAAATACTTAGGAAATCATTCTTACACTGCTAGGTATATGTTTGTTGGAGAAGAAGATGTGGAAGGTGGCGTATTGCAGCACGAGATCGTTGCCCACACAGTCACGAAGGTATCTGATGCTGTTCACGGTCGGCATTATGTCTGAACCTGGCGCGTGGATCGCCAAACTCACAGGTGCCATCCATCTGGGGATAAGGAAAGAGGTCTCATTAGTAAATAAACACATAACATAACATTACGCCAGTGTTCCCCGAAGGGCAAAGCAGAGGTGCACAAATGCCAGTTGTAAATGACGCAAGTTTTCCAGGCGTCTGCGACATACCTAAATAAAATTATATGAAGGGCTTAGCATTTTGCGATGTAGGCAAGCCTCGAATCCATTCTCCACCCCGCTACTACATTATTTCTAAAGGTACAATATTGATAAGTGATACTTAGCCACTTATCAATTGGATTTTCCAATTCGTTTGTTCCCACTAGTTCTACTGAACAGTTCTACAATAGAACAAATGGGATTTTTTTTCTCACTAGTACTACGTTATTAGGTATAGGTAATAAAATAGTCGAACTATTTATTCGGTGCCAATTTTATCATTTTAATTAAAAGTACCGTTCATTTGCTTTCGACTGTCTAGTACTCCGGTAGATTTACCAGAGCTGTCGGGGATTTATCGAAGCGAAGGGAAGAACGCTTGAAAGCGCGTAATTATATTTAATCAATAAACTGTCGGAGCCGCCCAGTTCGCGTGACCGGGGACATTTGCGCCTCCACAGGTTGCTCGCAAACTGACACTTCCAGCTGAAATGTTGTGCCGTTCGAATAGACGCCATGATTTCATGTTTATTTACTTGAGTCTTTATTTCCGTTTTATGGTTTATCTGCAGATAAATCGTTGGAGCTCCGGTCCAGATACCGCCCAGAATAAATTGAGAAATTGTTTCTTTAGTGTTGCCAATGAAGCGTACTTCCATTTTATGCAGTCAGTCGCTCAGAATTACCATGTCTTATAAGCTGTGTCTGGAAGTTTGTAATGTTATCTTTTCGATATCGGTTATCGCTGGAAAGTCACGACTCGTTCAGAAATTAATCAGTTCACATTCAGCGCTTGATTCGTTCGCGGACAAGCGCGAGAACTAAAAACGAAGACACAATGTAAATCGATTACTCGCTGTTAATGAAAAACGTTTCCTATAGCCAACAAAAGACATTATTAATGGAATACCTGCTGTAAAAAGAGACTAAGGTGCCTGCCACCGCCTTTTTAGGTCACGATGCCACAGTGCTGCCACCGCCACGTGACATTTTACTTAAGGGGCGTTATCACGCTCAGCTTTTTACCATCTTCACTTTTTATAGAACAAAATCTTTATGTAATTGAATATGAACCGTGATGTAACTGAACGGTTGTGATTTACACAATAAGTTCTTAAATGTCAGTGGGACTGTCGCGTCTGAAGAAATCCTAGATAAAATGATAAGTGGGTGCGCGGCTTTAATAACTGTGATGTTGAACGAAGCGATGCTGCACAATGGTAGGTAGGTATATTGTGTATAAGTAGGTAAGTGGGAATATTATTGAATCACACTCGCTTTAAAATACATAGTTTACATAGTGGTCGGTGCACGTGTATGCAAATGATATCAGTACTTAAAACACTTAAAACAGTTTCAAGTGATATCAGACAATCTAATCGGTGACTCAGTATCAGCGAGCATTGTTCGGATTACAGGATGTCTCACTCCACTTACTTAAACCGTAAGAAGTGCAGCTAAATGTTAAGTCAGCATCGGAATATTACGATGTTAATTGTTGCTAATATCGAATTACACACATCGCGATGTTTCTTAATACAAGCAAGTATGCAAGCACATTCTCTTTTAAAACAATTGAGATTGCACAAGTTATACTGTGTTTAGTCACGAGTACTGCGTCTGTTTTTGGCACAAACACTTTTGTATGCCGTTTAGTTCATAAGTTGAAAGGGGTTTGTCACAATTCAATAAGCGGGCTAGGTAGGTACACACGGCTACACATCAAGCTATACATTTCCAGTATAAGCTGACCTCGCATTGTACGGAAATCCTATACAATGCGAGGTCAGCATAAACTGGAAATGTATAGCTTGTTGTTTAGCCGTGTGCACATTGACTGTACATATTTTAGTTATGTAGTACAGGCTAGCCTCATTTTGTGGAACATTCGAATCGGAACGGGGAGCTTAATCGGGAGGGTGCGACAGTCTGGTAACCTCGCGTCTATGCCCTGTTTAAACCTGAATTCATTTGGTGCTAGCGTGTTATTTTATTGCCTTAAATTCTCGCATGTTAATTTCAACGCAAAGAATATTTTTAAGTATTTACTTACTAACAGAATACTGTTCATGCACCAATATTATTTAAGTAAAAAGAGGGATATACACGCTCCGCAAGTGGCACGTCAAAATTAGGTTAATTAGCCACATTTTCTTCGTCTTGCCTCTTTTTCGCTCCCGATAATTACGACATGCCGTCTTACTTCCGCATAGTGTGAGATTGTGCTGTTTTTGAAGATCGATTGTTGAGTAGGTAACCTGTCGTCTACGTATTTTTACTTATAATATCATTTCATGCAACTAACAAACTGTGAGAAGTTTTTATAATCAATTTTCATAACGACCTAGAGTACTAGATGATAAAAACACGAACATCATTTAATCCTTTGTTTAACTACCGTAAGTTACGCGAGACAACGCATAAAAAGCTTTACTTTAATAGACTAGATCTACTTACATAATTTAACATCACTTCTAAACTGTCTAGACTCAATAAATGTCAGACTACTATCAAACGAAGAATTATGAAAAAATATTTAAAAAAAAACAGAATTAGAAGAGAAGTTTATTTGTTTAAAGTCTTAGGTGAAGTTTACAATGAATCGTGGTTTAGCAACTCGCCTTGAACGCTAGTCGGTTTTTACTGGCTCTATGTAAACAAGGCTGGCGGGTACTAAGTGTGTTTGGTGTTCCGGCGCCGGGGATGTAATACTGGCACACGCAGCTGTTGAATCAATAATTGCATTCGTAATTTTCACCTGGTGATGAGAAAATGTTTAGCTATTTTAAAACAAGAGTGGTTTAAAAGATCACACGTATACAAACCATCGCGGACACTGGCAGTGAACCACTTTTCAACCTTATTACTAAGGGTATAAGGGTGAAAAGTGGTTTACCGCAAAGGTTGTACAAAGTGCGTATTGAAGAACGTCTAACATCTGGTCACTTATTTTATAATCTTGATACTTTCATCGGAGATCCTTATTAGCCTATGGGGAGTTTGTTAAACGGTTGCCAATTTAAACTGAAGTTCGTAGGTAGGTAAGATATCCTGCTATAAAATTGATACAGTTTTAGCACGATTTACAAATAACAAGTCTCCAATTAAATATTTGAAATCTCTCACGGGAAACTAAATACAGATCGACGTAGATTGCTCAATGCTCGTACTTACACGCAATTTTCATTACCAGCATGCAATAAAAGCGAAGTAAAATGTAATAGCTTTACGACAGTACAATCGGGTACAGATAGAGTTGTGTAAGAAAGAAAAGGGAAGTAATATCAAGTTCACACGACGCGGTGTGGTGTTCGCGACGATACCTTGCCATCGCGTGGTTCCTAACGAACGTGAGATCGATTTTAAACACGGTAGACTACGCACTAAGGGGCGTCTTGTTTGGCGTACGAATTACTAAGCGATCGCCACTTCGCCAGCCATCATTCGTGCACTATGTCCGTCTATGTATTATGTATATGTCTGTCTACGTATGTCTGTTTATGTATATGTCTGTCTACGTATGTCTGTTTATGTATATGTCTGTCTACGTATGTCTGTTTATGCATATGTCTGTCTATGTATATGCCTGTCTATGTATATGTCTGTTTATGTATATGTCTATGTCTATGTATCTGTCTATGTCTTTTTGTGTCTATGTATATGGTTTCATTGACGGACCTCCTACATACGAAAGGAGAGAGATAATTTGATCCTTTAGGTACAAGTCTAGACGGGCGGTGGTGACGTGGGGAACTCCAGACATGTCTGTTGTTGTTTACTGCAAACTCTCGAGTCAGATCGATTTCTCGAATGTGAAAATTACATTATGATTCGATAAGAAATGTTCTTCCTTATTATTGTCTTCACCAAAAAACTATAATTTTATTCAAGAACGCCAGTTCTGAAAGCGGAAATTACCTCGTAAACATTTTTTAATAACAATAGTCAATAAATTACAACAAATTGCATGAGTTTTGAGAATGTCGAGGACATTACCAAATGTTTATATTTTACCCAATAACACGACACGATACCACGAAAGAGAGAGTTCACTTACAAAACTCTTGAAAAAAGAGAATCATAAATGAGACGTAAATACAGCATGTATCACAAAGGTGTTGGGTACAGATCATCAAACTAAACAAGTTTTTCCATGGGACCAACCTCAAACTCAAACCCAAATCATTTCAATTAAACCATTTACATGCACTTTTGAATTGTCAAAGAGTCGGTCAGTTAGTCAAACAGTTGAAGCTAGTTCCCCATTCCAAAACGTAGATCTGTATGGAGAAGAACGGGCAAGAAACTCCAAGGACACTATTTTATATATAGATATAGATATTACAAAATTCTGGGTACAATATTCTTGTTGCTTCTATATGCGAGAGCAATGTAAAACAAAACATTATCAAAAATAATACAAAATATAAGATTAAAAAAAAATCTGCCGTTTCATACAATCATTTGAGTCTAGTAGGTTTTGAAGTTTTGTATGGGACTCGAGATTACGATGTTAATCCCATGGAGAAAGTTCAGTTTGATAGTCTGTATACCCAACACCTTTCTGATGAGTACAGTCACGAGCAAAAATATGTATACACTCAGCAAAATTCAATAACGTTTTTCTCGTGGAATAACGATTTTAACTTTGAGATGATACCTATTTCATAATAATAGGGGTTCAAAAATACTATGTTCGTTATATCATAAAATTACAATCAATACAGTAGGAGAAAATCACTTTAAAAAATGCTAAGTGTATACATATTAGTGCTCGTGACTGTACATGCTGTATTTTCGTCTCATATGATTTTCATATTTCAAGAGTTTTGTAATAACAACACCTTTCTGAAACACGCTGTATATGCCGGTTACCTGCACATCACATTATGATGACACCGCTAATGCCTATGTACTTAGGCACTTATTTAGTTATTTACCTGACGCAAGGTCGACGGATATCACCTGCCAAATTATGTTGCTCATGAACATAATTTATGCAAACATTTTTGTCGTGTGCGCTGAAGCCTCGACAATTATACAGAATTTATTACCCAAAGTAAAAAGTTTTGATTTCAAATTTTCAATGTTATGACATTGAAAATTTGAAATCAAAACTATTTAAAATGTAAAAAAATATATGTCTGTTTTTAGCTAGTTCTGTACCTAATTGGTACTTAGGTCATAACGTAAGTAGTAGTAAGTAGTTCTGTACCTAATCTATACTTACGTCATAACGTAAGTACAGAATGGGTACAGAACTAGCTAAAAACAGACATATATATTTCTCTAAATATTTCTATAATTTCACTAAAATTAAACCTTTTCCATAATTTTTCCGTTTGCCAAGTCACCATTAAATAAGTACTTTAACACAATCTTCATTAACTCCATTGAAAGGAAACAAATATATGAAAGGAAAAAAATATTTACTCTACATATCAATAGGTAATACTTATGCATACGTTCATAAAAAGCTTGATTTATGTACCAAAATATTGTTCGTTATCCTGAAGGTAGTACCTACGGGCTACGTATTTGTATAAGCAGGTAGATAATATGACGTTTGTTTACTCTGTAACTTTGTAAGTGTGTAGGTAAACATCTTTAGGTTTTTATACTGACATACATACATACGGGCACAAATTCAAGTCAGTGTACGGTGGCTTTGTCTGCCCAGATAAGGTTTTAAACGAAAACTTCGTGAAGTGTGAAACTTCTTACGTCATCTGTTTCTCATTGACGTTCCCGTTCCCGGTGCGGTGGACAAACGGCCTTAGGCGGCGATTCGATGATAGGATGGGAATTGAGAGTGATATTGCAGGACGCGTTTAGGCATATTTCGTTACATGAGAGAGAAGAAAGACTCTCTCTCTCAGACTAAATCTCCGTTTCTCTCCGTTTTATAACGAGTGCAAGAGTACCATCAATCCATCATACTCTTGTCCTTATCCCAATTTATTTAGCGAGAGCGAGAGCAAGAGCAAACAAACAAACCAAACACCGTGTGGTACGCAAAAACATACGGATAAACAAAGGGAAATTCGCATACAGTACAAAGAGAAGTGAACAAAAATATTTCAACCCCCGGTTTCCATCCGACCTCCTAAAAATTTCATTTCAAAATACCTTCGCAGCTCTCTACCCTTTTATTAGTAACAGACGCCCCCAAGTTTACCCTAATAGTAGTTTAGGTAGACGTTATACAAATAGCTGTGTCAGTTTCCAAATGTTGTGTGCAGTCACTTGTCTCGCTATCTCCAGACAAATAAAGCAGTTGTGCTATTCTGTAAAAATCTCAACGTGAAAACTTAGGTGAAGTGAGCGTGGAGTGAACCGTCACTGCCTTAGCATCAGTATTGCTATTCTGTTAAATCTCACCGTGAAAATTTAGGTGAAGTGAGCTTGGAGTGAACTGTCACTGCCGTAGCATCCAGTAGGTATCGATGACAATGTCAACTCACTCCACGCTCACTTCA
The DNA here is from genome assembly GCA_947363905.1 of Lithophane semibrunnea. Classification (NCBI taxonomy): domain Eukaryota; kingdom Metazoa; phylum Arthropoda; class Insecta; order Lepidoptera; family Noctuidae; genus Lithophane; species Lithophane semibrunnea. The sequence continues at coordinate 7,230,315 of OX376188.1, read as the reverse complement.
CCTAAGTTTTCACGGTGAGATGGCTACAGAATAGCAATGCTGTTCATGAAACGCATCATAAAAAGTGTTGTCGCATACTCCAGTAATAACACTCTGACGAGGTAATCAACTTTTTGCTCTGAATCTAATCGTCGATTAAGTAATTCTTCAGAATCCTCGTTAACAAGTCTTTTAGCGTAATGTGTTAATGCGAGTACTTCGCCTTGACACCTTCATGGTGTTTTTAGGTCAATAAATAGTTTTACTAGTGTTAAGTCTGTTTGATATGCTACACGTGTTATGATCTTCTAGTACGTACACATTTCTAAAGTAAGCTAACCATTCCTGTTAGTCAAATAGTCATTAAAAAAGATTGCTAACTTTTCATTCTTATGTTTAGCAACACCAACATGTGTCGTGAAATGCGCACATGAATGCCGCATATCATCGCTAGTCGGCTAAGTACCACTGCCTATTCAGAATGCGCTGAGATCCTACATTTCTATGAGGTTAAGGGCTGGGTTCACAGTTATACTCTTGCACACATCGTAAAAGTTAACGGAGGAAAAGTTTGCTCACATGAACATGTATCATTCTTCTTGGCTATGCAATGTGTTACCGGCAGGGCTGTCAACCCTGCGGAAGCATCAGGAGTCTTTACAAAAGATAACATTGTGATAACGGATTGTATTTCGGCTTTCAAAATGTATTTAGACACTTCCAGATTTCCGCAAAATGCTTTTGCCTTTTCTGATAAAATGACAACCTTAGATACAGTTAAACATTGAGTATCAATTCGCTCCGTGTTTTGCTCCGAGTTCAACTTACCTTGTAGGGGAGGAAAGCCGGATTTATGTATATACATACATTCGTAATAATGTATGAACAACAGCATATTTCATCGTTTATGGAGGTCAACGCGTTCTGCAAAAAGTCACGAGCGTTCTGTCGGTGTCATTAACAGCATGATCCATCCATCGCTGCTTATTGCTAATGTTTTGTAGGCCATTCCTTTATAGAGATCTAGCCCGTAGGGGTTTTTATATATGACTTGAATCTTCTAACATGAAAGTTGACCTTTTATCAAAATAATCATGAAAGGTTTTGTTGGCGATTCAATTCAATGAAAAGCCTATTTATTATACACGAGTTAACAGTTTCTAAATGTTTAACACGGGCCTAATTCGTGTTATCAAAGGAATACCTTATCAAAATGGCTATTAAAATTTACATAAAACTCATAAGCGTACATAGATTTATCGTCGGAAACTGTTATTATTAGAGTAGGTCCTATTTTATTAGCAACGTTATTTAATCAGTTAATCACGCTGACTGGTTCTGGCATTAAAATATTTGCTTACAATTTAGTAGCATGTTTATTTATTACGTAACATTAGCATGTAATTTACTGTCACACAGCGATGCCACTGTCACTCTTCCCAGGTGAAGGTTCGAGCATTCATCACCACGCTACCCACACTGTGTTGGATTTTTACAATTTTTCGCTGTATGTCGTAAATCAGCGGATATTGTTTTTCTATCAGTGCATAAAATCGGTCTTCTGTTAAAATTAGATAACACGGCTAACCAATATTTGAATGCAAACTCTTTTATCAAGCATTATGTATGATGTTTGAACTGTACTGTATGCAGTACGGTCATTCGTTACGATGATACAAACATACGCTTCGTCGTAAATTCGTAATGTCCTATGTAGGTACGTAATGCAATGTAATCAGAGGCGATGTAGCATAAAATATGAGTATTGTGTTGTAACTGGTCTGCTACATGTAATTATTACGATATTAGCTCTTCATGTATTTATGTGACACACTTCGGACTAACTACGCCATTGACCTCGCTCAGAGGATGTCGATAGCGAATGTTCCTCGCTCCGCTTTGTCTTCCTTATTTAGAAACGCTTCAACCTCTGATGATGTACGGAATCTAGCTTAGATCGATTTGTTTTAGTTGGGCGTTCCATTTTGGTTTGTGCGACTATGGAAAGTTTCTTACGATCGCTGTAGTCCAGTTCGAGAGTGTGCACGCAGGCAAGTGTGAAAAGAATAGTTGAAGGATGTTTTACGGCTGCTAATGGTGCTCAGAAAGTTTATTCTTTTCTGCCATTGACTACCACCATTGTTATCTCAATAAAGCTAAAAGTTAGAAGGTTGGACTTTGTGTGTGTACTTCATTATTAAGCTATTGTCATTGTATAGCTGCATCAGCCTCTGACGTAACAGTGGGGCGACGTGATCGATAGTCAAAAACGGATTACAAGTGATTGATGGGGTTCTATCCCCTTCCCCGAGGTGTACCGCTTTTTCACGTTAATGGCGGTTATAACTAAATTGTCTGGAGTCTTCTCCATCCTTCCCATATCGTTAGAGGCCTATTGTAATATACAGGGAATTAAATTTTTGTTGAAATGTACACATGTCTTGTTCGAGAGGCTGATTTTGTAAGCAGACAACGTCATTCAACCTTTTACACTGTTTACCAACTATTATCTAACATTCCATTCATTGTTATGGCTCCTTTACAGGCACATCGGTAAAAGCACAATGCACGTCGTGCAGCTTCGATATCAAAGGGCGGGTTACAAAAGAAAATATGAGCAGTAAATTAAAATAACGCTTACAGCGACTCTATTACGAAACCCCTGAATGACAGTGTTGATATTTGAATTTTACAGTTTTGACGTATATGCCGATACAAAATACCGTCGATCCATCATCGCTAACTTGGCACGTACTCACATGATCGCAATTAACGTTGGAATTCTTACAAACCATAAATTTAATTTAATGTTCAAGTGTTCGACCTACATGTGGGGCCGCAGTCGCTATGCGGATAACAGTACAGAGATGGTGATGCCGTAATGGGAGACGGTGCACTTGGCTCATCTGGGTTGACCGCAAGCGTCACGCGAGCGCAGCGCCGCGCCCGCGGCCGCGCTCCCGCCGACCAAGTACACCTGTTTCTTAATGTGCCTGCCCGCAATGTATGCATGGGCGCCCCAGATGCACTATACCTCAATAGACATGTTCCAATATTCGATAAAAGTGATCCACATTTTTGAAACGTTACAGTGATTAAAACTGTAACCTGCGCTTGTGCTGCCCATTTCGTGCTGCAGTCGCCGGAGATAAGTTTACGGCTACAAGCTACAACCAGCACTATAAATCGCATTCGTCTGGAGTCTGCAATGAAACAGCTTAATGGTTGGCTTTATGACGCATGCGTTCGACGGTAATATAAATTACAGTTACCGGTCATTTTCTAGACGCAATGTTCGTTCGTACATAAATTCAGTCGTACAAATAGGATTCGATCAAACACCGGGTTGAAACATCTCTCTCTAGCCACTAATGGCTTCCTACATTCTAAATCAATCAAGATTGCTTCCAGGTAAGTTGCATCATTAGTAAATCAGTGGTTGTGTACAACGGTTGACCCACATCGGCTTCATTAAAATAAAACACGCTTCAATTTCGTACCATCTCGGAGCTTCTCATTATTCAATGTCGGTGCGCACGCGAACTCCTCCTTAGTTTAGCGTTGTTTGCGGTTACCATTAGAACTCTGTTTGTGTAACTAACAAAACAACAAGTTTATTATAACAGTGCAACCGATAACCAAACTAAGGGATTGGTTTATGTTGCCTCTGTTTTGAGATAATGGATGTAACATTGTCTTTACTTTACAAATACCTTCAAGGGCTGTTACATTATTATTTCTAATTTTAGTTCCACGATACGTGCGTTTATTTATACAAGTGTTTCAATTCAGTAACTAACTAAGTTTTACTTCAAATTAATAATATTTATCTAAGTGTGACGTTGATAATGATAACAAATTCGATTTGGACATTCTAATATTTAGTTTGACGTTGAACCTCTACGCCGCGCCATTAGGGTGCGAAATGAACAGTTCGTTTCGCACCCTAATGGCTTAGAGGTAATACACGATAATAACAATCTGAATGGTTTTGAAACAGATAAGCTATCCATTGCTTTATAAGTTCGAAAGAAAAATCTGCAAAATCTGCACAACAACGCAATGAATGTCAATAGTCAAAATGAAACAGATTAGTATTAATCGCTTACGAAAATGTGTTATGCCATTAGATATAGCTGAGGCTTTGTCCTTAGTATATTGAGTCTATTACAATATAATTCGAACGAACACTTAAACACGCTAACACGTGGTCGTTTTGCTCCAACTGGTTTTAGTCCCTCGACACCCGCGTGCCACCTACGTCATCACAACATTACTGTATTTACCACCTTATTACGTTGTTTTATAATTGGTATTACAACGAGAGCCATCCTTATGAAATGATCGATTGTGCCAACGTGAAAATTGTAGCAACTTTATAATGTAGAGCTCAGGGAGAGTACCTACAGGGAAAGTGTTTGTCAGCAATTGTGTTGAGCTGCTTTTAGAGCTTTCGGCGTTTCCTGGAATGACGCCCTAGATCACGATCTATATCTATGCCGTAGACTAGACTATGCATAGACTTGATAGACGACCTAATCATTTTCTGTATCTCTTGTGTAGAGTTGATGTAATTCGTAGTTTCTCAAACTTTTGTAAGATGTAGTGGTATATCAAGGTTGTCATTATTTATACAGGGTGTAAAAAGACCCATCACAAAGCCGTCAACTAGGCATTCAATACTCAATACTCAATAAATTTATTGCTTCCGCATGTGAACTTAGGTGATAGGTTTTTACCCATTATGGATTCTGTACATCAAATTAAGTAACATTGCCCAAAAAAGTAATTGCTGGGAAACTGATGAAATGATAACAGGGGTAAAATATTTTAAATAACTAATTTATTTAGAAGATATGCATTAGAAAAAATGTTAACAAACTTGACAGTTAGAACAAAACGAGAGACTGTTCCATATTCAACAATATGTCAGAAGCAGTAGTGCGGTCCATACTTTCATCATCCTCTCCTGGACGCAAACGCTTCAAAGTTAAGCCCATTGCTATTGTCAGAAATTCTAAATCCAATGCATTGCTTTGCATTCCCCAAATCCTTCATTTTGAATTTGAATTTCCCTTTTTAACTTAGTTTTTATAGACTGGGATGTTTCTTCATGTTTTGCAGCCATGCCAATTAAGTATCTTACAGAACAATAACGGACTACTGGAGCATATTTTTCTTGATAATCAATACCATTACTTGTTTATATCCTTTAATTACAAGTCTAGCTTTGTAACGCGCTATGGATCCGTTTTCATCTTTTTTTGTTGTAAAAACCAATTTACAGGGAATCGCTACTTTTCCTTCTGGTAAGTTTACTGGTGTCCAAGTGTTGTTGCTTATTAATGACTCATGTTCTTCCTTCATAGCTCTTTTCCATTCATCAGCCTTGTCACTGTTGAGAGCTTCTTCAATATTCTGTGGATCTCTATTTAATAAACTCATAGTTGACTCACCGTTCATACACATAAATGATGTGGCATCATTATTCCGAAGTCTTTCTATTCGGTGTGGACGTGGTCTGAGAGTCATGTTGAGTTGTGGCGGAGATTCCAATGTTACATCAGGTAAGTATGTTTCATCATGAACATCTTCAAATAGATCGGAGTCATCAGAAGAAATTTCGTGAATTTGAGAGGTAAGTTGTGTTTCAATTATGTTATCTGTTCCCGATTCATCGTGATCTTCAAATAAAGGTAAGTCTACTGTTTTATTTTCTTTTATTAAATCATTTTTCTCCAGCATATTCTCCTTTTTATCTGAACAAATTTCCATTTCCTTCTCGTGCTCTTCTAGTGCTGAACGTAACGCACGCAAAACATTGTGTTTATGGTTGCATGCAACGGTTCAGGGTTCGTAGGGGTATTTAAAATTAAGTTATAACATTTGAAACTTGCTTTCTTTAAAAATCGTCTGAAAAAGTTGAAACTTTGACCTTCAATACCTCCGTAACCAGGTTCCCAGGTATGGTGTGGGTATTAAATATATTCGTAGGTACATAGATAATGGCTGTAGCTAATGGTACCTTACACCCATATCGTCATCGAGGGCACCTCTAAAATACATCTAGGTCATTTATATTCTGCATATTGCTTATTGAGCTAATAAATAAGATCTTATAGTGAACAGATCAAACGTTTTTGCTTCTCCCTATCTACAAAACTTAAATACCTACCATGAAATTAGATATTCCGTGGCCCATACAAACAGAAACGGAGTAAAACAACTGTTTATTATGATTGAATCAATTTAATCATGTACACGGTGTTTACGATGTAGTAAAGTGTAAGTACGTAGGTACGTTTTCATTATCTAAGAACTAGGCCGTTATGTTATCCCTTTGGATAAAGGCTCGCAGACAGGCGCGCGCGATCTGACTCTAGTAGAACAATTTGTATGAACATTTCATGGAAATTGTTCTACTAGACGCGTCGCCTGTCTGCGAGAGTCTGATGCATTGTAAGGAATACCTACGTATCCTTTACATATTTCAATAAATGAAATAATACGAATGCATAAAACTACTATATAATATACCTATATTAGTCGTGATCGTCGTGACGTGATATCGAGAGAAAAGTAAGTTGAAAAGATTATATATGAGAGCAAATAGCGCCAAGTTGCACCTTTATTGGCGACTAGCTGCGCCCCGCGGTTTCACCCGCATAAGTCTCGATCCTGCGGGAATATCGTGATATAAGGTATCCTATGTCCTTCTCCAGGCCATGGTCTACCCATGTGCCAAATATCATTCAATTATGTTCAGCCGTTTTAGCGTGAAACCATAACAAATAAACAAACTCACTTTCGCAGTACTTATTTATTAAGAAGTCGGTAACCGTACAATCAGTAAACTAAACATTGTTATCTCAGAGCATGTCAAATAAATAGATTTTAATTGATATTTTATATGTAAACGATTTGCTGCGTATTCGGATGATCAAATAAAGCTCATAAAAATTTTAATTAGTTATTTAAATGGCCGCACGATGCCATGATTTCAGTATAAACTTTATTACAATTAAAAATTTGATGCATTTTTGTTACTGCTTGTATTGATTGTCAAAGTTCGAGGCACCTTTACGAATTACCACATAACCAAGCTAATACTTCAACTACTTCACTTCTATCTATTAGTTAAGTAAAGAAAAAGTATGTATTGGGTAAAAGTGAGGGCCCATTCTCTTACGCAATTGTTTTCATTTACTGCTAAACAAACCGGTTGTGTTGTCAACCGAAGAAAGTCAACTAGCTAAACAAACCGGTTGTGTTGTCAACCGTTCTTTACGAATTAATTGCTTTTTAAAGTCTAAAAGTGGTTCATACTTTACTTTAAAAAATACCAACCGAAAAAGGTGATATTTTATGCCTTTAGCCTTCGTATAAGCGTTTGTAAAACTATCGCACACATAATTATCAAAATCTACTCTAATGTTAGAGATTTTTTTTTTTATAATGAATGATCTCAAAAAATACTGGATCGATTGTATTATTATTATTGAAATGTCTTTTACATATTCGGGACCCTGGGGTCCTGGACCTTTGTAACGCCGGATCCTCAGACATATTTAAGTGTTGAAGCACCAACCGACCGATTATATATTATTTATTAAAGATTTTAATATTCTTTCACCAGTATAATGCTACATTATCACTGAGTAACTAAGGCTACAAAGATATCACGCGGACGAAACCGTTGACCGAAGCTAGTAAAACATAAATTAATTTTTTGTAATACAGTCGGGCTTTGTTAGGAACTGCTTTAAATATGTAGTAGATAATGATAACATTTGTAAATGGTACAGCAAAAGATTCTTGATATAAAAATGATTCATGTTCTAAACGCTTACTTTTGAATGAACTAACATAGTGGGTTCGTACGACTACCAATAATTTTACGCGTGTTCCGTGATCTCAAAGGCACGTTGCCAAAAGTTGTTACAAACTAGTCTAGTTCTACTAATCTACATCGTTATGTGTGTGGCAGGTACTGTTAGAGCTACTTCGGCAGTTTTTGAGCCGATCGAGATAATTTGGTTTAGTCATGGCTTGAGTAGGCAGAATGGCGAAATGCCTTGACCCGGTTGATTTTGGAGGAAGACACTGTGGCCCTCTGCAGCTGGATTACTGTTGATGATGACGTGAGATAGTGGATTGTACACAGTATTATATGGAAGTCTAAGAGGTTTATCAACGCCCAAATGTTTGACATGAGTTTGACAATTAGATTAGGCTTATCAATTCAGAAACCGGGAGGAAGACTTGACAATGTACCTTCATAACAACATAACGCCATGCCTACAGAAGGAAGGGTTATGCAGAGGAGTATCTAAGTATCCCACATTTTGCCAGTTATGTCCCAAGTAATAGGGGGCGAGCCTATCAACCGGGCACACATCCAGACTCCGGGCTGCTACTGGGAAATTCCTGATCGAAAACCCAATAGCATTTTGCTTGAACTGGGAATCGAACCCAGGACCTCATGTTCAGCAGTAGCGCTTGCGACCACTAGACCACCGAGCAATGTACCTACTTATTTATAAAAATGGTTCACTGAAATATGTATAGACCCTAGCACAACAGTCAGACAGACATAAGAGTATTATGGGTCACGCGGGAGACACAATGTTTACTTTACTTTACTCAGCCGATGTCAACACAACACACCTCGATGCGCGCATTTTCACTTTTCGTCGTGGAAACTAGAGATGAACGCGAACCGGTTCCGTATCATACTTATTAACATACTTAGTTATTCGACAACTCAGATATTCGGACTCTGCGTGACGTTTCACTGTTCTCATCCGCGAATTAGATCTATGAATTCATTAAGAACATTCGGCTAACGCACTTTTTATTAACGTTTTCGGGGTCATTCGAGTTAGTGAAGAAAATATTTAGGAAGATGAACTCACTCGTTTCAATTAGGTAAAGTTGAAGTTAATAAATTGAGCAAAAACATTGTCATCCTTGGATGACATTCTTAATCAGTACTTTGTTTTCTATCTGACTAGGTACTCATTAAGTTGCGAATAATGATTCACACCGATGCGCACTGTTGTAAATTCATTCACTTAATTTAATTATAGCATTATTTTCAAATAGCTTATGTAAAAGCGTGCATAAGTTCGCAGTAACTTATCTATCAAAACAAACGCATAATTAATTAGCATTCTTTTATAAATATGAAAGTGCATATCCATGTGTATTCATCCGTAAATCCGGTGGTGTGCGAGCTGTGAGCACCGAAACGGGGCCAGCGTGTGCGCATGTGGCCGGCTAGTGGAAGCTGGCGTATGGCTGCGCGGGCGCTGGCGGCCGGCGCGGTATCGGCGTATCCGCCGATATGCGGCGTGTTCGCAAATTGTACCACTTATCGCTTGTGCAATTGTTGGATGCAGAGCTCGATGTGTGAACGATTGACGGGCCTCAACCTTGATATCAGTTTTTAAAGGTCGTCATACGGTCCAGTCCAAATACGATTCATATCCGAGTTCGAAGTTATAATTAATATTTTATGGACGCTAAGTGTCGCAAGGTTTTGCCAAAAGGTTAAAAATATACGTCATGAAAGTTCAAACATTAATTTTGTCTTGAAAGAGGTTAAAGTTTAACTAAGGTGCTCTGCAGACAGAGCAACTTTAGTTGAAGAAACTATTAACTTTGTTGAAGAAACAATCAACTTTTTAAAAGTTTCAGTTGCAGCAACAAAAAGGCCCAGTTTATGGTTGCAGCGATTCTACATAAACTTTTCAAATCCATGGTCAATGTTAATAAAGATCTCGATCAATTTGAATCAGATTCTGTCATCAAGTTGGTACTTGAAAACTGTTGTGTAGTAGAGTTGCCAGATGCCTGTTGCCGCAATACAGAGATCAAAGTTGCTCTGTCTGCAGAGCGCCTAAGAATACCTAATAGTTAACATTAAACCAAACTTTTCCACATTTTTCTTTTAAAACGGTAAAGTTGCATGTTTAATAACCTTTTAACTTTAGCTAGCAAAAGTCGTGCAGTAAATTAATGATCTTCCATTTAACATTTCTTGCAACTTTGTAGGTATTACTGAGTTGCGGGAACAAAATTGACTGCGCAGCGAAATTACTTAGAGGGGGGCATCGTCAAAATAGAGAAACGACAAACGACTTTACAAAACAGTTGCATGTGATTAGTCAGAGTAATTAGTGGCCATACGTAGGTCAGGATCAATATGACTAGAGTGGCAATGACATGGTCACATGTTGGTAATGATAGTTTGCCCTCTGTCCTCGCTTGAGGACAGCGCTGGTTATGGAACGAGCACGTAGAGGATACCTGTTTTCGGATTTAATGGGTTTATAAATATTGTAAACGTATGCATGCCAAAATTGTTCTTGTTGCATTACGATATTGAATTATTCATAAACTATTTCAGTACACAGATCACAAATGTTTTGTCACATTTTAAATCCAAAACCGCACTAATTTGGTAGCAGCGGTTTTCGTAGACTGATTTCACGTGACGCTTGGATGACCGTATACATATACAGACTGATACATTCAGATTTTTTAAACTACTCAGGTTCTGTAGCCCACAACAGAGTTCATAGGTATAACTAAAAAATAAACAGTTTAGAACTGATTTACCTCATGTACACATCGGTTTGAAATTATATTATGTAATACGTATGTTAGCATACATGTATTTTTCAACTATTTGGCAATATACACACACATACACATGTTATAATATTTTCTGCTAAGTGTTCCTAAGTGATTGCGTATTTCTTAACTTTCAATTGCAGTTATTTAATCAGCGCAATACTAAGTAAGACAAAGCGATTGTGATCAGTTTTGCAATACAAAACAAAGGTAGAATGGACTGCTATGAGTATCTTAGTGATACAGATGTTTTTTTTTGCAACATACTGAGTGAACGGTATCTCCTTTTGCTTAGTACACATATCGATAAGGGATGCTTAGTACTCAGTTCATAAAGTCATGTATCCATCATCATCATCATTTCAGCCGAAAGCCACTGCTGGGCCTCCCCCAAGCACCGCCACTTCGACCGGTTCTGTGCTTCTAGTCATGTATATCCTACTGAAATACCAAAGCTTTAAAAACAAATAATCGAATGAAAAAAGGCCAGTAACATTCACGTGAACTTATTAAAAATTGACTAACGAGGCGTCAATTTCAATTACGAAATAGTACGAATGGATTTAATCTTTCATTAATTTATAAAGGTCAATTCATTACAAAAGATGAAACATTTAAATGGTTCGTCTTTTGTAACGAATTATGCTTGTAAAAATGCATTTAAAAAGCATTAACATTATTCATATGCCACTGACATAATCAATAAAATATTATTGGCAATCTTGCAAGATATACACAAACAAACGTAGCAAACGAATACAATTTTTAGGAATAGGAGTAATTCCCGTTTGATCACCTATTTTTGATATTCCCATTTGAAATGCCTTTGGTACTCTCGTTAAAGCCATGATCGATTGATTTATTTGCCTCAAAAATTTAATTATTAACTCAGTTTTCTTTTACCAATCACTCACGCTTCAAGCTTCATCAAGAAAATAGTTTTTCTTTGGATGCCAGTCACAGAAATTATACCTAGTTAGTTTCGCTCCACATCGAAGTATGAGAGGACAGTCTACAAAAAATATGGTGGCTTCTTCTTGAAAAACTGTGCTACTTAGTTAATTACATTATTTACTGTTGCCAATTAGTCGCCAATAATATCAGCATTGCAACTTAATCAGAATTTCATGGGAGACTTATATTTTTATAGTAAAACATTGGTTAAAATATCTATTTGATGCATCCAAGTGAGCGAGAAAGTAATTAATATACCATAAAGTGATGAGACGGTTACAATTAATTAATTAATTTTGATTATGGCCACCAGAGAACCTATCAAGTTCACATTTCTGTAAATATTTTTACTTGTTCGTCAGTGTTGGTAGGACACAACTACAAAGTCATAATGTTAATTAATAATTATATACACTGAACTAAATCTACTTTTATTTATGTCAATAAATAATAGTTCATAATTTCAAAATGCATAGAAGTATTTAGAGAAGCATTGCTTTAAAAAACTGTTGGAATAGTTTCGTTGTGGCGCGTCGTAGAGCCCATTGTGTTGTTCAACGCAGCTTCGTGTGAGGTGACGATGACGATCGACCCTAGGGCTGTCAAAACCTTACATTTTATTAGAGACAAGGCCAGCAGTTCGAATAGTAAAAACGTTATAACTATGCTTATTTGATAATACTCGGTTTCTGTAAGGCCAATCAAAATCAAAAGTCATTTTTATCAAACTAGGCTGAGAATCAGCACTTTTTAAACGTCAATTACATAAGGCAGTCCCTCAAAATGCCCGACCTTCACCACTTCCTACTGCTTTAGTTGGGAAGAAGAAGTGGCGCAACAAACTCCTCAACAGTACAGCTGTCTGTTCAGTTAGAAGAACTTGATTCTATACAATAATCAAGACAATTATTAGATGACAGACTGTCAAAAACTCAGGTTTTCTTACTAAAATAACAACAGCCAATCAAACACTGGACATGAGTTTGACAATCTGTCAGCTATTAGTTTTGCATTGCCTTTCAGAACCGAGTGTAAGTAGCCTATTTCCAATATTAATATAATTTTTGAAGACATGGACATAACGTTTGTACCTATATACTTACCTTTATCAGACATAACAATAACATAGATGAGGTACCTACTAATAAAATATGTATAAATGGCAACCCTAGCGATTATTACTAATTACAATAAGCACAAGGGCTGTCAAAAAAGTAATAATGACATTATATCGGCTTTATTGTGCGTATATGAGCACGACAACTAATTTGTTTTAGACACGACATCAATTTAAATGCTCGATTCCTTTGTATTCAAATTCAGCTTTAGTTTTTACGAATGCTTGTAATTCAAGCACTTATCGTCTTTTGTCTTCATCTTCAATCGGAAATAGAACTTGCATCTATAGGCATGGTGATTCAACTTTCACTTTTGACATCGAAAGATTACAACTCAATAATGCATTCAAATGGTACCCTACATATAAGGCACTCATTCAAATTATTGCATCATTACTGAATAATTATAGAGCATTATGAATGTGCTTTTGATCGAATCATTTCATTGTGTAGTTCATATAAATGACGAAATAGTCGGCAATAATGAGTTTCGAATAACTAAATTGAGACAATCATTCATGAAATACAGTGCAGTACCTAATAATATTATATTTCGCAAACATGATTACCCTGGGCTCTGTTAGTGGACTATGCCATGTCATTATTCCTTTCATTTGGTTATTTCCAGTTAAAGTGCTACAAGGATCTTTTGGCGCCTGACTGATATTTACAGGGGGCGCTGTTGGTAAATATTTGTGAAATTTTCACAGAAGTTGTATTGAAATAACAAGATAGTGGCCTTAGGTAGGTATATATTTTCAAATCAGTGTCAGGTACGTGTTGGTGTTGACATAATAGCCTGTATTATTGAGATATGAAGAGGTTCTCATATGCTATGTTAATTTATTAGGTAAGTAGGTATTCTTCTTTTCGTGTGGTTAGTGACTAACGTGGTATCAGAGTTTTTAAGCCACCTATGGGCCTCTGACTTGGCTTCACATGCCGTCGAGAAATATCTCTCCCCTAAAATATCTGTCTCTATTAAGTAAGTTATCTTGGTAAACTATATGTGTGGATCTTTATTAATTCCATTAAAAAATAAGTGATTGGCAGTTCTTATTTCAGTAAGCCAATTTTAGCAGCTGTTTGTGATGATTAGAATATTTAGACCTAGTTTTATGGTTGGATACGACACCATAATGCCTCCGTTACTTCGGAGCTCATGAACGTGAATCGCCATTATTTTAGTTTGTCCATGATATTAGAATTTGTTTTTTATCCAGAAAATAATAAACTAGTGCAGTCATGCAAGACATAAAAACCTAGTATTCTGCATAACATAAAGCATAAAACTTTTTATTTTCCTTCAAGCGACATGCTGAGTAATAGCAGCTAATGTACACGTGATTTTCTACGCTATTTTCTGGTGCATAGACATGAATTTCGCGTGTAATATTTTTTCTGTTAGTCTTAGAAGTAGGTACTGCATCTATAAACCGTTCATATTACTGACATTAAAATGTTCACTGTATTAAAACCGTGAGAAAGAGCTCTAAAACACTTTATTGAGGTTTTGACTTTTGAAATATTTTTTCTGTCTGTAGTCTATAAACCTGTCTGTGAGTTGAATTATATAGCTATGTGTAAACTCTACCTTATGGAAACACCTTGTGAAAAATCATTTTTATCGATCGAGGTAATTAAAAAACTCGTATGTCGTAGGTATAGGTAGACGAGAACAAAAATCATTATTGGAATATCATACGATGAATTACTGTACCTTCACTTCACCGAATAGGTACCAACTACTGGTACCTAGCTATTTTGCAAACACCTCACCGTGAAAACTTAGGTGAAGTGAGCTGTCAATCCCTAGCATCACGTGGAGTGACAGCTCACTTTAAGCTCACTTCACGTAAGTTTTCACGGTGAGATGTATGTGCTATTCTGTCGAAATCTGACCGTGAAAATTTAGCTGTCAATCCCTAGATTCCCTAATGTCTGGTAGGGTGAAAGTTCACTTCAAGCTCGCTTCAGCTAAATTTTCATGGGTTTACAGAATAGGTCAACTGTTATAATGATAATAAACGATATCCTTACATCATCATTATAGTATGTAAGGATCGTAGCAGGTGGGGTTCTGTAGTTTCTACCTACCCTCTTGGGAAGGCGCGAGTTTAGGGATGTAGTTACCTATGATGTATAATCGATATGTTATTTTATCTATCACGCCTTCACATGGAGTGTTATGTTAAGTACTAAGAACACTTTCCGCAGCACGCTACGAGTATTATTATCTAACAACTAAAAGGAAGATAATTAATTATGTATAAACCGACCTTTTTTGTGTTTATCAGTGGCTTCAATTTTATATTGTTTAAGAACGCTGTATAGGTACTTACCTACTAGGCAGGTGTACCAATAGTACACCCACATTTCGCCAGTTATGTTTAAGTCCCATGTGATAGGGGGCGAGCCCATTGCCTGACCTGGGACTCGAACCCAGCACCTCATGCTCAGCAGTAGCGCTTGCAACCACTAGACCAACCAGGCAGACCAACAATATAATATTTAAATAACATCTGTGCGAACAGTCATAAAATAATAAGTTTAATAAATTAACAAGTATAATTATAAAAAAGAAGGCAAAGAGAATTAAAAAATCTAAATAATTTTGCTGCCAACAGGAAAGTTGACTGACTTTCTAACTAAATGCATATCGTTCAACATTTTGATAGCAAGCTGGTCAATGCACCGGAAAACCAAAAAACAGACAGAGTATTGTTGCACTAATTTAATTCGGGTATTGTTTATGCTATTATGGCACCACACGACGCCGACACCGACGCTCAGACGAGGACTGTTGCCAAAGAAGTCGTGAGTGAGTGTCAACACTGTGACGAAACGCCAACGCAAAATTAAACGCTACAATTTCAACAGAAATCTTAGAATTAAGTCATTAAATAAAGCAAAACTTACCGTTCTAAAAGAGGAACCAGGTTGTCGAGGAACTCGAAGCCGCCATGGGTCGTATACGTGATGGTCTCATGACATGCAATAGCACCATGATTAGCACGCACGTAGTTCTTCATCACCCAGAACTCTCCACGTTGCACCGTCTCAGGGAGATAGTCTTTATCGTTGCACTCGAGCAATGTCCGAAGCACCATCAGCGTAGATTCCGATAAAACATTCTCATCGTACACGTCGAGAGTCTCATTTATAATGTTAGTTTCAGATGGCACTGCACTTATCTTCTTTTCTACGTCTGACGCGGTGCTAGATACAGTCTTTTTAACTGTGGACATCGTCGACGGAACCACCTTCTGGGAAGTGTATTCCCCAAGAATGCGCGCACTAGGTTCTGCCAGTTTCAACACAGTATCGTTTCGCACATCTTCTTTAAGGTACCTGAACTCGGAAACCCTCTCCGAGCCGTCACTGGTGATGGGCACCCACTCGACGCCCTGCGCGCTATTCCCGGAGTAATGCACCGCCGCGTATAAAAAAACGGCGATATTAAACACGATGCTCATTCTAAATATAAAGTTACGGCGATTACCCAACATTATTATAAAATTAGGCACTTGCATTTTTAGAACTAGTGTTTAACTATAAGGTTTAAGCTACAACGTCCTTCTTCGTCCTCTAGGACGTAGGTTCCTATAGGCTTCTGTTCGTGTCAGCATCACAATTTATTGTGTCATCAGCCCGGGTCTGTGGGGCGCCACGATGGTGCCGCGCCTGCCCCTGGAACAAAACACCAATTTAATATTTATGCGTCTCTTTCTAATTTTGTTAATCTCATGTTCATTTGAGTATACCTATTACAAATGTTTACCGAAGATTGGTTCAGGAAATGAACGAGGCTGATTGCACCTGCCGAGGGAAATGGTTATAATTTTCTTCCATAAAACACTAACCGAATCAAAGGAATTTCAATTTCATCTTCACATCTTATTGCAGATCATGAAACACATAATAATACCGATACGTATATACTACCATAAAACCTATATAGATACTTTGGGATTTATGTTAATACGTTATGCTATCAAGTTTAAAGTACGTATTTCAATTTTTATAAAAAAAAACATAATTGTTTAGGACTGTGTTTATTTTGAAACCTGAAAAACAACACGCATGTTGCCTACGTTCTGAATTGAAACTCGAAAAGGGATCTTTGATTTCATTTCAATTTATCACATGACATTTTTTACAATTTCTTTTAGTTCGTGATGCATTTTAACACTTTTAGTGCCAAGCACCCGACTCACGAGTGCAACGATAGTTCGTTCGCGCGCCCACAACTCGCATCCGGGTCGTACATATATATAGATATACGCGACGCGCTAATGAACTCGACTGACTAATTGTTATAGATATATGAGACACATTTTATGGCATGCTAATTTGTATGCAGTCTATGTACTTGGCAGTAAAAGTGAATAGCAATCTGTAAAAGTGCTCAAAAATAAAATGTGCATTTTACTTAACATAACATCACGCCTGTAATCTCCGAAGGATTAGGATTATTTTTTTGTTTATATTTATGTATGTATATATGTATGTATTAATTAGTATTCATTTTTATTCAGGTTACATGTATTGTCTTATGTTGCACCTGCCATGTCTGTCTCTGCACCACCCTAAGGTTGACTGGTAGAAAATGCCTCAGGCATTAAGTCCGCCTTTGTACAGTGGTTTTTACTTGTGCATAAAGTTTAATAAATAAAATAAATAAATTAGGCAGAGGTGTACCCATAGTAGGTACACCCACATTTCGCCAGTTGTGTTGAATCCCATGTAATAGGGGAAATGTGCATTTTATTTCTGCATAAAACTTGGCGAACATTCAAGTCATATTAAATAGTTTCATCTTCGCTAATTGGGCGACGGTAATGGCGCCTTGCAAGTATTTTAATCTTTAATTAGCAAGCTGAGTTCTGATTAGGCTTTATCTGCTCACGATCCTCATTATTTAGATGGCTATCTTTCGACTTGGGATAGATTAATCCATGCATTTTATCTGTGTTCCCGATGCGCCGGACATGCGAGCCTAGTGCCCCGACGGACCGAAGAACGACGATTTATCTAAAATACGTATCCAGTCTAGTTATGAGGCGCCTTTATGGCGGCTTTAAGATGTTAGCCGTCTTTTGAGCTTCTTATTAGCTAAGACTAATTAGTATTTTATAGCAGAGAAATGATTTTATCTTTACTCTTCGTGACATTTGATGAGATTATGTAAATTGCAACACGATTTCTTAATTGCCATTCAAATATAGCGTTAGTTGTAGCGAAAATATAAGATTAATTTTAAAACAACGTAATATTTCTGTTTAAATTCAAAATGTAAACCTAATTTGAATTAAAAACATACTGTGACGGAGTGAAAATCTCAGGAGACATTAGCTCTCTCTATCTAATGTCTCTTTTTAATATCTGATCGATCATTATGTTTAATAATACCACTACAATATGTGTAAGATATTCAATTAATAATTCCCACGTTCATTAAGTGGGTACATTCGCTACAAACAATCTCACGTGCATTTCAAATTGTCTCATGAGAATGAACTTGTCACAATAATGCCATTGTTAAGTGATATAATTTACTTGAAATTTGTCTTAAGTAACTGCTCAATTACATTTTTGTTTGAAACGATCGATTCACATTGACGTAGCTTCGAATAAAGAATTACTGTGACCTATGTTTTCTGGCCTTGATAGTATTCTGAATTATAAAAGCGAGCCCTAATATACAGCATGTATCAGACAGGTGTGGTCGTATTTAGGGGTGTGTTAGTGCGACGTCTGTAGCACTAACACACATATCTTTGTCCATGGGACCAACATCGTAATCGCGAAAACATACACAGCTGTCCCATACATTTGGTTCAAGTAGGTATTTAAGTTTTGTATGGGACACTTGATATTTAATCGTAATTATGGTGTTGATCCAATGGAGAAAATTGTTCAGTTTCTTGTTGTGTGCCATACCCTTAATTATGAACACACTTTTCTGGAACATGCTGTATAGGGCTTTAACTATGTAAGTGGCCAGTATTAGTTGGGGCTTTTTATCGACTTTCAAAGGACACGCGAACGACCTATGAATAATGAAAATGTGCCATGAGGACGTTTAACGTAATATTGTTTATTGAATATATCAAACATCATTAGTTCTAAGTATAATGTTATTAATTATGACGAAGTACATCATGATTAATAACATTATATTGGTGAGGGAAGAACGTTCTAATACGTCATTCTCATTTACTAATGAGAATGACGTATTAGAAAGTCCGTCCCTGAAAAGATGAAAACGGGAACACGGGGTCTTCAACACCTACCAAAATGAACAGTAACTGTAGAGAAAAAAAAAGTAATAAAAGATGGGTGCCTCAATCGTCCTTTGTTATAGTTCGTTGACTTACCTAACTAAAGTAACTGTGACTTCACTATGTCATTATTATTTTAGTTTATGTTTTAATTGACATAGCCCTATGTAATGGTATCTTTTAAGCATTCAAAAAACTTTGTGAACACTAATTATCATACAAAAACATTAAAAAATATCTCTTGAATAAGTATATTATTTGCTTGGGCAAAAAAACACGATGTTTGCGATAGAGAAAATCAATTATTTTGATGGTTAACCGGAATCCGACCTTGGCTGCGGTCGTAATAGCATCCGACCGTAAAACTACTGTGAACGATGTAATAGTTATTAGATGACCACCAGTACACTTTACCCGCTATTACTCTTTCAATGGCTCCTTTTGTGGTTTTATTTCTTACGCCAGTAATGGCTGACTTTTATCTATCATCAGCTTGTGGGAAAAACGCAAAATTTAATTAGTAGATTGCGTTTTTGTTTTGAAAATTACTTTAACTTTAACAAGTTACGTTGATTCTGTGTCTTAGAGGCCATTTTTTATTGGGTTTGCACGTGGTTTTGAATTTGACATAGCTGCCTCGTTATTTATTTTTCGTTGCGTAGCTAAATAGTTCACACCCAATGACTACTATATAGCCTCTTGACTGCTCATGCGGGCGACTCGGGCTCACGACACATCAGTTTAATTGAACTGATACTAGATGAAGATATGAGTGGCCATTTTAGTTTTGACCAGTGGTTGGAACTCTGCACACGCGGTTATTTTGATCTTAAAAAAACATAATAATAAACAATTATGAGTTATTGTTCGGTTAATTGGTGTGGAAAATCGTCTAGAACATCCAACTATAAAAAAGATAGCATTACTTTTCATCGGTAAGTAAAATATATTTGTAATTTAATAATATTATGAATATATTGCAGGGCTCAAGATAACCTGGTTGATACGTAAAGGGTCACAAAAAAAGTAAACCGCGTTGATGTCTTTTTGAAAAGTCCCATTCTCTCACTAGGGTATTGCAATACGTCTGTCCCTTTTTATCTGCACTTATACTGGAGATAACTTTCTCGTCAATAATATAGTTGCTTTATTATGAAGTTATCACCTTCATAATAAAGCAACTATATTATTGACGATAAAAATTACGATGTTTCCTAATGGTAAAAAAATTACATTAAGTACTTAATGTTTACATTTTAGATTCCAAAATATTCCGTAAACTTAAGAAAAGTGGATTAATGCAGTTCACAGAGAAAATTTTATTCCAAATAAATATAGCGTTGTTTGTTCAAGGCATTTCACAGCAGATTAAAAATAAGTAATAGCAATGTAATTTCCTTTCGGATAGAACAATAAATTCTCATAAGTGAAATTCAATTTAATTATTGTTCAATTAGGAAATCGTCGAATCGACGTCGATTTTATCGATATCGATATTATTGTTGCAAAACTGACTTGTGCCTCACTATGTTTGGGACTTTCGTCCTGACATTGTTGCATCGGCCAATCACAACCGCTGTAATGTCTTCGTCCTCCGGCCCGCAGTAGTGAGTCGTGTGCCTAGACGAAATCGGTCTATCAGCTCTCAAGTGGTTTAATACTCTTTGTTCACACCTAAAGCTGCTGAAATTCCTAAAAGGTAAAGTTTTGGTATAATAGTTAAAATTAGATACAACTGAAATATTTTACCAATTTGAAAATAGAACCAACTGCCGATGCCGTTCAGGTGCGAAAATGGTTCGTGTCCATTCCATATGTTACATTGTCACGAAGGCCAGTACAATAGATCGTAAGTTCTTATGCCAACCAGGAATTCGCTTCCAGTGATTTTAACTATTCAGTTTCCCTCAACTATGTAAATATGTAAGCTTTTGCGGTTCGCCGTGTGGCGAAGTGTGGCCATCCATCATCTATGAAATGTGTGTGGGTCAGTCTTAGGCCATGTAAACTGTATTACGTTGTAGTTCAGAAATACCTGCCAGTTTATTCTGTAAAAGTCTCATCGCGAAAACTTAGGTGTAGTGAGATCGAAGTGAGCTGTTATTCCAACTGATGTTAAGGATTTACAGCAGAATCAAAATATTCTATTTCACATAAACCTAAATGGGCACTTATGAAACTTCAGAAGCTAGGTGCACGGTTCCAATTGGTCGTTTCTTAGGGAGAAGAGCCGGCAAGAAACTCCACGGTCCACTCCACTTCACCTAAGTTTTACACATCTTAAACATCCGCTGGTGTAACCTACGATGTTCCCTGAAGGTAGGTAAAGATCACAAGCATGAAGTTGTGTTACTGTTAGTGAACCATATGTGTCACCTCACTACTTAAAACACTAAATAAACCTTGAAAAATGTTACAAGGCGAGTCACTTGAAAATAATTATCTGAAAGTTGTACGTAATCTTGGCTACACGTAAGTACAAATGCATTGGTTTTGTTGTCACCACTTTTGTCTCAAATAGTAGTACAGCGTGATTCTAGCACAGATCTTTATCAATTAAGCGAAAAAAAATGGTTGAAGACATCATTAATCAAATCATCAGTGTATAAAATAAAAATAAATCTTATTTTAAGATGCTAAAAACCAGGGGGTATTTTGCGTTACACACTTTGAAATGACATTTGATCGCGATATCTTTCACTTTGAAATTTCAGTTCTTTGCGCTGTTACTTATTACCCGACTGCTCCAGATGTAATGTAATGTAATGTTTTTCGAGAGTATGTATGTATGTCTATTTCTTTGGCACGCTATGTAGCCTAAACGGCTTCATGGATTTTAACATATGGGGTGTCGTTAGGTTAGGTTAGTTTGTTAAAATAAATTACAATATTGGTATAAAAAAAAACTTTTGTACAAAAAAGTAAACTGACGAAAAAAGTTAACTGAAAAGCGAAAAACCTTTTAGTGTAACTAAGCTCATAAACTAATTTAAGTTACAAATTTTGAGTCGGCGCCCCACGGATTGTGATTGAAATTAGCCATCTGATGGTCAACCAACTCATGTTAAATGAATTTGACAGCATCACGTAATTTTCGTCTTGAGCCCAACTGTTAATTAATTAATTAAGTGCAGTCAAAACTAATAAATTAGAGAACAGAAGAAGGCTGTACATTGCAAATAACAGATAAATGAGAACATAAGCGTCCGGTGCGCAGTAGATGGCAGCACCTGAGCTAAGTGGCCCATCGTAATTAAATACATAGTCCGACCGTGCGATAAAGTGAACGAAATACTGCTGACGTATAGAAAACGCATCAATACTGTGTCTATGCTCGATAAGATAGTAATTGCCATTTTATTAACAAATGTGCTAATGTGGTACTTAAATTCTAGTTTATGGTTGAGAAGCTTAATGTTTTATTTTATTTATTCACTAGCTTCAGCCCGTGGTGTCGACCAACTGGATGTCGGAAATTATCACACGGGAACGTAGTACCGGGATTAAAATTACCATAAGTGTTAAATCCTGGTTATAAGCTATCCAACCAAATCCGTTCAGCCGTTTTTGCGCCAATCCGGAACATACATGCAGACAAACAGTCAAATGGTCTAACATTCTAAGTTAGGTACTACACATTTTATTATTATTTATTTATAAGTAGTAAGTATTAATCGTAAGTTGAGCTAATATATTCTCATTTCAATTACGGCCTAATAGGTACTTACCTAAGTAATTGTGCTGTAATTAAAAAGTTAATCCCATAAGAGTAATGAATAATGAACAAACCAGTCGTATCAGCTGCGTCCGTAACATCGATTTGTTAGGTTTAATATACATTTGCAAGAGCATAATAACTCTGTTTGTACTTTTCCCGACATGGCTGCCTTCTGCATAACACGGTCCAATACTTACCTCTGCTATGTAGGTAGGTTTAGTTAAGTTGGCACGGTCCAGTGTTGCCAGTGTCATATTTATCTTTATTAGGTAGTCTTAAAACATAATTTAGGCTAGCAGAAATTGTATTGGGAGCTTTGCTAGTTGATGTTTCAAATCGTATCTCTGTATGTGAACGTAACACTGAACGATAGGTTAGTCTATAAGTTGTAAATAAAAATAGCCGTTTTAAACCACGGATTTTGGTTTACAACGGTGTATTTAGAACTATAGGCAAGTCACAGTCAGTGTTCTTAAATATTACACAAAATTAAAAAATATGTGTGTAAAAAAATGGAATCTTCAAGGTCATACAAGTAATAAACTTTACGAACACACAATTTTTATATATTATGCTCATCTCATTATGTAAAATGCAAGCAATAGTTTATTCATAGCGGACAGTTGCGCGGGCGCAAGGCGTAACATTCAAAGCACAGAGCGACCTTCACAGGGGAAAGTGTTTTACTTAAACGGATTATAATGCCACTTAAAGCTTGTTTGTAGACGTGGAAAGCATGACAAATGTTTATTTTACAACAGAAATGCATACACATTCATGTTGTTTTGGAATTTTGTTACTTTAAGGAAGTATGTCACAAACAGGAATGATCTGACTAGCATTATGAAAGGATCAGGTATTATTAAGGTATTATTAAGGTAAATATTCAGGTATTTTTTATATATTTTGTTACACAATCAAGCCACAAAGGATAATTAATTGCACAGGATAAGCTTCAGAATAAAGATCGAAAGAATATTATTATGTTGGGATTAGCGATTTTGCGGACATGATCAGATACAGCTTTTTTTAAATAAACATAACATAACGCTTGTATTTACTGAAGAGTTTGGCAGATGTGTATGTACATATAGTACACCCACATTTCACCAGTTATGTTTAACTCCCATGTAATAAGGGGCGAGGCTATTGCCATCAACTGGGCACAAATCCAGACTTCAGGCTGCTACTGAGAAATTCCAGATGGAAAAACCCGATAACACTTTACCCGACCTGGGAATCAAACCCAGCACCTCATGCTCAACAGTAGCGCTTGCGACCACTAGACCAACAAAACAGGGGGGAGCTTTTAGAAAAGAAGGGACTTACCTATAGTCACAATATTTGTATTGTGCTATATAGTCCTCAAGTGATTAAAAACTCTCTATGTAATTCAGTGGTCAAACAACGAGCGAGCTTTAGGCAGCGTTTCCACCAGAGATGTGCGAGGATGCGTAGCGAGGGATGTGTTTGTAAAGAACCAATAGAAACGCTTCATTTACCTCGCCTCGGTCAGCTCAGCTCTGGTGGAAACGGCTCAGCGGAGCTAGATTTTTGTGCATACAAAACAAGCGAGGGATGTGTGCGAGGGTTGTGTACGAGGGATGTGTGCGTGGGATGTGTTGCGAGGAATGTGTGTTGAGAAGGATGTGTTGCGAGGTTTGCGCATACTGTACCAGCCAGTCCATCCATCCTCGCACCACACATTAATGCGCATTTTCACAGCTCCGCTACACATCCTCGTAGGCACATTTTCATCGCACATCTTTGGTGGAAACCCCCACACATTTTCACAGCACAGCTAGACATCCTCGCACGACACATTTCCATCGCACATCTCTGGTGGAAACGCAGCCATACAGTAGTCGCATAAGATGTGTAACATCTGACATCTTGGCTGACAGTACCAATCTCTCGGAAAATAGGTTGGTACTATTTGACAGCCAACTCTACAACCTCGCACGCTCATTGGTCAAATCAAATAGCACGACATCATCCCCACAGAGTGCAGGAAAGCGAGAGGAGCGAAAGATGTTATACATCAGAAAGAAAATAAACTTGGGTCCTCAAATTATGAGCGGCATTTGACCGGAAAGTGGAGCACGCAATGCGTGTACAATCAAAATTTTTACTTTTAAATTTTCATTACGAACGTGAATAATTTTCATGGACGCTAGATATGAATTTGCTAATGGGTTGATTAATATGACATGTATAATGTGTTATATGCAATGTAATTAAGAATGAATTTTATTTGTGCCCTTGAAAGAAACCTTTGCAAACAATCTTGTAGTGAGAATAAACTACTTATTGGAGACAATTTTACTGGACAATTCTATTCACGTGCCCTTGGTTATGTATGTAGATAGTAGTTTGGGTAGGTAGGAAGGTTACGTACAGGATGGCAGAGGGATTATCAAAAAGCTATAAGCTCTGTAGGGTCCTCCTGAAATGATAGGGATAAGTACTTTTCATTGTGTGGAAGTCCATGAAGTGGTTCATTTACAGAAGTGGACGTTATCTGTTTGTTTTAAATATTTGTGAGCAATTTTCCTTTAAACCGACGAAATTTACGAATGCAGAAAGGAAAAAGAGATACTTTGAAAGTAATAAAAAACGAATCATTAAAATACCACGCTCTTATTTCACGGGAATCAACAAAGATAAGTATTTAAATTACTGTATAAAACATGCAGGGGCCAATATAAACCACATCCTCTGCAGTTTTTATTACTAGGATGTGCGTTGTAAAATGTTAATTGCAGTTTATAATCCCTTTTGTAATAGTGGAAGTCCTTTTTGCTGCGTAATTACTTAAAGCTCCTGCAGACAGGCGCGACACACACTTGTAGAACAATGTTCATAAAGTTTTCATAGAAATTGTTCTACTAGAGTCGCGTCGCGCCTGTTTGCGGGAGACTTTATGAGCTACCATTTTCTTGTTCTTGTGGAAACTTCAGTGGAATATTTGTTTTTGTTTTCTTTTATCTGTTAAAATATGTAAGAATGTTTTGCTCCTTAAAGTTCTTGACCACAATTGTTTTGCATTTTGTCTAGATATAAAGCTTTGTTTTTACAATGTCTTCACGTAGCCTAGGAAGGTAATATGAGAAGCACAGAACCGGTCGAAGTGGCGGTGCTTGGGGAGGCCTATTTCCAGCAGTGGACGTCTTTCGGCTGAAATGATGATAACGATGATGAGGTAGGGGATCTTGTAAGTATTTATATTTTGGTAGAAACTGCTCTTTTTGTTTAATTAAGTATTTCGATATCATGCTTCATGATACCGAATGTATGTACCTACCGTATGTTTTCCTTCAAAATAACAATAACATTGATATTTTACTCAAAACGATGTTCAAATAAGTTACATAAGACGAGTCAATTTCGGTTTATTTGTAGTAGCAATTTGCTCTATTTGGCGTTCCTCCACGTAACACAATGTTTTCGTGTGAAAGTGATAATTTTCACAAGATATATGAACTTGTCAACATGGTAAGACTCGGTCGAACATCGGGAGAAAATTGTGCTAATGATAATAACCAAAGACTTCCGTTTCTTCAACAACAACACTTTCTTATGTCATGTTTGAGGGAATCGCAGACTGTGACACTAATAAGGGTAATTGTAGAAAAACAGATATACCGAAGTTTATTTTAGTGTAATTTGAAAGAAAGAGAGAAAGATCCGAAAAATGGCATTACAGCAAAAAAAAACTATCAACAACAGAAAACAATGCTTGTAATGCCAAAAGGGCGTCGGTTTAGCAATATGTCAAATGGCAACTCATGGTCTGGTGGGGCACTTGACGCTGATTTTCAGCTGCAGCACATTTACATGTACGTTACGAGTGCCACTAAGTATTATAACTGATTTCTTAAATCATTTATTCAAATTGATATAAAAGTTCTATTATTGTCATAAAATCATCGACACTCAACGTACACGTAAGTTCAACAACCCTATATAATATACTAGATATTTTTAACTTGTTGTGTTTAAAAATATCTAGGCTCATTTCACACCACAATCTATTTTAGGAAGAGCAGATAGAAGTCGATAATCATTTATAATACAAACCTGTATAGGAGCATTTCAACCACGATGATGATAAAATAGTACCTCATCAACCGGTTTGAAAACGTATAGTTCATCAATGTTGAATGAGTTATCATCCGCATTTTTATTGAAATAATTTATGGGTGGATGACAACATAAATTGTGCATCCATGTCATGTTAATAAACTCAAGAAAAATAAAATGTTCGTGACGTAAACATGGATTTTATTTTCGACTACGTGAATGACATTATCCATTTTCAAAGCGCATGATCCTTTGTTTATCAACAAGGGCTCATATATGTAGGACCTACCTATGTATTATCTACCTACCATCTTATTTAATGTTCGTAAATCCGCCTATTAGTTTATTTTTATATTTTTTTTAGCAAATGAGTTCATTTTCTGGTTCTAGAAATCTTTTAAAATCGTGATAATTTTGTTCTTATTTTGGATCTTTATTTGGTACAATTGTACATTCATTGCAGTCATCTTTTTACATTACAGTGTTACTTATAAAATCATAGTCTTAATAATTTAG
The DNA here is from genome assembly GCA_947363905.1 of Lithophane semibrunnea. NCBI lineage: Eukaryota > Metazoa > Arthropoda > Insecta > Lepidoptera > Noctuidae > Lithophane > Lithophane semibrunnea. The sequence goes on along the minus strand of OX376188.1, from coordinate 7,203,025 downwards.
ATATACGGCGTCATTGGTAATGCCGCCTTATCCGGTCACTTAACATCAATGACTGGCAGCAGTAGTAATGCTTATACAGTCTTATACTGCTCAACACACCGATTCTAGCGTTTCATTAACAGGAAGCCGCGGCCATGGTGCGCATACACAACGAACTGTACCCCGAACTGGAAGCGACGACTCACGATATGCAAATAATAACATTGCTAGATTTCAAAAGCTGTGTGAAAGAAGCAGTCATCAGAATAGTCTAGTAGGCTAATGAAATGTGTTCGCGGAAATAAGAGGTATCTTCGAAGCAGTGAAATGCAAAATAAAGTGAACGGTTTTTCTTGTCAAGAACAGACTGATATAAATATACGTAACGGCCAAACATTCAAATCAATTACTAGCACTTCATAACATAACATTACGCCTGTATTCCCCGAGGGTTTAGGCAGAAGTGTACCTATACTACAACCACACGATTACCTACAATAATTCAGAAACACTACAGAACAGTACAAAGTTCAGAAATCGGTCGTGATTATAAAGCTCAAATTGTCTTAATTTTTTTGTATTTTTTTTTGCCAGACAAATTCGGAGCACTTAAAACTCCAGTAGATAATAGGATTGTCGGAAGTAGACAAGGAGCTTTTTTCTGCTTCGTCTTCGCGGTTACAACAATTAACCTTTCCATCGGCGATATGGTTCCATGAACTCAAAACAACGACGAAAATGAACGAGCATTTGCATTTAGCTGGCACTGTTTCTGTAAATGATGTAATTTGCAAATTGGATTGGATGTCTTTGTTTAAAATGTACCGTTACTTATTAAATTACGAATTTACGGCTGTTAGGTTATATTATAACTGTTGTTTTATGGTGGCGCTAATAGAGGATGTATAGGAGAAAAAGACATCTCCAAATAAATTGGGATGGACGATAATGATGTAGCTAATGGTGCAGATAAAGAACTGATTGTACTGACATAATTAAAAACAATTGATGATTAAAAGAATTGAGATTGACAACACTGTCTACTTCAAATCACATTGTGGGAATAAGAAACCTGAGTCGCGTCACAAGGACAATTCTATTGTGGATAGGATGTGTTCAGTTGACGAGTAATGCGGCTCTTTTTATGTTAATATGCTAAGAGGAATTTGCTAGCAACTGCGCCACTGTTTTAAATTAAAATCACTTTTCAAATGAAGCCATCAATGAATGTGTAGGCTGTAATCGTTGATCATGCACAAGCATGATGTCACTTTTGATAATAAATAAATTATTGAGTAAATGGCTGCCATACAAAAGACTCTCTATAGTCATTTTTTGTATCAATTGTATCAAACGCCAATGTCTCAGTAATTTGTCAAAAAAGAGATTCAAGTATTCAGGACAAAAAACTGTTCAGTAACAAAACACATTGTGATGTAGATATTATAGATATCAGCCTTGTACAGTCGAAATTGTTTAAAATTGTAATTTCTTGAATATCGTTGTTAAACCAAGCCTAATAACTGTACCGACAGTACTGGTTCTATGTATGTTGATCCTACTGTTGCATAGATCACGTCAGATGGCAAAGTTCAAAGACCTAGAACTGTCATTTTGTGAGACAAACGGACAAACGGTTTATTTTCTGAATCAAATTCTGTACCAGATCACGTATTTGCGCGGTCAGATGTAAGGAAAGACTACATCAGTCTAGTCTCCCAGGCTCTGTTCTATTATAAGCTACTGGTTTTATAATAGTATAATGTACTTACTGTTCCAAAACTAATTTTGTTTTGATTTGGAGATTCGTGTCTTCCTTATTATGTTAGTATTTTTTGTGGTGAAGCTTTTTATCCTTAGAATATGTTGTTTCAATTTCAAACAGATTGTTTCTTCGAATGCGGTAATATAAATATTTTCTCTGTAATCGGGTGGCAGTTACCTACTACAGCTCAACAGCCCTTGTTTTGTATAGCCATGGAAAGTAATACAACCAAAACTGTTCCGTGATGGTGGCCCAGTGGTAGCGGCCGGGACTTGTAAGTTTACTTTGTGTAAATTATTTCACCACTGATCTCAAAACGGTAAAGGAAAACATCGAATTTTTGGTTCTAGGACATGCCGCACTAACCCGCTCTGGGCCAGCGTACTGGATTACGCTCACTGCTTCTTACTGAGAGGAGGCGCCTGTGTCCCAGCTAAAGAGAATAAAACTATATAGTCATGGAACATTGAAACATTATAACATTATATATTATGCTAAACTTTTTCGAAAGTTCAAATCATAACTACGTATCGTTATCAGAAGACTGAAATAGCTGTACTTAGGATAGAAAATTCACGTAGTGTGCCAATCCGCTAAACAATATGTTTCGTAAATATTTGGTTTATCATCATTAGTTTAATCATTTTCAATGAATGTCACCGACTTCTTCAAAAAGGAAGAGGTTCTCAATTCGTCTGTATGTTTAAAAAAAAATGTTTTTTATTCTTATCTATCACCTTGTTTCCAAGGAGTTAATATTCTAAACAAGAAGGCGAAGGCTTAATATATCACAATACATTTCCCTGACGCTACAAGGTATGAAGTGAGAGTTAATAAACAAAGCTGTGGCACATCATAACAACAGAAGCCAAGGTTCTAACCGCGAGCATCATGAACCAGCCTTGTCATTTAATTTGCGAAACACACAATTTATAAAACTAATTCGAAACAAATTGTTGTCTTTCACCGCAACCGCGGGGAACCTGTAAGTTAGCTTAGAAGGTTGGTGAACAACTGTATAGTGCGTGTAGGGTTGCCAGGCATCAAACTGAATAAACTTTTTGACAACCAAACCAAATGTTGAAACAAAACTTATTACCTACATCATTATTTATTCCCAACCACTCGGCAGCCTGTGGGGTTGAAAATGATCTGACCATATATAAAAATAACCTATTTTGCCTTGAAGTCGTCTATTTGATTTAGATTTGTAAACAGCGTTTAGAGGACTTCTTCAATACCTTTGATTTATGTTCGATTCGGCACGGAAGCGTATCGAATGGTTGTGAATAGCTATGCACACTAGATTTGCGAATTGTATACAGTGCTCTGATTTTTTTAATGGTGGAGCATATTTAAAGTATCCATGTCACTCGTGAGTAACAAAGTCAGTTTCTGAAAGGCAATCAACACAAAAGTTGGCTAAAAGCCTAGCAAACTCATGTAAACTGCTGCGATTCGATTATTGGAATAACACAAATCAAATCATTTTGGTTTCCTAAGAAGGCGGACAATGGTCAAACAATACCACTTGACGGAACCACTTTCGAAAGTGGTTCCAAGTCTCTGTCAACCCTATGCTCGCTGCACACAAGATACATATAGCACGGTTACCCTTTGTTTGCAGTCACCAGTAGACTTATAGGTTACTTTGTCTGAGATATCTATCAAATGTCAACCCTACGCTTGCTGCACACAAGATACTTATAGCACGGTTACCCTTCGTTTGCAGTCACCAGTAAACTTGTAGGTTACTTTGTCTGGGATATCTATCAAATATCAACCCTATGCTCGCTGCACACAAGATACTTATAGCACGGTTACGCTTTATTTGCAGTCAGGTGTACACTTGTAGGTTACTTTGTCTGGGTTATCTATCAAATGTCAACCCTATGCTCGCTGCACACAAGATACTTATAGCACGGTTACCCTTTATTTGCAGTCAGGTGTACACTTGTAGGTTACTTTGTCTGAGTTATCTATCAAATGTCAACCGTATGCTCGCTGCACACAAGATATTTATAGCACGGTAACCCTTTGTTCCAGCAGTCTACAGTAGACTTGTGGGTTGCAGCTTACTTCCGACTTCTGTAAGTTGAATCATGTTTTTCTGACTCCTGGTTGATATAAAAGTTTTCAACGAAACTAGCACAAGGATTTGTTTTGCATAGTTTCGTTATTATGACCAGCATTATTATTGTGGCAGCGATTAGGATCTACATTAAAAAAAATAACGACTGTTTTCCCTTCATTTTTTGTTTTAAGAGGTAAATACACATTGTCTTAACTCGTTAAGTATAGCTACAAGGTCTTTTCTTAAAACAAAGATATTTCAAGCGATGTGATTTTTATAATGATTTAGGAGAGACATTCTGGAGTCACACCGATAGACTTCATAATTTTAGCCGAAAGCCCAAGCACCGCCACTTCGACCAGTACTGTGCTTCTCGCATCCAGTGGATTCCCGCGGCCTTCACCAGGTCATCGGTTCACCTTGTGGGGGCCTTTCAACGCTACGTCTTCCGGTACGCGGTCGCCAGAACCTTTCGGCTGGCTATCTGTTTTGCGAGCAATGTGTCCTGCCCAGTGCCAGTTAAGCTTGGCAATTCGGACTATGTCGGTTACCTTGGTTTTCCTACGGATCTCTTCATTTCTGACGCACCGTTTGCTTGATGAACTTCAAAGCCAGCGTGTAATATTGGTTTAATTTTATGCGCACTGTACACGATTAACGATGAGAGTGAATCAAGATCAAAGGTAGCTAAAGGTGAACGTCATGACCTCAAAATAACGATCGTACTATAATCCATCCATTAATACAATACAATATTATAAATGCGAAAGTAACTCCGTCTGTCTGTTTTACCTTTTCACGCCTGACCCAGTGAACCGATCTTTATGAAATGTGACAGTACTGTAATCTGGAACCCTGAAGAAAGACATAGGTTATTTTTAATCCCGGATTTCTATATATTTAAAAAAATACATGCAGACGAAGTCGCAGACAACTGCTTCTTATAATTGAAACGTAACATGCTTGATAAATCGTATCAGGTGCAAACTGTCAAGGAAGTTTTGAGACAGCTACTTTTATATTGGGCTCACGTACAGATAAATGAGAATATTGAGGAAAAAGACGTGAAGGCAAAGACGATTGGGCCATAAACACTTGATGATCAGCTACCAGGGGGAATAAAGATCGTTTATATTATTATTTATGGGCACATAAATAAGTTTATAGGCTGTAGTTGTGTCTATTAAAGCCTCGCGGGCATTATAAAAGATGCCCGGGAAATATAGTCAAAATTCAGGAGTAGTTACGACATTGTAAGAAAAACCTTCCTTGTTAAAGTGTATTATTTATGATTTCGTGAATCTTCATCTTAAAAATAGTCAAACTGATGAGTACTTCTTCCTATGAACACTTTTCTGACAATTGGTCTTCTGAACGCAGTGTCTGTTGGTATATCACGAAACGTTAAGCCTTAATGCAACATAATTAAGAATCTACAGATAATTGTTGAGTGTGAGGTGATAAGTAAGTACCTGGATAATTTAATACATTTACACGACAATACAGTCATAGCGGCGCGCGCGCGTGTCAGTTAAAAGGTCGCAACTTGTAATTTGCGCACGCGCTCTCAATTGCCGCTTATCTCGCGGTTTGTTTTTTATTATGCTGATAATGTGTTTATCTCAATTAAATAAACATTTTTATAATGAAGGGACTGGGCTTTGAGTGGTTGTCGTCGTTGAGATTTATAAAACAACTTTGCAAAAAGAGATTTGAAGTCTAAAAACACCTTTTGGTTTTAAGTCATGCAAGGTTCAATGTTATCACTGGATTGTTTCAATGTATGAAATAAATCAGATATAATAAAATACGGGTACAGTATTATATAGAAGACAAAATATAGGTACCTTCTTAAAATTCGATTGTTGTACTTAATTAAAAATGCAAGCGGTACAAGGGCTTTTTAAGTAATCGGCGAAACTTCACAGAAGTCATGGCAAAAAGTTCAATGATTTTTGGAATCAAAACTAAGTATAAGAAACATAAGAAAAACTTTGTTTATTAACATTCAAGCGAATCATAATATATTGTAATTGGTTCCCTGATCGAGTCATCTTTTCGTTCCATGAATTGCAAAGGATTATTATATGGGAATTCCAAAATGCTTGTTGTGGTACTTTTCCGACTCATGCGAATGATAATGTAAGTAACACTTAAATAAAAAATTCAAGAACAGAGAAGGCTAAAGGAAAATACATGTTATTTGGCATTGGAACCCGTTATGCAAAAGAACGCCAAAAACTGTACCCGTACCGATACTCATGATTCATTCCGGTTTGCATTACACTCAAATCAAAATGCTTTGCTTTTACATTTTATTTAGTTGACATTTAGTTCCTATTTATTACGCCTGCATTTTTTCGGTAATTCTGACGGGTTTATATGAATTTTAAACTTCCATTTTAATTAACTAAAGTGAGTTGGAGCTTTGGATACTTTAAGCCTTTTATCGTTAATTAATAAAGTTTGTTTTATTAATTTAATTTAATTGCTACGCCTGTTTTCTTCTATGACTAACCGTAGCCTGTTAATGTTTTATGGTAGGTAATAGTGTAACAAAGTGACTCTTGAAGTTGATGTGCGAAGGCTATGCATTAACGAAACAACCATTCATACAACAAAAAGGTACGCTCTTCTTGATAAAAAGTTTTTTTTTACGATACGATCGTAATTTCGAAGAGAAATTCCACCAAAAAGACATACCTACGAAGCTTCGCCAATGAGGGTGTGGCGGACTTGGTAGCAGTTAAGCAAGGAATTAATTCACGTAATTCCCTCCATGTGGTTGTCCAACAATCTCGTTTCCTTAACTTAATCACTGTATAAATGACTCACTATGGCGAAGGTCGTCGGCCCGACGTTGAAGCCGTGCCGCGGCAAATTGATGCTTCTTTAAGGAAGTTCCGAGAACCACAAGTTACAAAAAAGGCCCTCCCGACCACTGCCAGAATCACGATCTTAATCTCGCTAAAGTGTAATGGACCCCGTACTTTTTTGCATTTTCCATCCTAAATATTTTAAATGATCTTTTAAACTTATTTGAATGTTAAAACTTTGGAGCATAAAATATTTTGCGTAATTTAAGATTAAATTTTTCTGCGGACTGATTTTCGGTGATTGGAATCCCGGTATATTTACATAACATAATAAAAGATGGCATTACAATTTATAAGAGATACAATTTGTTTATTCATATTGTAACCAAACCCGATTTTATACTGTTTACAATCTCAGAAACATGGGTATGCCACGTGCCTTGCAGTGCCAAATAAATGAAATAATGAAGTAGGTGTAAAATTTCATAACGACCACCATTGACGCCATCTAAAAATTCTAAAAGCATGAGTCAAGATAAATGAATCGTCCATATAGTTACATTTCACAGACATCATTTTTTACATAATCAACATTTGGTTCGTTTTACTGTGCTATTTTCTGATCTTATTAGCTCACTGTCCGCCAAATATGCAGAATTTTAGATAGTAACTGAGAAATGCTAGTATCCTCTAACAAAATCTTTTGATAAAAGGCCTGTGTCTTTGTGACATAAAAGTTGTTGGAGATTATATTGACGATGAATACAAACTAACCTGTATCTTTTCTAGCCTGGTGAAGAAAGACATTTAGCAGTTTTCATTTTGATCAATTGTACTGCATTTTAAACAATATTATAATTATTTGTCCTTTTGTCGGCAATAATGTTTCAAAACTTAAACAAAAAAAATCTTGAGTCGTGATGGTAGCTCTATAGGGCGCTACGCTACGATGAAGTAAGTAGAGCATTTTCCTGAATAATCAACAACTTACAATCTCATTTTAAATTATATGTAAACAACGTGAATAAAATGTAGGCAAAGATCAATATGGCATAATTAAAGCGTCAATTACCACAATTGAAATGCAGCTCGATTAAATTCAACACAAATGTATTCAAGGATGGCGGCTATACGAAAGCGCAGTGCGCAACAATTGTGCCTGCCTACACGGTCAAACTTATTGGCTATTCAATGAGCCTAGATACCCTGTCTATAAAACAGATTGGTCACACGACGTAATTGCGCGGGTCAAGGCGATTTTGTGAGATACATTTTGTAGTTCTTACTTGTGACTCAGAATCGTTGACATTCCTCCCTAATCAGCCATTTTACGTTCGAATGGAGAAGTCGTTCTCCTAAGTATCCTTTTAGAATGGTAAATGTGGTCATGTTTATTTCCTAGCATTGTTTAAACTGTTATCTGGTCTAGAAACAGATTTAAATAGTTTAGAAGTCAGTGAACTACGAAATCAGTTGTCTCATCATATGCCTTACTTAGAAGAGGCATTAGAAATTAATCTGAAGATGGATATTGGATAAGTATAAATATTATTCATTTAAAGACGAATTATTAACATTCCAAAATTTAATTACACCTACGAGTACCTTCTTCTATTGAGAACAATTTACATTAATAGGTTTTTTCGCTTCAGGTCATAAGTCGTTCACTCTGACAGGTAAATTTAAAAGTGTTAAAACCATTCGTTCCAGTATAGTGTTTCGTAAACGCAAAATTTGGAATTCTTCCAAGTATTACCTGTTCGCCATGGTTTCCTCTGACATTTGCACGGATGCATTCAAAACGATCTTTTGAGTTATATCTGCAATTTGACCTATTGCAGAGTCTGGAAACCAATAGAATGTAAACAGCTGTTTTACATTGAGCTGCATTACATTATTTCTGAATTCCAAGCCAAGTTATTTTAACACAAGGATAATACAATATGTTGATTATCAGTTATAGCAAAATGGCGTAGATAGATATATTAACGATTGAAGTGTCCACAACGATTTGTAGTCCAATCATGAACTTATGATCGTTGATGTTGATCATGAATATCAACAGCTATTGTTGATTCATGATTCATCTATCTGAGCTCTTTGTTATTAGTTGTTGTAAAATTAAATGATTTTATACCTTTCACATGGATTTGGCAACTAAGGTAATGCAACTGTTATCTATTTTAACACTTACAGTCACTTCATTGTATTAAGGTGACCATATTGTGAAACCATCGTTGCTTGCATCTTTATTTTTAGAACTTAATAATAACACCTCTTTCATAATATCCAGTATTCGTGTATATCTGATCATAATAACAGGTTCGTAACATGACAGACAACTAGTAGTGTCGTTATTCATTGAGGTATGGCTAAGTGGGTCTCAACTCAAGCGTCTCAACGCCCTTGCCGTTCCACTCTCCGTATTGAATGTCATTGTCTATTCAATTGTATCTATTGTATTTCAATCAGCAACTTTGTTACTTGGATTATCTACAGGTAATCAGATTTGGAGGATTCTTTTTACCTGTTTTCGTTGGCGAGAGTACAAAAATATTCGATTGGGAGAATAAGGTCAGTCATTGTCGGGCTCTAATAGCTTCCTTTATTTTTTCTGCCAAGTCACGGTCCAGACTAAGTAAAACGAAAAAGATAAGGAAAGTCAAATCAAAACGAAACCAGCGCTGTAAATTATTTTAAGTTACAATAAAGGTGGCTTTATAAGCTTTAGGTGGCTTTCATATTTTCTCTAATCTGAATTTGTTCGTTCCCAGTTGATGGCAATAGGCTCGTTACATGGGAATTACACGTAATTGGTGAAATGTGGGTGTACTACTATGTATACTTCTGTCTAACCCTTTGGGGAGTATAGGCGTGATTTTGTTTATGTATGTTATTACATATCCACGGGTACATCAACAACACTATTTTTTTCATTAGGTGCAAAGATACCTGGGACTCACTCAGTAAGTACCTATACTTAAGATTTCAACTAATTATTTCACTTTAAAAAACAATTTACGTCGGAAAGGTATAAATCATATTGCAAGAATATAAATTGACTTTCTTCAACGGCTTGCATTAAATACAGAATCCATTATAAAGGATATCAGGTATCGGTCCTAAGGCTTCCTGGTAGCAACAGTTGTCCGTTTTGTGTAAGCCTGCCTTATTGCTCAATTAATCGGTTTTCGTTTACTGTAAGACAATTTTGGGGGGTTTAATTACTATAAACAACTTCTTCATTGGATTGCTCACTTTTTAACCGATTTTAATTGGCTCCGAGAGGTTTCTAAATAATATAGGTACCCACATTCACTATACCTATGTCACGTAAGTATCAACATGGCAATGCCACTCACCTTGGTTAACCATAAAGCACTCGTTCCTTCCGTTTATTCTAACTTCTGCGAGACAACCAATGAATGGATACTCGATCAATTATTTAAACGTGTATCTCCATTGAGAACAGTGGAGTTCCACGTCACTTCCATTTAGATTTTGTGCCAGTATAATATGTAATCTCTCAAATGCTTGTACATTTCTTCGTATTTCGTATTATACTCTGATCAATGACGTACGCAAACTGCGCGTAAAGGTATGTATGAATCATAACCCCTTTTTATTCCTTTCAACCTGAGCTGGAAATTCCCACGACTTTATAGCCTCAGGCTTCGATTTCAAGTTCATATTAAAGCTTATTTAATGACCGCAACAGTTTATTTTTATTTATATTTGTGGAATAGATTTTTTTTTTACATTCAACGTAGCAATTTCGAGAATTACGGTCGTCATTCGCGAGACTTTTCCTTCTTAAAGTTATTTGAATGCTTCAAGGATCTATCCAAGTGTTAGTGGTTTGTGCCACAAGGGTGTGACTTTGTTACTTTGTGTGGGACATTGGCTAGTCGTAAAAGGCTTTCATTAAATCATGGTGGGTGGTCGAGGTTGATTGTCGGTGGAAAACGGTTTTGCAGTAAAATGTCCGATGCTTTGGCGTAAAGCCAGCGCCGTATTGAGCTGTAGCTTTTACAGTATAACTGTATGCGACTAATTAAATAGGAACGTATAAAATGGCCAAATGGCAACTCTTCACACTTTTTGATGGATTCTATTGTTTCTCTATTCCGTAATAAGACTCACGACTCCAGACATTGTGGCATGCATTCTGTGAGACTTTGAAAATGGCTATACATGAGTTTCATTTAAGTATCTATTGTTAGTTAACGCTTATTCAAGCAGTTATTTGGTGCCGTCTGGTGTAAATCAAACTAAAATGTGGTTATGACGAACTAACAAGAACCATAAAATGTCAAATGCGGTATTGTTAGGCATTACTTAATTTGAATATTGGTTTTCTTTGTATAAAGCTTGTTTTGGCAAGAGGTCAAGACAATGCTATAAGAAAGGAGAAGTTGAAGAAGCCAAGAATGTATAATGCGAAATATTAATCATACCATATTTAGAATTCATTGGCAACTAAATACCTAAACATAAATGCTGCCATAATTATTTGGGGTAAGAGCTTACATCATGTAATGAGCAAGTTCGCGCTATTTATAGATAAAACTTAATTCAAATCTTACTTTTGTGTTCTTTTAATAAAAATAGCGTGCAGTAGTGCAACGGGCGCAAATCTGTAAGTCGATCACGGTGGCATGGCGCCGCACACGCACGCTGCACGGTGCTCATAGGAATGCCACTTGCCTAGCGTCCAGTCCTCGGTACCGTTGGGTACATACAGTTTTGAACATTAAAATAAATGATTATTGATTATGCTTCCATTTGTTAACTAGCTCTACAAATTGGTTTGACGGTCATAATAATATGACCAAAATTTCGGCTACAAAGGTCTTAAATTGGATCGGAAATTATATCATATATATTTTCTTGAACTTGAAACACTTTACTGGAACATTAGCCGACAAAAACGCGATTAGGATTTTTACGAAAATAAGAGTTTTAAGACGCTATCACGCAGCATTCGCCTGTAATATAACAATCCAAGATTCGATTCGACATTACTATGTATATTATCATTACCTCGGTTCTCCTCCCACAGTGATGTAATACTCGAATCAGCATTGTACGCAGGCGAATGCTCCCTATGAGGGAGTGCCTTTAGATCAATAACAGGAGACAAATGAATAGAAATTGGGCGTAGGTATTTTGTATTATTTCAACTGAAAGACCTAACTAAAAACAGTCATACATAAGGCAACTAAAGGTCGGTTCATCGACCTTTTAATAAATTAATTCATTGATTAAGCTAATAAAAAACGTTGCAAACTCATTAAAAGTCGAAGCATCGATTGCATTAGCCAAAGCCAACTATAAAGTTAGCACAGCTATCTAATTACACTTGATAGTGAACACGGCGAATGTTTGTTTATCGCACAGAAGCGGCTATAAGTAGACAGAGGGTAATTATTAGGAGTATCTACGTTAGCAGGTAAGTCGAGCCGGGCGCGTAAATAGAACTGCTACTTCAATAGTTTGGGAACTAGTGGAGCTGGAGAGTGAAGGCGAAATGAGGTAGCATGCTTAGAAAGTAAACACTTGTCAATACGTCTCAGACAGGTGACAAGCGTGGGTTTGGGATTTTTTAGTTCCACATCCTTTTCTTATTTGGGGAAATCCTCAATGTGCTAGTATCGTGACTTCTTATCACTTTCTGATGGATTTCCTTTCGATACGGTCTGTGGCTTGATGGAGTGCCAGGTTAATTAGCAGTTGCCTAAGCAAAGCCAAAGAGCCCAAAGAGATATTTAGGCTTGGTGTCTAAACACCAAGCCTAAATATCTCTTTGGGCTACGTCATATTTGTTTTCTGCCTTGTATTTTATTCATTCCTCAAGCTTGACGCATGTTTACCGTCTAGAAATTTAAAATTCAGTGCGTCTAACGAAACGATTGATGTAGAATTCCTATTTACGCAACCGGGGCGTAAGTATACAGCTTATGTCTCTTACGTCTCAGGTTACAGCATCAACACTGGCACGTGGATCTAACATATTATGTGGGTTTAGTTTCATAGTTGCATATTGCATAGCATTGTTGTCGTCTCGGTTACAAAGGACAGGTATGTATGAGGGATAGAGGCAACAAGAGGGCTTATAAGGTAAGACAAGGTTCGGCATTTTAAGAAAAAACCCGATCTTGATGTGTCGTTTTTACAACCCGGTGCCGTTGGCTGATAAAATCCTTTTTCCAATCGTCTTGCAAGTCGTTTATCACCGAGATTGCTATTGGAATTTGGGACTTACGCGCAAGAAAGAGCTAAGTCAACCATTCAAATACTCGAAAGCAGAATATCTAGTGATTCGATTTTTTTATTTGCTTTAATGTTTTTACCTACTCTGCATTCCCGTTGAGATCCCATTAAAAGAAGTAGAAAAAAATGGAAGCAATTGCATGCACAAAGGATACAACGGCACATCTGTAGACGTAGGTCAAGATTTCAGGTTAGATTTTTTCGATCTTCGGCATATCAAGGACAATACCAAACTGCTTTTCAATAGCTCGTTTTAAGATTTGATAGCCAATTTGAACTGAGTTGTATTCTATTATGTTTGTTTTATTTTTTTATATTAAATGCAGATAAAACATGCAATTACTTTCCTACACCAGCCTCTATTTTCTTAACACTAATTTGGTACAAAATTAAGATACGTAATCTAAGTTTTATTAAGTTTCTCAAGAGTCAAGACTATTCATTATTAATTACTTACTGAAATGGCCGATGGTGTGAATGCCGCATACCACGACTTTTATTGCTAACCAGGAATTTATTTACAACGTCGGTCGTAGCGAGCTTTTGTTATACAAATGTAATGTAACAGGACCGCTGATAGATTCTGATTAGCGTCCGACCATTGCACTTCGCCCTGTAGATGCACTGCCTCACTCAAATTATGGCAGCTGGCCCAAAAATGGCGAAAATAGCAAGCGTTTTTTGATTGATACTTAGTTTGGAAATGATATGAAATAGATTGGTAAGTAATTGACTTTAGTCATGCGTCGAAAAATCGTCTAACGAAATCAGATTATTTAGACTAGTTTTGCACTCTCCAGTTCGAATGTACAGTACCTACATATTCGAATTGGGGGCCAAGTCTACTAATTTACAAACGTGTCAGTGGTCTCACAATGATCAGTTTTTGACAGATATGCCATACAAAATCTGTCAAAAACTCATCATTGCGGAACCACTGACACGTTTGTAAATTAGTAGACTTGGCCGCCTGGACTGTGTACTGTAAAGACAACATTTTCCATATTCCTTTGAACTTATTTCCCATCTTCTTCTGCTTTCCAATCTGCAAAATGTTTAAATACATTCTCTTTAAAATTTCTACTAGAGCCAAGGCATAAAACTTCGGCGTGGGCAAAAACAATACCGCACAGGCCATAAAGGTCCCAAGGCTAGTGCGCCCGCGCTTGTGTGAAACGAAGCTTGTTGTCGAGCTGACGGTGCGAAAGGCTCTAAAATAAGTTATGGCTAATTCCTTACTTCAGTCGGTGGCGTGGAATGCAGCACGGGCCACGGCGCATTGTACTCACTTATCTAAACACTCGAGCCTGGCTTGCCAGTTGCCACTAAATGCTGAACCACTATTGGCTGGCACGCACGCGGATTGGGATCATTCGTTATCATTATAGTTTTGTTTTCAGTGGTTTTAACTTTTCTTACTTTATTGTACACGTCGTTTTCACACTATTACAAAGATTGAACAATAGACAGTGCACTCAGAGCAAGGCAAAACAGTTTTGTTTGCCGTAGCGGCGTAGACACAACAGTTTTGTCTTGTGACAAAACGGTTTTGTCAATCATATTTGTCAATTTAGACAATGAGGTAGTTTTATGGGGTAAACGGGTCATGCTCGAGGCTCTCTTAAGGATTGTAGAGCTGGCGCTCAGCGACAGCACTGCAGATAAAATATACGTTTGTAAAGTTTGCGACTAGTTTCTACGGACTTCCGACTAGGAGCTGGCAAAATTCTGGTACAAAGCTTATTTTTGAGATAATACGATTAAAATTATTGTCTTGTAAAGTTTTAAGGGTGTAACTTCTGTTTCAGTTTCTATGAGATAAAAACATATTCGGATTATTTTTTTCCATAAAAAGAGGCAGACATTTCCAAGCAGAAAACCAAAAGGCACTCCCCTCTGAGTGGGACGTAACGTCATCAGACCTATGGGGTTGGACGTTACGTACCATAATTCACCATGAATTTCGGTTTAACAATTCCTTTTATTTCTAATAGTAGGTTTTTAAACTACTAAAGCATTACTTCCATCAATATTTGAAGAGGTAAACAATCAACACAAAAAATATTGCTTTCCATTCCCTTTGGACCAGCTATAAATTCATCAAGTTGATGCTCTAGCAGTCACTAAAGTGCTGTTCGTTGAAAGCAAAGGGTGGGAGCCTAGCCACCAGCGTAAGATGCCCCTCAAAACCAATTACAATTTCGTTCATCCGTAAAGGCTTGCTGTATTTTTAGCGGTCACATTTACCTGGTTGTGTCAGTTGGATGAGCTTATGAATAGACCCAGTTCTTTGTCCAAGCCAGACTAATAAGAATACTGACAACAGACAATTGTGCGAATTGTTACGCTTGGATGTGCGCTCGTAAATGACAAGCGCGTAAACACCTTTTGGGTATATATCTGTGTATTACAGATTTATCCCAGAAAATTAAATTTCTTCGGATACGTATGTCATTCGAGTCACATTAAATATGAGACGTGATAGGCCATTTTAACGCTGATACATATTCAATTTAAGTACTTAGTTGATTCAAGCTTCAAATGGTCCATAGGAGTTAGGAATCGAAATCACTTCCAAAAATTTTCTCACACCAGGTGAGAAATATTTCCAGAGGATTATATTCAATACTGGAAGCCGGTCTTTTCTGTAAAAATCTCACCGTGAAAACTTAGGTCAAGTGAGCTGGTGGAGTGACAGCTCACTTCACCTAAGTTTTCACGTTGAGATATTTACAGAATTATACTAGTACAGGCTTGAATAACTAACTATACAAGATTTTGGAACAATATTCCTTAAGGGGCTAAGGAATATTGTTCCAAAATCTTGTGTGTTACAACTACAATATATATCGTAAGTTCAAAACTTTCTACATGTCACGCTTCATTAGCCCAATCTGTTTATCTTTTAGCAATTCACCTTTCATCGATTTAGCCCGTCTGGTCCATTGTGTGTCCTACGTGCCGTATGTGCTGTCGGTCTGTCGGTCTGTCGCCGTATATATGTGCCGGTCTATTGATTTAGTGAGGCCAACGACAGAGGGGCGTGATTCAAGCGTGACGCTAGGTATGGCAGCGTATTCATTAGGGAATACTGCTATATTCAAGGGCATGTTTTATGTATGGAGATAGTTGAAGGGTGGTCGGTGAGTCATGCCCATTGCAAAAAGTGCAGTCACGTACCCTTTCTAGTAATAATATTGATGAATTTTGTTGCGTCTTGTAATTATTCAATATCTAAGCACTTTTGCGTGCCTCATTGGTATAGTTTTTGTTAATTTTGTTCCTTAGTTCTGTTCTCCTAGTTCTGCTCAAATATGTTCAAGCTCATTTTTATTGAATTGATCTCTTCAAAGGAGAGTCTGTTATTCCAGTTTGATACGATAGATCCATCGCTAGAACAAGGAACAAGTCTTTTCCACCAGGTGGTAGATCCACTTTTGGGAATCGGTTCTAATAATATCTAAAATGAACAAAGACAAATAGAAAACTGCTGACCGACAAGGATATTAGATCAAGAATGATATTATTATATTGATAGATTATGCACTGATGCACTGGTCAAATTCTGATTCTGTTTACGTTGGCGTTAACCTTACATTTCCAGAGGTTGATATTCAATGTTCAAAGGGCAATTGCTTCAAGAAAAATGTCATATAAGTAGTATTAATTACGATAGTGTTTTGTAATAAGTGTATATATACATCTTATTAAAACTATGCATAATACTGGTAGCCTGCTGTTGACAAAGGCTAGGATGAAGAAGCTTTCACTTATCTTGATTTATATTAATGCTGTGGAATACATTTATAAAGCAGGTAAGCGGATTTGACGTGGTACTCACTTTGTGCTTTTAACCTTTTCACATTAGCTACTCCAGCTTTAGATATATCTTAAAGACAGACATTTAAAGTTTCAAATTTTTTTATGGGTTATTATATATACTTATTGTGGCAACCTTTACCTCAAATGTTACAGCTCTACGTAGTACCTAATTGAGTATAGAAATATAACTTGTTCGAATCGGAATAGACCGCATGGATGACTGTTCCTTTTCTTAAGGTCTTTCGCAAGCTCAGTGGAGCAACTTTGTAGCATCATTATAAATGTCTTAGATGATCCAAAGATATCGTTGTGTAATAAAACCAGATTGCCAGTTGAATTGATGCAGCTTCTTTTTTTGTAATTTTTGTGACCTTCTCAAAGACTTGTTTCTTAATTTAACCTATGTTTCTTTTGTAAGTTCAACAGTCTCCATTCCTTTATACTTCTTGTACCTATCTATTCAAAACAGAAATTGCAAAGTTCACTGCATATACAGTAGTACCTATTTCGAGCTATTGGTGGCAAAAAGTTTATTATAGTAGGTATATGACAAGTACACATTTTTTGTTAATTTAATGTTTTATATCAAACTGTTGCGCGGAAGTATGAATGATGTTATGACAATAAGCTGCAGACATGAGTCCGCATGTGAACATATACATCATTATTACCGTTTTAATGAACAGTACATATCGGTCGAGAAATGAGTTGATTAATAAAAAACATACGTTTTCACTTTCGCTGAGAACTTAATTAAACAATCGTCGAGATTTAAAAATGTCACGAACAGCACCACTTGAGGATACCTTCACATTTAACTCGCTGGGAACTTGGGAGTTAGGTTGAAACTTTCTTGCAAAATAAGGACCCCAGCCTCCCGGGAGCATTCCTTCTCATAAGATAGAAAGTAAAGATAAACCATTTAAAACATTAATAAACTTACCGGAGTGTTCTGTTTATTTTTCCACCCACTGATGTACAAAACCCGCATTTGCGTGGCCAGGATGCACGCAATCGTGCCGTTACACGGCTTGTATGAGCACTGTCCAAAAATACATGGGATATCAGTCGGTTTTTATGCACTTATGTTTAAACTTGCGATGGAACAAGTTTTTGTAATGCACATGTACCGATGCGACACAGGCGACCCGAGTGGCGGCGCGCGGTGGACTGCTGGTCGGGCCACACTCGTGCGGCCGCGCGGCGCTGCTCGGAAGCGACCGGCGACGACGCGCGATGAGGGACCGTGAAAGAAGGGCCACAACCCGACTGCGTTTTTTGTCCCGTCTAAGATTAGCAACAAACAACGTCTGGCTGGGACCATTCAAAAAGGGGTTCGGATTGGGCGTAAATGATGACACGCTGTTTAAGCACTGCACTGAAACTGCCGAGCTCTTGCAATGTTGAGGGTTTGGTAACTGGATTTTGAATAAAATTAGTGCCTCAGCTAGGCACTAATTTTATTCAAAATCCAGTTACCATCTTGTTATATTTACATTTAAATACCGTGGCAGGTTCAAAGATATGAGATGCTCACCAGATTTCGTACGGTTTAGGGTTATTTATGTAAACCAGCCGGTTCGGCGGATTTAGGTCCTATTGGGTTTCGTCAAAAAGTTTTTTTTTGCGAATTACCTGGATGTAGAGGGGTCAGCCGGGATATAACATTGAGATACGAATGTGCTATTGAAGCCGAGAGGCCGAGTGTATCAGACTTCCGGGATTGCCGGCATGGAAGCCACGACGTAATGTAATAGAAAACGTATTGCACAATTTCCTGATCTGTTGGAATAGTACTAGACTGAGTCGTACCTATTGGAACTATATAAGTAAGTATATTGAAGTAAGGGTATTCCTCGAAGCGCAAATACTTTGAAACGCAACATCTTCAACTTCCGGTTGATTTCTGTTTTCCTGACAGTTATAGGTAAGGTATAGTACAGTTTTAAGACTTCTATCGATATAGTGAATAATAACGCATACTTTATATTCCTTCGTTGATTGCTGTGCAAATTAGTGAGATAGTTTAGGCGCCTATTTTCTGTTCATTTATGTCATCCTGGACCCTGGTATCTACTTCTCAAAACAACAAATGATTCAATTATAAAACGTGTATTTTTACTATTATTGACCTAAGTAGTAAGTCGCTTAAGCACTTAGTTCCAGTTCATTTCTGCTTTCTTGGTAGTTTGAATAAATAAACAATTAGTGCAGATGAATTTTAAAACGTCTATCGATATCATTTATTACGAATCCTTCATGCTCTTTTCTATGTTTCATCGTGGGTGCGTTTCGAGGAAAACTACAGGTGTGCTCCATTTGTTAGCGTTTCAAAGTAGTTGCGCTTCGAGGAATACCCCAGTATATTAAACATAGAACACTTAGTTAATAATAATTATTATCTTTGAAAGAATATTTTTAAGTGCAATTGCGCATAGTACCTAACAAGGAAGTAGTGGCTGCAGGCAGCTATGATAAATGTATAATCCGAGTACCTTGGTAGGTACCTACATAAGTAACTGTAACAAGGTATAGTTATGTACCTAGGTAATAGTAATGAATAAGCGATGCTAAGACGTGATGGTTCCAAACGGAATACGGACAGTTAA
Organism: Lithophane semibrunnea; assembly: GCA_947363905.1. Lineage (NCBI taxonomy): Eukaryota > Metazoa > Arthropoda > Insecta > Lepidoptera > Noctuidae > Lithophane > Lithophane semibrunnea. The sequence continues at coordinate 7,183,687 of OX376188.1, read as the reverse complement.
AAATATTTATTTTATGGAATGAAATAGTTAAGTTTGTTAAAATCAACAAATAAGTAGGTAGGTACATATGCGGAGCATTTGTAGAGACAGAAACATACGTACACCTTTGGTGAAACTGATTACGCCAAAAATGAACTGACTTTGGTAGTCAATGCGGTACCGATTCTGTTGTTCACAAACTAAACTAAATTTAAGTTCAGTGCATCTTTTTCTTTCTATTTCATTAAGAAAAGGACAGAAGATAAATTTAAGTTTAGTCCTGTCAAATTAATCAGCGCCCGTCACTACTTGTCCGTCAACGCGTACAAAGTTTAGACGTGATTAAAAACTTGCCTACTAAAATTACGTCAATTAACGTCAGGCGCTGATTAATTTGACAGGACTAAACTAAAATTTATCTTTTGTCCTTTTCTTAATGAAAAAAATGCACTGAACTTTTTAGTTTCGTTTGTGAACAACAGAATCGGCACCAGTGCCGACCTAACTTAGGTTTTATATACTATCAAAAACATATTTTTTTATTAAAAGTTCATCCTCGTAGATGTCCTCTTGAGTAGTCAAGAGCAAATAAGAGGATGAATCTGATAACAAATGTCACGTCATTAGCACGAAGACAAACAACTTTTGAAGGCGACATTGTAGTACCTACCTATAATATGATCTCCCAAATGGGTATGACAATAGTATCTATTGTGTATCGCGCGCACGCAGTACGAAAATTGATACCACATGCCAGCCACAATTACGTAGGTATTCGGTATTAGATATGCGGTGACCGCAACTGACTCGCTTCCTGCTGGACCTAGATATGTGTATGTCTCCTAATATTACTAATATAATATGACCATGTTATTTATCTAGCGAGATAATAAACTACCTATCACAAAATTGTGAACTGCAAGAAACCATTTACAATTTAACGCATTAATTTTAGGGATCAGTAATTCAGTACCGAGGATAATTACCGAAAATTAATGCGTTTTGTAGTTTTTTTATAACTTAGAAGCATTTTAATAAATTTTGTAAATGTGCGTACCATGGACCCGTTCAATATGATATCATGATGTATGTTGACTTGAAATAGCATGGCAAATGAGAGTATGTCATACTCACTTAAATGTCTCGCTGACGGTGGCGCGTGTGTTGGATCATTCGGTTCCCTACAAAATGGTTGAGCTGGATGGCGCTGATCCACGTGTCATGTTCGTGAACGGGTGCCGTCAGTTGAGACTGGTCATCTCTTATCTGCCAGGGATTATTTTTAACTTATATTTTGAATTGTTTTTGATTACTTTTTTGTTTTAGATTGTCCTCACTTATAGAAGCAACAAGAATACTTTACCCAGGATTTTGTAATATCTATATTTAAAAGAGTGTCCTTGGAGTTTCTTGCCCGTTCTTCGCCATAGAGATCTACGTTTTTGGAATGGGCAACAAGCTGCAACTGTCTGACTAACTGACCGACTCTTTGACAATTCAAAAGTGCCTGTAAATGGTTTAATTGAAATAAATGCTTAGAGTTTCATTTTGAGTTTTGTAACAGTTAACAATTTTTCGATAGTTTATAAACTCGCTAGATAGATTACAAACTAACGGTGCTCACAATCTTACGATGACATCAACACTGGTTATGTTTTATATAAATGGAGTACTAGTACATTACTATTTGAACAACTCTTAAGGGACAAAACTTGTATTAAGTAAAAAAGCTATTTATTCCCTACAAAGTGGATAAAACTGTATGGGACATCTGTTTTATTTTTATATACTTTTTTTTTATTGTGTTGTTCCATTAGTGAAAGTAGTTCATTTTCATGAGTAATATACTCCTATTAAGTACCTAGGTAAGCATGTTCTTCGTTTAACTTAAGACCCTGTATAATTACACCACACTAAAAGATAAGTAACAGAGCATTGATAAATAATCCATGTAAAAATAATGGTAGTCGGCAGCATGCATGTTGCAATCTCTAGTTCCTGTCAAAAATTGTATGGAACATTGACAGATAGAATAGAGATTTCAACATGTTTTGTTATGAATGTTTCGCCAGTGCAAACGCACGGTTAGGGTTTCCTTTGGACCGGTGCGGTGTTGGAAATTACACAGCCTATCTCTTTGTTATCGTTAGTGCAATGACAGGCAACTAACCGATTATCTATCTCTGGAAGCCCGAACAGGCATGTATTATATTGGAATTTTGGTATTACAATCTATATATATAAAAGAAAGTCGTGTTAGTTACTCCACTTATAACTCAAGAACGGCTGAACCGATTTAGCTGAAAATTGGCAGGGAGGTAGTTTAGAGCCAGGAGAAGGACATAGGATACTTTTTATACAAAAAAAAAATATGAAAAAAAATCGTTTTCTCATACATTCTGTATAGAATGGGTTTTTTGATAATATCTCGGTAGATAGGTAGGTAGGTGTAGGTAGGGTAGGGTAGGTAGGTAGGTAGGTAGGGTAGGTAGGTAGGGTAGGGTAGGTAAGTAGGTAGGGTAGGAAGATAGGTAGGTAGGGTAGGGTAGGTAGGTAGGTAGGTAGGTAGGTAGGTAGGGTAGGGTAGGGTAGGGTAGGTAAGTAGGGTAGGGTAGGTAGGTAGGGTAGGTAGGTATGGTAGGTAGGGTAAGTAGGTAGGGTAGGTAGGTAGGGTAGGTAGGTAGGGTAGGTAGGTAGGTAGGTAGGTAGGGTAGGTAGGTAGGGTAGGGTAGGTAGGGTAGGGTAGGTAGGTAGGGTAGGTAGGTATGGTAGGTAGGGTAAGTAGGTAGGGTAGGTAGGTAGGGTAGGTAGGTAGGTAGGGTAGGTGCGCCGTAGATATGTACTTGCTACCCGTGCGAAGCCGGGGCGAGCAGCTAGTATCTAAATAAGTAGTTACTTGGTAATCATGATGTATTAACGAGCAACTTACCTACGCATGCTATGAAAGGATCGTAGCAGGTGGCGTTCTGTAGTTTCTACCTACTCTCATTGGGAGATGCAATGATGTTTTTTAATTTTCAATAAATATTTTCTTACAGTTTTGGATCCGTATCAGCAACATTTTCGCTCATCAGTGCAACAATACAGGTGAAATAAAAATAAAAACTTAAGATACAGTTTTACTTTTCTCTTAATCGAGATTATGACTTCGTCGCGTCCTTTGTTTAACTAATTATATTTAAAGGCCCCTCTCTCTCGGCTTGTGGCTAAGTAATAACAGCCGCACGGGTCGATCGATCAGGTTAAGCTACGCTTGCCGGGGTTGGTCCGTGGATGGTGACCATCTTTACATACCAAGACCCTTCCTTGCCTCGTAAAACACGTTAAGCCGTTGGTCCCGCTATTATTTGTAGATCTTTGACAGTTGGTACGGGTCGTAGAAGCCCGAAAGTCTGACAACCAGTCTTACCATGGGGTATCGTGTTACCCAGTAACTGGTATGGGTTGTGGAGGTCAGATAGGCAGTCGCTCCATGTAAAATACTGGTATTCAGCTGCATCCGGTTAGACTGGAAGCCGACCCCTATATAGTTAGGAAAAGGCTAGGCAGATGATGATTTAAAGGCCGGGTCTCAAAATATTTCGTATCTACTCGTATACTAATATTATAAGGAAGTACAGTATTTTTATCTCACGAAGCGACGCGCGCTTTACTTAGGCTTAAGTGCGGTTCCAACAAGTCATTATGGCATCAGTGGATACAATAACCACAACACGATACAAAATAAAAAAAATACAATATCATCGAAAAGTAAACAATATTGATATTTCAATAACAAAACTAACCGCAGATGGCTGTAATTATGAGAACTATTCTCATTAATACGATCATCTTCAGTTTGTTTGAGACAAGTCTTGTCAACAAAATACATGACACTTACAAATAAACTTACCTTTATGGAGGTAGATATTGGTATTTATAGTAATTTAAACTTTCTTTGCGTGGGGCTTTTCATCGCACCATTATTGCGTAACACACCACGAGGAATGTCAATCCCCTTCTTTAATTTTGACAACACATCAATATTCATCGCGTTCTATGCACGTCTCAAATTATTTATAATTATATTATTTATAAAGTTTAGTCTAATATCTATTTATGTAAATAATGTAAGTGCTTCTAAAGTTGTCGTTTACAAGCTTCCACACATTATACTTAGATTGTATTTTGGTACTTATAAAGTTAACAGTTTAACACCATTCAAAGAAAGCGTTAAATTTCTAATCACCCTGTATCAATCAATCTGCTTAGCTTTTTTCCCCAACTATGTTGGGGTCGGTTTCCAGTCTAACCGGATACAGCTGAATACCAGTATTTTACATGGAGCGACTACTACTTATCTGACGTCCACAACCCAGTAACTGGGTAAATGTAGGGATTGGAGTAAATAAAAGGCAACAAACTTATTTAACTTCTTATATTTTTAAATCGTCTATTTTATTACCATTCAGAAAAAATAAATCTACCGAGGATGCAGTTTTGGCATTAACGACAACTCTTGTTTCATGTCTAGATAAGGGGGACAGATGTCTTGGGGTCTTTTTAGACCTTCAAAAGGCATTTGATACCGTGTCGATTAAAATACTTTTAACACGTTTGGAGAACGTTGGCATAAGAGGTCTAGCGCTGGACTGGTTTAAGGACTATTTAACAAATAGGTCTCAGCGTGTTAGAGTAGCTGGCTACGAGAGTACCGACTCCATATGCAAATATGGCGTACCCCAGGGAAGCACGCTGGGGCCTACACTATTTCTTGTTTATATAAATAGCCTATGCAAGATAGCCGCCAGCCTCCCGTACATGGATCTACTTATGTTTGCTGACGATACGGTATTGGTGTTTCATGGTCCCACTTGGGACATGGTATTTGGAGTAGCTGAGACCACCTTGGCAGAGGTGACCACCTGGTTGGAGAGCAGTCTTCTATCGCTGAACACTAGCAAGACAAAATATGTCTGCTTTAGTAAAACATCAGCAGGAAAACCTACTGCGTCATACGACCTGAAAATACATACCTTCCCGTGCAATAGAGGAGAGTTCCATACCAGCTGTGACTGTGCGACACTATCTCGAGTCGCCTCTGTTAGATATCTGGGTGTGACGCTGGATGACCAACTTACATGGACTATGCATCTATCGCTGACTATAGCTAGAATAAGGAAACTAGTTTATATATTTAAAAACTTGCGGTCAGTTGCAACTGGGACTCTTCTGATACAAACTTACCGAGCTTTGTGCGAATGCACCATCAGATACTGTATTTGCGCTTGGGGAGGTGCAGCAAAAACACATATGATTGGAGTCGAGCGGGCACAGCGGATGGTGCTAAAAGTACTTTTGTACTTACCGTATCGGCATCCAACATTTTTGGTGTATGAACTGGCAGGAGTCTTATCTGTCAGAAAAATATTTGTGTACGAAATGCTGCGCAGATATCACAAGCGTGTTGTCCCTGACCTGCCCATATCACGAAAGCGCGTAGAAAGCTGCCCTGTGCCTCGCACTAGATCAAAATTTGCTAGAAGGTTCTACTATTATTTAGCTCCACATTCCTATAGTAAATATGATAAAGCCCAAAAGGTTAGGAAGTTGAGTAATAATAAATTTAAAATTACTACATTTGAATGGTTAAAGACCTTGGATTATGTAGATGTAGAAAATCTCTTAAAAACATAATTCACTGCACTTTCACACACACAGATACACATTTTTATTCACTGACCCACGCATACACACACTTTCGCCCTCTTACACACTCACACACACCCACCTATACACACACGCACACACACGAACTCATACGCATGGCAGCACCTTTGTAAACTAATTTATATTGTAACCTTTTATTTTTCTTTTATTAAATTCGATAGGACATAAGAATATTGTCACCATAGGGGAAGACACTAACACCTGCAACACAGTCTTGACTAGCGCAGGTGTTAGAGAATCTTATTATATTGTAAATGTACTTATGTCAATAAAGTTTTTATTATTATTATTATTTTATTTATATTCTTTATTTTTCTTCTCTTTTGAGAGACCTACAATCTTACACACGGGCCGAAACCAAGTGTGTAAGGAAATTTAAATTGAAAAGGTGGATGATAATGTAGATGAAGTCAGGAACTTTCGGGTGATGCGACAAGTGTTAAGAATGGTGGCTTTTTGGAGCATATAAAGTGTGTGAGAAGGCATGTGTAGAGTGTTAAGACTTTGTGTAAGAGCCTTTGGCACTACACCGGTAGATGAGAGTACTATAGGAACGATATGGACGGTTTGTGCTTTCCATTGCGTTTTTATTTCTATAGCGAGGTCTTGGTACTTACTTAGTTTATCGGATATTGTAGTTTGAATGTTGTGTGAGTTAGGTATAGCTATATCTATCAAGTAAACTGTTTTATTTATTTTGTCGTGAACGGTGATATCAGGTCTATTGTAATGTATAGTTTTGTCTGTAATTATTGTTCGGTCCCAATAGATTTTCTGATTCCTGTTTTCTAAAATGGTTTCAGGTTTGTACTTATAATATGGAATCATCTCACCTATAAGTTTATATTTGTGTGCTAAGTGTTGGTGTATGATTGCAGCAACTTGGTCATGTCGGTGTTTATAATCTGTCTGTGCGAGTGTTTTACAGGCCCCTGTTATGTGTTGAATGGTCTTATTATTATTATTCGCGCACACACGTTTGTCCTTTTCAATCGTCGTCCATCTTCTTTTCCATTCTTCTTTCTCACTCGCACAGTGTTGTCATTCCCATCTTCTAACATCCGTAATAATAATTCCCACATACGATACCCCTTGGTAATACTGGTTGTCAGGCTTCTGAAGACCCGTAACTACTGTCAAAGATCCACGAATGACAGCCGGGACCAACGGCTTAATTTGCTTTCCGAGGCACGGAGGAGTCTCGGTATGTAAAGATATCACCCATCCACGTATCAACCGCGGCAAGCATACAGTAGCTTAACGTGATGGATCGACCCGTGCGGCTGTTATTACGTAGCCAGCATGTACAACAATCTTAATTCATAAAGTTACTGTTATCGCGATTTAATCCAAAAGATTATCTACATGTACCCAAGGATTATAAATTATTCTCCATCTTGTCCCAGTTCTGTCCATTAATACCATGTTATACTCTAACTAAGTATGTCATCTAACTTGCGCAGGCGCAGCCTAGGCTTGTTCTCCATCTCAATTATGTAAGCACAAGTACAGAGTACAACTTACAAGGTCAATAGAATGCGGAACTGTTCAATTATTTTCGACTTACTCCACCCATCCATTAAATTCATCTCTTTCATTTGATAGGCTATTATTAGTCATAAAACTTGGCGTTGGCTCGTGTAAGATGTTTTAGAGCAATTAATTATTGGTAGAATTTCCGTTTTGGCTTGCTTAATGTGGTAACTTGATGTTTTGAGCCAGTATTGATCTTTTAAAAATGTTGGCCGTAGAACTTTTCGTTCACGGTTGTAATCAATAATCAGCCTAAAATAATCCCAATGCTGGGACACAGGCCTCCTTTCTTCGAGAGGGAGTGGGCTGCTACCACGCGGGCCCAGTGCGGTAGATGTCACATGTCGGTTTCCTAACGATTTTTTCCTTCACCGTTTTGAGAATAGTGGTGATAAAATGATTTAGACAAAGTAATGCGCCTGTCTGGGTTCGAACCCACGACCAAAAACTCGTAAGTCGGGGCCTTTACCAGGCCACCGTTACTCAGGGGGCCAAATCTACTAATTTACAAACGTGTCAGTGGTCTCACAATGACGAGTTTTTGACAGATTTTGTATGGCATATCTGTTAAAAACTGATCATTGTGAGACCACTGACACGTTTGTAAATTAGTAGACTTGGCCCCCGGTTGTTATCAATGAGATAAGAAAATTTGCGTAATCATCGGTCATCAGCATCATCATTATCGCATAATAAACCGTACTAGCATCCTAGTTGCATTGCCTGGTATCATACATCTTTTTTAATTAGAAACCAGTGATTTGTAAGAAACCACTTTTTGAGTAGGTAAGTATGTCCCTTTTTGAAAGCATTCAGTGAATGAGGCCTTTTATGAATGGAAGTAGCATTCATGAAAGAGCAGTGTGCGTCGTTTGATGTGTCTGTGATGATGTTTGTTTGTCACTGAAGCCTCAACAACTGAATATTCAATCGGTGATCAGCAAACATTGACATGAAAATTACAAACATGGTGTACTATATATACAACGTGTATCTAACGTTAAATAATTATGCAAAACCTCAGACACCCCAACTGATTTTTAATTCAATTGACTTATGTCAGAGAGAAAAAAAATCATTAAAAAAATTGTAAAGGTTTTATGTGCTGTTTTAGTTTTGGAAGACTCGTATTTGCATTGAAATAAAAGCTATTATTATTGTTATACTTATTTATCCCGCGTATGAGAAAATTTAAATTGGTCGACAACAATTTGCGTTTGTTTACCTATTTTGGCGGGTTTGCGCATGCGCATGTGCTTGACCTATTAATGAATAGACACGGCAACGTTTTTAATGAAGATTTTTTGAAAAATGTGACCTATATTAAAAAAGTGGTTTAATTGATTCTGCTCGTTATTCTGATAAAACTATTTTCAGGTTTTGCGCATTTATCGTTACACGTTGTATACAACTCTTCGAAGTGGAAGGTACATAATTTCCGACTCATTCGCACAGCGAGCAATAAAATACACCTAAATGTTCAATAAAAAACGAACATAGAAGCAAAGAGCCTCAATCAGCAAACAAAACTAGGAATCCACAATTTATGTTATTGTTCGTGGACCCGTATAAGGAATATTATAATCTTCATGGTCCATGGTACTTCTCCAGAGTTACTGTGACGTCCCCTATTTGTCGCGCGACTACCCACGTGGCGAAATATGATTATATCTCAAAGCCCAGACTACTTGCTAGCAATATTATTACACGTAATTCTGTCAAGAGGCGCCTAGGCCGACACTTGGACTATTATAGTCCATAATAAATAACACAAAAAGAAAACTATTGCTATGCAACTTAGTTTACGGTGGAACCTAACGGTTTGGAATCTAGTGAACATGTTATTAATATTCATGGATAGTGGTAAGGTAGGTATTAGTACAGACATGTACTAATACCTACCTTAGTATATATTGTTGATTTATATAGCTGGTGAATGAACTCCTTAACATAATATTAATTATAATAACGTCAATCAATCTGCCTGGCCTTTTCCCAATGTTAGGGTCGGCTTCCAAGTCTAACCGGATGCAGATGAATACCAGTATGTTACATGGCGCTGCCTATCTGTCGTCCTCAACCCAGTAACTGGGTAATACGATACCCCTTGGTAAGACTGGTTGTCAGAGTTTAGGGCTTCTGAAGACCCGTAACGACTTTCAAAGATCCACGAATGACAGCCGGAACCAACGGCCGAGACACGGAGGAGTCTCGGAATGTAAACATGGTCACCCATCCACGGACCAATCCCGGCAAGAGTGGCTTTATGTTTAGATAATTATTTTTGAATTGTTTACACTGCGTCGTTGTTCCAGCCTTGCGTCTGCAGTGCATGAAGCGTGTTTGATAATAATGTTGACGTTCAAAAGAGCCTTTTATGTGCCTATTTAAATTTAATAATTTGATTTTGCCTTTAAATATCCACCACAAAATGTTATTGGATGTTTCCATTGACATCCATGAATTTCTCAAACGTAACTTGGAATTTGAATTTGTGCGCGGTTTATGCCAAGCCAGGAGACTGGGACCTTCACTCGGCATAATATGGAGTTAAACATACCAAGCGAAATGTGGGTGTTCTTTAGACCTTTGTCTTATAATGACAAAATAACTTTGACTTCCATGTTATCTAACGAGTTATTTCGATAGTTATTAACTGCACAGTGACATTAGCTATTGTATGCATAGGTACGCGTTAGATAACAAATAATAGTTTTGGCTGCAATTATTACGATGGAGCTATATTAAAATAATTGAGAGATCACGAATGAGCCAGTACGAGGAAGAACATTGATGAATTAAGTAAACTCCGTGGCGAGGCTATGCAGATTTGACGCGGCTTATATCACGATAGGGAAAAAAAATTGCAAGGTCCGTAGGCAATCTGTGAGACTGACATTGAATCTTGGTGAATCTTTACCTTCTTCTTTCGCGTCAAAACATAGGTACTTTTTCTACTACAGCACGCGTAGCATGACGGAAGAATAGACAAAATGACAGATTGTGATCGTTTTTCTGTAAATGTCTATTCTTCCATCGACAAAACCCGTGCTGATCAAAGGCTGCTCATTGTGTTGGGTTAAAGAAGCATACATAGCTCATATTTACAATTTGTCGACCCAAAAGCTTCTTTAGCACAACTCCTGTGCAAGCGTTGGCATGAAGAAGCATTTATTTTGTAAACACGTTTACGTACCAACAGAGTGCATTCCATTCATCTCCTCAACCCAGCTCATGTGTTGGATTAAAGAAGCATACGTAGCTCGAATTTAATTGGTCAGCCAAAAGCTTCTTAGCTTTCGGCGGACCTACGGACGGACGGATTAAATATGAGCATAACTCCGTACTTGGCATGAAAAAACATTTGTAAATACGCATTTGTACATACGCATTTGTGTATGCGGCGCCTCTCCACAGACAATGGCTCACCTCCAATCTTGCCCAGCTTGTCCTGGCACCTGCACACGTGAGGACCTAATGGCTGCGTCAGCGAACGGTATTCGCGTGGCTGAGTTTTGGGCCAAACAAATTTAACAACACTCGATTTTTTGCCATCGACACGCTAAGAAGAAGAATACGCCAAATGGTGCTACCTGAATAGCACTAAGTAGTTGGCCTTAGCCACATTAAGATTTTCCCTTGTGCAGGAGTCAGGGCTCACACAGTCGAAAAACTAGCAAGTGTGTTATCGACAACTATTCGTCACTGCAGTTATATTCATTGGGACCGGCATGAAAAGCTAGGCAAATAAATGAAATTTTTGAAAAAGAGATTACATCGAAATGTCTGCAACTCGTGACAGCCTTCAGGGATGGCTAGGATGACCATGACCCCAATTGACCTCTCGCATAGATTCGCCACTTTTTACAATGCATACTGACCTTACATAGGTACGGTACTTATGACAAGGCTAATGTTTAAGAGGAAATAAGGTCGGTCCCCTCTCCATACAAACGCTCTCGTATGTTTTCTCTCTGGTTTATGACTTTAGAGCAATGATTTTTTACATTAAAATAAATATCAACTAGTTCTATGCCCCATATGTTTTCCGTTTTGATGATACATTATCTGTAGAAGCACCAGAACCCTCAGAAAATGCTCAAAATTGCCTGTTTAGACCGCTGTCGTCAGAGGCCTATTGTACAAATTTGACAATTATTAATGAAAAAAAAAACATAGGGGAACAGTAAATATTCTTCTTAATCAATTAAAATTTCTTCTAAATTGGTCCAATATTGGAGGAAGAAATAGACGTGGGCCGAACTTCGAATTATGACTTTTTGTATGGAGATAAGACTGACCCTATTTCCTCTTAAAAGGCCTCGGAATATTTGTTAGCAATTAATTGACGATCGAAATACCACACCGCGACCAAACGCCAATGATAAATCAAAGTCCAAAGGACAACAAAAATAAAGCAAACAACGCAATAGATTTTGTTCAACTGTCTGAATGAAAGGGATGGAGTTATGGAGTGGGTTACGTCAGATAAGTTTGTTATAAAATCCCGGAGACGAATTTGACATTTCAAGTGAGGGTTCCGTACCGTACCCAAGGGGTAAAACGGGACCCTATTACTAAGGCTCCGCTGTGCGTCCGTCCGTCCGTCTGTCGCCAGGCTGTGCCTGTATCACATGAACCGTGATAGTTAGACAGTTGTTTTCACAGATGATATATAACAACAAATACAAAAAAACCGAATAAAATAAATATTTGAAGGGGCTTCCATACAACAAACGTGATTTTTTTGCCGTTTTTATAGATAATGGTACGGAACCCTTCATGCGCGAGTCCGACTCGCACTTGGCCGGTTTTTATTTTCGTGGCTACTACTTTAATTTTCCTATAAATATCAACTTTATCAAAACCATAACACGTTTTCTTGATGAAGACCCTTAAGCCGTTCACACTGCCAAAGTGCCATCTTCCAGACTACGGGCTGCTACTGAGCAATTCCAAATGGAAAAACCCAACATGAATAAAACAGTTACTTAGCTTCGGATATAATACTAACACGATTCAGAAGAATGGGCCCTGATCCGTGTGAGATCATCACGGTATCATCCCAAGGATGTTTGATGATAACACGACCTACTGACGCCATGGAAGCCTTTTGAATCTTTGCCGTCACGATTTTTGCATATATTTCAAAGATTCTCAACCAGTCTTGAATGGTAGTTAAGTTTATGTAATTATCGCGTTTTTTCTACTTCCTTTATAAATTCTATGAATGCACGAATGAGTGATACAGTACAGGTTTTCATTTTACAGTCAGCATATGATTCACAATAACCTCTACCTAGATTTGCTCAAGATACTTGGTCGCGCTATGCAACAACTGGAAATCCTCATGGGACCCATGAGGATTGAGGTTTTTAGTGTTTAGGGAAAACAAAGGATTATGTCGGACTTTTACCCACCTTGGTTTCTTCTGCTACCATGAGTCGGGAGAGCGGGATATGGATCGCACGCCAGACAGGTAGTCTCACCATAGTTCACCCGGCTCCCCTCTATGTAAGGTGTAGTCCGCCCTGCGAGGCTGTGACTCCCGTCTCCGGAAAATGACGCGCAGTTGTTCCCTTGCTAACACAAGGGACCTAGAAGCCCTGAGTTCATTCGGTGAAACCAACCTATTACTGCTGCAAAGCAGAATTGTTGTGTTTTGTGTGGTGATAAGCAGAATACTTTACATCGTTTTCAACTAAAACATGCTAGCGAACATAAGGTGTATCATATGCCAGATCCGCCATTATGCTAAGAAAAAAGTTTTTGTAATCAAATGACGTAATCATGAACTAACCCATGTGTGAGACGCATTAACTATTTCTGGGTCATATCTATCCACAAGATCGTTTTTAAACGGGCCTAGTTTACAACATTGTTATTTTTAATACTAATAGGTAAAGCTCAGGCACTCTCGCGCAACCGTGGCGTATCGTAGAGCATCCTTTGCACGCAATGGAATATACAATGTAACTTGATACTAATGTTTATTTAAGTAAATGGCTTCTAAGTTTACATTGTCGCGTTGTTTTGTTTTTACAGTAACTGCACTTTAGTGCTAGAAAAGCTACAGACCTACAGTCATCGAGGAAGGTCGATTAAAACTGCTAAGTACTAATACTAATTTAAATTAGTACTAATTTAAACACATCTGTTAACTTAGACACAAAAATATTACATTATAATATCTAAGATAAATATTACATTATAAAATATAATATCTTTTAGAGAAGCTCGTGTCTAAGTAATAACAGCTGCACGGGTCGATCCATCAGGTTAAGTTACGATTTCCGGGATTGGTCCGTGGATGGGTGACCATTGTTTCATACCGAGACTCCTCCGTGCCTCGGAAAGCACGTTAACCCGTGGGTCCGCCTGGGTGTCATTCGTGGATCTTTGTCAGTCGTTACGGGTCGTCAGAAGCCCGAAAGTCTGACAACCAGTCTTACGTATCGTATTGTGACGAAGTCCTTCTCATCCATACTCATCCTGTCATTTATTACTGGCAATCCTTTATGGCCGGCCACATCATCATTCCATTTTCAATTCGAATTCAGAACGCCACAAACTCCCGTGCAGTCATTTTTCAGTCTGCTGGACACTTCATCTTACTGTTACTGTTACCCAGTTATTGGGTTGTGGACGTCAGATAGGCAGTCGCTCCATGTAAAATACTGGTATTCAGCGGCATCCGGTTAGACTGGAAACCGACCCCAACATTGGGAAAAGGCCAGGCAGATTGATTGACCGGCTGTGCCAGCGGCACTGTTTTCGACTTGATTTACTTACTTATACCTAATATACTTCCGTTATTAATCAACTGTTTAGCTCAGTACGAAAGAGTACAGAATTCTAGTATGAGCGTCAAAACATCAATCATGTATTGGCAATAAAATAAGTGTTATGTCTAACTAGTTCTTGCCCGCGGCTTCGGTCACGTGATGTCGGAAAATATCCCAATGGGACGTACTACCGAGCTTAAAAGTGTTTCATCTAATTTCATCTAAATCCGTTCAGTCGTTTTTGTGCCAATCTGGAACATACATCCAGACAAACGGACAAAAATTCTTCGTTACTATTTTATATTAAGTATATTGTATAGATAAATATGTAACTTAACCTAAATACCTACGAGTACTTACAATAGGTTGTAAGTTTAGGCTTTAGATTGTTTTCAAAACACATGTGTTAACATTGAATCCATTGAACCATTACTCCAGAATGAATACGATGCGATGCGATTCCCGGAACACATCAGTCGAAGATGAATACAAGGCTTCACCTTGTTATTTAATTACATGACATTTACCAATATTAGTTTTAGCTTTTGTTTCCTCATTCATAAACGCTTCCTTAATTTTTCTAAAGACTTATAATTAAACATAGGAATGATGGTGAATGAGAGATCTAAAAAAAATATTTGAATACCGTGACCGTCTTACAAATACGTAAGAATTCGTGGGGCTCATCTCGTCACGACTAATGGCGTCATGCACGATTGATGGGCATACACACAGTTCTAATAGGCAAATAGTTGGGTAATTATAATGTAATCTAGCCTTTTAACCTGACTTTACTAGAGTTTTTTTGCGTCTACTGATGCCACGGACAGAACCGTTTATGAAGCAATTATATTGATGAAATTCCATATGGAATTGCTCAGTCAGCAGCCCGGAGTGGGTAGACCATGCTCTGGAATAGGACATAGGATACTTTTTATCCTGATATTCCCACGGGCTCGAGATTTCCGCGGGTGAAACCGCGGGGCGCAGCTAGTGTTATTATAATAATAAAATACAGCACGTCGCTAAAATATAGGTTTTGCACTTGTCGCGGAAAATTATCATTATTGGATGATGAGCGATTCATAACGAGACTGTAAATCTCCGTCGTAAAAAAAATTTGGTAGTTTCTTGACTCTGCTGAATTAAACTACGTACGCTGAAATAGTTTGAACATCCGCCTAGGGGATAACTTATTATATACCAAACCAACTCTTATAGCAGAATGCCAAGACAACTGGCAAGCTCTCTGGCAACTGGCTCGCTTTATTAAAGTTTTTCGTATAATTTGACCGAGACTGTATACCGCGCCCTAGGAATACGCGGCGAGGCGGGGGGCAGCGTTGACGAATGAGCAGCGCGAAGCCGTGAGCGTTGACGAGCACTGCCCTACCGTCTCACCGCGCCCATGCCTAAGACACAGCGGTTTCGACCCAAATATAGTTCTACAATGACTTTTAATTCAACAGGATGAGCGTTTTGGCCGCATAAGTCATGCCAATACATTTTTGTTCACATTCCATCATCGTTAAATCGCTGTATGCGCTGATAGAATGCCACTTTGTCTAGGCCCTCAGGTTATTACGAAGAGACATGCGAGGTGTCATGCACTTTGCTACCAAGTGCGAACCAATTGTTAACTTGAGACCTCCCTTGTTACCTGTCCTGCAAATGATTATCGTAAGGCCCTAAGGATTTGTTAAAGACATGCAATTTTCTCCAATTTACTCCTCTCTTCAACATCCTCAATTTTGAAGCTTTTGCTCCCTGTAATCCGTATTATTAAACATTTAATATTAAACTGACAGGAGTTTAATATGAATTGCATAATACTATGGATTACAGGCGTTGATTATAGGCTCAGTTAATTTTCTACTATAATAGGCAGTTCCTTACAGATTCCTGTCCTTTTAATGTCAGTATTCTTCTAATAAAAGGAAATGGGCTGTTCGCTCTGATTTCCCGTGGGAATGTCTGTGGAAGTAGGTACGAGATTTGATGTCTGTGTATAAGGCGTCACATGTACCTACGATTTAGAATAGAATACTCTGTATTATGTACTTTCACCATATTACAGATACAGACATACAGAATTACAGATTTAATACAATACGTAAAGAAATCACTCAGCTAGAGCTCAAAAACTCAATCTTTTGTAACTTTAGTAAGTACTAGCTGCGCCCCGCGGTTTCACCCGCTTAAGTCTCGGTCTCGTGGGAATATCGGGATTAAAAGCACCCTATGTGCTATCAGGTCATGATATAGGTACCCCTGTGCCAAATTTCATCCAAATCCGATCAGGCGGTTTAGCGTGAAAGCGTAACAAACAAATAAACTCACTTTCGCATTTATAATATTAGTTAAGATTAGTATTCAGTTCATTTATTTCTTAAAACTTCTCGCACACAAAAAAGATACGAAACCGGACGGCCCTGACTTACCTTACATTAGAAAATTCTATCTTAGTTAGCTAATAATAATAGAGGTTTTACTAAATCTACTTTGCAAGTACCTATTACTTAGGGTCCAAAGTGGGTTTTACACAGTTCCTTAAACAAGTTTCGATTTTATATACCTGTTAGTTTTTGAACCACAATGAACAATCAACTTTCGTCGACAATAAGTACGGTATAACGCTTTAACTTATTAGAGCGTAGAAAATTACGACTAATGTTGTGTACAAAATGCAAATTTTATAACTGATTAATGACAGACTACTTACAGTTAGGGACTTAATAAAAAAAAATGGACACCAATAAGTAGATAGGTATACACGGCTACACATCGAGCTATACATTTCCAGTTTAAGCTGATCTCGCATTGTATAGGATTTCCGTACAATGCGAGGTCAGCTTAAACTGGAAATGTATAGCTAGATGTGTAGCCGTGTGTACCTGATTAGTTGCTTTTTTTGTTGAAAAGTGTTTGTTAATGTTCTACCGATTAATTGAAATTGGTATCTACTACGGATATCTATGGTATCTACCTAAATACCGTGACATCACAGATATCATGCTTGACGTTGACTTTTCATAGAAAATACTAGGTACCTACTTCCGTAATAATTTGATAGGTTTGTGCTGAGAACAGAATCTAATGCAAACTTGGAAAAAAAATCATTAATATTACCTACTGTACCAACGAACACCTACACCTAAATTGAGTTGATATAAAAAAAAACTCCAAACATTCGTCTCTGGGTTTCACACAACTTTCAAGTCATACAAGTTATCTTGTTACAAATTGATTATATATAATCATTTCAAGCAACTTTTGGTTTATTCTATGTACACACGGCTACACATCAGGCTATACATTTCCAGTTTATGCTGATCTCGCATTGTATAGGATTTCCGTACAATGCGAGGTCAGCTTATACTGGAAAAGTCTAGCTCGATGTGTAGCCGTGTGTACCTAACATTTTTTAATACATACCTAGTTATGAAGAATGTAGATATTCTTGACACTAAAAAACTAGTAGGTACCTACTTTTACGAAATAACAAATCCAAAATGCAACTGCATCGCCTTGTAGATCATCTACATTTGTAAGATTACGCTGTACGCTTTGTAGAACATGCAAGTTTACGTAAACTAAAACAGGAAAATAATGTGGCCAGTACATTTTTTTCTAAAATAATTAATTGTGTAGGTACTGTAATTAGGTGGTGTGTAATAATCTAAATTTATGTGTGTAATGGTTATCTAAATCGATAATAAAGTGTTGAACTCTAAAACTATGACGTCACACGCTATTCATATCAAGAGTCAATCGAGATTGTCGGGTAACTACTGATCAGCAAAAAACCGTCCAGTTAGACGCCGGAGGCAACAAACCTGTGAACGAAGCACAAAAACATTCTGGAGGCAGGAAAAAGTGTACCTAACATACCTATTGGGGTAACTGCACAGTAGCCTAATTGGGTAACACAAACACAATCCCATGCATTTAGGCAATTTAACAATTTTCATTCTGCTGTTTACCTTGTAAAGCAGACGAATTTTACAAACGTAAATTAATCAATGGATTATTTGACATTGTCTCGAATTGTTGATTGATACAGTCCTGTTACGAACCTAACGGCAACATTGCATTGTTACTCGTACTTCTGCTCCGGCAAGCAAAAATACATTTAATGGTAAAGGCCATATAATTGAATGTTCAAAGTTGTTTATATATTCTTTATATCTAGAGTACATAATTAGATATTTATGTTCCGAAGAGTAGTCAGATATTTTTGACTGCACTACCGTAAAATACTTATGAACAGTCTATATGAATAACATTTTATTGAAGTCTAAGTTTGTATAGAACTAATGATATTTTGAAGCATTGGCACCGCCAATTTATTAGTGAACTCGACTGTACCTCTATAACCATGTCTTTGTTCTGCCTAGTAGGTCCGTCCTCGTCCGAGTGATATGATACTACGATAACATATTGCAACACTCGTGATAATATCGAGTACCTACCAGCTGTTATAACAAATACAGGATGTTAGGGTAAACACCGTTATCCTTGCAACCAGTGGTTTGGTTTCATTTATAGAACGTAAAATCAATGGAAAATTACAACTTTTTTTATATTTTTTTTAGATCTAAATTTTACCACAAGAGACGCAAGTTCGTTGCCCTATGCGCTAGGGCAACAAACTTGCGTCTCAACACGGGCGGGGGGTACGGGATGTGACCTGACCGGCAGCGAGCGCGATCCCTCCCTTAGTCAGTCAGCTGTTTCGCTAGCAAGCACGGTGTCAGATAGAAACTTTTTAAAATCTTTTAATGAAAATAACGTTTTTTTTTGTTGTGTTCGGTCATTTGTTTTTATATTTAAGTCAACTACCCATGGTTTGAATGACAAGAGTGTTTACCCTTACATCCTGTATAATTTATGCATATAGCCCTTTTTATTATTTAATGATTTTCCTTCTACCTAGAATAATATAAGTTTTTTCACACACTACAAGTGTAACAGAGAGGATAAAATTTAATAAGTATTGCGTATATTTTCTGAGGTGAACGAGTTGAAAACTTCCCTGAAATCTTTTAATTTGTCATAGGACCTTCAAAAAAGGGCTTATTGATCGATACTATACGACTTAAACTGAACAAATTCAACTTCTTCAACCTTCTCTTTCCCTACTCACTACTGAATACTTATCCAGCAAACTAATTGCGTTACATTAACACAGCTTTAAATAACTAGTGTTATTGTATGAGCACATCTGCAGATGCGTTACAACAGCATTCGCAAGAACACATGAAGAAAAGAACGGGTCCAAATGTTTTGAAATAGTGAGCGGCGGCGCGCGGTGCATTGTCGTGGCTTCCTTCATATTTGATATTAATCGTTACGATTACCTCCAGCCTGTAATGTTGCTACAGAGTACAGTAGGTAAGTCGCTCAGTATGCTATGAAGCGAGGAATGTTCAGAGATTCCTTGAAAGATATGGTCCAAAACGAAATTTTCCATACATAAACATATGGCGAAATGTAGGTGTACTACTACAGGTACACCTCTGCGTAACCCTTCGGGATTACAGACGTGATTTTATGTTTTTTTTTTTCGAGATACCTTGCTGAGTTAGCAAAGCTGATTCGCAGTCTTCTATCTTTTCGAGTCGATGGCATTTTATTAAATGACTTGAGCCCAGTAGGTGGCCACGTTAATCGCGGCACCGGTGGCGTGTTTTGGCACCCAAAAGTGCCACTGTTTACTTTAGACACTCCAACAGATGGGGATGGGGGTGAACTGGAGAGATCTGTCGGCTGACAAGGAAGCTCGCTGGACAAGACAAGTCCTCGAGTACGGTACGTACGAGTTATCGTGTATTGGTAAGCGTAGCATGCTGAGATGTAAAATTTCCCAGTTAAATGGCCCGGCGACCTCAAAAAAGCGGCTGGTCCTGGAATGGATGCGCAAGGCGGAGAACCGGGTGTTCAACGCAACTTTGGAAATGCTTATGTCCAGTAGTGGACTGCGATAGTTTGAGTCGATTGATTGATTGAGCAGGCGGAGTTCGTCGGAAATTTCGAGACAGTTTGATGTTACTTACCTAAGTATTATGCGTGGTAATACATCACACGTGTGCCAAATTGCCAATACAAAAGTCGGAAATACATCGAACGTGTGGGACAACACCACCGATTGATTTTTTTTTTGCTACCTAGTTTTCATAATATCCGTTTACTTTTACAGCGAAATATGTGACAATAAAGCGCAGTCCACATTGCGAGCTAAAGCTAAATTATCTCAGCTTACGTAGCTTCGCTTGTTTCTTCATTCGCGATGTGAATCGAAGTATAAAGAGACGCCATATTCAGCTTAGTTAGCTTAGCTCGTGATGTGACCTATGCATAAACATC
This sequence comes from Lithophane semibrunnea, assembly GCA_947363905.1. Classification (NCBI taxonomy): domain Eukaryota; kingdom Metazoa; phylum Arthropoda; class Insecta; order Lepidoptera; family Noctuidae; genus Lithophane; species Lithophane semibrunnea. Next base: position 7,163,315 of record OX376188.1, on the reverse strand, counting down.
GCATCGCTTGTTAGAACCAATTTGTGATACAACATCAAACAAAATTGGAGCTTACGACAACGGAACCAGACAGTACGTGGTTAGACGTCAAACGTAATTGAATGAATGAGATTTATGAGTTGTTTGTATAATATCTTTGTTGTGCAGAGCTTTGTTATTCTAATTTGTTTGATTTTAACTACAGAAACTGATTTTGTTTACAGTATATTGAAATCATAAAGCCGATTGCAGTCCCAGATCGGTCGTCGATATCACACTTTCTTTCCTGCCCACCATGCACGACTACCTGCATCACCGTCGAAGCAACTGATAGAGCTGTAGGTCCGGGAACCAGCGGGGTAACACACTTACAATGGCAATACCTTTAATTTTGACCGTTCAACAACATTCATTGTGTTTACGTTGTTGAGAAGACTAATTCTTCCAAACATATAACAAGTCATTGATTAGCAATTTTCTAATTGTGACTGGCAGTGTGTTACGCAATGAGACTGGTCGAAAAATATTTGAGTTGGTCTGTTGAAAGGAGAAGAAGTAGAAGAAGGCTTTATGTTTAGAAGGCTTTATGCCTTGTGTGGCGAAATACATACAATTTTATCATTTAGTTCCTGTAACTAAATGATAAAATTGTATGTATTTCGCCATATCCGTAACTAACATGCGTGACTCTATATTACGCTCGCACATAAAACAACGTATGGAATTAGGTATGAAATTATCTAGATGTTAACGCTAATTGTTACACCAATTTGAATAATATTTCCATTTAATCGTGTAATTCGTAATTTTTTAGTAACACGTAACGTTATTGTCATCATTCATTTCCTAATTGCGTATTCGATAGAACAAATATTTGGTAATGTTGGTGTTTGTTTCGAAACCAAATATCTGTTCTGAAATAACTGAATATTGTTATGATAGCCAAGAATAGAGCTATTTGTACAGGTTACTTAATTATTAAACATTACGAAGAACCTATTTATTTATTAATCAATCACGATGTTTGCACATCTGATTCATATTTGAGTTACCTCTAAGTAATTGATATGTTGTAATACGTAGTACCACTTAGTTATTACATTATTCAATCTGACATTCAATTTCAGGCAGAAACAATCGTAGGTAAGCCCATCACTTGAGAACGGCTGGACCGACTTGGCTATTTTTTTTTAAATTTCGTAAAAATACCAAGAAAAAAAAAAAAAGGAAAAGAATCCCGGAAAGAAAGAAAAAAATACACCCCGATCTTTCCCGGAAAGATTTCCGTTTTTTTTTCAAATTGAAAGTGTTTATTTCTATGGGATTTTTTTATGAATTATATTATAGACACCACCACGGAGTAGATATAGAATTCTATAATCCGTGGACACGACATTGTCTGTAGGGACAGCTGGTTTTCATAAAAACAACATCAACAGACTATACAATATTTCCAGTATTTCGTCAAAAACGTTGTGCTAAAGTAACCAAAAGTGTTCAATGTCAGCAACGCAGAACCTTACCACCACAATGATGTGAACAACTATAACCGACACACTTATACATAACCAAGTATTTGATAATGATGAGGTTTCGTTACATAACTGATTAACCTCAAATATCTTCAGTCACGGGCTCACGGTTGAATCAGACTCACCTTCGCTTACAATGCTGCGTCTATTGTTTACGAGATACACACATTGTTTCATTCACACTTTTTATTGTTTGTACAGTGAGCAACGAAAGTCATTCGAAACTTCAGTTTTTAATTACTTAAGTAATAAACATTATTAAAAAAATGAATGCCTCTGTCTAGTGGTTGCAAGCGCTTCTGCTGAGCATAAGGCACCTACTGTTTTTTTTTTGAGGGTGGGAAATCATCCAATGACTTCTCCCGCTCTGGGCGGAGCGGAAGGGAGTGTCAGACTTTTACTGACTAAAACCCACCCGTGTTCCATCGGTTGCCTGTTGCCAAGGGTCCCGGTATCCCTTTCGGACTTTCCCGCAACCCTGGCAGGCATCGGTCCTAGCGGATCCCGCCAATTGTACTGACATCTCTTTGATGCGCGTGTGGAACACAACGCTCCGTCGACCCGGGCCTGGTCCTTATCGCACGAGCATGATGATAACTAAGAAATATCGATGTTTTGTAATGTCGTAAAAAGTTAAAAACCGTGCAAAGCAGGAGCGGGTCGCTGGTGTGTGTTCATAAAAAAACAAGAATACATACACATACAAAAGGTACCGAGTAGGAAACTATTTAGAAAAAAAAATGCTTTTCAGTTTTCAGCGCCTGCAGTTTATGTTCTGCTTACTAGTATCTATAGGCATTTGCTATTTATTACCTGAAACTTGTCATAATCCTCGCCAATGTCGCCATTCCAATAACCAAATAAAGTCAGGTGTTAAAAGGATAATGGATAGGTACCAGAATATTATAATTGTTACCCTAATGAACAACAAATCCTTTCAGGTTAATCTATTTGTACTTTGAGGCCAGTGGTCTAAAAGCAGGCTGGAGTGAATTTTGAACTTTATAAGTTTCCAACTTTTCCTGGCGACTGTACACCTATGTCGCATTAGGTCACTGTCTGACCGTTTGGTGGAACAATATGTGCTAATTGTGTGAACCGGTAAGATGTAACGTGAGTTGCAACGTGTTGAGGACAATTTGGTGTTGCATCAACATTGATCGCAGCGAAAGCGTACGTAGCACGGGAGTGTCGTGCGTTGCGCGTTGTGACAGAACAATTAGAGCTTGTTATGTGACTTATGACGTATTAATAACCGATGGGTGACGAGTTCACAATGTTACGTAGTCTTTCAACTTGCAATATTACGTTTGGGGGCTTATTACGAAAGGTAGGAGATACAATCAACTCGGTTAATCGTAGTCCGCTGCTAAACATAAACTTCCCTAGTTGCGCTTCGAATCCCGGTTTTCCGCCTTCCGTATCCAGTTGTCCCAACCACGTTTTCAAGGTCTGTCAGACCATTTAGCTGGAGGCAAATGTACGCGCTCGCTGATTCGCGATCGTAACTTAATGACCGGTCTGCTCCGCCGAAAATCGGCCCCCTAAGACACATCGACGTGTCACTGGACTCACTTCTGAAGCAGATTTCAACACAATAGGAATAAGTACCACATATTATATTTAAAGCTATGAGGAACAGGGTGTAAAGTTCGCTCATTCTCTATAGAAAAGGGAGGATCCTCCGACCAGACGCGTGTCTAGTGGGCTACGATTGATGTCGGGAAGTTATATGTAATGTCGATCGCGAGGTAAACTTTGTGTGCCGAAGTGCGCATGAAAAGACTTGACTTTGATGCGTACTTCGCATGTGGCGATGTAGATGCCGCCGTCACAGGTACTTTTCACCCATTGATGTCTTCAACCAATCAATCTGCCTAGAAATTTCACAACTATGTTGGGGTCGGCTTCTAGCCTACATGGAGCGACTCCCTATCTGACCTCCACATCTCAGTTACTGGGTAACACGATAGCCCCTTCTTAAGATTGGTTGTCAGACTTTTTGGGCTTCTGACTACCTGTAACGACACGTCAAAGTTTGGCACGGCTCGCGCCCGCCACGGTCTAGCAGAAATCATTCCTTACCATAATCCGATGGGAGGGTAATCCGTCACGACCGGGGTGAGATCAGGCGTAGAAACTATCGGCTTAACGTGCTTTCCGAGGCACGGGGGTATCACCCCACCAACTTCCAAACTCCGAATAGTCGCATAGTTTAAACATAGCGTGTCGGCTTCAACGGCGATATCCATCTAAAACGTTCCATGTGAAGTAGGTATAAAGCAGCTTATGATCGATAATTCCTGTTAAAATTTTGCAAAGCGACCCACAGTAATATAGGGTAATTAATTACTTCGTGTCATTCGTAGCTGTTTAAGTGTTTAAAGCTAAGTATACACATACAGTTTTATTCGATCGAGCAAGTATGTCGAGTAAAAACCACGGTACGGGCTTTCGTCCACACATTCAGCAGCATTACTCTATCGAGTGGCGCGCGGCGTTCAGTTATCACCGAACCGTTCGAGCCAAAATATGGTTTTAAACTACGATCAACAATAGCGGACAGACGGCCGACTCGCAGACCTAGAGACGCTCGAATCAAGCTCGACGGCTCGCTTCGAGTAGGTGCAAAGGAAATTACTTTTTTTTTATTCCATCGAGCCGGTTCGATGCGAGCCTTCGAGTTGTGAGTTTTGCGATCCACACGTTGATTTTTACTCGTTTTGGAATAAAGCTATCGAGTAAAACCATATGTGAGTAAGGACCATAACAGGTAAGATAGGCTCCAGGTAAAATACTGATATTCAGCTGATTAGGTCACGTATATCTGCTACTATACCAATGCCATAATAATGAAGTTCTGTCTCTGTTGGAAAATCTCCTCTAGTGTCATGAACACACCGCATCAGGAGTGTAGAGTAATTTGATCTTCGAGGTCGTTCCATGCATTGCAGATTTATTTGCATGCTTATACGGGTTTCTAGTTACTATAAGGTGCATCTACGACGCGTTGATATTAATTATAATGTAGCATAAAAGAGACTGTTTGTGTGTCGAGTTATAACTTGTAAGTCGAGTTACTTGCCAACGGAATAATAAAAACCTCGAAATATATTAAGTGAGTATACCTCTTTAGTTTATGGCCGTCTGTTGCATTCGGACGTTTGCGTAAGAGGTTGTATTCCCTTTATTCCTAACATTTTGTAGAACGTTGTCTGTTAAAACCAATGACAATTATTAAAGTAAATTAGACAACGTCAACAAACTGACAAATAAGATAGGAAGATAAGCCTACGAGTTTCTCAATAATTTCTGGACCGGTTACAATAAAATTATTGGTATTTTTAAAGCATTTTTTAAAAGCGATATTATTTGAAATGGCAGCCAGGATGATAAGGCAGGCCCTTGACATAACACTATGTATGTTTGTATACTTAATCAAATTTAAAGAAACTGTTGCAAAACAAGGGGGGGTTATGCAATACCAAGTGCAATATTAGTTCGTAAGAGCAAACGTGCTCGGAGGAAGGAAGTATTCCAGTAAGATGCTGGTAGGGATCTTGACCGTACTTCCGGGATTGTCCTGATAGCCGTAGAATACCTCTCCACTCCTCTAAGCACCTCAGGACATGTTGCCCCCTTGTCGTTACGACACTGTGCTAGCGACCGTTTTCGGGGGCCCATTATTGAGTGTGCAAGTCACCCCCTGCCATTTTATCTGTGTATTTTATATAAAACATTGGTCCGGCAGGGGCCATAGTCTCCCCATAGATCAAAACAACCAGTTCACTAAGACACCCAAATCCATAATCTAATATCTTTGTTTCCATAGCTTGCAATAGTCCTACACCAACCGGGGGTTGTCCTTGGGTGCACTTGCATAGTGCATACAGGGATAATCGTCGGTTGGTGCCTCATTCCATTTAAAATTGTCTAAGGGTCCTCTGCGAGTTGGCTTCGGCCCCTCTTACGCCTTCCAAAGGTCCGAGACCCCATTTCTCGGGACCCTAGGGTCCCGAGAAATGTCAAAGACAAATAATATTACATAATTATAATATATGTCTAAAGCTTATTTGAATAAATATGTAAGGTATTTCAACACCTGATAGTGAAAAATTGTGAAAATATTCAAAATAAGTCCGCATTTCTTTTGTTCGCAGTTTCTCTGGATAAAATTCAATCTGTTGTTGAAAAATGTTGGGGTTCATCTAAAACATATGTTAAGAAGACTCGTGGAAAACCACTTGTGGACAATCAATATCTAGGTAAAATAGAGAAGGGTGTAGAGAACTTATTGGGAAAGATGAAATACAAAATGGAAGAAATTCGCGACCGACAGCTACGTAGTGAAATCACATATCTTGAAAAAGAAATAGTTAACGCTAAAAATAGATTAAAAGGAAAATCATGAATTGAAAGCTTTACAGGTACCCATTGAATAGTTAAGACTTAGAACAAAATCAGATGGTGTAAAGTGATAATTTACTTCATACCTAATACACGTACATTTTAGGTATTGCGAAATCCGCAGTGTTTTGAAGCTACTTCATGGAAGTATATAAAAGTTGAAGTGGTACCGCCACAGACAGTAAACTTCTATAATGGACCGGGTGGTAAGAAAATTTGTAAAAATTACAAACGGTTTTATTCAAGCTATAGCTGGCAGAATAAAAGAAATAGATGCTGAAACGGAAAGAGCAAGGCTCGAAATCTTAGCCGCAATAAAAGCACACGAGAATAAAGTAAAGGCTAAAGCGAAAGCGAAAGAAGCGGAGCGTATTAAAGAGAGAGCAAGAGAGGCAGCCGAAGCTGATAAAAGCCAACGCTTTAGCTGAACAAAAGAAAGTTGAGCTGGCAGCTAAGCAACCAGAAGAAGATCCAAAAGCCACAGCAAAATTAGCTAAGCCTAAGCCGCAAGAAAAAACGTAAAACAAAAACAAATAAGAGAGATGCCAGGCCAAATAAGAAGCTTCCAAAAGAAACTAAGTGAAACTTTTCAATCAAGACTCGGGGCAGCGCGCTCATAAAAATAAAAACGAAAAAATTGCGAGCGTGCCTTACCGTAGTCGCATATGATGTGTAACATCTGACATCTTTGCTGACGTATATATGATATAAACAATATATTCATCATCGAAGTCATCGTCATCGTCATCATCATCCTGTTTACAACCTCTCGGAAAATCGGTTGGTATCATCTGACGGCAAACTATAGCACCACGCGCGCTCATTGTTCAAATCAAATAGCGCGCGCTTTCCCAGCTCTCTGTTACACACTTCCGTCCCTTTTCACGAAATCACTCCAACAGATTGCAGGAAAGCGAGAGAAAAGATGTTACACATCAATAAACATTTAAAAGGAAACAACTGACTGAGTTTTGTTTGTTTAGTGGTCTCAAGCGCTACTGCTGAGCAAGGGGTCCTAGGTTTGGCCAAGGTCGGGCAGTGTTATTGTGTTCCACTAGGAATTTCCCAGTACTAACCCGGAGTTTGGATTTGGGCCCGGTTGCTGGCAATGGACTAAACTAAACAGTGACCAAATTACAACAACCCAAAAAATGTCACAGTCAAATAATTTATTTCAATTAGGCACTTATAAGGCACTTTTGAACGTCAAAATTTGCAAAAAGTTGAATTGATTGACTAGTCACCCCTTCCAAAAGGTAGTTTTCGTATGGAGAAGAATGGGCAAGAAACGTTACCCTTTTTTTTTACAATATTTTGTTTATGTACATTAATTATATAATTATATTGTTATGTGAAGACGATGCACCTAGAATAAGATTACTATACCACAATAGGTAATTAGAATCAAAAATGTAGAAATGACAAATAAATTATGAGATAGATACATGGTGCTCACATATTTACAAATATTATAAAAGTATACGATATTCCTAAATTTTTTACAAGTAATACTAAAAAGTCAGTGCGTGAGTATAAGTAATCAGTAATCACAGAATGTAAAATCATAAAAATAATAAATTATACAATTAATTAGCGAACAGTTTGATTTTGTCTAGACAATTCCTATGGAGCAAGACCAGCATGTTTCCAAGCATTCTCATCTTGGATATAATCCTCTAATTTGTAAAATGCTTGTTTACGAAGTGTACATATAATACTCGTATGAGTTTTAAATTTTCTTTCATTTAATTGCAACATATCACAAGGTATTTTGTTATAACATTTAACGCAGCACCTACCTACCCCATAAAAGATGTATGTTGCTATAGCTAATCTGAAAATTTTAATTTTGAAAATTCTGAAAAATCTATTTCATTTTTATTTCTAGTATTTAAATGAATTAAAATTTATTGATTTAATTAAAGAAGAACTTATTAAAAAGAATATAATATTTTCATAAATGAATTGGCAAGGTAGGTACCTAGCGTTAATATTAATCTTTTTTTTAAATAGTTCCCAGTGAGATTTGCGGAGACGTGAAATGTGACTTTTACCATCAATATCTCCATAACCATTATCCAGCAGGTTCTGTAATAGGGATGCAAGAAGTGTAAAAAAGTATCGATACCTATATATCGGATCGATATTAAAAAAAAAAATCGATATATATCGGATCGATATTAAAAAAAAATATCGATATCGATTTCGATATATCGAAAAAAAAAATCGATATATCGATATATCTGAGGAATTTTCAAAAAAAAAAATTACTTTATGTAGTTCAAGTTTTATAATCATTTAAATACCAAACTAGGAAAAAAAGTACTAATAATTTTTACGGCACTGAATTCCAGCGGTTTTAGTCAGTGGCGACAACGGTGTTGCTATTGAAAATATATCGTTTTTGATACATTTTCGATACTTGATATTTTATATCGATACATCGATATATCGAAATAATAAATATCGCCTGAAAATATCGATATATCGAACAAAAAATATCGATATTTCGATATATCGATATTTTTTCTGCAAGCCTATTCTGTAAGTAGTCCTTATGTATGACCCCATACTTACAAAATAATAATGGATGACGAGAATATATGGCTCTCGGCTTGGTGATGGGTGTTTTTAACCGACTTCCAAAAAGGAGGAGGTTCTATGTTCGTCTGTAAGTTTTTTCGTTTTTTGCATACATCTGCAAAAAATGAAAAAATATATGACTCGTTCGATTTTTGGGCTTCTGCCTATCAGTAACGACTGAGTCAAATATCTACGAATGGCATGAAGTAACTTGAATGATCGACCATAAGCCGCTTTATGCCTACTTCACATTCACCGTTGAAGCCGACATGCTATGTTTAAAATTATGCGATTATTCTTAACTGACGATGCTAGATCAGCAGGAATTTCCATAAGAGAATACTACTTCATAAACAATGTCGTTATCGTTTTATGTTACGCCAACCTACTATTAATGTCACAATAACAAACCTTCTTTTTTTTCTGCCTCGTTGGTCTCGTGCTTCGATTCCCAGGGTCGGGCAAACTGTTATCGGGTTTCTCCATTAGGAATGTCATAGTAGCAGCCCGGAGTTTGGAAATTGATGGTGTGATACCCCCGTGGCTCGGAAAGCACGTAAAGCCGATGGTTCTGCGCGTGATCTCACCCCGGTCGTGTCGGATTACCCTCCCATCGGATTATGAGAGTAAGGAATGTTTTCTTCTAGACCGTGCCGGACGCAAGCCGTGCCAAACTTCACGAAAATTTCATGCTACACCATGGAGCGTCCGTGTCGCTTCCGAGTCTTGGTCCCTACAAATTGAGCAGGCACGGACGCGACTCGCGCCCGTGACGGTCTTAATCCCTAAGTCTGCACATTATTATTGTGCTCATGCTTGTGCACAATAATAATACTTATTATTACGAATAGCCAAATACGCAGGAGATAATATCTCCTGCGTACTTGGCTCCGTCGAGATTGGTCATCGTGACCAAAATCGGTCGGAAGGATAGATTTATTTAAAAAAACTTCTAAGAGCTAAATCTCCGATCTCTCTCACAGAATATTTATTCCCAGGATAGGAAAAAAGTGTTATTGAGGTGCCAGAGATCGTAAAATTAAAAGATGAACACATACAGCAAGGTTATGTCAAATTCATAGATAGATAGGTTATTGGAATTGGTCGTACGGAATTAATTACATTAAAGCCATGGGCACTGGGCATCTCCTGCTACAAACAAACAGCAGGAGTTCCGTCTGCAACTTGCAAGGCTATTCGTTAATTGATAGATTTACGTTGAGCCGTTAACGTTTACTTTACAGTTTACAGGCATAAAACTAATTATGATGATGATGAAACGTCGTGAACCAGCGACGACAAATAATATTTTTTTAAGTACCAGGAATGTGAGAATCAAGGTTTTGTCAATAATTACGTACTGTCATTTATAATCTAAAGTTGAAAGGAAGTTATAATAAGTAAGGCGATTCACACACAACGCCGCGCACCGACATCGACATACACGGTCGGCGGTGAAGCGGATCTCACGTCGCATCGGCTTGTATGTAATTCGTTGATGCCTGTACACTGCCCGACCGTACGGACGAGTGACGCTCGCGCAGCCACACGAGACACCGCATTACAGCGCAGATCACTGTGGGATAGCCAGGGGGTGTTGCACTTTTTTGAAAATGGATTTTGAGGTCCGCGCGGCGCGCACCTCTTTGAGCCCATCCGCACGGACAGCCAGCCCAGGCGCTTTTCCGCATGGGACACCGCCATAAAATCCTCTTCACCGCCTCTGCCATCCGCGGCGGTGAGCAGCGTCTTGTTAAAACCGCCTAAGTACGTCTTGGAGGCTATAGAATTGAATTCCACGTAGGTAACTGCCACTCATCATGAGTCATGAGCTAATAGTACTAAATTACTATGATTCCATGTATAAATCACACAATTTATCCATAATCTATGGTAAACGGGGACAAGGATGGCTCATAATTACAAAAATTAATCGTTTTTTGTACCTGTTACAAACACACTCACTCTTTGATTGACGCTATTTTATGTACTTATTAAAGTTAATTATAGTGAAACAGAAAGATTGTCATTCTATAATAATTTGGGCTAAAGTTTAAATTGATTAGTTACTGATAATAAATATCGATGCTTGGGTGTCATCACGAAATCACTCCCACAGATTGCAGGAAAGTGAGATTGCATGAAAGCGAAAGAGGAAAGATGTTACACATCGAAAATTAATTGAAAAATAATTTATATGACAGTTGATTCTTTGACATCGTTTCACTAATACCCTTTTTTTAAAATGACTACTAATTGTATATATTATGTTTCTCTTTGTCAATCCTTGCGAACACACAGATATCTTCTACTTTGGCCTGTTTCTCTCTGAGGCATTTCCAGCTCTCGACCTGTGCTTCCACCGCCTCTTACACATAATAAATACCCTTTTTGTTTCAGGAACTGCTCGGCATCCGCTTCGATTGCAGCTTCCGAAGTCTCGTTTGACCACCATTGTATGGTAGGTAAGTTTTGTCTCTAATTTTGTTTATGGTTCTAATGTATTCGTTTATTCTACTTACTAAACCTATTTTATTATTACTTTTGTTGGGTTTAATGGATTTAATTTGGTTTCTGCTTATAATTGGGCCAATTTCTCATGAAATTGGCTGCAATTCGCATGTTTTGTTTAGTTAATTCTTTTTCTTCTAATAATAATGTCCTTTCGGGTTTCTGTACCTTCATTTTCAAAACAATACCGTATTGGTCCGAGCTCGTGAGATTTTCCTCAACCCTCAGGAATTAATTCCAGCGAGCAGGGCGTTGGGTTAGGTAAGGTTATCCTTCCCGAGGTGGCGGCGCGTAGTGTTCCACGCGCGACCCTCTTAGACGTCACGGGGGGAGTCAAACACCTCACTCCCATCCTGACCCGAGGAGGCCCGCAGTGGCGGCGCCAGTCGGGGGTTGCGGAAGATTCTTACGTTCCCGCGACCCCCGGCGTAGGTGTAAGTCGGAACACCGAGGTGGTTTTTAGTCAGTAAGAGTCTGACAGACCCCTCCACCCGCCCCAGGGCGGAGGACATCCATGAGGAATTTCCAACCCGGAAAAAAAAAAAAAAGTTTAGGTTATCCTTGGAACAAAAATTGGTTGGTATTGTCCATATCCATATGTCATATAATATATTGTAAATGTGAAAGTAAATCTGTCTGTTACCTGAACGGATTTGGAAGATAGGTTTACAGATAGGTTGAACCCTGAGGAAGAAAACAGGCAGACCTGAAAGGCACGCTCATGCTTTTATTCACCTTCAATGAGTAGTAGACCTACTGCGGTATTGTTTAATTAGGTTAATTAGTTTACGGTTCACAAACAAAACACCTACACATATTTGTATGTCAAGGAAATCTTATTGTGCTTAACGGAAAAGTAATTATGAGGCCGTATACGAAATTTTGCCGATTTTTGGCTTATTACGGGTAAGTAAATGCAATCATTAATAAAATAAGTCAAATATTTGGGATTCTTAATTGTTAAAGTTACGAAATAGTTTTTATAAAACGCATACGTTTGTTCTTTTGGACTTCTGAATGTTTTGGCTCCTAGTAACATGCAATAAAATTATTGTAGTCAACATGCAATATAAATAAGTAGATAGATAACCAACATTTTATAAAATTATTTTGATTTTAAAGATTGTTTATGGAGTTTCTTTCCTACACCCTAATTGCATAATACTTACACGATCAGTCAGAATTGGAATAGGTTTGAAACAAATGTCCAATCCATTGCTTAATAAGTTCGAAAAAAAAAGAAAATCTGCTCAACAGCGTAAATAACGCAATGAATGTTATTGAACTGTAAAAATGAAACCAATTAGTCTTAATCGGTTAGGAAAATAAGTTACGCAATTAGATAGCCGTTCTTCTATAGGAAACTACTACCCTTTGCCACCATTCAAACGTGCTAGTAATTGGTTTAAATGAAATTCAACCGCACATTAGCAGTTCGTAGTAAGCCCCAGTGCTGAGGAGCTCGTGGCTAAGTAATAACAGCCGCACGGGTCGATCCATCAGGTTAAGCTACGCTTGCCGGGGTTGGTCCGTGGTTGGGTGACGATCTTTATATACCGAGACTCCTTCGTGTCTCGGAAAGCATGTTAAGCCGTTGGTTTATGGCCGTCTGTTGCATACATAAATGCGAGCGTTTGCGAAAGAGGTTGTATTCCCTTTATTCCTAACACTTTGTACAGACACGTTGTTAAAACCAATGTCAATTATAAAATAAATTAGACAGCGTCAAGAAACTGACATTTATGTCCCACGAGTTTCTCATTATTTTGTAGGCCAGCTAAGTCTTGTAATACATTCATAAAACGATCAAATTATTGGTATTTTTAAAGCAATTTTTAAAAGTCTCGATATTATTGGAAATGTCAGCCAGGATGTTCAGGCAGGCCCTTGACATAACACTGGGTATGTTTTTATAATATATTTTAAAGAAACTGTTGCAAAACAAAAGTGGGTTAAGCAATATCAAGTGCAATACAGGGTGGATTTTTAGATGGGGCAGTAAGGACAGTTACATTAACCGTTGTCGTTACAGGAAAACGTTTTAGGAGACTGCCACAGATTACTATTATATATAGGGAAAATCTGTGAATGCAGATAAAAATGTCTCAAAAAGTTAAGGGTAGTCTCCTATGAACGTTTTCCTGAAGCGACAACGGTTAATGTCCTTACTGCCCCATTTCTAAAATCCACCCTGTATGCCTTGAGTATGTCTTGAGTTTAGTTTTTATAATATGTAAGGCAACACCTAATAGTGAAAACATTAAAAATAAGTCCGCATTTGTTTTGTTCGCAGTTTCTCTAAATAAACTTCAACATGGTGTTGAAAAATGTTGGGGTTCATCTAAGACTTATGTTATGAAGACTCGTGGAAAACCACTTGTGGACAATCGATTTCTAGATAAAATAGAGGATTATATAGAGAACATAATGGGAAAGATGACATACAAAGTACAAGAATCTCGCGACCGACAGCTACGTAATGAAATAACATATCTCGAAGAAGAAATAGAGAATGCTAAAAATAAATTAAAAGGAAAAGTTTGATTTTAAAGTTTCTTTACAGGTATCCATTGAATAGTTAGGACAAAATCAGATGGTGTAAAGTGATAATTTACTTTATACCTATTATTATACGTACATTTTAGGTGCTGCAAAATCCGCACAGAGTTTTGGAGCTACTTCATGGAGGTATATAAAAGTTGAAGTGGTACCGCCACTGACAGTAAACTTCTTTAATGGACCGGGTGGTAAGAAAATTGAAAATTATGCTGCAAAAATTACAAACGGTTTAATTCAATCTCTAGATGGCAGGATAAAAGAAATAGATGCTGAAGCGGAAAGGGCAAGACTCGAAATCTTAGCCGCAATAAAAGCGCATGAGAATAAACTAAAGGCGGAAGCGAAAGCAAAAGAATTGGAGCGTATTAAAAAGAGAGCACTGGAGGCGGCCGAAGCTGTTAAAAAAGCCAAGGTTTTAGCTGAACAAAAGAAAGCTGAGCTGGCAGCTAAGAAACCAAAAGAAGATCCCAAAGCTACAGCAAAAGTAGATAAGCCTAAGCCGAAAGTTGAACGCAAAAGAAAAGCAAAAAAGAGAGATGCCAGGAAAAAGAAGAAGCCACCAAAAAAATGACGCGGGTCTGCGGTTCAGAAAAAAAAACATTAAAAAAATACAACTGACTGTGAGTGTGACTGTCCCGTTGGTGGTTGCAAGCGCTACTGCTGAGCATGGGGTTTGGCCAAGGTTGGGCAGTGTTATTGGTGTTTTCCACTAGGAATTTCTCAGAATAAGCTCCGAGATTGGATTTGTACCTGGTTGCTGGCAATGGACTAAACTTTACAAAGTGACCAAATTACAACAAGTCAAAAAAAATTACTTTTACCGTCAATATAACCATTATCCAGCTGGTTCTGTAAGTGGTTCTTAAGTATGAACCCGAAAATAATAATTAATGACGGGAATATGTGACACTCGACTTGGTGATGGGTCTTTTTACAACCAACATAATTCATTTGAAGTTTCTTATAGACTACTTTTTTTATTTCCTACGTGCATTTTCTTGAATTAATAATTATTTTGTTATTAAGTTCATGACCGGGTAAACTTTGTACCACCACGTGAAACAAAATTTCGATTTCCGGCTGTGCCTTTAGGTTTATCCAATTTTGTTTTCCCTAACCATTCCGGTAGGTACTGAGGCGAACATATAAAAAAATATCAAATCGATCGAGCCATTTTCGAGTTTTTGCGAGACTAATGCATGGCAATTGATTTATATAATTTTATTTTATAATGTGATTAAAATTTGTATAAAAATATATGAATTTAAAATTTGTAATAAACAATTTTATTTCTTACTAGCTGTTGCCCACGACTTCGTCTGCGGACCAGGATGAAAAGTAGCCTATGTCCTTCTCCAGGTCATGGTCTACCCATGCGCCAAATTTCATCCAAATCCGTTCAACCGTTTTAGCGTGATGGCGTGACCAAGGGAAATAGGGATTTATTTTTTTATATACAATGTGGAGACGACAATACAACAATAAATGAAAACGCTGGCAATACTAATGCATAAGAGTATTTTGGAACTATCAAATAAATCCTAACATTGAAATTAAAAAAGTCATTTTTTCAAACAAACTAAATAGTAGTGATGGGCCGACTATGGGGTTTGCCAATCTTTGACTAGCTATCGTAACTAAACTATTGGATATATTTGTATGTAGAGCGAGAACGTCATTAGATATACTGAGTTTTATTTTTTGTCGTATTGTCGTCTCCACCTTGTATAGATTTTCAATCATGGTCAGAATGGTCAACAAATGTCTAATTCATTGCTTTATAATTTAATTTTTTTGAACATATCAAGCAATGGATTAGAATTAGACATTTGTTTCAAACAGATTCCAATGCTGACCGATCGTGCATTACGCAATTAAGGTGCTGCTTCGTAACTGTGATGAAAGTTATGAAAATGCTGGTCTAAAGTGAAAAATTTATGACTTCAACTTCAAATTAAAAATCAAAACAGGTGACTTCATGGTTCCTAAGTGAAGGCTACAAGAATGCACCAGACTCAAACGACTACGTCGCGCGTCGCAAGCAAGTTTGATACTAGTTCACATTTTGTCGCTTTCCCATGGATAGATATAAACTATCGAAAAATAATGGCCACCTATAAAAAAATATCGATGTAAAAAATCATTTTTATATCTATATTTTTTCACTGCACTGTTAATTCAGTGGTACCTACATGGTGTAGAAACATTAGCGGTGTGACTACGAGTCCGAACCCCAGAGGAAAATCATTGCTGTTAGTCAGACTGGTGTTACAACCTGGTGTGACCACGAATCCGCACCCCCTGTATATTACCCGAAAGGGTCGTCCGCCAATCACCGTAGCGAGGGCATCTCATAATCATCTGGTGTTTGGCAGTTATCCACCACCTTCGCATAAACGAACGTCATTTCGTATTTTTTTTTTCACGGATCACTAAATTATTGTAATAGCAGCAGCGCGTAATGCTACAGCGGTAGATATTTTCAAGACGACCATCATGGTACGAGAATCCAATACTACTGTACCAGGCAAGAATGTAGAGCAACGCTCTCGTCTCACTTTGTCTCGGCAAATGGTTTCGTCCAGCCAGACCTCCCGCCGAGAATGAGGAGCAGGCTTAGGCAAAAACAGGCAATGCCCGTTGCGCTTTCCACTTCAACTGAAACATGAAACTAACAAAATGTGAAACATCTGTTATCGGCTTAACCGCCATCTGACAAAGAGTTCGAATTATACCTACCTATTCAATAGTATTAGAATTTAAAAAAACTTTTTGACATTAAAATGTATTTTGACAGTTACAAAATTACGGAATTCACACTTAAACAACATAAAGAAATAATAAAAATAGGCCTGGCATTTGGAAACACGCCTGACGAAGAATAATTACTTAGCCAAATAAAACTCAAAATGTCTACAAGCGTGAATGTAGCAAAATTGGCGAATATCTTCCGTAAGTACTTACTTAATTATTTTCATTTCAGCGGTGCAGTGCACCTTAGAGCCTCGTATTCATAATTAGGTATCTATACAATACAACAAATTATAAATTAAACTTGTTTTTCGTATCTGTCTGTGCGACCGCGTTGTTCTAGACTCCACAACGAATTTTGGTGCGGGTTTCACCACCATTTAGTGAATTTATTCCGGAAACGTTTTATGTTAGTATAAAACATTAAAAACACAAATAAATAAATTTCGATGTTTTGTCAAGTTGTTAGTTTAGAACATTAAAAACTCAATTAAAATAAATAAATTGCTGTAACATTTTGTGTTGCTGGCGAACTGCATATAGAACAGTATTGTGTGAGCAAAAGATTCAACAGCAACAAAAAATCATGTTACTACAGCACTGTTGTGCAAGTTTTGTTAATCATGAAGGGTTTATGAAACATAATTTTAAAGATAAATCCATATTAAGTGTAATATACGTATATTATACATTTATATTAAAAATTATTCCATATTTTGTCAAATCCATAGGTGGCAGATGGACGATGATGCAACATGAATTGTCTGAAATATACAAACCAGCTATAACCAGGAACAAAGAAAAACTGATGGACGTGATAAGAGGTTAATTTGATTGTTCAGGAAGGATCGATATCCCAGGCATCCTCAATGAGTCCAGCCAGCCGATTAATATAAAAGAGGTGGCCGTGGTCAACCTTTTCCACTTTGCCTTGTGGTTGTGGGTAAACTAAACAAGAAAGTAGAAGATTAACGCGACGGCATGCGAGTCCATATAAAAAATTCAAAGACATGTGACATCCACCAACCCGCACTGGCCCCAGTGGGAACGATAGAGAGTCATATGACCACGGCTCTGATTTCAGACAGGAATATTTTCTCGTTTACATTGTACCTATTCAATGTTTAGATTTTTCTGTAGTTGGGTTTCTGTTTTAGTTGCGCTTTAATCGACATTAATCGCCCAAATCATATAGTTTACCCTCGTTTTATTTAATAAGGTACCTACTATTATAGGTATAAGCCAGAATAAAATCTTATCAAGACCTTTAAAAATCACTACATACCTATCCTCATAACTATCGCACATCCCTACTACATATTAATAAATCATGTATCTTCTACACCATTACAATAAACTTCTGTGTTGGTTTAGAAAAAGCAGATGTCGCGACCAAGTCCGAGCTTGCAAAGAAAATAAAAGTTCTAAAAGGATTTTACACCGTAGAGATGGCGCCACCACACACGGGTGAAATAAAGGTAGGTAGAAGTACTTACTCAATTATAATCAACTAAACCCATCTCACGAATTCAATTCAAAGAGTTAGGAAAAAAGAAAGAGTTAGGTATGGTCAAAAATATAATTGAAATGACAGAAGTTTACAGCACCCTAATTGCGTAATACACGATCAATCAGAATTGGAATCGAATTGTAGTTTGAAACAAATGTCTACTAATCCATGGCTTCATAAGTTCGAAATAAAATCTGTTCAACAACGTGAATAACGCAATGAATGTTGTTGAACTGTCAAAATAAAACAAATTAGTCTATGTAGGTAATCGGTTACGAAAATAAGTTACGCAATTAGATAGCAGGTAGGGGAAGGTAGGAGAATAGTCCCCTAAGACCCTATTTGGGTGCAGCAGGAAGAGAAGTAAGTATAGGTAGCACCTAGGTACATCCACAATACGATGGTATCAGTTATGTTTATGTCTCATGTACCTAATAGAGGGCGATGATACCCAGGCGAAAATCCGGACTCCGCTACTACTTACTACTTTACCTTACTTTTACTACTACTTTACCGCTCTTACTACTAATTTATAACAACCTAGGAATCGAACCCACGACGTCAATTCTAGCAGTTGCGCTTGCGACCACTGCTAGACCAACGAGATAACACACACACAGGATAGCACTCAGTTCGGATGGCGATCTAAGTTGTGTCGTACTGTACCTAGGTAACTACGAAATTCGGAAGCAGCCAATTTATTTCGGAGCTTTCCATTCCAACATTAGTCTGTTTATGGGATGGGTCAGCACTCAGCAAAATACCAGCAATCCAGCATGCTGCGCTTCATTCGATAAACCACAGCAAAATGGCTCAGCCTGGATGCCAAACTTGGTGCTTGTCAAGTACCTATAAGTATTTCTTGCCAAATTAAGTCAATATCTCAAATATCTATAGAGCTTTTGTGAATGGGGCATGAAGTTCAAATTATCATGATCGTGTGCTTTATTGGGGTTTTTCATTAAAAAAATTCTCGTAGCAAGCTGGAGTCTGGATTAGTGCCTGGTGCCTGGTTGATGGCAGTAGGCTCACCCCTTATTACATAGGACTTTCAACATATTAAGGCACAATTAACACCAAATGCGGGCTGTACATAGTGTTAATATCGATTTTTGTGTTGGGATCGGTATATCTCTATGTCTATAGTTTTCCAGTAAGTAATAAATAAATTCAAGATTCTGAAAGTATTTAGACCAGTTTCGACCGACCCCAAACCGGACTTAATTTATTCTACTTTAGGTTTATCTACACTAAACAGCTATCTAATTGCGTAACTTATTTTCGTAACCGATTATGACTAATCTGTTTCATTTTGACAGTTCAACAACATTCATTTACGTTGTTGAGCTGATTTTTTTTTCGACCTTATGATGCATTGGATTAGCAATTTGTTTCAGATTTTGATTGTTAATGTATTACACAATTAGGGTGCAGGTTTATGTACAAATCTGTACCTACTGACTTTAACAAAATTTGATTATTGGTGCGAATCAATTTACCGGTTACCTAAGTTATAACTACCAGGGTTAGTATTATGAAGTACTAGTAGCGCCCCACGGTTTCACCCGCATATGTCTCGATCCCGTGGGAATATAAGGATAAAAAGTATCCTATGTGTTAATCCAGGTTATAAACTATATGTGTGCCAAATTTCATCCGAATCGGTTCAGTAGTTTTTGCGTAAAAGAGTAACAAACATCCATCCATCCATTCATACTTACAAACTTTCGCGTTTATAATATTAGTTAGATTATATAGATTAATGCCATCATTATTCCACTGCGAAAAAGGGATGGTGCTAGCGGCCTTGTCTAGCTCCGTCGCTCTCTCACTACTTCATAATACCTGCACATTATGGTGATATATTTCAGGTACTTACGTGATTAGTATACCTGTAATTCTTTTGTCCGCAGAAAATTTTTGATGACATAGCTTTGATTAAGGAATTCATGAAAAACAAATGCTACCTGTACATAACGGTGAAACAAGCCTGGCTTCTCTTCCTGGTTGGGTTGGAAATATTCTTATGGTTCTTCCTCGGAGAAACGATTGGAAAGGGCCATATAGTTGGCTACGCAGTGTAGTAGAGAATAGGTAATATTACTATTAAAACGTACTGGGGCCTAAACCTGCCACATTAGCAATTCCTCTAAAAGCAGTTCATTTCCTGAATCCTAGCCGTCATTAGCAATTTCTCTAATTTGATTATAAAGCAATTTAGAATTTGTGAAACTGGTAACAAATTGCTAATGAAAGCTGGGATTCAGGAAATGAACTGCTTTTGGACCTATACGTTTAAACTTTTTGGTAAAATAAACCACATTTACCTTCTTGAAATTTAATTTTTAATTATTTACGTAGGACCTTACTTTAACACATATTACCCCAATCCAATGATATTATATTAACAGATATGTTATACACTCACAAAACAACCGAAAAAAGTGTTCCGCGCAGCAGCGGCACACATACCCACGTTTCATTCATTTTACATTTCACTACAAGTAAAAACGTTACAATTGGAATGTTTTCGAGTCTTCACGATTGCGCGCTTATAACATATCTGTTAATTTAGGTCTTTACCTATGAAATTGCCGTTTTGTATGAAAAAAATTTAAACGAATTTTTTCATGTATTTTTTATTTGTATTAATCGAAGTAATCACCCATGCAATCACTGCATCTTTGCCAACGCAGTGGCAGTTTATTGATGCCCTTCTTAAAGAAATCAGCTGGACGGGAGGCAACAAATTCTTCAAAGGCATTTTGTACTGCCTCTCGGGTATTGAATTTTTTTCCCGCCAAGAAGTTATCCAAATTCTGGAAAAAGTAGTAGTCTGTAGGCGCAAGGTCTGGTGAGTAGGGCGGATGACGGAGAGCTTCCAACCCCAGTTCTTGCAACTTGGAGACCGTCTGCTGTGCAGTATGAGGTCGCGCGTTGTCGTGCAGGAGCAGCGGAGACGAGCGATTGACCAATGCTGGTTGGAGATGTGCCAGCTTCTCCATCATTGTGTTCAGTTCTTCACAGTACACATCTGCAGTAATGCTCACCCCGTTTGGTAAGAAGCTGTGATGAATCACACCGGCGCTAGACCACCAAACAGTGACCATCACTTTTCTAGGGGTAAGTTTTCGTTTAGACCATTGTTTAGGTACTGAACCAGGATCCAACCAACTTGCTGAGCGCTTGCGGTTATCAAACAGAATCCATTTTTCATCGCAGGTAACAATGCGGTTCAAAATTCCTTCATTTGTGTGTCTGTTGAGCAGTGCAAGGCACGCCTCGACGCGTACTTCGCGCTGGCGATCATTGAGTTCGTGGGGCACCCATTTGTCAAGCTTTTTTACCTTGCCAATTTGACGCAAATGGACCAATATTGTTTTGACGCTAACGTCGAAAGCTGCTGCTAATTCAGCCGTAGATTGTGTATCATCAGTTTCCACAATCGCCTTTAATTCGTCATTGTCGACTAAAGTCTTCGGACGACCGCGAGGTTCATTTTTCAGGTCGAAATTTCCAGAACGGAAGCGAGCAAACCAATAACAGGTGGTGCGTTGGTTTGTAGTGTTAGCTCCGTAAACGTCGTTGATGTTGCGTGCCGCTTGTGCCGCGTTGCTGCCACGACGGTACTCATATTCCATAATTACTCGAATTTTTAACGTATCCCATGATGACGAAAAAGATTGAAATGCGATGAAAATGTAACACTAATCAATAAACAAATGACTTCTTTTGAAAAAAGAATTCCATGTTTTTAAAATAAAATTAATTTGAAATTAGAATTCTTAGCCAAACAAAAATTATTTTGATTTGAAATGGCCAGTACTGCAGAACGGCAATTTCATAGGTAAAGACCTATTATTATATAATATCATTGACCCCAACCCCAGTTATTATTTTAGACATCCGGGTGTACAAAATGATCATTTAGGTACCTACTTAGGGAAGTGTACTTATTAGGTAGGTTAGGTAGGAATGTAGAAATGTACGAGTAGGTATATTCTGTTAATAATTTTGTATTCTACTCTTATTAAAGACCGGTAGAATATAAATAAGGTATAGCCTTAAACTTATCAATTTCACAAAATTCATTGTCTACAATAGGTACTTTTTACATCTGTTTTCCCTTATCATCATTCATTTTTAACCAACTTCAAAAAGGAGGAGGTTCTCAATTCGTCTTTTTTTTTTTGTTTGGTCCGCCAATTATGAATGGATTTTCAATTAGTCATGCTTCAGAGGTGGCCCCATACTTATAAATTTAATAAAGCTTGCGTTGTTTTGGGTTAGGTAGGTACCTTCAATATTACGTATTTTTTCCACTCCTTTTCTTTATGGACAATGTTATTTACATAGCAGTGGTATTCTAATTTGTGTACACCACAACCAAAAAGAGAAAAATAAAAACTTAAAAAAAAAAAGAATGACCGACTTCCAAAAAATACACTAAACGAAAATTGAAAACCAAAGACACCTAATTCCGAAATTAATTCACTTTTTTTAGTGTTTTTTTTTTTAAGTCAGTTGTTTTTTTTTTGTAAAAAGTTTTTTATATCTATGATCATTTTGTACCACTCTCCCCTAGTTACAAAAAGTATGGTAGTTGCGGGTGGTAGTGGTGCTGAGGCTAACTAACAACGCAACGAGAATATTGCGTAATACCTACCTAGGTAAATGCTTTGAACAGAAATGCGAGGTTAGTGGGCTGACTGGGCTGACCTTCTGTTAACCTTCTATTACCTACATATCAAATCTTCTATCTAAGTACCTATATAAAAATAAATTAGCGTGTGTTAGTCTAGCAAAAACTCCAAAGTGACTCGAGCAATTATGATGAAACTTTGTTATGTACATACCTAGGTTTTTGTGTGTGCGCGACAAGGGAGGTTCCTAAAAAAAAAAAGAAATCCATAAGTAAGTAGGTATAGACATGGTCATCAACTTTTTTTAGAGGAAATAAAGTAAGTAGGTATGTCTGATTTCAGAGAGGGTACCTAAATAAAGATAGAATACCTATAGATTTTTATAAAAGAGTGTTATTTATTGTTATTATTAAAACAGCATTATTCCTGAACTGATGAAGAGCTTAGATATCATCAATATGAATAAAGCTTGGTTTCTCTCACCTCGCCATTTTGCATGCAATGCATGCAAAAAATAAATAAAAAGAGTTGTTAAAAATACAGTAGGTAAGTATTTAAGTGTAGGCAAGTACCTACCTACTCCTACTTTTGTAAAATTGTACGCTTATGCTACGGCTACACTTCGCGTTATCGCGAACTTTTCTTCGTGCGCTCCCTGTTGCTCAGCGAGTAATCGAGGGGTGTGCGAGAGAGAGCGCACGAAGAAAAGTTCGCGATAACCCGAAGTGTAGCCGTAGCATTAGATGTGTTAAACGGGTGATAGACGTGCGAGCAAGTCCGCGTACTTATGGATCGGCGAGCTTACTCGCCCGTGTGTCCTCTGGATTTCTCACATTTCGGGGACGGGATTGAGCCCCTGCCTACGGCCCTGGACTGAGGAGTACCTATGGAAGTTATACTTCACGACAGCGACACAGGCTCCTCGAAGCGCATGATCTCCCCAATGCAGAGTCCCCAGATTTGGATTTCATTCGTTGAATCAGGAGGGTGAAGATTTTTCCAATAAAAATGCTGCTGGTTTCATGGTCAGGTAAAGTTAGGTTCATTTTTATTAGACCCAGGCGTGGAATTCCACAGGAAAGGAATTCGACAGACCCTACGTAATAGAAAAATAGTATAGGTACCTAATAGTAAGTAATGAAGTAAGATTTTTAATTTCCTTTCAACCGATTCCACAATCGAAATCGATTTGGGAATCAATTGATAAGCAATTCAAAATTGTAAGATTTTTAATTTCCTTTCAACCGATTCCACAATCGAAATCGATTTGGGAATCAATTGATAAGCAATTAAAAATTGTACGTTCTTCACTGTACCTATTACTACTACAGGCAGTTAGGGGAGAGTGGTACAAAATGATCCCTCAGGGTAAAAACGCGTAGCTACTGTTTCCCGATTTAGTAGCGCCATCTATTTTTTCGGCTGAGAAATAGTTTTCGCGTGTCAATTAAAAAAACGAGCTAAAGGAAAGAACTTGGGGAGCAAAAATATTTGTTTTTTTTGTTACAAAGATTTTGGTAATAATAGAAACATATTTTAGTTTTTTAGCAGTGTTAGTACATAATTATAGGGTTAACATTTTTGGTAAATTATACCACATTTAGGTACTTGAAATGAAACCTAACTTTAACAGCGGTGTTAAATGATCTCGGGGATTATGTTATTATTAAAACCTTTCCCTAGGGATCATTTTAGACATCCGGTTGTACAAAATGATAATTTACTATACCTTGACAAAAATGTATGTTATGTAGGTAAGTATTTAGTTAGATCTTGTTTAGAATTGTATTCTACTCATTAAATTAGGTATAGGTCGATATACTAGCCTTACAGAAAACTTATCAATTTTACAAAATTCATTGTATAGGTACTTTTTAATCTGTTTTCCCTTAGGGGATCAGTATTGTACCAATCTCCTCTACTGCCTGTAACGGTGTAAGTAGGTACCAACATTTCTCACTCGGAGTTTATGTATTCATTATTGTCCGTTTTGTATTTATTGCATTAGCCAATCAGTGAATCGGAATAGGTAAAAATACCTAAACAAACGCTACGTACGTTCACAGCTTACTTTATGAATATCAGCGGCATAAGTTGGTCACGTAAACAGTTTCGGCAGTGCTATCGTGCTGTATTTATATATTTAAATCAGATTTATTTTGTAATGTTTTAATCTGAATAGATTGTTCGGTTAAGTTTTTTCTTCAAGTGAACGTACAAAAGTGAACTTAGAAAGCTAGCGAGCGAGTGATGTAAGTTTCCGTTGTCGTTTAACGAAAAATTAAAAAGTTATTTTTGACAAACTGTACGTCATTCGTTCAAAATGGCGGTGAAGGTGCAATGCGGTGTTTCCGCGGAAACGAAAAATATGGAATTATAATTTAAATGCAATCAAATCCAATAAAAAAATGACAGTGAGTGTGTATTGGTAGTTCGCGAATTGTATAATAAATAATCTTCATCCTTACAAATTCTACGATATTGTTTTGTTCGTTTAAAGAACGTGATGTTGCGGCGAGTTAACTTTTACTCAATATGTTTCGTATTTGGTCTCAGTGTTCTTCTAATTCTTGCTGGAAGTCGATATGCAGATAACACATATTATCGTCCGTCCATTGAAAGCCGGAGAAATGTAAGAAACTTTTTAAAAGTTGAATATGGTACATACGTTACCTCTATGCAACATATACCCACAGTCCACTATGAAGGTTCTCCAGATATCCAGAAGTTACTGGAAGAAACACGATCAAAAATCAAATATCAACTCAGTAAATACAACTTTTCTGAAACTGGTGCTCATGTATTGGAGGATTTAGTTATGGAGTCAGGGGGCCGGCCCCTGCGAAGTTTAATTATATCAACATGGAGATCAGGTACCACATTTCTTGGAGAAGTATTAAATGCAATCCCAGGTACTTATTATCATTATGAACCACTACTTAAGTATGGAATTATACAAATAAGGGGGCCACCAGAATCTAATCAAGCCTTGAGCACCATCAAAACTATGTTGAAATGTAATTATGAAGGCTTAGAAGATTACTTTATGTATGGTAGTAAGCATTTGAATCAGTTTAGCCATAACACCAGACTTTGGGACCATTGTAAATATAAGAATGAACTGTGTTATGATGCAGAGTTCACATCTCGGTTATGTAAGCTCTTTCCTTTCCAAACCATGAAGGTTGTACGTCTAAGATTGCGGCTTATCCAGGACATACTGGATGACAAAGAGTGAGTTCATTGCAATTAATATTTTGTTTTTTTAAATAATCACAGCATACAATAGATATCTGTTACTGTACTACAATATGTCTGATATAACATGGCAGGTCTGAACAAAGGCTCTGCAAACTTTCGCGGATGTTCTCTCACTCACACTCGCCTCGTGTCACCATTTGATTCCTAAAAAATGTTACTATGCATCCCTCTTTGCAAAGTTCGGAACTGGCACGTTACCTATATTTGCCATATTGTAATTTATTATTAATCACCACATTATTTACTGTACACAAAATAATAATAGTATATTGTTTGGGTTTACTATTGTGTGTATTATTATTGTGAAGTAAAAACTCATGTTTGTTCAATTCAAACCATGCAAGTAAATTGATAATAATTAATAAAAATAAAAAAAAACAATTTCAATTCCATTATTTAAGTTCAATTAAATTAGAATGGTTTTTACAGACATTATTATTGAACTCTGTTTTCAATTTTAGGCTAAATGTGAAGGTGATACTATTGATCCGTGACCCTCGTGGTGTGATGCAGTCCAGGCAGCACCGTAACTTCTGCCAGCCGGCTCGGGATTGTTGGGAGCCATCCCTTGTTTGTGCAGACATGATCAGTGACTATGTGGCAGCAGGCCGAATACAGCAGCAATATCCTGATAGGCTTATGTAAGTGATTTTATAATGATCCCTTATTATTTCATTCAATTTTACAATAATTCTCAGTCAACAGTTAGTGCCCCAAGTCTTTAAAATTAATTTATACCATGCCTGTTGTATGGTTATAAATTTTCTCAGTAAATATATAAAAAATAAAAAGGTTAAACGGTTCAAGGAAAATCATTCTTTGAAACATTTTACGTTTTTAGCTTATTTTAGAAGTAAGTAAAATTAATTTGTAGTGAATGCGTAATTTAGTTTTATAAAAAGAAACCTTATCAACAGAATTTATCTGCAAGTAGTTTTAAAAGATGTTAAAAATTAATGACTAATGTGGAACTATATTTATATTGATTTCGTTCTACATTGGTCATTAATTTTCCACATTATAAGAATGTTATAAGTGAGACTTGCTGGATAGAATGAGGAAAAATGTTTGATAAGTTACTTTACAGAAAGTAGGTATAAAAATAATATTTGATTACAATTAATACAAATAGAAACATGCTTTTTGTTTAAGAATAAACATGGAGAATTCTAAAACATTGGACATATTGAAGCAAATTAAGAATGAGTTACACATGTCGTTAGGAAATGCAATCTCTGGGGATTTTGGCGAAGCCGCAATCTTCGAGACTTCTTATCATAGGTTTTCCTGTAATCTACGAGTAAAGAACCATTCTCTGTATTTTTAGGGTTCCGTACCCAATGGATAAAACGGGATCCTATTACTAAGACTCCGCTGTCTGACTGTCACCAGGCTATCTCATGAACTGTGATAGTTAGACAGTTGAAATTTTCACAGATGATGTATTTCTCTTGCCGCTATAACTACAAATACTAAAAAACAGAATAAAATAAATATTTAAGGGGGCTCCCATACAACAAACTTGATTTTTTTGCCGTTTTTATAGATAATGGTATGGAACCCTTCGAGCGCGAGTCCGACTCGCAGTTGGCCGGTTTTTTCAACATTTTAGGCTCAGTAGTTTCGGAGATAAGCGTGGTAACTTTTCATCAATTTTCTTATAAGTATATTTTTAAAAGTATTTATGTTATAACTATATAAGAAAAAAAATTGGCATCCTCACAAGCTTTCATTTGACGTCACAAAAAAATAAAAAACTTATTTGCACCCGAAAAGTGACTGATTTACGTTCAGTATCCAATGTGTAGTCCGACAGACTGCTTCTAAATTTGCAGGCTAAACTCTACTCTGGTAACTGGTAGGGACTGTAGAGCGCAAACAATTGTCTACAAACTTTAAGAGTTCTCCCTTAGACCAGAGGCGTATTTTAAGATTCAGCGCCCTGGGCCTGAAAGGTTTGCCGCCCCAAAAAACGTAAGAAAATTTAAATTTCGCGGGCTACCCTAGCGCATCAACCTTAAACGAAAAAGTTGGAGCATTAAACGTATACATGATGCTAGAGCGAGCGAAGCGAGCTCGAAAATTTTTGCACTCTGGATAGGGTGCATTTTGAATTGAACATTTATATAAAAATAGGATTACTTTGTCGACCCATACAGAATAGTTTGGTAACGTAGGATGTAAGAGCGAGCGCAGTGAACTCGAAAATTTTTGGACCCCGCCCCTGGTAGGTAAGGTTTTCTTTGACAATACGTTCATACATAAATAGGAGTTACTTTGTCGGCTTTTACAGAAAAGTCTGAGGAAAAGAAAAAGTAGGATGCAAGAGCGAGCGAGGCGAGCTCGAAATTTTTTGCACTGTACTTTTATATTTAGGGGGTCCCCAACAAATACTACCTTTTACTTACTGAATATATTTTGGCCTTTTTTGGGATTTGATTAAAAAGTATTTGTAAAGATTTGGGGGCCCCCAGAATCAGGGGCCCTGGTTGGACTGCACCGGATACTTTGATTGACTTCCTAGCCGTTGAAAGCAACGTAAACAAACATTTTCCGGGGATTTCCCATTCGGAAATCCCCAGCTCTGGCCGGCGGGGACTCCCCACGATAGCAACGCAACGCTAGCAAATGTTGCTAAACTAAATAAAAGCATGTCAATATATTTATCGTTTTATGAAAAGTAGAATTTTTTCGTCGCGTCCACGGTTTTTAAGTAATGCATAAACCGTCGTGGTGCGAGGCCCCTTGGACCGCGAGGCCGTAGGCAGTCGCCCACACCGCCCACGCCTTCCGCCGCCTCTGTCCAGACCCCACGCGCCTAGTCTCCTCTTGACTAGTTTAGTTTCTACCTTTTCAAGCGATACTGGTCTTTTTAGTATGAAGATAAAGTTTAAAATTATGTCACACTGAAAGTGATCGCCGCGTCGCTGCCGGCAGCGGCCAGCAGCGGCCCCCGCTCTCCGCTGGCGGACTCGCGCGTCCTCCAGACCCCACGCGCCTAGTCTCCTCTTGACTAGTTTAGTTTCTACCTTTTCAAGCGATACTGGTCTTTTAAGTATGTAAATAAAGTTTAAAATTATGTCACACTGAAAGTGCTCGCCGCGTCGCTGCCGGCCGCTACCATTCCGGTGTGACTCGGCCTATATACGATAGTCCCGCGTCTTGATGTCTATCAAATTTACAACCAAATGAGTTTTAATTTTTGATAAGTAGGCTTATTTTAAATTTCTTCAAAAACAAAGGCTAACAAAGCTGAGCGCGGAATATGCGCCGCCCCTCGCAGCCTACCGCCCCGGGCCATGGCCCTTTTGGCCCTAGGGTAAATACACCCCTGCCTTAGACCCCTCGAAAAACACATCCTCTGCTTCGAAAAATACATGCTCCTATGCAATCTCGTTAATCCAGCGAGATCTCGTTAGATTTTCGGCCAAGATTAATCTCGGTAAATATGGACGAGATCTCGAACGAGATTGCATTCCCTACATGTCATCATTTTATTTATATTTTAACTGGGTTTTGCCCGAGGTTTCGCCTGTGTAGATATCGGAAATTTTCCCACGGGAACCTACTACCACCGGGATGAAACGTATCCTATGTGTTTATCCAGGTTATAAACTATCTGTTTGCCAATTTTCATCCAAATCCGTTCAGCCGTTTTTGCGTGATTGGGTAACAAACATCCCAACACACAAACATACAAACTTTCACATTTATAATATTAGTAGAATTAGTAGGATAGTAGGATTAGAAGGATAGTAGGACTAGTAGGATTAGTAAAATGTGAGCATAAATTATTTTGGCCTTCAAGTTTCACTTGTTAAATCTAGTACTTATTTGTTTTGGGAGGTTAATACATATTTTTATTTCTATAAAAACTAAGTTCTGAATATGGCTGATCTATCTTGATGTTTCCAGGGTGTTGCGGTATGAAGAATTAGCACTGAAGCCTAATATTACTACTCATCAAATTCTAAAGTTCCTAAGGCTTAGTGCCACGCAATCGATTGATGAGTTCCTGCAGTCACATACAAATGTGGAGGTGGCAGGAGTGAGTTCCACCTTCAGAATCTCCCGAAATGTGCCTTTCAGATGGAAGGATGCACTGAACTTTGATTATGTAGATGATATACAGGTATGTTATAATTATAATGGTACCTTTTTCCTACATATTTCTGAAAATGAAAATGTGTCAGGAAGATCCCAAAAATTGTCAAGGATATGTGTCAGGCTGCGTATACTTATGACCAAATACCCGGAATTAGTTTAGCTAATAGCGCTGACTTCAGTTGAGGCATTTTTTTACGTATCTTTCCACTGTATAAAATTACTTGGAAAGCTTCACAAGTTTTTTTTTTAAACATAATTACTTTTTACAGTTAAAAAATGTCTTCCAATGAAAAACTAAACCAAGATCATGATGCCATGGACGTCGTCTAGAGCTGAAACAGATCAGTTAGTTCTAAATAAAAAATATAAATGGTAAAAACTTACTCGTTGCCTATGTATTAGTAAAAGTTTTGCTACCCTGACTAATATTATTATGCGAAAGTGACTTTGTTTGTTTGTTACGCTTTCACAAAAACAAAACTTTATACTTTCTAAAACAAAGCTTTTCCACAAAACAACTGAACCGATATCATAAGTTTGGCACATGAGTAGACCATGGCCTGGAAAAGTACAAAGTACTTTTTATTGACATATCGTCGCGGGCGGAAACTAGTAGGTATAATAAGGTGTTAAAAAATTAACTTCACATACTTGTAAGAGGTGCCACAGAACCATCAGGAGGAGGAGGTGAACCATCGAACTGAATAACTTTTACTATGAGACTAACTTTGAAATTGCGAAAAAAAAGCAGCTGTCCCATAGAACAGTAGGTAATATTACTTTAGTATGGAAAAGCTGTTTTTTTTTTGCGTTTTCAATATTTTCAATTGTGTCCAATAGTAAAAGTTATTCAGTTTGATGGTCTAAAGCACCTCTTACAGTTTATAAAGTTTTTTTTTTCCCTGCCAAACAAATATTAACATTGCCTCTCTGAAAATAAAGTCGAAAATAAATTATGCGTACGTCTGTACGCGTAGATGTTTTCTCTGACTAATAGAAGTATAGGTATTAATATCCCTTCAAGAAGTCAATTACCAAATAATACTGAAAAAATCTACTAAGCAACAACCTTTGTATCGGTTCTATATGCTTCTTGCTACCTCTTTCTTTTTTATAAATCAGGTGGTATAAAGCGAGGTAAATTTACGTATCGCAGGTAAATCTATGGTTTTTAACGTTAGGTATTTCTGTCACATCGCGAAAGCTATTGCTCTACTACTTTTTGAACATTGAAACGTGGCGGAATATCTCGCCAGGAGGTTATTTTAAACTTTCATTCAACTAGCACAAGGCTGATATTTGTTTGGTAGTGAAAACGGCACTGCACTTCGCTGAGACTGCGTCGGTTTCGGCCCATAAGAGGGCGTATAAAGCAAGCAAAAAATCAAATTTCACCTGCGCAACCCTTACCTACCCCTCTCATCAAATACGACGAAAACAAAACACAATCCCTTCTCGCCAGCAGAAACATTTCGCCCGCGCGTTTATAGAATTCGAATTTAATTCTTCTGTAGTTTATTTTGCTGGCCTTAATTCAGAATGTAAGATCATATTCATTTTTTGGAACTAGAAACGCAATGTTGACGTGGAAAAGTTCAAATTTAAACGTAACCATATTTTATTTAGGGCCTTGTACAATTTGTAACTCACGACGTCTTTGTGGAAAAATGTGTTAACCAAGTAAAAAATATAATGTTAAATCGTGGATTTTGCTTTGAAGGATCGTGCAGTGTTCACCAACAATGTTACCCAAGTCAAAAATAATATAATATTGGTGTAGTGAATTTTGCATTGTATTGTGCAACGTCAAATGGCATGTGTCATGAAAACCTTTCCTGCGCGCGAGTAGAAACAATCCCCGTTGAAATCATTTGTGAAAAAGAGGCCGAGTTCTGTACAAAAGAAGTACTTACATGTAGGATTGTCGGCTTCACCGCTAAAAGAATTGACATCTGTTCATCTATGTAAATGGGAGCCGAAGTACCTAAGGGACTAGTTATTATAACAAGCGCTCAGTACCTACACTGCGTATTGGGCGCGCGCTCGGCGCGTGTTGGATGCTCGTCAAACGCAACAAGATTACCACAATTTGTTGTACATTTTGAACCCTCAACATGCCCCAGTATAACTGTGTTTATTTAAGTTTATTACCGTGTAATTGTTAAAACTGTAGCGTTGAAAATATGGCAAGTTACATTAGAACTTTAGGCTTTTTTTCAAATCTATAGAAATTTGCACTTATTTAGATTTCAATTATTTTATTACCGGCTACGGCGAATTAAAAAGGAGAGTTATGATTTTGACCGGTATTTATGTTTGTATGTTCATCTGTTCCCTTTTATTCTAAACAAGTTTCAACCTGATTTAGGGGACGGTCAAAAGTCGCTCGAAATGTTCGTCTAAGAAGTAGTAGTAAGTAGAAGTACCTTACAAGAAGTTTGGCAACAAAAGTGGGAGTAAACGAATTTGGATCCTGAGTAAATCGCAATAAGATTTTAAATCGCCAGTGCGAACTTTCAAATGTACGTGGAATTGGCTATGTTGTGAATTCACCGAAATACAGAGCAATTGCGCTAGTTGTACCTACTATACCAGTCAAAAATCTGTCAAATAAAATGTATGTCATCGTGAATAATCGTGATGTTTACCTATCGAGAAAATTTTAATATTTTGTGCTTCTGATCCACAAAAAGTTTGGAAATATATATGAAATTGTATGAGTTACTCATACAATTTATATGAAATTGTATGAGTTACTCATACAATTTCATATATATTTTTATTTTATAACAAAGTCTTATCAATTTCATGAAAATCAAATTGAAGATAGGCAATTTTGGTTACTGCCCCCTCTTAACACTTTCTTCCTGTGGTTATAATATAAAGTAGTTTTGTGTGTTGATAGACATCTTTATCCATCGATCCCAAGTAACATGGGACAAGGGCAGGAAGATGATCATGGACATTGTTATATCAACACATTGATATTTTGATATTATTGTCATTTCCATAGAGGTTATAAACTATTCTGGTTTGTTTTATGGGTGTAATGTTCTATTTTTGCGTTGTAATGTACATAGATCTTAGTAACTTTTTATTTGATAAACATTTTAAGGTCTTCAAATCCATACTTCCATACTAATATTATTAATTCGAAAGTAACTCTGTCTGTCAGTATGTTAGGTACCTATTCACGCCTAAACCACTAAACAGATTTCGACAAAATTTGGCAAGGAGATAGATGGCATTGGGGAAGGAAATATGCTTTTTATCGACATACCACGCGGGCGAAAGATAGTTTATAATAAAGTAGGGCCTCGCTAATCCGGATAGGCAAAAAACAGGCCCATGGCGGATTATCGAGGCGGCCGGATTGTGGTCTGCAATATTTTAATGGTAATAAAACACTTTGTTTCTTTAATTAATTATCGAAAAACAACAAGCGAGACAATCCAGACTGACAATATAAATGTAGAGAATTACAAAATAAATTGCGCATTTAACATGAAGTTATTAAACGGAAGTTTCTCTTTAATACTTATAATTTGCTTCATTCCCAAAGAAAAACAACTTCGCGGTTATCAAAGTCGTTATCTTTAGCTCATTTTAAAGCAGTGTTTAAAGCTTCCATTGTTTCTGAATTTGCAACGCTTTTTTTGGAGTGACAGCTTCAACGCTTTCGTTGCAATCTTGCTCACCGCCTTCACATATTGCCGTTCGTACGATGTCCTCGTCAGTTAACACTTCAATCGCCCGTTCGGATTACAGCGGTCACCGAATAAGCGGGACTCCGGATTAGCGAGGCCCTGCTGTATTCCGGTCCTCGTCAATGCTAAACTATTCGTATTTTAGATGAACGAACTACGTGCTTATCTTAGAGGAGCTCGTGGCTAAGTAATAACAGCCGCTCGGGTCGATCCATCAGGTTAAGCTACGCTTGCCGGGGTTGTCTGTGGATGGGTGACCATTTTCACATATCGAGACTCGTCCGTGCCTCGGAAAGCACGTTAAGTCGTTGGTCCCGGCTGTCATTTGTGGATCTTTGACAGCCGTTACGAGTCGTGAGAAGCACGAAAGTCTGACAACCAGTCTAACCAAGGGGTATCGTATTACCCAGTTACTGGGTTGTGGAGGTCAGATAGGCAGTCGCTCCATGTGAAATACTGGTATTCAGCTGCAACCGGTTAGACTGGAAGCCGACCCCAACATAGTTGGGAAAAGGCTAGGCAGATTGATTGAACTACGTGCTTATCTTAAGGATGGAATCTCGTCTCTGTTCCATATACTGCAAAATATTATTTGACTGTAGAAATTGATGTAAATGAGAGAACAATGTGCCTCTAACCTGATACAAAAATGTATTGTACTTACTTGTTTTTTTTTTTTATAACTATGCA
Organism: Lithophane semibrunnea; assembly: GCA_947363905.1. Classification (NCBI taxonomy): domain Eukaryota; kingdom Metazoa; phylum Arthropoda; class Insecta; order Lepidoptera; family Noctuidae; genus Lithophane; species Lithophane semibrunnea. Next base: position 7,129,075 of record OX376188.1, on the reverse strand, counting down.
TCTGCTATTTTCAATTAATCAACCGTTCGTTTACAGTGTAAAAATAAGAAACATTTTCTTGAATTATAAGCGTGTAAACTTAACACGTTTATGATTCATTAAAATGTTTCTTTTTTTGGGTTCCGTAGTCAACAAGGAAACCCTTATAGTTTCGCCATGTCCGTCTGTCCTTGTCTGTCTGTCTGTCTGTGGCTTAGCTTAACTAGAGACTCTTAGTACTAAAAAGCCGTAATCTGGTATGGGTATACATATAAATCACGCAGACAAAGTGGTAAAATAAAATCATGGTCGTTCAAAAATATTGTGTGTTTGTGAAAACAATTTTTGGATTCAGAGATCCGTTTGCGAAATATTAACAAAACTTGAAAGTGCAAAGTTTTGTTAGAATCAAGTGTGACCCCCCCTGCCAGCAAAATGGTTGCTTTTGAATATGTGAAAAAATTCACGGCAGTAGTATAAATATTTTATGTATACAGTATGTTAACTAACAAAGGGCGTTCCCGTTAACCTGCAATAGTATAGCGTGTATACAAGCTAAAAAAAATATTACCATTAAAAAAAATAAGTTTTTTTTATTTTTGTGTAGTAAAATATTCACAAAAAATATGAAATTGTTACGGAAAATAAACTCTCTGTACACGCCCACTTGTCACACTTGTTTTTCTACGTTGAAATACAAGTGTGCGTGTACAGAGTGTTTCTTTTACGTTTTAATTTAATCGTTTTGTGAACATTTCACAACAAAAATTAAAAAAAAAAAAATGTTTTTGAATGGTAATATTTTTTTTGCATGTATACACGCTATACTATTGCAGGTTAACGGGAACGCCCTTTGTTAGTTAACATACTGTATAATAAACTTAAACATAATTTTAAATTAATATTAATATACACAAAATTTGCAAAAACATGTTCGACGTTAGGTTTGTTCTTGGGATAAATTCATCCTAACTACGGAACACTTTATTTTGCGTAATTTGACACGCACTTAGCCGGTTTTTTTTTGCAATAATTTTCCATTTGCCATTACATTTTAAGTGCCTACTTAAAAATCCTTATCATCGTAATCACGTTACTGTTGCCGAATAAGTATGTTATACAGAATCATACCAATTCAAGATGCTAAATTTCATTTTTTGATGCTAAATTAAGAGAATCTGCAAAAACTAAAAGAGGCACTTTAAATTTTCTCCCAAATCGAGTTCATGACTTTATGGTTCCTTTGTCCACTTGGCTCATAATTTTCAGCGGCAAATATCGCAAAGATTGACTTTGGCTTTCTAACCGACCTCCAAATAGGACGAGGTTCTATGTATGTTTTAAAAAAAATGTATTTTCATTGATATTTTCGTCAATTGCGGAGTGATTTTGATGGCGCGATTCGCGGTGGTCCCTTATAATTTTTATTTGTGGTGTACCTAAAAACAAAACCTGAGTGGGTCTGTTGCACACGAACTCTGTCTGTCTATGTGTCTGATCTTTCAAGCTTTGACCGTTACCATAGTTTGGAGGTTTAAATAAATTAAAACCTAGTAAATCTCGATTCAATTTAATAATCTAGTCCACATTCACTTTCAAGTCTGACTATCGGAGAACCATTGACGGTAACAAGTTTTCTCACGGCTAGTTCAATCTAAATATGACTGTCATTCTCATAATGTTATTCGCATAATTTGATATTCTCGAAATATGCGTTTCTGAAAATATGAGCGCTGTTCTTCCAACGCAAACCTAGCGTTTTCTTACTAAGGTTATTGAACAGACTGCCAAGCAATTTATTGTTAACGATCGCGTCGAAGGTCTATGATGTGATATTAGGAAGATTCTATTATAGAACTTTTGTTGTGATGTGATTACGGGTTCTATAGTGTAATTAAATTAAATGTTCATTGGTTAGTTCACAAATGAGTTTAATAAAGGTACTATAACTAAACACGGTACAATAAGTAAGATTATGATGATTATAATTTGACGCACAAGTGATGCGATTGGTGGTTAGTGAACGTGTCCTACTTTGTTGACGGCTAGTGACCGAATACTGAACCCTGAGTTCGAACTAAGGGACGTGTGAGTCGGGGTTTTATAGGGAAATTATAATCATCATAATCTTACTTATTGTACCGTGTTTAGTTATAGTACCTTTATTAAACTCATTGTGAACTAACCAATGAACATTTAATTTAATTACACTATAGAACCCGTAATCACATCACAATAAAAGTTCTATATGTCAAAGATAAATTATTTTGTTAATTCCTGTTCTGGTTTCTATTCCGTCGGATTTATTATGATTTCATCGCACCGTTGAGGTGCATGCAGTGTACGAAAGGATGACAATAAACATTATAAGTCTGTCTAACGAAGTAAAAATACTTTATTAAAGTAAATAAAGAACCAGATGTTACTATCTAAAGACGTTTACACGACCGAAACTATACTGCACGAACTGTGAGGTAAACAACCTCAGGGTGTTATGAAATGTTTAGTAATCAATCAATAATAATGTTCCAGATGGCGTGCAAAGAAGCTATGTTTTTGTGGGGTTACAAGATGGCGCAAAACGAGACCCACATGAAAAGCAAAGATTTTAACCCCTTAGAGGATTATACAATCTCACAGTGAACCTAGCAAACGTCTAACTACTACAGTCATTCACTATAATGGAACATTTCACTTCGATTTTTTACATAATATACACATGAGGAGTAAATAGATTAATATCTTGTAAGTACTTATATTTTTGTTTCCATACAAATTGCTTCTTCTAATTAGTATTGCAAAATACTTGATGGGTTATGTATGAGGCTGCCCCCACTTATGGAGTGCCGAAAACAGTCGGTTCCTAGAAGAACAACGAACATTTCGGTGTGACTGCGCAGGATGCGGGCCAACTTCTATACTGTATCTGCGATGATCGTTAGGCGACTTGACTGACCCCCTCATCAAGATTTTTTACCTGAAATAATTAATAAATGAATTTATTATTAAGAGTCCTACAAATAAATACGATATTCTCTGGCGAAGCGACTAAAATGATGTGTGCCACTATTTTGCCTTCTTCGTGGACAGTTGTCACCACATCTAAATCGTATTTTTGTTTTTGAGAAAGTGTTCCATTACTTTTGCTCCAGACAAAAGAATTATTATATTTAGAGTGGCGTTGCTATTGCAAGACTTAAGGTATTTATTTGAGGCCTAGGTGTTGGCTTTTCTCATTATTTCAATAAGCCCGAAAGCTAAATTGTATTATAAAGAATGTGATTAATAGGTTTAAATAATTTTATCTTATTTTTCAATGTTAAAAAATTGTAAGTAGTTGAATTACGCTGTCAACACATGCGTGAAAAACCCTTAACGAAGCCGTAGTCCATGCATTATGTACGATCTAACAAAGTAAAAACAAGCAAATGTGATTGCTAAAACACTAGAACGATAAGAAGAATGTTTTTCGTTAAGGGTATTTTTACACACGTAATGCATTAGGTGACGCTAACTGTACGACTATATAATTATACTACGTACTTACTATGGTGCGTTCTACAAATATCCACAAAGGATTAACGATCATTCAATTATTCTTTACACATATCAAATCCTGTGCGCAAAGTTAAATGACCGACCAGTTAAACGTTAAATAATCTTTGTTTAAGCCCACTTCCACCACAAATCATTAAATGCTTTTATAAAAATTACAGACCCATGACTAAATCATTTATAAATGCTGACAATAATAATGTATCTATGGTAAAAGAGCGATTTAGATCCGCACATTTCGTGAACGCCTCTTTTATGAACCTTTATGCTAAAATAAATTATATTTTTACTAAAATTAATAGTCCCGTTTTGCATTGTAATAAAACAGTAATAATTATGTGCCGAAAGAAAGCGTTCCAATAAAGAGGCTGTCTATGATTTTAGGTTCTAGGAGCATAAATGATTATAAACACACAGACACACTTCTATGATTTTTATGAAGCTACCTCTCACTTCCGGCAGGGGGCGCCAGCACTCGTTCTGGCGACCGACCGTTGAGAGTATCATAGTGTCTTCACTCACCAGTAAGGTCTTTGCCCTAACGCTGTTCTTTCTTTGGAGTTTTTTTATATTTCTAACACAATAAGTAGATATAGAACGCGCGTCAACTGCTTTTTTTTTACAATCTTGACTGATGGCGGTGCAAAAAATTGCTGACCTATCTGTCGAGTCCCGGGTGTGCGTACTGTGGGACAACTGCGATGTCTTATGACTGAATTCATTTTCTTAATATGTTGTTCCTGGCTTGCGTTTGTAGTTTTCGGCAACACGTTTTCCTCTCGAGGGGCAGCCCACATTCACCTTCCCGCGTTTAACCTTCCCGGATGGTATAATCATAATATGCTGCCAACAGCTTTATGTTGTGCTGCTTGGTTAGGTTAAGGAGTTTGTTTGTTTGTTATGCTCAACAGGGCTAAGGAGATCTGTCGTTCCTGATGTAAGTTATGAGGCTCCGATTGTTGGACTGCACTAGAATGTGCATCCCACATGCACGCTCCTTGTCTGAGTATGGCTGCATGCACATCAAACATCTCCTTCACATTGGAATGCCATTTAAGTTGGTCGCAATTTCATTTGCCTGATAACATGCTGTTGTTTAGGTGCGGTCTCAAGCCCACGTCCGCTGCGTCTGTGGTAATCTTTCGGCTATGCGCACAGCCAAAAGAAGCTGTTTATTCACTTATTTTTGCGCTTTTGTCTTCGTTTTACTCTTCGTTCTACTCCTAAGTCACTAGAGGTGGTAACACTCTTTTGCTTGATATGCATCCGCTGAACAATTTTAGAACAATCTGGGCTCTTCGAGATGTTCAACAAGAAAGTTTGAGAAATTAGAATTAAACCTAGTATTTTCAGCGCTACAGTTTTTTAAAACAAGTAAAATTTGTTTTTTTTATTGTACTCCATGGTATGCAAATATTCTAGTTCGTTAGTTGGGGTGAGAAGTGATTTTTGATAGTTCACATGCCAACCCGACTTTATCAGAGTATCGAAGGTCGAATAACTGTGAGTAGACCAAAAAAAAAAGTGGAAAATAATTTATAATGGTCGGATTTACATAGGACTTTTTTTTTTAGTTAAGGTAAAAAAACATTTACACGCTGAAGAATTTTTTTTTGTTCCCTTCGGCATTACTGAAACGGTAACTACATAAAACCCCCATAGATAAACAGGTTTGTTTTGATCCTTTTTTAATTATTTATTAAGCAAGTACATTTACACTAACACTGTGTCTTTTTGCTAGGCATAACTGTTTTGTGTCAGACTGTCGGTCTTAGAACTTAACATAGAATCATTTCATGTCGTACTGTTAACGTTATCTAGGAAGTTTACGTATAATTATTATTATTGTATTATTATAAATTAAACATCGAATTGAATATTCGTGAATATAGGATATTATTAATTTATTTACTTACGTAAGACCGATGCTAGTTGATTTTCTTACTGTTTGTTTATATTTAAGACTGACCATGTTCTATCGATCCTAATCTTCCATACATTTTACACGACTAAAGTTTGCGCTTTAACATTATATTCCAATGGGAAAAAAGTACTTGGTAGTTATAATTAGTGAACTCTGGTTGTGTATAGCACTGCGGGTGTGTCATTATATATCAAAATGTAAAAGATGGACCATAATGATGTAGGGGTCAAAATTGTTTGAACGAAATAGTTTCTACTCATTGACGAATAAGGTTATGTTCAAGCAATTTTACTTCTCATTCTTTACGCATTTAATTATTAAGCTTAGGCAACTTCGCACTCACGGAATTGACCGATTGTTAATGCTTCCATTATAGACACGTATAGTTTAGAGATGCATAATTTTTTACTAAGTATTAACGTATAAGGGTTCAAACAGTGCTCTTCTATTTAGTGGTAGTCAAAAGCCCTCTTAGTTTTAGCACAGTTTACCTACATCTAACTACTTTCAGTAGGTCAACTCAGGTGTTTTCGCAAACCAATGTGTGGTTGGTGTCCGTGGGCGCATATAAAAGAATACATAATATGACTTGTGGGGGTAATTCTGAAAAGGGGTCATTCAAAATCAAAGCTAGTCGGTACTATGATTTAATTTGAATATAAAACGTCATGGTGCCCATCATTCACATAGTTTGGGTGCTCTCTAATGCTGATTATGAATGAATTTACCAAATGCAATAAGGCTATTAAAAATTGCAATTAGTGTAGTTAATTTGTATGCATCGTTGCCAGAGTAATTCCTCATTAATTAATTACGTAATAGTAGTTTTTCACATAACTCGTGTGATGACCCTGTTCACATTTGGTCACTGCAAGTAGTGTATGTACACTGTGGTATTAGTTGGGCTTCTATAAATATTTATACATCAATATTCTCTTTGTGCAAAGGTTTATGCTTATCAGTTTGAGAATAAATAATATTGAGAGTAGAATCGTCCATTACCAATTGTAACTGAAATAATACTCGGTAAGACATGACCCCTTTAAGTTATAACTTATACGTAATCAAGAAAATGACAAATATTACCTATTTATACTGAATCCATTTCATGAATCTCAATTAAAAGTATATCAAATAATGGTTACATAATTATATTAGGCACTAAATAAAACTAATAATTAGTTGTACGAGTAGTGAAGATATGGAGGATCCGAATCCGAGGCTTTCAGTGAGTTAGCCTATTGTGATACAGATACTAGACTTGGTGGTGTTGTTCAGTAACAACACTATCCCAAACACAAATTAATAAGTACATAATATTAAGCATATCGCGTGTGATATTGCCCGATACCCACACATGTAGTTATGTAAACAATATGGAACAATGTTAGTAAGTGAACGTAATCTCCGTCCATGAGATATAAAGCGATCCACGATTTTTAACGGCCTCAGAAACCATCGCCGTCGAGTTCCTCAAGCGAATTATACGCAACAAATGACAAACAATATACAGGCTGAAATTTTTACATGAGACTTCAGGGTGTAAACCTAAGTTACAAGAAATAAAGAAAAGTAGTCATAAACCATTATACTTATCTGAGAAAAGTAACAGATTAATCAGAAATTGTATCTGGTGTATGCGATCATAGTGTTGCTGATAGGATCAATTTTTGCCCTGATGTCCCATTACAAAAACTCATACTGTTATTTATGATTTCTATAATAAAAACGGAATTTCATTAAGGTCTAGTCATTTGCTTTTAGAAAATATATTGGGGAGAAGAATCTTGTGATTTGATGAATGCTTTGCATACAATAAGTACATGAATTAAATAGTCAAATTATCGTGCTCAGTTGTTAAATCGAATTATCGACAGACATAATGGCCTACATGCGTATACGTCATTTGCGAGGTACTTAGTGACCCATGTAGAGTTGGATCCTAGGATTCTAGATGTTCAACTTGGGCGGTTCTAGCAGGCATCGTAGGGAACAAATATTTGAAGTGCTTATGCTCAGATATAACTATAAGGGACGACGCTCTCTTTACGACTGTACTTTCAGTTACTGTGGACCATTTACATGGGACATTTAGTATTTCTGTAGGTATAAGTACGCTAATAATAACTCAAACAAATGGAACTATTAATGTAGTGAGAATTCATTAAGTGCACTTGATTATAAAGTAGTAACAATTAGGATTAAAATATTTGATTAAATCAACAACGTTGTATTTGGATGTATTCAGTTTGATTACAGTGTCTCTGACATTTTGTTGTAGCAGTAGTTGTTTCAACGCATTGAATACAGGCTCATTTACATAGAGAGAGTTTCTAGCCTCAGAAAGAAGCGGCTGTCGTAAAAAAAGGCATGTAAACTATAATGTACTTTAGTCGCATTTGGAAAGTTGGCGATAACTAGCTGAAGAGTCTCGTATTACATAATCACAGGCAATTTTTTGTGTTTTTGCTGGACGAGTATCACTTGCGAGACTCGCATGCACCTTCTCACCATAAAATGAACGAAAAACTCGTTGTGTAAATGGGCCTTTATGGTTTGAAACCGATACTTGCAATTCTATGTAACGAAAATATTGTATGAATTTTTCTTGAAGTACCTACCTATTTCTTTTTGTTCGTATTAAGCTATAGCTTTTAAAACATTACTGTACTAGCCTACTCAAAGCATTAGTAGGTACGTATTTTAATAAAAATAATTTTCTTTACGTGTTATAATTTTGACATTGTCTCTCTAAACTAGTTAGTTATACAATAATAGCTGGTGTACATAAGTGTATACAGACATGTTTAATTACCGTTACACTCATGTACCCCAGGACTAAGGAATGAAGCTTACAAAATACCTAATGTCAATAAAATGCCATCAATTACTAATTAAGATAACATGCTTCCTGATAGATTGGACAATATAAATATTCGGTTATGCCTTAACGAAATACTGGTAGTGATATAGGTAAGTTTTATTATTGAATTGCATGTTAGTTATATGATAAATAATAATGATTTATAAAATAAAAGTTCTGGTGGCTGGCTGGACCCAGTGTAGATTTTTTATCATATCATTACCATATCATAAGGTATACACTTATTGTAAAATGTTTATTCATTACAAGTTTGCTTTTCAAACAATACATTAATATAATAATGCTCTATTTTAGTGGATCGTGTGATAATTCGGTTGTATTTTGTTTGTTAGGTGTATCGATTTATCGGATCAATTGTTTTGGTTGGTTGTAGATTCTTATATTTTTATTAGTGCACAGGTTTAGGTGCGTGCGTTTTATAGCATTGTACTGGGTGTGGAATTGTAATAAAATTGTTGTGTTTTGTAAGGATGCTAGCGAATTTATATCAATGCATAATACAAGGAATTCTACTTAGAATCAGAATTCCTAATAATTATATCGTGCGGTTACTAAATTATGCAAGCAATAATAAAAATAAACTGCATTAATTTGGCCCTTACTTAAAAGTGCAAGTGGTAGAATTTAAGGGTAGCCTTATTAGATTAAGAGTTACGATTGAATGACTAAGAATGTTGAAGTTTTAATCTATAGATTGTAATAGCACAGCCGGCGTTATAATTGCAAACATTGTATTATCTTTTTATTTGAAGTTAATAAAGTTACAATAAATATTTTGGTGTTATTTTAAACTTACTGACCCGACAGATGTTGTCCTGTCCAAGTTTCAATAATTCATACAAAATTCCCATAGAAAATGTTTCACAAATCGGTCCAGCCGTTCTCAAGATATGCGCTTACCAATGAACATCATTCCATTTCGATTATCACCTTTCTTGTACGGGTAGTACCTACAAGAAAGGTGATAATCGTAATCGCTAAATTTAATCAGCCGTTCCTTACATTCGTCCCATACATTTGGGTCAAGTAGGTATTGAAGTTGTGTATGGGATATTTGATAATTGCGATGTTCGTCCCATGGAGAAAGTATTTCTATTTGATGGTTTGTACTGCATGTATCACACTTAAAAACCACACCTTCCTGGTAAACTCTGTATAGATAGAAGATAGAAACGGGTAAATAAATGAAGCAATCACAATTCACACTACATCAATGTATCTCTGAACATTAACATGTCTAAATAATAAAAGTAAGTGTCTTCAATCGAAGGAAATGGGGTATCATAAGCTTTCTTAGTTATTAAAGTATGTAGCTTGCTAAAGTTCGCCACGTGATCTTGCATCACCAGAGAAACGTCAGGTTCAATGAAAATCACTTCTGAAAAAGATTTAGATAAGTATGAATAAATAATATAATTTACCTACTAGTGACCCGCCCCTTCTGTTTTTACGACTTGAAAAAACATGGCGATTTCTTTATTAAATGTAAATAAGTAAGTTTAATATTAATGTATTGTACACATAGGGAAGTTTCGTTTAGTGTCGCGTCGTCGTCGTGTCACGTCATGTTTGTGGTAGGTAGTTAATTGATTCAGGTGTGACTGCGGAAATCCATTATAAAATACAATAGACGTAGATATATTTATTAATCTATTCCGCTTAATTATTCTTCAAGAGTCATATAAAACCCTGTAAGAAATCGACTCGTGTATCACCTCAACGAAGCATCCTCAGGATGACGATTGCCCTATCGCGAACACCGAATGCAGAGCTCGGGGGAGGGGTTTGCTCTTTCTTACGTCTATTGTATTGTTTTGTGGTAGGTACCTACTACCTATGTTACATACACATACCAGCGAGTTCCTACGTAATCGCTCGTCGCCAGCGCGGACTCGCTGCTCGCCAACATCCTTTAGTTGCAAAATCTACTCGCCTGTCGTTAATCACCGGTGATGGGACTTGGTAAGTTAATTCACAACACTTACTGAGAGCTGTTAGCAAAAGCAGAATATTGGTGCATAAGCAAGCGATGACGCCGGTTATGTTCAACACTAGGAGTATGCTGTGCCTCGATTGTACGTCACTGGAATTTTATTATAATCATTATAAACCAGGAAGTGTTAGGTACTAGAAAATTGGATCCTCTGTCTGACTTTGGGGAATACAGGCAACAACAGACGGGCAGTTGGGTCACCCGAGGCTAGACCCAGCCACCCAAGCCTGTACCAGTAGGTACTAAATATTACTACTAGGTGTACGAGGTACCTTCCTTTGGAACCGGTACACCGACGCTGTTTAAGCACTCTTACACAGTAGTCCGGTGCACCCAAAAGATTATAGGTATTGAATGGACTGAAGGTAACACTACTTGGCAAAAGTGCTTATTTTTAATCCATTTTATACCCTGGGACAATTTTTTAATTGGCAGGTCATTGACTTCACTGCCCAAACCAAACATTGTGGAATCCAACGTAAATCGTCTCAACCGCTACCAGCGCATCGAACAAGCAAGGCAGCACTTCTGGAAGCGCTGAGCCTCCGAGTACATCTCAGAACTCCAACAGAGGACGAAGTGGCAAGTAAAGGGCAAAGGTCTTCAACTCGATGATTCGGTGCTGATCAAGGATGACCAGACACCCCCTCTATGCTGGCATCTAGGACGAGTCAGCAGATTATTTCCTGGCTCCGAAGGAATACCTAGAGTCGCCGATGTCAACACAGCGAAAGGTACAATTCGCCGTGCTCTAAACCGTCTGTGCCTGCTGCCTGCCGCTGCGGAGTAATTGGGTTGAAAGCCCCATCAACGACGTAGGTAGCTCTAACAACGGCCGGGAGGATGTTCGCGCCCAACTTATTCGACTAAAAACTACGAGCGTACAACACTAGCGCGGTGTAGGTACATCACTCATCCGGCGCGCATCATGGCGTCACTTCTCTTAAGGTTGATGCGCTAGGGTAGCCCGCGAAATTCAAATTTTCTTACGTTTTTTGCATGTTGATCTAAATATTATTAGCGCTGTGTATTGAATGACTATTTCATGAAATCATGACATTTGGTACTTTCATGAACTTAGAGAGTTGTATTGCTGATTCTAATGTTTATAATTCTGTAAATTCATATTTGTTACGAGCGCTAATAATATTTAGATCAACATACAACCTGATACTGACCTGCAAATTGCAAAAAACGTAAGAAAATTTCGCGGGCCACCCTAGCGCATCCCCCTTAAAATTACATTCTCTGTTGCTGTGATTTCTCTTCCTTCCGCCGCTGCACTCACTCGCATAACTAAAAAACTACGTCTACGTTCTTACCTCTAAAATCTACGATTCTGCTGTACCTATTGGAAACAAGTTAATAAATCCTTTCTTTAAACTCGAAATTCATAATTGAAGAAGACCCAAACTACAGAACCATAAATCTTTGTTTCATCGTAGGTAAACAAAAGTGGCGTGCAAAAGTATTTAACAATAACCGAAATGTTCACCTTGTAATTATAGCTAGTGGCATTTTTGCTTAATTAGGTAAGTAGGTATTTGTTTATTAAAATGAATTCAAGTACTTAAAAACAAATATACTTAATTATAATTTGAGAAATACTGAGAATGGCAGACTTTTCAAACTTCTGATTTTCACAATTGAAGTCAGTAATTGACAGCAGATAACAATTTTTTTTAACACATAATGCAGGTAGGTTACTACCTACCTACTTCTTAAAGAAGTTTGTACCTAGTTACTTTATCGACAGAATGTAACTGGGGATGAGCTTTTTGTCAATAAACGGCACAAATTCAGACTGGGCTGCTACGCAGAAATTATTGACGGTGAAACCTACTAAATAGGTAGTCTTCTCGCCTTGGTAATCGAACCCACTCTCACGGTCACACTTTCTACCACTGAACCACAGAGTACTTTATCACTACAGGGCAGTCATTAAAATAAAAGTTTAATAGGTAGGTGAAAGGCGACGTAAAATAACTGACTCAAAAGCATGAAACGTGTAGGTTATTAGAGTCATTACATTCCCATCAGAAATCCAATCCAATCCATAGATTTATTAGAAGATTATAATGTAATATACCTAGATAATTCCTTATACAAACATCTGTGTAGCCCTGGCTCTTGTACTAGGAGTTCCTGTATCACGAGAAGAGCCTTCAAAGTCACAAACATCTTTGTAGCCCTGGCTCTTGCTTGCTAGGAATTAATAGTAGGTACCTAATATTATTATAGAAATTCAAAGATAAATTCAAATTTTTCCAATATAGGTAATATTGGAACAATTTGAATTACAGCTACCTACCTCAGACCAACAAAGAGCAAATGTTTGTTGCCTTTGCCATGCAGAGGAAGATTTAATTTAGTAGGTATTTAAATTAGCTATTTGTAAACAATGTAACAATGGTTGTATGTATATTGGTATTGTTTTCCAGTCATTAAGGCGTTATTAATTTTGTTTGATCAGTTGGCTCGCAATTAGCTTATCGGACTTTATTTCGCTGCCCTAAGACTTCACAACGTAAACGAAGCGTCAATAACATTGTTATCGGCAGAACTTCGAGCAGGCTCTTACTCGGTTTATAATTAGACGGGTTTTGTAGTCGCGGCCAGTCGTTGCGCGGGCGTGGAGCGATCGGGCGAATCGACGACGCTCAATTCGATTCTAAATTCGAACGCGGGTGCGCGCGCGTTCCACGTCTTTGTTTACAAACAAGCAAACGTTACAAAAACTTGTGATATTTTGACATTTGTTTATACGGTAGGTGGTTCATTTTTACTTTTAAAGGTGCTGATTATAATAGAATAGTAGCATGTGTGCCTGATTACCTATAATTAAGTATTGTGTCATGCGTGGCTGAATCGGGTTTTGGAGCTAAAAGTAAGCTGGTATTAAACGATTTCACATCTTACAATGTGTACACAACACGTTATGTATAGGACCTATGTATGATTAGGTATGCCTGTTTATACACTCACGCGTCACGCCTGCACATGCAGTCGCTAGACAGCGTCGCTTCTAGGGCTATAAAATGTACCTATTTATTTTATTTTATTTTTAACTTCCATTATCTTAACTACTTTATTGATGCAGTTAACTAAGTACCTTCAGTAATTGCCAATTATTAATAAAAATCGAAATAATTTTAGATACCTACCTACTTACCAACATAAAGTTTTTTTTCTGTTTAAAAAATTGAAACGTGAAGTTTGTGTCTTATTTACGCTTTCCGGGTGTGTTTTTTGGCTGAATTCTGAATGTCATTGACAATTTTAATATGGTTGAAAAGTTGAAATCTACAAATAGCAAATGTTCTTAAAATACACTTATCAAAAAGCTGTTTGCATGCAGTGAAGTTTATTAGTGTCTCTAAATGTCAAGTGGTACTTAACAAATTTAATTAGTGTTAGGTGTCTACCACATGCTACTGATTTAGGAAATTGGGTGGTGGTTGGTGGACCGTGATTTAAAAAAACCGCCTAAGTGCGAATCGGACTCGCGCACGAAGGGGTCCGTACCATTTATCTAGAAAAACGGCAAAAAAATCGATGTCTGTTTTATGGGAGCCCCCTTCAATATTTATTTTATTCTGTTTTTTAGTATTTGTTGTTATAAGCGGCAACAGAAATACATCATCTGTGAAAATTTCAACTGCCTTACTATCACGGTTCGAGATACAGCCTGGTGACAGACGGACAGACAGACAGACGGATGGACAGCGGAGTCTTAGTAATAAGGTTCCGTTTTACCCTTACGGAACGGAACCCTAAAAAAGGAGAATACCTATCAGCTGGTGAAAACTCAGCTTTGATGAAAGTTTTCACAAAGTTCAATTCAATTCTCAATTCTTTATTGCATTCCTTAATGTTGAACAAGTTGTGTTGTGTTGTTATTGAACAAGTTTCATCAGTTCATTGACTTGTTAGTTAATTTGTTCACAGGGGATTGCAAAACTGTCACTTTCCTAACTAGGTTCCTCTACCTACATGATTTAGGGCGAATTTCATCAAACTTTTATACCGAGTATAAGTCTTATCCTGCGAATAAATTTTGAATTTTTGACAGTCTTTCCTTACAAAAACTCTCAGACGACAATTTTATTCCACAGATAAAAGTTATCTGACTTTGATAAAATCAGCCCTTAGTAGGTATATGGTTACCGTTCCTATACCTATATGGTTTCAGTTCCGGTACGAGTTTCCAAGAATAATGGATATTACCTATTATTAAAGAATTTTAATGAGATTTCAAATAAAATAATTATTCGTAACAAATCAACAATGGGTAGGTACCTACCTACGTATTAAATTGTAAGCAGATAGTTATGCCTCATTTATATAAACGTAGAGTCGTAGACTGGTGTGGAGGTACACACGGCTACACATCAAGCTATACATTTCCAGTATAAGCTGACCTCGCATTGTAAGAAAAAACTATACAATGCGAGATCAGCATAATCTGGAAATGTATAGCTTGATTTGTAGCCGTGTGTACCTACTCTGATAGGTACATACATAGGCACTAACCTAGAATGTGTATAATACATACAAAAGCTTATAATTTCAACGCTCGCTGATTGATTAGGGCCAGACTGAGGTGTCGACTTGTTATAAAGGAAGATCACGAAGAAGAGTCTTGTGTCTCATATAACAATTAGTATGAATTTTAATTCATCTTACCTTTATTGTAAGTAGGTAACTATTTACAATTAAATTTATTTGAACCCAAAAAATGCATTCCTCTGTTATTTGTCTAGACAACTAAGTAGGTACGTCAACTAGATACCTACTTATTTCGTCAACTAGTTATAACCTACCTAGTTCGTCAACTTGATATTAGCAAACAAAATTTTGCGGATAGTAAGTACCTAGGTAGGTACTAGGTACCTATCTACTTACCTACAGACGTACAGATTCTAATCTATCTATATTTAGTTCACCCACGTTGTTTATTTGAACTAATTTCAAAAATAGATTCAAAGAACAACGGCCTATATAATATAAACGCACTCAGATACTGCGTTCAAAATAAATGGTGGGTCCGCGAAATTCAAATTCCGTAGAACTATTGAATGGGGACCAGTATGTGAAAACCTTATTAGACTGTGTTTGCTTCACCTTATTAAATTATTGGACATCTGGAAAACAATAATCAAGAGGTATCGTGGGACACCCGGTTGTTGGGACGAAGTTCCTTTCGCTGTTCCTAATCCTTATCCTCCTTACATATTATAAAACAAAGTCCTCCGCCGCATCTGTCTGTCGTCCTGCCGTCCTGTTCGCGAAAAACTCAAAAACTACTGCACCGATTTTCATGCTGTTTTCACCAATCGATAGTGTATGCGTTCTCGAGGAAGGTTTTAGTTTAAAATAAAATAACCGACAACCACAAGGGCGAAGCCGCGGGCATCAGTTCTAGTTATTATTAGTTATACATAATTATGTATTATTAAAGAGCCATCTAGTATGGACTCAAGTTTCAAGTGTCAAAATAGGTACAGAGTTATTAGTCTCTCTATATTCATATTTAATTAATACAGACCCATCTAGTATCAATTTTCAGGAAGCTAAAAACTTATAGGTAAGCTTTTGATACTAGAAATTGACGTTTTCGGGCATTCATTATACGCTTTTTTACCCGACTACGGCGAAGAAAAAGGAGGGTTATGATTTTGACCGGTATGTATGTATGTATGTTCATCTGTTCCCTTGTATCTTCTAAACCACTCATCACAATTTGACAAATAAGGTATCGTTAGAAGCGTCTTAATTGTCCGCTGGTTATAGGGTATGTGACGTCACATTAAATTAAAAATGGCGCCCTCTACAGGAAATAAAGCCAGGAACTAAAAAAAAAAAATTGTTTAATCGTACTATGTTGGGTATCAAATGAAAGGGCTTAATGAGCACATTTCAAAAATAAATATATTATAACCCCAAAATAATTAAAAAAAAAAAATAAGTAATAAAAACTAAAACCCAACTACGACTGAAAAGGTATAAACAAGACACCACCACAGACAGACAAATTAAAAATCCGGTGTCACACATAATCTCTTCGATTTATGCCGCACTAACACGTGTGGTGGTGTCTTGTTTATACCTTTTCAGTCGTAGTTGGGTTTTAGTTTTTATTACTTAATTTTTTGATAAGTGACGATTTCTACCAGTTTCTCCTATCGCAAGAGCAGCATAAATTAGTTCCAAAAATAGGTTAGCAATACCTAAAGTTTTAACTAAGTTTATTTTACACTTTTCTATTTATTAGGCCTGTGTTGCCTTTAAGGAAGTGACAAAGGCCTGCGTTGGATTAGATTATACCGGAAGAACAAAATCATTATTTTACAAGCACGTCGATCTGTTGGCCTTGCTTGGCAATCGAAACAGAAATTGTACTTTGATATAGAAACGGTGCAATATTTTATTTACATTGTCTCACTGTGACCTTACACCGGACATTTTAAATTCTTATTAGGGAAACTTCAAAAAACGGTTTCTAATAGAAAAAAACACGAAGGCTTTGACCCCAAGCTCAGTTGTGTACACACGGCTACACATCAAGCTATACATTTCCAGTTTATGCTGATCTCGCATTGTATAGGATTTCCGCACAATGCGAGGTCAGCTTATACTGGAAATGTACATAAATCAAAACATCTTTGTTTGAACGCTTATTTATGTATTTACACTCATAAATTTCGTATTTTCAACAAAAAACATAAATCAAGGCTTTTACTTCAATTCGAACCCTTGGCGAATGAAGTAGCCATCTGTTAATCATTTTGTTGCGACCTCTTTGCAATAGATGGCGTTTTAATTATTTTTTTACTGGCATCAGCCAAAAACATTTTTTTTAAATCTAGTACCTTACGTAGAAATAAGAATTTAAAAAAGTCTATTAACATGTTTTTGTTGCATAATTATCTTTTTTTTAATTTTACTGAACCTGGTTTCTATAAAACTTTCTATATATCTAGACAAGGCTCCTAGATGGCGTTGTAAAACTACAGTCTCTGGCAATTAGTAAGTCGCTGCCATCTGTTAAAAAAAAGGAGGAAGAAAAATAGCTTAATTGTTTTCGTTGTGTGGTTAACTAATACATATTTAAAATGTCGATTTCACGTCGGGAAGAATATCAATACGTAAATAATAATAAATAGATTTCGTTGTGTGGTTAAATAAGTATTTTCTGACGTTTTTAATCGATGCTCCGGATAGTACCAGTAGGCGTAGCATGGCGCTTTCTATCTCTACGAAGAATAGACATAGCTTGTTCTATACAAAGTGACAGTTCGTTTCTTCATTTTTGACATCCACTGACGAAATCTTTCTACAATCTGTCATTTTGTCTTTCATTTCTAACGATCTTTGTCTAGGTCTTTTTTTAAGTACACTATTTCGGAAGAAAGTTTTCTATCCTTACTGTCAAAATCACACTGACAACCGATAAATCCTATGATATAATAAAGAATTCTGAGTCGAATTAAGTAAAAGAGTGAATTTCGTAAAAAGTGCAGTTGACTCTTTCTACTTTGCTGCCGTCTCGTACTGTCTACTGTCTACAGGAAAAGTAATTTTTGTCTACTCTCCCGTCGCCAAAACCTTGCTCATGCTACGCCTGCTGGCACCATGTTTATAATTACGTTATTGTAGCATAAGTTCTTACAACAAGTCTGTGTTTTTCCTCGCAAGTGTGTTGAAAAACGTCGTATGAAACGCGTGTGCATTGGTCATTACACTCTCGGCTACCTTATCGACTAATACCGCCTCGACTGTAATATCCAAAAGAGCACACTTGTATCACAATGTACTATTTCGGTATTACCTACTGACTTGGTGCCATGTGCAATTGTGTTACAACCTTGATAGGTAGGATAGATCCGTGACAAAAGCCTCTACTCAGTAGTTAAGCATACTTTCCTATCGAGAAACAAGCCTATTGTTACGACCTAATTAATTCGACAAAACCTACCTCTGCCTTTATAAAATAGTCGTAATTGTCGTTGTCCTCGTCGTCCTCTTTGTTCATCGTTACGTTAACAATAACAGTAACACCTTGATGGAATCTAGCAAGGACGTAAATAATAGATAACAATCTAGATTTAGCTTACAATGTAGTGTCATTACGCTAATTAGATCATTGTATTGTTCTAGATTGAATTGTGAAAATAATGAAGAAGATTTCCTACCTTGGGTATTATGTTTGATTACCTAGAGATGAAGTTATTATTGTGTACCTAAGCTAGAATAATTAGGTAACTATATGTTTTTCTGCTGGGGAAGTTTGTTACGCCACTTCTTCCCAGCTAAAGCACTAGGAAGTGGTAAAGGTCGAGCGTTTTGGAGGACTGACTAATGTAATTTTGACTTTCAATGAGTGCAAATTCTCAGTCTAGTTTGAATAAATTACTTTTGATATTGATTAACTATTTCGGTAAGCAGATAATTTATTTGGAGAAATCCTAGAAAACTAGTTTTCGTTAGTGACGTCGGTCGGTAGGTATAGTCAGTAAAAAACAGCTGTGTGCAAGTCGTAGACAGTTAGATATAGGTAGTGTTCTAGTGGTAGTATTCCGTAACGTCCTATGTTGTAAAGGTAGCTTGATATTGATCACTTGTAGAAGGTAAATAGGTAGATAGTATGGACCAAAATATGAAACAATACATAAGAAACATAGGTATGTAGTACACACCTACACGGCTACACATCAAGCTATACATTTCCAGATAATGCTGATCTCGCATTGTATAGGATTTCCGTACCTACCTAAACATAATTCAGTCTTTCAATAATTAGGGTACAATTTTTGGCTAATAATTGCTCAATGGTCATGCTGTTCGTCTGCCTATATGTATACCTACCTACTTATCTAAGTTACGGTTTCTTTACAATAGCGGTGGCCGCCACATAACTATAGCTGAAGATGTACGTGCGCCTGTGTTGGGGCACTTCGTTCGTCTGGTGGTCCTCAGGGATGTATCTCCATATTGTTTATCTTGACGGGGCGGGGTGTCTCGGCACAGGTGCATTTTTGTATTTTTTGTATTTTTGTGCAATGTAGTAGAGTAGTGATAGAGTGTGATTGTATCTAAGTACCTACTAACAATAGTTTCTAAGTTCTGGATCTAGTTGTCCTAAAATAAATAAATTTTGATTTTTTTTTTATAACGTGCTTAGTGTCGGCCCTCTTGAAAATGGTGGCACCGGGGTTTGACTTTATGGTGTCTAAAACGCTATCTAGGATAACAACCAACTTACTTTTATAAATAACGTTTCAGTGACATCATTCGCCAGTAAATTGCGGACGCTATGTGGGGGCCAGTGCAGTCTTAGGAATCCCTAGCTCCACTAAGTTTAGTTTTGGGGGAAAACGGCTCATGTGTGTACTGTAACAATGTGCGTATGACCAGACTCCGAATAAATTCTATAGTTTTCAATTAAGCCATGGAACACTAAAAAATAACATAATTAGTAACACACAAACGAGTTCGATTTTATTGGTACAGTTGGAATTTATGTCTTGTGATAATAACAAAGAACATTGAACGAAACGCGAACAATCTTAAAACGCTTTTGTTCGAATGAAATCTAAATAAACTCTACCTAATAATAAATAATTGTTTATTAAAATGAAATTGCTGAGTGCAAAGTAAAATCTGCTTAAAATAACGTTATTATAACGTTAGCAGTAACGTTTCTGTACCTACAATAGAAAATAATAGTTACGTGTCACAGATGGATTGTAGAATCCGCTGTTTTACATAACTTCTAGCTGTTTTACAAAACTAGCAGTGATGTAAAACAGCGGATTCGACAAACCATCTGCCACATTACCAACTCATATAAAAATTACCGTAGCGTATCAGTTGCCGTAAAAATTGCACAAATTATCCGGATCAACTAAGTTTAAATAAACCTTAATGCTTAAAATTATCCTTAGTAAGCCCCCTTCGCTCACAGTCGAGGAAAAACGTCCTCTATAAGAAGTATCTGTGCCCTTTTGTTACGGAAAACTTTTCACGACGCTTTGTGAAGGCTTAAAAAGGGATCGATGGGCGGTTCGTTGTGGTTAATTTGTTTGTTCTGTTTGTAGGAAGAGCAACTGTTTTGAGCTTAGTTAAAAGCTTTGAGATTCCGCAACCACTGCCAGAGGTTTCACTTGTTTTTTTTTTACTTTGTCAGCCCTATCTACCCCAGAGCATAATAATAATTATACAACTCTCTCTACCTATTACTTAACCTTAAACTTTACATACTTAGGAGATTGACGCACAAAACAGCGGTTGTGTTGTATCTCTTACTAACTTAATGTTACACGTTTAGCGAGCTCAATGATTTTTCGATTTATTTCGAAATTGTCTTGCTGTAGCGGAAGAACGCTGTAGGAACATGGATAATAAACAAAAAATAAAAGTATGAAAACACTGATTGGCGCACTTGTGCTCTTGAGACTTAAATTAACTCAGTTGCTCCTGACACGTCTCTGAACCCAATAGACTAGATTCGATTACGGTACGGTACAACTCGAGTAATAGGTACCTACACACGGCTACACATAAAGCTATACATTTCCAGTTTGTGCTGATCTCGCATAGTATAGGTTTTCCGTACAATGCGAGGTCAGCTTATACTGGAAATGTATAGCTTGATGTCTAGCCGTGTGTACAAGCTTACGGATACTCGATACCTACTGCGTTTGTGTCATATCGATACTTCACTAATATCCGCGTTGGGTATCAATTTATTTGTTGCGGTCGACCGTCCCTATAAAGGTACGGAATGTGGTTTAGAGTATCTTGGGTATTTTGTTCCATTCCGTGATTGTAGCATTATATCGGTATTTTCGGGTTTGCATGCTTAGGTACTGGAGTAGAACACATTGCATAATTTCGTCAATCCAAATACTGACCTACATAAGGGTGCAGTTTCTAAATGATATCAGCCGAACGGGTCGATCGAAGTTTAAGCTATGCTTGTCACTGTCAGTTCGTGGATGGGTGACCATCCATTACATATTCAGACCCTCCCGGGCCTAGGGGTTGGTCCCAGCTGTCATTCATAATTCTTTGATATTTTTTTATGTGAAATCCGCAATGAAATGAAATATATATACATATAACTTGCTCGCAAATCGCCATCAGTGTGTTACATACAGGCCCTAAGCGAAATTTCACTCCAACCAAACACCACACACGCACTGAAATACTGAAACTGCAATGCATTTCATTTGTAATCTCTATTCAAGTCCCATAAATTCACCACCACTTTGAATTTGCATTCGGTGTGGAGATAGGTAGGTACCTATCTCCACACCGAATGCATATACATATTATTGAACTATGTAAGTAGGTACCTAACTATGTAATTTTATACATAATTATGTTCTATGCGCCGAACATAAAGAATCTATCTACTTAGCTACTGGTTTTGCTAAATTGATATGTAAATAAATTCGTACAAGGTAAATGCGCCACGTTATATTTATTCAATGATGGAACAGTGATGCCCTGGTTTAGGATTTCGTATATTAGGTATTGTATGTAGTGAAATATACATAGTGAAAAACACAAGTACATAGGTGATTATTCGTTTATTGGGATGGATCCTTTTACAGGGTGTAAAAAGACCCCTCGCATAGCCGTCAACTACGCATTCTGTACATCAAATTAAGTAACATTGCACATAAATAATTGCTGGGAAATGACTTTTATTTTTGGTGTGAAAAATCGCTGTTTACATTAGTGCGTAACGTAACGCACGCAAAACATTGTGTTTATGGGTGCATGCAACGGTTCAAGGTGTGTGCGGTTATATAAAACTAGCTGCCGCCAGCGGCTTCGCCCGCGTTTAATCTTTAGCCTATATTACTTAATACTTACGTTACTCGGGGTGAATGTAGCTTTCTAATGGTGAAAGAATTTTTGAAATCGGCGCAGTTGTCTTTGAGTTTATTCATTACAAACATACACACAAAAATACAAATCTTTCCTCTTTATAATATTAGTGTAGATTAAGTTATAACATTTGAAACTTGCTTTCATTTAAAAAAAACGTCTGAAAAATTTGGAACCTTGGACGTTCAATATCTCCGTAACCAGAAGGTTCCCAGGTATGGTCAGAACAAAAAGATATCACAACGAGTCACGGGATTAACAAGTGACTTTCGTCTTCGTTGTCTTTTTACACCCGTTATAAGTTATCATGCACATTTTTCCAAAAAAAAAGTTATCGAACTGTATTCCAATTCTGTTTTCAAATTCCGCAGGAATGCGTGCTGGCAGTATCGAACTATTTATCGGTTAACTAATTAACCATACAATTATGAATCTAATGAAGGTTTATCAGAAAATTATCTGCGACCTTCTAGTTACTTATTCGATTTTTTTTCGACTTCTTTCTTTTTAGGTAATCGACCAAAAAGGAGGAGGTTCTCAAGTCGATGCATAGGTATCTTATTTATTTTTTTACGAATGGTCACGCATACATTTTCTTACCGATTTTGAAGATTCTTTTTTTTTCTTCTTACATCTCTCATTATGTTTGTTTGTAAAGTTATCGCGGGCCTCATGCATCTGGATGTGGCTGAAAAAATATCGGGGTCATTGTTCATTTATCGCGGGCGACATGTTGGCAACGGCATAATATAGCCCGCGTTACTTCACCTTGAACGCTTTTCACCGAGTTATCGTTATGCAGTTACAAGCAGATCGGACTTAAATTTACCTTAGGTAGATAAATGTATTTACCTTAAGTAAATACATTTAAATCACTTCACTTCACTTAGGCCTCTTATAGTAGGTATCACTTTCTTCTCTATCTTTTTCTAATATTTATATCTCTATCCCTCTCAATTTAGAACACTCACAACTCGGACCCGGTCTATTCTGTAAGAAATTCACTGTGAAAACTTAGTGAAGTAAGCTTGAGGTGAGCTGTCAATAGTGCTGTCAGTGTCAACCCTAACATCCACTAATGACAGCTCACTTCGTCTAAGTTATCACGATGAGATTTTTATAGGATAGCCAGTTAATTAACTCACCAGGGGGCCACGTCTACTAATTTACAAACGTGTCAGTGGTCTCGCCATGATCAGTTTTTGACAGATATGCCATACAAAATCTGTCAAAAACTCATCATTGCGAGAGAGAGGCTGACACGTTTGTAAATTTGTAGACTTGGCCCCCTGGCATCAGTCTCTACAGGCTGCAGAGATCTTGTAATTTTGTTTTTATTTATTTCTAGGTAGGTACAATTATTCTAGGGCAGTCGTGGCCCAATGGTAACGGCCCTGACTTCCGATTTGTAGGTCGTGACCTCGTGGGTTCGAACCCAGACAGGCGCTTTACTTTGTGTATTATTTCATCAGCACTGCTCTCAAAACGGTGAAGTAAAACATCGTGAGGAAGCCGGCATGTCCTGAACCAAAAATTCGAAAACATGTGATATCTACCAACCCGCACTGGGTCCGCGTGGTGGATTACGGCCGACTCCCTCTCAGAGAGGGTAGGCCTGTGTCCCAGCAGCGGGAACGTTATAGGCTGATTATGATAATGATGACAAATATTGAAGACTGGCCTGAAATGCGGGGTTCTTTATTGATTCTTTGGTTTCCGTCTTCGGGACCTAACAGCTAAGTAGCTCTATCTGTCTTTCTTTATCGTATTATTTCTTAGTAACATTGGTAACAGCCCTAAATGTCGAAGTTGGCGGTGTAATATCCCCGTGCCTCGGAAAGCAAGTTAAGCCGTTGGCCCAGGGCCGGATTTAAGGCGGGGCAACAGGGGCCATGGCCCCGGGCCTCCACAAAATAGGGGCCTACACAATATGATTTTTTTTAATAAAAAACAGTATTAATTCACAAGGAACCTTTCTTTCTTTTCACGTCCTGGGTTGGTGGTCTTAAAAATGATACGTCAAATTACTTTGATACCGATAGCCGATTTTTTTTTTCGTCTTTTCCATAATATTTTAGGGGTCTCCACTTCTTGGTTGCCCAAGGGCCTCCACACCTTTAAATCCGGCCCTGCGTTGGCCCTGCGCCTAATCTCTCTCTTGTCGTGTAGGATTGCTGTCGCATCGGACTATGACAGTGAGGAAAAAGAGAGTGCACATGTAGCTGCGCACACACCGAAGGCTGGTCTCCGCTGAGATTGGTCGCATATGGCCAAAATTCAGTCTAGAGGACTATTATTATCTTACTAATATTTTAACAGTGAAAGTCGGGATGTTTGTGTCTTTGTATGTTTGTTACTCGATCACGCTGCAACTGCTGAACGAATTTGGATGAACACAAGGATGCACACAAGTAGGTAGAACGTTTACTTTTGATACGAGTGTATAAAAAAACCGGCCAAGAGCGAGCCGAAATCGCACACGAAGGGTTCCTTGGAAGGCGTACGGGGGGCGTAGCCAACTCGCAGAGGCTCGTTAGGCGTTTTTAATGCAATGAGACACCAAGCGACGATTATTCCTGTTATTATTATTATATATCGTATTCTTTATTGCCATGAAGATTTTCCGTAGACATATAAACGTTGAAAGGTAGGTACTTGATAGAAGTTGAAGCAAAACAACGCTGTTTTTTAAACATAAAACGACTTTCATTAATCAGCCATTTCTAGGCTCCGTTAACAAGTGAATTCCAGACAGTACAGTACAGTAAAGCTTTTAATGGCCCAACAGCGTTGCTAACCAAAAAGTATTATATTAATTTTATTTATTTATTTATTTTATTTATTTATTTATCACAAACACAACTATCATTACAGGCAATAATCCTAATGCGGTAGCGTGGTCTTTGGTAAAATCAATCATCAATTACAATTAACAAAGTTACTAATTATGTATTAGCATAACACAATACAAACAATGTTACCTTTGTGAATTCATTCAGAGAGCAAGATATTATAACACTGACCATTTCTAACAGTACTTACCTTAAAATATATTATGATAATGTCAACAGTTGTTAGTGGGCCGAGTTTATGAAACGAGTTTGATAAAGATACGTTCCTTAAGTTTAGTACGTACCGCCGCGCTCGTAAAACGTATTCTGTTGTAAAGTAGTGTGGTTGTTTATTATTTTTGTGTGGGTTGTGAAGTGTTTCTGTAGAGGTTCTGTGATCGGAAGTAATAGATTCTCTTCCTCATTGTGTGATAAAGTGTTAACATTGTGTTGTCTCGTGCCCATTTGTCAAAGACACTACGCTTATTCTACAGATGATGCTTTGCTATTTACTACCATTTTTATTACCTGAATCACCCTAAACAATTCCACTGGAGTTTCGGATATTTTAAAAATATATTGGAACCCTCAAAAGTTTTACCCTGTTGGTAACTATTTATATTCTGATAATGAGATTGAATCTGTTCACAGTAGCTTGTTCTTGGGGACCGTGTTTAAGGAAACGGTGCCAAAGACGCATTATCATAATTGCTTTATAACGCGTTCTTTTGAGGGAAAAACGCGGTCAATTGATAATGAGCCGACCCAGCATTGAACCGAAGATTGAGTGTGAATAAGTGCCACCTGTGATCCTGTGTAGATTTTCTTCTGTTACCAACCGTTTACATAGAAGTGGCGATCGCGAAAATCACATACCTACTATCAGGGTTGCTGTTTGCTTGTCGGCCATCCAATTAACTAGATAATAAAAAGGCAGCTATCGCCTATATAACCTCTTGCTTGAACTTACATAACTCCTTGTTGACACCAGCGTTTCGTCAGTGTAGCAGATGACGCTGACATCGTAAAATTTTACGGTAGCGGCCCCAGGATTGAACCTTGTGGAACGCTGCACGACATCTCTAACCGCCCGCAACAATCTCAGCTCAGATGGACGGCATTTCCGTCGAATACTCATGAAAAGCCGCTCATGTCAAAGGCATATTCAGCTCACTTGACATGCATACAAGCCTTGAACAAAACCATACTAAAATACAATGTAGGTAGGTAGGTAATAACCTAATTGAAAAGTAGTTAGGTACTTAAAGTACTTGGTACTCGGAAAATAATGCAAATGAATGTAATTAATTCACAAATTAGTGTCGGTATCATGTTACGCAAACCTTGGATTTCCCATTTCGCAGAAGCAGTTAATTTTTATCGTTATTATCATTACAGTCACTATTAAAGTCGACGATGACGATGAATGAATCAATCATCTTCATCCAATAGAACAGACGTGTTTTCTACTGTACCTATTTCAGATGGAGGGTCCGTGATACCCAGTAACTGGGTTGTGGAGGTCAGATCGGAAGTCGCTCCATGTACAATACTGGTAATTATCACCTGCATTCGGTTAGACTGGAAGCCGACCCAAACATTGTTACAATAAAGATTATAGGTTTTAATTTAAATATATACGCGCCGACTTGAAAACCTTCTCCTTTTTGTTTTCATCGGTTAAAAAATAGAATAAAACTAGAATAAAATACATAATAATGATTTCATATCACGCAAGATATTCTTATCACGCAAGCTGACGTCGAAATAAACGGATATCAGTGACACAATGTCATGATGTTTGTGTCTTTAGTAGGGCCTGTAGTGCACTCAGCGCAGTATTATTTAGTTTTTTGTGCAATTAGGTACGAACAGTTGTTAGACTTAAAAATTGTGCGTGCATTTACTTACGTGTACTATTGAAAAGTTGTTTATTTTGATTTACTTGTTTTTATTTTACTGATTTTACCTACACCAGTTTGGTGTGAATTGACGTATTACTTAGACGTGATAAACCGTAACATAATGTCCTATGTACAATGCCTCGCGTAGTAAAAAGTTACCACAAAAAATAACAGCAAAGGAATGTAATGCATTCAATTTTTTTATGAATCCGTTAGTTACCTACTTATGTAGTATTTCCGTACCTCCCCGACAGGTATAAAAACCTTGTCAGCTTTGTACTTGCAAGGACAAAAGAGTATCAGATTAAATCACATTTCTATTTTAAGTTACGTAAAAACTTTGATCTGAGCGGAAATATGTGACGGCTTTTCGCGCTCTTTTTCCCCATTTTCCGCTCAAAGTCCCTACTTCCCTAACCCTAAACGTAACCCAGAGAATGAGGACAACATCTACTGTGAATAGTTCAAAATCAGTCTAAAAACCAATAAACCAACATTATTTAGCACAAAGATTAGATAGCAGTTAGGTGTTCATATAAAACATCTGTGCTATGATGTAATTATTTGATAAACACTTTGTTGGTACGCTTATCGCGAACTTTGTTGATGTTTTGGATTCGCAGTCGCTCTATTTACTTGAAATAGCCGCGATAACGATCGCTGCGGAGTATAGTTAGTGACTTGCCGACATGAAATGTTATATGGTTCAACTGATAGAGTTGTTTAGGACAGTATTGAAAGTGATTCGACGGAATAGAACATTTACGAAGATCAAGGATCGGAAAAAGGTAAAGCACAATGAAATAAATGTCCTGAATTTATCTACATACCTACATACATAAGTACCAACAATTTATGAAGTACTTACAACTGTTGCCAAAATGTGTGACTTGACGTTTAAGCCGACGCCGGCGCCGCGTCGGTCGGTTCAGCTACCTACCGATAAACAGCACCGGCTTGACTATCGCTGAAACCGATAACGCCTAGCCCATGTGTGGCCATAAAATTTTATGGAAAAGACGAAAAAAAAGATTTAATTCGGCTATCGGTATAAGTAATTCAACGTATCGACCACCAACCCAGGACATGAAAAGAAAATTAGAAAAGGTTCCTTGTAAATTAATATTGTTTTTTATTTAAAAAATAACATATTGTGGAGGCCCCTATTTTGTGGAGGCCCGGGGCTATGGCCCCTGTTGCCCTGCCTTAAATCCAGCCCTGGGCAACATTCATAAGAGTGGGTATATAGACAGACAAATCTCTTTTTCTCACCCTTGCTTATCCTTCCCCGCGTAGCATGAACACATTGAACACCAAAGAAACGGGTTTTGTCGATGGAAGAATAGACAAAATGACAGATTATGATTGTGCATCTGTCATTTTGTCTATTCTTCCGTCGACGAAACCCGTTTCTATTGTGGTCAGTCAGGTCATGCTACGAGAGCACAGATTGTGAAATAAAAATATGCTTGAGTTCCCGTAACATACGACTGAAAATGACATGTGCGAAATTTTATACACAAAATCTAACTATTTACTATTGTCCTGTCTTTGCAAAAAATATTGTTGTTCCCTTTTTTCCCCTTTATATACTTGTACATAATATTTTACGTATTGGTCACCAAAAAGGAGAAACGTATCGAATCTACTGAGACGGATTAAAAATATTCTTGAAAAGCGGTAACCGGTTTCGGCATGATTAAGTAACTACAAAACATAATATGGATCCAACATTACTATTTATATACCAATACGAATACCTATTTCCTATTCTTGGTTTGAATTAAGCCCGGTAACAACTGCCTACGCCTTCTTTACCTAAATATTGGGTCCCTAGCTATGAAATTGGCGTTTTTTTCTCACAAATAGAGAACTTCGTCACTCCTATGATTTAAAATATTCATCAATTGCTTGGTATTATATCGAGTAATGACCATCATAGACAACTACCAATAGTAAAAAAACCTTATAACTTATAGTTTTCTAAACTTAAAAAATAGCTTAAAAATGACTCCTCAACTTGTTAGCAGAAATGTTTGATTTTTTACTAATTACTTTCCTATCGATGGATGTCGTGTCGGAATAGTGAAGGAACGCCCTAAGTACCATAATCATTTGCAGGGCAGGCGATCAAAATCACATGACATGAATTCACTTTTCATGCTATCACTACATATTATAAAACACCTCCGCCGCGTCTGTCCGTTTGTCTGTTCGCGATAAACTCAAAAACGACTTCACCGATTTTCATGCTGTTTTCACCAATGGATAGTGGTTCTCGAGGAAGGTTTTAGTACATAATAATAACCGACGTCCACGCGGGCGTAGCTGCGGGCATCAGCTAGTAATACATACAATAATGTATGGTAATTGCTCACCCCTGACAAGAATGTGTTAGTTTTTTAGCTTTAATGACCGTGTTTTTCTTATTTATTTATGATTTCAAACACAATGTGAATTGTTCCTGAATAAATTGAATTGAATTGAATTATATTAGGTACATTAGGATACAAGTGTGTACATATGCTCACGCTTATCATACGACGATTTTCGACACACTTGCAAAGGAAAAGTAAATCACCTCTCATAAACATAATATTTTGTCGTAAAATCGGACATCTCTGACTAATATACAGCGTGTTTCAAAAATGTGTGGTCATATTTTTGAGACAGTAAGACCATTAAACGGAACAACTTTCTCCATGGGACCAACATCGTACCTAAAAAAAAAAACTGGTTTCCCATACAGAACTTAAATAACTACTCGAATTAAATATGGGTATGGGACAGTAGTTATTTTTTAAAGTTATTTTAGTCTTTCCGGCATAAGTTGTATAGTTCATTAGTTCATTCAGTAGCATTCCCGCCAAGTGCGGGAATGCAAACGAAAACTCGCGGCTGGTCAATATACTGCATTGTGAACCTAAAAACGATGTAATAAGAACCACTTTTAGACCAAGTGTGTAGAAAAAAATATAGCAGGTACGTACCTAATAATGATATAACAAACCATGACTATAATTATTTTTCCAGGCGGAACAGCAGAGCACAATGTCAATGATCCTGGACGCCATCGATCTTGAGCGGGAGTACTCTCCCAGTCGGTGGTCGCAGAGGTTTCCCACGCCCATCGAAGTGCTTCAGCACCACGTGAAGCATGTCACAGCAGGTATGGTAGATCATGAGATGCTTACAGCTAACGGATGGAACTCCCTATCAGGGATGAGTTTGCAAAATAAAACGCCATAAAAAAAAATCAGAGACGATCAATATTATTTGACTGTTATCCACTTCAACATTTGTTTTTTTTTTAAGTACAGTTTATTTTCTTACAGCAAGCGATGAAGCAACAAACAACATCCCACATAAACTGGAGATCGAGTATGGATCAACGCCTGGACAGAAACTTGACATTTTTGGAACAGATCTACCAAACGGTAGGTACCTACCTACTTACAAACTTTTTCTTTTTTTTTCATAGTTAAGTACCTATTTAGTTTTTTTTTATGTTAGCCTACACTGTCCCACTGCTGAGCAAAGGTCTCCCCCAAATCCATCCAAGCATCCTTTTTCAGGGCCACCTCGATTCAACTCTTGCGGTACGCGTCTAGGTCGCGTCGTTTTTTTACACACCAATTTTTTTTTAACACTGAGTTCCCGAGTGTTATTTTTTTTTGCGAAGTAGCCCAGTAGGTACCTAACACGGCTTGTAAATCGGAAGTATTTGCTAGCACTAATAAATACGTCTTGAAATTTATAAGAAACACCTCTACTTGACAACATTAAGAGAGCATAATATTATCAGAACAATTGCGTGCCAAAGCCTTCAGTGATTAAGTGTACTACTGGCTTTTCCATTACATTTGAGATAAATGTAGGCTTACGGAAAAAAAACAGATAATAGTGATGTTTCAAGGTCGCTAGTACTATTTATCTAGGGCCGGTAGCTAGTACTAGGTACCGACAAGTAGCTGTGTCCGGTAACGTAAAAACCAGCATTATTTTTAAGAGTCAATAGTTTCGATTTCAATAATCTCATAAGAAGTAGGTACTTATTACCTACTTAGATACTCGTACATACATTTTTTTTAGGAAAATGCTCGAGTTATTTTACCGGTAGCCCTTCCACGAAATGTGAAAAAATTACTCGTTAGAAAGGTTAGTCAAACACTCATGAATCTTATTATAATAAAAGAATACAATAATTCTTATAAAAATAACAAAACAAGTATGTAGTATGATGACGTATTCGCTATGTTTTAAACCAGTCAATGACATTATAATCAACTCATAGAACGTTTGTGTATTTCCGAGGCTCTGCATTACAAAATAGCTGTTGGAATATCAATTACCTAAACTAAATAGTTTAATTATTAGACAAGGCCGCATCATGAAGGCTTTTTTTCTTGCTTTATCTAAATATAAATATACTTGACACCTATTTGTATCATGTGGGTTAAATATTGCCGAGGTCAGTCGGTGGATGGGCGACCATCCATTACATACCGAGACCCCTCCGTACCTCGCCGTGGGTTCTGGCTGACATTTGTGTATCTTTGACAGTCGTTACAGATAGTCAGAAGCTCAAAAGTCTGACATCCAATCTTTCCAAGGGCTGGTTTATTGTCTAGGCACACCATAGTAACTGCTATGAGGCTACGTTCCGGACACATCCCACTGAATAGTTTTGCGTACATAATGGGCAAAGTAACTTCCAAGAATTGTTCTGAATGTGATGTAATTGAGGATGTTTTTCATATTTTCGTGGAATGTGTTCGGAATGAGGCGGAGAGGTATTCTTTTGGGATTGCTTAAGGCATTAGTTTACATGACACTAGTAAATGTAATAGTATACTTGCTATCCCCTTATCAGGGGGCCAAGTCTACTAATTTCAGTGGTCTCACAATGATCAGTTTTTGACAGTTAAGCCATACAAAACCTGTCAAAAACTCATCATAGCGAGACCACTGACACGTTTGTAAATTAGTAGACTTGGCCCCCTGAGGAAGCGACATTTATATATAAAATGGTTGATTATGCTTTAAAACGTAGATTAGATAAATAAGTAAGTGAATATTTAAGTTAATATATGTCTGTAACTATGGGGATGACATGATCATGCATGATCAAATCCTCTATTTACCAATAAAGAATAAAAAATAAATCTTTCCTAGGGGTATCCAGTAGGTAACTGGGTTGTGTGGAGGTCAGATAGGTAGTCGCTCCATGTAAAATACTGGTATTCAGCTGCATCCTGTTAGACTGGAAGCCGACCCCAACATAGTTGGGATAGAGCTAGGCAGATGATGACTTAATAAAATTGTATCACAACTAGGTTTCGTTATAAGGGCCATGTCTCATCAAGATGCCAGCGACGCCAGATCTTGCTGCCAAATAAATGTATAGAGCTATATAGTGGGTATCTCACCTGGCGTCCGCTTTGTTACGCCAACCATGTACATTTTGTTGCGACGCGAGCTGGCTGCGCCGCCGCCGCCGCCGCCATGGTGTCCCAGTGCGTTAGCACTCTAAGTATCACCCATAAAGGCCCACTTACACGATGCCACGATGATTTTTGCCTGTGCCATACAATAAAATTGAAGCAACAACTGACTTGCATCGTCTAAACACTGTTCGGATGGTGTAACTTTTGTTGTTGCTTGAACTTATTGCATGCCACTGGCAATTAAATTGCACCGTGTAATATATGTCTACTAGCTGCGCCCCGTGGTTTCACCCGCGTAAGTTTCGATCCCGTGGTAATATCAGGATAAAAAGTATCCTATGTGTTAATCCAGGTTATAAACTATCTGTTTGCCAAATTTCATCCAAATCCATTCAGCTGTTTTTGCGTGATTGAGTAACAAACATCCAAACACACAAACTTTCATATTTATGATATTAGTAGGTTTTGCTGTTGAGCGGAATACTCACCAGCTCACTCACATAAAGGTTCTTACATACTGGCGCGATTCGCCGCGCGACGCGAATTTTAACAAAACAATTTCTGAGAAAACTTCACGGCGAACAATGCGGCGGCGTCGCGTCGCGCGGCGAATCGCGCCAGTAAGTAAGAGCCTTAATATTTAGTAGGAGGTATACTTTTATTATGATGAAAGCCACGTAGCACAGCATTCAGAGTTAATATTCTTTTAATTAACAAACTTTCAGTGGAAATGATTATGGTGCAAATATGAATAAGCACTCATAATTAATTATTTTCCCGCAACTTGTTTATTTTCGTATATTTGTCCTTTCTTGGCGTCATGTTTGCCGCAAATAAACATATTTTCTTTCTTTCTTTCTTTCTTTCTATTGATAATTTTGGGTCGACGCCAAGTTGAAAATGCATTTCCCCATAATTATGTTAAAAGTTTATGGAAAGCAAATTAATATGGTAATATAAACTAATTTTAAGTAGGTAATGAGTACCTACCTACCACACTTTTCTCCTGTAAGCAAATTGCTCATTGACGTCATCACAATTATTGTTTCTATAATGAAACGCAATAAATGAACAAACGCACAAGTGCCTTATCTATGTATAGTTACAGTTACACACACGGTGAAATTATGTCTTTAAAGACTATAAGACTAGCTACCTACTTTTCGAAAAATGCTACATAACATTTTTCGAAAATAAACAATTTTCTTAACTCACAATTTCTCACTAATCTATCAAGATTACCTACTTTCTTACCGTTAAATATATAATTATTTCTCAAAAGAATTAACTACAAATTATGTGCCATTATGCGAAATTATTATTGCTACACGTACGTAGACGACTTTTTAAATAATTAGGTGCAAAAAAGCAAAAAACATCTCCGTCAGATATTTTTATCTATATTATATATACTGTCAACATTAATATCTTTCAAGAAGCTTCCAACTCTTAAACGTTACGCATAAAAACGTAAATGCATACAACTCAGTGGTTCATATTACCCTGTAGCACAGTATAAATAAGTAACAGTATTATATCTTCATAGAAAATGGCCGAAAAGACGCGCTTCGAAATGTCAGTGTATATCAGTACGCAACAGTATCGAGTGCGCGGCAGTTACGCACGAACGTAGAAGGTTTATCTACCGAGCAGCCGGAGGTAATTATTTCAAGGTCACTGCCGAGTTATAATACTGTTACTTTATTATACTGTGACTGTAGTAAGGTTTGTAGCCGTAAAGGGTTTGTGGCACGTAACAAAACCTGGAGCTATAGGTGCAACAGATGTGGGCACATACGAGCGAAACCATAAAAATAAACAATAAGAATACTGAATGTCAGTCGTAAGTGTCTTGTCTGCCGATGTGAATTCCAATGTAACTTATTCATACCAAATAAATTGAGAAAAGACGTATCTCTTTTTGAATGTAAATGAGATGAAGGGAAGGTTTTTATGAAATTTCTTGACTAATGTTATGCTTAGGATTTGGATATATTTTTTCAATTTTATAACTACGGGATGAGTTTTAATGATGGAACTTCAGGGTTAAATGCGTGACTGTTGAAGTTAGCAGCTCTATCAAATAGGAGGCTTCCAGTTTCAACAGATGCAGCTGAATACCAGTATTTTACAAGGAGCGACTGCTTATCTGACCTCCACAACCCAGTTAATGAGTAACACGATACCCCTTGGCATGCAAGACTGGTTGTCAGACTTTTAGACTTCTAACTAACCGTAACGACTGTTAAAGATCTACGAAAGACAGCCGGGACCAACGGCTTAACGTGCTTTCCGGGACACGGTATGAAAAGATCACAGGGAGATCACAGAGAAAGGTCACCCATCCACAGACCAACCACGGCAAGCGTAGATTAACCTGATCGATCGACCCGTGCGGCTGTTATTACTTAGCCCCGAGCCCCTAAGTTAGTAGCTCTATTAATCGAACACATAAACAAACACATGGCTTCTTGTACGTACATGACACCGGAGTCGCATGTTAGTGTTTTATAGTCCATTGAGGGTTGAACGAGGATTAAAAACCATTCAAAATTAAACAACTTTTAGGGGTTCAACATGGTCGGGGGTAAAAATCGTAGGGGTTGAACATGGACTAAACCGAATGAATATCGCCCATACGGCGCAACGCAGCGTCGCGCCGCCGCACTGCCGCCGCAATGGCGGCGGCGCCGCGTACGTTTATTTATTTATATATACTTTATTGTACACCACAAAAATATATAACGAAAGGAAAAAACAAACACTACAAAATATACAATGGGCGGCCTACGTTTTACCTTTTCATTCTGAGATGTTCTGAAATGTTTGCGGCTCCGGCATCATGTGCTTACAGGAAGCCTTACTGCTAGAACTGTATTATTTTCTTTTTTTTTAAGTAACCTGATAAAGGAACCACTCATGTACAATCCTTGCGACTGCCGAGGCTCAAGACCTCGCAATTTTATCAGCGGACAACCTAGTGAGATCATCTTGTACAGTCATCCTCAAAAATGTGCAACGAAAAAGTTCGATTGATTGTCTACAATTTGTGTTCCAAAATTGTGTAATATCTTTTTGAGGCTGGCTGTGGCTATGTTTCAATATTTTGTGCGTACCTACTGACAGTCAAAATAACGGCAAATTACGTAGATGTGTAATAGTGAATGAAATTAGAATTAATTGATGGATGCGGTGTCATTAACAATCCTATTAGCGCAAATGTGATTTCAATGATACTGAAATGCTGCAGTTTTATGTTTATTGATCATTCAAATTATGGCAAATATACGTACTTTGATACGCAGAATTGCTGATAGTATAATTGTGTAATATGTACCTACCAAATAAATGTGTAATTTGTATGCTTTCTGAACTCAGCAATAATAATTAACCTTACATTATTTCTAGGGACATAATATAATCGCTTACTTGGAAAATAAACTCATCATGACTGATTAGCATGAATTTGTTACCTACTTTTGAATATCTATCTATCAATGACGATGAAGTTTTTTGCCATTCTTCTTCAAACATTTGTTTTAGAAGGGGGCGCTTAGAATCAATTCAATGTTCTTGTAAATTTTGACGTTCAAAAGTGCCTTTTAAATAGCTTGAAATAAATGATTTGACTTGACGTTGGTATGAGCCATGCAACGGAAATATCAAAATTAGAGTTGACTGGTAACTTACAACGGCAACCCAACCGTGATCCCACACTATTGCGATTACCTATCAAACTAAGCCGTCCTTCTCTCTCATTCAACACAAAAGATTTGTCTTTTGTGTTGAATGAGAGAGATGGACGAATGGACAGCAATAAAACACGCCATGCTAATAACGTTGTAGATATCCAACTACATAATAGAGAAAACCCATAAATTGTCATCTTTTACTACACAAGTTTCTCACTGGTCCTAGATATATCGTCATGATTGATAAACCCATAATATTATTATGTAATCCTCTGCATCAGATGCGCCGATCCTCGTGTATATTCACGGCGGCTACTGGCAGGAGCTCTCCCGCGAGTTGTCGAGGTACCCAGCAGGCCCCCTCCACAAGTTCAGGGTGAAGACCATCGTCGTCGGCTATGACCTCTGCCCGACCGCCACACTCGCTGAAATCATCGGCCAAATAAGAAACGCTGCGAGATTTGTGTTTGAGTACGCAGAAAAAATGGCCACCAAGTAAGATAACCCCTCACCTAGATAAAATTGTAAACTAATGAACCGAAAACAGAGATAAGTCGACGAACTAGAATATTCCCAGTTTATGTAGAAAATGTACCTAATATTCAGTTCGAATTGGCAAGTTGAAACAATTAAGAGATAATTTATCAAATGATCAATTCAATATTCACAGGCGTGATTTAATGGTATTCAGACTCTAAATACATACTTGTGACCAGATATTAAGTACCTACCAACTCATTTTTATCGAAGGTAGCATACTACGCGTTTCTAATAACTAGGTATTTCCATTTGAGGAAACTAGTAAGAGCCTGCAGGCGTAGCATGAGCACCGTTTTGTCGACGGAAGAGTAGACAAAAATGACATTTCCTGTAGACAGTAGACAGTACGAGACGGCAGCAAAATAGAAAGAGTCAACTGCACTTTTTACGAAATTCACTCTTTTACATAATTCGACTCAGAATTCTTTGTTTTATCATAGGATTTATCGGTTGACCGTGTGATTTTGACAGCAAGGATAGAAAACTTTCTTCCGAAATAGTCTACATATAAAAAGTCCTAGACAAAGATCGTTAGAAATGAAAGACAAAATGACAGATTGTAGAAAGATTTCTACGGTGGATGTCAAAAATGAAGAAACGAACTGTCACTTTGTATAGAAAAAGCTATGTCTATTCTTCGTAGAGATAGAAAGCGCCATGCTACGCCTGCTGAAATGAAAAGCACAATATTGGTTATTGATTTATTTTAAAACAAAATACTTAGATTCTTTTCCCAAGCTTAAACGAAATCGTTACCTACCTAAGTCTTTATTAACTACTCAGTAGAAAATGTTCACTCCATCTTTCAAATTTCCAGAGGCGTGTACTTCGCGGGTCACTCGGCAGGTGCGCACCTCGTCGCCAAACTCCTCGCGAGTGCAGATTTCTTCGAAAGCACGCCAGGAGCATCCCGCCTTCAAGGAGCGTTCCTCGTCTCAGGACTATACGACCTTAGGGAGATTGTCCACACGTCTGTGAACGACGCTATCCAGCTCCCGAACGAGTGGGCAGTAACCCTGTCGCCCCAGTTTGACGACTTCACACACCTGCAAGGAAGGAGGATACGTTTATATATTTTAGCAGGACAACATGACAGCCCCACCTTCAAAAAACAATCCAGAGAGTTCTATGAGATCTTGCACAACACTTGCCTCATGCAGAATATGTATTTAGAGATCAAGGACGGCATGGATCATTTTGATATCGTTGAATGTTTCGCGAACGACAACAACTATCTGAAGAATCTGTTGATTCACGATATTCGCAAACATTTACTGTAGAGGTTCGGTAAATAAGGTTGTAGAAGGTACCTGTACTTCAGTCTCTAGTACCTGCCTAAAGTAAAATGCATTTTCTTGTGATTTTAAAATACCAAATGAAAAATGTATCGACGCATTTCTCTAAAATTTGGGAACAAATATTATTATTTGAAATAAAATCTGAAATTATTTTTAGTTAAATGAAAAAGAAGATTAATGCTGTCAAGATCACTTGCATCTTTCATCTGCTGTTATTTTATTCTAAATAATAATTAAAATATACTTAATTAAGATGAACTACGGTCCGTTGACCGCTTATTCATTTGACCGCATAGGGACTTTTAATTGCAATTGGTAACAAAATGAAATTATTGATATAATACCTGAAATGTTTGATATCTACAGTGTCTTATCAAAATATATGTTTATTTTTAAGCTATAAACTGTTGTATGTTAAAAATAAAGATCTATATGGTCGTATATTCTAGGCCTCAAGACATTGTATTCGTCTTGAATAGTTTATGACAAATATTTCTCGCACGAACAGCACTCGTAAATATTAGATAGGTACGTTTTTTAACTAGTCGCTATAAATAATTTTCGAAGTAATATTATGTACCTATGTTTGTAAAGCTGGGTATCCACTATTTTCGCGCATCAACTGTGACCGTAAGGCGGGTAGCACATCTCCGCCGCGAAACCATGCCTGCAATGTTTGCGCAGCGGAGGTGTGCCAATGCTTTGGCCGTTTTGCATAAAATCCATCACGACCAAACAGATGCGCGTAGCACATTTTGTGTGTAGACATAGGTAGTGAATATCCAGCTTAAGGCACCTGACCCATCGCCGACGAGGAAGCCACTAGCCATCAACGATTTCCTCGCTCAAGAAACGTTAAAAAGGTTGTAAGCCCCTTTTAAATTACGTATATTAATAGTTGATTGCTGACTATTCACACCGCCGGCGAATACTCGTTTGTTGCAGTGACAAGAGCTATCAAAGAGAGTAGGTACTCACACAGCGACACTCGCTTGGCAGGCAGAACACGTTAAGGGGGATGCGCTAGGGTAGCCCGCGAAATTCAAATTTTCTTACGTTTTTTGCAATTTGCAGGTTAGTATCAGGTTGTATGTTGATCGAAATATTATTAGCGCTCGTAACAAATATGGATTTACAGAATTATAAACATTAAAATCAGCAATACAACTCTCTAAGCTCATGTAAGTGCATTGAATGACTATTTCATGAAATCATGACATTTGACCAACCTGATACTGACCTGCAAATTGCAAAAAACGTAAGAAAATTTGAATTTCACGAGCTACCCTAGCGCATCAACCTTAAGTACGCATGCCAGCGAGTAATCGCTCGGCGCTATCGCGCACTCGCTGCTCGTTGCCCGCCAGCTTGTTTTAGTTGCTAGCTCTACTCGCTTCTGGTTAATCGCCGGCGGTGAGACAGGTGCCTTAGAACATAAGCATTTGTTTCGAAACTTTACGCATAATTTTATTTAATGATTATATTAATCGAAAAACTAGTTGTTAAGTTTTGCAATGTCATTGGACTTGTTACTGAGTAGTTTTTAAGTATTAGGTTAGAATGCTCACTATAATACAATAAATGATACATTTTTATACACACTTATCATTTAGACACCGTAAAGGCATCGTATCTTATTAAATAGTCAAATATAACTTATCGTCGAATTAAAAAAACCGGTCAAGTGTATGTTTTAAATAATTTTAAAATTATTTATTTTAAAATTATTATTTTTTTAAACTTAGATCTTGTTCTTGCTTGTTGTGGGACAAGCCGTGTAATTTGATATGTCACACAATTATTTTCCCCCGAAAAGTGACCGTCATATTCAAAATTCATATACCTAATAGTACCCTAGATGTTATGGGATTAAAAAAAAACACATTATAGTGACTAAACTATTGTATAATTTTGATTGATTTTTTGTAAGTATGGATACTGGGAACATCATTAGTTATACGAAGTTTAAATTAATGTCATATCATCGTCCCCACATTGTATTATAATTATGGTGGTAGTACTTACTTCCCTGGTCACAATGAGTAAAGCTACTATAAACGGCTGTCTATTCGCGTTCCAATTATGCGCGTCACCAAAAATGAGCCCGTATTATCTGTAGGTCTCGACTCTGAAGCTAAGCTGCGTCTCTGAATAACCGAATGAGGCAATATCCAAAACATACACAGATATATATTATCGGGGTTATTTATTAAGGCTCTTGCATACTGGTGCGATTCGTCGCGCGACGCGAATTAAAAAAAAACAATTTCTGAGAAAACTTTACGGAGAACAATGCGGCGGCGTAGCTTTGCGCAACAAATCGCGCCAGTATGTAAGAGCCTTAATAAATAACCCCTGCGATAGAATGAAGGTTGTCAATGTTGACTTCCAATAACAAATTGAATTTCAATTTTCCTAACTTCTTCATTTGGGATTTATTTTTTTACCTTCTTCATTCGTAGCCGATATTAGCATAATTTTGTAATATCTTATTTTAAACTTTAGAAAACTTTATTTTATTTGAGTTGTGCTGTATTTTGCACTGACTCGTTTTAAACAATATTTTAAGTAATCATTATTATAATAATTTTGACGCCGAGATTAAATTGCGTTTGTTTTATAAAATAAATCTAACGTCGAAACGTTTTGTGAACGTATTTTCAAACCCTCATAGTAGTTTGCGGCCTGGGTAATATTATAATGCTGTGAATTCTCAAGATAATGTAGTTAGCAGAGTTATAAAACACGTCAAGTTTCATTTCTCTAGCTTTTATACTTTAGATTTTATTAATAAGTACCTAAAATACGTCGATTTCGTCTCAGATTCACTAAAGCCATACATTTTGAACAAGCAATATGTAAGGTTTGTAGGGTTAGGCCTTGTAGAGTTACGGCCTTGACTCTACATTCGATCTGATAACTTTTTAACATTGAAAGCGATATGTGAATCTTGGCAATGGGTCCTAGTTGTCCCTGTATCGAATCATTAAAATTCTATTTTTATTTTTTAAGGTTTATGCATGCGAAAGGATACTGGTATTCAGCTGCATCCGGTTAGACTGGAAGCCGACCCCAACATAGTTGGGAAAAGGCTAGGCAGATTAATGCATACGAAAGAATAAACAAAATAATAATAATAAAGAGCTCTTGCACGTTACTCAATTTAATAAATCCACGATGATACCTACCTGTCTAATCAATCAACTGGAAAACTCGAAAAATGTTTGACATTTAAAATGTCAGCCGGCTACAAAGTTCGTTCTCACTTCGTTATGTGCGCTTGATGTCCCACATCTTATTTACGTCTCGTCGGAAATTACTCCGTTCCTAATTCAAGGGACGAAACGACCGGTTCTTGACTCGCGAATTAATTCCTCTCCGCGCTGTTTGTTCCCTTTGATCTTAAAGTTTAATTGAAACGCACCGAACATTCCGTGGTTATTGACTATACTATGCTAATTGAAGGTTAGTTTGAAGTTCTCTTCTCTTCTCCTCGTGTGACACAAGAGAGAATAGTCCATGCCGTGGTGGAAAGATCAGCCAGTATAGCCCGTTAGCAAGTTTGGTAGTGTGGTAAACTGGCCAGCACGCGACAGATGAGATTAACCACATTGACAAGACAGTAGGACTGCTGGCAGTTGCGAAAATTCAAACATACACATATATAGGTCGGTACTTAAACTCACTTCTTTTTCCTATAAGGGTAGGCCGTTCTGTATGGAAACTACAGAACGCCAACTAAGTACTACGATCCTGACATACTCCTTTTGCTTCGTTTACG
The DNA here is from genome assembly GCA_947363905.1 of Lithophane semibrunnea. Classification (NCBI taxonomy): domain Eukaryota; kingdom Metazoa; phylum Arthropoda; class Insecta; order Lepidoptera; family Noctuidae; genus Lithophane; species Lithophane semibrunnea. Next base: position 7,087,346 of record OX376188.1, on the reverse strand, counting down.
TTCATTCATCTGGGGGTCGGCCATTAATTTCCTGAATTTCCAGCAGTCATTAACAATTCTTCTAATTTGACACAAAAGCAATTCATAATGTGTGGACCATTTTACGAATCTCCATAGAAAACTGTCAAACAGATGAATTATTGCGTAATATGAATCGCACGCACGCAGATCACATTATGAATTCTCAGTTTGTGACATTTTACGATGATTCATAATATTTTCCTAGTATGATTCTGCCAAAGTGACTGTTTCAAGCCCCCTGGACATACACGCACGTTGGTTGCGAGTGCCACGCACCTGACCTTTCTACAGAACATCACCAATAAGTAGAAAAACACATTTGGGGAAAATTAAATGCCGAAATGTGGGTGGTTCTCAGCTGTTACTCGGGCGTTAATTATGATAAATTCTTTAGAAAAGGTATGTGTGTCGGGGACATAGGGGACCACGCTGTATAAAACCTAACTTTGCCCAAAACTCGATGTGCCATACACGGAGTACTTATTATAATATCTGTGGCCATACTAACGGCCGGTTACTTCTGTAAGGACCTTACGTTCTTAGATAATTCGTATGGTAAATATTCAAAGTAAATTTAAAACCTTTATTCAAACAAAATAAGAAGTGTCAAAGTTAAAAGGTCTTAATGGAAATCTGTTGGAATTTAGATACAAAGGAAAGTGATGTCTCTTTTCTAGATCCGTCATTAGAGAACCCAGTTTTAAGTAAATTCAGCTCTGGTTAATTTTATTATCGAACAGTGTTTTGTATAGCTCCCGGATTTTTGAAAAGACTAGTCTCCCAAATTACAATGTGTTTTCATTAAAAAAAATGAATAGAAGATAAACGACATTTTATAAATAAGGTTTTTACTACAGATCACCACTACCTACTGATTACCCCGTACCCAAAAATGTTGATGAAACTGCGCTATTATTAATAGGCGGCCTTTGACTTATACCCATTATCTAAGAGAAACACAAAGGACAGGACTTACGTGCGTATGGGAGGACGCCGTTACCCTGTTCATTGTTGAACGTCAGCGCAAAAAGTTTGGTATTCCCGCCATCCAAGATCCCACAATGGCTGCGGTTCTCCTTATTTTCTTCCAATAATACTATGAAAACATTTTGCGGTCCAGTAAAAACAAATATTGCCGTATCTAAGGAGGAATTTGTATAAGGGCCCGAACACACGTACCACAACTACACCACTACGACAACACGTGGAGGGGCAGTAACGCCCCTCCACGTGTTAATTTGTATCAAAATGAATAGTTTATTCACACGGACCACATCTGGCCGTCAAAATGAACCATGTAGGCGATAGCGCTCACAGCAAGGCGTTGTCGCATCTTCAAAGTTCTCGCTGGTAGTTCCAGCAAGACCGCGCACTAGCGGCCGGCAGTATCGTAAACACAACGATCTGTCTGTCTGCAAACACAATCCACAACGTAACCACATCGCAACTACTAGCGACAACGCAACTGCAAGAAGTTGCAGCGACACTATTCACACGTAACCACTGCTTGACCACATTTTGTTACTGCGATCTCCGATGTGGTGTGGTTGTGGTACGTGTGAACGGGTCCTAATCTTTACAGCTAAATAGTGTTTCGGTCCTTTCTTATTTTCTACAGAGTGAAAGTAACTTATTAACTACTACCTACGCGACTGATATGAGTGACATAGTTATCCCCAAAAGAAATAGGTCGGTAGGTATATAGACTACCCTTTTCTTTCCGGAGGTGTTATAATACGCTACTGGAGGTTCAATAATAAAATAAAAGGGTGCGGAAAACCAATGATTTTTCTTCTACATTATGTTATGAATGTAAGTGTTCAACGACCAAACTGACATTTTTATTCTATTGGCTAGTGGCTAGCAAGCACGGTAAGCTTACCAACAGGAAGGTAAGTGGGCAGCGCCGCCTGGAACATCTGCAACAGGTACCAGAGACATCGCAGATGCGTTGCTTTCCCTGCGGGGTAATTGCGTAACACAATAACAGACCAATGGTTGTGATTTTGACAGTTCAACACTATTCAACTACACTCATTGTGTTATTTACGTTGTTGAGCAGACAAAATTTTAAAACATACGAAGCAATGGATGAGCTCCTTCAAAATTATTCAGATTGTGATTGAAAGCGTGTTGCGCAATTAGGGTGCAATGTCTAATGTGCCTATAATTACACCGGCATTGACTGATCTTAAAACTGGAACATGCACTGCTGCTTAGAGGCAGAAAAGGTGTCGTGTAGTAGTATACACTGTCCTCCAAAACATAGTACCACACTTTTAAAATTGCAATTTCTCCTAAACTTAGTACCACACTTTTAAAATTGCAATTTCTCCTAAACTTAGTACCACACTTTTAAAATTGCAATTTCTCCTAAACTTAGTACCACACTTTTAAAATTGCAATTTCTCCTAAACGTTTTTTATTTCAAAACTCTGGCTTTTACAAAGCCAGAGTTTTGAAATAAAAAACGTTTTATAGCAAATTTCATCAGCTTTCTTGGAAATTATAGTTTATTATACATAAGTAACGTTCCCAAAAATAGCCATTTTTAACTTACCTACTGGCAAAAACTGAAACAACATTTATAACTAGTTTTACGCCTTATTTACTTTTTTTTTTGACACCTTGGCTTTTGAATTAAAATTCATCGATAGAGAAATAAATTTGAAAACAAAAAGATAGAGTCAAAAGTTGAAACAATTTGAAAAGGAATGTTTTTGTTGAATGTTTTTTTAGGCATTCCTTAAAAGACGGTTATCGTGTATAAAGTTTTTGTAGAAAATATTAAATTCTTTTTGTAATCCTTTTTATTTCGAAAATATGTCTTGTGTAATTTAAAAGTTATTGCAGTTTTAGAAGTGTGGTAGGTACTAAGTTTTGACGGCCAGTTTCTCGTGCGAGCTCCTTCACCACAAGACCCTTCACATCGAGTTCTACACTACCTACGGCCCTACAGCAGACTCTTTAGTATCAAGAAAGGGTAGATTAATTAGTAAGGGCCGGGCGGCATATGTGGACCATTTTTCATCACTTGGGTATGCCTGAACTCCTACAGCATCTCCAAAAAAAATATTTCTTTCCAGTAATTAAACTCTTGTATACCTACAAGATATCATGTGTATAAATAAGAGTTGTATTTACATGTTACTTGGTAAACCTTCCCTATGGTAGGTACTCAAGTAATTCCTCGTCCATCAAAGTGAAATGAAACCGTAGGTCCCTATCACAACATACCTCCATTTCATTTTGTCTCTAGCAAAGCTTTTAAAACGGAAGGTTATTTAAAAAGACAAATATTTACAAAATTATCTCAGTTGTGTACAGAGCTTAGAAATAAATTACTTATTTAGGGAGGAATCTCTTGGTAAATTGTGATCTCTATCAAAGGATGTAATGATTAGAAGATGTTTTTGATGAGTTAGGTAAATACCTGACGTAGTACAAGACAGCTTAATATCCATGGATTTTCATTGCTTTGTCTTTCTGGCTTAGCTTAAGTCACTTTTCTTCTCTTCACATTTACTATTCATAATGTAAGTTACTTAGGTATGTATCTACTGTATGTACTTGGCATTTTGTTGTGACGCTTGCACAAAATATTTTTGTATCATCATCATCTGGCTAGCCTTTTCCCAACCAAGTTGGGATTGGCTTCCAGTCTAACCGGATGCAGCTGAATACCAGTATTTTACATGGAGCGACTGTCTATCTGACTTCCACAACCCACTAACTGGGTAATACGAATACCCCTTGGCAAAACAGGTCGACTGTCAAAGATCCGTGCTTTCCGAGGCACGGAGGAGTCTCGATATGTAAAGATGGTCACCCATCCACGGACAAGCCCCGGCAAGCGCAGCTTAACCTGATGGATCGACCCGTGCGGCTGTTATTACAACAAAATATTTTTGTATATTTACTTTTTTTAACCAAGTAGTCTGTTAGTATAAATCTGCAATTCAATGCCATTTTAAATTCAATACATTGACAGCAAATTGACAGGTGTACTTTAATATGTTTACGTACTGCTTTAGATTTACCTACGGCTACTACTTTCTCTAATTATAATTTCCCATGCGAACAGAGTTTGTGAGAAGGTTATAGTAATCCATGTATATCTAAGTAAAAAGAACTTTGAATGTCCGCCTTTGTACCCTTTTTTTGAGTTCGAAAAGTTGAAATAAATAAACAAAAAATAAACTTTAGAAGTAAACAAGACATCGGCGCTTCTTCAAATATCGATTAAAAATTATAAAATAATTTTCCGATTTACTACAGAAGTAATCAACAACGTAACTCAAAAACACAGTGTCAACAACGTGTAACTTAACTGAATAACAGGCCAACAAGTTACAAAGAAGTGGACAAATGATGTTCAAACAAGACCAACATAATAACATTATACAGTTTGGAGAAGGAGCCTTAAGGTTCGTTCACGAATGAAATTTCAAGCTTAGCCCTTTGGGTGAGTTTGATGAGCCTATTTTTAACCGACTTCTTCAAAAAGGAGGAGGTTCTCAATTCATCTGTATGTTTTTTTTTTGTTATGACCCCCATTGTGAAGATTCCATCCATTGTTTCAGTGCCATCACTGGCAAAACACACTAGAAGAGGAAATTAGTACCTACTAGGTAAAAAACCTACGGTGCCCAGACCTGGTCGTTCACCGAGTCGCAAAAGGTCCACCTTGGGGTTTGCCAAAGTGCAATGGAGCGCAGCATTCTGGGCGTAAACTGAACAGACAGAATACGAAACACCACGTTGCGCTCCAAAACGGGGATCCTAGACGTAGGCAAAAAGGCTGCCAAGCTAAAATGGGATTGCCGGGTCATGTCAGCCGAATGCATAGCGACCGCTGGGCAACAGTCTCCACACGGTGGGGGCCTGAGGATGGACGGCGCCGCCGAGGCCGGCCCAGGAAGAGATGGAGGGACGATCTAGACGCGTACCACAAGGGTTGGATCGAGGTGGCCCTAGAAAAGGATGTTTGGAAGGATTTGGGGGAGGCCTTTGCTCAGCAGTGGGACAGTATGGGCTAAAATAAAAAAAAGGTAAATAAACTACCACCGGTACTGCCTTGGGTGTGGTCGCAAGCGCTAGTGCCATCAGATCCTGGGTACATTTCCCGGGAATGTCGCAGTATCAGCCCGGAGTCTGGATTTGTGCCCGGATGGAAAAAGGCTCGCCCCCAGTTACATGGGATTTAAACATAGGTGTACTATAGGTACACCTCTGCCTAACCCTTCAGTGAATACAGGTGTGATGTTATGTTATGTTAGGTACAAAAAATATATTTTCACTTGAAATTGTAAGCAGACTGGGAGATGTTGCCTAATAAATAAGGCAAAGCCAATCACTTATTTGTAAGTAGGCATTTTTCCAAGGAGATCTTTCTCAGAGACATTGCTTATCTACTAGGGAGGTAACAAGCACGTTAGTATAAACGCAAATCTGTTTGAGGAATAAAATATGAATACACCGAGGTGTAGAGGAAATCTCGGCTTATCTCGTACAGCCCTCGGCATATGGATTTAAAGGAAACTCTTTGTCGTTTGTTTTGTTGTTTAATAGTATTTAGTATTTATGCATGTTGAGTGCTGTTTGTGAACCGACGACTTCATGAAGGTCGTGGGAATCCGATAGTTGTGGGAAGCACAGGATCACCGATCTATTCTCTAAAAATCTCTCCGTGAAAACTTAGGTTTGAATTGAGCTGTCAATAGTGTCAATCCCTAGCATCAGGTGGAATGACAGCTCATTTCACCTTCACGGTGACATTTTTTCAGAATAGATCGGCTGGTCGTTGTAGCGATGGGTTGTAGCCTTGGGAATGCGTAGTATATACGAACCTAGATAGAAATAGCTGTGGACTCTTTCCTCCCTCGTCATTTTTCTTTAAATATAACATAACACAAGATGACGCCTGTATTCTCCGTTTGCGGGAAAGTCCGAAAGGGATACCGGGACCTTGGCAATAGGCAACTGAAGGAACACGGGTGGGTTTTAGTCAGTAAAAGTCTGACACGCCCTTCCGCTCCGCCCAGAGCGGGAGAAGTCATTTGATGATTTCCCAAACACAAAAAAAAAGTGATGCAGAGGTGTACTTGTAGTACACCTACATTCGCCAGTTATATTTCAGTCCCGTGTAATAGGGGGATAAGCCTATTGCCACCAAAAGGGCATGAATACAGTTTTTTTTTTTCGATATTCTTGGTTTCCAAAACCGGAGTCTTAACTGATATTTTTTTTGGCCGTACCTACATGTAAGCCATATTCCTACATAAATATTAATAGGTACTCCTTGTAAGCACAATTTCGTGTCTACAGACGAGACGTGAGTTATCCAGAAATAAGATTTCTACACTGTACACAAAATTGCTGGTATTTGTCATCACTCGAATGATATTGAGTGAGCACCTTCTATTTGTTCACAAAATCCACGTCCATAACCTTTATTCTAGACATGAATACTTCTATGAATGATTTCTGTTAATTGATTTTAACAAACACTTTTACAAGTCTATGATAAAAGTTATGCTATAAAAATAGTTTAATCAAAACTGCGGAATTTCCACCAAGCAAACTTGTAAGATATGTGAAAATATAACCTTTTGATAAATATAACCTTTTGTAACTTTGAACATGGGACCACGTCAGACATATCAAAACAAAGTAGCTGTTTTACAAAAGTGCAATATGTAGGACTTACCTGATCAAATGCCGAAAGGCGAAACCCCTCCGTGCTTCGGAAAGCACGTTATGCCGTTGGTCCCGGCCCCGGCTGTCATTCGTGCATCTTTGACAGTTGTTACAGGTAGTCAGAAGCTCAAAAGGCTGTCAACCAGTCTTACCAAAGAGTATCGTGTTACCCAGTAACTGATTTGTGGAGTTCAGATAGGCAGTTGCTCCATGTAAAATACTGATACTCAGCTGCATCCTGTTAGACTGGAAGCCGACCCCAACATAGTTGGAAAAACGCTTGGCAGATTGAGATGACGAATGAGGCACAAAGTATCACCTTAAAAAAATAATATGTATGTAGGCATGGGCGTACCCGGGGGGGGCAGGGGGTGGCAGCTGCCCCCCTGGAAATCTCGCAGAACATAAACGAACTAACCTAATTACTTATCAAAGTGTAAACGGGGCCTTATGCTCTAACTTTTAAATACGCGCAGTAGGCACTGGCAAAATGCACGGTGCAATTGCCAAGAAACCGCGCGCGACGATGGCGGACGAAGATCACCGAATCTAGCCGAGCGTTCGAACGCTGGGCTGTATTCGGTAATCTTCGGTATGTCTTTTGTAGGCTGTTTGCCCTACACACACACTACATATACCTAATGTTTCATGTAGGTGTGTTTGTTTAGTGTGTATGACAAAACAGCCGCGAACGATCCGACTTAAAAAGTCTGACTTGCCCCCCCCTAGGCCAGAAGCTGGGTACGCCCATGTATATAGGTATGATTTTATACTTCACATTTCAGCATGACATCACACTTGAATAATTTCCGAGCAGGTAGGTATTGGCCAAACATTTCAGCACACTTCTTGAACAGAATCTCGATGCGGTGAAATCAAACCATTTGAGCGGAAAATTATGTCTTCACTCGTAAAACACGTTAATATCAACTTGATCGATTATGCATGAAATAAATTGGGATTTACTTTTATTTTTTCACTATTTGGCTACCATTTTTAGGGTTCCGTACCCAAAGGGTAAAAACCCCTATTACTAAGGCTCCGCTGTCTGTCTGTCTGTCCGTCTGTCACCAGGCTGTATCGCATGAACCGTGATAGCTAGACAGTTGAAATTTTCACAGATGATGTATATCTGTTGCCGCTATAACAACAAATACTAAAAACCAGAATAAAATAAATATTTAAGAAAAAAATCACGTTTGTTGTATGGGTGGTATCCCATACACCAAACGTGATTTTTTTGCCGTTTTTGTAGATAATGGTACGGAACCCTTCGTGCGCGAGTCCGACTCACACTCGGCCGGTTTTATTTTGTATTTACTTGTTAGATGGAACTCTATTAGAAAAATATAATTTAAAAAGTTAATTTTAAAAATCCTGTCTGGATTACCTTGTCCAAGCGCGACTGAGCATGAGGTTCGATTCCTAGATCAGGCAAAGTGTTATTCGGTTTTAACGCCAGGAATTTCTTAGTAGCAGCCCGGTGTTTGAATTTGTGCCCGATCGATGGCAATAGGCTCACCCTAGCAATGGGATTAAAATATAACTGGCGATATGTGGGCTTTCGGGAATTACAGGCGAAGGTAATGTTATGTAACTAAGAATAAAAAAAAAATGTGTTTTTAATTTTTCTTAATAAAGATCTTACGAAATAAGCAGATCCTGTTATCGTTCCTTATATATTACTAGTAGCTTTTGCGCGCGGCTCTGTCCGCGTAAAATTTCTTGCTCCCCGACGCGTTCCACACGGGCAGGTGTTGCGATGCAACGGCCACCAGATATCTATGGGCCACCCCGTTGCATCGCATCGCCTGCCCACGCTATTTCTTTGTTTTCGCTCATTATCGCTCAGCATTCTTTCTATATGCCTTCCTCAAGAATTAGGCTTTGAAAAAAGTTTTTTTCAAATCCGAAGTTCCAAAGATTAGCGCGTTCAAGCAAACAATAAAAAAAAATCTTCCGTTTTATTATTAGTATAGATAGCAACTCTATAAGCAATCAAGTCCACGTAGATTAGCACATCGCAACAGAAAAGTAGGTAGTTTCATAAGAAATTGCTTCTAATGTACAAATAATTTATGATGCTGAATCTGCACTTTTCTCCGAGTTTGTCTAAGTATCGTCTATTTGCAGAATATGTCGAAAATATTCTGAATGTGTCCGACTCGAAAGCAAACGCGGGTTACGTAGGAAGATGTGGTGGAAATAAGTACATTGTTTATTCATTGATAAACTAGCTTCCACCCGCGGCTTCGGCGGCTTCGACCGCGTGGTATGTCGATATAAGTAGCCTATGTCCTTCCCCGGGATGCCATCTATCTCCTTGCCAAATTTTATCGAAATCCGTTCAGCGGTTTAGGCGGGAAAAGGTAACATACATATTACAGACAGACAGGCAGAGTTACTTTAGAATTTATAACATTAGTATGGATTAGAAAAAAATATAGTAACTGGCGAAATGTGGGTGTACTAGGTCACCTCTGCCTAACAGAGGAATCCCTTCGGGAATTTCAGGCGCGATGTGATATGTAGCAAAAAAAAATATTTATGGGTTTTGAGTAACCGTTCCCAAATCCTCTAAATAGTTAGTTTTTTCACTTACCGTGCTAAAGCATGCTACAGCAAGCAAATAAACTGCACAATAGCTAAAGCCATGCATGAGAAGCCAATCTGAACACGCGAACCTGCATCAGTTGAGCAGAAACAAAGTCTACCCGCATCTGCTTTATAATGTTGTAAACACAATGGAAATTTTATTCTTTCTACTAGCTTCTGCCCGCGATGTCATCTACGTGAAATTTCTTGTCTCCCCGAACCACCCCGTCGCATCGCATCGCCTGCCCGCGCTATTACTTCGTTTTTGCTTAGCGTTTTTTCTGACTTTTTTTCTTATTGCTCGGCTCCTAACGGTCGAGCGTGACGGTACTAGCCTTTCTCGAGAACCCGGCTAACAAAACAAAAACGATTTTTTTAAATCCAGGGATATTTTTTAAAATAGTTCCAGAGATTAGCGCGTTCAAACAAACAGTCTTCAGCTTTATTACTAGTACCTACCTATAATAGATAGACACAAGCGGAGAATGTAACTAAACCTATAATACAAGGTCAAATTAAATTAAATAGAGAAACTTCACATGCGTGATGGGTATAAAACTATCGCACAGGAATCAAACTGAAGTCTTTGGGCATTCCGAATACCAGCTCCTAAATTTAATTAACTCCAAGTTATCCGCTAAAACTGGAAACTGCGTACAAAGTTACCGTGCAAGTTAGCGTTGGGCGGGCTTTGGGCGGGCGGCAGAGAGTCGCGAACCGCCGCCCTGGCTACACCGTGCCCGCGCCATGTGATCCAGCCATGCGATCGTACAAAATGTCCAACTAACTAAAACAATATATAACTAATAATATAAACAACAATATAATAATTGTTCTTAAACACGTGAAGCTGCGAAGCAATACTACTCTTATTCTCTTTAAAAATAAAGTTTAAAGTAGTTTTTAAGTTTAAACACCAGTATTATTATTACCTGTTGTTGTTGTGCTTTTTGTCTACTTTAAAGGTAAGTTTGTTTTGTTCTAACTTTTAGTGACTTGAAATATTTTTTGTAGCCACGGATTTGTTACTGACTAAAGTTGAGAAGTTATTTTAAGCGCGTAAAGTTGTAAAGAATTTCTTGAATATTTCATGTATTTCTTTCGATTATCCTGTATGATTAAATTGAGTAACTACATTAGCTGTCACAACTTCTTAATTTCCAAATATGTATAACTAACTTTGACTAGCGACGGTCTGCTTCAGGAAAATAAAATTCTTAATTTTTACTTAAAAAATAAAATACTATCTACTATTTAGCCGCTCGCTACAAACTGCAAGCCAACCCCAAAAACTTTTTATCAGATTATAATAAGTTCTAGTCACTGACAATAATAAAGCAAGAAATAGATGCAATACAATACCTGTAGTCCTGTATACTAATAAAGAGTATGATGTAAACCTTTAGATTCATTGTTAATTAACAGGTTTGTATTAGAATTCATGAGGACTCCAATTTACAAACATTGGATCTGCTCGGTTTGAAAAAAGTTAAGTTTTTTACCAAAACAGTTTATGACAATCTTAAAATACACACGGAATTTTAGATCTCATCAAAACATCCAGTACTTATCCCAATTTATTTACCATCGGAGCACCATTTCTCTTTCGATTCCCTTTTCTGAGCATAAACTTTAGCAGAGTCCATTCGTCCTTTCTTTAGTCCTCCAATAGCCGTACACCATACATACTCAAAACATTCCATACATGATCCCCATTCCTCCACATAACATGCCAATACCATGACAATGAAGATCTCTCCATAACTTCCCAGCCACCGGCCTCCTTCAGACGGAATTTTGCGCCCTGTCCTAAAATACGGAAAAGGGACGCTCATTGAACTTAACATAACATCACGCCTCCTGTATTCCCTATAAATATTATACATAAATACAAATAGGCAGAGGGGTTTACACTGATAAGTAAGCCTTTTTTGTCAGCAAAATAGCTAAAAACACATTTTAAACAATGTAGTTACCTACCAACTAAATTCAGATTTTGAGAATTTTATGTATACCCTATAATCATTAAAAATATCTCCAATAAGTTTGTTAATAAGGAGTTTGATGCACTTCTACCATGTTTGGAACAACTATTGAAAGAACTTTCGAAAAATTCAAATACGAAACTCCATCGTCAGCAGATGTTTGGTTAGGTACCTACTGTCACAGTTTATATTCGTGAAATATTAGTAGCCAAGGGGTTAAAGTTTACCTTATTTTAACTCTTATGTAAAAAGACCCTTCACGAAGCCGACATCTGCGTATACTATACGTCAAACTAAGTAGCTTTGTGCAAAAATAATTGCTGGGAAACTACCTTTATTTTTGGTATGTAAATTCGCTGTTTACGGTAGTGCGCAATATAACACTCAAAAAACATTGTGCTTATAGGTGAATGCAACGGTACACGGATCGTGGGAGAATAAAGTCATGCCATTTATTACTTGTTTTTGTAAAAAAGTTGGAAGTTTGACCTTCAATATCTACGTAACCAGAAGGTTCCTAGGTGGTCCAGTACAAAAAGTGATCAAAATAGCGGGAAGAATCTCTAGGTTTCGTTAAGGGTTATAAAAGTTCAGATAAGTTTAGAGTTCATGTGTAATAAACAATGAAATTATTTGAACTTTTAACTACTTTTCCTATAAAAAAACTGAAAATACAACCTAAATAAAATTAATCACATCATCGAAATGCCTAATTCTAAGTCCTATGTGTGGAACTGTCTGCACCGAATAGGTTGAGCCTTGGATTTGAGCCGTGTCAAGGCTCATGTAAAATTTAGTCGGTGCCACCACCGCAAAGAAACGGTCAAATTTATTACCGTGGAAAATGGCGTTCTTTACGTGAAAGTTTTTAGTAAAAATCGCAAGTACAATTTCGTACAGAGAGAAACTCATTCACACTTTCGCTGCTCGTGAAGCAAACCTGAATAATGAGTATATAATAAAACTGCTGTGCTGTCTGTAAAAAAATTACGTGTGGGTAACTCTTGAAGGAATACCCATTCTAATTTAAGAAACATTCTAGTTGTAGCCAACTCTTATTAAAAGGGGGCATTCCCTTTGTCAAGTTCTCAATTTTACCAAATGAAAATATTATATGATATATCGGTCGGTATATATCGGTAGTAGTGCACTAAAATAATTCCAATAATTTACATCCTATCACTAAATAATAATATGGAATGCGTTTCCAAATATGGACCATATTTCTATCGCCAAAATACATTTAAAAAATGGATGTGAATACTATGGATAAGTAAATATTGAGCGCAGAGTTGTGTGTAGTCCCGCCAAATAAAAAAACATATTTAAAGAATCCACTGCCACCATATTTCAGTCACCATTAATCATTTCGCGAAATACAAATTTTCAGAAGAATAAGGCTTAAGTTTGAATATAACGGATGCCATTCAACATTTGCCACAACATAAATCAATGTCTTCCTAGCGAAACATAGTAACGGGTGTAACTGTATAATTATATGGACGGAGTATAATGCCCCTCTGTAGTCATAACTTATTATAAACTGCCGCTTATTTTTTTTCTTCACTATTGTGAAAAATTATATGTTATTATATATTTTCCATTATAAAAACAAAATCAATGCAAAAAATGCCGAAACAAAAACATTTCTTGTGTTTTTATTATCCCCCGTTATTTTTGAATTTTATTTTATTTTTATTATTATTTTGTTGTTACTTATAGCGACGATAGCAGTAAACGTTCTGTGAAAATTTCAAGTGGCTAACTTTTACAGTACAATATTTTAAGGGGTCTGCCCGGTTTGGGCGGAGCACCACCGTGTCCTCGTGGACGCGATGGTCTCTCGCGTCCGACCCTGGTCCAGGCCATGGTACGGAGCGAGAGGGCCTGGGTAGTTGTCACCTACTTCTGCGAAGCAGTAATGCTCGCGAAGAAGGAGGAAGAACGCGTGAGGGAGGGGCATTTGACAAAAACAAACTGAAGGAACACGGATTTAGTCAGTAAGAGTCTGACACGCCCTTTCGCTCCGCCTAGAAAGGAAGAAGTTATTTGATAATTTCCCAGCCAAAAAAAGGGGGTGGAGGGCTAAAATAATGGCTAATGGCTAATTTGGGACAATTGTTTAGGATAATTGAACCCTAAGCAAACAAAGTTATTATTTTTTGGAAAACCACACCGTTCCACATTTCGTCGTCGAAACGATCCACCTGTACCCTATCTTTATAGGATTAAGAAAGGTATGCTAACACCGACTAGCTTAAAATAAAAAAATAGACCTTTAAAACCAACCACGCTTCCGACCATTGGGCTAAACTCGCCTAAAAATCCAAAAAAAAGCCGTTATTGGAGTCTGACTGGCGTATCTTTTCAATTTAAAGCGATATGCTCTTTAACTTTGGCAGCACAATTACGATCTGAATACATGAGTGTACGCTACGTGCCCCACTTGCTTGTCAAAATGAAATTGGGAATCGTAATGTTGAATTCGAAGCAAAATCAAGTTTGGAATCGAATTAGCTCGGATTGGCGGGATGGGTCGGATTTATGATTTATCTCTCTATGTTTATTGAAACTGTCGAGTACTTAGGTAGATAACTTTGTTATTTCTGGCAACCCAGATTGGTCATTGCGGTCAGATCTAATCGCACTGAACACATGATTATTGTTTATATCAATGTAAAAGGTTTTTAAATAGATTTATGGTCTGATGGGGACTGGTTTATCTTATACCGTTTTTACACTCTAATCCTTAGGTACTGGTTTTTTTACAGAGAACGGCTAAGCTGGCGTTAATCAGTGCAAGTTCTCTGCGATTTCCTTTGTGCACTTATTCAGTCAAAGTAACAAATTCAAAGGAAAAATACATGGTTTAATATAAAATATTGAAACATGTATTTTTCCTTCGATTTGAATCTACCGAACATAAAACCTATCACTTATGTAGGACATGGTTCTGTGTTAGTTTCTCGTTTTTGTGGTCATTATAAGGTCGTTTATCTACATCGTGCATTATCAAGTTTAAAGTCAAAACCAGTAACGGTACGAAACCAAAATATCTCTTTCCACGTTTTTTTTTCACTATTGCTGTACTTTACGTGAGATAGGACACCGTACAGTCATGAAACTGATTCAAATTGTGACGTTAGCATTATAATTAAGCGACGTTTGTTGATAGAGTAACATTTGCGTTTTGTTTTTATGGAAATTGGGCGAAAAACTAAAGGATAGTGTTACTTTACTTTGACAGGCGACAACGACCCAAAGGTCGTGACGCTCAGTTATTCTCTATGCGCCGATCACGACCAAAACGCGTCATTGAATTTATTCTAAAAACACTACCTGCTGTCATGACCGGCGTGTAGCTACGTTCTTTAGCTACACACTCATAGGCGATTCATTTTTCGTAACGTGTGGGGTGCAATGCGTCGAGCTGGATGGTGTCTATGTGCGAGTTTTTTTATTTTATTTTTTATTAAAAATATAAATTGTTTTATTTTGTATTATAAAATTTATTTAGTTATTATACAAAAAGTAGCAAATGCATTACTTTTTTAGTTTTTTCTTATTGAATTTACAACAATGCCGTAAATGGCATATACAGGGGAATGCGCGTTACAAAATGCTTGGCTGTGAAAGTGTATAAAATAGTGTAATAAACTCAGATAAACCACCCTGGTAATGGTGTTACTCATAATTTGAAGTACCTTTATAGCACTTCGTTAAGCGTGGAATTACCTGGAACTGTAAAGGGCGCATCAGACGAATGCCGACGCCTCCGTGGCCGTCCATCAGCGACTAAATGAGATGAGCGTAAGGAATCTTCAGGAAATTCCAACAGCATTCATTAGTGATGGCTGAACCTTAATGACCGTCTGCTAATTGATACCATTTTTATTCATTAGCACTTCAGTAATAGACATTATTGGTGTTAATGAAGTCAGGTATGCTTGAACGCTTTTTTATTAATTGGTAGTACGTACATTAGCAGCTAGCATGAAAAAGAAAAACGGCCGATAATCATTTTCAAATAGAACTTAGTTTTATATCTTTGCTACGAATGCTACACTAAACCATTTCGTAGTCTCGTAGCACGCGTAGCCGCGTAGCATGCGTAGTCGCGCAGTACGCGTAGTTGTGTCACTTGGAGACTGGGTTGCATGATTTAATTAAACAAAATAGGTACCCGAAACAAAATAAATTAAAATAAAACATCTCTCCGGGGGTTTGCTTTACAAAAAAAATTGGAACAATAAACATTAGCGTTTAATTTGTTGTATATATTTTGTTTTATAACTACATAAATGAAAATAAAAAGTTTGTTTGGCACAAGTAACATTGAATCAGGGCGGACTTTAACTTATTTTTAATTCATAAAGAGAAAATTACCATTCAACAAGAAACAACAAACGTAACATAAAGTCATTGATATAAAGTTCAAAGTTTTATGCGAACTTAATATAAAAACTTAAACCGAACTGCACAGGCCGGTCAAATAATCGCATTGACGCAGATTGACTGAAGTACTAAGACTTTTTCTTTACAAGAATAACTTTCCTCGACTACTTAAGCCGTAAGTACCAACGTACTGTTACCAACACTCCCCCTCTAAACTTTAGTGTGTCTGAAATTTGCATAATTCCAGTAATATACCATTTTATTAAAAAGATTTTTCTCGTGACTTTCAAACTCTAATGATCCTTTTATAAAACTTTGTGTCCCATTCAAGAACCTTTTAGTGCAATTGTAATAACATTATAGTTATTTATGCAACTGTTATATATTAAGGGGTATTAAAACACAAATGTGAGTTTACCACATGGGTGTTTTAATGCCTAATTATTTACAGCAAGATTTTATCTTCACCCATGTTATGAATCCTCTATAAAAGGTTCTTTGCAAAAATGGCGGGATACGACGCACGTGGATTCGAATTTTTCGAATTCGAATAAACTATTTTTTTTTTTAATTACTTTGCTTTGTTAGTGAAACGCGCCTGCTTGCTTGACAGCTTTCTTTTTTTGAAATGAGTTGCATTATGAAATTTAGTACAAGATTATAACACCCGTTTGGATGATAAATATAATGATTACTATGACACTGGTTGTTTTAATATTGACCATAAGCTAACTGTTTCAGAAACTTTTATAGAGGTTTATACACATATCCTCTATAAAGTCTCAATATCGTGAGTGTAGATGAAATTAAAAATAGTATGTCTGCACCTTTGTTTCTCATAATCCACGTTGGTGATATAAATAGCACAAACAATAAATTCTCTGACTGAGAACTAAGACTGCCTCGTTGGTCTAGTGGTCCTGGGTTTGATTCCCAAGTCGCAAAGTGTTATTGTGTTTTTAAATCAAGAATTTCTCAGTAGCAGGCGTAGTGTGAATTTGTGCTCCGTTGATGGCATTAGGCTAGCCCCTATTACATTGGACTTAAACATAACTGGCGAAATGAGGGTGAAACTACTATAGGTACACCTCTGCCTCTCCTTTCTGGGATTACAGGCGTTATGATGATAATAAATTCTCTAATACACCGTATGATATATTTATTTATTGTAAGTACGTACATATACAGGGTGTTAGGGTAAGCACCGTTATCCTTGCAATCAGTGCAGTGGTTTGGTTTCATTTATAGAACGTAAAATCAATGGAAAATTACTTTTTTTTTTTTTAAGTCTACCTTTTCCCACAATTATATTTCACCCTTTGACCCTATGCGCTAGGGCAACGAATTTGCGTCTCAACACGGGTGCGGACGTTACCAGACTGGCCGCGAGAAGACCCCTCCCTCAGTCAGTCAGCTGTTTCGCTAGCGAGCACGGTGTCGGATAGAAACTTTTTAAAATCTTTTAATGAAAATAACGTTTCTTTTTTGTTGTTATCGGTCATTTATTTTTATATTTAAGTCAACTACCCATGGTTTGAGTGACAACGGTGTTTACCCTTACACCCTGTATATGACTTTATGTTACAACCGTTTCAGACAAATTGAACTTATTTAATTACACTTGACGCCTCTCATTGCCAGCCTTTGCCTTTGTTCTAAATATAGCATCGGCTCCAAAAATGTGAGTGGAAACATTTGCTTGAGTATGTAATTTTATTGCTTTATAAGATATTCAATGAAGAAAGATGAATGAACGTGGAAGGGGTGAAGATGACGAGCGATGAAACGCATGCGACTAAGAGAGTGAAGAACGTAAACGTTGTTGGATGAAGAGGGAGACCGGAGATATAATAGATGGATTTTGTTAGGGATCATAATATACAGTAGTTTATCATAATAGATAATCATAATAGATCATAATATACAGTAGTTTATCATAATAGATAATCATAATAGATCATAATATACAGTAGTTTATCATAATAGATATTCATAATAGATCATAATATACAGTAGTTTATCATAATAGATTATCATAATAGATAATCATAATAGATCATAATATACAGTAGTTTAATAACATTAGTTTTTGTTTATGCTAAACCCGAAAAGGAGTAATTGTACTCATCATTTTGAACAACTTTTTCTATGGGACCAAACATGAAATCGCGAAAAAAATTCAGCTGTTCCATACATTTTGTCGATTTAAGTGAACACAAATGTATGGAACAGCTGATTTTTTTTTTCCATAGGTCCCATAGAAAAAGTTGTTCAAAATGATGAGTACCATGACTCCTTTTCGGGTTAAGCATAAACAAAAACTAATGTTTTATATCAGAAAGGTGTGATCATATTTAAGGGTGTGGTACAGACCATGAAAGCAAACAACTCTCTCCACGGGAGTAATCGCGAAAAGTAATCGGCCGTCCCATACATTGAGGTGGAGTAGTTATTAAAATTTTGTATGGAACGGTTTATAATATTTTTGCGATTACGATGTTGGTTCTATGGAGAAAGTTGTTCAGATTAATGGCTTGTGCAACACCCGTATATATGTCCACACCTGTCCTTTCTGATATGTATGCTGTATGAGATGAATGAAAAGGGAGTGAATGGTTAAAGTGATTGCTGACAGACAAAGGTGAGATAAAATTTTGTGCCAACTCAAGTAGCATGGAACAAATGTAGGATGAAGGAGATATCCTAACTTAAATAAATGTGAAAGTGAGTTTGTTTCGCGAATGCTTATTCTATCCCCACTCTATCAAATTCTTTTGGTGTAAACAAAGACTGAGCATTCTGTCGTTCTTCTATTTTGTTTTCGGATATTTTATGGAATGTTCTAATGCTGGGGCTACACTTCGCGTCACTTTTCTTCGTGCACGAAGAAAAGTTCGCGATAACGCGAAGTGTAGCCGTAGCATTATGACGAATGAGCAATGAGATCTAAACATCTCCTGAGCATGTGCAAAAATTTCAGTTCTGGTTTGTTGTCATTCCTGCTCATTGGTATTCTTTTAGTGTAAATGATGAAAACGAATTATCATTTCACCAAAAAAGCCACAAACAACGGCGCTCTGCTCTCTAGCTCTAGCTTTATTCGTTTGGTCTAAGCCCACCTCTACCTACTCACGGTCTGTCGGCGGATAAACTAGTTGTTGCGTTTGCTAATGAGGCAAAGCATAGCTCACGGCTCGTTAGGCAAGGCTAACCAAAATTATCGTAGATACATCCATCTATATTTAGATGTATACCTTTCTACCGATAAGAACAAGGAGAAAATCACAAAAATTGCCAATACAATTGTGAGGTTAACACACTGTGGAGGTAAGTAAGATCTGACCTCTGCTCGCTGAACAATTATGTGCACTACGCTTTACGATTGCTTAAACACAACATCACGTCTGTAATCCCCGAAGGGTTAGGCAAAGGTGTACCTAGGACACCCATATTTCGCCAGTTATGTTTAAGTCTCATGTAAAAGGGCGCGAGCATATTGCGATTGCTTTAGCATATTGCGATTGCTTTAGTTAGCATTTAGTCAAGTAACTAGCAATAACGGTAAATTATATCGCTGCTGCCTAATATCCGGAATTCACTGCCTATTTAAGTTTTGGAAGGCTGTAATATTAATAAGCGCACTAAATTATCCACGTATTTTATCTACAGTTTCGATTTCCGTAGGTAATCGCAAATCTTAAAACAGCGAAGACTGTCAGTAGGCCGAGCCAAACCCTTCAAAACGCCTTCGGCGTTAAAGACAATGCCTACACTTGCCTATATCTCGGCAAATTGCGCCATCTTTTTGAAACCATTAACTTGACATCAGTCAAAGCTTTTACGTTCCGCCATACAAGTTTTTTTGTGTCATAATAATGCTCGTATTCTTTGGAAGTGTTCGATAAAAAGGATATCTAAAGGTTTTCTTATTTTATTTGTAATTGGTAACATATTAGACAGAAATTATGGCTTTTTTATCCACTGGCGACCTGCCACGTCTTCACACGGTTTTTACGATTTGACAAAACATGACAGATTTATTAGAAAAAAATAATGTAAGTTTTATATGCATGTGTTAATCACATAAACCTTGGGGAATAAATTGTCTAAATTATAGGTAAAGATAACGACATCAAAATCCGATTTTAATTTATATTATGTATAGTAATAGAAGAGTATGACAAAATGAATTAAACCAGACTCGAACATAAGGAATTTGCATTACCGGACCTCTAAAAATAAATGTTTCTCTGTATAATTAATTAGAAAGTTTTAGCTAAAAAAGGTTAAAATGTTTTCTTATAATTACTTGCATTCCGACCTCACCCGAGCCGACGTAAAACGACACAATATTCGGTGAACAGCGGAATTCTAATGAAAAAACTTGTCTGCTATGATAATAGACAATACATTTCTATTGAGCACTATCTATGTACAGTGTAACCGAGTTAAATGGGCCCTGGATGTGTGAGAAACCTCTACTACTGATACTTATAATGAGGTCCCGACACTTGCATTCAAAAACCCCTACTATACCTATAACATAACGGCTATATTTCCTCGCAGGAATAGTTAGGGGTGTACCTATACAGTACACAGTGTACATTTCGCGTTTCAAATCCAACGTCCATAATAGGGGCCGAGATTAGCAGACAGTGTTATTAACGATTACTATCTGTTGCTTTTAACCTAACACCCCACATGCAACAGCTACTATGTCGATCAATTTTCTGTAATATGTTGCGGGGAATTTTTATAACGTTTAAAAGGCATCAAAATTCTTTGATTTATTTGCCTTTTATTGAAAACTATCTTATTTATATCCGTATGGATCGATCGAAGGTTAAGCAACGCTTGCTCGTTTGCAGCTCGCTTGGATCCATCTGTGGAGGGGTGACCATTCATAACATATCGAGACCTCTCCGTGTCTCACAAAGAAAAGTACGGTAGGTCGTTGGTCCCGGCTGTCATTCGTAGATCTTTGACAGTCGTTACGTATATAGTCAGATCAGAAGCCCGAAAGTCTGACAACCAGTCTCACCAAGTTACCCGGTAACTAGGTTGTGGTGGTCAGACAGACAGTCGCTTCATGTATTCAACTGCATCCGGTTAGACCGGAAGCCAACCCCAACAGTTCGGAAAAGGTTAGGCAGATGGATTTTTTGTTGGAAACTATTTTGGTTTCGAAACCCCGCTGTTAATTGATGCATTTCTTTAAAACTGAAGAATTTAACGAGAAGTTATATTAAAAAACACTATTCCATAAAACGTTTCACGTCTCAGGGAGGGCTATAATTGATTTTCAGTAATTTTTATTGTTATTTCTTTGGCCATTAACCGGCCCTTTGTGCGATATTGAACAAGAAACCTATAAAATGCGAAGCTTTATAGAACGGGAAGAAAAGAGAACATACCTTATAACTATAACTAAAGGACGCGGAAGGTTGTGCAGGTGTAGAAATAACATACCGAACAATAAATATTATTTGTAGGTAAGTTACGTCATTGACACCGAAGTTTTCTTTGGGCAGATTTTGCCCACGTTTAAAGTCATCCCACATTAGGGATTTCTCCTGTATCTTGGTTGTATCAAGAAAATATTAATCTCGCATGAACCAGCACCCAGATCAAGAAAAACTAACACATAAACGTAGAAGAATAGAGCTATACCAAGGCATCTGACAGGGTCGATTCACGTGAGCAAAATCGGAACTAACGCCGCCATTTTTTTTATCAATACATTTCACAAAACAATATTGCAGAAGCGTTTACCAACAGCGCCTTCTTGTTAACGTCATTTGAGCGCCAAGAGATCCTTGTGACAGTATAGGGTTGTAGGCAATCGCTTTTCCTATTCCCCAACGGTGACGTCAAAGATTTGCAAACCATCATCATAATTGGCAGTTCCACCAACTGCTGAGTTTAAGCAATATATAAGCCTCAGACCACTGAGGTATAAGCCTGCTCGATATTGGGCGATTATGCTTCTCTGATCTGTGGCTGCCCCAGCCGGTCATTTCGGCGACAAAACGTCAGGCTTTTAGGCACGGTACCTGTTTTTTTTTTGTATTACCATTAAAATTATTTGAGAAATGACAAACACCTGCCGTAGCCTACGTATAGGTCTCACTTGTTTTCGGCATAACTTCTTACGCAATTCAAGTAAAAGCGTTTAAAACTTTATTCAGAAGAATCATCAGCCTAATTGCGTAAAACACTCGTTATAATAATCGCGTTCATTTTATCAACATAGTAAGTAGGTGTAACAAACTTAAGTACCTTATTTAGAGCTTGTATATAAGACTAAAGAATGTTGAAACTTATTAACATAAACCGTAAACAGGGGATAACCTTGACCCAAATTCTCGTGACGCAACCGTATTCTAATGAAAACACTTCCCTCCATAGTTAAAGTGAAAACATACATCATAATATTTACCTTTCGTTACGACAAGCTATTTTTATTATGAGGAATTTCAGCTTTACTCTGGGATAGCAGTGAGCAAGTCAGAAATATCGAAAAAAATCTGTTGTGCCATACAAAAATGCAATAGCTACCCGATCAAAATATATTAAACAGCAGATTTTGTACTTATTTCGCAAGAGTTATGTTTTCCCTTTATTATTATTATTATTTAAGTATTCCTATAGGTAGTTTTTTATTTCATATACAATAAAATACTTACATCATTACACAAACATATTTACCCAACATATTTACTTCATTACACAACTGTACAAAGGAAGAGCTCCTATGGCATCAAAAAATTCTTCCGCATCGCTGTAAGTGGAAAAAGTGCCCAAAAGGCTTGCCAGCCCATCAGCATTGCCACGTTGGATGGCAATGCTGATGATTCTTTGACCTAAAAACTGGCCAGCCCTCTGGTCAAGTGAAGAGTCGACCAAACGCTGGGCGATGTCCCGAAATACTCGATGAGCACTCCGACCCCACGGCCCTAGTGTTTCAACCCCAAACGGCTCAACAATATGGCTACCGATAAGGTTGTTATATTTGCGATGTTTGAGGTTTTCTGCACCTGCAGCAGCCGCCCCAGATTTTTATTCCTGACTCGAAATACCTAAATTTCACTCCGAAAGTTCAAACTTCGTCAAAATTGTAAAGACAAATCTAAAATGCAATCCAATACAGATAAAAAGTGCAGGTATTATTTATTCAAATTTCCACTATCATGAGACTCGCAATCCCTCTCAGCTCTCCTACACAATAATTGTTCTCAATTCTGCCTACATGACATCTCTCACAATTTACGGGGGACCCTAATTCGGCATTCATTTGTCCCAGTCACAAGCAGCCGTGGCTTCATTACGCTGAAGTTTGTCCCACCTGAACATGCCATAACTTGTTTTACGGTTTTAATTTATTGTTATTAAATCTTTAAGAATCTTTTAGTCGTTTTACTGCTTGGCCTGGTTGAGTAGAGATTATGAAGGTAATTTTTAAAGTACTTGGGGACTAAGTATCTGGGTCTAGTAAACTATTATGTAGCTATTTTACCTTTTTGAGTATCATCGGATATATCACCTACTAGCTTCCGCCAGCGGCTTCTCCCGCGTGATATCTTTATAAATTATAGCCTATGTTATTCAGTGGTAATAACTGGTGTAAAAAGATGCTTATCGAAGCCGAGAGTCACTTGTTATTTTCGTCATTGTGGAATTATACTGTGCCTTTAGTGTCTGACTAACAATCAGGGCACCCCATCCTATACAGCGACTGCCACACAAGATAGCTAGAAGTATGATGAACATGCGATGACCTACAAAACTCCCTAACTTTACGAAAAGCCAAGAAAGTGCAACCGGCGGTCTATGAAAATGGCTTTTGTGAAGTTTCTGTATATATTGAAGAATAATATCCAAAGAGAAATCTATTGAGTGAATCTGAACAAAACATCAACGAGAACAATAACAGTTTTCCACGACTGACTTGTTTCGACTAAGAATCATAGATAACTATACTGTATCAACACATCACGTTGACACAATCTATAATTCATAATCTGCTTTTGCTTCAGATAATGTTGAAATTAATAGCAATACGGCAAAAGTGACTTGCTGCACTATTCTTGTAGATAAATTCTTGATTCAAATTCGAAATTCTTGATTCGAAATAATATCTATTAGGTCCAAATCCGCATTACAAATGCGGATTAATAATTCTGTAAAATGATGAAACGATTACTTATACATACTGTTATAATCTAAATATAATACATTAACTTATGTCCTATTTAGTTAAATAATAACAAAAAATAATATTTTCATCAACAAAAAATTCCAAAAAATATAATTAATTTAGTAACCAATTAAACAGCACCTGTGTCTGTACTTTTCACAATATAGGTACCTTTTATCTTAGGGATTATAAAATTCTCAGAAATGCTAGAGACAAAGGAAAAATTGTATGATTCAATTATAAAATTAAGGCAGTCCAAGACGATACGAAATAAAGCGATACGAGACTTTCACAATAACTTCAATGATTTTACTTTCATCTGAAGATTTTAATATATTGCACGGATTGCTAATTTAGTTGCTAATTTTGTCTAATTTCAATTAAGTTTTTCCAAATCTAGGTACAGTCACGGACTTTAATTGATAAGCCACCTGGCACTGTTCGTATTTTAGCCATGTAATGCAAATCGGGTTTATTCGGTTCCCGATACGCAAAGTCATATGTCTTCGTATTAGAAGAAGAAAATTATATTTCATATCTTTACCGGTTGGTAACCTGAGAGCCAGAACTACAAACTTGACAGCAAAGTGACTACCCAAAGTCAACCAATTGCAGGTCTATTAACAGTAACCAGCATCGATAAACAATTGTTGCTAGGTTACTGTTGCGATAGTAACGTTAGCGTACGGAGAAATATTAATAGTCATTTCGACAAATTCGAAAGTAACGTCTCTGACATCGATATTTCAACTGTCACTGTCTTCAGTTTTTTTTTTTCTGAATTATCGAGTTAATGAGCTAAGATTCAAAGGAGGTCGGTATGAAATAGATTGGATAAACTTAATGCAACATTGTATTTATTTTTATCATTGAGAACTTATTAGTCAATCTCTATGGATAAAACTTTTTCCGATTAAAAGTAATTTATTTGTCATCTTTTTTACGAGCGTGCGATTTGAGTTTGTTTTTAATCGTGTAATCTCGTGAATGTATGAAACTGCAAAATTGAAAAGTTTGAAGGTGGCTCATCAATTAAAGTCCGTGACTGTACATAATAATATTATATATTTAAGTAGAATCTAAATCTTGTAATTATAATTAGATATTATTTCACTGTAAATAAGTCTACGTCCTTAGGTGGATTATTGTATTAATTATCTCATTAATTAATCAGTCATTTATTTTCGTGAACTTTGCTTATTTTGCTCTAACTTTGTAAGGTAGCTATACTTACCTCCTTCTACCTTCTACCTTGCAAATGATCATGGTACTTACTTACAAAAAAATCTTCGACAATTCACAATAGTTATTCGTCTACGGAATGTATAATGAACTCGCTGTCGTAAAACCGACACTGAATGAAAAAGTTGAAATAAGTGATCAAACTTTGATGAAATACCCAAACACCCCTGTCACACATGTGTTCATACGAGTGTTCAAATAAGTGTTCAAATGTTGTTGGTATGTCTGGCGCCGGCTTAACAGACACTACTCAAAAATGGCAACGCTTGGTGTCAATAAAATA
The DNA here is from genome assembly GCA_947363905.1 of Lithophane semibrunnea. Classification (NCBI taxonomy): domain Eukaryota; kingdom Metazoa; phylum Arthropoda; class Insecta; order Lepidoptera; family Noctuidae; genus Lithophane; species Lithophane semibrunnea. The sequence goes on along the minus strand of OX376188.1, from coordinate 7,061,929 downwards.
GGTTTACACCTTCACAAGCAATAAAACTGCAATATGGAGGAGTAACACCTACTCACCACTACCTAGAGTTAGTACGTCGTTGACAGTCGTAGCCATTCGTCGACGACATTTACGACCAAATGATAAGGAGCTGATAAATTATTGATTCTCTACATATTGTTCACGTTTTCTACCAGTCTTGGACGATAACAAGTGGTAGACGTACCAGGTAGGCATACCAAACACTTTTATAATAAACTAGCTGCGCCACGCGGTTTCACCCGCATAAGTCTCGATCCCGTGGGAATATCGGGATAAAAAGTATTCCATGTCCTAACCCAGGTGATGGTCTACCCATGTGCCAAATTTCATCCAAATCCGTTTTGCCGTTTTAGCGTGAAAGCATAACAAACAAATAAACTAGGTAACAAACAAACTCACTTTTGCTTTTATAATATTAGATAAGATGTTACTCAGTGATAATATAGCATTCTACTGGTGAAAGAATTTTTATAATCGGTCCAGTATTTTTTGAGTTTATTCATTATAAACAAAAATATACATTTTTCTCTTTATATAAGTCCTAATATTGATGGAGAGCGTTTTGCCGCGCCTTCTCCCACGTCAATTTCTGTTTTTTCCATACAAACTCCAACACTCTGAAAATCAGTTCAGCGGTTTATTTGCCCATGAAAAAAAACAAACAGACAGTCGGACAGGTACATATTTGTATTTATAATAGTTATATTAGAATAGGTACGGATGGTATTAAATTAGGTAAATAATATGTACGCCTAGTATTGCAGGTCTGTACGAGATATTTCGAATCGACAATTCGAAATATCGCGTACAGACCTACTTCATTGGCTCCACCACTGTTCACACGCCATATTCTCACTTCAATAAAACGCGCTCTTTCATTGTTTGATGGTCGATCTAAAGAATATTTCCCAATAATGCTCTTTATTGGATGACCTTTTGAGTGTCGTGACAGTATTCTAGTATATTAAATCACAATCAGGGTGAAATTTTAGTCGTTTAAATCTTCTTAAGGGGTCATTGTACTCATCATTATGAACAACTCCTGAGGATTTACACGGCTAAAATTTCACCATAAAGAAAATAGGTCATTCACCAACCCAAATTCATTTTTTTTATATGTTCTGAAATAGGTAGTACCTATTTGGCATTTGATAATACCTATAAAGGCCATAAAGGGTAATAGAGAAATGAAAACTGACACAGTTTACTTTTCTAGACGGAACGAAGCGCGAAACAGAAAATATCACAAAAGAGAAATAGGTAATGAAAAGTGGTCAAACGAACATTTCTAGGAAAAATTCTGTTTTGACAATACAAGCCGTTGAATGAAATTAGTGTTCAAAAATATCAGTTGGTGGCATTATTTTTAATATCGTATTTACAAGCCATAAAACGACAAACTACATACCCAGAAATTGGTAGATAGAATTGATAAGCTAGCTCAATTGGTTCAAATAATACAAATTTTGATAAATATAAACCATACCTACCAAATTGATGGCAACGGCTGCTGAATGAAATGAAACACTGCAGAGAATGCGCCATTGAACGGAGTGCCTTTATAGAGATAAGAGCCCGGATATTGCTTAGCCAAGATATTGTTTTAAAGGCTGGCTTGCAGAGCACGGTCAGCCACAAATAGGCTAGATTGTGCGATGAGATTTGCGAGGGACTGAATTAGGAGAAGATTGCGCCTAACTGCATTTGTTGAGATGATGCCATGCCCGACGCCGCTCTATTTATATTTTTACCTCAGGATCGTTTTTATACAGTACGAAATATTGGTAGAAAGTCTTCAATGTAGAAGAAAGAAGAAGATAGGTTAGGTTTTACTGATGATTCAATTGGAACAGTGGGGAAAACTAAAGCGATTACTTTTCATATTCATTCATTCATTTTCTTTCAAAATACATACCATACCATACTTATAAATACAACATCACGCCTTGTTTACCCGAAGGGTCGGGCAGAGGTGGTGGGTACACTAAAATTAATTATTACTCAATCTAAGTATTCGAGTATAGTTTGAACTGACTCTTAAATAACTGAGATTTGCGTTGCGGATCAAAACATTAAAACTTCTTCTTCCCAGCTAGCACTAGGAAGTAATTTTGACGTTCAAAAAGTGCTAATTCACAGCCTAATTAGATTAAATGATTTTTTATTTTTGAAATATAATTTTACTCTATAACAAAATTAAAAAGAAAAAATAAAGGGGAGGAATTCTTTGATGCTCAATGAGCCCCTCCCCTTTATTTTTTCTTTTTAATTTTGTTATATATGTAATTGTTTTTTAGTTAATTTACTATAATAAGTTACCCAATGTATATATTTTACTCTAATTTTATACGCAACCATAGATAATGATCGCCCAAAAAACCAAACAATGAAATCCAGCAGTTGTTTTAAAACAATACAAACTATGACACGAACGTTGCGGGTTGCTGCCACAAAAACTGTGTGTTAAAAGGCATCGGCGTCTATCGGTAAAAGGTTATCGACTGAACATGTCGTTCTATTCAATAATAGATTAAACAGCGGTAGTCCCTCCACTTCCATTACACATTTTGTGTAACATAAAGCTATTTTCGATGTCCCACTGGCACAGTTTGTGTCTTTAGCAAAATTATTTGTGGACGGGGCCGGGTCGAGCCTCGATCAGTCCCGATAGATATCGTATCCAATCAGAGCCTTTTATAGCAATATTTTGAGGCATAACTCAATTTTGGACTCTGGAACTGGATCTATGCAGTGATTGGATACTTTGAATGAAAAGATGGATCACGACTGTGGTGTTTTAAAGAAAAATTTATTGATTGTTGTTTCGCCGCCTATACGGATTGCTAGGTTAAGTTGAGCTTAGAAACAATTGTTACTGGTTAACCTATGTATGAAATAAGTCTGTATTAATTATGTCGAGTGGGTGTATAACTAACGTTATTATCTTTTCTAGTTAACTTTTTGAATTCCCATCTGGCAAGCGATTTATGTCCAACACCCAGATTTTTTACTAGAAGATTGCTGTGCTCATGCTCAACTAAGTGCTGTATTAGCTGCCTGAAATAATAATAGCCAATCAAGTCACTTGACAAGAGTTTAACCGTCTGTGGGTAATCTAATTTCTTTGCCGTTGGCCTTTCGTAGAGTCTCTTTCATAACTTGTTGTGTCCACTCTGACTCATGTACTCTACTCGTGCAAGTTCCACAGAATAAATTAATATTAGCAATGTTTAAATTTTTATTTCCTTTTATTTATGTATTGTTAAATATCTGTATCTTTTATGTTGTTAAATATCTGTATCTGTATGTTTTATAGAGCAGAAAGTGATATTGTCAGTCCCTATCATCAGTTGGAATGACAGCTCAAGAGAAAACTTAGTGATCAAGCTCGCTTCACCTAAGTTTTCACGGTGATGTTTACAAAACTGACCGTCTGATATTTAGACGTCTATCTATTGGCAGCTAAATCTTAGCCACTTGCTTACAATTAAGTACGCACTGTGGTTGTGGTTTCATGCATGGCGAAGTACGACTTTGATCACATAGGATATCAATCGAATCTTAATACATAAGTATCTAACATAAGGTCAAGTTAGTCTCTAGTGTGCCTATTTTCGCCAAGATCACGCTTCGTTGGATCTTCGTAAAATATCTTTTTCATATGATTGGGAGTCCATTCTAGAAGAAAATCAATGGATGACAATGGGACCACCTCAGAAGTATAAGCATTTGAAAAAAAAAAATTTTTTTTTTTAAATCGGTTCATAAACGGCGGAGTAATCGGTGAACATACCAACATAAAAAAAACAATCATCCGAACGTAGTACCTACCTCCCCCCTCTCCCCTTTTAGAAGTCGGTAAAAAAAAAGGATTTTTAACGACATCAAAAAGAGAAAGAGGTTATGCATTCGTTGAGTTTTTTTTTCATGTACATACACCGACTATTCCGTAATTCTTTTTTTATTTGGTAGAGGAATTTCGTGCGGTGAATGCCTAAATTATAGTAAAAAAAGTTTTTTTTTTCTGTCTCTAAAACCACATTTTTTCCAAAATTGGTGCGCAATGAATGTTTCTGACCTCGTGCGGTCTAATGAATAAGGCAAATGAGTGCTAACTAGCGTAGCATGTGGAAAGTGTGAAATTCTCGTACACTGGTGGATCGATAGTGTACAGGGGCATTAAATTTTTACAGTTGGCCGAGCCGCTGTCCATCGGCGCCCGAGTTTTATTGATTTGACATTAGATGCCTCATGAATGAACTATTTTATTAAGATAATCTTCTGCGAATGGTTTGTCTTATCAAGATATCTTAATTTTGTCTAAATTCTCATCAAAGAATATCATTTATTTAATCGTATTGACTTCTTGCGCATCAATCATAAAAATCTACCTTCCTAGGAATTAGTAACAACTCAACTTAAAACTGAAAACCAAAAACGGGTAGAATTATAAGTAGGTTTTCATAATCAAACTAAATGAATTGAACAAATTCTTTCATTAATGAGACACAAGTGTAAGTATTAACAGGTAACCGATTCCGAGCTCACTTATTGAGACTTACGTTGTTTACTTACATTAGTAGTTGGTACACCCACCGGATGTGAAATAGCCACTTTACGACACCGACACAACACCTAGCCTTAGCACAGTCTTAATAAGTAACAGTATTATATCTTCATAGAAAACGGTTGGAACGAAGCGCTTCGAAATCTCAGTGTATATCATTACAGAACGGTATCGAGTGCGTGGCAGTTACCCACGAACGCAAGGTAGTTTTCAAGGTCACTGCCGAGATATAATACTGTTACTTTATTATACTGTGGCGTAAGGTTCGGTATTCACCAAAGCGGAGAGTAGCGCAAACAACCCATAGGTACGTCTAGCATTGAAGCTAATCGGACAGATGTCAAAAGAACGTAAGTTTAGTTGTTCAACTCTCCTCTCCGCTTTGGTGGAAACTGGGCCTGAAGCTACGGTCTCCTAGAAGAGCAATGGCTGCCACATAACGGTCACAGTGACGGCCGCCATATAAAAATGATGGCACCGGGATTGAGTTTACGGGTTAAAAAAACGCCGTCTAGGAAAACACACCAACTTAATTTCAGAAATAACGTTTCAGTGACGTCATTCGACGGTAAATTGCGAACGCTATGTGGCAGCCACCGCAGTCTTAGAAAATCCTCGATTTCCACCAAAGTGGAGAGCAATGTAAGCAACCAATAGGATAGAACGCAAGTTTATTGGTTCATCTTCTCGCCGTAACTGGCCCTTAGGCTGCGGTCAGCAAGCGCAATTTTTGTGAGTTAAGAGTCGGGTATTTGTCCGTCTAACCCGCCGTTAGTATGTGGACACTTTAGGCTACTGCAAATAATACAAAATCTCAAATGTGTTTGGGGCAAAACGGTTCGATGATGTAGCAACCTAAGCTGTCCTGCCCAGAACAAAGTCACGATACTTTTGTCACGCAGATGTAGTTATTTAAGCACAAATCTAAACAAATCCCTTTTCGTATCTGCAGTTTGGTGACCGCGTTAAATATAAACTACGCAACAGATTTTGATGCGGTTTTCGCAAACATTAATATTAAACTTACATAATTATAAAAAGTCCCCATGTTTTGTCAACTCATTGCAACCGAAGCAGGGGCTGGCCGCAAAAAAACTCTGTTCAGCACGTATAGCACGACCATAATTGAAACGGGTTTTGTCGATGGAAGAATAGACAAAGTGACAGATAAACAATCACAGTCTGTCATTTTGTCTATTCTTCCGTCGACAAAACCCGTTTCTATGGCTGTCGTGCTATTACGCGTGCAGGTTTCGCCGGATGACGCCACTATCACGCTCGTCGGGCGTGGCGGTTTGTATCCCTAACAGTTTGAATATTGCCCCTTAAATAATGTCAAAACTTTTAATCTGGTTAAACTCATTGTATCTACCTACACAAAATGAAAATATAAAAAAATATTATATCCTGTAAACTTTTTTGGGGCAGCTGTATGCTGTCCTACGTCAATGTCAAACCTGCGTTTAATGCGACCCTATAGCATTGTTTCATAAATTACACTAATTATTCAAAAACCTCCCTTCGTGTTTGCATTATTAAACCCCATAATGAAAGGGTTTTTAAAGACAATAGGATAAATAATGAGTATAATTAGATATATTTTCTGTCATTAATAAAAAAACCAGATTTTAAAGACGTTTTGCTTGGTACCTACTGAGCAAATCAATGAAATATTGATTGATTTGAGTCTGTTCGAGACAAATGCTTATATATGGCAACGTTTATCTACTGGGGAACAAACCGCTTTGAATTCATAATCATAAAAACAAAAATCTCTATTTACCTCAACTAATTTAGCACAATTCTAGAAAGGTGTCTGCGGTAGGAGGGTCCTGAGTTCAGATCACCCGGCTCTTCAGATAGGACATGCTAATTTACAAAATGGTAAGAGTCAAGATATTATACAATATGTAACAAAAACCTGTCCGATCCGAAAGGGGGCGCCTAGGTACCGCAATAACATTACAAAAAAGTAAACATTTTTTTTTGTTTTTTAATAATTAAGTTAATTTCATTATAAATTAGTAAATCTACAGAGGTCATAAGTTAAGACTTGTAAAAAAAGTCAAGTAACAAAAACTAAAACCCAACTACGACTTAAAAGATATAAACAAGACACCACAGACAGACAAATTAAAAATCCGGAGTCACACGTGTTAGGGCATAAATCGAACAGATTACGTGTGACTCCGGATTTTTAATTTGTCTGTCTGTGGTGTCTTGTTTATACCTTTTATGTCGTAGTTGGGTTTTAGTTTTTGTTACTTGATTTTTTTTTTATTCTTTTGGGGTTATAATATAATATATATATTTTAGAAATGTGCTCATTAAGCCCTTTCATTTGATACCAAACATGGTACGATTAAACCATTTTTTTTTTTAAGTTCCTCACTTTATGTCCTCTGGAGGGCGCCATTTTTAATTTAATGTGACTTCTTATAGCCTATAATCAGCGGACAATCACGACGCTTCTAACGATACCTCATTTGTCCAATTGTGATAAGTGGTTTGGAAGATAGGAGGGAACAGATGAACATACATACATACATACCGGTCAAAATCATAACCCTCCTTTTTTCTTCGCCGTAGTCGGGTAAAAATGGGACTTAAACATAACTGGCGAAATTTGAGTGTATGTATGTACCTAGGCATCTTCACCCTGCCTACCTAACCCTTCAGGGGGACACAGGCGTAATGATAAGTTATGTTATTAATTTAGATACCCAACCAGTAAACAGCAATAGTCCATAGACCCACTCATAAATAAAGAAAAACAAATTAAAGACTACGAGTAGAAATGTTATGTTTCTCTATAACCATGCCCTTTCTCGTTATGCATTTTTTATTACTAAAACCTTGTAAGTAATCCGTAGTTAATTATTTTTTTAATAAGAATGTTCTACCAAACAACCAAGGGTACCTTACTTGTGCTTTCTTGAGACTCGTCGACGACACGATGGAGCTGTTTAAGAACTCCTTGGGGCTGACTATGAAGTATTAATGCCATCGTTATTCCACTGCGAAAAAAGGATGGTGCTAGCGGCCTTGTATAGCTTCGTCTCTCACTAACACTGGAAAAATGGTGGCATTAATACGTTGTGGTATAGGTGCTGGTGTGTCCATCCAAGATGGGTAAAAAAAAATCAAGTAATAAAAACTAAAACCCAACTACGACTTAAAAGATATAAACAAGACACCACAGACAGACAAATTAAAAATCCGGAGTCACACGTGTTAGGGCATAAAACGAACAGATTACGTGTGACTCCGGATTTTTAATTTGTGTCTGTGGTGTCTTGTTTATACCTTTTAAGTCGTAGTTGGGTTTTAGTTTTTATTACTTGATTTTTTTTTTAATTCTTTTGGGGTTACAATATACATATTTTTGAAATGTGCTCATTAAGCCCTTTCATTTGATACCCAACATGGTACGATTAAACCATTTTTTTTTTTAAGTTCCTCACTTTATCTCCTCTAAAGGGCGCCATTTTTAATTTAATGTGACTTCACATAGCCTATAACCAGCGGACAATCACGACGCTTCTAACGAAGGTATCGTTTTTTTATCATTTCTCAAATTGTGATAAGTGGTTTGGAAGATAGGAGGGAACAGATGAACATACATACATACATACATACATACCGGTCAAAATCATAACCCTCCATTTTTCTTCGCCGTAGTCGGGTAAATATATAAATAAAGCGAAAAATCACAGGTATTTTTGTTCTCTGTAATTTCTTTAAAATCTTTATCTATCAAGCTGTTACTTTCTAAGGTATTGTAAATCCAAGGAAATTAACTGTTTACAACCACCGTCACTTTTGCCGTGTTATAGCCATTTTAGAATATACGGTAACCAATTTATTTGTTTCGCTGGTGGCTAAGTATCGACCGCACCGGTCGATTGAAGGTTAAGATACGCTTGTCGCGGTCGGTTCGTGGATGGATGACCATCCATGTCGAGACCCCCCGTGACTCGGAAAGCACGAAAAGCCGTTATTACGGGTAGTCAGAAGCTCAAAAGTCTGACAACCAGTATTACCAAGGGGTATCGTGTTTCCCAGTCACTGGGTTATGGAGGTGCAACTGCCTATCTGGGCAGTCGCTCCATGTAAAATACTGGTATTCATCTGCATCTGGTTAGACTGGAAGTCTATTAGTCTACCCTAATATCCTAGTTGGGAAAAGGCTAAGCAGTTTGATTGAATTACCCTCATTTTACGAGTATATTGACACTAGTCCTCGCTTCCGTGGGAATATCAGGATAAGAAGTATCTATCTTTGTCCTATTCCAGGTCATGGTCTACCCATATGTCAAATTTCATCCAAATCCGTTCAGCCGTTTTAGCGTGCAACCGTAACAAACAAACAAACTCACTTTCGCATTTATAATTACGATTATATTTATTTGCTGTATTTTTGTAGATCTCCGAATGAAACATAAAGTGTAACCATACCACAGATGAGTCTGGAACAATGTGTTTCTTTCCTTGAAATGGCCGTTGCTAGCTGACACAGTTTTTAACTTTTGCAGATATCATCGATACCAATGTAATTATTTGTTTTTGTTCCAAATAAAAAAAAGCTTTTACTTAACTAGAATTGGTCAGTGTTGACGACAATGACGTCGTATGTTGGACGATGTTGTTTACCTCCTGTAACATGGTGTTTCATGGACATGCGTGGTTTTCATTCTTTAGCGGCGTTAATTGGAGCCGTACGTAAACATATCAAAGTTTAAGAAAATGTCCGATATTGATAGTTTAAATACCAGGAATAAACACAATCTTGCTGTACATCGCACTCGTCTCCACAGAGTAGGCAACTCGTTTATGGGTCAATGTATACGCTTTTATAACAAACTTCCCATTGACATTCGAAACTTACCCATTAAACGATTTAAAAGCTGTATTAAAACCAAACTTTGTAAAAAAGGGTACTATAAAATCTCAGATTATTTAGAAGACAAAAATGCATGGGATTGAGCTGCTCGCTCTGCTAAGCATTGTGACATTTTGAATATTATGGAAAACCATAAAAATATACCTACCAGTTATATACAAATTGACATTATTGAATATTATATAAAAAATGACATGATGATTACTTGTAAAGTATTGTTTTATTGTGAATGTGAGGACTATGTGGATATTTATTTTTCGTTCTGTTAGTTTTAGCGAAGGTCTGGCAATTTGAGAACTTTATGCGACCTACCCAAATGTCCTTTCTTTGGTATTGTTCGTCGAGTCGTTGAGCTCCTTAAGTTCTGAGTTGAGCTCCACTATTACTGACAAATGCTTGCACTGACTGGACAGGTCCACTCAAATCTGTGTGGTTCTTTCCTCAAAAGACCATTTCAGACTCTAATCTACATGGTCCTCATATGGCCTGACCAAGATTATGTCTGGACTTTAAAGGAGACGGTGACCTCTGAGTTTGTTTCGGCCTTTCTTCTCAGAGTAGTCAGATAGGAAACGCCGACCTCATCTAGCTTATTTTTACAACTTTTTAATATGACGTGTAAAAGTGATTCCAATATCCTATTTACAGAATAAACAATTTCATTTCATTTCATTAACAATTTCATTTCATTTCATTTCCGTCGAAACCAACAACGGTTTAGTCTACGTAAGCTGCTAGATTGCAAGAGGCTTGTGTTATTGAATTGGTACAGCATTACGTATAATACTCCAATTCAGAACAAACACAGGTGTGACGTCACACGACGCTTCACTTACGGCGTTAATCATAGACAAGTCACCGGCAACTAGGTCGCGAACATATTATTATGTCCCCAACACAATGCAGTCCAAATCCGCTGTAATGGATGGGAGGATCTACCCTACGGTAACTAATGACTTGATTAGCAGATAAATAATTACCCTAATTAACACCCGTACCGCTCTGACGGAAATTGTAATTTATTTCCTTCTGTTTGTTTATTTTCTAGGCTTCTGTAGCTTCTGTCTTATCTTTGCTCGAGCTGTGAAACATCTGAAAAAAAAACCGGTCAAGTGTGTGTGTCGAACCGTGTACAACGAAGGGTTCCGAAGTTGGGATGAATTTATTCAAAAAACAAACTTAACATTGTAGTTGAAAAACAAATGTTCTCCCACACATCAATACCTATACGTCACAGTCAATTTGCCAACTGCAAATGTAAGTTTGTAATCGCATCTTTTTTTAATGTGCTATAAACTTCATATTTTAAACGATTTTCGCACTTTTTCGGCATGTGTAAGTCGCATAAATGGCCGTATTTTTTTATTGCGTTTTTAGAGCTCCTAGAGGCCGTAGACCTACGTATTTGATATTAATTTCCTGAGAAAAAGGGTCTTGAAAGACTGACAGACAGACGGACGGACAACGAAGTGATCCTATAAGGATATTTTGGAGGTTCCGTACTTCAAAAGGAAAAAACTAACAAAACAACAAAAGGTCACATTGTAAAAAACATTTTCTGTTTGAAGATCTGAACAATTTTCCTGAATTTTTACAGTACTGCCGTAAATATGACACTTCCAGTTTTAGAAACCGTTGGTCGAAGTCTATCCTATTCGAATACACTTCGACGGTCCGAACGAAGCAACGAATTTATTCATGAAACCAGGTGTGACCATCGTATGTTTTCTGAATATTGTAGGTACCTTCATATTCTTACAAGACAGCCAGACAGCCTTTTTGTTCTTAAGAACTAAAAGAAACGTGATAGAAGGCACATTAGAGATAACGATGTTGATATCGCCTGAAATGCGAGACGTTAAGGTTTTTTACTATAGAGATATTTTTTCTGTACAATTTGCAGTGGTGTGTGTTAAACTGTGTCACTTGGAAAAAAAAAACGAAAATTTCAAAGTACCAAATGTCATGATTTCATGAAATAGTCATTCAATGCACTTACATGAACTTAGAAAGCTGTATTGCTGATTCTAATGTTTATAATTCCATAAACCCATATTTGTTACGGCCGCAAATAATATTTAGATCAACATACAACCTGGCACTGACCTGCAAATTGCAAAAACGTAAGAAAATTTGAATTGCGTTGGCTAACTTGGCGCATCCACCTTAATATGATTTAGTAAGCGAGTCAATTCTTCAGTTAGCTAAAGCCAATTAAATAATGGGACACCAAAAACAATTTAGCTACATACGATTATCCATGTGTATAAAAAGGCATTCCCCATGACCTGTACTTTCATCTGAAACGTTAAAATTCAAACTCAAACTCAAACTCAAAGCATTTATTTCAAATAAACCAATTACAGGCACTTTTGAATTGTCAAAGGGTCGGTCAGTCAGAATATATGAAGCTAGTTGCCCGTTCCAAAGCGTAGTAGGTTCCTATGGAGAAGAACGGGCAAGAATTCCTCGGACACTCTTTTAAATCAGGATATTGTTACAATATGTTGTTTACATCATTCATGTTGGAATCATACATGTAGAAAAACGCAAGGTTAATGACCCGCAACCTAACCCTTCAGCGCGCGAGATCTACAACACCGCGCACCGACGCGAAAATCATTTGCAGTGGTTTTCATTTCACAATTACACATGTTTCCTTTTTCAATAAAATGCATGACATGGTGTGTTCTTTCGCTTCCCGCTCATAAGAGTTTTCCTTTCCACGAATAACTACTTAATGCATTTTGTTACATATAAGTACTGCTGGTATTTTTAAACTCACGGCTTCGAGGTTTGCTGGTATAAAACGTAGTATTTTTTTTTATTTAAGACATCTTTTGACGGACATTGTTGGTATCGCGGACCTGGATGAATATTGAATAAAAGAAAAACAGTAGGGGTCATATTATACCAATTACCTAATGTTTGTCTCGTAATTATGATATCAACTTATAACAGACTCACAGAAGTTGCATGCTAAAACCACGTCAGGTTAAAGCCTCGTGCAAGCTGGCGCGACACGATTCTATCAAAACAATTTCTAAGAAAAGTTCACGGTATATCAATTATCGGTGTCGCGTTGCGCCAGTCTGCAGGAGGCTTAAAACCTCTACAGTGCCTCTTCGTTCCTTGACCTGTAATGATAATACCTATTTAGTATTTATCATTACAGGTCAAGGAACTAACTTTGTTACAATATTTAAGAATATTAATATGTATAGACAGCCTAGTAGAAGTTGGTATTGCAGATTTCTTCGAGTTTCAAAATATAGGTTTCCTATTTTTTGTATCTTATGAATGGAAATTGAACTGCTTCCAATGAACCCGTACATATTGTAGTTTCAAGAAATCTACGGCAAAGATAAAATAGAATTAAACATTGGAACTTTGAAAGTCACCGTTAATATTTAATTGTATTTGGATTGCTGCAGCCAATAATTGGATATGCACATTTCATATTGACCGGCTCGACCGGCCGATTATAATAACATTGCCGTTTCAATTTTAAATTAGATAGCTATAAATAATTATTTTTGTGTGCACAATAAAACCTTTTTTCTGAACATGTATTATAGGTATAACAGCTTACACGTTTTAGCTTGATAAAAAAGACCTGCGGGATACAGACGTTTAATTGATTATTCTTCGTGAAATTGTCGCTTGAATTTTCTTACTTTTCATGTAAATAAAATCAGCGTTTGTCCAGAAAAAAAAATACAATAAAACGAATTTCCCGAACCAATTGTAAGAAACTAAATAAAGCTATATTGAATTTTCGAATAAAGATAACATTATCATATTTTTTCCAACTGTCCAGTAACCCATCGATGACCTACGACCTACATTTACGATATCCGAACCACAAAGCTTTATGAACAATATCATTTTTGAAGCTTTAGGCTCAACGCTCACTGGCGGGACGCCGAGGATTTTTAGCCCACAAATCACAGTCGTTTCAGAGATCAGTCTCTGAAACAACTGTGAACAAAATTCGAAAGCGTATTTTTTTTGTATCTACGCCACTACCACCATCATCGCTACCATTATTATAAATTAATTTCATGGGGTTGCATTTACCACTCTACCTATATGCAGTCTAGCATCTGATGTGGTCGACGATGGTGCACTGTTGCCTAGAAGTTATTTATTCACTCGGCCCTTGAAGATTCTGTTATGTATGTAATTTCGACTCGATTTTGTAGTTTCAACAAAACGCTAGGTGTATTATGCTCAGTGGCGGATTAAATGTCGAGAGCGCCCTAGGCAAGCAACTCATCGACGCCCCATAGCGGCCATATATATTTAAAAAAAGATTTCAATAATCTTTTACATTGTTTAAGTAGGTGCATACTTACTTACACAATTAATTTTATATTTTATTTTCCTTTTTTTTTTGATAAAAATCTTCCGCGCACTCCCCTTTATTCCTCGCGCCCCGAAGCTCTGCATCTCTATAGAATCAAATAATCTCTAACATTGTGTAAGTAGGTGCATACTTACTTACACAATTAATTTTATATTTTATTTCATTTTTTTTTTGTAAAGATCTTCCGCGCCCCTTTAATCCTCGCGCCCCTAGGCACGAGCCTAGTTTGCCTTAGGGTTAATACGCCACTGATTGTGCTATTATTTTAGTATAGTCGGTTGTTCGTTACCAAAAATTCCCTTCCCGTGCCGTTCCGCCAATGGTCGCCGGGCCTTATAGCAAATGGTCTTGATTGAATAATGTCGGGTAAGTCGATTTTAAACACTATTGAGTTACGTTGCCTAAAAGGATTCCGGTCGGGGCGACCTTTACGAGGCACTGAAGGGGTATATCTCACCAAGTAATTACTTGGAAGACGTTACATAGGTTCTCGAATTCAATGAGTCGTATCGTATGATAGAGGCTAGTCTAGGTTCACTTACAATGTCTACTACCTATTATACTTTTTGCTGTGCCCTACAGGGTCCGTAATTGTACTTTTAGCTTTAAGCCATTACCTTATCTACATTATGGAATGCAAATAAAATATGAATATGTCTACTCTATTTAGTAATTTTATTCGATCAGGTTTCATCCTGTAATTTCTGTTTTTTTTAGTCGTTGTTGACGAATATATTTTAAGTTGTTAAATCAAACTTTAAGGTGCAGTTTAGACCTTAGACTACTTATAGGTAGCTCCATCCGTTCCAATCACTTTTTTTTTGCCAAATCGACCAAATTACACAAAAGAATAATTCAATCGGATAAACGTTTTATGCAAGGATTAGGAAAATCGAAGGATTACAAATTCCATTGTAAAGAGAAAAAAGAATTAATCCTTTGAGAAGATTCAATAGATTATGATAATAAGAATTACGAATTCTACAATGGACTTGCCGGAAAAAGGCAAGACAGCGCGATTTTCTTAAATTCCATCAATATGGCTTAAAATCTTAAAATTAAGTTAATCCGTGCCAACAAGGTTCCAGCGCGTTCTCAACAATTTTGTGATTCACGCATTTCTATCATTCGCGTCGTAATCAAAGGCAGTTGGAAAGTTGTCCGGAGTTAAATACAAACATGCTTAGTAAATACCTTGTATAAATTATGTGTGTTATCAATAGCTATTCATCAATGAAGCCTAAGATAACTTTGGAACTTCAATATCTTTCGATTAAGCCGTCGAAATGTGAATCTGCAAAAGTCACGCCTGAAACATTACTATAGACTTCAATAGTTAAACTAGAAAGTAATTTAACGCTAGAGCTCACCAAATATTAACAACCTAACGCCTTTAGTACACTGACGCATTCGCATGCGGCAGCGAATCGACAAAAAAAAACTGTAAGTTGCATGGCAGCGTTTCGCATGCTCTGTCTCACTCTACTACACAGCGAGATGAGATAGTTGCGTCCTTGTCGGTACTGTTTCGCAGGTAACTGCGTAATGGTCGTTACACAGTCGCCGACATTTCGCTAGTGGTGTTTTGCATCGTAAGGCGTCACCGCGCGATCTGTCCGGGTGGACAGATTTTCGCAAAATGGAAGCCGAAAATATATTTGAATAAGCATTGTTTATTTTCTCCAAGTTTCCTTCATTTCTGGTTTATTTCATGCACCCAGATTCTACGCTTACTCTTACGCGTCGGTGTACTAAGGGCGTAAAGGTGGAAAACTATCAATTTCACTCACAAATCCGAATCACCTTTCAACTTCGTAAGATCTTTAATAAATCTTCGATATTTCTAAAATAAGTTAAGTTCTATTTCAATTTATTTCTGAGATAAAAGTCATATATATGTATACATATATATAGCATGGTAGGGCGAAACAATTGTAGGCTTATCTAATAAAGAGGCAAATCTTTTTCTTTACGAATTTACTTTATAAACTGTTAGTCCATTGAACTCTTAATTTGAGCTTTGGTATTTTATTTTACTTTCTGAATGTGACATTCCGAACAGGTGTAGGTCATAAAAAAACAATCATCACCTGCCTTTTCCAAACTATGTTGAGGTCGACTTCCAGTCTGACCGGATGCAGCTAAATACCAGTATTTTACATAGAGTGCCTGCCTATCTGACCTCCACAACCCAGTTACTGAGTAACACGATACCCCTTGGTAAAACTGGTTATCCCCGTAACGACTGTCAAAGATCTACAAGTAGGTACAGCACAATAAACATAATAAAGTATAACTAAAGCCAGAAATAGACACATTAACAGACAGACCTGCAATCAGTTTATGAAGACATCTCGATAAAACGAAAAACATCAAAGCTTAGGATGATTGATGAGTATACACCAACACAAGTGTGAATTGTGACGGCTCGATGCCGCGACGTACTTCTATGTAGATTGAACGGAAATCGTTTTAGTATAATCTCGGATTTCCATCACAATATCCAGTAAAGCCAACCCTCACGTGCTTTTGTGACTTGTGACCCAAATTCAGAACCGAAATGCGTAGAGGACGGAAAATATTCAAATAATAACAAAAATGGCGCTTATTTATAAGTTTGTTGGGGTATGTTTAAATTGCCCCCTATCTGGTGAAAGGTGGGTGTACTATAGCTACACCTCTGCTTAACCCTTCAAGGAAACAAGGCGTGATGTTGTGTTATGTTTGAATTAATTATTTAACATGATACATGTATTCGCCGGTAGGCAGAGGTAAATCGGAAACATAACATAAAATCGCAAACGTGTTCGCCGAATAGATAACATAGAGGTACCTTCATTTCGCAGTTATTTTTAGGTCTCATGTAGGTAATAGGGGACCTATTGTCATCAACCGCACGCAGATCCAAACTCTGGGCTGGCTACTGAAGAAAACCTACTCCAATAACGCAATAACATTATCTCGACCTCAATCTGCCTAGCCTTTTCCCAACTATGTTGGGTCGTCTTCCAGTCTAACCAGATGCAGCTGAATACCAGTAATTTACATGGAGCGACTGCCTATCTGACCTCCACAACCCAGTAACTGGGCAATACGCTTGGTAAGACTGGTTGTCAGAGTTTCGGGCTTCTGACCGTAACGACTGTCAAAGATCCAGGAATGAAAACCGGGACCAACGGCTTAACGTGCTTACCGAAACACGAAGGAGTCTCGGTATGTATAGATGTTCAGCCATCTACAGACCAAACCCGGCAAACGTAGCTTAACCTGATGGATCGACCCGTGCGGCTGTTTTTACTTATATCGTCCTGTGGATCAATAACAATAAATAATTAATACTTAATTAAATTGTTTCAACCGGATTAGCTTCATGCTCTTTATAATTCGAAAGTAGGAAAATGCTTCTAGTTTTCAAAGTGTAAGCCTTAATAAGTAGAATAGTTAGTCAGTTGGGGATCAAACTTTTCTTTGCTCACTTTACTTCTACAAATTAATTCGATGAGTACCTAACTTTTGGCAAAAAAGACTGACTCATTTTAATTTTACAATATTTAATTTGATAAATAGAAAACTGCCGGCAGAAAGTACTACTTGATCCGTTTCCTTTGATTGAAGCAAATGAAATATAACAAATTCCCTTGTCTCAGTCCCCAACGAGGTGAGCCTCATCATCACCATCATCGTCATGGCCACGGTTGTGTTTTCACATTTCGCCAGTTTTGCGTCATTCAGGGCCATTTTCTCGAACGAAAATTATCGCAAAGTTAATGTGACAAATTACCAAGCCCGCGTAAACTGCTGACAAGAGACAACCGGAGTAGGTTACGCGCGCTTGACAATTTGCCATATTAATTTTGCATTTCGGCATTAAAGAACTAAATTCTAATGAAAATTAAACACTTATCCTTAATGTTTCTAATTATTTTCAAGTACAGACACATTTAATAAAGCAAGGACTTCCATATAATATATTACAGCCTATTTGAGAGAAGTGTTTACTGAATAAGGTTCACGAAATTATTCGGCTGAATTACATGTTTTTAAAGGTTCTAAATTTTCTGATGTAGGTAATTCGCCATTTGTTACAATAATAAACTTTAAGTTAATGTAAAGTTAAGTCATTAAATCAAGAAGTTCATTACCGTGTCCGGTTTTGCTTACCTACGGGTTCGTTTCGGAGTTTGCCAACTAATTACGGACTCAAGCAGAGCCCATAATTTGTAAATACATAATAATATTCCTGATAATTATGTCTCGCAAACCCATTTATTACTTAAATATATGAAAACTAGCTGTTGTCCGCAACTTCGTCTGCGATCCACGACGAAAAGTAGCCTATATCCTTCTCCAGGTCCAGGGGGCTTAAAACGGTCACTTTAGCAGAATCATAATATGAAAATATTATGAATCATCGTAAAAAGTCACCAAACGACAATTCATAATATGATCTGCGTGTAATTCATATTACGAAGTAATTCATCTGTTTGACAGTTTTCTATGGAGATTCGTAAAATGGTCCACAAATTGCTAATGTGGCCGGTTTAGGCCCCCTGGTGTACCCCTGTACGAAATTGCGTGAAAGCGTAACAAACAAACTTATATTCGCATTTATAATATGAGTTAGGTCAAAGTCAAAGTCAAAGTCAAATAATTTATTTCAAGTAGGCACATTAAAGGCACTTTTGAACGTCAAATACATAGAAATAGAACTGATTCTAGTTGCCCCTTCCAAAAGGTAGTTTTCGTATGGTACGTTAGGATAGTTACGACTACTACAGTTCCTACCCTTTTTAAAAGATTAATCAAGGCACTGTATCAGATCAAATGTACACTGGAAGATAGCAAAAGCAGTAATCGTTATTTACTCACTCATGCGCAGGGTCAGCTCGACGTGAAATTTACGCCCGGGTCAGTAGAGTCACGAGCATAAGTACCTCACACTTATGCAACATTTAAAACCGATAGTTTTGGTGAAAATCGGTTTTGATTCTTTCGTTATGTAATTCTGATCCTATACAGAAATACGTATAGAGGACATTCATGCTTGGCAAACCAATTCGTTTATGGCGGACGCTGCTGCTTCCCTAGATAAAATCCCTCAGTCGGTCGAAGTGGTATTAATTTCCGCCAACCACACAGTCCACTTTATTAAATATTGAAGTGCACAATTTCATAACACGAAAAGTAATTAAAGAAGAGTTTCTACTGTATTTATTTAGTTCCTACTACTTCTACTTTCTATTTCTTACTATAACATACTACTTCTACTTGTAATTTTGTCTTACAAACCACTCCTGCTTCGTATGGTTTTTAACAAACATCACTCGACAAAACATCAAAATTTCTTTATTATATGTTAGGTTAACATTATACATATGTAATATACACATAGGTAAATCTTCCGCAATAAATTCTCTAAATGATGATGAAAACCGCATCAAAATCTATTGCAGAGTTTAGAAGAACACAACGCGGCCATACAGACAGATGCGAAAAGCGACTTTAATTTATAATAGGTATAAATCTCAGACCATTTTGTTGGTCTGAGGTATAAATATAGATAGATGGTCATGTTATTTGAGACAGAAACACAGAAAATAGGTGTTTTTCATCATTTTTTTATCATGTTTTAGGTATTATTAATAAGAAAGAAACATAATAATTTATTATCTTTCAAAATAAATTCATCATTGTCCATACGATCATGAAAAAAACTGCTGTCGGGTTTACACAAAAGTTAGATAAATCGCAAAAAAACAAACAACATTGGTTTTAATTGTATCGTTTGACAGTGGTTCAGAATCAAATAGAGCGCAAACTGTATTTTAGACTAAGTAAATGAAACTTTGTCTGAAACAACGCCTCAAACCGCGAGTCACTTGGCTCCCGAACCCACAAGCCAAGCCTTCGAGGGGTAATAATATTGTTTTGTGCTTGTTTTCTGTTTGTTATACCTACTTAATGAAATCATGGCTATTGTATAAAAATAGATTCTTTTTAACGATATCTCACAAATTCTTAACTTGTGTTCATAGAAAGTTTACAAACACAAAAGTTGCATTCAATAACATTCAAACTAGAATATTGTGGGTTTCAAGTAAAACAAGACTGTATTTGTTCTTTATACTTAGTTTTATTTATCTGAATTTCGTTGGCAGATGTGTAGGTACTTATACATACGTACACCTACAACACGTTAATTTTTTTTGTTTTTTTGGAAAGCTTTCTTTACAATGAATCTGCAAACTAACAACGATATAGAATTATAGAAGCATTTAAGTACCTTGAATATCACTGCACAGGATCAAGTCCCGACTTTAGAAAAGCCCCCAGTCTGACATAAGTTGGCAACTTAATAAATAGCTCCGAACGGAGCTAAGCTCAGTAAGCACACATGATTAATCAAAAGTTCAACTTTACCCATTCTAGACGTAATTTAATGGTTCGTAGCAAAAACTCATTGTGCCACACACGAAGCGCATTGAGCATAAAAGTAAGAAAGTTTCTGTTTAAAGACTTTGTCGTACAGTTGTGGAAATTGGGAATTCGTCAGTCACGCCAGCTGTTTCATTTTGTACCTAATTGGTTCAACATTTTAATGCGTTTTGTGCTCAATTTGAAACATTATTTTGGGCTCTTAGAATTTAATCGTTTATGATTAAGCCTGTGATTAATTTAATATATCATATACATTATTGCCATAAAAATAACGTATGTATTTAATTTAATACAATTGTAACCACTTGCTCTTGATACGACTGTTATCAGTGGTATTGCTGGTACTCGCAAAAGCCTGCTTACAGTATTATACAAGTTAACTTTTTATTTGACGTATTCCTTTCACAGGACATAATAGTGTGTCCCGTTTGCAACAAAAAAAAGCACCCCATATAGCCTAGGCCAACATTCATGGCATTCGAAAGCACACAATTCTTTTTTTTTTTTTAATTTCCCAGAGTGTTCACTAAATATCACTTTTCTATGGCCTTCAAAATAAGTGACGAATTCTGGGAGATTTTCAAAAATTCATAAACATTCTGTTTCTCTAATCCCATGAATTTTCGCCTAGACTTGATGGGGTGCTTAATTGTTGCAAACGAGTCATACTATCATTTACTGGAAGGAATACGTAAAATTACAAGTCATCTGTATATCATCCATTCAAGCCGCAACTCGATAAAGGCACAACAAACCGTATCTAAAGTTGCGACAATAATTGCGCACTTCGATACGATCCCTGCTCTACTTAAAGCTTGTGAACGATAAGTCATAAAGGCTTTTATCGGTTTTTACTTCCGAAGTGTAGGTCGCTCTCAGGCTATGTCGAATGACGATCTTCGCAAGTTCGCTAGTAATAAATAGCTAAATATAAAACTGGCCGAGAATCGAGCGCAGTGGTGCAATAATAAATGCCATGCCGCGGTTTATCATGCATGGAGAGGTCAATCTGAACAGGCGAAGATCGGTCAGATCGATCTGACTATGGTCTGACCGGAAACTTACCTCAACCTAGTCATAAAACCTATTTAGGTTTATTACCGAAATGCATCGTGGCCAGAAGCTTATAGGAGTTAAATTAGGTTGAGGTATACATACCTCAACCTAATTTATTTTTTAAATTAAATCATTCCATTTGAGTTCTTTCTGTTGAAATCAATCATTTCTGGTCGGATAAACAATACTGTAGCTAATGTGACCGTCGCATCGAATCATTGATCGCTCGAGCGAATAAGACTGGCTCACAAATGCACTGGATACGGTAAAGCGATTTTAATTTCACCATATTATCATCATCATCTTCCTGCCCTTGTCCATGTTACTTGGGGTCGGCGCAACTCGTTTACTTCTTCCATTGTCCCCTGTCAACCGTCACGCTACCATTCACTCCCTTCTCTTTCATATCATTCCTCAAACATACAATCCATCCTTCTTTTCTTTAGCCTTTATCTCCCTCTCCATCTCACTCTTTTATTCACATGTCAATGCCATGCCATGCCATACCATCATTGCCAACCCAACCGATTTCCTTTCATCTTTACTGTCACTGGCGCCACTTTCAAACCTCCCCTTATATACTCATTTCTCCGCATTCTCATCCCCGCTGCATGCAATTAAATCAAATCTCATCGAAATAAACAATATTTAAATACAAACGAACTCTGTTATAAGACAATAAATTATGACCTGGGTTGAATTCCTTCTGGAGGCAAACAAGTTTATTTATATGCATTTTAATCCTTAAATGTTGGGCTTATACATATTGGTCTTAGACATTATAATAGCTGTGTCTTAGACCCATCTAAGACAAATATTGTGTAAGCCCCACATAGCTTTACGGAAGGTAATGCAAAGAAATAAACTACATGTTTACCTCCAGAGGGAATTCAACACAGGATTTTGCTTTGATGAAGATGCGCTGAAACTAATAAAAGAAATTGTTCAAAAGGAATGCATGTCTTGGTTGGCGGGCCACTTTTATCCAAAAAAGAAATATATAAATTCATATATTATAAATTCAAGTCGCTTTTCGTAGCTGTCTGTATGACCGCGTTGTTCTTCCAAACTACGCAACAGATTTTGATGCGGTTTTCACCAACATTTAGGTAGAGAATTTATACCGGAAGGTTTTTGTGATTTATTTAAAACTTCCACTTATTACGTGGGCGTGTATTGACAGAAAATCATATTTCGCCCGCGCAACCCTTACCTACCCCTCTCATTAAACACGACGAAAACAAAACACAATGCCTTCCCGCCAGCAGAAACTTTTAGTCTGGCGTTTATAGAATTCGAATTTCAATCTTCTGTAGTTTATTTTGCTTATACGATACGCTAAGCTTGAATTCAGAACTATGGATCATGTTCATGTTTTGGAACTAGAAACTCAATGTTGACGTGAAAAAGTTCAAATTTAAATGTTACCAAATTTTATTTAGGACCTTGTACAATTTGTACCTAATGACGTCTTTGTGGAAAACTATGTTACCAAGTAATAAATATAATGCTATATCGTGGATTTCTCTCTTTGGAGGATCGTGCAAAGTGATACCCAAGTAAAAAATAATATTCGTATAATGAATTTTGCACTGTATTGTGCAACGAATATGGCATGTGTCATGAAAACCTTTCCTGCGCCAAACGCGAACAATCCCCTTCGAAAACATTTGAAACATGTGAAAAAGAGGCCGAGTTCTGTACAAAAGAAATAAATGAAGGATTGTCGGCTTCACCACTAAAAGAATTGACATCTATTCATCTATGTAAATGGGTGCCAAAGTACCAAAGGGACTAATTATAACAAGGGCCCGAGGTACGCGGCTCAGTACCTGCGCTGTGTTTTGGGCGCGCGCCCGGCGCGTTTTGGACGCTCGTCAAACGCAACAAGATTTCCACATTTTGTTGTAACTTTTGAACCGTGTTTCTTTTAAGTTTATTACTAATGCGGAGAAAATGACAAGGAAAAATAGTGAAAAAGGAACTCGCGTCCAAGCGTCAAGGGCACGGTTAGGCTTCATTTACGGAGACGCGAGGAGTCGCGCGTGGCTTTGGGCAGCGCGGCCCGCACTGAATTCAAACATATGGCGTTGTATGAGTGCGTTTACGGAGACGCGATTTTACACGCGTTTGTTTGAAATGGAGCGTTTTTTGCGGCGGAGCCCGCGAATGGCATAGCCGCGTCACACGCGGTGCTTCATCACGGCGGCGCACACAGCAGCAATTCTCGATGAAGCGATGCCCGCGGCATACCTTCTCCCAGTCTTATTTGTAAATCGCACAACGGAGATGCAAGTTGAGAGTGGCAAGTTGCGACATGTGCAGGCCTAACGGCGCCCGGAATGGGCGCTCGCTTAGACTGCAGCGCTTGATAAAATTCGTTACATAGGAATTCATACAATTTTATTGAGCGCCCGAAACGCAGCGTACAAAATGCGCGTCTCGGGCGCTTGTTATAACTAGTCCCTTAGTAGAAAGTTTAGTATGGTCCCTCTTTTTAACTGTTGAAATTGTAGCTTTGAAAACATGCCAAGTTGCATTATAACTTTAGGCCTCATTTACGGAGACGCGAGGCGTGGCGAGTCGCGTGCAGTGTGGCGTCACGCGGCGCGTCTGACGTTTTTTCTGTTTACGATGTGGCGGCGCGTGAAGCGGCACTTATCATTCCACGCGTTAACATAAACATATGGCAGTATACGTCTTGATTGTCGCTGCTTTTTTTTGGGGTTATAATATATATTTTTTAAATGTGCTAATTAAAACCTTTCATTTGATACCCAACATGGTATGATTAAAAAATATTTTTTGTTGTTCATGATATGTCACCTAGAGGGCGCCATTTTCAATTTAATGTAAATAAAAATAAAATAATAAAAAATGTTTTATTGACATAAAAAGGTGTTACATTCTAATTTGAAGCCCTGACTCCTGAGCTAGGTGGAACCTGTGTTACAGGAGCCAGTGTCTTCACCCGTTTTTTTTTAAACTTAACAATTTATGCAATAAAATTAAAACAATATAAATTTAGTGCATGCATGCTTGCTCGTGAGTGGTTTATGTATGTTTGTGTGTTTGTTGTGTTTTGTGTGTACGTGAGTGTGTTGTAGGATTGTGTGTTTATGAGTGTATGTGTGTGTGTGTGACTGATTGTGCTTTGGTCTTCATATAGCCGATGACCAGCGGACGATCAAGAAGCTTCCAACGATACCTCATTTGTCAAATTGTGATGAGTCTTTTAGAAGATAATATGAGGGAACAGACATAGATAAATACATAGAAACCGGTCAAAATCATAACCCTGCTTTTTGCTTCGCCGTAGTCAGGTAAAAACTAAAACCCAACTACGACAAAAAAGTCAAATAAAGAGATATAAACAAGACATCACGGACAGACCAATTAAAAATCCGGAGTCATACGTAATCTGTTCGAGTTCGTTCGTTATACCAATAACCGAAGAATAAAGGTATTATTCTAAACAAGTTTTATTTAGGTTAGTCGCTCCAATTGTTCGTCTAAGGGTCACCTTACAAGAAGTTTGTCAAAAAAAGTGGGAGTAAACGAATTTGGATCCTGATTAAATCGCAATAAGATTTAATCTCCAGTGCGAATTTTCAAATGAACGTAGAATGGGCTCGTTGGCTATGTTGTAAATTTTCTCCGCAAGAAAATTCACCGCAATACAGAGCAATGGCGCTAGTTGTACCTACTTCTTTCTATACTCCGTGCTAATATATCAGTCAAAAATCTGTCAAATAAAATGTATGTCATCTTGAGTTTTCAAATATCAACATTGAATTTTATATGTTTATTTAGACTCGGTATTTATTTATTTATCAATCAATAACACTTGTAATATTCGTTTTGGAAGTGGTTTTAGTGTTTATTTCATGTTTTCTATGTCTCAGTTTCTTTTGTGGAATGTGATAAATTACGAAAATAAATAATATCTCAGCGCAGCTAAAAATTTGAGCGCAGTCCTCTCGTCTCAACAGAGCGACGCCGACTGATTTGTGAAACAAAAATATGCTTGAAGTTCCCGTAATGTGCGACGGAAGATGGCTTCTTCCACGAACTAAGAACTTCGTAAGTCTTACAAGCTTTGATTCGTAATAAAACCAAAAATAAAAGGAATAAAAAAAAAGCCTAGACAATTTTTTTTGCCTTGTTTTAATACATATAATCATCTAATTTTTATCATAATAGGCATTAGCATTTTAAGTACAAATCGAAAATACGTGAAAATTAGAGGTAGCTTCGTGATATTTTTTTATCGAGAAAATTTTAATAGTTTGTGTTTCTGTTACACAAAAAGTTTGGAAATATCATGTAGTTACTCATACTATTTTTATTTTATACCTAAGTCTTATCAATTTTATGAAAAATCAAATTGAAGACAGGCAATTTTGGTTACGTCCCGGCCTTAAAGAAAGCTCGCCGTTTTGTCAAGTCGTAAAAACCAAGCGAAGCAGGGGGGCGGGTCGCTAGTGTGTTGTAAAGTAATGTATCACTAGTCATTTTTTTTTAAACCACAAAAGTTTTATCCTCCGACAACCTCTTTTTATTCTTCCTCAGTCATTTCAAAAATAGTAATGAAGAATTTCATTTGATAGAATTCAATTTTGTCAGAGCATACTGCGGATAGTCAAAGACAACCAGAATTTCATCATTCATTGCTAGCAGAAAGTCACCGTTTTTTAATAGAACTGAATCTCCTGCGGCCAAGGATTTATTAATACTGGCTAAAGGAAATGAAAGCGTTTTTTTCCAAACAAAAGTTCTACGGTTCATCGCTACTGGGTGACATAATTTGTATGGAGTGATAGACGGGTGGATTAAGGCGTGATTCATACACAAACTCACGCCCATGGGGGGTAGGCAGAAACTACAGAATGCCACCTGCTACGATCCTTACTACTAAAGTATATTTTTATTTTATTTTATTCTATACCGTTACTCCTTACTACATATACTCCTTTAGCCTCATTTACGTGCATACATCAGGTCATACACGCACGCCGGTTGCAATTACTATGCACCTGACCTTTCTGAAGAGCATCACCACAATAAGGTCACTTTATTATGCCGTCCCAGCGTTTCCACTCACATCTGCCTTTTGTTTGTCGCCTTTCATTCATCCTCTCGACATGACCATACCATCTAAGCATACTCTTGCCATCAAATACACCGTTGCCTTATCAAATAATTCCTCAGCCTATCATTCGTAGTCACATCACACATGCTTCGCAAAGAATGCATTTCCACAGCATTTATTCTTGTTTCATGCTTCTTCTACCTCACCTTCATTTTAAGCGTAGGCACACCATTGTCAACAGCCAGTCGAGCCTTTTTGGAGATCAACTGGTTGGTCACAATCGCATAGAGCTCCATGACCTAATAAGTGTGAATACTACAATTTAGCATCGGGTGCTAATTATGCTTAGTCTTTTTTTTTTCGATTGTCTCGATTGTAAATGCAAAACTTCAGATGGTCTGAAGTTTATTCAACTTATTCAAACCTACATTTCGACCCTTAGTTAAAAAAATAGTTACCTTTCAAATAGCAACAAGCCTACGTTACGTAGCAGAGTCTACGAAGCTACGAATGTGCTACGATTTTTATATTTTATTGGTGAGCTAAAAAAATATCACTGGCCGCCGATTTTAATCATGGCACCAGGGAGCTTTGTAACATTATACACTGTGTACGAAAAGATCAAGTTCGGCAAAATTAAATTAATAAATTGAGTGAGGTGTTTTAAAATAATAATAACAGTGGTTCAGTTGTTATCAATACGGCGTCCAGACTCTTCCAGGGTATGCATCGCATGCCTCTTTGAGGCATTTTTCCACTACTTTTTATGCTACGAAGTGTAGCACTTCGCGTTATCGCAAACTTTTCTTCGTGTGCTCTCTCTCGCACACCCCTCGATTACTCGCTGAGCAACACAGAGCGCACGAAGAAAAGTTCGCGATACCGCGAAGTGTAGCCGTAGTATTAGCGACACGATGTCGCGGTTGAATTCGGTCCATAATTATCAACTTTTTGTTTTAGGCTTAGGCGAGGATGTGTATATTGTGTATTTCTTTAAATATTATCTACGTCTATTGTATTTTACAATGGATTTCCATAAATTCACTCCTGAATCAATTGACTTCACATGACTTCAACGCAAACGTTGTCGCAGGCAGAAACTAGTTTGTTAATAAAACAGAACTGAAAGAGTTTCAGGGCTTAACGTAATAAAACCTTCATAATACAATAATTATGCTTCAACGGCCTTTCAAAATCGGTTCAACATTAGTGATATATTCGTAGATTACATTATCCCTTTCACCTTTTCTGAGAAAGGTGAGATAATGCGAGAAAACGAGCGGCAGTTTTGTAATTATCTGGTATACCCGTATTAGTGGAAACTATATAGGAAGTCGTAATGGAACCGACTTCAAACCATTCGTGTGTCGACGAGTAGCAATAGGCATTTACGGACAAGCGGCCAAATTACCTGTCCAACACAGGATAAATGAAATTAACTAACCTTCCAGTGACGTTTATTCTGTTTTTATAGGTACTTACAAATTACTAATTTTGTTTATAAAAATACATGAAGTGTTAATAGTTCGCATCTAACACAGACTATCAAAGTCTCTCTCCTCTTTACATTTATTGGTAAAAGTTTGTCTTGTTGTGGAGTATTTTCATAAAGCTTTTTAAGTTAGTGTATTTTTTCAGGTTTCTAGTTGTCGTTTTGTCCGTTTCGGTTTCGGTTTAAAGAATTTATTCACATATACAGAACACAAACAGTTCACATATCATATGAGACAAATAAATGATGTAGTTATAAAGTGACATAATGACTCCGTGAATCGATTCTTTTCTCGATCGAGTCGATCTTTTGAACAAGACTACCTTTCACACAGAAAATTATGCTTTATATTCATCTGTTTCCTCGTCGGAGTCCATTTTGTTCATGATTATAACGAAATATTAGGGGCGTGTTAGTATTGCAGTTTTGTGGTGTTTTTAAAATTTTGGATCCCTTAGTAAAAGTGATTCTTCACATTCACGAGTACTACACTCTCGGAAAGTATTTCCCTAGTTTTAGCTAACATTCTGTATAATGATGGAATTTTGTATCGTTCTATCTCTCTTTTATCTAATATTCTTTTTCGCCAGCGACGCCTGCCAAGCACTAACTGAATACGCTCGAATCCCGACGATACGGAGTGACGTGCAGCTGCAGAGCTTGCAGGCGGCCAACTGCTGTACTGCCATTGCATTGCATTACATTGCAGTTAATCTCTCATCTATCATCTATACTAATTATTAGAGAGAATTACATGGGATTTTTTTGTCCACAATGGGGAAGCTCTTGGCCTGCATCTCACCTGATGGTAAATGATGATCAGGCCGAAGGTGGAAGCGAGCTTCACCCGCAATCCTGAACCACAGAGGAACTGGCTATCTTACCTCTAACTGCCAAAACACATCAGTGCTATTAACATTGTTGTCTTGCCGCCAGAATTAGATAAGATAGGTGGTAGCTAGCCAGGCGGACTTGGAACAAGCCCTACCACGGTAGGTACCACCAACCAAACCGAGCAGAAAATTTTGCACCCATTGGGAATCGAACCCGGGACCTCTGTGTCTAACCACAAGACCACAGAGGCGGCATGGGGTCTCAACTCGAACAAATTATAATTAGTCTTGAAAAAAAATCATAGATGGCAGCATAAGTAACAATTTATGAAATTAACAATCACTAAAAAGCGTTATACGACAAATTTTGGCTGAGGTAATATTAGTAAAAATCAAAACATCTTTGTTTAATGCTGATTTATGTATTTACACTCATAAATCTCGGATTTTCAACAAAAAACTTAAATTAAGCCGTTTACTTCAATTCGAACCCTTAGAATGATAAAGTAGCCATCTGCTAATAATTTTTTGAGAGCTCTTTGCAATAGATGGCGTTTTACTCAAGTGATGACAGGGTCACTTTAAACTTGCGTTTATGTTGTTTCATTAAGGAAAATCAAACATTTTTTTTTTTATCTAGTGCTTTACGTCAATCAATCAATCTGCTTAGCCTTTTCCCAACTATGTTGGGGTCGGCTTCCAGTCTAACCGGATGCAGCTGAATACCAGTATTTTACATGGAGCGACTGCCTATCTGACCTCCACAACCCAGTAACTGGGTAATACGATACCCCTTGGTTAGACTGGTTGTCAGACTTTCGTGCTTCTGACGACTCGTAACGACTGTCAAAGATCCACAAATGACAGCCGGGACCAACGGCTTAACGTGCTTTCCGAGGCACGGAGGAGTCTCGATATGTGAAAATGGTCACCCATCCACGGACCAACCCCGGCAAGCGTAGCTTAACCTGATGGATCGACCCGAGCGGCTGTTATTACTTAGCCACGAGCTCCTCAGTACTTTACGTAGAAATATAAAAATGGAACACCTAGGAAGAAAAAACGTAAAAAAGGAAGAAAAACATCTAGGAGTCTTGCGTAGTATCTAGGCAAGACTCCTAGATGGCGTTAAAAAAACTACAGTCTCTGGCAATTAGTGAGTCGCTGATGCTGCCATCTGTTAAAAAAATGGAGAACGAAAAATAGCCAGCTCAATAGCCAGACTTAGGGTGGTGTCATTTCTTTGTATGGGATTGGGTATCTATACGTAGTATTATAATATCTGTGGAGGCGGTTAACACATAATTGGTGAAATGTGGGTGTAATATAGTTACACCTCTGCCTAACCCGTCGGTGAATGCAGGTGTTATTTTACGTGTGTATGTGTCTAAAGAGGCAAAATTGGTAAGTTTGCGAAAATTCCGAAAATTCTTTCAGTAATGGGAAGCTGCATACCGAGTGTCATAAGATATAGTTATTTTATTTTAAAACGATTTTCACGCAGACGGAGCCAGTTGACAATAAATAGGTAGGTATTCAGTTAACTAAACCCTCGGATGCCTTAGGTGTGGGTAAAGGAAAGGACCAAACTATTTGCATATAAACAAACCGATTTAATTTATTTTGATTGAATTGTAATGAAGTATATGAGCTTCTTCGTTTAGATTTCGTAAGATTTGGGCGGAGACACGGCTGTATACGAATCCCGACATTGATCTTAATATTTTGTAATGGGCATATAAAGATGTGACAAAATAAATCATTGAGATATAGGAATCCTTAAACCAATTTTGATTTAAAAAATAAGTCATTTATCCACATTCATAACATTTTTTTTTTAAATTAAGTCTTTTACTAAAATAGCAATAATCATAGACAGCACGAATAAAAGTTTTGACATTATATTACACAGGGCTACACATCAAGCTATACATTTCCAGTTTATGCTGATCTCGCATGTATAGGATTTCCGTACAATGCGAGTTCAGCTTATACTGGAAAAGCATAGCTTGATGTGTAGCCGTGTGTACATTAAAATATTACATGATAAAATTTAAAAACCGCCGCCAGACTGACTCCTATCTCGCAGTATTGAAAGTTCCACATCACTGACCATGGTACACACTGTCATGCGTACTTCTGCAATCTTCTCTGGCGGGAAATTGCAAACAATATCAGCCATACTAGAGAAAAAATTATGGATAGGGGATTTTCCTGCCGGACAAGTAGCTTTGGTAACCAATTGTTGTAATATTACATTCCTTTCTTCTCTATCCTTTTTCAGTTCATCTATTATTGAATCTATCTTTCGTTTCATTGGTCTTTTTGGTGGTGGAATCACATTTTGCTCTAGAACGGCGAAATTTTGTGGTGCAGCCAGTGTCTGTGTGGCATCACAAGTAGGAACAATTGTAGGAGTATATGTAGTAGGGTGCTCAGCGTTGCTGCTGCTTGATGTTCCCATTACGAATGGCGACTCTGATAATGGAACGTCTTCAGATGAATCGTATTCTTGCTTCACGCACTCGAAAGAAATCTCAATAGGATCGTGCGTAGCATTGTCCACGATATAGCTGCTTGAGGTTTCTCCTTCTTCTTGCGATTCTGACAAGAAGTTCAGTCTCTCGTCATCGTACTTGGAATATGAAGTGGCGCTTCCAGTAATCTTTTTCTTTTTATTCTTCATATAATTGTCTCGTATATTTCGCCATTTCGATTTGCATTCTTCAGCTGTAACAAACAACCTTTCAATATTTTTCAAGTTATAGCGATATAGGTCTGTTCGTGAGAATAAATATATATAGAGAGATTGATATGCTCACAGGATGACGTCAAGACGTCATCAGACAAAATATTTTATGTAATTTTCGGTTAGAAAGCATATTACCTACTGACGACGTTACGGTTACAGTAATTAAACACATCAAAAGTGTCTAGGAATCAAACACATTTCCACTAGTTACTAAAATCTAATAAGTTAATAAAATCAGGTTTTTTAATTATATTTTTCGTAATTCCTAGAGATACTTTTTAGATCTTTCACGTTGAGCATTAAAACTTATAGAAATGCAGTATTTTAACTGTATTAAAACGCCTGTAAAATCACGTAAATCAGCGAACTCGGCAAAATTTCGTAGGTATAAGGATCGGTAGAACAACAATCTTTTAAATTAAGAAGGCTTTCCCGGATTTCAACGGTTGAGTGCCAACGGGTGATGTAGTCTAAAACCGGTTTTCTTCTCTGTGCCGTACGAAAAATGTTAAGGAATGTTGAGTTGTCAGTAGTTCTCGAACAACTGCATAGAGTTACTTTCGTTATTTAAAGCATCATTGATGGATAAATGTAAAGTGTCAGCACGCATAGCGGCGCATCAATACAGGTAATACTGAGTTTGTAGACAGAGGGCCGCGCCGGTAGTTAAATATGAAATTGGTGGAGTCAAATCTGTCAAATCGACTTCATCATCACTGTCAGTTTCAACTTGTACTGTCTTCACTCGGTTGTAATAAATTATGGTTTATAAGCTTTATTAATTTTATTGTCTTTTGTGATACAATACAGTAATTGTTTTCTTTCGATATGGTATTTCCGAAGCCGTTTTCTATAAAAAAATCAGCGGTACTACGAGTATGGTAATTTTGGCATGTCTAACAAATAATAATAATAAATACTTATATAATTTCTTTATTTCAAAAAGTGACATCATTGTTACAGATGTGACTTAAACAACATACAGAAGTACTGTCTTAAACATAGGTTCCCTGACTCCCAAAGTAGGTTTATACCTGTGACTTGGGAGTCAGTGTTCCTCCATTATAAAATGCATTACGTACACACGGCTACACATTAAGCACTTTTCCCGCGACTTCGTCCGCGTGTATTTCGTACTTTCCTCTAAAAACTTCAACAACCCCTCCACCCCCTATGAAAGATAGTTTTCGAAAATTAGCTTGGTAAAAAAGAGTATGATGCGGTGACAAATGAAACTAAATATTTTACTTAAGTAATGCAGACCTATGATGTTGGTACTACTTAGCCGACAAGTGGTAGTAGGTTTTTGAATCAGTACAAGCAGCGTTTTTAACTATTTGTTTAAATTATTTTACTCATTTCCCATTTGAAGTGAACTATATGCGGTAGGGGCGCCCTCATTTTTTCCAAACTCTTTTTTGCCAAGCTGTACGATCTTTACCCCTTAAACTTAATTACCCTTTTACATCCCGTTAGGAGCTGATTTTTAATTGTACGGAAAACCTATACAATGCGAGATCAGCTTGAACAGGAAATGTATAGCTTGATGTGTAGCCCTGTGTACGTCGTTGATTATTAAAAAGTGTAGAGAAAAAGAAAAGAAAAGGCACATTTTTAAAAATTAAGTACAATAATAACAATCATGAAATTTGTGTGATGGTGTGTTGTGAGAGGATGTGGTTGTTACTCCTTTGCAGTCATAGGGATTAGTTATATGATGTTGCGAAATGCGGTGTCGTCTTATAATTCGAATGGACGACCATGCACTGTCACCAGGTTACGCCACTCTTGCAATGCACACAGTTTTGCAGACTTCATACCTGAGGTTCCTTCACCACAGTTTTCCTCTTCAGCATCGTTGGCTGAGTTATTGTATTTCATAACCATATTATAAACTGCAACGTGTTTCGAAGAAAGATGATGGAGCAAATTTGTTCCATGGTGACCCTGTAAAAAATATGTGAATTATATGTTTGTCCCCGACTACTGCACAGCGCATAACGCTTTCAATGACACCTCGTTTGTCAAAATGGTTCCGCAGGTAATCGGCTATATGACGTCACATTGATGAACTCGCCCCCGTATTCATAAACTCATTTTTGTGTTCAAGAAACTCAAATCAGTGGCAGATCTTAAAACACTGGAAACAGTTTACTTAGCGCTTGCCCAATCTTTGCTGGGTTACTGTATCTCAGTTTGTATGTTACTTCTTGAAATAGCACAAAGATCGGTCCCACTATACCACACCTCCGCAGCCGTAGGGCTACGAGAAAGCAAGCGCAAAAAAACGAGACGAATTGGGGTGTACAATAAACTCAATGCTGTTCTTAATATTTGATTACTTACCCGAAAACAATGCAGGAACGGTTTAAGTGACTGGCTAAAAGGTCTCACCTATGGAGACTGAGAGACTTATACAATTAGTGGCTAAACTGACATTTTCAACAACGCATACTCACTCATAAATTCTGGTCTTCTGGACACACACACACACACAACAGACAACACGCACACGCACACACACTACAGCATACACATACGCCATTATGTGTATTCTTACTCATAATATAACTTTGTTTATTTTTGTTTAGAATTTATTCAAAATTAAAATGAATACAGAACTATTCTACTTGCTCCGCAGGAAGGTGATGGTATTCGTGATACAGGGTAATCCTAGTACGAGTGCCAAAGCACTCCTTTGACACCTAAGTAGGTACCCAAGACGATTCCAACGATACCTCATTTGTCAAATTATGAAATTAGAAGTTATGAGGGAACAGATGAACATACTTAAATACTGGTCAAAATCATAACCGTCCTTTTTAATCGCCATAGTCGGGTAAAAAACATGTTAGCCACAGTGATGACGACATACAGAGATAAACTGATTTACACATAAACTGATTTACACATTATTTGATAGGGAAAATCTTCGCCCAGATATTTTATTTAACTTAAATACCAACGAAAAAATATGAATTTTACTTACCTTTATAATTTTATTGCAATCTTCTATACCACATTTAGATGTATTTGTTTCCTTTTGGTAGTCAAAATATGCATAAACATGATTTTTTCGCTTTCGTCCCATTTCTAAGTATAAGTAGGTATGTTTTAATTTGCCAAGCAAGCCAACTACACAATCCCACACTCTCCAGCAAACTGAAAGACGCGTTGCCGTGCTCTGCCACGTGATTGGTCGGCGTTCGCCGACGTGCGGGTAGACTCAACTCTTTGACACACAAGCGATGCGCGCTCCGACGGCACGTGTAAGATAGAGGTAATTTCTATTTCGGTAACCGGTTTTAATACCGGTTGGTAACCTTTAAAAATACCCGTATGGATCATAGGGTTGCCACCTTTTTTTAAGCAAATACCTAGAGTACTTATATTTACTCTCTGATAAAAATAAAGTACAATATCTGAAAATAAAGTATTATTTATTTGCCCTGCAATTTTTATTCCATACATATTTTTCGTTGCTTTCCGCAACATCGAACAAATATTTGATAGTAGTGAATATCTTAACAGCATCTTTAAAGTCTATGTTTACATTCAAGTAATTATAAATATTTCAACAGACGATCTATTTCGTTCGCCCCGCCAATTAGCATTCATCATAGAAAAAAATTATCTCTGTAAATGCTGAAGTGGCGGAAATGGATAGCAGAAACGACACAATTTTGTATATACTTATACACCACAACATTACTATTTTGAAAAAAAAAATCTGTTATGTGAATAATTCCGAAAAATCTTTAGAATATTAACTTGTATAATATAATCCTTAATTAATTAAGTAATTTCTTAATACAAGTGATCTATGTTTATATGTATTACATTTTTTCAGTTTCTAAGTTTCAACTCATCATCATCTGCCTAGCCTTTTCCCAACTATGTTGGGGTCGGCTTCCAGTTTCAACTATGTGAACAAAATGCTCATAAACTCATAATCAACATTCATTTTTTAAATATATGTTGCTCAGTGAAAAGAACCAATTTATGTGAATAAAATCGAACCAATTATCTAGATACCCTAAGGTTTTGTCCAAGAAAAGTATCTATTAATTTTATGACTAATTCAGGCGAAGACATCTCAATTTATTTAATCTTTTTCCAGTTTCATATCCTAAGAAGAGATCTTCTTTTCTTTATTATTTCCTTAGATTGTGTATACTATTGTATACCTACCTGCATCCAAAATAATGTAATGTTATTGCCCTTTTAAGAACTCAACAGTTTTACGTATGTATGTGACTAGAAAAATAAAGGTAAAGATCTATCAAGTCATTAAATTCATAATTATCTGGCAATGTTATTCAGCAATAATAATAATTGTAATATCATTGAGTCTAAGCTCAAAAATAAGTTGTGATAGCTTTAACAATATTGTACCTACTTAGGTATCTTCTGTTACACGGAAAATAATAATATATGTTTATAGGTAATATACCTTTAGGTATTTATTTCTTTTAGTAAACAAAAAAAAAATCTTCCAAAGCAAAAATATAAAATAAAGTATTTTCACGTAAGTACTATACAAGTATAAAGTACGTTTGCCCAAAATAAAGTACTTACTTACAATACTTTATTATAAAGTACGGGTGGCTACCCTACATACCGGTTTGGGCCCCTGCTATACAGAACATGTTTATATTCTGTGAACGCAACGATCCGTTTAGTTAAAACGTATCTGCGCTACCTGAACTCTGGTAGACGGGACAAATATTGACTACCTACCGCAGCGACACGTTCATTATAAGTATGTATAACAAAATAATTATATTAGACAATAACTGCAGTCACGTAATTAGTAAGAATCATGCAAAACATAAAGTAAACAACAGCCACAATCATTGACCTTAAATAAAAGAAACTACTCACGTGTTTTATTGAGTACCTCACCGATTTTGATCCAACAGTTGCCTTTTGTGATCATGTTCTTATAGTTCTTGCCTTTATTGCGGTATAAAACTGGGTACTTTTTAACATTATCAATCAAATCGTCGTCAAACATACTCATTTTGTATGTAGATTAAATGAAATAGGACGCTGCGCTCGCCGTCACGTTGCGCGAAGGTTACGACGACGCCACGGTATGCGGCATGGCGGCGGGCGTTGGCATGTGCGGCGGCCATGACGCCCCCCGCTCCCTGCCTCAGTCGCCCTGACCGCAGACAGACGCTTCATGTGTGCGGCGCCAGTCGGACGGAGCAGCAACCGACCGCCATACTAAGTACAAAACATTTCACATCGCTTGAACATTATGACAATTTACCGGCTCCGCACGCGTTGCGCAGCGGTCGACAGGAAGATCAGAGTTTACGTTTTGCAATACACGACTAATGCTGAACTTAAAATGTATGATTCATAAACACTGTACACTCACCCGTATTCCCTGTAGGGATAGGCAGCGGTATGAATAGGAACACTTCCATTTTGCTACATAAATATAATATTGTAAAAATAATAATAATAAGGGACGAGTCTACAGGAGAGCAATGGTGGACTGGTGGCCCAGTGGTAACGTCGCCGACTTACGAGTTGCAGGTCGTGGGTTCGAAACTTCGAACCCATGCAGGCGCTTTACTTTGTGTAGATAATTTCAGCACCACTGCTCTCAAAACGGTGAAGGAAAACATCGTAATGAAACCAGCATGTCCTAGAACCGAACATTCGAAAACATGTGACATCTGCCAACCCGCACTGGGCCCACGTGGTTGATTACAACCCACCCCCTCTTGTAGGCTGATTAAGCTATAGCAGAATGTATAGGTAGGTACCTAATAGTAAAATGGTTCATCTTCGTAAAGATGCCTTTAAAGATTTCAGGGGTTGGCAAATCCTCAAGCACCATGTTATTTTTATGACACTAATCGTTGATACCTATTGGTTCCCAAGCAACGCGAATCAAAAATATACATATAGAGAACGCATAATATATTCTAAGAAAACGGACTCAGTTTTCCAGAAAGTTAAGGTTAACCTGACTTACGTGTCCGTTAAAGGGCGAAACCTACTAAAAAGAATCGATTTACCGAAATATTTAGGCGTTATCAAATTGTTCATTTTCTATGAAAAAAATATGAGCTATTCCTCGTAATACGTTCATACCTATGCATGAATATGCGAGTTAACTACTTTCCAAATTGATTAGTAAGCTTGTGAATGATAGTGTAGGTAACTAGGTATCGTTATTGTGACAATTTTGTTTCGTAGTATTTTCATTTTAACTCGCAGGACATTATTAAATTTTTTGTACCTACTAATATTTAACACTGTCACTGTCACTACTAATATTTGTCACAGGCGGTGTATTTGCTTTTCAATTTTCGTTTTTTGCCACCGACTTCCGAAATTAAAGTTATTTTTTACTTTTTTAGTGTTTTTTTTGGAAGTCGGTTGTTGATTTTTTGTAAAAAGTTTTTTATTGATGTAGTTCTTCCGAAAGGTCACATTTAGTACTTAGTGTAAACAGTTGTATTAAATATTAGTACTAAAAATTTAAGGAAGTCGGTTGTTGATTTTTTGTAAAAAGTTTTTTATTGATGTAGTTCTTCCGAAAGGTCACATTTAGTACTTAGTGTAAACAGTTGTATTAAATATTAGTACTAAAAATTTAAGGAAGTCGGTTGTTTTTTTTTTTACATAGTCTTTATTTTTCACTTTTTAGTTGTGGCACCAACCCCACACAAATTCGCATACCACTTCCTGCTATGTTAATAACAGTGACGGAGCCAAATAAGATAATAATATCGTCTACATACGCATAGTGGGAAAAATACGTAATTATTGAAGCTAACTCAAAAACTACGCAAGTAAAATTAATAAAATTTATATGGGACTGAAGCGTGACCTACCAAACAAAAGAAGAACCATCAAAATCGATTCATAATTGGCGGAGTAATCGCGTTACAAAAATACAAAAATAAAAACATACGAATTGAGAACCTCCTGCTTTTTGATGAAGTCGGTTAAAAATGACCTCATTGGTGATGTTCTTCAGAAAGGTCATATGCGTACTGCGTAGTATTCGCAACGGGGCGTCTTTGTATGACCAGCTATCTAATTCTGTTTCATTTTGACAGTTCAACAACATTTATTGCGTTAATTATTTACGCTAGTTGAGTAGTTTTTTTTTTATCAAATAACAAACTATGTAGGTATTTACCAATTACTTTAAAAAAAAAAATCTAAAGTGCAGCAACTTCCACAGTATGACACAAAACTGACGTTATTTAGTCGTTAATTGTCGAATAATAAATGCAGTATAAATATGATGTAGATAAACACATTACCTTTTTGGGAAGTAGTGTAAAAAGAGCTCACGTGGACGGGTTTTGTGAAATAATTCGGTCATTGAAAACATTGTGACTACTTATTCGTATTGCTTGATTTTTTAGGCCCCCCAGTAAAGTTCGTTTTACAAGTTTCACTATGGCACCAAAAGTGAAATTGCGAAAAAGAATCAGCCGTTCCCTACATTTATGTTCGCATAGGTCGTCAAAATAGGGAACAGCTGATTTTTTTTCAGGTTTCGTCCCATAGTCAAGCTTGTTCATAATGATGAGTACAATGACCCCTTAAGCGATCTCGTGTAAGAAAAGATACACCTTATACAGGGTGTTAGGGTAAACACCGTTATCCTTGCAACCAGTGGTTTGGTTTCATTTGTAGAACGTAAAATCAATGGAAATATGCAACTTTTTTTTTAATTTTTTTAGATCTAAATTTTACTACAAGAGACGCAAGTTCGTTGCCCTATGCGCTAGGGCAACGAACTTGCGTCTCAACACGGGCGGGGGGTACGGGATGTGACCTAACCGGCAGCGAGCGCGATCCCTCCCTTAGTCAGTCAGCCGTTTCGCTAGCAAGCACGGTGTCAGATAGAAACTTTTTAAAATCTTTTAATGAAAATAACGTTCTTTTTTTGTTGTGTTCGGTCATTTATTTTTATATATAAGTCAACTACCTATGGTTTGAATGACAAGAGTGTTTACCCTTACATCCTGTATAAATATAACAAAACTAAAAAGCTTGTTTCTAATAATGAAAGCTAAGTCAATCCTCCCAAGTCGATCAGCACTATTTATTATCATTAGCTGTTGCCCGCAACTTCAGTCTGTGATCCAGGATGAAAAGTAGTTCCTTTTCCAGGCCATAAGTCTACCTACCCATGTGCCAAATTTCATCCAAATCCGTGCAGCCGTTTTAGGGTGAAAGCGAAACAAACAATCTCACTTTCGCATTTATATTACAATATAATACTACAATTTATAATCAAGGTCATAAAGTTCTTTGCCCTTTCGTCTAGAAAAAGACATTTCATTTGCAGTCATCCGCAGATGCATTTTATGAAATGAAAGTTCAAATATCACGCAGGCTTAGCTCCTCGGGATAAGTAATAAACTTTTACGACTCTTTAAAATTTCCAAATCATCTATTTTTATGAGTTTTCCAGAAGTCATTTGCGGTTGAGTCACAGGAGAAACGCAGAGAGAAAATTATATGAAGGAAAATTTGCCAATTTTTGCCACCGCAATACAGTTAAAACACTACATAAAAATATTGAATACTACTAAAAATTAAGGTAGATAATAATTATAATGCTGTTCGTAGTGTTTCTAAATGGATCGATCCCAACAACACATGGTAACAATACAAATAAGAGATAATTCCTTGTTTTAGACCGTTATTATAATTTTTTGACACTAAAGTAAAGTAGGTAAGTCGTTGTTACCTGTTACCTACTTAGTACAAAGTAATCAGGAACACAAAATAATCTCTCTAGGGTCAATGAAAAGTATGTTCAGCACCCTAATTGCATAACACATGATCAAATATAATTATTTTCAAGAATATTGCTGTTTTATGTTCGAAAAATTTGTGTGCTCAACAACGTAAATAGGTATCGCAATGAATGTTGTTGAACACTCAAAACTCAGACTGTGATTGATCATCTGTTACGCAAGGATGCTGACAATACTTTTCACTGACCCTAGAGAGATGCCGCCGTTGTAAGAAGATTAAAATTGCACGCTGTATCAAAAAGATAATAATTATTATAATAAATAAAAATGTTTTATTAACACTTTTTACAATAAAAAAACAACCGAGTCGGTGGCAAAAAAAGGAAATTGAAAAGCATAGATAGACACCGTCTTCCGAAATTAAAGTTATTTTTCCCTTTTTTAGTGTTTTTTTTTGGAAGTCGGTGGTTTTTTTTGTAGTAAAATGTTTTTATTTTTCACTTTTGTTGTTGTGGTACCCACCCCACACAAATTCGAATACCACTGCTATGTCAATAATAGTGATGGAGCAACTAAGCTATCGTCTATAATGTAAACGATAGCTAATTAAGTATTTTAACAACTTAGTCACTATGTAGACTCTAAATACGTAATTATTGAATCTAACTCAAAAACTCCGCAAGCAAAGTTAATAAAATTTATATGGGACCACCTCTGAAGCATGACCTACCAAACAAAAAAAGAATCATCAAAATCGATTCATAATTGGCGGAGTAATCGCATAACATACCTAAAAACAAAAAAAACAAACATATACTAATTGGGAACCTCCTCCTTTTTGAAGAAGTCGGTTAAAAAGATGTTACATTTTAATTTCAAGCCCTGCCTCCTGATCTAGTTGGCACCTGTGTTACAGCACAGTGCACAGTGTGCTGCAGCCAGTGGTGCATGCATACTTGCTCTTGAGTGGTTTATGTACGTGTGTTGTTGGATGTTAGGCTGTAGAGGAAAGCATTACAACAAATTTATTTATTTATTTAGATTTTTTACTTAAGTAAATGATATACTTACGTTTAACCGAGTGTCTCCAGGCTCCGGAACGAAGATTAGTAGGAGCTCAAGAACAGATTAAAGTCAACAAAACAGTGGTTATCTCTGTGGCTTTATTTAAGGTATTTTAAGGTTTGCTAACTTTTACAATTAAGGTTACCTTCGTATCTTTGCTGGGCTTGAAAACCTCATTTATGTTTCAATACAGAAATAAGGGAATGGAAGGTAGTCTTTCAGGAATAAAGTATCAAAATAGAAGAAGAATTTATATAATTTATCAAAATTAAAATGTATAATTAATCAAAATGTAAAAATGTATTCTAGCTGGTCCGCAGGAAGGTGATGGCATTCGTGATACAGATTAATACTAGTACGAGCTCAGACCAACAAAAAAGGAAAGACGGATCACGCCGTACATCAAAAGTGAAGCCTCAAAACCATGCTCCTGCAAGTAAACACACAGGGTCACGCACACACCTACAATAAAACCATGCTCATCGCTCCTAGTACGTCACGAATCGTCGTCTAGTTAACATCACCAAAACAAATATAATTATGCCTTCCTGTGTATTGAAAACGTGTAAAAACAATAGTAAATCACAGAAAAAGTCTCACGGAATCACTTTTCACTTGTAAGTACAAATAACATCATTTTTTAATTTAGATAACTATGAATTTTAGGTTA
This sequence comes from Lithophane semibrunnea, assembly GCA_947363905.1. Classification (NCBI taxonomy): domain Eukaryota; kingdom Metazoa; phylum Arthropoda; class Insecta; order Lepidoptera; family Noctuidae; genus Lithophane; species Lithophane semibrunnea. Next base: position 7,019,921 of record OX376188.1, on the reverse strand, counting down.
CTTGGAACAAAAAACCTGAACGAATGAACGAACGAAAACAGTGACATTTAAAGAGCGAGGGCTGCCATAATATGATTTCAAATTTCCCCATTCGATATTTTTTACTTCGAGTAATTATATGTCTGTTTTTTTATGCATTTAATATTTTAGATTTCCAAGTAATACTGAAAATAAAAATAAATGGATAGTAGCTAATTTGCTAACCTATTTATATACATATTTTTTTTTTTAACCCTCAATTGAAAATTAATGGATAATTCTAAGTAAAAGAGCGGAGTCTCCTAACACAAGAAATTCTTGCATAAAAGGTGATCTCCTTAATGCACTTTGTACTTAATTGTTTTTTTATTTTATTTTGCGATGTAAAAAAAATGTTTTTGTTTCGGAATTCTTCCTAACAATTGAGGTATAATACCATACGCAACAATATCTTACTCGTACAATATTAGCCTACCCAAAATATTATTCCCCAAGTTATAGGGAAAAACATTAACAACTGACAACCCTTTTTACACACACATAGATAAAAAGGTGGCTTCACTTTTGCTGTACGGCGTGCTCTGTCTTTCCTTTTTTGTTGGTCTGAGAGTACGAGTGCCAAATCACTCCTTTGACACCTAAGTGCACATTGCTTAAGACAAAATTTGTATAGGGAGATTTACTGTACCTACCAATTTTCTAGTAATAAAGATTTTTATATATATGTCGGCGATACGTCAGGATTTATTCCATTAAAACGATCAGAAAGCATCATGTGGGCAGAATGTGGGCTTCGTGCAATGAAAACACACTGGGCGCGATACACGGCGTTTATTAGAATTACAATTTGACACTATAACCTCAAATTACAATTAATCACAATAACTTAAAACCAAACGAAACGTAGGACAGTTCCTAGACTAGACTGGAGGTTCTGTTCTCCAGGACGGTCAGCAGGCAAGAGAGCTCGCCCTGGCGCCCCTCCAACAGCAAGGCTCCGTCGAAGCACGAAGTTAGCCGCGTGTGAGTGTTGCCACCACTCGCGTCACGTGCCGCGCTTCGTTTAGCGACCGTACTGATGACCGTCTCCGACACGGCCATCCTGCAATACACACGTCCTCATGTGTTAGCCCGATAAAACAAACGCTTGTTTGTTTGAGGATGGGAAATCATCAAATGACTTCTCCCGCTTTGGGCGAAGCGGGAGGGCGTGTCAGACTTTTACTGACTAAAACCCACCCTTGTTCCTTCAGTTGCCTGTTGCCAAGGGCCCCGGTATCCCTTCCGGACTTTCCCTTAGCCCTGGCAGATGCTTGTTTGTCCTGGTGAGTCTCTCGTTCAGAAAGAAGCGACGTGGGGGTGCGAGGAGTCCAAGATCCTCGTTAGTGTCACCGCGTCGTACGCGCACGCTCTGCAGCAGGTCGTCGCGCAGTGCGCGCCGCGTCAGGCGCACCAGGATGCGCTGCCAGCGCGCTGCCGCTGCCACTTCTTCCACTGTACTCGTTCCGCTGGCTTGAATCGCGCCGCCCGCAGAGGTCCTCCGTACCTCTCGCTCACCTCGCAGGCCCAACCGTTGCGCGAACACTATAAAGAAACAAACTCGCAAAGTATCACATAGTTCGGTCACTCTTGACCGACAAGTATCACATAGCTCGGTCACTCCTGACCAACAAGTGTCACATAGGTCGGTCACTCCTGACCTAAACCGTAAAATCAGTTTGTGAACGTCTGATTTATCAGAATTTAATAAAGTCGCATTTTAACAGAACTCTTTAGTTTAATTTTAACTGAACTTAGGGTACCTTTTTACTAATAAGTAATCAATGACAAATTAGAAAAAAATCAATCATCTTATCAATCATCAGGAAATTCAAAGTACAACTGACTACACATTTTCATCGCGCATCTCGCGAAAGACAATCAAACCAAATAAATCAACTTTAAGCTCTGCATGTGATCTCTGGCTACGCATAGCCCAGTAACCTCCAGTTACTCATCTTTACTTTATGCGAACCCCCACGGGAACGCCAAACGTCCAATCATTATGCAAACTTAAATACTTTCCTCATTGTTACAACTACTACTTTCCTCTACCTCAGTTTCGTCAGGTATACTTTGATTTATCATAACAAAAATCATCAACCAGAGTCATGTACCATTATTTTCCACATTAACAATTTTTCACAAAGAGCCTTAGACACTTGGAAACCCACACACGAGTAAACCACTCTAACGCCACGGCTCTCCAGCCGACTAGCAATCGCATTGCTCTCACACATCCAGCGCATGGATCAAAACTTCGGTATGCATATCCATCAAGTGGATCGCCCGTGTGCATCACCCACTGACTACACACTACGGTCTCTCCAGACCACGACCTCCGCCAGAGATAAACGCCCATCGCGCACCCACGAACTACTTGAGTTGCCTCAAGAGACACCGAATTCTACTGGGCTACGACTACGTATTAACTACCGGTACGGTCGAACACAATACGGCCGATAGAGAACCCTACTCGCGTGGCTTCCCTAACTTACACTTGCTCATCACCACTATGATCACCATCTACTTTGACTGGTACGTGACCGAGGTACTGGCATCTTTATTAAGCTATCGTAAGCGTATTTGTAAGTACGGTTAAAATTTAAACCTTTTAACGTATAGCATTCACCATCCAAAACTTCCGCTACCTTAAACAAACGTCTGAACTTCCGATCTAACTTAGGCTGATGTGATAATTAAGAGGGACTCAACTCTTAAAAATCTGTTTTAATTTTCCAGAAATTTGAAACTAATCATTTGAAATTGAAAACTAGGCTAACCTACGAATTTAAACTGTATAGCTTCGAGATTACCGAGATCAAGCTGGCCGGGTCTAGTTATTTTAGCTTCCAACAATTCGTTAACTTTATCGCGCATGATTCGACGTTCGTCCGGAGGCAGTCTGTAAGGACGCCTTTGCACTGTACGATTAGGGTCGATCAATCTTAACTCCAATATGTTCAGTAAGAAACGTTAGAGTCCAAGTCCAGTATCAAATCTAGTACGCAGTACTCTACACATCAATCTCAACCAAATGCCTCCATCTGGCAAATAAGTGGGACCTCCATCCGATACCCAACTTACACAACACTTCACATTGCCTCCATCCGGCATCATCAGCGACTGCCTACATCTCCATGCCAAACGCACGCCACACACCATTGTGGCCGCACTGAGACGGGAATTTAGACCCGGTTTTACACCTACGCCTACGAATGGCCAGGAGATGCATGCGGTCTGAGCCACTTGCGTACCAAACTTAACACCACACGAAAGTCAAAGTCAAATTTACACTCGTCAGCAACCACGTCACATAAGTATCTGAACTAATCGAATCTTTTTAAATCTTAATTTATCTGATGACATAAGAACTGCTCAGCCCACCGCTAAAATTTCTCGTCATAATTATCATAATTTCGTAGCGCAAGTAATAATCAGGTAAAACGTGGAATAGAATCTCTGTCGCTAAATCGTTACGCTATAAGATTTGTTCTGTGCTGAATACACGTGTTTGACCAATATCAGTCAACACAACAACGTTATTAACTCATTTTCCACTTAATTTGGCTGCACAACTCTCGTTTACTAACGAGCATTCAGCACCAGAATCGTAAACAAAACAATACAGCTCACCTTTATGTTCTAACGTGGCTGAGGGTAGTTCGACAATGCAAAAGTCGACTCGTTTCCCGGCCGGTACAGCGTGTGGCCCGGCGTGCCGCACTTGAAGCACACCAGTAAGCTGCTGCTGGCTTGTTGTCACTGCCCGACACACGTAACAGCCGGCACAGGCAACGGTTTCTTGACGTCGTTCATCTTTTTGCGAAAATCCGCTTCGCTTGGTTTTTAGAGTTTGTATCGGCGCGTTGACCAACAAATGCACGCATTGTTTCGCATTTCAAAAAGTAACCGCCACTAATTGTTATTGTCGAGTTCCCACGTGTGATCTCATTAGCACGATTTTATCCCAATTCTGATGTCGGCGATACGTCAGGATTTATTCCATTAAAACCATCAGAAAGCATCATGTGGGCAGAAGGTGGGTTTCGTGCAATGAAAACACACTGGGCGTGATACACGGCGTTTATTAGAATTACAATTAATCACAATAACTTAAAACCAAACGAAACGTAGGACAGTTCCTAGACTAGACTGGAGGTTCTGTTCTCCAGGACGGTCAGCAGGCAAGAGAGCTCGCCCTGGCGCCCCTCCAACAGCTAGCCGCGTGTCAGTGTTACCACCACTCGCGTCACGTGCCGCGCTTCGTTTAGCGACCGTACTGATGACCGTCTCCGACATATATATTGTTTTATATTTATATCAAACTTTCTTAAAAATAATTCATGATAGGTAATAAAAAAGGAAGACCAGGGGCTGCACTGACTCGTAAGTACTAACTTTTTCCCAGAAGTCCCATCCTTTAAAAAACTCAACGAGTTTTGAATAACTATAACTAAGTAACATAAAACAAGAATAAAAAACAAATTCGAAGCCATAGAGACTATTTATAAGTCACTCCCTACTCAATATTGTATGCCAGAAAACTTCGTACATCCAATTCTCCGAAACTTTGTGATTTCGTTTCTCATCTGACTTTTCCCAAGAATTACCCTTCCCATTCATATAAAGTTCATGAAAAACGAATGCTTAGTAGATATCTACTGCATTTTTATTAGACAAAACATGCCAAGAGAGACACGAATATCCTTTAAACCATTCTTAAAATACAGTTTCAACTTCTTTCTCTTCTTCTAATCTTTATTGATCGTCAAGTTTCCGAAAAGCAACAATAATACTTCCTACACACTAATTATTTAGAATTCTACACACTAATTATTTAGAAAGTGTCTAATATTGTTATAATATAATTATATAGAGCAGTGGTGGCCCAGTGGTAACGGCCGTGACTTACGAGTTCTAGGTCGTAGGTTCGAACCCAGACAGGCGCTTTACTTTGTGTAAATTATTTCATAACCACTGCTCTCAAAACGGTGAAGGAAAACATCGTGAGGAAACCGGCATATCCTAGAACCAAAAATTCGAAGACTTGTGACAACCCGCACTGGGCCCGCGTGGTGGATTACGGCCCACTCCCTCTCACAGAGAGGAGGCCTGTGTCCCAGCAGTGGAACATTATAGGCTGATTATATATTTTTATAATAAATGGATTATAGATAATTTATGATAGTTAAAGAAATGGCAATTGGTGACAAAAAATAGTTTAAAAAGAACATAAAAGTAAAAGTAACAATAGGTATTCTGAAAGTATTGCGAACCTATAGTTAAAATAGGTCACTTCTGTTCAATATTCTTCGTCGGGTACGTCATGAAATGTCGGGACTTCGTTAATTACGAACATATTTTCTGCCATTCATTAATAACCTTTATTGCTTTTTAATACTGACGCCAACTGTCTGCCCGACGGAAACAGATGTAAATAACGTTGGATGACTCGTGACTTCCTAAGTTTCTTGTTTAATGTTACTCAACACAATTTCGTGATGGCCCAGAGGAGAGTTAAATAGAGTTTCGCAGGTTCGGATCTGCAAAAAATATCAATTTGGAAAAATCTTATTTCCAAGTCAAGTCGTCATAGATAAATGCCGTAGGCTGCACATCACAAGGTGATGAAACCTGAACTAAGCTATTTGCTCGTTCCTTAACTGCATAAGATGAGGCTTTTTGCTACGCAGTGGGAAAATAAAGACTGGGGTTTCATTATCTAAGACAGACCCATAGCTATGGATACTTTAAGTTGAAATTCCTTTATTCATAACTAGTGTTAGTTAGTGTAAGTACAGTACGACATTTTTTTTATGTCCCTCGGCAAACTTCGTGTTTCGTCAGTCATTGGATTTCTATCAGTTGCCCTTTGCACTTGCTGCAGACCGGACGCTCTCAATCGACTCAACACGAAGTTTGCCGAAAGACATTAAGAAAATAGTTGTACTGTACTTAGTGTTGTCTTGCTGAAGCTTCGTTTAAAATGTATTTTCCAACCCATTGATTTGTAGCTATTTTAGCATTCTCAAGAATATTGACTAATATTTTGAGAACCGACCCAAGGGCAATGTTTTATTTTCTAGTTAAAATAAATAACCTCGATAAATGAATAAAACAAAACAGAAAGTAAAAAACTTTGTTGGTCAGTATATTTCGTGTAACTTGGGGGCTTTATATAAAATATTAACAGTTTCAGTAAATAAAGTAAACTTTACACAATTTAACGAAGCAACCTAAAAGTTAGGAATCGTGTCGCAGCAAGATAAATAAACGTGAATTGATTTTCTCTTAGCGAGGCTGTTTGCCGAAACCTTATTAATGTTGAGAGGTTTGCACACAACTGCGCCGTATTATCTCGAGAACGCGACCAAAAGATATGCAAATCTGTTGAACGATGCTACGTATTACTCACTCTATCTACAGAAACGCCTAATCTTTGAATATTCTCAACTAGTCAGACGCAAATCAGGTGACATTAGAATTTTAATTAATAATACAGACGAACGACGCCGTCGTCGTCGTGAGACGTTTACTCAAACCAATTAACTGAGATTTAGTTAACATCTCAGTGCTTACTCTCACGACACGCTCATCTTAAAACATAATGTTTTCTTGTCACAGATGCGGCAACACATCGTCCCCATGCTGCTCCTTGCGATGGTAGCACTCTCCTCAAGTAATGTTCTTCCAATGTCCGTCAATGACTTTAACAGAGAACAACTCAGCTTTGACAGCCAACATATAAATGACAATACATTTAGTGATAGATATCAAACAAAAAATGTTCTTGATGAAATATACAAAACATACGTCGCACGCGAGAATAAACCACAATCTATAAATAAATTACAATTCAAATATGCAGATGCGGACAATAATCAAAATGATGATACTTTCAATATTATAAGTAAAGATGACAACTACAATGGAGAAGGTTTTCGAAAAGAGCAATGGCATAATAATCCTAGACAGTTGGATCGCCTCCACCATACGTATGATCTCAATACAGATAAAAGGAATTTCGACCCTAATAAGGAATACACTGATGAAGTTGCACCTGTTAATCAAGATGTAAATGATAAAATCAACGAAATCTACTTAGACAGTAACCCTGGTACGAATAATCTCTACGATGCAGGGATAGCTGCGACTAACCCCTTCTTAATACTTAAAATACGTTTAGCAAACTTGAATAGAGATATTTACAATGCAAATGCCCAATATGCTGATCTTATAAATTCTGCACTAAAATCTACTATTCTGAGAGAGGATGAAAAGAATGAATTCAGGAATGAAAACCCCGAAGTGAACGTCATAAAAGTTAAACGGGAAGGCGTAGCTAGTACGCAAAGTAATGAGTTAACAGGTGACTTCAAACTTATAATATTTTATATGACCTGATTAGATAGTTTGCTCAGACACGTAATTTGTTTTATATGAATTTTCTTAAAATCGAATTGATTCGACAAAATCCTACAAATTATTTGTTTTATATTTGGTAAATTAGGTATACTTTTTGCAATCCTAATGTTATTTACATTACTAGAATTGGTTCTAAAACACAATTCCGTGCATGCGTTTCCGTGTATTATCAAAGAATATTATTGAGTAGTGACTATTGATGGATTCACCTCTTTCCAGTTATTCAATTAATATTTTTATGTATTCCAGACAACCCAACCCAGACCAGAGCTGTAAACAAGAGGATTTTCTCGCTGTGGAGTCGTCTGCAGACCTTCAACCACAAGGGGCATGAACTACAGCACCGACGACACCTACACGCATTCTACGGTCTGCCGGACTCCGATGGAGGGGGTGCCCTCACAGCGGAGACCAGAGCGACACTCATGCGACCACCCGGCTCACCACTACGATGGGGATAAATATACTAGTTGAAGCTTTTTAAGTTCCAATTATTCATTCGCAGTTACGTGTTAGATAAATAAATGAGGAACATGATTAGAAAAAATTGGATAGCAGTAGCAACAGTGTAGGTCAAATCCAAAAAAAATGTAGGAAATATGTCACTGGCTGAAAGTATCCTGTTCAGTGGAAAGTATCCTGTTCATTTCTGTTCGACGCGCTTTTGTGAGTTAAAAGTATCTCAGGCCAGTTTATCATTGTCTTAGCGATAGATGTTTCATCATGTTTATGAAGAAAATGTGTATTTGAAGCAATAAAATTTGAAATTTGCTCAGTTTTATACTTTTACTCGACGATTTTGGAACTTTTTCACAAAGCATGCGTGGAAAAACTAAGCACTATTTATTTTTATACAGCACCTTGATGAAAACTTTATCTCTAACCTGAGAGACAAGTATTTTCTTGTGAAATATTTTCATGTGGTTGACTGAATGATTGAATAAATTTCTTTAAAATGCTGAATAGTACAATAAAATGACCAAGTCGTTACTATCATTTTTGATGGTTGTCTGGTAGTAATTAATAATTTATAACAAATATTTGTAATGACTGTTTACACATTCAAAAACAATAAAACAGTAAGTAAGGTATGTATGTCAATCAAATAAAGATTTAAAATAATTGACTGAGGAAGAAATATTTTTGTTCTTGTGCGCAAAATCAATGCTTATTGTCTTCTGAAATATAACTAAGTATTTGTTAATAATCCATAGAATGTAATATCTATTTAACTTCCACTTCTATTGTGTCTATAAGGTTTAAAAAAAACAAAAAGTATTTGAATAATATAATAGTGATAATAAAATAATTACGTATATTGCCATTATATATGTAAATAAATAAAATGTATATCAGCTTTAATGTTTTATTTTATAACCCGAAAAGTTTTGAATTTTCCCGCCTAAGAAGTGTTATTGGTAATAGTGACATCTAGGTTTTAACTAGTGAACTACGTCAAAAAGAATCGAACGCCACAGATTTAAGAAAACAGGGTCATACTTATTTTTACAACAATATTAGGTACCAATTTAGTAAATTATCGACTTGAATAAAAGGCATCTTGAATACGTTTATTACGAATGAAATTACTGACGAAGTTAAAGGTATTCTCGAACAGAATCAACAATCAGTCGAACTGTCACACTCACAAGTCATAACAATCAATGTTTTGATAAGTGTTATCTCGAGGTATATATATAAAATATCAAGTTCAAGTCATTCAGACACCTAGATCAAAATAAGTAGACACCTGACATGGTAAGTACCGACCTCACTATTTTCATTAATTACAGGATAAATTGGTAGTAGTCTAAAGTAATTACCTACCAACTTAGCAATGCCTAGTACATCAAATGTCAGTCAAACAAACAGTAGGCAATAATGTAACTATGACAGATTGTTTTTGTTAAGATTAAGTCAGATAACGTCAGACTGGCCCTTAGACTAGATACCTCTAGATTCATTCAACGGTACGCGATCATAAGGGTCTGAGATTTTAAAATGGAATTATTGTAGTTACAAGTGTACCTAGTTACAATTTTATTGTAGTTACAATCCTTTCTAAATTTGATTTAAAAGAAAATTGACAAGAAACAGTCATACGTTATCGAATACCTTACTAAGTAACTTTTTTAGGAAAACAATGAATTCTCGTAACGACATTACATGTACCTACATAACCTCAAAATCACGGGGTTTGTTATGAGTCTGTACCCTTCTCGCTAACCATAAAGATCTGTTATCATCGATTTTCAAAAGCATTTGAAAATTCAGTTTTATTAATTACTTACCTAATTAAAAAAATAGGTAAATTCCCTAAATATAGGGCCCTATAGTGTTTTAAAGGTACTTAGGTAGATTTTAATTTATCTCAAGGTAAATAAATTCTCAGGTAGACTAGACGGGTTTTATTTGAGTAGGTAAACTAACTGTCACATTAGCACTTTCTAAGTTAGACGATTGGAAATCACAGTTGGCCTAGACTACCTACTTGGATATGTAGGAATGTTGACTCTATTATATATATATAGTAGTATTAATAGTCTATGGTTGACTCTAAGACAGTCAGTCTTGTGTGTATCTAGAAATTACCTGGCATCACTGTTTCTCGTAGACAGAGAAACTCTGTATATGCTGTTTCTAGTGACTGTCAATTTGACAGTTGGCGGTATATTTGTGGTCAGTTCGTTTGGCCATTTCACAATGGATAGACATACTTCTGAACAACGCTTGCAAATTGTAATTTAACATTAACATAACAAAATTAACATCCGAAGAGCGCATAATTTCGCGTAATAGACCTGTGAGCTAGCCTCCACGATCGTGTGATCTCACAACACCTAAAGATTACTTTCTTTGGGGATATGTGAAGTCACACGTCTACACAGATAAACCACAGACGTGTGACGTGGACCACTTGGAAGCCAACATTTGCCGCGTTATTGCCGATATACGGCCCCAGTTGCTCGAAAAGTGGTCGAAAAGGATATTGACCAATTTGGACCAAATGCTGCCCAGCCATGGGAGTGCTTCCAAATGGTTCCTTGCATCAATTTATAAATACAAAAATAAAAAATAAAAAAATCGGTCCCAGGGTCAAAAAGTTATTGCCTTTATACGGAGCCGGCAGGTATCCATAGGAACTCCTCAACCAAACGAGACAGCACCATCGAGTTTGGACTCGTTGAATATGCATTGACAAGTGCTTTACACTAGGCAGTGTCCAGGGTCTGATGATGGAGTCGGAAGGTGGCTATAGGAACTCCTCAACCAAACAAGATAGCACAATCGTGTTTGAACTCGTTAGTTTTGTCTTGATAAGTACCTAGTATAGCCCAAGGTTGCATTGAGGGTCTGGTGATGGAGCCGGAAGGTACCGATAGGAACTCCTCAACCAAACAAGACAGCGCCGTCGTGTTTGCACTCGTTGAATATGCATTGACAAGTGCGTTATACTAGGTAGTGTCCAGGGTCTGATGATGGAGCTGGAAGGTGGCCATAGGAACTCCTCAACCAAACAAGATAGCACCTTTGTGTTTGGACTCGTTGGCTTTGTCTTGACAAGTACTTACTATAGTCAAGGTAGTATCCAGAGTCTGGTGATGGAGCCGGAAAGTACCCATAGGAACTCCTCAACCAAACAAGATAGTACCATCGTGTTTGGACTAGTTGAATACGCTTTGACAAGTGCTTTACACTACAATGTAAATGATATGCATAAAAATGGATGAATGTGTTGTTTAACATAATTACTGTCATTATTTAATAAAATGCGCCATCGGTTGGTTGTATTCATCAATAAAAAATACTCAGCAAAAAATAATTTTTTCTCAAAACTCCGCGGATAGATTTTATTGAGCTTTGGTTTACAGACTAATACAAGCCCAAGGAACATAATGCACTATGTGTCCATTTTGGGCAGCACTTGGCCCAGCTCCCATATATGGATGGTCAGTAAAAAATATTTAACATGTAAATGATATGCATACAAATGAAATAATAATGTGATTTTTAACATAATTACTGTCATTATTTAATCAAATGCGCCACCGGTTGGTTGGTATTCATCAATCAAAATACTCAAAAAAAATCGTTTTTCAAAACTCCTCGGATAGATTTTATTGAACTTTGGTGTACAGACTAGTACAAGCCCAAGGATTATAATGCACTATTTTTCCATTCTGGGCAGCACTTGGCCCAGCTCCCATAAATAGATGGTCAGTAAAAAATATTTAACATGTAAATGATATGCATACAAATGAAATAATAATGTGTTCTTTAACATTATTACTGTCATTATTTAATCAAATACGCCACCGGTTGGTTGGTATTCATCAATAAAAATACTCAACAAAAAATAGTTTTTCTCAAAACTCCGCGGATAGATTTTATTGAGCTTTGGTGTACAGACTAGTACAAGCCCAAGAAACATAATGCACTATGTGTCCATTCTGGGCAGCACTTGGCCCAGCTCCCATAAATAGATGGTCAGTAAAAAATATTTAACATGTAAATGATATGCATACACATGAAATAATAATGTGTTATTTAACCTAATTACTGTCATTATTTTTAATTAAATGCGCCATCGATTGGTTGGTATTCATCAATAAAAATACTCAACAAAAAATAGTTTTTCTCAATACTCCTCGGATAGATTTTATTGAGCTTTGGTGTACAGACTAGTATAAGCCCAAGGAACATAATGTACTATGTGTCCATTCTGGGCAGCACTTGGTCTAACTCCCATATATGGATGGTCAGTGTCCTTTGGATTTCCCGATTACGCTTCATTCAGCCAGCCGTGGTGGCTATAAACCCGAAGTCATTTTTAAGCAGCTATAAGAATACCTATCTTTTAAATAAAACCAATGCAATGATAATGAAATTTATTTTTAAGTGTTTTATTTCATTTTGAATTTGTATACCTCTAAAAAACTCTAAAACCTACCTACCTCTAAAATCTACCTCTAAAAAAGATTATGCTCTTTATTGAACAACTAGCTGCGCCCCACAGTTTCATCCGCATAAGTCTCACTCAATCCCGTGGGAATATTGAGATAAAAAGTATTCTTTGTTCTAACCCAGGTCATGGTCTACCCATGTGGCAAAAAACTCAAATCCGTTGAGCTGTTTTAGCGTGAAAGCGTAACCAACAAATAAATAAACAAACACTCACTTTCGCAGTTATAATATTAGTTAGGAAGTTAGGATTCTTAAAATCTTTGTCAGAAAACGACTGCCTAGACGATTTCCGTAAACAAAGTAAGTAAGTAGATAGTTACCAATCATCAATATCAATCATCACCATCATTCTGTCACAAAAAATAAAATATTTAGCCTTTGAAAAAGAAAAAGGTTGAACCACAAACTTTGACCTACTTTCGAAGGCTGAGAACCGCGCGATCCTCTACGCCTATTGGCTGTCTTCGTGTTCGTGGCGGGTGCGAGCTGCCCTACATTTGAAGAGGATCCCTTTCGTGGAGAGACCCGTGGACATCGTAAAGGAAGGCCAGCAGAACACCCAGGAATACCGAGCTATCAACCCTAACCAGAAGGTGCCCGCCTTGCTTATAGGTAAGTAATGAAGGTCCTGCCTTACCTCAAATTGCTTAGCATGATCTTCCGTTATGCCGAAAATACTGCAGCATTAATTTTGTAATAAATATATGTTAAAGAGGATTGATGCTAGGTCCTGTTTGACGAAAACAAGATGACAATAAAAAATCTCGATAAAAAAAAATCCGGTATTCAAAAAATACTTAATATTAGATCATGCTACTTTGCATAATAACTAAGCAGCTTATAAAGCAGGTCTTATGTTCTTTATTTTTTTTAAATTATTTTCATCGTAAAAAAGCAACTACCTAAACTATTCGAGGCTTGGAATCGCCAGCACCCCACTCCGTCTCGCTCTCACTCAGGCCGCGATTACTATGGTGCGAGTGAGATAAAATTTAAGGTTGGGTATGCCCATAACAGATTTAACTACCATATTAAATGTTTGATAGTTGTTGCCTGTTCTTTTGTTTTGTGTTTATTTTAACTTCTAACCCCCATTAGTTTCTGCTTATATTCGTTTCTAAAGAGTCCTTACTCAGTGCCAACACCCTCTATGGAAATATTATCCAAGTTTCATGTGACGCAAGACCCAACAGTGGTTTAGGCTAACTGATGTTTGAAAATCAGCAAATCATCGAATCGTTTGTTTCTACCTAGCCAGATAGGCATCAATAAAACTATGAAAAAGACAAATCATTATGTAGTAGAACTGATGTGATCATAACAAATCATTTTCCCTGCTGGGTATCTCGTTCAATATCAACGTTAGAGCAGATTAGGCCTTTTATGAAAGTTGGACAAAATTCGCCACTGAATCAAAAAATGTCTCGTTAAATCTGTGGACACAATTCTTCTTCGTCTTCAATAAAAACTATAGCATTTCAAAGTAAGTAGCTTCCTACATTTTTCCAAAGCAGCTTATCAATTAAGATATTAGGTATACCTAATATCGCGGGGTCGAGGTGAGCGATGAAAATAAAATATTACATCACCATTGTGACGAACACAATATATGTATCATTCCTTTTCGCTGTAAATATAATATGTGGGTTGATTGTGCCCACAATATCCCAAAAGGACCAAAAAGTAATTTCCCCTAGGCCAAAGAAATAATAAGTCATTCTTGTAAAAGATTCCGCTACGGAATATGATTAGGTACTTAAATGACACGCACATTGAAATGCGACTGTATGTGATGATGTTATTCAAAAAACATATCGGCTAGGTTAGGAAAAATGTAGGCCGGACACATTTTTTTAATAATACCGTCCTGTCCCTCTACCGAACTAAGGTACCTTCACACAGGAAGGCACGACGCTTGCACCATGCTTGCACATGCTCGCTGGCTTGCATTGATCACCATTCACCACGCTTCCTCATTGCGGATTGGCGATTTCTGATTACCTTTAGTGTGTTTGATAAGATATCCTTCGATTATGTACGCGAATAATACTTGCCTTGTGTCACATATGTTATTGATTTCGAAGCTCAAGATTATGCATATTTATTTGAAGGCTTCCATCACAATGTTTTCCTTCATTGTAAGTCAGTGATAGGTACTTATAATACTCTTGGAAATAAGATTGAAATGTCAATTTCGAACTTCCCTGGTTTCGAACCCGTAGTAACCCTCGTATTTGAGAAGCAGGCGCCTTAATCTTTGAGCCATTGCGACATTCTGAAAATACTTATGTCACAAATTCAGGAAAGAGTGTACATCTCCCGCGTTTATTTTGAGCTGTTTTCGTAATTTAATTTGCGAACGCTTTATTTCCTCCATTACATATACAGGTGGGTGTAGATGTACAGTCACGGACTTTAATTGATGAGCCACCTTCAAACTTTTCAATTTTGCAGTTTCATACATTCACGAGATTACACGATTAAACACGAACTCAAATCGCACGCTCGTAAACAAGATGACAAATAAATTACTTTTAATCAGAAATAGTCTTATCCATAGAGGTTGACTAATAAGTTCTCAATGATAAAAAATTAAAAATAAATACAATGTTGCATTAAGATTGTCAAATCTATTTGATACCGACCTCCTTTGAATCATAGCTCATTAACTCGTTATTTCTGAAAACTTAACTGAAGACAGTGACAGTTGAAATATCAATGTAGCAACGATTGTTTAGCGTTGCTAGGTTACTGTTGCTAGACCTGCAATTGGTTGACTTTGGGTAGTCACTCTGCTGTCAAGTTTGTAGTTCTGGCTCTCAGGTTAGCCAACCGGTAAAGATATGAAATATAATTTTCTTCTTCTAATACGAAGACATGACTTTGCGTGTCGGGAACCGAATACACCCGATTTGCATTACACGGCTAAAATACGAACAGTGCCAGGTGGCTCATCAATTAAAGTCCGTGACTGTACGTAGGTAGGTCATGGAGATGTGGGTATGACCCGGAGACGTAAGATATGAGGTTATTATATCCACACGTTCGCCTGTCGAAAAAGCGCCTAATACACCAATATCCGCTCGATTTAACGAAAAGGAAATGAATAGAAATATTCGGCTCTGGGATATCACCGCTTTGATGGTGGTGGAGGATTTAAATTTCACTAAATGCGATAACTCTTTCCATTATTCTATTGGCTGATCAAAATCTACAGTAGATAAATCCGTATTTTTTCCGTCACTTTTATTGAAACTCGGTTCCAGGGGCCTAAAACGGCCACTTTGGCAGAATCATAATAGATTATTATTATGAATCATCTTAAAATGTCACAAACTGACAATTCATAATATTATCTGCGTGAAATTCATAATACGCAATTCATTGATTGGCAGTTTTGTATGGAGATTCGTAAAATGGTCCACAAATTATAAATTGCTATACTTATTGAAGTTTAATGTTAAATTAAAATTCATTAATGTCAAGTTTCAAGTCTTTTTATTAATTACGTCATTTTCATGCAGCAATATTTACCCCAAATATGATTCGATTCGATTAGGAATTGAATTAAGTAGGTACGTACATTATGATTCAACTGATATGTGTCACCATTTTGTGTCAAATTAGAGGAATTGCTAATGATCTGCTGGGAATTCAGGAATTGCTTTTAGAAGAATTGGCTTATACGGCCGTTTTAGGCCCCCAGTTAGCTGACCTCGCGTAGGTATATTATCATGAAAGTGGTTTTATTTTCGAGGTGACAATTTTCATTTCATTCAATTTTGTCAGGTTGAGTAATAAACTAATTCGTCCAAATTGAAATTTCCAATCATCCAACATGAATTGACTGAACCAAATAGGTATCAGATAAGAACAGCAAATATTTTCATATGAGTAAAAATACAACCAGCAACATTTGTTCAGTTAATTAATTTTCAAAGAGTGGGTGTATTCGGAACCTAATTAATAAGAATTGACGTCAGGCATAAGTAAACTTGACAAATGTATAAAGGAATTTATACCAGGAGTCGTATTAAGCCTTTTATTGAAATATTTAGGCGATCTTACACGACGTAGGTACGTAGGTACGTAGGTAGGTAACCAAACACAAATAAAATAAAGAAAAAAAATAAGAATTACAACACATACACAACACATACACAGCACACACACATACACAACACACATATACACAACACACACATATACACAACACACACATATACACAACACACGCACATCTTCACACACATTTTTAACTATAGTGGGTAGTAAGTAGGTAAGATGCGTCGTGTACGCAATCGTCATTGAAGTAGATTCTATTGCTGTGATATTCTGTCTACTCATCGGTGATTTCAGTTTGGAACTCTTTAATTACTTTTGAGTGATGTCGGCGGGCGTCGTGGACGACTTCCTTAGTTTCACGAAATGTAATTAATTACTTACTTTCGATTATCACGTTAGGTACTATAACTGCCCCTGGCAGGGTTGCGGGAAAGTCCGAAAGGGATACCGGGACCTTGGCAACAGGTAACTGAAGGAACACGGGAGGGTTTTAGTCAGTAAAAGTCTGACACGCCCTTCGACAGAAGTCATTGGATGATTTCCCACCCTCAAAAAAAACGGTACTATAACTGCTGCTATGTAGATACAAACAATCATCCTTGAAGTCGTTCACAGATAGTTTTAATCCTCTCCCTATGGTTGTTAAACCCCTTTTATTCTGATTAAGTGGCGGAAATGGCCGGACGGGCGACCATTTTCCACATGACTTCATTTCCAAATACACTTTCTGGGTTTCGATCGTATATTGACATAGTTTTGAGAGCTCGATTGTTCCTTTATTACAGAAACTAAAGGGAGCTAAAGGGGATCGGCAGAAGGTACTTACCTACAATGTACATTAAGACATTAAAATTGGAAATAAGACTTGTAAGTGTTATATAGTCATGTGTTAGATCAGCAACAAAATTAGGGTAGGTAGTGGAGGTACGTTGTTATAAACACCCCGTAAACGTAGATGACGCATTGTTCATGTTTAATGAGAATAAAATTCAGGGAAAGCGGCTATGCAAAAACTAATTATTACTATACATCATCACCAACATTAACCGTCTAATAACCGGTGGATTTCTCCCAATAAATCAGCATAATCACGACTTCAAGCATCTATTCATCATAATATTAGGTCGTTAATGAATGTTTGAACATGCATTCGGTTCTATATTCGCTGATGTCATCGTGGTCACAATAGCCTCTTGGCCCGATGGAGTGCGCTTAGGGCTGCGCTAATAACCAACCCATTAATTAACACGTTTAACGCACACTTCAATCGCAAATATACGTCACAAGGTGCTCTTGCGTCTATTTGATTTCCGAACTCGATTCGGATTGATAAGCTGTCTATCAAGGGAAATGAGGTCAATTCGATGCTCGTAGCAAATTAACTGCGACTAGTTAAGTAGGTAATACCTTCATAATCCCGGCCCAATTTGATTTGTTACACGGGTACAGACTACTTACAGTGTATTTACTCTCTTGACTTATTTGGCCAACAAACACGCTATCAAGTGTGTGCTACAGGTAGGACTGAAGTTCTTGATCTTTGTAAGAAACAAGTAAGGTATGAATCACTTCAGAAAATGCTTCGAATATGGCTCTGTCCTACGCCATATTTGTTTACCAAATATAACAAATAAATAAAAATACACTATAGTTCCTTATGATTGTTACGGAGCCTTAGTTTTGTTGGTGCAAGTAAATGAATAAACAGCAGCCATCAATCCTAGATTCTGCAAAATATAGACAGTCTCCTGGCAAGGGTCAAATAAAGGGGTGCGTGGACAGGAAAACTCCCCGTGTGCCCGGGGGCTGGAGTTCCCTTACGGATACGTCCGTGGGGAAGGCCAGTTTCTGGGACGGTGCACCCTGGGGTGCGGGCAATGTTTCTCCAATGGGTGCTGTGTGTTAGACACACAGTACCTAGTGGAGAGGCATTGCGCGTATGCCAATATCCTGTCGGTGGGACGCTCTAATGTGTACTCGGAGGAGTACACGTTTAGTAGCGTCTTGAGCGGGCTCGGCGTGCACTAACCCTGCCGTCGGGCAGGCAGGAGGAAGTCCTTCCTTCTGCCACCGTTGGTCTCGTAGCCCCGAAGAGTGTCAAGGTCATGTCTCTGGCATTTGACGGGGGTCGAGGGTCTTGGCTTAACCGTCCGGGCCGCCAGGAAGAAATCCTCTATAAAAAATTACCCCAAACCTCCAAGCGGCGGCGCACCGTGAGGGAGGTTGATAGCTTGGCTGATGGGTAGCTATGGAATCAGTCGCTAGTGCGAACCACTATATATTTGAGCAAGTACAGAATGTTTATACTCGTGGGAACAGCTATGAAAAATAAACAACAACAAAACGAAGAGAGACAGGGAGAGAGAGAGGGAGAGGAAGGAAGCGATGCGCGGTCGGAGTCCGACGCGGCATCGAGCTCTAGCTCCTGTACGAGCGTGGAGCGTGAGGTTGTGGTGGTGGGGCGTTCCGGGAGAAAGTTCTTCCGGTAGCGCCCCAAGTCGGGGTCGTCCTCAGTCGACCGGAGCCGGAGGAAGATCCACTCCGGCCGGCGGGGTGGAGCCCAAGAGAAGGGTGCGGGTAGGGGGCTCATCACCAAGGGGGCTGGTGATCCGAGTCCGGTCAGCCCGGCCGATCCGGCTCAGCGAGTCGCGAGCCCCAATGCAGCCCCCTCGGAGGTAACTGGTGGTGAGCCGGGCACTGCTGGTGGCTCCAAGCCAAGGGGCGCGGCTGGGTTCGCAGAGATCGTGGCCTCAGCAATAAATAATGTGGCCTTGAAGAGGCTTAAGACCTCCAAGGACAAGGCCATAGCTGAGGCCACGGCCTCCATAATGGCGGCAGCGGAGGCCTCCCGCAGGGGGACCCCGTCGGACGGAGTGTCCGAGATGCGGGCGGAGGTCGCACGCCTGACGGCCGCGATGGAGCTTCTCCGAAAGGAGAACGCGGAGCTCCGCGCGGACCTGGCAAGGCTCCGAGAAGCCGGCCCTCGGGCGGTTGTGCAGGGGGGGAAGCAGCAGGGGCAGGGTCAGCCCGTGCCTGCTGTTGCTGAGGACCGGGTTCTGAGCCTGGTGTGGCAGGAGATGGCCGAAATGCGGAGACGATTCTCCGCCCTAGAAGCCATCGTCCTGCGCCCCCCCTTGACGGCAAGCCAGTCGGCCCCCGGCCAGCGGAAGGAGGCGACGACATATGCTGCCGTCGCCGCCGAATCTGCCGTGGCCAATCCAGCCTCGCCGGGGCAGAATAAGGGCGGGGCGGCTAAAAAGGCCGGAGCCGCCAAAAAGGCGGCGAGGGCCCCGGCCCCGGCCCCGGCTCCGGCCCCGGCCCCGGTGGCTAAACGACCGCCCCCACCTCCGACTGCACCCGCACCTTCCCTACCTCCC
This sequence comes from Lithophane semibrunnea, assembly GCA_947363905.1. Classification (NCBI taxonomy): domain Eukaryota; kingdom Metazoa; phylum Arthropoda; class Insecta; order Lepidoptera; family Noctuidae; genus Lithophane; species Lithophane semibrunnea. Next base: position 7,000,068 of record OX376188.1, on the reverse strand, counting down.
CAAGCCGATGCTGAATGGCAAGTGGCCGGGGAGAAGAGGAAGGCGGCTAGGAAGGCAAGGGCGGCCAAGAAGAAAAAGGCGAGGCGGCAGCGACGCAAGGGGAGAAGCGTCGCGGATAGGCTCCACGCCCCGAAATCCGCAGCTGTAGTGATCACACTACAGCCAGAAGCGGCAAAGAAGGGCGTGTCCTATAAGGACGTGCTGGCAAGGGTGACAGAGGTGGTGGATCTCGAGGAGCTCGGTGCCGCCAGTGGCATCAGGCTGAGGATCGCTGCCACTGGGGCTCGGATGCTTGAGTTCCCCGGTCCGGCTGGTGGCTCGGCCGCTGACGCCCTGGCTGAAAAGCTCAGGGTGTCCCTAAAGGCGGACGAGGCCCGGGTGTCCAGGCCCACTAAGTGCGCCGAAGTGCGCATCCAGGGCCTGGACGATTCTGTGACGCAGGCACAGGTAGTGGCCGCCGTGGTCAGGACTGGGGGGTGCTCTGCCGAGCAGATTAAGGCTGGCACCATCGGTCCCGACTACAGGGGCATGCAAGCTGTTACAGTGAGCTGCCCCGTAGCGGCGGCCAAGAAAATAGCCGGGGAGGGCCAGAGGCTTTTGGTGGGCTGGGTTTCCGCGCAGGTAAAACTGCTGGAACCCAGACCTCGGAGGTGCTTCCGCTGCCATGTGGGCGACCACGTGGGAGCTAGGTGCACCTCCGAGGTTGACCGCAGCGATGCCTGCTACCGCTGCGGGCAGCCCGGTCACAAGGCCGGCACTTGCAAGGCCACGCCGCACTGCGTCGTATGTGCGGCGGCGGGCAAGCCGGCCGACCACCGGATTGGGGGTAGGGCCTGCGCTCCACCCGCCAAAGCCAGGGGCAAGGTAAGGCCCTCCGCCACCATCACCACCACCGTCGTCACTCCCGCAGCTGCCGCCACTGCCACCGCCGCTGCCGCCTCCACCAACCGCCGTCGTCACTGCCGCAGCCGCTGCGGCAGGGCCCTCACATGGGTCTCGGGAGGGGGTTGAAATGGAGTGCCAATAATGGTCCCATTTCGCCTCCTCCAGGCGAACATCAACCACTGCGCCGCCGCTCAAGATCTGTTGCTCCAGAGTATGGCGCAGTGGTCGATTAATATCGCCGTGGTCGCTGAGCCGTACTTTGTCCCGCCCAGGGATGACTGGGTGGAGGACCTGAGCGGCTCAGTGACCCTCATTTCGTCGACCGCCGCCGGTACCCCGTCACTCGAGGCGGTCAAGAGAGGACGGGGTTGCGTGGCAGCACGGTTCGGGGAGATTGTCGTGGTAGGGGTGTACTTCTCCCCGAACCGAACTCTCGCCGAGTTCCACAACTACCTTGCGGAGTTGAAAGTCGTCGTCGTCGGGTTCCGTTCCCTCCCCGTGCTCGTCCTTGGGGACTTCAATGCCAAGAACGTGGCTTGGGGTTCCCGGTACACGGACACACGGGGCAGGATGGTGGAGGACTGGGCACTGGAGACAGGCCTGGTCGTCCTAAACCGGGGTTCTGTCCCCACGTGTTTGCGGATGCGGGGTGAATCAGTGGTGGACATCTCGTTCGCCAGCCCCGCTCTGTCGCCACGTGTCATTGACTGGCGCGTAATGGAGGGGGTGGAGACGTATTCCGACCACCGGTATATCCGGTTTGACGTCTCCGCCCATACCTCGAGCGCGCCGGTCCGACAGGCCCCGAGTGGTCCGCGGTGGGCGCTGAAGCAGCTGGACCGGGAGCTCCTCCTGGAAGCCTCGATCGTGTAGCCCTGGGTGTCATCACCGGACAGGCCTGTCGACATCAACGACGAGGCGGAGTGGTTCCGGGAGGCCATGTCCAATGTTTGCGACGTGGCAATGCCCCGGGCCCAGCCCGGACGTGCTTCACGTCAGGTGAGCTGGTGGTCGCAGGAGCTGACAGCGCTGCGCCATGCGTGCGTTGTTGCGCGACGCCGGTACGCCAGGCACCGCAGGCTCCGTATCCGCCCTCCGGATACGGAAGCCATTCAGGCGGAGCTGTACGAGGGGTACAGAGCGGCGAAGACCGCCCTCCAGGCGGAGATCCTGCGGGCTAGGGCACTGGCCCGCGAGGAGACGCTGGAGTCTCTGAACAGAGATCCGTGGGGACGCCCATACAAAATAGTGCGGGAGAAACTCCGCCCATGGGCTCCCCCGCTGACGCAGAGTCTCCGGCCTCAGCTTGTGGAGGACGTGGTGAGCGCTCTGTTCCCTTCGAGAGGGGAACATACCTCCCCACTCATGGCTCCGCCTACTGCGGTGCTCGAAGCGGACCACACCGCCGACGACGACGACGATGCTCCGGAGGTGACCGAGGTAGAAATGAGAGTGGCGGTACGAAGGCTGAATGCCAAGAATACCGCCCCAGGACCCGACGGCCTGCCTGGGAAGGCGTGGGTCCTAGCCATGGAGGCTCTCGGGCCTCGACTGAGGGGTCTCCTAAGCGCATGCATGGAGAGGGGCCAGTTCCCACTTCGTTGGAAGACGGGGAAACTGGTCCTCATTAAGAAGCCGGGGCGCCCTGCGGACTCTCCGTCCGCTTATCGGCCCATCGTGCTGCTCGACGAGGTGGGCAAGCTCTTTGAAAGAGTCATTGCAAACCGCCTCGTTGGGCGGCTGGTGCGGCAGGGGCCGGATTTGGCGGAGAGCCAGTTTGGTTTCCGCAGAGGGCGCTCTACGGTGGACGCCATCATGCGCGTACGGGCCCTCACGACGGGGGATGCTGTGGCCCGGGGTGGGGTCGTCTTGGTGGTGTCTCTAGACATCGCCAATGCCTTCAACACCCTGCCCTGGAGTTGCATAAGGAAGGCACTCCGGTACCAGCGGATGCCGACCTACCTCTGTCGTGTGGTCGAGGCCTATTTGACGGACAGGGCCGTCATCTACCCCGGTCACCAGGGAGTGTGGAACCGGCGAGAGATGTCGTGCGGTGTCCCACAGGGATCGGTCCTAGGGCCGCATCTGTGGGACATCGGATACGACTGGGTGCTGCGCGCCGACCTCCCTAGCGGCGTCAGCGTGGTTTGCTACGCTGACGACACGCTGGTCCTGGCGCAAGGGAGGTCGCACCAGGCGGCGGCCGAACTCGCGACACGCGGGGTTGCGACAATCGTCGAGAGAATCCGGCAATTGGGACTCGAGGTGGCCTTGCACAAGTCCGAGGTCATAGGTTTTCATGGTCCTCGGAACGCGCCACCGTCGGGTTCCCAAATTACGGTAGGAGGGGTTCACATCGGCGTCGAGTCGACGATGAAGTACCTAGGACTCGTCCTCGACAGCCGGTGGAACTTCGTGGAGCATTTTAGACGTTTGGCTCCCAGGCTGGACCAGGCTGGAGCTGCCTTGGGGCGGCTCCTGCCCAATCTGGGGGGTCCAAACGCCTCCTGCCGGAGGCTCTACGCGGGGGTCGTGCGGTCCATGGCCCTTTACGGGGCTCCGGTGTGGGCGCGTTCCCTTAGGCTGCGGCCGGCCCGCCGGTTGAACGCGTCCCAAAGGGTCATGGCCATTCGGCTGGCCCGGGGTTACCGCACGGTCTCCCGTGAGGCGGCGAGCCTCCTTGCCGGATTACCACCATGGGATCTGGAGGCGAAAGTCCTCGCGCACATATGGGAGTGGCGCGAGGAGATGAAGCGCCGGGGCGTAACTCCGCTGCCGCGAGAAATCGAGGCACAGCGGACAGAGCTCCGGCAGGATCTCATGGCGGCATGGAGAGTGCGATTGTCGCAACCCAGTGCTGGGCACGCCACAATTGCGGCGATAAGTCCCCTCTTTGAGGAGTGGCTAGAGAGGCGCCACGGCGTCCTCACCTTCCGCCTGACGCAGGTCCTCACCGGACACGGTTGCTTCGGGAGGTTCCTGTTTCGTATAAGGCGGGAGGAAACGCCCGGGTGTCACCACTGTGTGGATCGCCCGGAGGACACGGTGGAGCATACGGTGGAGGTCTGCCCCGCTTGGGCGGAGCCCCGCCGTGTCCTCTTGGAGGTGATTGGCGGTGGTGACCTCTTGCGTCCGGCTCTGGTCCAGGCCATGGTACGGAGCGAGAGGGCATGGGAAGCAGTCACCTCCTTCTGCGAAGCAGTAATGCTCGCGAAGGAGGAGGCGGAACGCGTGAGGGAGAGGCAAAGTATGCGCCCTCACGCCCCTAACCGCCGCCGCCGCTGGAGACGCCCTGGGCGTCGAGAATCCCAGGCGGATTCCCGGCCACCATAGGCGCGGGCTTGCGGACGGCGAGCAATGGGTGGCTCGCCGTCCGATCAGGACCAGGCCCGGGTCGATGGCGCGTCGTGTTCCACGCGCGCCTCAAAGCGATGTCAGCACAATTGGCGGGGTCCGCTAGGACCGATGCCTGCCAGGGTTGCGGGTTAGTCCGAAAGGGATACCGGAACCTTGGCAACAGGCAACTGAAGGAACACGGGTGGGTTTTAGTCAGTAAAAGTCTGACACGCCCTTCCGCTCCACCCAGAGCGGGAGAAGTCATTGGATGATTTCCCACCCTCAAAAAAAAAAAAAAAAAAAAAGGGTCAAATAAAAGTCTCTTTATGAAAACTAGAGAAAATTACACATGTAAGTAATTTTCCAAAATTAATATCGACAGCTCAAATATTGCACGACTCGATATTAAATTGAAATGAATGGTATATTACACACATGCTTACAGAGAGGATTACTCGAAACAATAGGTAGCAACTAGACATTAGATTTATCATCTGTGTCGCGAGGCAATCTCTCTAGTCACAGATATAAATAGGAGAATAGAACCCGCATGGATTACGTTGAATTCTTAGAAGGCCCAGCCTCATTGGTTTAATGAAGGACAATATTGAAAGAGGGAAAGCCGACCATATACATCTCAGCTTATCACAATTCACAATTCGTCGGCCCGGTGCAATCGGCGCCGGCGCAAATTTTAGGCACACATATTTTCATATACGAATGATAGCCAGGACGCTTAACGTGCTTTCCGAGTCACGGAGCAGCTTAACGTACTTTTCGGTATGTAATGGCTGGTCAGTTGGTCACCCGTCCACAAACCGACGGTGGCAACCGTAGCTTGAAACCTTCGACCGACTCGAGCGGCTTTTATTATTTAGCCACGAGCCCCCCACATATTTTTAAGAGCATGACATAAAAATTCGCCCAAAACTTGCTAAGATTATATTGATCACCTACCTACCAAGTTTTTGCAGTAAAATACAGACATATAGCCGAAAGTACGACCCTCTATCGTAAACAAAATACATTGTGTACAAAATATAAATTTAAATCTATCACAATATCCCAAGTTTATTGCCCTATCACTATTTACAACTTCAGAATAAGATGCAGCAACATTCATGTAAGACGCAGACCCCAAGCCCCCAACAGAAACACATTAGAGCTGCTAAGTAATGTGCTCACCCCTATAATTTGCTATCTCTGGTAGGTATTATAGATCCGTTAGTCGTTAAGAAACGGTTTTGCAAAGATTACAGACGATGATAAAAGTTTAGATATACGTATTTGGTAAACTGTTTTGTATGATCAGAGTGCAAGTAAATTAAGTCTTGAAAATTCTACGGGTATTAAAGTATTTATTCAAATAGATTTTTATTTGAAATGTATTTAAAGCACTTTGATATATGACAAAACCATGATATCATGTAATATTTATTTGTTTAGTCTTTATTAAATAACTGGAAAGAAAACAATTTTTAAAATAAATATGCTGGTCACGTAAATAAATCTGTCCATTAGAATGCACTCAAACTGCGAACCTAAATTTTTTTTATTTTCTTGCTAAGTGGTTGGGCTCGCTCTAGTAAAGTCTAAAGCTGCAATATTAAAAATTCAAGCAGTGTCGTCGGTCCGCGGTCCGCTACAATCAAACATCATTTGCGTGCTCGAGGCGAGCGACCGTTTGTTTAAGTGGACCGGTCAATAACTCCACAAATAGCTATTTAATGAATGTGTCGCCACCTAATAAGTAGAAAAACTCTGCCTGAATTGGTAACTATTTGGGTCATTGAATCCTGCAAAGTGCGACGAGTGCTCATATATTTATCTCAGTAGTTTGTTCAACTTTACGACTGCAAGACAATAATAGTAAATTGCGAAGGATTGTAAAGTATTTTGACGATCTGAGACTCTGAGACGCAATTATTGTAACAGCTTTATTAGACGAAACCAATTGGAATCAATTTTAGACTTGATTTAATTGAACTTATTTATTTGTGCTCATTCTGCTGCTTGGTATGTTGCCTAAAGACAAAAATATATTTTTGCATGACAAGCTTTATTTTTATTATACTTATTTTGTTATGGAAATAAACTATATTTCTTTCTTTTTTCAACAGTTTCGCTGTGCATTCGCTATAAGATGTGAATAGCTGTTTACATTCCAGTTACCATGCAATTATTAGATATGATAATGCCGGCGCAATCCAATTCACTTCAAATACTCATCCATTACGAATATTTCAATAAATATGAGACGAAATAGTAATAACAAAAGGTGTGGACAGACCTTACACAGTCACACCTACTCAGATATCGATTAATTTTCAGAGAACCAAGTAAACAATGGACAATACCTACAATAATAAAGCAGACGATATAGCGTTTGAATGAAAAAATACGCGTCAAACGATAAGTCCGTATGTAGAAAACTAGTGTGAGAACAAATATTGACAGAAATTATGTATATATGTGCTCTCGGGACAACGATCAAAGCTGCTAGAGAAAACAAGAACTAATAGCCACAGCATAAACAAATTTATCTCTGTAGCAGAAGGTTCAAATTGAATCACACCCTGTGTTACTTACGAAAATAATTTATCACTTGGCAAGCTTATTTGCTCAAACTTTCCGCCTCGAGGAATTTGTAAAGTTCGCTTAATTTACCTGCAAATCAAATACGAGACGAATTAAGTGAATTATTTGGCAATTCAAGGGACAGCTTCGTTATAGGAGGATCTATGAGTAGTCAGACCTTTTAACAAATTAAATGGTTCTGTAGTCACAACAGAATCAACCGAGACAGGATCAAATTAGAATCTATTGAATCAAATAATTATTTTGATTTACTAAACACTTTTTTCTAAATGTTATCTCTCTCTAGGTATTCTTTAGGTGCCTACAACTTTTGATTGCTTCAATTCAATCACACCATTTGGCAACGATTGATTGTTCAGTAAATGGTCAATCAATCGATACCAATTATTTGCGTCATATTTGTATTGGAATTTCGGGTCTGTTTTTCAACGTTATATATAATAATTAGTCGGTGTCCATATTCATTAACCATGTATGGGGCACCGACTGACTGAAATGTCACACTAAATGCCAAAACTCTGGGCAGTTGCGGTCATGAAACGTGCGAGTCTGACGGATTTCTGAAAATTCGACTCGCGTCATCTCGCTTTCACGTGTTATAACCGCGACTGCGTCAAACCTAGTTAACCGTTAAGTTTAATGTTATATTTTGTGTTTAGATAATGAGACACTGGTGGAGTCGATGGCTATCATGCAGTACCTGGAGGATACTCGCCCCGAGCCGGCCCTGACTCCGAAATCTCCGCTACTGAGGGCCAGGATGAGGGAACTCTGTGAGGTTTGTATAAGAGAAACTCAAACTCAAAGCATTTATATTCCAATCAAACCATTTGCATGTGTACTTTTGAAAAGTCAGAGTCTGTCAGTTAGTCGAGAAAGTTGGAAGTTCATAAATACTACACATGATATATCAGAAATGCGTGTTCATATTTAAGGGTTTGGTTAGACAGACCATCAAATTGAACAAACAAATAGTCAGCTGTCCCATACAAAACTTCCCTACTCGACCCAAATGTATGTATGGGACAGCTTATTTTTTCGCGATTACGAGAAAGTTATTCAGTTTGATGGTCTGTTAGAGATGGGTAGCTCACCTTTTTAAAATGAGGATCGTGCGAGGCACTCTTTTTACAAAGTGTGGTAGCACACTGTGCTACTACGATTGAAGCGAGGCTGCGGTGGCTTGTGAGCACGAACGTGCTGTGAGTGAGTCAGTGAGTCGCGTGACTCGCCGACTCACCGAGTCGCCACGCGAGTCGCGTGGGTGGTGTGTATAGTGAGTAGTGACGACAACGCGACACGGCACACATACGTAGTAGAGTAGGCACACGCGTGGTGAGTTCTGTGGTGTATGTTTGTGCTAGCAACCGTGAACGAAGATATCAATGATCAAAATACAAAAAAAGAGTGAGTGACTGGATCGACTGACTCATTTCGTTCAAAACAGTACAAATGTTCTGTGTGTAGCTAATCTGTGCCAGAGTGGTGTGTGCTAGCACATCAAAATAAAATGAGTGAGTGACTCTTTTCAACCAAGTGAGTAGCTACAACTGTGCTAGCACGTGTGCCGAGTCACCCAACACTATGGTCTGTCCTACACCCTTAAATATAACCATACATTCCTGATGCACGCTGTATAAAAATACTAGCTTTTGCCAGCGACTTCGCCTGCGTGGAGATCGGAAATTATCCCACGAGAACGTACTACGGGGATAAAAAGTATTCTATGTCCTATTCCATGTCCCAAATTTCATCCAAATCCGGTCAGCCGTTTTAGCGTGAAAGCATAAGAAACAAACAAACTCACTAATCATAATCATAATCATTTATTTCTTTGCAAACATGGGTACATAATACATAGTTGTTGTTTCCTTATAATTAGGTTCTCCACATTTTACCGACATTTTCATTTATTTATTCAGTAACAATTTTTACATTGTATCGAAATCTTACACTAAATTATAAAATTAAAAATTAAAACAATTACAATATAAATCCTAAGTATAACAGAAATCAAATAATTGTGAAAATAAAAATAAAAATGGACATGGGTATGCAAATCGTGTACAGTTTTAGAAAAATGTATCTTAATTACATAATAAGAATACAATAAAATATTAAATGTCAACTAATCGGAATCAAAGTTAAAAAAAGAAAAAATGCACTTTCGCATTTATAATATTAGTTAGGATAGGCAGGATAGTTAGCAAGTTAGGATAGCACTTAGGTACCTATATCGCATTATTTAATCTCTACACTAGGCACATTAAAACTCATTAATTCTAAGTTCGTTACGATGCTGACAAAACATAACTCAATAATAAAAACGGTTTATGGCTCAACTTTCGCTAACTGTTCTCCGAATTATATAATTAATTGAATTTGCCATTTAACCTGTCCGAACTTAAAGGGTATTCGAGGTGTTAATTCTCCAGCGGCACCCCTTTCGCGTTGGAGCGGCAATTATCATGAAACTCTGAATGATCTAGAGTCCCACGATTAAAGTCAGCGAAAAAAAAATTTAATTTGAATATCTTGCCTTCCGTTTTCTTCGGTCTGATAATAATTACTTCAGTAGATTTAAGAGACTGACAAATAAAATATCAATTTAATATCTACGTGTACCTAACTTTCTGGACGGAATTTATGTCGCCGCCGCCGTCTTCCGTCTTGACTTGCTTTAGTTTTAACGCTGCTTCAGTCAATGTGTACGGTATGTAACGTCGTGTCATGTGTTACGGCGGCCCCTGAGACCCTAGCCGTTCTATATATACAGTTCGATTCAAACTTAATGGCGGCTCGGAACATGAGGCCAGTCGCTGCGTAGTAACAATTGCATGTGTCAGCAGAGGTGAGTGGTGGGGTACTGCGGAGCGAGTAGCTAACTTCCGAGCCGCCATTAAGTTTGAATCGCACTGTACTTAAGTAGCCTCTATCTTTATGGTAAGGAAATCTCCGGAACCCAATCACCAACTATCGGAATGCTTGGTCGTGATCGGATATTCCCAAATCTCAACCATTTTCTTTTGCAGATAGTAGTCTCAGGCATCCAGCCGTTACAAAACATCGGTCTAAGGCCCCAGTTCGAGACGACGGAGCAATACACGAAGTTCACGAGATATTGGACTGACCGTGGTCTTCAGACCTTGGAAGAACTGCTGCAGAAGTCAGCTGGGAAATATTGCGTCGGAGACCAGATCACCATCGCTGATTTATGCCTTGTACCTCAGCTGTACAATGCCGTAACCAGGTGGGTTTGTAAACTAGCGATAACGCCTAGAAAATAAAGCATGACAAGTGAATTCTCATAGTTAACGGTTCCTCCGAGATAACAAGTATAAACATCCCAAAAAAGAAGGCTAATATTTACTCATTATTTACAAAACCAGGCCAAATACGAGTATAACAGTTGACCGCTAAACGAGAAAATTACAATAATAGGGCCTTACTGATGATAGACCTTGTTAGTAATTAACGTGTTAATTAAACAATCTTTCAAGATACACGCATAATTATAATTTAGGCCGTAATAGGTTGGGGAATATTACAAAGTAAGCTCGAAACCACTTTCCCGTCTGACTCCTACAAATTGCTAGAGAGACGCAAAGCTAACAATCTATGTTTTTCTTCCATTATTCACTTTTTACCATAGACAATATTTTAACAACTGAGCCTTATAATCGTGTGGGCCCAATATAAAACTAAAATACTTCACTTCATCTCGAAGGTTTGACAAATCTGTTTATTTTCCATTTCTTCATTCTTTATCTGAAAATTGTGATCTCAAATCTAAAACACAGTCTGCATCAAACACGAAAAGTTTTGATTGAAAGCACACGAAAGAGTTCAAGAGCTTTTTTCTTTTTCAGACATAAACTGGACATCAGCAAGTACCCAACGGTTACGAAACTATACCAGTCACTATTAAATGAAAAAGTTTTTCAGGAAACTCATCCTGAAGCCGTGAAATCAAAAATATAAAACTATTCATTTAACCTAGAGGCGCACTATTAACCATAGGAAATCGTCTGATACATATTTAAAGTAAAATTGTGTACTTCTACTTAAATACCTAAAACATGCATTTAATACATACAATAAATATCTACTTTCTAATAACGAACCGGACTCAACTGTCTTCGGGAACAAAAATTAATTAAATTGGTGCGTTTCTAGGCTCAGGTGGGGATTTTAGATTAATGTTTTATTAATTAAACTAAAACCCTCTAATTTCTTGAATTGCTTTGGCGTCGATGGCTTTGGCTAAAGAATCGATATGTTTTGTAGCAGTTGGATGTCTGAGACCTGAAATAAATCGTACCTGTATCACTTTCCTGTTTTCTTTCCTTTTATTCGACTTCAAAGAACAGGCTAATATATAGCCTGAGGCTTTCGTATCCATGAAAGGCCACGTTACAAAAATGTTGACCTCCATAATAATGATGAAGTGAAAAGATCTATGAACGTAAAAATGTATGCTGGAAGTCCTTATAAAACAAACACGTGCACGCCTTGCTTAATTAAAATCAGTACTTATCTGCCACACAGTCAAAGGCTACCCCACTTTTGGAAAACAATGAAGGTTTAAGGGTTGAAAGCGTCACTAACACATTAGTTGAATCAAGGGCGCATGGAAAGGATTAGATGCGGAAGGCATTAGATAGCATTCCATATTCTGGCATTCGAAATGGCAATAGTCTGGGACAAGTTTCAATTTTTGATTCAGGTTTTAGAGGTTACATGTATGCATGCATGGTGTATTATTTCGGTGTACAGTCCAGGAAATTTATTGTTAGGTAAATTTACCTACACTCTACGTCAATTTTCCGTGTTATACCCATTTCTACACTAATATTATAATATAAAGAGGAAAGATTTGTATTTTTGTGTGTATGTTTGTAATGAATAAACTCAAAAACTACTGCGCCGATTTCAAAAATTCTTTCACCATTAGAAAGCTACATTCATCCTGAGTAACATAGGCTATAATTTATAAAGATTACACGCGGGTGAAGCCGCTGGCGGCAGCTAGTCATACATAAATCAAACAATGACAGTTATGTTTTGAATAAACGGACAATTTTAGTTTTATGTTCGTTCAGGACTCTAATGTCGTGTTGTCCAGTGCTGCACTTATGCCTTAAGTCCTGAATTTCCTTCACATCAAAAATGTTAACGAGCCATAACATCAGCATAACTACGCCGAATGTGCTTTCTTACAGAACTTCACAACATAGTTTAGTGGAGTGTTAAGCCCGTGTCACATAGATCGCGGAGCGTCACAACACCAATTTACATGACAATGTAGGTTAGTATGGGGTCGGATAGTATAGGTAGATAGTCATCCACAAAGACGCGCCCCACTCCGATCCGCTACTTACTAAAGTACAGCTTACAAAACAGTCATCGCGGAGTGGGGCGCGTCTTCGTGGACGGCACTATCTTTTTTTTTTTTTAGGTTGGGAAATCATCAAATGTCTTCTCGCGGAGCGGAAGGGCGTGTCAGACTTTTACTGACTAAAACCCACCCGTGTTCCTTCATTTACCTATTGCCAAGGTCCCGGTATGCCTTTCGGACTTTCCCGCAGGATGGCACTATCTGTATTCCTATTAGCTATTAGTAACGTCACTTTCGAAAAATACCATCGCGTCTTAAAAAGCCAAAGATCCATCAGATGCATTAAAAGTACTGGAAAGTCTTGGCCATATTTAATTTCATTTTCAGATAAGTACTGAAAATCTGTAACGTTTGCCGAACAAAATGTTGCCCTTGGTATCGCTTAAAATACATTGGGGTATTTCGGAAAGCTTATGGAAAGAAGCTTCTAAGAAATTGTTGAGAAGACTTTAAACGGACCACCCAGTATTAACCGTGATACTACTCACTCTTGTTGTGCTAACAAAAAATCAATCTGCCTAGCCTTTTCCCAACTATATTGGGGTCGGCTTCCAGTCTAACCGGATGCAGCTGAATACCATTATTTTACATGAAGCGACTGCCTATCTGACCTCCACAACCCAGTAACTGGGTAATACGATACCCGTTGGTAAGCCTGGTTGTCAGACTTTCGAGTTTCTGACCACCCGTAACGACTGTCAAAGATCCACAAATGACAGCCGGGACCAACGGCTTAACGTGCTTTACGGGGCACGGAGGATGTAATCTCGGTATGTAGAGACCCATCCACAGACCAACCCCGGCAAGCGTAGCTTAACCTGAGGGATCGACCCGTGCGGCGGTTATTACTTAGCCACGAGCTCCTTGTTATGCTAACAATACTAGCCTTATTCGTCTCATGTGGAAAATTTCGTGGGATAACCCCAGCCTGGGGTAATCGAAGGATTATGTCGGCCTAATACTGAGCATTTAGAGCTTCGAGATCTCCACGCGCACCTGTGCTACGGGTTTGCACATACTTGGATAAACATACCTAGTCTAGTCATGAAACTATTTAGCCTGTGTATTCGTATCGAGTTACCTCACGGCCGGAGCCACACCGCTACCGACTACCACCTCGCTTTCAATACGACTAAGACTTTATATGTCGCACTGTCATAAATCGTTGAATTACGACTTGCTCTGCATATTTAGGTCACAGCTGCAATAAGAAATATTACGCCTTGTGAGTACTAACATGATAGCCTACCACGTACTACTTTGCTAAACGCAAATTTATTCGCCATTATTCTCACTGTACTCACTAAATAATGGCTACTATAAAATGTTTCTGAACATTAACATCGTTAGATGATAATGCCAGCGGTGTGTTAAATATTGAATAGATTCTTGGCTAATGTGAAAATGTTATTTTGTAGTATGAACAGAAGATTTCACTATAATAATAGAATAGGTACTACACCTACATAATTATTTTATATGTATACCTACTTTAAATGTTTCTTGAAATTCTCTTCAAATCTCGTACCTCCTCACTAAAGTGAATTTCGAAGAGATGAAAAACGCTACAGCCACAACCTTATGACCCATTGATTTATGTTCTTAATATTTCATAACTCGTACCTACCTATAGGCGCCATACTATAAACACATGTCGTTTTCAATAATGGGTATCGTAAATTCCTTCCATTCATTACATCGAACAATTGATCCAAGGTTTCTTCGGTAAAAAGCAATTACACTGATGCGTAATGTTTTCTGTTGAACTCGGTAACTATGCAAGCTATTGACATCATTTTTGAATGCCTATTCGTAAGTATAGTCTTATTAGAGGCTGACTTCATACAGCAAAATACCGCTTATTACAATACCCTAGTTACTGTACAGTATTCGCCTTTAACCTTATGGGCAGGATGTTGCCATGTGTGCATTCAGCCTTTTTACTACAAAAAAAACGTGCAGTCTATTGCCGTGTGAACGTAGTCTTATCTGGGTGTGACAATTACTTAAGAAATGGGGTCGTAAATCAGATCGGTAAAGCTGAGTCATATTATGTCATTCTTGAATGCCAAGCAGGTTTCCATACCTTCTACGGAGTGACATTTATAAATGAACAAAACCTTTTACAACTCAAGTGAATGCACGAAATGAAAATATTTATTTTCTCACTATAATGATTTAATTCCAGGCTGTTCGTGTACAAAATTCAAATGGTGTGAAATTCTCTCCAGACACATAATACAAAGCCTATCAATTAGTGTTCCAAAATTCTCTATTTAACAATGTATGAAAAAGTGAGAAACCTTTTCTTCAACAATTAGGATAAGTATACATCATTCCCAGCTGTTGGTAATCTTTAACCCTGGAATTTTTACTTAATATCTAATTAAAAAAATCACAACTTGAGGCGCTCTATAACATGCTTTCGACAAATTAGTGACATTCCTGTACAACAGAAGATTGGGCTGGCTCCGCCACGCCACTGATTTCCAGCAGCGAATACTCCTGAGACGTGCATTGAATTGAAAATATCTGATTGGAAGTTGGTTACAAAAGATTTTTAAAAATCTCTACGATTATAATAAGGCGAAGGGTCCACGCACGGTCAACCACGACCATATTTGTAAAGGTCGGGACACGCTTCAACAATCTGGCGACCCCCGCAAATGGTGTTTCGCAATCAACTTTGCAGTAGGTACTGGTTTGTGAGTATATGCATCGTCTCACCCTACCTCTGACTTGTGAGTACCTACGTACTTAAGGTACAAAATTCCTCACTCGTGTCGTGAAATTCTAATTAAAGCTTACGTAGGCTTAAGTCAAACATATCTCTTTCTGTAAATAGATCTTTGGTGAGAAGTTAAATCAACTCCGAAATCTGCATGGTGTTTATTTCAGTTTCAGAGATAAAGAAAGGACCGGGGCAATGCAAGCTTGGAGCAGATCTTACTTTGATTTGCAACAAGAGACTGTTTAGCTTTTATGTGTTCAACTATCGACGATGTTCTGTAAACCTTATTATTATGTGAAAAGCTTTGAGCCTTTGTTTTCTCAAAGCCACGCATCTCCCGAGCTGGTATTTTATCGTCAGATAGTACCTAAGTACTTGGCTAAGCTGCCTGCCAAGTTACGCTAATAACACCATACTATATGATCACCAATTGAATGCGTTTTCGCGGTTTTTCGTAGCAGTCACATATACCTGCAAAATACAACGAAAATGCAGCCCAATCTTTAGCGCCTATCTTTAGCGGTAGGTAGGTGAGGTGCTACCAGTCTCCAAGACAAACTACGTATAAGGAAGGAACTATGAGAAAGTTCGTTAAGACCGAGTTCCGTGACAAATACATATCCAACTAACTACATGTACGTCGCACCTAGCGTGTAATGAGGTAAACTTTGCTGCTTTGTTCTGTTATCACCATGTGTCGTGAGTATCATCTTTCACATACAGTAAGTTGTTCATGCATCCAGCCTATTTATATCGCATAGGCTGACGCATACTTAATTGCAATAATTGTGTAAACTGCCTTGAAGATACGGAGGAGCTCTTGGTGTTCCCAACTTAGAAGTGAAGACCCGTGAGTCCATTGAAGAACTACCTGAAAAATACCCTGTAAATTATTCAAAACATTGATTCGTAACTCAACACAAATATTTATATAGACTTAAAACAAATGAACCGATCACGTTTTAACAAGAAAGTACATCGACTTCGGTATTTGAGTGCTAAGTATAAAATGTTTTGCCTAGTTGCAAAACAAATGAATCTCTATTAGAGAGTTGATAGCGCCGAATTGGATTTGATCAATATACGCACGCCAGGCGACAACAACATTTTACAAAAACAAACAAAATTATTGTAAACTCCACATGAAGGTTTACTAATAAACCTTCATGTGGAGTTTGTTTTCGACTTACGTGTACTATTTAAACATAGCTATTTATCTTTTCCATTTACTTAGCCCAAACTTTTTAATCATGATAAACTACGATCCCTAGCTGACCCTTTGCAAATACATATCAGTAGCAACTGTCCCATTCAAAACATTCAATGAACGCAGTTTACGATCTCTGTCGTTTCATTAGCGTTCATTATTTTGACACCAATGCAATAAAGATGGCTGGCGATGTGATGTGGTGCTAGCGGTTCGGAGGCTCAGTATCGTGCCTGCCGCCGCTGGCTAGCCGACATGAGCCGCCGCTCCCGCGAGGACGGCAAGAGGCTGCGACACCCCACGGCCTCTGACTAACACCCCCAGCGCGCCCACCGGGATGGGACCAAATATAAATATAAACCACCTCACATATTTATTCGGGCCGCAATGGCTCCACAGACAAAAGGACTATTTCTCCTTTTATTATTGTTTTGCGCACTCAACGGGGGCAACGGGGATGGTGAGTAAATATTATTAGTTCAAACGCTTTTATTTCGATATCGAGACGCATGCCTACGCATACAATTATGATAAAGAAAGTTGATGGCACCTTCTTAGAAAAACAGCAGCTCTAAAAATAAATAGTAAAAGTTGTAATACCAAATAATGGTTGGATCAGGCGTATGCCTCCACTGGGAATCAAAGTTATAGTAAGGTCAACAGGATTAGGTCAGAGATATCGACATCTGTTGCAGATCTGGAGCTGATGTCTCCGAGTAAACTGTTCGTTCCCATGGGACTATGTTCGTAGATAGACCTGTCTTCTATAAATTCTAATGTTACTTTTGTTTCAGATGAGAATGAAACCGAATTTTTCGACGTTTTGTCTGTGGTTCGGGACAACGAGGAGCTCCCTGATGGGATCACTCGGGCCCCGGGGCGGTGTCAGTCAACCCTAGAGAACGATTCCGACTACACAGCTATCGCCCTGAATGAGAACGCCACCCTGCACCGACTGACCGCTGGAATGTTCTACAACAGTTTTCCAGAAGACTTCTCAGTTTTAGCCGTGGTTCGGCTGCCAGGTAAACTTTTTGTATATCTTCTATATACTAATAATAAAGCTGAAGAGCTTGTTTATTTGTTTGAACGCGCTAATCTCTGGAACTACCAGTCTGATTTGAAAAAATGCATTTGATAGCCCAATTCTCGAGGAAGGCGTTAACATCACGAGCTTTAGGAGCCAAGCAAAAAGAAAAAAGTTAGAAAGGACGGTAAGCGAAAACGAAGTAAAAGCGCGGGCGGGCGATGCGATGAAATGCGGTGGGTCGGGGGAACAAGAAATTCACGCGTAGAAGTCGCGGGCAGAAACTTGTAAATAATATAATATTATTATTGTACTACTTCGGGGCAAAGGCCTCTTCTCATACAGAGAAGGCACGTGTTGGCGATTTCAGTATTATATTAACTATAAAGTCCACGATTCCTAACAATGTTTTTCGTTCACCGATGATGTTTTCCGTCAGTAATATGTAACTAAGATAAACTCAGAAAGTGCCAACATATGAATTGAAAAAATCACATTGGTACTTGCACGGATATGAACTCATAACGTCACGCATGAGAGGTGAGGTCTTAACAACAGGGCCATCACGAAAAAGTTAGTACTTAATCGCAAAAAGACCATAGTACTTAACACCTTTCCCTTTACTTGTAGTACCTATCTAAACGCGTCTCGGGTATAACCTAAACAACATAATCACTTTTCTCTCAGGGGTTTTCCGGCTTTCCGACTACTAAGAGGGTTCAAACGGCCCCATTACAAAGGTACTGCAATGTGACAATACACAACAGCGTAATAACGAAAGGAAATTGCGTTACCAAGAATTTATGTCAACATTATCCAATGCGAAATATATTTTTAATTGTGTTGTGTTTTTCAGTCTTAACTGTGAAATAAATAGTATAAAATTCGATACAATTTAAAATAAGCAATTATTTCGTTATTTAGAACGCAATTTTTACAAAAGGTTACATAAAACCGCGCTACGGCTTGCTACGGCGTAGCGCGCAGTGCTACGATGCTACGATCGTGAAATCGTTTAGGAAGCTCTCTTAGCGCAAAGCCTATGTCATTTGTCTTTATTGTAATTATTTTTTATGCATCTACCCAAATCTTGGATATCCAAACAACGCCTTGAATGTATAATAAATGTACCCTAAAAACAAAAATGTATTTATGAACAGGAACGAATCAAAATCCGATATTCATCTTGTATTCGGACGCCGGTGACGAACAGTTGCAACTGGTGGTGGGCAATCTGATAGAACTGTATTATGAGGACACACGGGGAGATCCTGCCGACCATGAACTCCTTACGTATCGGGTGGATATCGCTGATGGAAAGTAAGTGCATTCTTCCTTTTTTCAACAGGAGGATGAAACAAAAGAAACCTGCCTCAAAGTAAAACATAGAATTACCGTTCTATGTCTTGCTTCGAGTCATGTTTCCTTTGCAGCACCACGGTTACTGCACCCGGGCATAAATACGACGAGTTTTAGAAAGAGACATGAGGGACAGGAGATGATGTTCTACAAAGCCTCTTCACAAAACTTCTTCTAAAACTCAATGTACCATAAACGACACATCACACGCACGGCCGGTTATTATTTTCATTTGATTGCTTCGGTCGAACTTCACATAAATTAAATTCTTCAATATTTCTAATTGTTTAGTTTGAAACAGTTTAGATACAAACTTCAGAATACTTTGTATATCTTTATCTAATAAAAAAAACTTTCGGCATCACGAACTTTTGGTGAAATTACCGAATGTTTGAACAAAAATTATCTGAAGAATGTCGCCCGCCCAAATGTTTACACGATGTTTCCAAATAATAATGATTAAAACAAACTAATGTTTTATTAGTTTACGATATTGTATCGGATCTTCATAGGTATTGGGGTTGATCCGTGGATGGGTGACCTTTATCTTTACATACCGAGATTCCTCCGTGCCTCGGAAAGCACGTTAAGCCGTTGGTCCCGGCTGTCATTTGTGGATCTTTGACAGTCGTTACGGGTCGTCAGAAGGCCAAAAGTCTGACAGCCAGTCTTACCAAGGGGTATCGTATTACCCAGTTACTGGGTTGTGGAGTGCAGTCGCTCCATGTAAAATACTGGTATTCAGCTGCATCCGGTTAGACTGGAAGCCGACCCCAACATAGTTGGGAACAGGCTAGGCAGATGATGATGATGATGATGATGATAATGTATCGGTTCTTCTTTTGCTCGCATAACTTGCAAGCTGGTAACGGGCGCCGATATGCCAGCGTTTATCGGCGCTGTCATGCGCTGGTTTTCAAAGCTGGTCGGCGCCTGTTATCAGCTTTCTACGTAAATACACCCATGGGTACTCACTTATGAATGAAAACTAATTGAAGCAGCAATATCAACTTTTTAAATGCAGATTATTTTAATAATGAATGTAACTACTGTTTAGTTGTTTAATTATATTTTTTGTTTGTTAGTAAATTCAAATGATGTGATTGCATAAAATCCTGAACCTACTGATTGTGATTAGGAGAAAGACACTGGCTCCTGTAACACAGGTGTTTTTACCTAGCGCAGGAGTCAGGGCTTCACTTTGTTTGTACACATTTTTTATGCCAATAAAGAATTTATTTATTTATTTATAGATTATCTTTCTTACGGTATTGTTCCTATGGTACTGTGTGGATAGGGTTTTTTATGCATAGATTAGAATACTCTTTATCTTATCTCTTTTAACTATAAAATGTGAATTACTTAGGTGGCATCGCATAGCCATCAGTATAAAAGGCGATTCAGCTACTCTTCTCGTGGATTGTGAAGTTAGAGAAACATTACGCCTGGATCGCAAGCCCGGCAGCACATTCAACCTAGCAGGTGCACTGGTGGTTGGTTCCCAAGTTACCGCCGACCAGTACTACGAGGTAGGTTGAAACATATAACATAAAATCATGCTGCCCCTATCCCTATTGATTTATCTTCGGCGCAACATGTCTTTTTCTTCCACACTTCTCTATTAGTCGGCATTTCGGTATTAACCCCCTTTCTTAGATCACACAGTACATCCATCGTTTGTTTGGTCTTCCCCTACTCTTATAGCCATCCCCATTCATACTCAAAGTTTTCCTCCCGACATTTTCCTCATTCCTCCGCATCACATGCCCAAACCATGACAACTGATTTCCACACAACTTTTCAGTCACCAGTGCCACTTTCAGAGTTCCTTTTGTACTCATTTCTAATTTTATCCATTCGCGTAACACCATCATAAATTCGGCAAAAGAAAAAAAAAATTGTGCTACTAGATGCCATGTCATGACTGAAACTACAGTAAGCGTGTTTTTTATTCGAGTATAATTTTATACAGTCAATAAAATTAATGAACTCAGAAGTATTTTTAAAATTACCACGTTCATTATAGCAGCTACTTCTGCTGCATTTCACACTTTACAATGACTAAGTTTAAATACTAATAAGTCTATGTTAAAAAAATACACTTTGTCATTATAAAAAGTCACTGGCACAATACATTTCAAAGGTTCCATTGTGAAGGTAATCTTTGAATAAACTTTTATTCTTGAACTAAAATTACAGCTCAGTCGCTCTCTAGAGTACTGTTCATTAATTAACATGAAATTATTTAATTCGCGCAGAAAAAGTCTTACACATTGAATTGAATTTTGATTTTAATTCTAATGACATTAAAGAAATATCTCAAGGTGGAACATAGATAGGTACGAGAGAGTAGACTTAGCAATATTTTGCTTAAAAATACGATTCCTACAAAAACTACAACTACTTATTTTATCTTCTAGGGTGAAATCGAGTTACTCCAATTCGCAAATAAACCGGACGTCGCCTACGACATGTGTTTATCAATAGCTCCCGACTGTGAAGGCGGACCTGGCCTGCCATACGTCCCAATAATGCCAGCAGCACAGTTAGAACCAGAAGTTAATCCCATAGTCTATGTTGAACCTCGACCAGAATCTACAGAACATCCAAACTTAGGGACTTTAACAGAAGACGATGTACGAAGGAGATACGGAACTTACAGCAGAAACAGGTTTTTTGATAGAAATGAGTCAGATAACCTGTGGCCTACCAGAGTACTGACTACTCCTGAGCCAGTATGGCAGGTCGCTAATTCATTCCCTATCAACAATCAGTACTCAGCATCAGCATCTACAGATCCAGGTATCAAAGTTATACATTTTAGAGACCTTTCAGTATTAAAGAGTACTAGTTTCTGTTGTTAAAAGTTCGTGCATTTATTTCAGATGAAAACAGCATTTTTGGTTCATTTACGGATGATAACGAATTTATACCTGCACCGCCGCCGCCGACTCCTTTCGAGAACGAACCTGAAGACGCTTTGGAACGGACTACACCAAGAGTAAGTTAAATAATATAAGTAATCTGTATTCAGATAAAAAATTGCAGAAAATAAAAAGCAAATTGTTTTTAAATTAATTCGTAAACCTTACGGTCCCATAACAAAGCATGCGCCTTTCTCCGAGAATGTAAAGGAAACGTAATAGGTTTGTCATGTACTCAATTATAATGTACAAAAAAAGCTCATTTGGACTACAAAAATATTCCTTTCATTTTATTTTTGATGCCGCCCACACGTGGACCTAAGGGGGGTTTTTAATGGAATTATCATGTTTTTATGACACGTGAGATTATTTCCATAACGTATCTTGTTCTAGTCTAAACGAGGGGACGATGACGAAGCGGATGTGTCGACAACCCTAGTGGTTACGGAGACTACGTACAGCCCTGTGACGACCACAGAAGACACAGATTGGCTCACACATCCCCCGGAAGTTACCCAAGTGAGATAACGTGTATTACATTCTCCTTTGTTTAGCAGCTCATTTGCTATGGTTGAATTTTATGTAGGTGGCATCATTTTTACAAAGATATTATTTATTTAAGGATGTCCATTTTATATAAATCGATCTCTCTTGCTATGTACTACTTAAATTGTTTAACAATAAAATTCAGTGACCTTATTATCTCTTTATTTCATTTTCTATACACATAAATTATATTTTTAAATATTAGAATTAAAAAAAATATAACAACCCACCGGTATCGGGAACAGGGTCCAAGCTACCGGCGGTCAGGGCTCCAGAGAGGGCAACCTCCTAACAATACGAGCCGTGTGCAGGAGTACCGCTTTTTGAATCAAGCCCTTAATCCAGCTGACCAACGAGAGCCTCCTTAGGTGTTGGAAATTATTAAGTAACACATGATTGTTTAAAAAAAAAATCTTCACCTTAAAGTATGTATGTGTAGAAAGGCTTACATTTCTGTTGTCCAATCCTCTAGCAACTACCCCTACTTCTTTCAGGACAATTCTACAACGAACTACGATTCATCTGAGACTTACTACGATTACGGCAGTTCTAGTACATACATGGGCCCTCGAGGATACCCCGGGCCACCTGGACCGCAAGGTCCAAGAGGACCCAAGGGAGAACCGGGGAAGCCTGGTTTTGAGGGCTCTCAAGGATTCCCAGGGCCTCCAGGAAACGTTTTTGTAATTCCTGTAAGTAGTAAAATAATCTGTTACCATGATAATATTATCCCTTAGTCTTTTCAACATTTCCGTATACAATTTCCTACAGTTTTGTAAAACTATATTCAGTCAAACAAATGTTATTTGCAGCTACAACAGTCGTCAACCGACAAAGGACCCGACGCTCAATCGGAAGCTCTTCGACAAATGTTCTCACAGCATATGGTATCATTCTTTTTAAACATTTTAAATGTGAAAGCTTTTTGTAAATATCATATTTGTAAGGCTCCTATATTAATTACTTGAAAAAATATACAGGCTGCAATGCGAGGGGCAGAAGGACCAATGGGTTTGACGGGTCCACCAGGTCCAGAAGGCGAGATTGGCCCCGAAGGCACCAAAGGAGAACTGGGAGAGCAAGGGGAACCAGTAAGTCTACAAAATATTACATAATTTTTATTTTTATTTTGTGTAGTATAAGTTTTACGGTGTGACTTTAATTTTAGGGTCCACCAGGCCCTAGAGGTCTCCAAGGCCCACCTGGAAGACTGGGACGACGTGGTCACGCAGGCAGGGATGGGGAGAGGGGCTCAACGGGTGCTCCCGGTACTAAAGGCGAGCAGGGCTACCCTGGCCTTCCTGGTATGCCTGGTGACAAAGGTGAGAGAGGAAGTGCAGGACTACAAGGTGAAGCAGGAGTGCCTGGTCAAGATGGACCACCGGGAGATGACGGACCTTCTGGACCACCCGGAATTCCAGGGGAACTGGTAAATAAACTTCTTCATGGAAACTTGTATGGTTCAAAGTTGCATTTCTTAATTTACTCATACTACATAATTTGTTTATCTTAGGGACCCCGAGGCTTTATGGGACCAAGAGGATTTCCAGGACTAATCGGATATCCAGGCATACCTGGTCTTGAAGGGCCCCATGGATCAAAGGGTGCGTCTGGCCAACCGGGTCCACCGGGCCCACCAGGACAGCCAGGCACTATAGGTTCTCCAGGCTCATCGGGACCACAAGGTCCTACTGGGGCTCCAGGAATTCAGGTACAGATGAAAATATGTAAATATTTTCAAAATATAAAATTTTTTATTTCTTTGCGTAGAATTAATAATTCTACGCCTTGTCATAATTTTGGTATGTTTTCCAGGGACCTCAAGGAAAACCAGGTATTTCAGGGCTACCCGGCCCGGAGGGATCACCAGGTACACCCGGCAATCCAGGGCAGCAGGGAGCATCAGGAGACGTAGGCCCCCAGGGTCCACAGGTTTGTATTCAAATTAAGTATAAAGTCCCTATAACAATTTTCTGACACTTAAGAACAGTTACAATATAGGTACGTAATTATTATTATTTTAAAACAAAGGATCTTCACAGGGAATGCTGGGATTTCCTGGAAGTCGAGGTTTAAAAGGAGATGAGGGTCCGAGAGGCTTGCCAGGGGACAAAGGAGATAAAGGAATAAGAGGCAAGAACTTTAACTTTCATATTTATCGCATTGTTTTACGTAAACATATTAATTATACTAAAATTATTTATAACCTGCAGGCGTTGAAGGAGAAAAGGGTGATATGGGGCCGAAAGGAGAACGGGGATTAACAGGAGAACCCGGTCCCCCTGGAATTGAAGGACTTGAAGGACAAAAGGTAAAAAAGGTTCTTTCCAACAAACTTCTTTCTTTACTTAATACACGAATTCCTTCGTATCGGACACTAAATCTCACTCTTGATTTTAGGGTGTAGAAGGACCACGGGGTGAAACTGGTCCTATAGGTACAGCTGGGGAGAAAGGAGCGACAGGTCCTCAAGGCCCACAAGGATATCCAGGCAGCCAAGGTGAAAAGGGTGACAAAGGTGCATCCGGAAGAAGAGGCAGACGAGGCACGAAGGGATTAATGGTAAGTAATTTTCAAGAAAATGAGTTTCGTTTATTTTAACTTATTTATTTATTATAACTCTATGCACAAATAAAAATAACGGTGGTGTTTAAATTATGATTATGCCCCCTGCATTACCAAAACAAGGCAGGTGCAACATGATTTATTAGATATCTTATTTAATAATTTCATCTTTTTTTCATAGGGTTTGGTGGGACAGCAAGGTGATCGGGGTGAAACTGGACCGAGGGTGAGTTTTGTCTAATTCACGAATTTCATCAAATCAGTTTTCATTCGCCGTAGCATTATTTTGATCAAAGTTTATGGTAAAAAGTAATTGTATAATATTTGCCACGTTTAGGGTTACAGAGGACCACGCGGCCGTAGAGGGTCGGACGGACCTCCGGGACCTAAAGGCGATACAGGACAGCCAGGACCCCCAGGTTCAATTGGCGAAAGAGGACCACAAGGGTTAGAAGGCGTACGAGGTTTCCCAGGAGCTATGGGTGCCCCCGGACCTGATGGGAAAGCTGGCTTACCTGGCCCGCCTGGAGAACGAGGCCCTACGGTTAGAAATACCTAAACAAAAACTGTTTTTAGCGATTGTGCTATAAATACTATTATTTCTACATCTTTATCCTAATTTTTTTAAACAGGGTGAACCCGGTGCAACAGGACTTACAGGACCCTCAGGGCCTGTCGGGCCTCAAGGTTCTAATGGCGAACCTGGTCCACCAGGCCCACCCGGCGCTTCTGGCATTCCTGGAACGCCGGGAGACGTGGGTACTCCAGGAGAAGTGGGAAAAGAGGGGCCGCCTGGACCATCGGGCCCTGAAGGAAAACCCGGGCCGGTTGGATCTCCAGGTCCATCAGGAAATAACGGGGAGCCTGGATTACCCGGAGCTGCTGTGAGTTGTTATTGTTGTTACTTGTAATGTAAATAAAAATAAAAAATTACTCCGTTGAATAAACATTTACTATGCTAGCGAATTGACAATGCTATATTATCTAAACCAGAACTAAAATATGCATTTATAACAGGGAATTCCTGGAGCTAAAGGCGACTTAGGTCCACCTGGTCCAGCGGGTATCAGAGGAGATAAGGGAGAGCCCGGTGAGACCGGTAACGAAGGACCGCAAGGACCACAAGGCCGAGAAGGACCACGAGGATCACCAGGACCTGGCGGACAAAAAGGCGAAATTGGTGAAGCAGGCCCCATAGGTCAGTAACATGGTCACCCAATTAACATAGCTTGCGAAAGCCAAATACCAATAACAGATATAGCCAAACACGTAAGAAAATTTGAATCTATCGGGCTAACTTACCTTAGCCCTTCCCTTTTAAGTTTATGTCTCTAATTCTGATAAAATGATCATGTTAACAAATCAAAATTGTGTCTTTCAAGGGCCAATCGGTCGTGACGGATTGCCTGGACCAAGAGGTTTAACTGGAGCTCCTGGCCCAGTAGGGCCACCTGGCGAAGACGGTGACAAAGGAGAAGCAGGATCGCCTGGAGAAAAAGGCTTTAAAGGAGCAATGGGGGAATCTGTTAGTATGATCATGATGCTAAAGAATGATCGTTTGTTAGAATAGTAATTTTCAATATTGATGGGGTTGGCAAAGTTAACACTGAATTAACGTTTTAATTTTCAGGGTCCACCCGGTTCTTCTGGTATACAAGGTCTTCGGGGAGAAACTGGACCAGTAGGTTTACCCGGCGATAAAGGGCCGCCCGGTGAGACCGGCGCACCTGGACAACCTGGCGCAGACGGAGTGCGCGGTCCACCTGGACCTCTCGGGCCAGCTGGACCAGAAGGGACAAAAGGACAACAGGGATCCAAAGGAGATATAGGAGATGCTGGAGCTTTGGGTATGAATTTCATGTACTAGCTCCCGTAACAATAAATAAGAATCAGTACCCTGCTGCTCCATCGCTATGTTAAAATTCCAGCACGCTACAGTAATTATTTAAAACAACAACAGCCGTCAGTCCTGTTTTTAAATTCGATAAGCCGATAACACCCACATTATCTGATAACAGGAGCAACAGGACCCGCTGGTCCTACAGGACCGCCAGGGCGACGAGGAACTAAAGGTATTCAAGGAGAAGCAGGGCCACGTGGGGCTGAGGGACAACAGGGAGATGTCGGTAGTCCCGGGGCATCTGGTCCGCCGGGCGTTCAAGGCCCTGAAGGAAAACTGGTAAATATTTACTGTTTAAAAAAAACTTATTAAAACTTTTTTTATTTTATTAATTATTTCTAATTTCATATTTACAGGGACCTAGAGGAGCAGTCGGGCCTAAAGGCGATGATGGCCCGTCAGGATTACAAGGAGAAACTGGTCCTAAAGGACCTCCGGGTCCCGAAGGCCCTAAAGGAGATACTGGATCTGCTGGATTCCCAGGAGAGCGAGGTGAAACAGGCCCACAAGGCATCAAGGGTGAACCAGGATCTGACGGGCCTGAAGGTAGTACCGGGCCTCCAGGGTCCCCTGGGCCAGTGGGTCCACCAGGGAAATCCGGAGAAACTGGGATGCCGGGAAATCCTGTAAGTTTCCTGAAATTTAAGCAGTGATGAGATTATGACATTAAAATAAAACGACGAATACATGTATTTTCTTTCTTTCTTTCTGTATCCATGACGCTCTTTTAACAAACACAATATATAAAAGCAATTAACATTCTAGTCCGGACATCTTTTGGTGCTATTGATATTTAACATCATATAAATGTTGAAATATATAAGCTTTCTATTGGCAACACCTTCCTGTCTATATCATCGCATCGCCCCGCGCCCCTTACAGGGACGTACTGCCTACATGGGCATTTCAGTAAACTCATGCAGTCAATCAATGATTCAACTTTGACACCAGTTTTATTTTATTTTTTTAGTGTATTATTTTAACAGATATTATACTTTTACCGCTATACTATTTAGGGCTGATTTCATCAAAGTCAGATATCTTTTATCCGTGGAATAAACTTATTGTCGTCTGACAGTTTTTGTATGGAAAAACTGTCAAAAATTCAAAATTTATTCGCAGGATAAGGCTTATACTCGATATAAAAGTTTGGTGAAATTCACCCTTAATGTGGTAACCTTATCGTATCTCAGTGTTTTTGTAATAAGTTTATAATTTTGTTAATAAATAAGTTACTGATGGTTACATGGTTTCCATTAACAGGGTTCAGAAGGTCCAGCAGGACTCCAAGGTAGCCCCGGTCTAACGGGAGAAAAGGGTGATATGGGACCCAAAGGTGTTCCTGGAGAGCAAGGACCAAATGGACCCGCCGGACCAGCAGGGCCAGAAGGACAACGGGGATTAAGAGGACTGCCGGGTCCTAATGTATGTACAAGTCTCTATATTTATAACGTCGTACTTACGTACCGACTTGTGTGGGGTACTTTGTTTAGCTATCCATAGAAACAAACAGCAATTAATAAAGATGTTGAAAATATGAATTTTTTCCAGGGTGAAAATGGTGCCCCAGGAATAATGGGACCTTCGGGTTTACCAGGCAAGGCAGGGCCTCCAGGTAACCAAGGAATAAGAGGCGACAAAGGCAACCGAGGTCCAAAAGGTCACATTGGCGATACTGGGCCAATGGGATTGAAAGGTGATCAAGGCGAAGTTGGCAAGCAAGGTCTGCCTGGTCCAATTGGACCACCTGGGCCTAAAGGAGAAATGGTGCGCATTCAGATTTACTTTTTAATTTTTCGTCATTGTCGAAACTGATTTAATACTTATCTTGATTTCGATTAAGTATTATAATATTTTTTTCGATAATTCTCTAATTTCAGGGACCCGTAGGACCTCAAGGACTAAAAGGAGACACCGGACCGATAGGGCCAGCTGGGCCCGAAGGCCAACTTGGACCAAAAGGCTCAACGGGACCAGAAGGAAGGCCTGGTTCACCTGGACCGCCGGGAACCCCAGGACCACCGGGCCCGCCCGCTCCAGCACCACAGATACCTGCTGAACTATTCTCGTCATACACCAGAAGACGACGCAGTGTAGAAATGCAATCTACGGAATCTGTTACTGAAGATAATTTCGACGAAGGCAAGTAAAATTTCAATTCTGTGTGATGTGTTTTCCGTCATAATAGGGTCTACTTTTTTCTTACAGTTGTCGTCGAATACATACTAAGGGGTTCTGTTAATGCTGAGGAGTTGCATCCAATCTTCGATTTTAGTATAGTGATTAACATTAAGCCAGCCGATTATTTTAATTTTGATTTTCTTTTTTTTTATTCTCATTTTTACAATCACTAATCTTACTTAGCAGAGGAGGACATAGAATGGGTGAAGGAAGTGATGACGGGTGTGTTGGCTGCACGCGGGGCACTCGAGGCGGTGAGGAGACCTCGAGGAAGCAGGAGCTATCCAGCACTGTCCTGTCGTGATCTTAGGACTTCGCACGTTAATCTCACTGACGGTAAGATATACTTTTATTCTTTTAAAAGCAACTTGGACATCTGCGACTTGTGCGTGCGCGTTTGTGTCATCTCATGATTGCTTTAGATATTGATAACATATACCTAACTAGCTTCCGCCCGCGGCTTCGCCCGCGTGTTATGTCGATAAAAAGTAGTCTATGTCCTTTCTCAGGCTCAAGACTATCTGTGTACCAAACATTTAAATCGGTTCAGTAGTTTTGGCGTGAAAGCGCGACAGACAGACAGAGTTACTTTCGCATTTATAATAAGGATTCTCTTCATCTTTTGTTCTCAAAAAAGGTTCTTCTATCAGGAATTTCTCAGTAGCAACCGAAGCGAGCCGGAGAACAGTTGCGCCCGTTGATGGAAATAAGCTCGCCTCCTAAAACATGGGACTTTGAGATATTATCGGTGTACCTCTGCTTAACCCTCCGGGGAATGCAGGCGTACTGTTACGTTACTTACTTCTCTAGCTAGATAACTAGGGCTAGATATTTAGGGTAATACCGTAAGTTATTAGCTCTGTACGCAGTATCGGCAAGACGGCGATACCAACCAGTATCGAGCTCTTCTATGTAAGCTCATTATGAGACGCGATTTATTATTGCGAAGAACTTAAATATTTACCAACTTCCATAGGGTACTACTGGATAGATGCACGTGGAGGTGCAACCAGCGGACGACCCATCAGAGTGTACTGCAAGGGCCACAGCACCTGCTTGTACCCAGACGAAAGGGAACCAGCTGTTTTCACCGCTGATGCCACCGCCCATAAATTCTCACAATCTGACAATGGCTTCAGGGTAAATATAAACTTGGTTTTTTTTCTACTAAGGTATTCAGGTACAGTCAGGGAAATTATTTGTTAAGCAAATAACACGTCAATTTGACGTGTTATAGCCATACAACTGTCATTGAAGAGAAGTGTCAAGAATTACAGTTGCGATTTGAATATACGAACAATTTAAGTTGGTAGTCAAAATGCTTATCAATTATTTTCCCCGACTTTACCTACTTAATAGTTTCTTAGAGAGTGTCTTATTACTAACAAACATTACTTTTTACGAGATTATTAACAGCAAACATTACTTTTCAGTTTACCTACGATGGTGAAGGATCTGGTGCTATACAACTTCGATTCTTGAGATTGATGTCAAACGGGGCTAGGCAGAACTTCACATACTCATGTGTGAATACCAAGGCCCCGCAAAGGTACATTTTCTCTAGTATTTGTTTTAACTTCAATCTTTCATCGTGAAAGCGTCTGCGTCATAATCTTCAAAAACACTTTTGTAAAGTTTTCTCAACAATCATAACTTTGTTTCAGATCCGACATCCCAGCCGATTTGACCCGACAGAACAACCTAAAGCTTTTCGGCTACAATTCCGTGGAATTCAGAGAACCAACAATTATTAAAGACGACTGCAAGGTTATACTTTTAACATTTTTATAAACCATTAAATTATAGATGTCCTCGCGTAAATATTCAGCAAATAACGAGAAAATATCCATTTTTATGTAAAACCATGCGTGGCTCCTGCACCGTAATAGGGAATATGCATGTGATTCAAATATGGGTCAAATATTTTTTTTCTATAAACTATGTTACTTCAGAATTATGCCTCCATCAATATTTTTGAATAAAATTTCTATTTGAGCGAGAAATTAATGTTTTTAAAGTCCCAAAAAACTGTGGGTAATTCAAATGCTTGAAAAGGCTAAGAGCGGATGTGACGTAACAATCCGGGATAACAATCAAAATGTCAATGTCAAGTCAATCAACAAGTGTCAAGTCAATGTCAAACGCTCATAGAAAAAGGAGTGTTTGACGTTGACTTGACAGTTGCTTGTCTGTTTTCACGAACTGTGACCGCACCACACCAAGCGCGCCAAATGGAGGGCGTTTAAATAGCCCGGACCGGTTGGATATTTTTAAACATTTTTTTAACTACTTCAAATTGCTTTTTTGCCGTCGAATTTTTTTTAACTATTATTTGACGATGTAAACTATCGAATAAAAATATAAAAAAAATACATGCATATTCCCTATTGCGTGATTGTGATTCAAATTGTGTTAATTTGAATCACAATCACAGTTTAAAAAAAAAGGAAATCTGGAAATAAAAAATTAAAAGGATAATCCGGTGCTTCATAATTCTTGTTTGAAAACCGTAATAGCGCATTGGACGTGGGTGAACTGTCAAAATGAAACCCATTGCAGTCAACTGTAATTTTATGTGTTACAACGACCCCGTATGTTTTGGTTTCTTTCTAAGCAAAGAAATGATAATAATTATATCGGTTAAAGGTACTATAGGTAGTTTCGTAGCGCGATTTTGACCGTGTTGGGGAGTTCGCGTCCCGAGTTTTATTTTTAATTTTCTATGCTTCCGGACAGTAATGTTATCTGAAGCGAGATGGACGTGTAAGTGCGGTTTTAACCGTTTTAATTCTTTATTGTTTCAGGAGGGAACCGGCGAAATTGTGCTGGAGATAAAAACAACGAGGACAGATCGCCTGCCAATCAGTGACTTCCAACCTCTATCATTCGTTGATGCGGAACACCAGTTTACATTCACCCCCGGACCAGTCTGCTTCACATGACATTTGCGCTTCATACCGTTATAGAAGACTAGTATAAATAAGGATAGATTTAACATTATGTACTTAACAGCGGACCTGTGTAAATATTGTAAATAAATGTTGTGACGACCTTTAGTTTAAGTTCATTTTAATTGTTTTAATCAAGTGCATATTGGAAGTACTAAATAAACATGTCCATGTCGTTACGTAGGTAGGTTTACCAAAGTACCTACCTAAAAGTTATTAGGAGAAACCTCTGCAACAGCCATTACTCGAATTATATGATCTTCATCAAATTCACAGCATAAAACTAGATGATCTTGACATCCGACTGCGCGACAGCAAAGACAGGGTTATTTTTCATGCGTATCTGTTTTCCACACTGTACTGAAATGACGCGCCCGCGCACCACTATGGCATTTGACGTACGCGGCGCCGCCGCGACTCGCGTGTACACACGGCTCACATCAAGCTTAACATTTCCAGTATAAGCTGACCTCGCATTGTACGGAAATCCTATACAATGCGAGACCAGCAATGCTGGAAATGTATAGCTTGATGTGTAGCCGTGTGTATGTAAAATACGATAGTGGGGCGCCTCATTTCAGAGTGGACAAGCTAGTTTGTACCCTCGAAGCATCCGATCGGCTGGATGGACTTCATTCATATGAGATGTCTATCCACTCGTCTAGGTCTCGCGATGGTTTATTTTAATAACATAAAAATGGCAGTTGTACAAAAATATAACACACTAAAAGGTTGAAAATAAGAAAAATCGTGACGCGTCTTGTCCCGTAACAGTGCATTGTTTCCTTTGAGTAACGCATGTTTCCTTTGAGTAAAAATTGATAGCATTGTGGCAGCATCTACAGCGCCACATGCAAACTACGCATCAAAGACCTGACAAAATCCTGCATCGCGTAATTAAAGTTTACCGCGCGATCGACATTATGTACAAGATCCCGACATAGATCGTTGGGCAGTTGCCCGCCAGACACGACACCAGTCTGGTCGGAGGATCCTCCCTTTTTTATAGAGGATGAGTGAACTTTACACCCCATACCTCTAAAGCATCAATATTTAGTATACCTTCCCTCCCAGGCCCACTTCAACTTTCCGCCCTATATAACAATAATGTATTCGTAAATCATCATTGCCTAGCCTTTTCCCAACTATTTTGGGGTCGGCTTCCAGTCTAACCGAATGCAGCCGAACACCAGTATTTTTATTACATGGATCGACTGCCTATGTGACCACAACCCAGTTACTGGGTAACACGATGCCCCTTGGTAAGACTGATTATGTGTTCGTAAATAATAAACAGAAAAGATTATTCACGTCTGAAAGACTATTTATTATAAATTAAGATTACGGTTGTGATCAATTGCTTTTTAATTAATCATACCTATTTAAAAAAAAACTAACACTAAAATGAAACTTATGTGCAAACATAAAATTATTGAAATTAAAATTTATCAAGGGTATAATTATGACGTAATGAAATAACACTGTAAGGCGCTAGGTGGAAGAATAAATGCCACAATTACCATCTATGTATAATACATAAACTATTTATCTCCATTATTCTATTCGGCTTAACTTCCGAGGCAGTATTAGTAGTTTCATAGACAGCATTATTATACAAACAGAAATAATAGAACTTTATAACAAATCAGGGTAGAACATTACATTCACACAGAATGAGTAGAAAATGATGACATTAATTTGATTGACCATGCACCTTCAAATTCTAATTATAACTGTGTACTCATACAAAAGTAAACAAAATATTTTCAGTTTTACACTTCAGTCAATTTTAACATAATAAGTTTGAGTTATTGAGTTTCTGAAGATAGTGCAGGTGGTAAATTGTCTACTTCTTTTGAATTCGTCTCCAATACCTTGTCTGCTTCATCAACATCCATATTAGTAACAATATCAGCGGATTTGGTATCATCAAATACAACACTGACGTCATTCTGAGCGCATTCTTCCTTGGATGCACTAGGTGCTATTTCTTGTGATGACTCTATAGATATAGGCTCAATTGCATTTGATTTCTCTGTAACTTTATTGTCATCTTTAACATGATCATCATTATTACTATTTTCTACTACACTAGGTTCATCAGCGTCACTTACCTTTTCAGGTATGATTACGCTTGGGTCTTTTTCAACACCTTTTTTATGTTCATTATCAATTGTGCCTACAACTGTTTCATCAATTGAAATGAGATCATCTTTAAGATTAATGCACACACTGTCAGCAGAGGGTGGCCCCTCCTCCTGACTCCCACCAGTTTCTTCATCTGATGACGCAAGTAATATATCTTCAACAGGCTCATTATATTCGTTGTTGTTAGATTTACTGTTTACCTGCTTAGAATCAGAAATTAAGCTCTCCGTGTCCATAGCATCATTTCGGCCTTTTTCTGTAACATTGGAACTGTCTGTTTCCATGCAAACAACGACAGGCGCTTCAGTTTCAGTGTTCGGGTGGCGGTCTGGAACTATTAACACAGCACTTCCTGTATTTTCAACCGGTATATTGTCGACTTTGTCAGCCTCACTTTCTGAGTAACTTGAATTTTCGATACTGATGACATCACTTAACTGCTTTTTAGTATCACTACTAGATTCTATAGAGTCAGAGATAGCTATGGGACTATCAGAATCAGATGATTCAAGCGTTGAACTTTGAGCTTCATTGCCTGAGTGCAATTTCTGCAATAAATGGAGCTCATCTATATCTGACTCTAAAATATCACTGTCATCGCTACTTACAGAAAGTGTTTCTGCAGCATCATGAGAATCCTTGTCATTAGATTTCTCTAAGATTTCACCAGAATCTTCCTTATTTTCTTTATCTTTAGCGTCATTTTCCTTAATTGTTACAATATCTTGATTTTCTTCAGGTTTTTTAGCACTTTCTTCAACTGTGGGTTCTTTTGATGGTTGGCTTTCTTTTCCTTCACTAGGCCCTTTCGATATTTCTTGTATAAGTCTTTTCAGCCTTTCCTTCCTTTTACCTTTGTTCTCTAATGATACACTATCATCATTGGCTTCTTCTTCTTCACTCTCCACAGGTGATTCATCCGCTTCCCTATCTCCAATCTCTACAGCTTCCAGCTTAAGTTGATTTTGTCTGTCTGCATACCTGAAATAGTACGTATGCTTATTAGTAGATGATTCACGACGCCAGGTCGCAGATTATTAAATAAATAACTAATTAATAAATTGAGGTATATCTACAAAACTAGGAAGTGGCGTTTGAAGAGCGGCCGGTAGGCGGGTCATAGTAGGTTTTACGATGGGTATATAAAAGTGCAGGCCATTTAGATTAGATTATATTTAAAAGTAATCGAAACAAAACTTACTTATTAAATATTTCAGTCTCCTTATTTGCCGCTACCTTCCTATTTGCGTCTAGCTTAAATTTCAGCTGCTCATTATTTTCCGCGGGATCGACTTCTAAGGCAATTCTGGAAGCCGCTAGTCTCCATTCATTCTCTTGTCTACGCCTTTGAAGTTTCTTGCCACATCTCGTAAATAAGTCTCGAGCTAATAAACAAGTAAGTTTTATTAAATTAGTGGCTACACTAAGTGTTATTTTGTAAATAAATAAATAAAATTGCAATCCTATTAAGGCTCCCGCAGACAGGCGGGACGCGACGGCGCTACACGACACCGGTAGAACAATTTCCGTGAGTTTTCATAGAAATTGTTCCACCAGAGTCGCGTCGCGCCTGTCTGCGGAACCCTTTTCAGTACTTCTGATTTTTAACATGTATATTCTTATATGTAGATACCTTCTTCCATAATGTCAGCTTCATTCCAGCACAACTTGTCTTCATCATTCGCGTCTCTAACACAACGAAGCACATCGTGAAAGTCTGGGAATGGCAGTGGTGTGCCAATCGGGACTTTCTTATTGATCCACTTTTCAAGACGTTTTGCCGGCCCCGACGGTTGACCTGGCCGTGCGTCTATTACAATACGCGGCTCTGAAGGCATTTTTGTATTTGTCAATTGACAAAATTTCGCGTAAACGCGCACCATTCGTTCTTTGTACCTGGAAAGAAATTTTAAAATTAGAATAGTCTTTGGTGTTTAATTACTGGTAAACTTACATTAGGATTGTTGGTTTTAGTTGATGTATTTTGCTTTTTATGTCTACTTAAAATAGAAAATGTTATTAAACGAACATTCTTTATTTCTACAAGTTGGACCTGGAGTAAAATCAAAGCATTTTTTTTTTCTCTCACAGGGGTATACACTAACAGCTAATCTATATCATACTCTATCAACACTATGTGCTATTGTTAAACTGATACCCCAAGCAGTGGTTCCCAACCTTTTACCATACATGTCCCCCCAATATACATAAATTCACGCCACCAGACCAGAAACTACAGAACCCCACCTGCTACGATTCTTAAATACTCTTTTTGCTTTATTGAAGTTCACCCCCAATTTTCAATTAAAATCACTACACCTCCACTACCCCCCTCTTGCCTGTTAGGGTTACACTACAAGGAGCGGACGACATGTGGCAAGTGTGCCCAATGAAACGCATCTTGATTTGATTACACTGCTGCCTCATGAATTCATGATACATCAAAGCATTCGTTTCTACTACCGAGAACATAAATATTTCATTTTTGGGGCTGCTGCACCCCTAAAGTAATGCACACCCCCTATTTGCTAAGATATTCAGAAGACAGTTGCTGCATGGTAAAATGCTGATATTTTCACAGGTTGGTTTGCATGCATAATTGCATATCCCAATAAAATAGAGACAATGTTAGGCAGATGTATGTTACCTTTCAGTTAATAAATAAACAGAGTCATCTTCATCATCAAAGTCAACCTCTTGTTCTTCTAGTTTCTGAATAGCTCTGTGCAGTTTCTTTATGGTCTTCTCTAGCTTACGTATCTGTCTTTGGCGTTTTACATCATATTCACTTTCTTCTCCAAATGCAAGCTGCTCTGGCTCTGAAGGAAATAAATGAATACAATGAAATCATTAAAATGAAGAGTTCATAAAGAGCAGTTCATTATCGCATTATTATAATACTCTTTAAAAAATATGTGAAGAATTCATTACAATGATATGGTCTAACATTACAGGCGATTTTAGTACACATCAATTCACAAAAATAAATATTCAAACCTTCCGTTTTGGTCTCCATTTTTAGTATCTGTGATTTGGCAATCTTTCTTTGCATGTTTAATTCATCAACAATATCTTTTATGTACAAATACATCTTTTCAGGGCTAGCCTTCATAGCAAGTATTTTACTTGCAACCATGTCAACAAACTCCTCAGATTCTGAATATTCCTTTGGAACTTGTCTATAATAAGCTTTGATTTTTTTATCTACTATTTTCTGCATGTCTTCAGAGTTTTCTAATTGAAAACAAGTATCTATGAAGCTTTGATACACAGAATGAAATTCACCCTGGGCACTACTAGTTGGAGTCTCAATTTTGTTTTCTGTTGATGTTTTGTAATTTATCTTTTGTGTACTTCTTTCTACACCATCATGTTTTTTACTTGGCTCTGGAGCTCTCTGGACACTTATAATACTAACTTCTTGAAACTTATCAATTTCATCTTTGTTTCTACTTGTATCTAAACTAACTTCAAATGGAAAATCTATTTCTATTTCTAGAGTTTTTCTATTCTCGTCTCCAGCTTCTTTGGGATACTCCAACTTCTTCTTACTGTTAGGTTCTGTAGTAATAGTTGCTTCATCATCACTCCCACTGGGAGATGCATTCTTATCTGCAGTTGCCTTAACAGGACTATCATCTATAGTGATAGCCAGTTCAGCACCAATTTCACAAGTCCTTTTATTCAGTGCAGGTTTTATAGGGCTGTCTTCTATAGTTATTTCAATCATGGTAGGCAGCTCTGGCTCTGCGTTATTCTTTTGTTCTAATGTAGGATCGTCCGTTTGCTCTTCAGGTCTTAAATACCAAGCAGGACTTGAAGTACTGTGAGAGCCTTCGTCATCATCTAATTCCACAGTTTGGACTTCATTTACTTGTTTTGAATTTAATTTGGGCTTCAACATTTCATTTGCTGTTTTCATAAAAATTATGGGTTTATTGGAGGCCTGAGTAGTTTTCTTTACTGTAATTCCTGCAGGTAAATTATTGAGAGATGTGTTGTTTTGTATTTTATTGGGTTTCTTCAAAAGTGCTGAAGTAACACTACTAAGATTAGATGTCTCTGCTGCTTTTGCAAAAAAAACATTGGGATGAGATGTTGAGGCTTTTAGGATTTTTATCGGTTTAACCATTTTGAGATGTGATTTCATAACATTCTTTTGTACAGGCTTGCCATTGGTTTTACTTTTGCTTGCAAATGGATTAGGCATAATACTTGAAGCTTTTGTTACGGTTGTCTGTTTCTTTGCCAGGGGCACTGCTTTTACTATAGTAATTTCTTTAGATGTAAAAACACTGTTTGCTGCAGGTACTCCTTTGATTGTAAGTGTTTCTATTGATTTTGGTACCCCTTTTACTGCAGGAACTGCTTTAACTACAGGTACTGCTTTCACTGCAGATACAGCTTTCACTGCAGGTACTCCTTTTGGTAAATTTAGTTTAGAAGGCCTTATAGTAACTTCATGTATTTTTCTTGGAATGCATACCATTGCATTTGGCATTGGTTTACTCTGAAACAAAACATTTCAGTAAGTAATAATAATAATCTGATTAATAAACAAAAGTAATTTACCCTTATAAATCCATTTCACTCTGTGATAGATTCTACATTTTACAACACCAAATAAAACTGCTATTTACTAATCCATTGATTGCATACCTTCTTCGGTGCCGGTTCTGCCTCATCGTCCGAAGACCCCAATTCTATCACGTCCTCACTTGCCATCTTGTATCGAATGTTATGTACACACAAGATTTAATTATAGCTTGAGCTCAAATATCATTGCAACTACATGAGGACAGTGCTTTAATAATATACGGAAAACAAACGCCAGTTTATTACAGTATTCTCATAAAACTCAAAAAAATACTACACAACGACACATCGCGAAACGAAAAATGTTTGACAAATTATTCAGTCGGGGTTGTCAGACTACATCAGTCTATTCAGTTTATTTTATTGTACTCTGTGGACTACGTGCTCGAAAGACACTAAATTCCACAGCTGAATTCCCATCCTGCATCTGTTTATTAGATGTAATAGCTAGGTCATAGCTTGCAAACATAGTTTTATTTGAAGCCTAATAGCCTATCAGCAATTTAGCAAAAAAAAAAGTAAATAAAAAAAAATTAAAATAATTAAAAAAAAAAAAATTCAAGTGGGAACATGGCATTAGTTCATACTATATAGTACTACCGGAGTGCTTACAAACGACTAAAGTGGGTGATAGACGTGCCGGACGTGCACACTTAAAGTACGCCGTTTTTATGTTCGCGACCTTACTCTGCTTGCCGTCGGTGACACACGTGAAGCTTGCTCAAAATTTCATTGTCAAATTGGCTCGCGGCTCGCGGCGATGACAGACGGGCAAGTAAGCTCGCTGAGCCATAAGTACGCGTACTTGCTCGCACGTCTATCACCCCTTTTATGCTGCGTACGCAGCAGCCAACGAATGGGTTTCGCTGGCCCTCGTTGGTCTTGTCTGGCTGGACGGTTTAGTAAACGCCAACAATCGTTCGTTCGAGTGTCCCGGCTATCCACAGCTTGGCGGTAACATCAAAGGGATAGAAGCATTCTAACGTTCATTTGCTAGACCACTAAATGTATTTGGACGTTCCTTGGAAGGCTTAGTTGGAAGGCCACCACACGTGGTGCGGTAGCCAACGCCGAAAATCCTTCGATGACGTTCTTTGGGCGGGTATGTACAGCATTAGCATACTTCATAATTAGCCTATAATATTCCCACTGATGATGGGACACAAGCAAGCCTCCTCTCGGTGAGATTGAGTAGGCCGCACAGACTACAATTATTTATAGGGTGGTGGACAGGAACTAGAGATTTTCACATGTTTTGTTGTAATGTTTCGCCAGTGCAAAACCACGGATCTTCGAATTTTTGGTTCTAGGATATGCCGTTTCCTCACGATGTTTTCTTTCACCGTTTTGAGAGCACTGGTAATGAAATAAAATGTTTACAAAAGGTGTGAAACAAATAATTTTTTGACTATATTGTTTTAAATCATGTAAACTGCATTCTGATTGAATGTAGCGTGAGGCTTGCTAAGGGAGAATGGAAAAAGAAAACGATATATACTAGGCATTCTGTAGCTACGAATGAGAAAAGTGAGATGTCATTGCTGTATTTTCTGGATGCTGATTGGTCAGTCAAGTGTTACTATATTTTTTCTTCTATTTAGGTTTGCCAATACAATAAAAGAGACTTATTTTATTTACAAGTTGCAATCTGCATCTATTGAAGTTTCGTACAAAAATTTAAGCTGTCAAAATAGATCGTGGTTTTATTTCTAATAATTTCTATTTTATCGATTAGTTAGGACAATGATTAAACTTTTTTCATTAAAACAACAAAAGAAAGATGAGGAAGGCTCAGGAAGAGCAGGAGGCTCACAGAAAAAAGCATCAGCCGCTCAGTTGCGGATCACAAAAGGTAAAGTTCAGAATATAGAACAATTTACGCGTTGTGTATTCATTGTTATTTTAATTCTGTTGTAAAGACTTCATAAACACAAGCTTAGATGGCCTTATGTTCGGCTAACTATGAGTTTTAAGGTAAGGGTAGGACTGTAAAAGCAATGAAATCATTCCTCAAAGACTTCCTTGTTATGATCCTGTGGCAAATTTTTACAACTGTGCTTGGTGACTATGTACAGTGTTTACAACGTCTTCACCTAAATATAACTTGAAATGTTTTATTTTCAGATTTGAATGAATTGAATTTGCCCAAGACATGCAACACAGAGTTTCCAGATCCAGATGATTTACTTAATTTCAAACTAATTATATGCCCTGATGAAGGATTCTATAGAGGAGGAAGATTTGTATTTAGTTTTAAGGTAATGTTAACAGCTGGTCTACCTACATAACATCTTTCCAAAACATAATCCTTCAGTCCTATTTATTACTTACATTACATGAAGTCACTCTGCTCTGTCGCTCGGGTCGATCCATTAGGTTAAGCTACGCTTGCCGGGCTGATCCGTGGATGGGTGACCATTTTCACATATCGAGACTCCTCCGTGCCTCGGAAAGCATGTTAAGCCGTTGGTCCCGGCTATCATTCGTGTTGAATCTTTGACAGTCGTTATGAGTCGTCAGAAGCACAAAAGTCTGACAACCAGTCTAACCAAGGGGTATCATATTACCCAGTTACTGGGTTGTGGAGGTCAGATAGGCAGTCACTCCATGTAAAATACTGGTATTCAGCTGCATCCGGTTAGACTGAAAGCCGACCCCAACATAGTTGGGAAAAGGCTAGGCAGATGGATTACATGAAGTCACTGATAAATGGTTTTGTTACTGATATGATTAACTGGTAAAGCCATGCAAGCACCTTGGCTATAGGAAAAACAGGTTGATTTTTAGATCATCATACTTCTACATTAAATATGTTGCAAGCTCACTAAAACCTGACTGCTGATGGCAATAGTCCTTCTCAGGTTAAATCGAATCCATATTCTGCCTGATGTTATCTTTCTGATGATTGTTAAGAAATTCCCATTACCTTATAGGTAGGACCAAACTATCCTCATGAGCCGCCCAAGGTGAAGTGTGAAACAGCAGTATACCATCCGAACATAGACCTGGAGGGCAACGTGTGTCTCAACATCTTAAGAGAAGACTGGAAACCTGTGCTTACTGTCAACTCTATAGTTTATGGACTCCAGTATTTATTCTTGGTATGTGTTATGCATAAGTTGATATCTTGCATGTATTTTTTTATTCAGTTTCTTAAGTAAGGATTTCTTCAAATGTAGTTGTATAGTGAATTTTCTCTGTATGGCTTAATATTACTGCATTTTCAGCCTCAGTCATTACAATTACAAAACATTCATTACATGGCTTCAGCCATGCCTCCAGGCATTGTCAAAATGCCACTAATCCTCTGATTTTCCTTCCCTTTGATTTGGCGTCAATTAAATGTTGTCCGCAGCTTACCAAAATAAATATGACTCACAGTCCTACTAGTTCCTACTCATTGTATTACTCATGGTCATGACTTTATTTGTTAGACTTTTATATATTCTAATAAAGGGTCCATGGGGTCCACTAAGACAGTATTCATATAAAACTATCCAAAGGTAAAACAGCCCATGAGTATTCCCATGGTTCAACCACCAGTCAGAACTGTCTATGATATAATTGTGTAGCTTTATGATCATCATGTATTGTTTAAATTGGCAAGCAGTCTGATTAGTAAAAATCTTTATAAATAAATAAAATTGGTGAGGGCATTATGAAGATACTACAGAATAAAAGCATTTTACTGACATAAAGTTGGCACAAATAAGGAATACATCATCAGCCTGGCCTTTACATTCCCACTGTGGGGACGCTTCCTCTGTTAGAAGTAGTAAGCCATGTAGTGGATGCATGAATGAGGAAAATGTTGTGAGGAAAGTTTTGAGTATGAATGTGGATGGCTATAAGAGTAGTGAGTACCAAAGAAATAATGGATGGACTGTTTGAAAGATAATACGGCTGTGGCGGCATCTACATCGCCAAATGCGAACTACGCATCAAAGACCTGACGTACTTCTGACCCCGAGTATGAACGTCAACGCAGCCTTCGTGCAACTACTTCAGCATGACGTCATCATCATCACTCCCGCAAGCTTTCGTGAGGCGAGTCACACAACTAGCCAACACCCACGGCTTCAACGGGTATCCTGACCATCAGCATGCAGCGAACGCGCATTCCTCGTCATCACCCTAAGCCTCATCACCCACGTCCACTGGGAAATCACCACAATCGCCGTAGACCGTTCCGTCTCACTGCGAACAATGCGGCACCCGGTTCCAATTCACTGGAACCTCAACTGGCACTGGCAAGCATCGCAAGATACAAGACTCAGCCCACTATCAACCTCTGGTCTCCGGAGGGGACTGATGTGGCGGCATCTACATCGTCACATGCCAACTACGCATCAAAGACCTGACGTCACACGAAAATCCTGACGTCACATAAATCCTGCATCGCGTGATGAGCATCGGGCATCGCGAGAGCAGTGGTGGCCCAGTGGTAACGGCCGCGACTTACGAGTTGTAGGTCGTAGGTTCGAACCCCGACAGGCGCTTTACTTTGTGTAAATAATTTCATCACCACTGCTCTCAAAACGGTGAAGGAAAACATCGTGAGGAAACCGGCATGTCTTAGAACCAAAAATTCGAAGACATGTGACATCTACCAACCCGCACTGGGCCCGCGTGGTGGATTACGGCCCACTCCCTCTCATAGAGAGGAGGCCTGTGACCCAGCAGTAGGAACATTATAGGCTGATTATGTTATGTTATGTGATGGGCATATATACAAGAATCCAACATCAATCGTTGGTCAGTTGCCCGCCAGACACAACACCTGTCTGGTCGGAGGATCCTCCCTTAAATATGGTAGATAATAATAATAATAATAACCCCACCGCCGTATCTCTACGTTGACGTCGTGGTGGGGCTTGTGCGCTCCGAACTTTAGGTCTGTGCCGGCAGAGTTTACTTTACCGGAACGGGGCTAGGGTGAGGAGCCAGACCAAGAGAGATACAAAAACCCGCAGGGCAGCATGTGGCGAGCTGTTGGGCAGTAGCGACCCCACGGACCCTACCTCCCGGGAGAAGTCTTGTTCCTCATCTCTGGCTTGCCTTTATTGGCCGGCTGGAGTGAACAGTGACGAGGAACAGAGCTCCCACCTCATTCTTGCCTTGATTGGCCGGCTTGAGTGGAGACTCGCAAGAGCAAACGTGCTCGGAGGAAGGAAGTATTCCAGTAAGTGCTCGTAGGGATCTTGACCATCTTCCGGGCTCTGGGATTGTTCTGAAAGC
Organism: Lithophane semibrunnea; assembly: GCA_947363905.1. NCBI lineage: Eukaryota > Metazoa > Arthropoda > Insecta > Lepidoptera > Noctuidae > Lithophane > Lithophane semibrunnea. The sequence continues at coordinate 6,956,481 of OX376188.1, read as the reverse complement.
CGTGGGATACCTCTCCACTCCTCAAGCACCTCAGGAAGTGTTGCCCCCTTGTCGCTACGTCGCTATGTGCTAGCAACTGTTTCTGGGGGCCCATTACTGAGTGTGCAAGTCACCCCCTGCCATTTTATTATCCATCTATACCATAACATTGATCAGGCAGGGGACATAGCTTTTCCATAGTTCTAGATTACCAATCCACTATAGCCACCCAAACCCATAACCCAATATGTTTTGTTTCCATGTTCTGCAATAGTCCTACACCAACCGGGGGTTGTCCTTGGCTGCACTTGTATAGTGTATACAGGGATAATCGTCGGTTGGTGCCTCATTCCTTTTGAAACTGTCTAAGGGGCCTCTGCGAGTTGGCTTCGGCCCCTCGTACGCCTTCCAAAAAGACCGGGACCCCATGGTCCCGAGATATGTTAACACAAAAAATAATAATAATAATAAAAACTTTATTGACATAAGTACATTTACAATATAATAAGATTCTCTAACACCTGCGCTAGTCAAGACTGTGTTGCAGGTGTTAGTGTCTTCCCCTATGGTGACAATATTCTTATGTCCTATCGAATTTAATAAAAGAAAAATAAAAGGTTACAATATAAATTAGTTTACAAAGGTGCTGCCATGCGTATGAGTTCGTGTGTGTGCGTGTGTGTATAGGTGGGTGTGTGTGAGTGTGTAAGAGGGTGAAAGTGTGGATGAGTGAAGTATACACCTTGTTCCTCATACCTCTAATTTGGTGCCCCCGAGTATGATCGTCAACGCAGTCTTCGTGCAGCTACTCCAGCATGACGTCATCATCATCACTCCCGCAAGCTTTCGTGAGGCAAGTCACACAGCTAGCCAACACCCATGGCTTCAACGGGTATCCTGACCATACCTGTTCCTCATACCCCTAAATAGCTAAAAAGGGTGTAACGATACTTACGGAACAAAAAGTATGTTGCGAAAACCCTAAATAAGTTAAGATATGGGCAGGAAAATTATTATGAACTGTAATTATATAGTCAGCAGTTTTCTTGTTCTATTCAACATACTTTGTTATTTAAAGCATAGAATTTTGGCAAAATCAGAATGATTGAGTGAAAAAAGTCCATCTTGTTATATAATAGTACAACAACATGATTAAAATTGGCTAGTACATACAGATAAAATACAATGACTAATAATTTCAAGTGAACATTGATAATGTTAAATGGGGGCTATAATTGTTATTAATCATATGCTATAGTAGATTATCAACGTATGTAGACCACCAGATACCGAGAGAACAAGCCGGTTTTGTTGCCGGCAAGGGAACTCGAGAGCAAATTTTGAATGTCCGCATTCTCATTGAGAAATGTCGAGAATTTAACAAGCCACTGGTCTTGTGCTTCCTAGATTACGCTAAGGCGTTTGACTGCGTACAGTGGCAGACAATGTTTGATGTTCTTATTGAAATGGGCGTCCCCCCACATCTCACTTTTCTGATTCAGAATTTGTACCTTGACGGCACTAGCTTTGTGAAACTGGAAAACAAAACATCGAAGACTTTCCATACGGAACGGGGCGTGCGTCAGGGCTGTATTTTGTCTCCGAAATTGTTCAACCTCTACGGGAAGCACATTATGAGGAGAGCGCTGGATGGTTGGCACGGCGGAATCGTTGTTGGCGGTGAAAGACTCACGAACCTGAGATATGCGGACGATACCACTAGTTGCGTCAAGCGAGGAAGAAATGGCGGACCTGCTGAAGCGTATAGAAGCAGAGAGCGCTAAGCTTGGACTCAAGATCAACCATTCCAAGACAAAGGTAATGGTGGTAGACCGTGCTCATCTTCTTCCGAGCTCAAATCTACTCGACGGGTATGAGAAAGTCAGTGCGTTCGTGTATCTTGGGTCTCTGATCACGAATGAGGGTAGCTGCTTGGAGGAAATCCGCCGTCGTACTGGTATGGCCAAAAGTGCGATGACCAGTCTAGGGAAAATTTTGAAGAACCGTGGCATCCGTCGAAATACCAAAATGCGACTGACCCGTGCTCTAGTTTTTTCCATTTTTTTATATGGCGCTGAAACGTGGTGCATTAAAAGCCGCGAAGGCAGTAAAATCGATGCTTTCGAAATGTGGTGTTGGCGGAGGCTACTTCGTATACCATGGACCGCCATGAGAACGAATGAATCCATACTGGAGGAACTCAACATCACCAAGCGGCTATCTACTGTATGTCAGGAGCGTGCCCTTAGCTTTTTCGGACATATTATGCGTTCACCTAAGCATAGTCTGGAAAGGCTTTTGATACTGGGCCGGGTGGAAGGAAAACGCGCTCAAGGCAGAGCACCAGCAAGATGGTCAGACGCGATCAAAAAGGTTGCTGGAGGCAGCATCTATCAAGCGGTCCATACTGCAGAAGACCGCATAGCTTGGAGACGCGTCACATGTGGTCGCGATCCTCAGCATTGAGGGAACGACGAAGAAGAAGATAATTGTTAAGTGATGTGATGTCATGCAGCCTTGCATTGGTTTTAAATTAGACAAAAATATACAGAATACGTTAGATTTAGCAAATTAATGATCAGCAATGTAAAATTACATGAGCAAAGTAAATAAGTCTCTATGCAAAGTATCGAAAAGGCAAAAGTGTACAGTAGAAGCATTGCTATTATAAGAAGATGCATCGTACCCAGGACCTCACATTGAGCAGTCACATTTGCAACCACAAGACCAAAATAACTACAAAATTCTTATAAATGTAATTTATTTATATTTTGCTTTTATTTTGCAGGAACCAAATCCTGAAGATCCTCTAAACAAGGAGGCTGCGGACGAGCTGCAAAGTAACAGGAGGTTGTTTGAACAGCACGTGCAGCGAGCGATGCGAGGTGGCTACGTCGGGTCGTCGTACTTCGAAAGATGCCTCAAATGAACAAGCAACACTCAACTGTAAATTAATGCTACCAACCCTATATAAATAAAACAATCTCACTTTAAATTAAAGCATTTGATTATTTATTCAACAAAAACAAAAGTGTGGATTGACATTATTTACAAGATCAGTGTCATTGTATTGTCAAGGGTTTGCGTCCTATATTTTTTATACATTATTTAACAAATATTTTTTTTATTATATTGAAGCGCATGTGCCGGTTGCAAGTGGCAAAGTCTCGTAGAATTGGAAATAATATAAACCACTAAATTAAATGCGAATTTTTATTTTATTTTAGCATGTAAGTTTAAGTGTACATAGATGGCGCTTAACACAGTATTTTACATACGTTTTAGTGTAGATGGCGTTACTTGAACCATTCGGAAATTCTTTTTAGGGTGGTAGTGATGCCACTGTGATGACAGTGACATCACCACAGAACATACATCTAGGGGGCCATGGACCTACATCAATCAAAATATATGGGTGATCCCATATATTGTGATTGATGTAGCTCCATGATGGTTGGCACTGTTATGCCAGTCTCATTCAACTGTATAATGTGTGAATCTTAATTTCTATCAGATAAAGGCAAACAAAGTTTGCCAACACACGTTTACTACAAGTCAAACGAGTGAATGGTAGATGCTCATTCTCTCTTTGGGTAAACGAGACGAGGTTATAGTCGGTACAACGACGCCGACACAGGGCAACGCCGCCGCCCCACGCGAGTGGCGCGAAGTGAGCCGCGATCAAGGGCCGCGTGAGTCAGTCGAGCCGCCGGAGCAGCGCCCGAACGCCTCGCCGGTATCGCCACTCGCCTTCGTCAGTGTAACTCTGGACGCCGAGCCATTCGCGCACACCCGTCACACAATACGCTTTCTCCACACGGCAGCGTGCTCAAGGCAGAGCTGTTTCGGCACGCCACTCGGTTGCGAAAGTCTGCGCGATGATATACAAGTGAGAGCCGACATCGCACGCCAGGGTAACGCTCATCGCACACGGTGAGCCCGTTTATTCGACGAGAGACATTCGAAACTCGCCAGCTGCGAGGGACGGGGGGCGCGCGACGCCGTCGGGTCGTATACACGCGGGACCAACCTTTACACATAGTTACTGTGAGAGAAGCAACGGAAACCAATTTTTAATGTGTCAAGTCAGTATAGCATATTGCTGCTACGTCAGAAAGACGAACGCCTCGAGCAAGAACTACAAGGTTATGCAAATGAGTTCTGAACGCTTCTATACCAGGAATAATCAAAAGACCATTCATAACTTCAATAAACTTTAACGTTTACGTTCTATCCTTACGGTGTATTAAGTGCTTATCTATCGTTTCTCTACCTTAAATTATCTTTCGGTGTCGCGTTCGCTAATTGCTAATTACTGTGGGAGTCGAGTGATAAGGAGTGTTGACTGACCGAGCGATCGGCGTGTGGAAATCAGAGCGGCTGTATCAAGCGACGACAATGGCGGCCCAGCAGGAGGAGAGCCTGCTCGCGCGCTGCGAGATCCCCATCATTGACCTGGCGCATATAGGTGAGCATCTGCACAGCCATACCACATCAGCTTCACAGAGTCACCGCCCGCCACTCACTGATCAGCGAAAGTCCTGCATTGATCAGACAATTACCTACTGTAGGAGTACATTCACTTGGCAAAACTTTGTATGTTTCTCGCCTGTCGTTATTGCGTAATTATAGTAATCAGCTTCTGATAGTATCATTTAAAATTCAATGAGTTGGCTGTACTTTTTTCCCCAAGTGCTCAAAAGATGAAAGCGCGGTATTAGTGCGGGGTTCAGGTAAAGCGCAGTTATATTCAAATTCCTGTTATAAAGGATGTTACAGCAGACAAAAATGAAATACATCGAGTTGACTACCTGTGGGCCCTTCGCTATAATAGAGGGGCCCTCGATCTCGCGTGCAAGCCGACAGCCGACCGACAGCTGTGCACCCGATGCTTTATTTGTTGTCATTAAACAATCTCGGCATCCCGCTTTCGAGTTCAAAGACCGGACACCCGATCCGAACCGTTCATCGCAGTTCATCCGCCTAATTCCGAGATAAATTAAAGTTTTACCATCCTAATGGGTACTGCATGTAAACCGTGGACGTTTATAGAGGGCACTACCTATTATGTGATGAGGGTTTTATGTATAAATTATAAACAAAGGAAGGAGCGAATTCTTTGATATGAGTAAGTGGGATGCGGGTCGTATATCGGTTTTATACCATGCAGTTACTTATATGAATCAACAAAAGAAAATTCATAATACGAAGCTCATAATAGCATATTGATTAATAACAAATAATCGAAGTGGATTGCAACTTCAACCGTCACATAAACGGACTTGCAATTGTCTATAAAAATCTGTGCATAGGTACCTCACTTACCTGCACTTAGGTACCTAAGTACTTTTGCATTTAAAACACGTTTATCGATTAGTTTCGTGGACATCATTAAGTGCTGCTAATTAGACGTTAAAGTGAATTGATTATGTCATTAACAATGTGCAATAAGTGCACTTTCATGACAATGATAATGGTTAGGTTTACAGACAGATACGTACCTACCTGAAAGTAGGTACCTAATTAGATACCTATAGCAGAGTGTTCTATATAACAGGAATTTCCCGTTTCAATTGATTAGGTACCTCGTTTAACTACCATTAAAAACTTAATAAGTAACCGTTTCAAGTATCTAAGGAATCCTGATTGTTATACTTGCTTAGTCACATGAATACGTCGGAAACGAACTCTAAACGGGGCAGACGTAAAAAAAGACATCTTTGCAATGTGGGGGCAACGGCCGATCGTCCCTTTGAAAGTCCACCCGAGCAGGCAACGCACGCTATCAATGCATTTGCCGACACACCACGCCTCCATGTGCGCACGCATCTTTTAAACAAAACACTATCTACAAATTCTACAATATCAGGACTTCATAGTTTTATGGCCACTGTCTGCTTTTATTGCGTATTTAATAAAAGCGAAGCTAAGCTTTTAAACCGCAGCCTAAAGAAATGATTCGTGATTAAAATCCGACCCGGGATTTCCAGTTCTTTCGGGATTGGAAAATCGAATTAGTCACAATCCTAATAACAAATCCGATTCAGCCCTACTTTCACTGAACAAAGACATTTCCCGGGATGATTACATGACGTCGCATCCGGAAATACCAACGTATACATATAGCTACCTACCTATGTATACCCACTTATACATTCATTTTTAAATACATTCAGTAGTTAGTTACTCTCATACGTCATATAAAACAGGTCTCACTCTCAATTAGATTTTTAATGCAATGCCAGGCGTAAGTAATTAAAGCTCGTGTAAATGGAATTAAAAAAGCGATTTTAATGCAGAAATAACGCGTGCCTACCTGAAGATAATTGCTTACTTAATGTCATCTTTATATCTGTGAATATATTTATTTTCCTTGAAACAATAATATTACAATAGTTTAAGTTAAAAAATTCTGAGGCTGAATTTATGACAACACTTGAAGAACGCCTTTTTCAAGGAATGTCATCCATTTTGTTATTTGTTATTAGATACTGAAGGCAGGACAGAAACAGATAAGATAAATAAACCAAAGGCGTATTGCAAAATATAATCAAAAACAAGATTGATATGATATTTATTTTATTTAATCCCGTGGGTTTAGCTCCCTTGAGTTTAGCGGTATGTAGGTAGCGGGTAGCCTACTGAGCGTGGAGTTTTGGATTCGATACCCGAGTATTTGACATTAGGTTTTTCCGCGAGGAAATGCTCAGTAGCAGCCATAAATAAAATCTTGATTTGTGTTTGAACAGAACAATATTGTTATATGGGACTTATGGTGGGATATTGGAATACAGACAAGAAACACAACAAGCAACATAGAAACATAAGCATGTAAGGTAAAATTACAGTATATAGATATGACTACCTACCCCCGCCACCCCTCAAATGTGTAACGTCGCACCTACGTTGCTTCTTTTCGTCTATGCCGTGCCTACACCCGCTCCGCTTCGTCTACACTGCGCCTACGCCGCGTACAAAATCCTAGTGTAAAAAGGCAGACCCAATACCAACACCAAAAGCGGGTCTAAACAATGGTAATGGCATAGCCAAAGTGAACAATAAGCACTTCATCCAAGCTCTAATTTTGATTTAAAAAAACATCGCAAAAATTACCTACTAACATAACCTTTGTTTTATATCCCTTTAACAGATAAAATTCCGTGATTAGACTAACCGTTACCGACTCATAAAACGTCACCGAGGTAGGTTATGTACACAAACACAGTGGAAACGACTTTGTACATCGTATCAATGCGTCGTGTTAATTGGACTGTCACATTTGATCCTGCGCCATTCGACCACTGACCCACATTCGCGGTCATTCATCACTCGTACGTTTGACAGCCGGTTTCACACAAAAAATACGAGTTTATTCTCTTCCGTCGATCTCTTAGGATGACTGTATCGTCGAGAAAGGAATGACTAATCGAAGTTTCCGAGTTGGTAACTTGGTTTTAGTTTTGAAACTCATAATAAAGAGAGATGTCCTCATGTCCTGCCTGATTGACTGATTCATCAACGCAGAATCTAAACCCACTGAACCAAATTGAAGCTGAAAATATGAAACAACGTGATATAAGCATAGGTACTCTAAGAAATCAACTGCATCAAAAAACAAATCAGACTGGTGCAACCTTTTTTCTAAATCTTTTTAAATACATCAACAACTGGCTCATAAACGTCAAAAAATGAAATGATGCCATTAGAGTTTTCTTTCTTAATTTTTTTTCCTCTCAACCTTAAATGGCATTCAAAGATTTTTTTCCTCATTATTGACCAGTCTTTAGAGCAAAATTATAATACAACCTTCAAATTCAAATTCAAAGTATTTTATTGTGGATCATAGGTAGGTACAGGTACAGTTATTAAATAGTTGATAATTTTGATCAGCTATGTCCCGCCCTTAGGGCATACAATAATCACAATGTCATATAAATTATATTATATATAACCTTATTGGAACCAACTCTTATCAAGCATCGGCACGATACAATAGGTATCAGTAGTCCAGTTGACCAAGATAATTGTTTATTATTTATCTCACGTGTGTTGAACATTGAACATGTGAGATTTAATAGGGGCGCCGTTGTCTCACGATATAGTAATTAAGTAGTCACACAGTCACTAAACCAAAATAATCTCTAATCCTGGCAATAATCTGCGTTTGCTGTAAATGTAAGTATAATTTACCTAGATAAATGAACAGAAGTCAGCACTATAGCGATATGTTCATTATTTCTAAATAGAGCGAGACTAATTCATAGTTTCCCCCATTATGTGAACCGCGTCGTAGATGATGTCTCACGCCGTTTCCTAGACGCCTTGTTGCGTCACGCCACGCGCTGACTACCCGAGTATTTATACATCACTCTAAATTATACTTACGTCAATTCAGCTATATTAATACAACTTGAAACTGCTGAAACTGAGTAGGTAATTCCGTAGAATTAAGACGTCAGAAGAAAATTGAGAGATAAGACTAATCTATTGTAGAGCGATGGTTACGGTTACGGCATAAGGGGCATCAGTGCGTAAAACACGCAATTTATTATAGCGTGTGCCGTGATGAGTCGAGATAATTTAAATGACAGGTTGACTACACACATCAACTGTGATGTGCTCTTGCGCAGCGCGTAATCTCAATCCTGCGCAGGGGCAACGCCATCGTCGTAGCGTCGCTTAAAAACCGTAATAAAGTTCCGCTACTTCCCCGAATTTGTTGAACTCGTTTATATTTCTTTTTATCTTTTGGTAACATGTTGCAAACGCTCCAACTCGGTTACTCGGCCACGCAGTTCACTTCGTGCCGACCGACGTGTTGTTCTGCTAAATAGCGTCTAATCACGATTTTTTAAACCAACAGGCGGACATGAAACTGTCTAGCCCACCAGACAGCTAGGCTGTTTACGTGCCCATATAAATATTTATTACACACGGAAATAGTCTATTTTAGTATAGTTTAGTACGTAACCTGAAACAATTTCTGGCATCTAATGCCTGCCTTTATATAAACTATTTTATCTAATAGATATACCTATAAAATAATAATGGGTAGGCATAGATAAAAGGTATTATAACACGCTATACATCGGTACTTACTTATTTTAAAATTGCTCTGAACAATACCTACATGTAATTTTCCTGTTATCAGAAGCAGAAATAATGATGTTAGATATGAGGAAGTCGAAACTAATGGCACTTGACATGCCTATAATGTTGACGAGCAATTTTATGCATAATTTGAAGTAGATGATGGAAAATACGATGAAGACGAGGAAGCGGAATCAACTATCGTTGAAGTTTATTATGTTCCTATCGCTAGTTTTCCCCCTTATTACATGAGACTCTGAGACTACAAGTATTTAATTAAGAAATAATTTTGAATTCTTTTTCCTAAAAGGCGAGTTGATGGAAGTCCCTTAAAAGATGTCTTCGAATTTTAAATAGCATTGAAATATCAGTAAAATCTTTTGACTAGGCGGTCTATCTCACCGTGAACATTTAGGTGAAGTGACCTGTCATATCTACCACCAGCTGAGCTATTCTGTAACTATCTCACCGTGAAAACTTAGGTGAAGTGAGCGTGGAGTGATATGTCATTGTCATCGATACCTAAGGCAGTGACAGTTCACTTCAAGCTCATTTCACCTAAGTTTTCACGGTGAGATAGTTACAGAGTAGCAACGCTGATGCAAGGGATTGACACTATTGACAGCTCAATTCAACTTACTTTTCACTGTGAGCTTTTTACAGAATAGGTGCAAAATTGGGTACGTGTACTTACGTAATCCTATTTTTATATCCGCACTAAGTTAGGTAAAGACAGTCGCCTTTTCATGCCTATCATGAGCAACAGGCAACAATTTTCTTTTCACAAACAAGGTAAAAGATAGACGTAAATGGTGATTAGATATCACTAGACGATTACCTCCTATCTGCCTTACAAGTAGGTAGGTATATGCTATTAAAGTAGAGCTGGCTCTTTCTTCTAACTGAGCCAGCCAAACGAGTTGGTTTCCTATACCACGAATGTACACCCACCAGACTAGAGAAAGTGACGACTGGAAAGGGTACGTAATCAATTACTTCAACGTATTGTATTTCACAAATGATATACCTAAGTAAAAGAAATAGGGTACCTAATTACTTTTAATTTCTTAAGTAAAGATCCGAGTGACTTGTAAGTGTTGCGATAAGTCGGTTTTCCTCATTGTTATCCCTCACATTTTCTACTTCGGCCATTGCCAAAGGTTAATTACCTAACATAAACATTGCCTCATAGAAGTAGATAAGTGTAATATAAATAATGTTTTCTTCTGTTTGCATAGGTTTTTGAACTGTTTATTATATTTCACCTTCACGCTTTTTATACAAATGTGAAATGACATCTTTGACCTTTGTCTAACTTACAATAAACATTAATTTTGTTAACATAATGACGAAATCTTGAAAGAATCATTTTTCCTCCTCTAAGGTACGGAAAACGTTTGCTCTGCCATTTGAAAAACTTCAAATTACTTTTTTATATGCGATCATTTTTTGTGCCAAAATATCAATGCTTTAAGTACTTTGCTAACCAATTTATTTTCTTCAATAAGTATCTATACCTACACCTAGTCCATCTTAATTTTTCATTAATTTCCATTGAATACCTACCTAGCCGAAAATGCGAAAATACCGTAGGTCGATCGACTCATTTATTTAATTTAAAAATTTTGATCGCTAATCAATTCAATTATCGATTGTCTTCGGCCATATCTCTCAGCACTTGACGGAGTCTCGTCTCCGTGAGCTGTAAACTTGAGAATCATCTAACGTACCTAGCTACTTATATTTTGACATAAAAACGTAGGCTCACGAAGCCTCCATTCGAGCCATATTTGTTGAGAAAACACCTCAACAAGTGGTTCGGTGTCTGTCGGCAGACGGCCGACTGTCAGTTGTCGGTATATACAGAATTGGCCACCTCGAGCCGACCAGCCATTGTCCTCGACTAAAATGCTGTAAGTACATCCTAATGACGTGCGTTCTGCTATTGTTTAACTTGCCATCTGTGTCACCAAATTCACAGCAAATGCGAATATTTGTATTACACAACACATCGGCGAGCAAGGACGTCACAAAAAGTGCAGGAAACGTATTTGGTATTCATGTCGCAACGGTGATTTATAATGTTTTGCATAAGTATTGCTAATTGATGTACAACATTATTTCACAATCGGAAGCAGAGGATATGAAATCGCAAGTCCTTTAGTTTGAGAACTACAGAAGACACAAACACAACATTAGTACTACAGCTTCATGCTCCAAGGAAATTTGAAATTTGAAGAGCTAAGATTATTCTTAAATCGATCTCATCATCACAAGAGGCGAACTGTTTAATGTAAAGTCTGAAAATTAAGGCCAGACATCAATCATTCTTATAGTACATTAGATTCGCCGATTGGATGCATGTCAAGTGCGATGCAACGATGCACTTACACCATGCGCCTTGTATTGGTTCAATTTGATTTATGAGTAGTTTATTGAGTCGGCACGTGTATCGTGAATGTGTCCTCGTGAACAACCAGTTGCCCACATATATTTTCCGAGACGACATAAATCAAGTCGTAACAGACGTTAGGGTTTCGCTCTATGCACTGGCACTGCAAAGCTGCATAGAACTAAGGACATTATCGCATTGTATTTCTTGATGAAATGGAGTTCTGGAAACGGGACAAGAATATCAAGATGCAAACACAACAATGCAAAATAATGTGCCGTGTCGAAGTTGGTAGGAAAATATTCTTGCCTTGGTTATTCCTGTAATTAGGTATATCCTGTTTTACAATAGTTAATGTAAGTACATAATTCGTTAAAACAGATGAAACTCCATTAAAAATAATAAACGTTTAGAAAGCAAACGAACGTTTATTTCTCCGTAGACGCCTTTGTCAATATGTGGTTTGTGTGAATGGGGCTAAACGAGGCTGGACTCCGTTAGAGAAACCGCATATCGTGTAGCTGTGCCAAAATCCTATTTACGGCAATATTCAACATTTACTTCAATAGGTAACATCACGCCAGTGATCGTCGACAGGATAGCCAGAGGTTTCCCACATTGTGCGGTGGCACTAGTCCCAGGTAATAAGTGCGGCCAACGAGCCATTTGTCACAAAATAGATCTATTACCATCAACCGGGCTTAAATCTAGACCCCTGGCCGCTATTAGTTTAGAAATCCGTAATGAAAACCCATTAACATTACCGAAACTGGGAAGCGAACCCAGGACCTCATGCTCAGCAGACTACTAGACCAACGAAGCAGTCACGTTTCCAAAATCCGTAAGGAAAAATGTGCTAAGCATCAATTACATCCAATCAGTTTGGCACCCATTAAAAATGAAAGCAAGAGGTTTGCAGGTTTCAAGGTTGGGACTTGAAACCTGCAATCTTGCTTTCATTTTTAACACACACTTCATTTTTAGAACACAATGAATAAAGGCATTTAATTATTTTGAAGTGGAGTATTAATGTATCTTGTGAATAGGGAACCTAGTTACAATAGTACATTTATTTATATCGCCTAAGCGATGAGAGTGAAAAAAGCAAGAGGGAACAAACGAACATGGAAATCCATGATGCCTCTCTGGGAAACAGAACTGACAGTGTGTTGACAGATGATTGTTTTTTATCATTAATTTAGTATCTTACCCACTTCTTTTAGAAAAAAAATCAATATATAATAATAATCAATAGGCCGGAGCACGCTTCGGAAGCGCTACATCTCTATAGAATTAAATATAATCAAATAATCAAGAAAAATAATAAGTAGGTGCATATTTACAATATTTTTTTTTTTTCTTCTAAATTATCTTCCCCGCGCGCCCCTTGTATCCTCGCGCCCCTCGACACGTGCCTGGTTTGCTTTAGGGTTAATACGCCCCTGCGCCTAACCAACAAAGCTAGAGCGTTTTAGATGCTGATATTCCTGTAAAACCACACGTAATCAAAATTATTCTCAGTAAGACCTATCTCTTCTCTGGGAAGGAATATAGGTAAGCTATTATCAACGGCGGTTTATCTCAAAGGCTTTTCCAAGCATCCGCATGCCAATAATCCTCTCTAGATAGACTAATCCTTATAATACTGATAAAGAATCTAAGTGTGCCTAAAGCTTACAAAACATTCGATAATAGACACTATCAAGGCCAACGAATAGAATCTATTTACAACCAATTCTAAAAACACGATTAACATAAAAACTGTGATACTTAGTTCTAATCTTAGCAAAGCGGCTTGTATTTCTCTTGAGCAAACAATAGGTGTTCGCAGACACTTCGGGCAGTCAGAAATGCAACCGGTGAACGGCACTTCAGAAATAGATTTCACTTTCTATCCTTGTCTTGTCACCTTGGTGTTTGTAATGGCGATAATGGTTAACTCATTAACTGTTTAAAAGTCAATAATATAGAAAGAAAGAAAGAAAAATTGTTTATGAATACCAGCCTATTATTGTCCCACTGCAGGGCAAAGGCCTGTTCTCATACTGAGAAGGCACGAGCATCAACGCTTGCTGAAGACGGGTTGGCGATTTCTATCGGTACCTAATGTCCAAGATAAACACAGAACGTGTATATGAATTGAAAACGTCACATTGGTACCAATGTGACGTTTTCAATTCATATACACATATTCTGTACTTGAACCACACCCTCGTGCATGAGAGGGGAGGGCCGCAACGACAAGCTAACATATCCAAAATGAATGGTATGGTTCCGAGAAGACAGTTTCCTGCCATTGCTTGTAGGGACTAGAAACTGAAAATATTTGAGTCAGTAGTTCGTAGAATAGAAATTATAAATGCCATTTTCTTTCAAATAAGTAGGTACAGTAACGTGGCTTCCGAAGTTGCGATCTTCAGTTGAAGTAGGTTACCTAACAAAAGAATATCGAAGTTTTTATTACATGGCTCATTATCTTAGTGTATTGAACATTCCGAAGATTCTGTTACAAAGGAATTTATTACAGAAGACAAATATTTAAAATGTCTGAGACTATCTCTTACAGGACAGATAATTATCTGTTCTGTGATCTCTTTCAACAACATAAACTCGAATCGGCAAAGCAAATATTAGGTCTTTACCTATGAAATTGCCGTTTTGTATGAAAAAATTTAAACGATTTTTTTTCATGTATTTTTTATTTGTATTAATCGAAGTAATCACCCATGCAATCAATGCATCTTTGCCAACGCAGTGGCAGTTTATTGATGCCCTTCTTAAAGAAATCAGCTGGACGGGAGGCAACAAATTCTTCAAAGGCATTTTGTACTGCCTCTCGGGTATTGAATTTTTTCCCGCCAAGAAGTTATCCAAATTCTAGAAAAAGTAGTAGTCTGTAGGCGCAAGGTCTGGTGAGTAGGGCGGATGACGGAGAGCTTCCAACCCCAGTTCTTGCAACTTGGAGACCGTCTGCTGTGCAGTATGAGGTCGCGCGTTGTCGTGCAGGAGCAGCGGAGACGAGCGATTGACAATGCTGGTTGGAGATGTGCCAGCTTCTCTATCATTGTGTTCAGTTCTTCACAGTACACATCTGCAGTAATGCTCACCCCGTTTGGTAAGAAGCTGTGATGAATCACACCGGCGCTAGACCACCAAACAGTGACCATCACTTTTCTAGGGGTAAGTTTTCGTTTAGAGCATTGTTTAGGTACTGAACCAGGATCCAACCAACTTGCTGAGCGCTTGCGGTTATCAAACAGAATCCATTTTTCATCGCAGGTAACAATGCGGTTCAAAATTCCTTCATTTGTGTGTCTGTTGAGCAGTGCAAGGCACGCCTCGACGCGAACTTCGCGCTGGCGATCATTGAGTTCGTGGGGCACCCATTTGTCAAGCTTTTTTACCTAGCCAATTTGACGCAAATGGACCAATATTGTTTTGACGCTAACGTCGTAAGCTGCTGCTAATTCAGCCGTAGATTGTGTATCATCAGCTTCCACAATCGCCTTTAATTCGTCATTGTCGACCAAAGTCTTCGGACGACCGCGAGGTTCATTTTTCAGGTCGAAATTTCCAGAACGGAAGCGAGCAAACCAATAACAGGTGGTGCGTTGGTTTGTAGTGTTAGCTCCGTAAACGTCGTTGATGTTGCGTGCCGCTTGTGCCGCGTTGCTGCCACGACGGTACTCATATTCCATAATTACTCGAATTTTTAACGTATCCATGATGACGAAAAAGATTGAAATGCGATGAAAATGTAACACTAATCATTAAACAAATGACTTCTTTTGAAAAAAGAATTCCATGTTTTTAAAATAAAATTAATTTGAAATAAGAATTCTTAGCCAAACAAAAATTATTTTGATTTGATGATGAATGGCCAGTACTGCAGAACGGCAATTTCATAGGTAAAGACCTATTATATGGAATTTTTCAGGCTTTTTAGGAGCTATTATAATTTATTTAAAAAAATCATGCAGACTCAGACGTTTTGAATTTTAATAAATTAGTTTAATCGCATTTCATAGAGAAGAAACGAGTTACGAGCCGAATTAACAACGTTGGGTAAAAGTGGCTAAACTGGTAGGTCTACCGGCCATTACTATTATTAGAATAGTAGGTATTTGCAAAGTAAAAACCAGTCGAAAACTTAGGTAAAGTGAGCTTGAAGTGAGCGTTCATTCCACTTGACGCCGGGGATTGACACTATTGACAGTTCACTTCACATAAGTTTTCACGGTGAGTTTTTTACAGATTATGTACATCGACTGATGTTAAAACGTTACAAACAGTGTGAATGCCTCATAAAGTGTCCAGCAGTGGGTTTGAGACAGGCACCTATGGAAAAGTAAGGTTAATTATAACAGATAGAGCGAAAATAAACATGGATAGGTACATTGGTACTTGGATCACTCCTTAAGACCACATAAATCATGCATTTACCTACACGTATAATATGTAGAAAACTGTAGCTGTGTTGTCTGCCTGTAGGACCAGTTAGTCAAGGTAATTGGAATCAATTTAAATGAAATCGATTTCAATTATCTACCATTAAATTACTTGGTAGGTATTCTGTTGTGTGCACCCCTTAGTATAGTCGGGCTAGTGTCCGCAACTCCACGTTCAGGCACGGATTTTGCGTACTTACATCATGTCGCGCTGTCGCGACGCGCCAGTCTGCACGAGGCATGTAGTGGGTATTTCGAACTGTACTGTCGAAATGAAGACGTAACGGAGTTCCATTCCATATTGTCGAAATAAAATCTTGTCGTATTACGGTTTGTCGAAATTCAGTTTGCTAGGCTGCACCCTAATTGCGTAATGCACGATTGGTTAGAATTGGAAACCGATTCCAATTCTAACCAATCGTCGTGCACCATCTGATTGATCGTATATTAAGTACGCAGTTGGGTGATGATTAAAGTCCCGTACACACACCCCTTATACCTCATACATGCAGCCACAAAAACACGCTTTACAAAGCCATTGTTGTACGAAAATGTCGCAGTTTGTTACTTTTATAACAATGTACCTATTGAAGCCAAATTATTTACAATGCACCTGTAGTAAGTTTACAATATTTCAATGATTCATAATGTTATTGAAAACATGAGTGCGCGATGGTTTGATGAATCAATCTGTGTTTACTAGTGATTGATCTTCGTCTTCGGAAATATGTGAATGTGACAGAGATAAGTGGGTAATGACAATGTCTCATCAATCAGACAAGACTTACGGACGGGCGACTTTTTATGGCGTACTTGATTTTCAACTCTCGTTGTTGAACCGAGCATTTTGAATCCAACAGAGCTCTTTGGTTTTTCAACTCTCGGCGCTAAGCAGCGCGTTGAAAATTCAGTGCGCGACAAAAAATCGCTTGTGGGTACGAGTGCTAAGTGAATTAGTGAACTAGGGGTACTTTGCTAAGTAAAGTAAGCGCTTGTAACGAACCCTACCACCTTATATGATCCTTATTGTTACGCTTGTAATGTTCATATTCGAATAAGCAAATGTGAGCAAGCATCGCAAACGAATATGGATTCGTCCATGTTCATATTCGTATGCGACGCGTATTCGTATTTAAGTGCAACTAAAACTCTTAAGTGTTATCTGTGAATGTAAGTATTCCTAGGCGTTTCCGATTTTCTCTGATTTCAAAATCAGCAAAAATAATGGCTGCTATCTAATGGCTCTTTATTGATACGTAGATAACACGATACGGATTTGCGACCGATAATAGGAACAAACACTAAAGATAAACTATCTATAATGTAATAACAAAAACTAAAATAATATATAGAGTTAGCGATACGGTGGTTGATTAGATTATGTATTTAGCAATAAGTATTTTCCTCTACATTTGTGAAGGGGATTCTAATGTATCCACGAAACCATGACTGTAGGTACTTACCCACTGAAGTGCTTTTCTTTGTCTATAACTACCTACCTACATAGTTTGAGCCACAGAGTAGCTATGTGCTTACTCATGTTGTGAAGTTTAATATCAAAGAGAGTTTTAGCCAACTCCTGCAGATAGCTACTACTCCTACTGTATTTGTATAATTATGTACTTAATTGAAAAGAGCTCTCTTTAGCAAAAGTAGGTAGTTATACAGGCTCCCGCAAACAGGCGCGACGCGACTCCGGTAGTATAATTTCCATGAAGTTTTCGTAAATAGTTCCACTCCACCAGAGTCGTGTCGTCGCGCCTGACTGCCTGGGAGCCTTATCGCAGTCTGCCACACCAACCATGGCTCATATATCGAGTAACACTTCGTACATTATGTAAAATCACACACTTATACTTAAATGATGAACAAATTTAAGTGGTATACTCAATTTACTCAAACCTTTAATTTTCTTTGTTACAGGTAAGCATACGAGCGAGATACATACAAATATTTCCTCAAGAGGTAAACAAGCAGTTCTACTACATACCTACATTAAAAGAATTTTAATAAGGAGATAAACAAGTTTTTAAAATTCCAAATCGTCGCCGCGCAATGGTACCCTCGTGATTGTAAACATTATATTTTACAGGGGCATACTTATAAATACTGTCTGACAAATGGTTTCTCCGAGATTTATTCGTATCGTCAATATATGGTATCAGAAGCATCTTAGAGCTGTGTACGTTTGATAACAATATGCTACACAACAAATCACTACATATTATAAAACAAAATCCTCCGCCGCGTCTGTCTGTCTGTTCGTGATAAACTCAAAAACATTTTCATGCTGTTTTCACTAATATGGATAGAGTGGTTCTCGAGGAAGGTTTTAGTTTATAATAACCGACATCCACGCGAGCGAAGCCGCGGCACCAGCTAGTGAATAATAAGAAAAACAATAAAAAATTCTTTACGAAGTTCTCCACGGCGACTAATGAAGTTTGTGATCTAGGTCGCGCACAACAGCTAGTCGCAGATTTTTATATTCTCCTGCTACGTGGCTTGTCTATATTTTTACTACTTACTACGTGATTCACGTAAATAGTACTACTAACTACTACGATACACTTCCGAACGTAAACATACGGCGAGTGCGTCTTGGCAACTCTTATTATGAATGAATATAAATCCTAAGCACCAAATATACCTGTAGTATGAAGTGCTCAAAAGCCAATTTAGGTAGACACAACAGTGAAAACGGAATCTTTAAGATTAGATAGCGATATTATGTAAGATTTTAACGCATTCAATGACACTGAACGAGACAGAGACACTATAGAAGTTTTATAGTCCTTACATAATATAAAACAAAGTCCTCCGCCGCGTCTGTCTGTCTGTTCGCGATACGCACCGATTTTCATGCTGTTTTCGTCAATAGATAGAGTGATTCTCGAGGAAGGTTTTAGTATATAATAATCGACATCCACGCGGGCCAAGCCGCGGCCATCAGCTAGTTAATAATATAACGCCTATGGGCGTTTAGTGTCCCTCAAAGTTAGGGTTTCTACGGACACAATTTCTTTCTAGCCATGTGGGTAAAACATTAGACAAACCCCTTCAACTTTTGCCTCGAGTATGGTTCTGGGTAAAGATAGGTTTTTCTCGCTAGTCGGTCCATTGTTTTTAGCTCAAAGGACTGGCTCAAAAATGTAGAGCGTGACCGAAAATGGATTTTCTTTTCGGGCAAAACGAAGTTCGGCATTTGTATTTTCGGCCGAAAACAGAAAAACGAAAACGAAAAATTTAGTTTTTAATTGTAGAGGTCACAATCACAATCGAATATTTATTTTTATTACATTTTGTGACCAAAACGAGCGTTAAAAGATGCAACGTGCGCACAAGATCATGTGTTGTGCAGATAACATGTAATACATTGTCATTAATGTCGTTATCTAATCGTTACTCAAATAAAAAAGGCATGTCGTTTATTATGCCAAATATCGATAAAAAGTATGAATCAATCAATACAATCAATAAATCATCGGTTTTTATCAAACTTAGTGAAGATACCTATGGAGTATGGAGCTACCAAGCTATCATAATACGTCCTTAGATGTCGATAAGAGTAAAGTTCCTTATGTTTATTTCTGTACCCTAATATTAGAGCCTAGCCTAGTACCTAGTGGAGAACTTTTCAATCGCCTCGTTGGTCTAATGGTCGCAAGCGCATTAGGTCCTGAGTTCGATTCCCGGGTCGGGCAAAGTGTTTTTGGCTTTTTCCGTCTGGCATTCCTCAGTAGCAGCTCGGTTTGTGGCCGGGTGATGGCAATAGGCTCGCCGCCTAATACATGGGACTTTGACATAACTGGCGAAACGTAGGTGTACTGAATGTACCTACGCCTCTGCCTAGCCTTTCGGGGAATATAATAGCCATGATGTTATGTTATAATCAGTAATATGCCTTTGTCTATGAGTGGATGGGACAGTCTGGCTGCTATAATTCATAAGTTAAGTATTACAAATGATGGACAAAATCTTAAGCCTTTTCTTCTCTGGATAATATCGTTTCTCATTGAAATTATTGTAAATTGGGCGTCTTGTATAAGTTTGTACGAAGTGAAGGTGCTATTGAATCCTCGATCGCATGTCAAGGCAAAATACCTTTATTATTATTATACATGTTGTTATTTTAACAGGGCATTATTGTGCACTTGGGGAATTCCAAAATAATAAGACGGAAAATAACACAAATATGAAGACGGTGTATTTTACATAAAAACACGGATAAATCAAAGTAATAATTTGAATTAAATTCATCATACAATGTAACTATTGGTCTAGTGGTCACAACAGCTACAACAGAGCAGAGGTCCTGGGTTCGATTCCCGGGTCGGGCAGGGTTATTGTTTTTTTCTCAGGAATTTCTCAGTAGCAGCCCAGAGTCTGGATTTATGCCCGGGTCATGACAATTTATAGGCTCGCCCCCATTACATGGGACTTAAACATAACTGGCGAAATGTGGGTGTACTATAGCTACACCTCTGCTTAACCCTTCGGGGAAACAAGGCGTGATGGTATGTAATTAGAACTGCACAAAACACATACTAGTTTCACTTTCTTATCACGTCAATCTGCAGTTTCTCGTAAGCTAGGTGCTTACGAGAAACTGCTAGTTTGGTTAGCAAATAAACGTGTGTTTATAAATTACCTACATAAACAAATCAATTAAAGTAATAGATGCCTACCTACCTACCTATCTAAACTTAACATAAATATTATAAAACACTTACGTAGACCGTTTTATCTGTTTATAAAATATTTATGTTCCTAACGAATAAACAATATTTTTAATGATTAGGTACTTTCATGTTTTTGTATGAGTGTAATATTTTCAGGGTTCAATAAAGAAACTCTACATACAGTATGCAAGGGTAAACATCGTTGTCACTCAAACCATGGGTAGTTGACTTAAATATAAAATTATATGACCCAGTAACAACAAAAAAAAAACCTTATTTTCAGAAAAAGATTTTAAAAAGTAAATATGCGTCACTGTCCCGATACTCATGGCTACGCGTTCGAGAGAGCTGCGAAACAGCTGACGGCCGGTCATGTAACGTCCCGCGCGCCCCGCCCGCCCCTGCCAACCGCCGGCCGCGGCCGGTCGTTGCCCTTGCGTGTAGGGTGAAATATTCTTGTGGAAAAATGTAGATTTTCTTTAAAAAAAAAAAGTTGTATCTTTCCATTGATTTTACGTTCTATAAATGAAACCAAACAACTGGTTTCAAGGATAACGGTGTTTACACTAACACCCTGTATATATATATATATATATATAGAGTTTATTTATTCCCCCATAACTTTTAAATGCCTGACCGGATTTGGATGTATGGGGTATCGTTAGAATCCCGAGTGACATAGGCAAGTAATCACAAAGAGAACAATTATATTGAAAATTGGTAACATTAAAACTATTGCGTAATATCGGAAAACAAAAATGTAACAAAACATCAAGAAAAAAACTTGTCACTAAAATGTATAAAATTAAAATAAATAAATAATTCAAAAATTAAAAAACACGACTACCAATCAACGAACTAAAAAGTAAATAAAAAGGAAGTTGTATAAACAGATTACCAAACACAACACAACCTTGTTTTTACAAGCTTTATTTACTTTTTAGTTCGTTTTTTGGCTGTCGTGTTTTTTTATTTTTACCGACTTCAAAAAAGAAGGAGGTACTACGTTCGGATGATTGTTTTTTTTTTTTTTTTTTTTTTTTTTTTTTGTGTATGTTCACCGATTACTCCGCCGCTTGTGAACCGATTTTGAAAATTCTTTTTTAGTTCGAAAGGGTATACTCTCGAGATGGTCCCATATAAATTTTATTAAGTTTGCTTGCGTAGTTTTTGAGCTAGCTTCAATATTACGTATTTTTCCCACAGTCTATGTAGACGATATAATTATTAGACTCCTTCACTGTTATTTACATAGCAGGTAGTAACTTGTGTGGGGTAGGTACCACCACTAAAAAGTGAAAAATTAAAACTTTTTTTACAAAAAAAAACAACCGACTTCAAAAAAAAGTGAAAAATAACTTTAATTTCGGAAGTCGGTGGCAAAAAACGAAAATTAAAAAGCAAAGACACCGACTTCCGAAATTAAAGTTATTTTTCACTTTTTTAGGGTTTTTTTTGAAGTCGGTTGTTTTTTTTGTAAAAAAAGTTTTAATTATGTAACTTCTTCACAAAACAAAGTCATGTTTTTCCCTGTGATCTTACGCAAGCACTTCTTAAGAAATTCTTAGAGGACGGGTTAAGGAAAAGTTATGAGGAAAATCAAAAAGCATTTGATTTTATACTGTTTTATTATGGTGTTAGTTTTAAACTTTCAAGAAGAATATCATTTTATTAACTTTTGTTAGATAGGTAGGTCTGCTTTATGCAGTACCCAGTGGGTTACCTACAAATTACAGTCCGGCCAACGAGAGAATGCATTCCTGACACCATAATTTCTAGTTGTAATAAGGATCAAAATTCGCAAAACACTTCGTTAGTATGAAACTGACAGAAGGCATTTTCTCGACTACGTCCTTTGTTCCGCTGCGGAACTGACCTCTGCCAAGTCCTTTCAAGGATAAAAGGACACAGCTGTCGCTCTGACCAGTCAGCCCCCCCCCCCCGTCTCACACGACACTTATTGTGAAACAAGTTGGTACAGCTAAAACTTTGTTTCCCCAAGAAAGCGGTGAACGGTCACACTGCAATAACGGCTGGTCAAATAGGTATAAAGCGTGTTCTTTTTTACCATAAGTGCAATCCTTGTCGCGCCCGCGATATCGCGTCAGTCTGGACGATGCTTAACGAACTACTGATTTTCAGCTTGACCGAAGCTTCGGCTGGTTTATGGCCGAAATCTAAAATATGGCCGAATTGTGATTTTTTGGCCGAAAACGTTTACGAGAAAATGGAAATAATAATTATCGCCAAACACACAATATCTAATCAAACCAATGTGCTCCGTTACTACCTAATGTTTCTGATTACATAATCAACGTTAGTTTTTGACTGTAGCAAAAATTTCATTAAATTTGATTCCTACACGTGTGCATTCATAGGTATATTCAATTCAATTAATTTTCACAATTAAATTTGATTTTGTAGAAGGTACCTAAGTGTTCATTGAAATTTCAGCTTCTTGATTAAAAGGAAAACGTGACCAATAACAATGTATGTAGGTATTAAATTATGATCATAACGAAGTTGTAAATTAATATTCAACAGGTTTTGAATTTTGACTGCCTCGTTGGTCTAGTGGTTGCAAGCGCTACTGCTAAGTATGAGGTCGATTCCCGAGTTCGATTCCCGGGTCGGGCAAAGTGTTATTGGGTTTTTCCACGGCATTTCTCAGTAGCAGCCCGGAGTCTGGATTTGGGCCCCGTTGATGGCAATGGAAAAAGGCAATCTGGCGAAATGTGGGTGTACAATTAGGTGCACCTCTGTCTAACCCTTCGGGGAATACAGGCTTGATGTTATGTAGTGACACACTAGGTATTGTAAAAAATACATTCTTAGAATAAGTAGTACCAAGCGATATCATGTTTTCCGTGGAACGTGGAACTAACCAGTACCTAAGGTGTTACATAAATACAAAACGTTTTTATACCTTGCATTGAATCAATCGTGTATTTTTTGTCATAGGTGCGTTCGTTTCTATAATGTCTTAGTCAATGCTTAAATGAGCACGTTTCTCTATTATCATTTTTACACTTTATTCTTTTTTCATTAGCAAGCCACCTACTTGTGTTGGCCGCTGACGTAGGAGGTCGTATCTAAAACAATGGTAGATAGATTCCTTTTGTTCGCATCTTACTTCCTGCAAACATCTGAACAAAGATGTATCTAAGTCAATAAGAAAACGAAATTCTCAAACAATGCCAAGTGTAACGAAAGGTAGATTTTCTACAGCGTATGTACAGTCAAAGAATGAATTATGTTTATTTATTATTCACAAAATGTTTATTTTTACTAAGGAAACCTACCTTTCTTTTCTCCGACTGCGTCATTGCAAATATTTTGAATGAAAATTGCAGTTCGAAAAGATGACATGCGCCCGCGCCGGCTGTGTAGGCAAGAAAATCTTAGAAAATTGCGTTTTAAGGCTCCCGCAGATGGGCGCGTCGCGACTTTATTGGAACAATTTCGATGAAAATTTCATGGAAAATTGTTCTACAGGTGTCGCGTCGCGCCATTATCGTTCTTTATATCGATAATACTGTACCTAACGTAGAATAGAAAAACGAAGTGTTTTGTGACAAAAGTACTTGTTTTCTGTCACAAAAAAGTACAAAGACCACATTGAAGGTAGGATTGATTAAAATCGTTAAATTATATTGAATTTGATTAAAATGAAATATTACTTTTCATGCCTTTACTGTATTTAATTTGCCAGATTGCTTTGTTAGTTTAATCAAAAATACCACTATATGCATACATTATATGTAGGTATATAGTACCTACCTATGTATATAGATACATAGGTAGGTACCTACACCGTACACCGTACACCTACCTCCCATGATGTCCTACAAATCACAGGGAACTTTAACAGCTCCACACCGCGTAAAATTCGGAGCTATTCAAAATATTTAATAAACAGTGTATTTAAATAAAACCTATACAGATTCAAATTAAAAAAATCATTTATTTCGATCCATTAAAGATCATAAAAAATTAAAATTTCACAATAAATACATATAAATTATATTATATTTCACAATAATAAGATTTATGTAGGTACACATAATTAATAAAATAATAAAAATGAAATTAAGAATTTAAAATTGAAATTAGATTAAATTAAATCATAAAATTAAATCAAAATTTGATTATAAACACCTTATTTACATTATTTATTAATTGATATAGTCGGTACCTACCAAAACGACAAAATATTTGAAGCATGCTGAAATAGGTACTCATCAGATTTTTGTTAAGCAAAATATAAGCTTTTTATCTTATTTATAAAATCAAATTTTAACAAATCATAACCTTGTACAAGTAGATAGGTATACACCTGTCTCGCCGGAAATCTTAATCAAGAAATACATAACATTCGAATCTCGACGGCTGTATTGTTGCCATTCCAAAAACGTGTTCTTTTTTCGCGCTGACTCGTGGATTGATAAGAATTAGCATTCACGTTGATCGGCACACGTGTCCCACGTCGTAAAACGATTGCTCTGTAAACATACCTTACAATCACTGCTGTCTATAACCCACACGAAATTAGAATTTTCAAAATAAGAACTCGTTGGCAAGCTGGACTAGAGGGGCGCCGCGTGACGCGTCATTCCCTGAGTTAAGGGAAAAATAACAGTTTCCGTTATAACTGCTCGCCTGTTTATGACGTAGTCCCTAATCCCAATAAATAATAATAATTTCCGGAACAATACAGTTTTTTAAGTTAGTTACCTACTCTACTACTTAAAAAAATAAACAGAATTATATTGGGTTTTCGAGACTGAGATCTTAAGATAGATGTTTGTATATTCTCTTGTACTACATGTCTTCTACATACATCCTTATAAATAACTGATGTCTACCTACATCAATAAGAAAAGAGGATGGTGTGTTCTTTCATGCCTTGAACCAATTTAGGACTACTTAGGTATTATGACCTCAGGTTAAACTACAATACATACTTACCTGAACATTCTCTGGGTAGAATGTTATGAATGTAAACAATATTAGGTAATGCAGGATTGGAGAAGCCAGCCAGGAAATGGAATAAATTAATTAGTCACAACTGTGTACTGAATTGTAGAATTAGGTAAATTCAAGAGTTTGAAAAACAGTCATATCCTGTTTGTGTCTGTGTGTGTGCCTATGTATGAAACATGCCTGGTAATCTCGGGTTCTGTCAGCGATCTTATCGTCTTCAGTAAATGGGTACTTTAACGTTTCCAAGAAATTAGGTACCTACACATCCATCAGCCGTTGAAGGTTAACACACGTCTCACTCATTACGAGGTTATAATATTCAAATAAAAAATTCTAAGAATTGATGCCCCCATATTTACAAATATCTACGTATATAAATATTATTGCGGGTTCCACCTTCTCATGATATTGGGTTTCAAGAGGTAGGTAAATAAATATTTATTTATGTCAACACTTCTCTGCTTACATTACAAATATTGTAAATAAGTTTCAGATTTTTCTTTTTCTCCATAAAATTTCAGAACGGCTTTTTGCTCATACTTAGTTATATTTGGTTTACTCATCAACTAAACTTTTGATTGACGAATTAGAAACGACTTATTTTTAGAAAGTTAAGTAAGATAAAATTTCAGAACGGCTTTTCGCTCATACTTAGTTATATTTGGTTTACTCATCAACTAAACTTTTGATTGACGAATTAGAAACGACTTATTTTTAGAAAGTTAAGTAAGATAAAATTTCAGAACGGCTTTTCGCTCATACTTAGTTATATTTGGTTTACTCATCAACTAAACTTTTGATTGACGAATTAGAAAAGACTTATTTTTAGGAAGTTAAGTAAGATAAAATTTCAGAACGGCTTTTCGCTCATACTTAGTTATATTTGGTTTACTCATCAACTAAACTTTTGATTGACGAATTAGAAAAGACTTATTTTTAGGAAGTTAAGTAAGATAAAATTTCAGAACGGCTTTTCGCTCATACTTAGTTATATTTGGTTTACTCATCAACTAAACTTTTGATTGACGAATTAGAAACGACTTATTTTTAGAAAGTTAAGTAAGTAAGTATATTGCAATATAGCGGTCAAAGTGTGAAAGCATCGTCCATTTTATATATTTAGCGTGTCATATAAAAATGTACACAGAGTGAGTTGTTACTGGCCCCAATAAAACTATTCTCACCATTGAGGAAACTAAAAAACTAGCACACCGATCCTTATCGGTCAATTACTAGGATTAGCACACAAACACGCTGGCACTTCAGTAGATGTATTTATTTTCAACGGCATTTTTTCCATGCACGCAGTGGACAACCCGTAACATATTCTAGTAATTACAATAGATGTGTTTATTTAGCGATGTCTTTGTTCAAATGACAATAATTAAAGTATTTCTGCTTCGATTTAGTGGTTGTCTGCTTCTAGACTCTAGAAGCATGAAATTTTATACAAGAGTTCTAAAAAACGAACGTGAGCCTCTAGGGACGGATTTTTGAAAATTCAAAATCCCCTAATTGGATTAAATAGGTGATGAAAATTTATATGGAAGTACGCGATTTTTGACAATTTTCCATTCCATCGTGCACATGCACACGGCTTGCAATTAATAATACCTATATGTACGTAGAAAAGAAAATAAATAAATTATAGTACCAACTATTGTTCTATTAAAAGGTGACTTGTGGCACTCCGTGGCGGAAGTTCAAAAATCAAATGACTGTTGTCAGTAGAACTGCACCTCAATCAATCAACTCAGCCTATCGTAGTACACTGCTTGACATAGGCCTCGCCCAGGCTGTGCCACAACACCCTGTTCTCCGCCTTCCGCAGCCAGTCTGTCCTAGCCACCTAGGCGGGGGGCGTCCCAGGCTATGCTTGCCGATACGCGGTCTCCACTCCAGGACTCGTCTGCTCCACTGGCCATTGGTCCTTCAAACTGCACCTACCTACAATAAAAGTGAATGAATTTGTTATATTTGTTATTGTTTATTATCAGGGTGCCTAATCTCATAAAATGTGGCTACGCTTATTTAATAACCCATTTATTTAGGTACCTACCTAATCTTTCGTTTATATGCTACAACCATAAAGATGAGTTTGTTATTGATGTGTGTCATAATGACTAATCAAATGGCACTACAAATTAGCGAGTCATAGGAATGACACGCTAATTTGTAGTACCGTTAGTTTCTAGGTAGTTAATTAATGAATGAAGAGAAATGGTGCATGAGTAGTGAGTCTAGTAGGCGTCGAGAACTAGGTAAATACCTCTAGTGTAACTGGTATATTGATGTAGCAAATATGACGAGATGAAACTGTGTGAACTACAACGTTTGTATAATGACACCGCAAATAACTTGAAATCTGTCTGCAAAAATGATATTGATACTTAACTAAAGTTATTCGATATTTATACTTATTTACTGTCAATGATATTCAGTGTTTACTTTCATGTTGACGTTTTAAGTATGACGAATAATAATTTAAAAGAAGCACTAAAACAAGGACTGGAAATATTTGCCTTTCGTAAATTACACGTTAACTTTACTGTCCCGTAGAACTGTTTCAGCTCTGTTCAGCTTTTTAATTACGAAAACCCAATGTTGATCTTGGAAGGCTTCATACTAGTTTACCTTATTCGTATGTTAATTTATTTTTCGGATTTCTTCCATCAGCCAGTAACATCGTGTCAATGGTTTGTGATAACATGTGGTCGGCATGATCGCGTTTAGCGTGTGATTGAACGGTGATGAACTGGGATTTTCAGTTTACTGCTAATCATCTTTGTCGACTAGTCAGCACCCAATTGCTGCAAGACAGGTGCTAAATGAAAAACAACAATTCTCTTAAGCAAAACATGATAAACATTTTATTTTGACAATAAAAATTTTCGTTGCATTTCTTTCACGCCTTGCAACTGTAACAATGGCTGTAATAACATAAATTGATAAACATGATAATATCGCGATTTTACAAAACTTTACTGTAAAATTGTAACTTGGCAAAGATATACGTAGCAAACTCGATAACTAACACAGACCTACTAACCTAATCTATGGCCCACAATGCTAAGGCGGCCGAGTGATTTCGACACGACACCCATTGCGGGTACCAACTAGCTAGTACAATGATATTAGTCATAGCATGCTGTTAGTGCCTGTTAGATTTATGTATCTACTGTTCAAGTGTCTTGGAATATTTTGAATAATTATACGTAGGTTGTGTAGGCATGGGTCTGGGTCAATATTACCTATATGTTTCTAGAAAAAAATATAAAAAAAAGGGAATGAAACAAACACAGAGGTGATTTAA
Source organism: Lithophane semibrunnea (assembly GCA_947363905.1). NCBI lineage: Eukaryota > Metazoa > Arthropoda > Insecta > Lepidoptera > Noctuidae > Lithophane > Lithophane semibrunnea. The sequence continues at coordinate 6,927,594 of OX376188.1, read as the reverse complement.
TGCACATGAGCATAATATGTCAACATCAGCTGAAGGACCACAAAATATTCCTATGAATTACACACAACTTTAAGATAATGGAAATAAATACAAATACATATGTAATTACAAAGATATCGCAACTGAGACGAGTAGGTATTCTTCGAACAATTTCAACTGCTGTAACAGTAACGGATAAAACATATGGCCTTCTTCATTTCGTCACGTTCTGCAATAAAACGTAGCTATATTAATTTAGGCTAACACGCTTTAACTTCCGTGAGTCTTTGTTTAAGCGCTCTAAGTGTACGTCATAATAACATTAGTAACTATAGCTAATCTTTTGTTGTAGTCATAATTATTTTATAACAGTTTAGGTAACACATTGCACTGTGCGGTATTTGCACTTTGTTCAACTTTGTTATGTAACTGTACTTGTATTTGTATTGTCCTGGCTATAAATTAATTGTTATGCTTCATTCGCTACTCGTACTACAAAGTTTATTGTTAACTTGTTATCATTTGATTTATTGTGTTTTAGTTTGACATTTTATGCACACGAATCTTTTGTGGAACAACACATAGTATATTGTATAAACATAAACTCAAAGCATTAATTTCAAAATTGTCAAGGAGTCGGTCAGTGAGAAATATGAAGCTAGTTAGTAGATTCCTATTCAAAAGCTTAGTACTATGGAGAAGAACGGGCAAGAAACTCCATGGACACTGTTTTAAATTATATTGTTACTGTGAATTTAAATGTGAGAACGATGTAAAATTTATGTTACCAACTGCGTGAACTAATTTAGTAGCATGATAGCTTATGAATTTACCTAAATAATAATATTGTGGCGAGTCATACCCAACTACTTACAGATCTATCCACATTGTTCAGAATAAGAGCACCTGTCCCTATAGTTACATGAGGGTTATGTTATGTTCGGTTGTTTTATATTTATCATCGTGGTAATTTTCATTTCCTGTTATGTCATTGAAATGTTAGATGAAAATATTAAAACCATACTTTTACGAGGAAAGGTCGCTCGAAGGATTTCAATTAAGTGGTAAGGGGTCGGATGGTAAAGAAAAATATTTATGAGTTATAATGAGAAAGACTATGGTGTTGAAGAAGGGTCCATTTATTTATACTATACTCCAACAACGCAGTAGAAGTACTTAGGTATCTTTAGCGTGTAAGCTACTGTACTGTAGGCAAGTAATAAATATTTTCTGTATGTCGTAATCGATTAATAATTAATATAATAGAAGTACATAGGTAGCTACTTTTAGAAGGTATATTATGAATCGATTTAAACATTAATATTAATCACTTAATGTATGTTTGTCTGAAAATAATAAACTACCGACTGTCTGAAATTCAAACGAAGGGCAAATTGTTATCAGAAATGTTAAGGGATTAGGTTATATTGTCATTATCTACCTATATTCCTACACACTAAGATAAGGCACGAAACATTCAGTACCTACTTAAACATTTATCTAAAGTAAAATCGACCAACAAGAGCAGTTTATAATGAAGGACAGCTTCAGCATAACATAGCATAATCAGACTAAAATGTTCCTACTGCTGAGACAGGCCTCCTCTCGGTGAAAAGGAGCGTGCCGTAATCTACGACGTTCACCATTCCGAGAGCAGTGGTGATGAAATAATTTACACAAAACAAAGTGCTTGTCTGGGGTCACCGCTCCTCTCTGGGCGACAGTTTCAGGTCTTTCTGTTAATCGTGTCAATGCAAGTACTAGAAATCGATATTAAAGCTATCGATACACATGTTGCTCCGCACGCAACGCAACAAGGATACAGCCGCTTTAGAAATCAGTGTAGAGTAACTATAGCAACTTGGTATTCTTTAGAAGACATTGTTACGAGAACAGAGGCAAAATTGTGGCGACGAGATAATTCAGTATTCTTTGCACATGCAAGCGCAGCATTTAGAATATGTAAAGACATCTAAATAACAGATCTTAAAGCAGAATCTAGAATCGTGGCAGTCACATATTGTAGAATAAAAAAACAGAACGTGAGACTGTAAAACGTGATGGAGGGAATTGTACAAAGATTCTCGACATTCGCAATTAAAATTCAAAGACACCTACGTATGCACATAATAAGATAACCGGTTAGCTGAAACCGCCTGTGGCCGCTCAAGTGATGCCCTATCGCCGAGAGGTAAATAATTTATTTAAACACACTATAGAGTATGACGGAATCGCGGTATTGAATTGCCTTGACCCCCGACCGATACGATGCGATAAGAAAACGTGAGCTTCAAAGCTCCGAATTTGTGAACACGATAACTTTATAATAAACGGAAACAGATCAAATACCAATTTTATGATACTGGGCGCTCTTAGCGACGAATTAAAATCAGGCTAGAATGTCAGTGTTGATGAAGAGTTTCTCAAAACCCCACGCGTTAGGCGGTTATAAATCTTGCTTATAATTATATTTTTTTCTTTTTATTTCTTTAGCTGGCTGGCAGCCAGCTCCAATCATAATGTATTGGTTTGAACATTAATAAAACACTGAAATATCTCAGAATATTAAAAAATATCGGTATTGTTGTCAAGTAACACTGCAATCGTTCTGTCAACGTTCACGTTACAACACAGTTTATAACTTATGTAACAGCACGCCACACGCGGCGACAAGCATCTCGTATCAAATGTGGGCCAAATCACTCATCCCTATTAATAAATTAGAACATAAATTAGGTAAGATACCTCTCTAATAGTAGGTAAGTCATTGATTATTTAATGGGCACGTGGCTAAAATACTAACGGCCGCAGGGGTCGATCTTCCGGGTTAGGTTGCCGAGCTCGATCCATGGATAGGTGACCATGCATTTACCTAGATACCCTCCGTGTCTCAGAAAACACTTTAAACCGTTGGTCCCGGTTGTTCGTAGATCTTTGACAGTCGTTACGGGCTACGGTACAGGTAAGTAGTCAGAATCAGATGCCTGAAAGCAACCTGCAGTCTATTCAAGGGGTATCATGTTACCCTGTAACTGGGTTGTGGAGGTCAGATAGGCAGTAGCTCCATATAAAATACCGATCCCAACATAGTTTAGGAAAAGGCTAGGTAGATGATGATATTCATTGATAATTAAAGTCAACAAGAATGTTCTACTTCCATGAAAATTACGTGGGAAATCAGCAGCATCTTTCTATTATGAAAATATAATGAGAAATCCTACTCATAGGATGTCGTGCCGTGAGTACATAAGTGTAAATGGATAAATATTTATTGTTAACAGTTCGTTCATGAATCAGAGTTTACTCAGTACGATGAAAACCCAATACAGGAGAAAATATGAGTCATTTACGTGACTGCTACTTGCTACCATAAACAATGATGCACAATGAATTAGATAGTTGGAATGAGATTTACTCTCCATAAACTTCCATGATGGCTTCTGAACACACAAACATGTCGTTCATTTACTATTGTTAACGGTATTATTTATTTATGATTTGAGTGCGTTGGCTAACTAGACAGTGGGCGTTGTGACGTCAGTAACAGATGACAGTCGCCGTTAACGGTCAAATCTTATCGAAGTTGTGGTTGACGGTTGTGTATGTCACTGCCACAATAGTTATTATATAGCGTATCGATTTTAAAAGAACAAGCAAAATTGTTTGACTTTAACATAGTCAATAACCTTGATCAAAACTTGTAATATGTACGCCAACAGGATATATCTCACTACACTCGCGACAATCTAAGAAGTCCGTTTGACGTTTCGTTCTCGTACATTTATTAAAACGTTAAGCCTTGAGAATCAGTTTTAAGCAATGTAGATATGTCGTTGATTACAAACTCTCTAAGTATGTTCAATCGATATGTCTCGAGAATCAGTTTTTAAGAAACCAATTTATAGCTGCCAAACGGACTTCTTAGATTATCGCGAGTCTAGCACCTCTGCATCAGCCAGACGAATTGTACCTAGCATTGTTTACATAATAAGAAATAAAACACCCGCATTTTTAAGTAAAAATGTGCCAGTGTATATGCCATCGGCAGAACGGTGTCACGGCCAGACCTTCAGCTAACTCAGAATGTATGTACAGACAGCCGTATATTTTATTCATATTGCACAAGACGAGGTGAACCGCCATTTTACATGCAACATCTTTCAGGTCAACGTTTATTTAAATACAATTCCGCGTACCTATCTACCGACGTTAACAACTAACTTTCTCACGAAACTTTGAAATTAATTAAATTATTTCATTTGTTGACATCTAAATAATAAAGATGTATTAACTCTTAAGTAGATCACTTCTATAAGAATATTCGTGAGAAGTGGGAATAATAGCGGGGGCGGGGGCCCATGAGCGGGGGCAGCATATAGGTACGCTGTTTAAAAAAACCGCAGTCTGAACTCAGACCAAATAAAAAACCAAGACAGAGCACTGTCAACAGTGATGTGAGGCCTGTTTCGTAAACATGTGTGCACTTAGCAGCATTTCACAATATACGTTTCATTCTGAGTAACATATTTTTGCATTAGGTAGGTACGATCGTTTGAAATAATACTTATTTACACGTTCGTTATTATGGCTTCCAAAATTTGTCAAGAGAATTATTATAAAATTCCTGTGCCACTTTAATTACATTGTGAGACATATATCGTTAAATGAGTACGTCAGTATATCGAAGGGATCATGGTTGAATGGATACTGAGCTAATTGGTTGATCTGAATTGTGGAATGAATCTGTTTGAGTATGGATAAGCACATATCGAGAATGTTCAATTCATTTTAGTTATTGAAGATATAGTTATTTAAGATAAGGCTATGAGCGCTATGGCTATCTTCCCAGGTCGTCAGAAGCTTCAAAACTGTCCCCTCAGGATATCCGTTGCCCTTGTTGATTACCTGACCTACGAAAGAGAGGTGCAGTTATTTGCTTTTCGCTGTAAAAATATTATGATATCCAGGCGCATCGTGCAAGGCAGTAGCTGAACCTAAAATAGTAGACTGTGATTGCCTATATTGAATGATGTGTAATTTTCTTTAGTACATTAATTTAACCATTTAATTTCCATCATTTCAGGTACAGATGTGTGCCCTATGAAATCAGTGCTGAGACGCATTGGACAGCAACTGTTCACTGCGCTCAGCGCCAAAGGGCTAGCGGTGCTCGTCAACCACGGCATTGCTGACGAGAAGGTGAGCATTCAGAGAAGGTCTTAAAGTGCAAGTAGAATGCAGTCGATCGACGGTGTTCTGATCGATGCATGGCAGATGGATGGTCATCGATCGACGTTTGATTATGTTTTGACTTTCTGAGGCCATTCATATCGACTGGTCGGGAAGACCGCAAACTAGATTTAGATAAACGCTTGCACCAAACACATAACAAAATAAATATTTTGTTCACCTAGTCACCCACAACCGAATTAAGACTCCCACAAACAGGCGCGATATCGCGAGCACGACAAGGGTAGCGCTTCCTATCGTGCCTGTTTGTACGAGCCTTAACTGAGGCAAAGTCAACTGTCGAACTCGGCCATAAAGCGTTTTTTTTTTTTTTTTTAAACGTTGCCCCACACTAAGAATTTCTTCCTGTATCGTGGGTGCGTTTACAAACATAGAAACTCACATACACTAACACCCAGACCCGGAACAACTACTTGCAGATCATACAAATATTTGTTCCGTGCGGGGATCGAACCCGCGACACGTTACGCAGCAGTCCATCGCTCAGCCACTGCGCCAAACGTGTCGTCAAACAAACGCGTTTGCGTGTTATCCTTCAAACCATCTTCACAGATGGTAGGTAGGTATGAGGAAACGTAGGAACTAACTAAGAACGTCTCGAGCAGTCTCGACCTCCACACGACCACTTCATATAGGTGTCTAAAGGCGGTAGCATTTGCCACCCATCTTGTGAAGCTGACGCTTAGTGCCGCACTCGCATATTGAAAGCAATGTTTTTAATTTGGCTTTACCTACCATTGTCAGAATAAAATGATTTATAGTAGTGGGAAATAAAGAAGGAAGGAAGAAAACAGTTTTATCTACAAACGCATCGGGTTTTCCTGAATGCGAGTGAATATTACTCAAAGCGGTTGTTTCAAGGTATTATCGGTACTAGTAGGTACATGGGCTTCAATAGTACCTTCATTCCACCTTATGTACTGATAATAATAACAATACCAGTCTATTATTGTACTATTGCAGGGCAAACGTCTCTTCTCATACAGAGAAAGCACGAGCATTGATCACTATGCTTGTTCAAGACGTTTTGGGGATTTCAGACCTAATATTGGGTCCACCTATAAAATTGGTGTTTTTTTCTCACAAGTAGAAAACCAAAGAAGTGACAAAACAATCAAAGAAGTGACGACACTTCTTTGATTTAAAATATTCATCAATTGCTTGGTATTAAGTATATCGAATAATGACCATCATAGACACTTACCAATAGTAAAAAACCTTATTAATTACTTATAGTTTTCTAAACATAAAAAATACCTTAAAAATGACTCCTCATTTTGCTAGCAGAAATGACCACTATTTTTTTTTATCTTTTCTAAAACTTATTTTGTCGCTTAATCTAAGTGGCATATTACGTTATCTTAGTTTAGACATTAGTGCATAAAGTTATAGTTATTCAGCCCCGGATCTAGGGGGGGGCAAGCCGGGGTCTATGCCCCGGGCGGCAGGTTCAGAGGGCGGCAAAATTCACACTTTACAGACCAATGGACAACTATCATCATTTACTTAACTTTGACCACAGAATAAATAGTAGTACAAGTATAGAAATTTCACTCTTGTTTTACTGTGGCCATCGCGACTCGACCGATACCTAGGGGCTTAGGTACACACGGCTACACATCAAGCTATACATTTCCAGTATAAGCTGACCTCGCATTGTACACAATGCGAAATCAGCATAAACTGGAAATGTATAGCATGATGTGTAGCCGTGTGTAGTCTACGCTTCCTACTACATCCGCAATGAGCGAAGTTTTAGCAAACTAAAACTAATTATAAATTATTTGCGATCTTCTATGAGGCAGGAATGCCTATCGAGTCTTTGCAATAGCGATAGAAAATCGAATTGAACAAGAGCAAAATTATGACAAAGCCATAGATTTATTTGCAGAACAAAAAGCTCGAAGAGTAAAATTGTAATTTCAATTCAATTCACAAATGCAATTTTTGATTTTTATTTTAAATCCTATCCTGTGTTGTTTATAAAATATATATCCTACAATGTAGGATATATATTTGAACGTGTATTGACTGTAGGAGGTACACATTCATGTCTATACAGGGTCTAAGGGTAAACACCGTTGTCACTCAAACCATGGGGAGTTGACTTACTCGTAAATATAAAAATAAATGACCGAGTAACAACAAAAAAAAAGTTATTTTCATTAAAGATTTTAAAAAGTTTCCATCCGACACCGTGCTCGCTAGCGAAATAGCTGAATGACTGACGGAGGGGTCGCGCTCGCAGCCGGTCAGGTCACGTCCCACGCTTCCCACCCGTTTTGAGACGCAAGTTCGTTGCCTTAGAGCATAGGGTGAAAGGGTAATAGTATCAAATAGTCTTGTGATAAAATGTAATTAAAATAAAAAAGTTGTAATTTTCCATTGATTTTACGTTCTATAAATGACACCAACCACTGGTTTCAGGGATAACGGTGTTTACCCTAACACCCTGTTTATCTGTAAATAAATAAGCTTAAATAAATTATAAAGATAGGTAATAATAAATATAACTGGGCGGGGGCGGCATTTTATCAGATTTTGCCCCGCCTAAAAAAAATTGAAGATCCGGGGCTGTAGTTATTATTAGTGTATGGTTCACGTACTGACTAACGTTAAGATATTATTTTAATTTAATTTAATTTAATTTTGTTTTATGTTTATTTTAATTTGTAATTTTAATTGTATGATCCAAGGTTGATTGAAATAAAGATAATAATAATAAAAGTTTTAAAACATTAGTGTTGATGGTTGTTATATAAATTAAAAAAATTTTAGTATGAAAAATGCAACTTCTTAAAAATTCCCCATACAAAACGCTGATTTCATAGGTGGGGACCTAATATAAACTATAAGTCCAGGTTACCTTGCGATATTTTTTTTCACCGTACAATGTCAGTAATGTCCAATACAAACTCTGCTAGTACCAACATATTAATTGAAAACATTGGTAGGTACCTACTTGCCCGGATTTGAACCCACAACCACAACGTCCTGCATGAGAGGCGAGGCCACTGGGCCATCACGTCATGAACTAATAGATACCCTATTATTGCAATATTAAGGGTGCCTTTCCACCAGAGATGTGCTATCCTACCTTGCTATAGATGCGTTTGATATTCACCAATCATATTCATTGGGGCATAGAAGGATGCATACTATGGATGCGTGCTACTGCTATGGATGGTAGCTAATAGCTAGCGACACCTAATACTAGCTATGGATACACGAGTGGTGTAGCTATGTGCAGCGCAGCCGCAGCCGGTACCCGTGCCTTCCCTACTGTCGATGCATCGCATAGCTCGAGCTGCGCATCTTCATAGCACATCTTACTCGCTCCAACACACCTTACTCGCTCCGCTACAAAGCTTAGCATTAGTGGAAATGGTCACATAGTTTCGTAGCTTAGCTTTCGTATCCTTGTAGCATAGCTGCATAGCACATCTCTGGTGGAAAGGCACCTTAGTAACATCTTCATTGGCAGCGTCACCAGTACTACACACGTGTGTATTTGAGTTTGTTATGTCAACACAATCACGTCCTGGAGATGTCTCGAGAAATTGGTGGTGATGATTGCAATATTAAACTCCTGTTAAAACTGCTGTGATTGGTTCATTGAATAACAACAGTGAATAAAATAATTTGGCATAAAGTTGAGATTCGCGAATTTTTGCGTAGGCTAGGCGTAGGAAATCGAATATAATTATATAAACTAGTATCGAACATTTGGATTTTTAAAAGTTGTAGAGGTTGGTGACACTCCACATTAAATCCGGTTCTCTAAACTATATAAGAGTTTAAAAAATATGCAGTTTTCAAGGCAAACGAGCACGAGCGAATCTTTAGGCTCATTTACTTATGTTTAGTTTGAAATATAAGCTTTATCTTCTCGTTAATCTTGACAAGTTGACATACCTACAGTTTTGATCAAGGCTGCTCGGGAAAAGGCTGTTTTCAATTAAAATTACATTTTAAACAAAACGAGCAACCAAAATAGTCACAATCAACACATTTTAAGGTCATATTATCTACGGTAAACAATGACGCGACGACATAATTTTGTATTTGAATAACATTTTTAAAGGCGGTCCCCCTCCAGGAGCATTCCCCTGTAATGTAACAATCCAAGATTTGATTTTGAGCATTATCTATAACATACATTTTTTTTAAATGGTGTACGTATTATATACTATTCTATCTTATCGATCTACCATTACCTCATTCACTGTTACATGCGAATGCTCCCGGGTAGGGAGCGCCTAAAATCGTCATTTTCTTATTTTTATTGTTTATTTACTTTGATTTTTATTCATTTTTGTCCTTATTAAGTTTCTAGCAAACGTATAGGCCACATGTATTATCAATTTTTAGCCAACGTTTATCCATTGGAGCTGACACAAAGTAGCTTCATGCCATAGACTTGTCAAATCTTAATAGACTAGCAGATATGGCCAGTTCTTAAAATGAAGGTGTTGATTTTCCAGCTGAAGGCAGTGTATGCCGACCTGGACAACTTCTGCGCGCTGCCGGAAGGTTGCCAGGCGCAGTACCTCCGCAACCCCGTGAGCAACCATGGTTACGTGAAACCAGGGATGGAACAGTTTGACACCACTAAGAAGGTAAACTATTTCAAATACTCAAAATGTTAAAATGTGTGGGACTACTGAGTGCAGTTCTCCAGAGTTTGATCTCCAGATCGTTTAATGTCATTGAGTTTTTTCACCAGGATGTTTACCTACTAGGTAGCACCCCGGGATTTAGATCCGGTTGCGAGCATATTACATTACAATAACAATAACAGGCGTAATATGGGTAGTTATAACATAGACAGAGATGTACCTAGTGAGAGCATAGTTAGTAATAAGTTATTACTAACTATGCTCTCACTAGGTACATCTCTGTCTATGTTATGTTGCAAAATGTTACAGTATCGGGTCAGATAAGGTTCAAATTCATAATAACACACCTAGTTAATGTATTCCACAGTACATAATAATAAGTCTTAATTTAGTTTATAGTCTCGCTTCAAAATACCTACTTATGACAATATTTATCTCGAATATTCCTTTGAAGCACTATTATTACATTTTTTCTCGGTAATTTTGCTGGTAATTAGATATTATACCTACGACTATCTTAAAAATACGGGTCTCGGCCGGGCTTCATCGGTATTGCATAATATTTCCCATAAACGAACGACTGAAGAGTGATGCCATCTAGCGGCTGAATAATAAATTAGCATAACCCGAAAACCTAGACAGACTTTCTCCTCCACACTCATTGTCGTTACTTAGCACAATGCACAATGTAGCTAATGTTTAAAAGTCTCACAAGACATTTAAATGGAGCAACTACTAAGCTATTAGAAAATTAGAAACTAAGCTCATTCAATACAAGATTATGTCGAATACAAATGGAATTGCTTGGGCCCAGAACACGAGGGCAACTTGCCTTCCTGTTTACACATGGGTTAAACGGACTTTGATAAATTCATACGATTTCCTCCTTCCTCCAATATTTTTTTACATTTCTCTTCCTTCCTTCGATATACCCAAAAAGAGGTTTTCCAGTACAGATTGACAGTAGTGAAGGTAACGAATCTGCTGAATGCGGGAGGCAAAGAACCAGTCGTTGTGGTAATGCTTGTAGGAGGCCTATTTCCAGCAGTGGTTGCCTGATGATGATGCGGTTTTGGTTTCAACAACTTCAACTTATAAAGCCTTTCTTTCCCAGGAGTTACGTCACTCGTTCAACATCACCACGCTGTCTGCGTCGTCGATGCCTGCGCAGGAGGAGGTGCCCGAGTTCACAAAGCATGCCGTGCCGCTTGCCCAGGACCTCACGAACTTATCGCGAGTCGTGCTTCAGGCCCTCGCTTATGCTATGGGTAGGTTTTCACTATAATACTATCAAGTTTTAAATTCTGTTTGTCAAAATGACCAATGAAAATATAATTAACATTCTAAAAAACCGAAAAAACTAGTGGCAGTCGATGTTACAAAACGTGCGAGTAGGACGGTAAATTCTACCTTGAGACTTGTTGTGTCGTCTCGTTCCAACGTAGTATGACCATGCCTGCCACAAAAGTAGACGTATTAGGTACTTATTATTTTGTCTTCAATGACATTTTTATTTAACGCCACCAATTTACATTTGATATTCTTTTGGCACCTGTAATGAATTTAAATTAACGGTAAAGGCCAATGAGTACTGATTAGGTAGTGTGAGTATGCAAATATTCGCTAATGTTCTAATTTCTAGGTTAATTAGAAACTAAATGTGTTTTAATGGGTGAAGACTTTCATTGATACAATAGTCGTTTGAAACAAATTGAATTTTATGTTGTTTTTTTCAACACAACACAACCTAATTCTAATCTAACTGAGCGTGAAAGTCTTGGCTTTCTTGTAACAATAATAAATGCCGTATGTTTATCAGTAAGCCAAAGTTCTTTGATACACAAGGTTTGAACCAAATAGCTAAACAGTCTTAACATTTAAAACCATCTGCCCTTTTCAGGTGTGCCGCCGACTTCTTTGCTGGCGAGTCACTCAGGCATGCTGATGGCAGAAGGCCGCAACCCGTCGACGATGCGTCTGCTGTACTACCCGCCGGTACCTCCCGAGGACGTGGGTCCTTGTTGTCAGAACGACGTTGTGCACTACACACGTTGTGGCGCACACGCCGATTACGGCACCTTTACACTATTGGCGCAGGACTCCGAGGGAGGACTAGAGGTGAGAGGGAATAAAACATTGATTGTGCTAAAGACACTAACGTCAAATTATTAAATTAGAATGAATGTTTATGAAGAGACACATTTAAAAGTTGGTATGCAAAACTAATGGTACACAACGCACTTGGGAATTCCCGTGTACCCAGAATCATGTTTTTATCTATAATTTTCGGAAACATTACACGTGCGCAGTTCGTACAGATTGATGTGACTCCTGCACCGAAAATTACTATCATTAGTTTTTTACCACAATAATTTTTGTGTTTTCGTATAATGTAGCATCATTACAGGCAATGACGTCTGAAAAACCTTATTTTAAACCGTATTTATGTTAAACAAATCAGAACTTATTGTAAAAGTAAATATTTGTCTTCAGGTGAAGTTGAACGGCAGTGAAAAATGGGAGAAAGTGGGACACCTTCCTGGAGCGATCCTCGTTCAGTCAGGGGAGTTCCTGGCCGCTTGGACAGCTAACGTTCTTCCGGCACTGGTTAGTACTTCTCAATCATACACTCAAATGGCACCTTGCTGCGAACTGGCGAAGATATCACTACCCTTTTCTTTTGGGTCTCCTCACAGTAATCAGCAATAAGTGAGTGCCACTGACACAATGTGACTCACCTGACTCACCTACCCAAGATCTATCCCAAGACTATTCGACAAGTATAAATTTCCTGTTTTATTTATTGAAGTTATTGTCTCGGCAGGTGCACCGCGTGGTGGTACCTCCGGGCGAGTACGCGCGCGCCCGCGGGCGGCACTGCGTGGCGTTCTTCTGTCACGCCGACAACGACGCCGTGCTGCCGCCGCTGCCGCTGCGCGCCGTGGTGGCGCCCCCGCCCCCCACCTTCGCCCCGCACACGCACCTCACCCTGCACAACCGCCTGCTCAACGCTGCCCATCACCTCCAGAAGCGTTTCAGGGAGACGTACGCGTGACTAGCGCACGGTGGCGACAAGGAACCCGTCTACAAAGCGAGGCTCGCACGCCGCCACACCGCACCTTAAGAGCTATATTACACTGGGACATATGGCTGGCAACAAAACGTATAAAGCTGTATGATTAGTTGCGCAACTAATCAACTACCAGGTGAAATATCCACCATAAGGCTATATACATTTTGGTGTTGATTAGTTGCGCCACCATGGTATCCCAGTATAATGTAGGTCTGAACAATCCGTGCGTAATTTCAAAGATGTCGCCTAATCATTAGAACACATCTTAGATGTTACGTACAAAGCACTGACGCCGCACTGCAAATCGTGATAAATATATTTGATTCTCTTTGTGAGACACCTTTTTATCGATACACGTAAACTTTGGTGAAACGAAAGTGAATTTAAGAATTTGAATCGGCGTTAAGGTTATTATATTACTGTGTTTAATATGGTTCTCTATGATTAGCAAATTATTCAAAAAAGAAGTGACTGATTGACTGTGTTACAGGTAAAAAAAAGACCGTATTGTTTTTTTTTCGCGATGTACTTAATTTTACGCACTTCATTATGTTGAAACAGACGGAAGAATAAAAAAAACTAAGGACAATAGAATACTACTTATTATTTGCATTAGAATAAAGATGGTGCTCCCACGGAACTCGACATAGCCAACTTCATTATTCCATCGTGAACCTATTTCAAATAAAAAATCTGACTAGTTTTTCACTTAATATAATTGTATCATCATTGCATTGTTGACAGTTTCATCTTAGTTTTAGTTATCACATCTTAATTCATTTTAAAATAAAGTACTTAAGCATTTTTTATACTTATCATGCTTCACGAATTCCCAGGTTTTGAAATTCTATTTTGTAGCACCAATCTAACTTTTTCACAATGCACCCACGGCCAAGCGGAGTACTTTTCATTTGCTACAACTGTCTGAAGACTTAATTATATCCATTCCCGAAAATATTGCATTTCAGCATCAGTGACGACCGTGTCATTTTATTGACGTAAAGAATAATATCATTGGAGCTTTTTGCCAGATTTTACTAGCTTATTTATAAAAATATATTATAATTCTTAGCAATTAGCGACGTGAAGTCAAATTCTATATTATTATATAATAGTATTCTGCTTTACAATCTTATATCACTCTTCGTTATTGTGTTCTTGCTTATAGCATTTTATAATTAAGTATAAAGTATAGTTTTTTTTTCTATTTATTATTGTACTTTTACACTGTCCATTTTCACGACTACTTATTGTATTTTATTAAGTAAATCGTGTGATAACTTTGTAGCTCAATTTTATATCTGTACTTAAGTATACGATAATATTGTGTTCGAACATCGAAAATATGAAAAAATAATTAAACTTTCTGATTAGAGATGACGATCGGTACTTAAAGACCCAGTTACTTATATGAGACCACAGAATCTTAAACGAATGTATTGAGAAGGTATTATTAATGTCATCATATTTTGTGTCCCAATAATAAAATTAACAGGTGCCTATTCAAGAATTCCAACGCAAGTATTGACTTGCGCTGATATCATTAAGTTGTTTAATTAAGTAACATAATGGGTACAAAAATAATTGTATTATACAACAAAAGCGATTTTAAGAAAACATAAATTAGGCGATCTGTTAATTATAAACAATTTAAATGTAAGTAGGTGATAAAAACTATTAATTTGACAATATTAATAACTTGATTAAAAAAAGAGATTGTTCATTCGACGAATTTTGTAAAACCGTACATTACCTCTGTTTAAGCAATGTTTCTGTCAGAATGACGGTTGACATGAAATACATTAAAAATAGTGGAATTAAATGATATGCTGATTAAGATTAATGTTCGTTTCAATACGACAGGTTTGATACTGTCGCGAGTTTTGATACTCCGCCTAAATCTCTTACATATCAAGCTGCAGTTTTAGTATCAGACTTGGAATGGGAAGGCCCATTCCAAGTCTGATACTAAAACTATGCGAGGAAGAAGGCAACCCCACTTTGTGACATCCACGGCTGAACGTAAACATTGTGAAACAGTAGTTCATTGGAGGAATTACTTGCATGGTTTTTAGTGCGTAGCCAATACTCGTGAACTTGTGACATCTTAAATTTCTTTCTTATTTATTGACCAGAAACCTTTATTTTTTAATTGTCAGCTGTGCAGTATTCAGTTACATAAAAATGCAAAAGATAAGAAATTCGTTTTTAAATTGTTATTTATTTATTACAAGCCTGTAATGTCCTGCAGGGCAAAGGCCTGGAAAGACCACCAAGATAGAGATACTCGTCGATGTATTCAACCTCTTCATCCCCCCACAGTAATCCTGCAAACAACTTGTTCTTCAACATATTCATCCGAAGTCCGACCTTCTAGGCTTGTCGTGGTAAGACCGTCTAGCGTCTGAGTCAATACAAAAATAAAATGCCTTTATTCCACAATCTTACAAAACATGATTAAGAAAGTACACTCCGAGGTACGTATATTCTTCTACATTTTCTATTTTGGTGCCGTTGACTGTGATTCGGGTCCGACTCTATCACTTTCGTACACAAGTTGTTCACAAGCAGCTCTTGAAGGATTCTTAGATCTTCAGAGTTTAGAATTAGATCGTCGGCAAATCTTAGATGGTTATTGAAATGAAATGAAGTTGTTTATTTTGTAAAATAAACAATTTCATTCCATTGATATTTAGTCCATATTTGCTCTACTCGAGACGATATATACCCAACCACGGTCGAGAAAAGTTTGGGTGATTATAGATCTCCCTGTCCGACTCCTCTATTTATAGGGTAGTATTCTCCTACTCTTTCTGTCCGTACTTTTGCCTTCATGTTTTGTTTATATTGTTAATAACAAAGACAGTCATGCCACGCGGGTACGAAGCTAATCCACTACGGACTGCATGGCTACGCAGCTACAGTGCTAACAGCCCTTGCTACAGCGCTGCAACCATTGATACGCGGTTACGGATCTATACTGCGCTACGGACCTTGCTACATGGCTACGCAGCTACAGCGCTACAACCCTTGCTACACGGATCTACTGCGCTACGGACCTTGCTACAGCGCGGTACAACCCTTGCTACACAGATGCGGATCGACAGCGCTACGGACCTTGCTACAGCGCTACAACCCTTGCTACGCGGTTACGGATCTACAGCACTACGGAGTTTGATACAGCGCTTAATTGAATCGAGGATCGTACGAGAAGCGATGTTCTGTCACACTAAATATTAATTTCATTTCTAGTAAATACTAAATAGTAAAATGAAATAATACAGATTGTGTCAAAAAACACAACCGCAAAGAGTCGCAAAATATTAAATTATATCGAAGTAAATCATATTGTTGTGTTCAGTTCCTAACAGATGGCGTTATCTATATGATTTCAGAACTACATTATCACCCTAGATAAATTGATTTATTTAGTTATTCGGTAGTTTTTCGGTTCACTTTGTTGGTGGCCTAGTACCTTACCTATGGATGGGATGACCTGATGAATGGTGTAGTGGTTGGAGTGAGTCGGATCCGCTGGATGCTTGAACCATATAAGACCGCTCGATGTTGCGACGTTTGAGGAGGACTATATCCAGCAGTAGACGCCTTGCGGATGCGGATTAAATTATGATGAGTCTTCGTCGACTCTTCTGTTGAGTTTTCGTATAAAAACAATGGGTTATCAAAGTAACCTTGTGTTGATTCACGTTTTCAAATGTATCTGCTCACGTTTTATGTATCTACCTATTTCAATAATGGTTGTTCTTGGTAACATTTACTTATACCTAATACAAAACTGAGTTTGTTTGTAAATAATACGGCTTGCTGGTACCTACTAAGCCAATTATATGTGGAAGTAAGAGGCATGAAAATAGAATAAATGCTGTGGAAAGGAAATGCGTTCCTTGCGAAGCATGTGTGCTGTAGCTATGAAGATAGGCTGAGGAATTTTGTGATATGGCAACGTTGCGGTTTAAAAGAAGATGTAGTGACAAACATTGAAAAGAGTATGCTAAGAAGGTTTGGTCAAGTTGAGAGGATGAATGAAAGGTTAGGACACACTTGCCTTGAAAATTTTAGTCGGTTTAAAAAAAAGAAACAGCTGGTAAAAGTGAAATACCTACGCAGTCAAATGTATGGAACAGCAATTTTTTTTATATCGACGAAACGGTTCAACGTAGAATCATGTACTGAATCCGCGGTAACAGGCTTCGCGTCGATGTCCCTGCCAGCCTGTATATTTTAAGAAACTTTTTCCATTGATCTATGTGTGCAGGTTAAATGACGAAGACGAAGTCCCTGGGGGTCGCTTAATTAACAAGGTATTTTTGTCTTCAAGTAAATAATCAAAGCTGTGCACTTGAAGGGACCTATAGCAAATAAAAAAGGTGCCTTGCTGAGCAAAGATAATGAAAATAATAGAAACATTAAATAAGAATTCCTTTTACTAACTCCGAAAATAAATTTGATGATTAAAAACTCGCTCGCTCTCTAATTCCACCTAAGTGGCGGCCACTCGAAAAAGTTACCTAAGTTCAGTTCAGTTCAGTTATTCAGTTCTAAAAGTAAAAAAAAAACATCATACCCCAAAGAAAACTCAGTTGGGGGGGAAAACAAATCGTACGTCACATTGCGTATGACTATTTTAATTTCGCCGCGGCATAATCGAGGCGGCTATTTTCGAGTTTTTATTTTGGTGAAGTTCGCGTGTGGTCGAAGTCGTCATGATGTTTTGGCGGGAAAAATCATAATGGTTGACGTTGGCCACCGGTGCAGCCGCTGACGTGACACCGATAAGCAGATTTAATATCAAGGTTTTGAAGGAGCCAAGGAGCCTGGACCAAACAATGGTGAGTCCTCCATATACTTATCATCGTGTAACTTTTATTTTACTAAGTATATATAGAGTCGGAAATACACATTTTACATAATTATACGTAACAGCTGCTGGTCCATCTTACTTAAGTATTTCTTTTTTTTAATTGTGCTTTTCGAGGGTGCTTTCGAGGGCGCTATGTGGTGCGTGAGAAAATCCACGTGACACTAAAAACGCATTTACAGTGGTAGGCCACTTTTTTCGGCGACAAAATTGGTTCAAATCCAATCAATCTAATAATATCTAGAAGTTGCAATATTTGATCGATTCGTCACATTATACGGTAAAGTTGATAGTATGGTATCACTGATTTTATTTATGCGGTATTAAATTACCTTACCACGTGTGAACTTTGGTGTTACAGTCACGGAAGTCGTATGTTTAAAGTTCACTTGATACCTGAGTTTTAAAGATTATTTTCAAAATTCAATTGATACCTAAGTTTTAAAGATATTTAGATGTTATCATATCTGTCGGCATATTGTATACAATCCACTTCTTTTAATATAACGTCCCGATTGAGCCCGTTTATATCATTCGATTTTCTTTATTTTACATCCGTTTCAGTTTAGTACCTCATAGGACCTACCATAGTTGTATGGTCTATCTAACCACTGAAGCGCCCGGCAACCATGGTAGCCCCAAAATTGTAACGATAAGCTCGGGTCCATATTTATGTATATTGTGGCTCGGGCGTTTGAGTGCCAGCCACGCACAGACAGCATGATTACACTGTAACATGATGATGCCATCAAAAGTGAAGGATTAGGCATGTCTTATCTGTTATCGGTGTTATCGCCCGCCGTCAACTACTACCGAGATTGGTGTCTGGCTCATATCGTGATCAAACCTAAGAAATAATCCACCTGCCGCATGTAATCGACACTAACACTCATGAAAACGTCTAGCGAATGCGCCAGCGCAATAATCACATAAATACAAATTTCTCGTTTTTCTTGAAAAAAAAACCCAAATAAGTAACTTTTTTTTTACGTTAATGTAATATATCGGATAATTTGTGTAAAAATTTACGCGAACAATTCCGATACTAGAAATTTCTTGTGTTAATAATTCTGAACATAATTTAATCAAAGCTCAAGGATTTTTAAGCACGAGCAACTTCGAATAATTTTTGCGCATGTGGCATGAATCTGTATGTTAATTATCGGACCTCATTGAATAGCAGGGTCGACTAGAAAATATAGAAAAGTCCTTAGAAGTGCTTTTGCACTGTAAGTTAGGTGCTGTATACAATGATATTAATATAATATCGTTGGCTGTTTAACAATGTCTCATCTCAGTAAAATGAATATATTGTAACATTTCATCAGACTCCACTCATTGATTTTTTTTACATAGGTAAACAATAATCGTTATGTTATTTTTAATCCGGAATAAGATAAGTAGGTATTTCACACATACTTACTTATATTTTCAAACATATCTCATGTTACCTAGGTATTAGGTAAGGTATACAAATAAACTTACTTTCATTTCTTAAAAATAAAAATATTTGTGCAAGTGTGACCTATTCATGTTGTAGGATAGGATGACAGTACAGATTTTACTGGAGAAGAATCTTGGAAACCAATTAATTACCAAATTATGAATTTAAAATTTATTGCCCTCATGCGTCTTCGACGCAGATCGGTAATCGAGTGTACCATACCGCACTATCAGGATAATTTGTTGATTACCAAGATAAGAAATGAAGAAATATTACTAATTACTAAATAATATGAGACCCTTATTGCCAATCTTATTTGGTATTATGATGGCTCAATTGATTGGCTTTCTACGCCAGAAAAATAGTAAGACGCTGAGTGAACAAACTAAAGGCAGGCAGTGGTGGTTTAGTGGAAATCACTGCGAAAAAATAATAATTTGTAGGTCGTAGGTTCGAACCCAGGCACTTTTTATTTCATCACCACTGTTCTCAGATTCGTGAAGGAAAACATCGTGAAACCGACATGTCCTGAAATCAAAAACTAGAAGATATTATTATGTCACATCCACCAACCCGCACTGGGCCCGCGTGATGGTGGATAGTGGCCTGCTCCATCTCACAGTGAGAAGGCCTGTGTCCCATCAGTGGGAACATTATAGGCTGATTACCTATACCACAGACAACTCAACAGTATTATTTTAATCTTACTTCAGTCTGGGAATTGTCAAAGAGTTTCCCTTGATCCCTACGCTTATCGTTGCCGGTACTTTTACCCTTTGATTTTGAACCATTCACTTTCATACAACATCTCAAGATTATAAGCATTTAATTTAAAGTTATTAAGTAGTTGTTTACTTACATTAGCATGATGATGAAATACGTTAAGCTGAACGTTGTGATAAGGGATAACCGGCGCAAACCAGCCGCGGCGGCCCGTCCGCCTGCCCCCGACGGACTTTGCGATACGAGAACACGTCTACTTTGACGACACATGAACCAACACATTGCTATATACTTGCTACAATGCTAATAAGGCATAATGGAATCATTGTTGTTTGCCCATAATACCTACCAAGCAGTCACGATGTTCTGGCACTATATCAATGTAAACAACATCGCTACAGAACGCTAGTGCACTGAAAGTGATAGATCTTCCTCTTCGTCGTGACGACGGCACCGCGACACAGTGAATTACATTTTGATGGCCCAAAACTTCGCCACTTCTACGGCATCGTCGATGGCAGCGCAGAAGCTTACTGGAGTAATTTTAAAGTTGCTGCGACTATTTAAATAAAGCCATCGTTAATTATCTCCCTTCTGATCACACTGGTCAAACAGTAACTTTTGAGTCCAACTTACCAATACAAAAAGTACATATACAATTCAGACCAGTAACAGCTGTTAATTTAAATAAATTTAATAGCACTTTAGTTTGTAAATTAAATAATCAGGACCTTTCAATAAACAATGTCAATATTTTGTATAAAGAATTATTTTCGGTAGTCCAAACCGAGTTCAATAATACTTTTAAGAAAAACACTAAAACTATCAGCCTTAAGTTTTTATTTAGTGATTGGGCAACTAAAGGACTCAGGAAAAGTAGGGAAAGACTTTTCGAGCTGTATGGCCTTAAGCCTTATATTAATACGGAAACTTTTAATAAGTATGTTGCTACTTATTCTAGAATTTTTAAGAGCACTTGTAAGGCAGCTAAAGCCTTATACATTAGCAACAAAGTTAAATCAGCAGACAATAAAATACAGGCGGTTTGGAAAATTATCAATAATGAAACGAATAGGAACAAAAAGCATAATTCCGATTACACACTGGAGACGTCAGGTGGTGGTCTCATTTGCGATAGCAAAGAAGTTGCTCAAGAATTTGTACATTTTTTTACCAGTATCCCACTTGAAAACTACTGAAACCTTAAACTCCTCGCCATCGCTCTCTTTTGATTTACGAGTAGTAAGGGCGAACGTTTCAGCCAGCCCGATTGAATTTAACTTTAAGCATATTAACCCCGTAACAGTAATAAAAGCTTTTAAGCAAATCAAGATCAAATTGACCGAGGATCTTTGGAGAATGTCCATTAAAGTCTGTACCTCTATAATTGAGACCATAGCGCCTTACTTAGCCTTAATATTTAATTTGTGTGTGGATCAAGGAATCTTCCCGGATTTAATGAAATGAAAATGAAATGAAAAATGTTTATTTGTCCCAAAACAGTTACATGGATAACATAATGAGACATCCCCAGTAGGTAATTGATAATACCTGTGTTGGGGCCATCTCGCTCCTTCCCATAATATTAACAATATTGAGACTAATGCACAAAATATTTCAATAGGTAACGTAACAAAAGTTGAAAAATGAACAGTAAATTACTTATAAACTAATTAGCAGCTCTTTGTGTAGCTGAAGTTGTATGCCTAAGAAAACTGTATGTATGTGCGTCTTGTTTGTAGTGTTGTGTGTGTGTTAGTGTGTGTGTGTGTGTATAAATGTGTTTGTGTGTGTGAATGTGAATATCTTCTTTAAAGTGCCGATGTGTTTGGATTACGGAGGGAATAAAAAAAGAAAAAAAAAATAATAATAATAATAAAAGAAATGATTTAACCAAGTCTAACCAAAACTTGCTCAGTTTCCTCGTATGTTAAGGTTTTAAGCCACTCGGTTATTACCTTTTTGCAAACGTGTGAGACCTCATGGTGGAACTTTAATTTTTGGTTTATTTTATTATAAATGTAGGCTGATTGGGTTGCGTATTGACGCCGTGCAAAAGCGGTTCGGACCCCCGGGGAGTAGGCCACTATATCCTTTCGTCTTTTCTCCCGACTACCTTGGTTAAAAGGAATAGATTTTTGTAAGTATAGAGTCGTAATTAAAAAATACAGTAAAGTAATACCACTTTTCAAATCCGGGGACAGTAAAGACACCAATAATTATAGACCCGTATCCGTGCTGCCGGTTTTCAGCAAGGTGTTTGAAAAGGTGATGCTGAATCAAATGCTGAATCATTTTAACACAAATAAAATTCTTCACGACCAACAGTACGGATTCATCAAAGGACGTTGTACGACCGACGCTGGTGTGACCTTATTAAGACACATTTTTAACGCGTGGGAAGAGGCCCAAGACGCCATAGGAATCTTTTGTGACCTCTCCAAGGCATTTGATTGCGTCGTTCACGAAACCTTACTCTTGAAACTTGAGCATTACGGACTTGGAAAACTTGCGCTCAGTTTAGTAAAATCTTATTTAAATGATAGACAACAGCAAGTTCAAATAAACGGTATCAACTCACTAGGTCTAAAAGTAAAAATGGGTGTTCCACAAGGCTCGATTTTGGGTCCTTTCCTCTTTTTAGTATAAATTAATGATCTACTCCATTTATTAAAAAATCAGCCACACATGGTGTTATTTGCTGACGATACTTCCTTAATTTTCAAGGTAGACAGACGTGCTAAAAAAATTTGACGAAGTAAATAACGCCCTTCTGCAGGTCCAAAATTGGTTCACTGCTAATAATTTAGTATTAAATGAGAAAAAAACTAAGTGCATCAAATTTACATTGCCTAATGTCAAAAGTAGGGATTGTGAGATTGTATTGAATCAAGAGAAACTAGATTTCGTCGATAAAACTGTTTTCCTGGGGATCACGCTCGACTCAAGGCTACAATGGGGTCCCCATTTAACACCTCTTGCAGGACGGCTAAGTTCAGCAGCATATGCTGTCAGAAAAATCCGTCAATTTACTGATGTAGATACCGCGAGGCTGGTCTATTTTAGTTACTTTCATAGCATCATGTCTTACGGTATTTTACTATGGGGACGGGCTGCAGACATCCAGTCTATCTTTATTCTGCAGAAAAGAGCGATCAGAGCCATTTATAATCTTCGCAGGCGCGATTCTTTAAGGGAACTGTTTATGGATATAAACATCATGACGGTACCTTGTCAATATATCTATGAAAATATCATGCACGTAAGAAAAAATTTACATCTCTTTAGTAAAAGAGGTGATAGACATAATTATAGTACTAGAAATAGGGACCTATTAGTTCAACCAGGTTTCAGACTGGCTAAAGTAGACTCATCTTTCATGGGATACTGTTTAAAATGTTACAATAAAATTCCTCCCCACATACTTCAACTGAATGAGACGAAATTCAAAACTTGTATAAAACGCACACTATGCAGGCAGGCATATCATAAGTTGGAGGATTACATCTCTGATAAAAATGCTTGGCTTAATGCTGGTCCTGCTCCAGAATCACAACTAACTAATTAACATTCGAACATACAGTTGGAGCTGCTGAAGATTTTAAGATCATCATCATCTTTGCATTGTATAAACTCAATCTCCTTTGTATTATATAATTGCATAGCACAGGTGTGAGTACTATGTCCTATTGAGCTACCATTTACCGGGTAATCTGTCTTTCATTGACTTGAATGTGCCCTGGCGGCTGGGAATGTCATGCTCACTGAAATGTCTCGCTGATGGTGGCGCTTGTGTTGGATCATTTAGCTCCCTTCAAAATGGTTGAGCTGAATGGTGCTGATCCATGCGTCATGTTCGTGAACGGGCGCCGTCAGTTGTGACTGGTCATCTCTTAGCTGCCATGGCTTATTTTAATTTTTGAATTGTTTGTATGTTATAATTGCGGACGCTTTTAACGTGCTTTCTACATTGTTCTCACATGTATAATTTCAACATGAATGATGTAACCCATATATTGTAACAATATTTTGATTTAAAAGAGTGTCCGTGGAGTTTCTTGCCCATTCTTCTCCATAGGTTGGAATGCTTACCTACTACGCTTTGGAATGGGCAACTAGCTTCATATTTCTGACTGACCGACTCCTTGACAATTCAAAAGTGCCTGTAAATGGTTTAATTGAAATAAATGCTTTGAGTTTGAGTTTGAATTCGTCAACTCGTCCTACATGCCTACGGCCCATTTAGGACGTATTACTGAATTACCTACCCGCTTAGTTGAGGGAGAGAAAGCTTCAATCCTTTCACGGCACCAATAAAAGCACTAAGTACCTAACACATGGTTTACTTTAATTTCTTAAGAGTGTCCACCTTACCTTTTCTACTGATTGGGATTGATCAAACTGGTCCTGTTTGTTTCGGGAAACTTTCCCAACAAATGGCATGGTATTATGAAAGTGTTCGGAACTCTGGATAAAACAAAAGCATCCTACTCTGGAGCAGCATTTGGCAAACTACTGCAGTCTTTAAGTTCAGCGGAGAATTCACTGGGATACTGGCCATGTTGTGGAATGCATTGGCATTTTAAGCTTCTAGTTATGTGATATACAAAGTTAGTCCATTAATCTGTATCGCTCAGTAACTGCACTAGCAGAGTTTCTAGGACGTGTAACTTATAACTTGACTTGAAGTTTAACCCACATAATTACAAATTGCCCAATAATTATAATATGCAAAAGCTGTGGAAAAATATGGACATGTTTGCAGCGTCTGAAAATAAATGTTATCGATTATGAATACCAAATAATATGACCTCGCGTTATTGTGTTGTGTCATCTTTTTATCACAAATAAACTGAACAAAATACGACCACCTAAATATTTTACGATGATAAAAAAATACAATGTGCCCTCATCATCATTTGCTTAGCCTTTTCCCAACTATGTTGGGGTCGGCTTCCAGTCTAACCGGATGCGGCTGAATACTAGTATTTTACATGGAGCGACTGCCTATCTGACCTCCACAACCCAGTAACTGGGTAATACGATACCCCTTGGTAAGACTGGTTGTCAGACTTTCGAGCTTCTGACGACCCGTAACGACTGTCAAAGATCCACAAATGACAGCCAGGACCAACGGCTTAACGTGCTTTCCGAGACACGGAGGAGTCTCGGTATGTAACATCTTTACATACCGAGACTCCTCCGTCACCCATCCACTGATCAACCCCGGCGTAGCTTAACCTGATGGATCGACCCAAGCGGCTGTTATTACTTAGCCACGAGCTCCGCCAACTCCAACTAGAAGCATACAATGTGCCCTCAATAGAATAAAATTTCTTATTTTCCCCAAAATACATAAATCGTCCATAAAGATTTAATGAAGCTATTAATCATTGCACACGCCGGTATCGTGTCACATGGTAGGTATATTTTTATTAAGTCCTTCATAAACTTTAGCACTGAGACTGAGTTAGCGTTGAAGACGACAGTGGTGATAAGCGAACCAGCCGTAACCGGCGCACGCGCCGAGCGTCGGCCGCAGGGGGCCGAGCGCGCTCACACGCGCCTGTCACGGACGCGTACACACTTATTGAGCACACGCACACAAGCACACAGTACCACTGATAACATTATCACTCGTTTGAACAAGTATTCAATGACGCACAGTTTTGCAGTGTATTTGCTCACGGTGCGGTGCCAACGGAGAATTAGGTGCTTTGTCACATTGCTTAATGTTGCACAACAAATATGCTGCCATAAATTTTCAGGAAATTGTAAATGCTTCCTTTAATAATTTGGTATCGCTTCATTCTTCCAAACTTTTAGCAGGGACTTAGCCGAACTAAGTTCAATAACTAAGTAGGTACTAGAGCCTTGAAGTCACAATTCCAAACCTTGACGCCAACCCTATATTTAACACCAGATTTCTGAAGAAACGGAAATTCTTCCACCATTCCGAG
The DNA here is from genome assembly GCA_947363905.1 of Lithophane semibrunnea. Taxonomy (NCBI): domain Eukaryota; kingdom Metazoa; phylum Arthropoda; class Insecta; order Lepidoptera; family Noctuidae; genus Lithophane; species Lithophane semibrunnea. The sequence goes on along the minus strand of OX376188.1, from coordinate 6,901,667 downwards.
TTCAGTTGCAAAGCAACGTTTTAATTGTAACCGCTATCTCATTAACATGATCTTTTTCTATACAAGTCATACAAGAAGTTAGTTTTCCAAATAAAACGAAACAGGAAACTCATAGAAAATTTTAATCTTGAATTCATCTAAGCGATGGCGAAAGGTGTAGTGTTAGACGTGTTAATTCGTAGGTAGGTGTCTAATCAGTGATCCGGCTAGCCCGGCCACGTGATTAGATAAGTCTACCACGATGTAACCGGCTCTATTGGCCACCCTCATCACTGTCAAGCCACGCGTAGGCATGAAAGTCACAACGCACCTCGAATTTTCCGATGACCTAGCTGATATTATATCTTTATCGGACAGCTAGATATATCTGTCTGGCGGATTTGAATCGGAAATGGAGGCATTATCTGAAATAATAACTTTCAGGCATAAAGGTTGTTTTTACGACGCAATTTCAGCTGCAACATTGATAACTTAAAAATGCCTTTGACACGCCTTGTCATTTTAATCTACGGTTGTAATCGAAGTTAATTTCACGAATGAAAATTATGTAACGTTTGGTACATACCTACTACGACTGTAGTAGTTGATTGTTACCAAGAATGTCCTCCTAGATTAACTCAAGTTATAACTACACTACACCACCCGAACAGGGAATTTACCCCAGAACTTCGCGATGCTAAAGTGCTCTTGCAACAAGACAAGTTTTATCTTCAAACAAAATACTTACATGGCTTTTGTTAGAACACGCTGGAATCACGGTATTCTGAAGAAATAAGCCTACTACTTGTACGTACAAAGATAAAGGTTAGTGTCAAACTTTTGACTGATATCTATCGCGAGTTATTTTTACTAGGTAGTTATTAGGGTCCTTTGTACTTTGCGGGTAGGTTACATGACAGAGCTGCATTCACGTAATTTCCCGTAGCCACAGATATTATAATACTGCGCCGTAGCTAAGTACTTGAGACTATCCACTTTAGACCGCTCTTCAATAAAGTGATATATTAGATCATTTCATAATTTATTAATAATAATAATAGGTACAAGCCTATTTTTGTCCCACTGTACTGCAGGGCAAAGGCCTCTTCTCATATAGAGAAGGCATTGATCACCATTCACCACGCTTGCACAAGTGACGGGTTGGCGATTTCTGTATTATATAATATATAAGTGTAAAGATTTCTTCACGATGTTTTCCTTCACCGATGCCAGTAATGTCCAAAATAAACTCAGAAAGGCAGGTAGGTAGTCATAATTTATTATATTTAGAATATTTTTTTTACAAGTGCATAATAATAATATATTTGATAGAGAGATATTTTTGGACTGTCTAAATCCTCTTGTAAACACTTTTCTTTCCGAGATCTAAGTTCCGCCTATAAATACGTGATAGCCACCACGACACATAAACGCTTTGTTCTTGAAACAATTGTCCTGAAGGCGATTAGTAATGAGATCGTCAATAAGAACCAGTAAGAGGTCGCTTCACACCGACACTGCGATATCAGTCACCTATTGAACCGCGGCCTATCGGACCGGTAATAACTGGACAGCAGCCGCGGCAGGCGGCTTCTGATAACGCTCCCACATACACAAGTCGCTACGTGAGTTTAATGATACAACCCGCTCAAGCCAAACTCACCCTTATTGCATCGGACCTTCGGGACCAAAAAAGTTTAAAAAATCCTTAATTTTCGTAAACAGAAAAATCACGTCACCGTTTCACTCTGAAGGGAAAATTTCGAAAAATGTATGGAGGTATCATGTTCGCGGGGGACTTTTCCTCTTATCAGCGCGTTGTCACTCGTAGACGTTTTATAAGTAGGCGACGCGGGCGCCCGCCATCATTGTCCGTAGCGACCGCGCGGTGACCACATCTAGTTTTTATTTGTTAGAAGTTTCTTAGTGAACAAGTGTTTACGATGTTAGTGTTTCCGGCTTGGAGGTCGGATTTACCCCGGGATGGGTGCAGGGTGCCACGGTGGATGCCTGCCGAGAGGTTCGCTCCCTATTTTGCGAGACCTGTAGCTTTGCCGCCACTTCCACCACAGGTTCGATATTATTTAATTGCAAATATTCAACAGACAAAAAAAAAGTTTTGGCAACAAAACAATACATTTTCATTAAAAAACAAATGTTTTATAATATTTTTTTTTACAGTTGGAAGATGAAGATTCGTCCGGTGGTTCGTCGCCTGAGAGAAATTCTTCAGACACAGTTGACAACGCCGAAGGTGTGTGCCTGTGGCGCGGCTGCGGCGCGCAATTCCCGAGTGTGGCGCGCCTGTCCGCGCACGTCGCTCGCGCTCATGCGCTTGCACATAGAGATGGACTCTTCTATTGCGGATGGAAAGGATGCACGAGGCCACAAAGAGGCTTCAATGCACGGTTAGTATCTGACTTTACATTTAAAACAAGAAAAGAAAATTGGAAATTGTTATACTGAGTACTATTATGGTTACGGAGAATTTTTTCTTATTATTTTTTGTTTTTGTCAACAGGTACAAAATGCTGGTCCACGTACGAACACACACAAACGAACGACCACACACCTGCAACCAGTGCAACAAGAGTTTCTCCAGAGCAGAAAACTTGAAAATTCATCTCAGATCACATTCTGGAGAGAAACCTTACGTTTGTCCTTATGAGGTAATTATTTTGTTCACTTCAAATGTTACGAACACTAAAAAGAATTTAACCGAAAAATACAAGAATTTTCAAACGTTATCTGTTAACAGTAAGTTTTTATTTATGTTTTTATTTTTTCTTAACCAGGGCTGCGGTAAAGCGTATTCAAACTCGAGCGACCGATTCAAGCACACACGCACACATGCAGTCGAGAAACCCTACTGCTGCAAAGTCCCCGGCTGCAACAAGCGTTATACAGATCCGTCCAGTTTGAGGAAACACGTCAAAACCTACAAACATTATACTACAGAGCAAGTCACAAGGCGAGAATCATCAGACGAAGTATACAGCCCCGACACGTTCTCACCTTCAAAGGAAAATAGCTCTTCGTACACTGTTACAGAGCCCACATCACCAACACACGCTAGCAGAGTGTATAACCCATCCGTCAGCTCTCTATCACCGACGCTACCGACATACACATACGCGCCGATGCTGTCAGACTCCGTTCCCACAACAGTGTCCTATGCTCCTATGGATCAAGTCACCTATATCAGGCCTCTTGAGCCTATTTACCCAGTAAGAATACCAACAAGTGAAATGTCTTATATGGAGTATACCCAGATGTACGAGCATGCGTACAGAAACTATTACTCCAGTACTCTTAGCTACCCAACACTGCGATCAAGTATTAGTGAGAAAGTGTTCACATATGAAGACCAACCTCGATTAGAAGAGGTTTCACTAAAAAAAGTGGAGGAGAGTCCCCAGATATACAGGTCAATGGAGGAAGAGATGCCTTTGAACCTTATTTGCTCAAAGCGTCGTGAATACACTTCTATTGAAGAACTAGTCAGACGCACAGACTTACCTTTAGATTTAAGTACTAAGAGTTAATATTTATTTTTAATAAACTTATTTATAAATACTTTTTGATTTTCATTCATTTCCATAGACAATTCGCTGTTGTGCAAAGCTAGGAAGTCTATGATAAATATTAGCACCTGTTTGGTATTATTCATCATATTCAGCACATATTTATCAAAGTGCAAACATTGTAGAGACGTGACGAGACACACAAGTAGATTATTTCCTTATCAGATGATAAAATAAAACTCATGCATTCAAAATATGAGATAGAAACCGTATAGATTTCTATCATCACAATAAGATGATCAACTGTTTCCACAGTTGATCATTGTGTGAGTGAATATTTTTGTCAACCGGAAAAATCGGGTGACTTTCTAATATTGTATTGAGATAGGTCTGATTTAGGTGATATATCTACTATTTATACACGAAAATAACTTTCATTCAACTTTATTCAAAACATTCTCATACACTTATTGATGAAAAAAAAAAATAAAGTACGTAGAAAATAATCTATTTTAGAAAAATAGCTCTAATAATGAGAAGTCAAATCACAAAGTTATCATTTTCGAAACATTTTTGCAATACAAGTAGGTAAGTATTTTAACTTATTAAAAACATGTATCCTAATGTCGAACTGGAGTAATTAAATAATAAATTGAAAAAAAAAAGGAATATAATTATGTTCTGATTATGGAGTATCAAAATATCATCTACACCTTACTGTGCACACATGTTTACGAAATTATGCTCTCAGAAGCTCGAACTTAGCGTTGGGGCAACCATGGTTGCTGGGCGTTTGAGTGCTAAGTAAACTTAAGCCCTGACGAGTCGGGACATGCCTTCAGCGATGGTACCGAGCGCCGCGAGGTCCTTACGAGCAGTGTCCAACAAGTGAGCCATGCCTTTCTGCTGCATCGACAGGAACTGCTTGACGTCTTCTTGTGCACCTATACACGAAGAAAGGTATCAATAAACGTCATGCTTATTTTCTCGTACAGAATAGGGAGAGGTGTGCACCAACATTATGTTAAAGCTCCAAGTAATAGTGCACAAAAATGCAGACTCCGGCTTGCTACTCAACAATCCGTGATGGAAAACCAAACAACACAGTGAAATACGGCTTCAGAGGAATGGAATTCCCTGTTTTCTTCCTGATTAATGATACAAGTCCAAATATTTTTACGGTATCATGTACCACAGTACCACTGCTATGTCCCTATGTTTTGATTTTCGGCGTAATTATATTTTTTTTTTCTAAAGTATGGCCATTTGAAATACCAGACGCATTGCACATAAATAGTTATCCTAGAGGCAAACCTGAAATGTCTCGTGCGTCAATTATAGCACCCATACCCTTTAAACCGAGACAACGCAATGGTGTAAGGCGGCAGAAATATGTACAGTTGAACAAGCTATTTGGTATACAAGCAGATAACTTACAACTAGTTTAAACAATTTTGTGAGTGTTTTCAGTAGTCAAAAATTTTTTGACGTCACTCTCCTAAGCCATAAGGTCAAAAAGTTAAATTACACACACAATCAAAACGAATTTTGGCAGTGTATCGCAAAATGAATATATTTTGCCTGTTTACCAAATAGCTTGTTCGACTGTACAATGGAAGTACTTCCCCGGACTATGCATAGGCTGAATTTCTTATTTTTATGTATGGCATCTCGCAGCTCAACCTAGGATGTTGTCGGATGCTTAACCTTGGACTTTCTTGTGGGTGCCTCAAATTAGGGCCTTCAGTCAGGGCATAAAACCTATAAACTAAGCGACTACACGCTATGGGCACGCCCTGTGGGGTACGGACCTCGGCTTAGGGCGCCGCTGGGGGAAGGCAGCAAGAGCCAGACTGGATCGGATCAAAATTATTTGGGGGCGAATTTAGAGCAAGAGTTAGAGCGGGCTGATTTTTTTATGTGTAGAAAGAATGAAGTAAGTATAAATCACATAATCTTTAACGGCGGGTACTATTATAAAACCTCAGGACACCAAGGCGCTCTATGCCAGAGGTTTATTATCTCCTAGTAGACTCCTAGATAATATGTAAGCAATAATACTTTATTGCTTACATACATATATAAACTCACGCCTTTTGTCCCGTGGGGGTAGGCAGGAACTACACAACACCACCTGCTTCGTTCCTTACATAATTAATATAATAGCTGGTCCTGGCTTAACCGACGAACAATTCAGTTCACTTGAGTAATACTCTAGCAATTTTGTAAAATAGAAGAAAATAAGTTATAGTATCGAGCATCTTACCAGGGTCCAGCTGATAACGTTCATGCGACGCGCCTGCGCTTGCGCTGCGCTGCAGTCGCACCGCACATAGGAGCTCGTTCAGGCGACCCTAAACAAAGAGATAGTTCATTATAGTCGACTTATTAATAGTAAGGAAAGACATAATTTAGGCATAAGTTAGTCACTATATAATATGATTAAAGAGCTTTTTTAACCGACTTCTTCAAAAAGGAGGAGGTTCTCAATTCGTCTGTTTGTTTTTTTTTGTCATATCAGGTCGATTAAGGTAGTTTGGGCGAACCGAGAGGCATCAAACCAGTGTGCAAGAGCCAAGGTCACTCTTTGGAAAAGCTAGTTGACCAAATCCAATCTACTTCAAAATCAAAATTAGAAATGGGTTCCTACAGGGTGTCTTATTATACAGGGTGTTTGGCAGAACGTTGAACATACAAAAATGGTGGATAGGTGGGGTCATCTGCTACTTACTCAGCTCTAATTTATTTGGCCCTGGCCCCCTAGATATTTTTAAAAACAATATTATTGCTTTCTTCTAGTTTCACCACTTTTTTAACTTTAAGTGTAATTTTTATTAAAAATGGGTAAAACAGGCAATATTTTTGTTTTCTTTTTTAATCTTTAATGTTGGCAGATTCTTATAAGATTATTGCTTTATTCAAATGTTAGCTAGAGTTAAGTTATGTTATGAGTCCTCAAACTTACAGAAAGATGTAAAAAATACTTAAATCTTAACTTCAATTTGCATTAAAAAAAAACAAAAAATGATTGAGGAGTTCCAATTCTAGCAAAACATCCCTGTGTGTGACCTTTCTAATGGTATGTAATTTGCTTGTAAAAAACCTTTAAGAGTTATTTCATAATTTTATCAAGTAGGAAATTTTCGACGAAACTCTACCCTTACGGAAAGTGAAATATTTTGCGAAATTTAATACTGCAAGGTTGGTAAAAATTAAATGATCGATTGAAATTATGTAAGTTCTTGAATTAAGTAAAAAGAAAATTGCTGTACCAGTAAGGTACGTTAATGAAACAATTAAATAATTTATTTAATTAATAAATTACAGATGTTCGAATTGACATCACCTGTCGCATAACTTCGAAAGCAGCATTAATTCGATTTATCAAATCTTCTCGACTTTTTACTTCTGTAGTGTAAACTTTTTTTCTAGCTAACATTTGAATAAAGCAATAATCTTATAAGAATCTGCCAACATTAAAGATTAAAAAAGAAAACAAAAATATTGCCTGTTTTACCCATTTTTAATAAAAATTACACTTAAAGTTAAGAAAGTGGTGAAACTAGAAGAAAGCAAAAATATTGTTTTTAAAAATATCCAGGGGGCCAGGGCCAAATAAATTAGGGCTGAGCAAGTAGCAGATGACTCCACCTATCCACCATTCTCGTATGTTCAACGTTCTGCCAAACACCCTGTAGTTTTAAGCAGTAACCATTGTAACTTGAATAACCCATAACAGTCACTACAAAGGTAAGACAAAGGAAAATTTGAATTGACAACTAGTCAAGCGTTTATCACAAAATATCCAAAGACAAAGCGAGTAATTTTTTTTTCTTGTTGAACTGATCAATTGATCAATCGCACCTAAGTTCTAAGCGCTAAAGTGGATGATGTATCGTTAGTGTCATTTCATGTCTATTTCGATCACAATTCCACATCAGTATCACGCATGATTTGTTTAGATACAAAAGTTTAGCAGTGCGTGATAGAGATGTGATAGTATCGTGACACTTCGATACCTGCTTGTCTACCGATCGAGCTCAGTACCGATTATTTAAATGATAAATTAATCATGCGGTCATTGCGGTTTACCCCGCACGTTCACAATGAATCGTAAAAAAATACTAGTTTAAACCAGATTTATCGATTAGATAACAAACACACACACAAACGCCTGTGGGGTGTCTAGCATTTTTTTTATTCTATCCCACTGCTGGGCAAAGGTTTCCCCCATACTTCGCCATGCATCTTTGCCTGCTCCCTTTTCCGGCCAATCAGTCCAGAAAGAGTCTAGGTCGTCGCGCCAGCGACCTTAGGCCTGCCTCGGTGAAGACGCTGGTCGTCACTGCGTGTCGACAGTGGCCCATCTATCATGATGCATCCTGTACGTGTGGTCCGCCCAGTCCCATTTCAGCCGCACGGTCTTATCGCCAACATCGACAATGCCTTTCTTCGACCGTATTACTGTTGCGAATTCGATCCGTTAGTTTTATATTCCAAAGTTTAGGAGAGAGCGGATCAACCTTGTCTAACAATAGGTAGTAAAAATAATTAATTACCAGCATTATTGAACATTATAAAATACTAGCTTCCGCCCGCGGCTTTGCCCGCGTGGTATGTGTAGTTAGGATAAAGTGCTGTCAACGGCTAGGTAACGTAAGGTATCATTTTTAGAGATTTGAGATCATCTTTTTATCAGATATCTCTGTCTGGGCAAGTCTACCCCGCTAGCAACGTACGTTGCTGAATTTGCTGAATGAGCCGCTTATGAGCCGTCGTCGAATGTCCGTGGCAAAAAGAGAGAAAAATAAGCCAGTTATTTTTTGACAGCAAGGCAATGACCTTTTTTAAAGAAGTTATGTAATTCAAACGTTGTTCATAGCCCAGAAGTCACTATGGAAACGTATAAATATAATTGCGTTGCTTTCCATAATCATTGTATATGTACAAAATGATAAATGAAAATTTATTGTTTTGTCAGTGCTATTTGACAAACTTATGTACATAGATTCTAATCAGTTTCATAGCATACACTGCCATGTAAAGTCATTAAACAAAAGAACAATGATTTGAGAGATGTGAATTACATTTTAAAGATTCATCAAGGATTTGTGACACTTATAACAATGAACATAACATCACGCTTTGTTTCCCCGAAGGGTTTTGGTACTATAAAGCCTTTTCCTGGCTTTATAGTACCAAAACAACAAGAACTGATTAAAGGCGCAACAAAGGGTTAATCATTATTTTCATCCTCCCCATGATCATCTAAATACGGCTTGTCCACTTTGAAATGACGCGCCCCACTACCTATACGCGCTCTACTACTAATTTGGTAGTGGGGCTTATACTCTTTTATTCGGACCCTAGTGTTCACCTCTTCACAAAATTCTTGGAAGAACTCTTTATTTGAATGCTAGCCTAAAGGGCGTTTTTTAAAACGCAATTGGCTAATTCTTGAGTTACAATGGAATATTTTAAACAGGTTTTGTCGTATAAAAAGATTGGGTTATCGTCTGCTTCAAAAATTTTCCTCAATGGGTTCTATAAATAGGCATCTCTTATTTCATGCAAGTTGTTCAAATTGTGTTTCCCATAAGGAAACACAATTTGAACAACTTGCAACATGTTTTTTTTTTTGCTAGATACGTATTGGGTGTTGCCAGCAACAGTAAAGATGTTGTTGCAACAATGATACGAAGTTTTGTTTCCTACGAATACGGGGTTTAAGGATTATGATGAAATGCATAAGGTCCCATTTTAATAAGGTCAGTCTTATGAATCATCTTGCAAGAAAAAATATAAACGTTATTATCAAATTTTACTGATAATTTACCATTATGATTTAATTTCGATATTTCTAAACCCCCAATCCCGAAACAAAATGCGTTGTTAATGACCAAGCAAAAAAGAGCCAATTTTACTTGTTTAAAAATAAAAGAGATTTGACATCACTGATACCTGAAGATAGTACCCATATCTTGGTTACACTCGTTATCTGCATGATAATCAAACCATTTATTTTTGATCCAAAGTTACATTCTAAACCAGTAATATCTAGTACTAAAGGCATTTCATAAGACTTATAAAGATATATAATGACTCAAAGATAGGAGAAATAATTGTCATTTTATAGCACAAGAAAACAGAACTATTTTCATTATTATGAATGCTTTTGCTTTATTAAAATACTCATAAATCGAACAACGACTTGTTAAATTGTGGCTAAAAAATCGCGTTAGGTAACAACACGTAATTACGCCACTGTTGTTCTTTGCTGGTGTTAATTTTTAGTTTATCAACAACAGCGTAACACCGATATATCTACTTGTTATAACACTGTCTGGTGTCTGGAGATAAGGCGATAGTCACTGATAAGCGACCACGCGTAGGGCGAGTGCTCTAAGCATTCGGCCAGACAAGGTCGTTCTATCGTTCTATAAGTACTCAAATTAACTTTGCACAGTGCTGGCTTATCAGAATACCGTCTGATCCCGTGTGATAAGTAACATGTGCTGGCTAAGTACCGAACGTGTAGATGGGAAATAGATATGTATATAATCACATGGAAAACCAATGTTACTTTATGTGGTGTGGAATTCATGCTTCCAGCGCCTCTTTGTGTACCACGTTTCGAATATACCGGAATATTTCGTTTGGTGGTAGCTGTCTAGCTACCACCATCTTATCTAAGTCTGTCACCATAGCAACAATGTTAACAGCACTGTTGTGTTTCGGCAGTTAGAGGTAAGATAGCCAGTGCCTCTGTGGACTCTGTGGTTGAGGATTCCGGGTGAAGCTCGGTTCCACCGTCGGCCTGATTATCACTTAAAATCTGGTGAGATGCAGGCCAAGTGGTTCCCCGTTGCGAATAACAAAAAATCAGGTAGAATTTAACTCAAAAAAGAGACTCAACATCAAATTATAATTCACTAGAAATTAGAATAGGACTTCAGAGCTATAACTCAGAGTGAAGAAATAAAAAAAATCGAGACGAGCAAAAACAAAAAAGTCTGAAAGAACGCTAAGCGAAAACGAAGTAAGACGACGGGCGGGCGATGCTTTGCGACGCCTTAAGTCGGGGGCCGAGGGCAGCCGCCCGACGACCCGATTACCGAGAAGAGCCGAACTGTGAAACCGCGGGGCACAGCTAGTAGGTAAATATGTATCGATTTTTAGAAAATTACCTTCTCAGGACTCTTATCAAACTAGTTCAGAGTTACGACCTCGTCTATTAGATACGAATAACAAATCTTCTAAGCCTACCAGTCCTACCACACAAGTATAGGCCAAACAGAACAGCCGATCTTGCGTTAGTTAGTTTGGCCTGATCGATACGTGCACAATCGCATATACACGAATCAATTTCATGAGTTGGAACGATTTATTGCAATTATTTTTCGCTCTAGCCGCCATTTGCGCCTACTCAACGCCATCCGAAATATTAATTTCGGATTTGTGTTAGATTTCAACGGTGGTTGTGACAAAAATGTACATGTAACTTAGAACCTTGTCATCAAACGATGCAAAGGGCGACTTAAAAAGTCGCGTCAACCATTTAATAATACTCAAGTGATACAATAGATTATTGAATCCCGAACGTAACAAAGAATTGAACTAGTGCTCCCGAGCACAGCGAGGGCGTTCAACACCTGAGCGAAGCGAGGGAGGTAAGACTAGAATCCTAAGTGCAGCGAGGGATTCATGCTCGGCCAAGAGGAGGACACCTTTATCCCCGATAACCCAGCAAAATAAGTTAAGGCAAAATATGTGTAAAAATTCCTAGTGAAAATGTATCACCGGAATTATCTTTATTAAGGCAGTAGAAATACTGTGTGAAAAGTCCATTGGGATAACGTGTTTTCGCAGAAAATATTTTCCTGAGCTACAAGGAGAATATTCTGCTTTTCATACCTTTTGTGAGCGAGGTAATAAAAGGCAATTCTATTCTCGAATGACTTTTTCATCCGTTTTTTTTTTCAAATTTAAATTCACATTAATGACCTGAGTGTTACAATTAAATTCAGTAAGTACGATATTATTACCCGGCTAGTCCCCAGGGCTATTATGGCTTACTTTAGGTTAGGTTAATCTACACATATAATAAATCTGTAGACGAGGCGTTTCTGAACAATGAAAAAAAAAAAAAAAAAAGTTGGTGGGGTGTCCAAGAATAACCAACAGCAACACAACCATTTCTATCATTTTTGGAATTTTTGTCTGTTTGTCCGTCTGTTTGTATGTTCTTTAGTTTGATTGTTCTACTATCACGTAAAAAGTACGAAATCAATATGGTTAACTTTTACACTCAAATATTGTGTGTAACTCGATGTTTCATTTAGTTTTTGTTTCATCGCAATCGCTTCAAAATATCAAAAGATATATGAATTTAAAGTGTTCAAGAAGGAATTTTCATTACGTAATGTACATACACGTAATGTACATACACGTAACGACATCTAATGACGCGAAATGATACTTACTACTTAATTACTAGGTTTGTGAAATCGTGTGATATAATTATATATGATCGTCATTTTCTTTGCGCGGAAACTTAACGCGAGACATTGTGTATAGAATATAACTCTAAAGTTAGGTTAATTAAAATTTTCCAGATGCGTTGTTTATTTATTAGTTTAGTATTAGTGCGATAGGTGGCGTACCTATCTTTCAAATCATGATAATCATGAAAGAATAGTGACAAATGTTAATTTCTTAAAAAATATAGGTATTTAATCTTTAATTTTACACTTTTCTACATACATAGCTTATTTAGCTTACAGAGTGTTCGAACGTTTTCCCATATATTTTGACAGTATCACTTCGTGCTCGATAGATGGCGTTGTTCATTTATTGTCATTTTCTGAATCGCGGTGTTAAGAGTCTCCGTCGAAGAATGACCTTCACCCAGATATTCCAAATATTTTTTAGAGCAGGTATCTTTGTTTTTGACTTCTATAATGTCGATAATAATATAATAATAAATAATAAATTGTTGGTTGGGTTGTCATTCGTTGAAAGTATTGTTCGGATTGGTTTTGATTTGGTATTTTGATTGGTTTCGTTCATTTGGTTCAATTTCAAATTAAGAAGTCAAGAAACGAGTCGTTACAGATCGATTCCAACTTAATGGCGGCTTGGAAGTTAGCTTTTAGCTGCGCAGTACCCCACCACTCACCCCGCTGTCACATGAAGTTGTTACTGCGCAGCGACTCGACTCATGTTCCGAGCCGCGATTAAGTTTGAATCGAACTGTACTTTACTTCGTAATTTGTTGGTATGATTCGTGACCGCCGCTCATTCGATTCGATCGTTGTTGGAGTGTGTTATAGTTGATTTGATTCGTTCGACTATTGGACAGCAATAAATACACAAATATTGGCACATGTTTCTGGGGAAAGTCAACAATATACATCAATAAATACGGTTACCGAAGAAGTCGATGCCACACACTATCCAGTAGAGTTCCTAGAATCCCTTAACACACCCGGTCTTTCAGCACACAAAATTTGTTTAAAAGTCGGAGTGCCAATAGCTCTTCTCAGAAATTTAAGTCCTCCCAAACTTTGCAACGGCACTCGGCTCATAGTCACCAATCTCCAACAAAACGTCATCGAAGCCGAAATCTTAACAGGTTGCGGCTCCGGTGATGTTGTTTTTATTCGAAGAATTCCTCTCATTCCCAATAATTTCCCGTTTAGTTTTAAGCGTGTGCAATTCCCCGTCAGCCTATGTTACGCCATGACCATTAACAAAGCTCAGGGCCAGACATTATCCGTTGCGGGGGTGGATCTTAGTATTGGTTGCTTTTCCCACGGCCAACTTTATGTAGCTCTTTCGCGTGTGAGCAACCCTAGCAACTTTTTTGTGTACGCTCCAGGTGGTTCCACCGCTAATATTGTATATAGAGAAGCATTTTCCTAAATAAAAACACAAGTTTTTTGGCAGTTTCTTACTAGGAAAAATCACCAGGCCTGGTCGAAAGATTCCCCCTTTTTAAATGAAGGTACAACTTTTCTAAGCGACATAATTATTGTTTTCCGACATCCATGCGAACGAAGTCGCGGGCACAGCTAGTATGAAATATAATTTAAAATTATCAAGCAGGTGGAGCGAAAAATACATTATACCTACATCGATTGTACGGCAAGTACAGAGTTTAATGTATCAAAGTCCAAAAGTGATTATGATTTTCGTAAGGTGACAGTACTTTAGACTTACATTGTAAAGCGGCGGCACGGCAAGCTGTGACGTCAGCTCATGCAGGCGCGCCCGGGCAGCTTCTTCTTCGGGACCCATTGCGGCCCCCACACGACCCACAACCTCTCGTCGGGCTACCACCTGCGATATACATACAAATGTTACTTTAAAGGCACAGGCTGTTAACCAACTATAAGGTCAAGAAACTTGATTCGTAAGCAAATTGACTAGGTATTCACTTACATTGTTCATTAAATCAAATCACAATTTTCGGTTGTATGGGATGGCTTATGATATTGACGTACTCGTAGTAAGTCCTATCTGCTCAATAACCGAGTTCCCGACTGTACAGTCACGGACTTTAATTGATGAGCCACCTGGCACTGTTCGTATTTTAGCCGTGTAATGCAAATCGGGTTTATTCGGTTCCCGACACGTAAAGTCATATGTCTTCGTATTAGAAGAAGAAAATTATATTTCATATCTTTACCGGTTGGCTAACCTGAGAGCCAGAACTACACACTTGACAGCAGAGTGACTACCCAGAGTCAACCAATTGCAGGTCTAGCAACGATTTGTTATACACGATTTATTTGTTATACACGGTTTATAACGATTGTTTATCGTTGCTAGGTTACTGTTGCGATAGTAAATAAACATAGACTGTACATAAACATCTTACAGGTCTGCTTGCGCAACGCGTGCACACTCAGCTATTTCACGACAGTATCTGAAGCCATGTCAGAGGCCCTTGGGCTGTTTTAAAACTCTGACACCAGGCTAGTCACTAACCATACGGAACAGATGAAGAAGCTCAGCTATACATATTTGAATACAGGAGTTTTGGGAACAAACAAACTCAATGTCGTACACACGACCACACATCAAGCTATATATAATATTTCCAGTATAAGCTGACTTCGCATTGTTACGGAAATCTTATACATGACAAAGTACAAATTCCAATGTTACCGAAAATGGCGGACCATTTTTACAAACTGTCGATTAAAAATCTATAGACTACATAATACGAAGGAAGATAGTTGATTACCTAATCAACAAAGTTTTCTGATCTTTTTTTAAGTATTTTGGATTTGTATAGAGGTGTTAGTCAATAATTTTGTAATCATGGTAATTCAAAATAGGCAAGTAATTCCACGGTTGTAATAACACTATAAGATCTCAACATCACGCGTTCATATTTCCGAAGATAGACGATGATTCCCGAAGCGCATACTCTTGTCGGGATTTCTGTAAACACAGTGGCAGTGGGCCCTCGTACCTGCAGCAAGGTGTGCCTGCGCGCGTGCAGGCGCGCGGCCAGCTGCGCCAGGCGCGCGCTGGCGGCGGCGCGGCGCGTGCGCAGCTCGGCCAGCTCGCCCGCCGCGCGCTGCAGCCACTGCGCCTGCAGCTTGCCCTGCTCCGACTGGCAGCGGCTGCGGAACTTTATCTACACAGAGAACGGGATTAAAAACCGATGATTGAAGCTGACTCAAAAACTAATGTCATCATTATCTTCTGCCTAGTCTTTTCTCAATTATGTTGGGGCCGGCTTCCAGTCTAACTGGATGTAGCTGTATTTTACATGGAGCGACTGCCTATCCGCCCTCCACAACCCGGTTACTAGGTAATACGATAACCCTTGGCATGACTGGTTGTCAGACTTTCGGGTTTCTGACGACCCGTAACAACTGTCAACTCAAAAACTAATGTATTTTTATTATTTTGTCCTTGTCAAATTTATTGTACCTACCTAGATTATAAGTGAACGGTGTGTTCTCCTATGATTGGAAACGCACACTTATATTAGTTCGATTCTTTTATACTTATGTTATTGTGTAGCCTCTGTTGGAGATCCAATTAATAAAGTACATACTACTCAAACAAAATTAATAAAATTGGTGAGACCATAAACGCTGGTGTGTCCTACCAAATGAAAAAGAATTATATAAATCGGTGCAGCAATCATTGAGAAATCGGTGTACATAAATGAAAAGAAAACATCGTCGCATGCATAACCCCCCCCTTTTTACGAAGTCGGTTAAAAACGTATCACATTACTCATTTTCAGCCTCAACTTACTCTTTATGAGCGTACTCAAAATGTTGCATTACTGCAACTTTATCTCTGCTATAATAAAATTAATTTAAATTTATTTTGTTAGAAGGATAATGGCGCAATTTCATTAGTCGATAGGGCCCGCATCCGGGTGCGAGAGATTTCTGGAACATGTGCCACAGGGTCTGCATTCGGGGAACCGAAAAAGTATTTGATTCACGACCCGCAAGCTGTATATCGACCGATGAATTTCATTGGTCGTTAACTCGTTCGGTAACAACCAATAAAAGTTAACAAGTCGATACGTGTTCGTCACCGTCTGCAGGGATTCCCCGCTTGCTTTATACCGATATTGATATCGACCAATGAAATTCATCGGTGGATATACAGCATGTTTGTTTTTTTATTTATAACTAGCTGAGCAGCTTCGCCCGCGTGGATGTCGGTAATTATATAATAAAACCTTACTCGAGAACCACTCTATCCATTGGTGAAAAATCAGTACAGAAGTTTTTGAGTTTGTCGCGAACAGACAGACAGACGCGGTGGAGAACTTTGTTTCATACTATGTAGTGATAGTTACCTCGGAAAATCCAATAATAGGCACGGGTATGTAGTTTTCGGAGTCAGGATTATCAGCCTGCGCTTGCTTCCATAGTCGCATGTCCATACCTGAAACAAAAGTAATACTGAAAAACCACAAAGCTTTGCATAGCGATCGCTAAAGAGAGCATACAACCATCTGAAGCATTGTTTCCAAAAGACGTTATCTCCACGTCAAACAAATATCAACTTCAAACACGTGTAAATTAAGTTGATTTTAGAATGACAATGTTAAATTCATTTACTGAAAAAAACTGAGACAGCGCACAGCCAAAGCTGCCAGCTGAGTCTAGCTGGAACCTTGAAAATTTGTTCAATAGTTCCATATATACTGAAAGTGACGACTAGGAAGAATTTTTGAAAATCATTCCCTAAGGACTTCAATAAAAAAAATCAACTTTGTATGGAAGTTAGTCACTATTGCCGATGGGAAATCCCTTCGGGCACACGGCTTGTGTCATAATAATATTGAAGTTGTACCGGAAAATAGACTTTATAGCTGACGACGATAGAGACGCTTAATGATGCCGAGAGTCACTAGTTCATTTCGTTATTTTGTACTAGAACATAATGAACTGTCTGGATAATAATATATTGAAGGTCAAAGTTCCAAATCTTTCTGACGTTTTTTTACGAAAATAAGTTTTAAATATTATTATAACTTAACTCCATCGCACCCTGCACCGTTGCATGCATTCATAGACAAAATGTTTTACGGGCGTTATACTCAGCGCTACCGTAAATAGCGATTTTTCACACTAAAAATAAAATTAGTTTCCCAGGAAATATTTTGATGGTATGTTACTTAATTTGATGTACATAATGCTAGTTGACGGCTATTTGATGGGTTACACCCTGTATGTTTGTTTTAAAGAAGTTTTTACCTGGCGGCGCAGTCTGCAGGTACTGCGCCAACATCTGCGGCGACGGCGCGGTGACGGCGGACACGGAGGCGCAGCCGGCGCCGCCCAGCGCCGTCCGCGCGCCGCCCGCGCTGAGGAACGCGCCCAGCTCGGCCGCAGAGATGTGCGTGCCGCCCGCGCCCTTGTCCACTACGTATATCACCACCTGTGTACACGATACAAGTGAAAACTTACGACTGGAGCCGAGTATATGCAAATTAGCGCCGAATATACACGATTCAGCGTCACCGACCGGAGCGTGACGGTTCAGATTTGTTCACTGTCCAGAGAGACCAAAGAGCGCCTAAAAAAAATTTCTCTTCAAGAACACACAAGAACACCTCTAAAGGAGTACATACAGGAGCACATGTACTAGCACACTCAAAGTTATTTCGGCGCGTGGCTAAAATCAGTACTAACGCCGCCATCTTGTTTTATGAATACATTTCAAGTTACATTTCACAAAACACTTCGTTCGCACAGCGTCCTTCAAGCCCCAAAAGATCGTTGTAGCAGTGTACAGGTACACATCTAGTTTTGTGGGCTCTTTTGGCACATTTCTCTTGAGAATGAATGAATGATCTCTTTATTTGTTAAAATATACCAAAATGTTTTAGTCGATATGTGTATAGAGGGTAAGACTTACGGCCAGTTTAGTTACTGTAACTTTTGATGAAGAAACTGGCCGCTAATAAGTGATAGACTTAATCGTAGCACACACCTGAGTCTTGTTGTCGGAGACAGCTTTAACACATTCTATATTGACGGCCAAATTAGGTTTATTTCCTAACAAACTATGCAGCGACGTAGTCAAGGCTTGCTGGTTGTTTCTAGAAAAAAATAACGTTTTGTCAGGTTAGTATTCGTTTTTGTCTCTGATTACAGGGAGAACATTAAAACTATGAGAAGTATTAAAAATGGAACACGAAATAAAATAAAAAATACATCCAATCAAGGAGGTTTAAAAAAAATAAACTAAGGCGGGTTAATTTTAAGTTAAATGTGTATTATTCTTTCATACAGGTATATTACTTGAACACTTTCAAATAATAATGTAGAAGTGATAGCCGGCACCCTAATTGCGTATTGCTCGAGCGGTCAAAATTAGAATCATTTTCAGACAAATGTCTAATCCAAGGATTCTTAAGCTCGAAAAAAAATTCTGCTCAACAACGTAACTTACGAATTAATGGATTTGAACTTATGATTAATGGATTAGAACTTATGAATTAATGGATTAGACATTTATTTAGATTTATGATTTATGATGACCGATTCCAATTCTCATTGCTCGTGTATTAAGCAATTAGGGTGCTGGAAAACGACTCAATATTTTAAAAAGCTGCATGTAAACACATACTTGATATCCTGTTCAGACTTGTTAAACAACATAGCGACATGTCCGTCTTTGTCCTCGCGGCCTCCGAGCCGAGAGTACCCCACCGCTTTGAACCTGCAAAGCGGGTTCTGTTCGTTCAGCTCCAAAGGAGGCGCGGTACGACTGTAGTAGGCTTGTCCTGCAAAAGTAATTAAGTACAGGATTAAACTCATGTCTGAAATAAATAATTTGAATTTGAATTGAATTTAAATTGATGAAATAACTACAAAGTTGAGCCTGAAAACCTTAGGAAGTTTTTCAAAACATTTGGTCTAACTATTCATTATCATCATTGACCATGATACTTTAAAAAGGGAAAAAAAAAAGCAGAAGACTTAACGTGCGTTTGCACTGGCGAAACATTCACAACAAAACATGTTGAAATCTCTAGTTCCTGTCAAAAATTGTATGGAACATTGACAGAAAATAGAGATTTAAACATATTTTGTCGTAAATGTTTCGCCAGTCCAAACGCATGGTAAGGACCACACATCATAACAATGGAAGACTGAAATGGTGACACAGCACACTCAAGGCACGTCGTGACATGAGTAATAGAGACGACGCTCCATAAACCCGAACTTTTTCTAAAACTGGATGGGCCATATTAACGGCCTATTCCAGTACTATGCGAACGCCTCATTTTAGTATTTGTTGAATTTAATTAGAAGACCAAAACAATAAAAGCTCATATTGGTGAATAATTTTATTAGACTTACCAGTGCCCCACTGTGCTTGTATGAGATTCCATTTGGCAAGCACTTGGTCTCTCTCATCCCCAAACACGCAACAGTTGAACACTGCTGCTACCAGCGCCTCGTGAGCAGATGATGGGCCCTGTGGCTGTTGTTGCTGTTGTTGTTGCTGCTGCTGCCAACAAAGCAGGATTCATATGATGAATTCTCCCACTCGCCCATTAAATTCTCAAAGTCTTGAGTAACAAATTACACTCAGGGGTCCAACAATCACATATTATGGTTAAGGAGAATGGACTATGGGTAAATATTTTATCATTCAAATGAATACCTGTCCAAACTGTGGTGCTGATCCAAAAACATTGCCAAAACCAGTGAATCCAGTGTTTGGTTTAGTTCCAAATGATTGTCCAAAATTGCCAGTAGCACCAAATGGACTGCCAAATGTATTGGCACCAAGAGTGTTAGTACCAAATGTTGGTGCAGCACTACCAAATGTTGGTGCGCCGAATGCTGGTGTAGCACCAAATGTGTTGGCGCCAAATGATGTATTGCCAAAACCTGAAGAAAAAATTAATTGGTCAATGTCAAAAATTTTACTTGCACAATAAATTCTTGCAAGTGTACATTCTGCATCAGATAGTACCTGTTGTAGGTTTAGCTGGAGTGGCACCGAAACCAGTCCCACCAAATAAAGAGGGTGCTGTAGCAGCAGGGGCAGTCCCAAGCGCTCCAAATGGTGCAGCTGTGACATAAAACAAAACAATCAATATTTTTTTAAGCTTGCAATTTCATTTTCTGTTCATTTATAATCAAGCTAGCATACCAATCAAAACAGCTCAATATTCTGAATTTGAAATGGATAATATAAATAGAAACCTCCTCATTTTTGGCAGTCGGTTAAAAAATAATTGAAACTGATATTGTAATAGGTTTCAATATCTATTTTGAAAATTAAAGCCAAGTCCAATTACTCCAAAGTCTCATTCAGCCATAATAGTATTGTGCTCTCTCCAAACAAACCCAGTACTTGGTTAGTTGTTACTATTGGCATAAGTATTTGGATACCGCCGTGTAAAAGGCCTCTTCAGAGTCACAGCTGTTCATTGATTTAGTTACCTGTACTCGTTGCTGGTGCACCAAATGAGCCAAAACCTGTAGAGGTGGCAGGAGCTCCAAAACCACCAAATCCAGTAGTAGTAGTTGTTGTTGTTGCTCCCCCAAAGGAAAAGGTTGCTGAAACATACCACAGGCTGGTTAGTACCTCATTTTAGAGTTAAGTAAATAAGTAGTTGAGACATAAATGCTTACTTAAATAGGCAAGGTGAGGTTCACAATTAATTATTCATAGTGGCAGACGGCAGTGGCATTTCTCATGTACAACTTGCATTTGATGATAATTTTATTAGTAAATCATATTTTCTGATAAGCAATTACCATCTAAAAAGTTATACAATGAACTTACGTTTTGCTGCAGCGCCGAAGGCTGAACTTTGAGTACTTGGAGTTCCAAATGAAAAAGCCATTCTGTTATTTGTAATTATTTTTATCCAAACGGCTGAAGGAACTCAATGCATTACGCAAAGTTTGTAATAATAACTGTATTTCGAACACACAACCTGGAAATAATTTGTAAACAAAAATTAACAAATGTGAGGTTATTTTTACGCTGCCAAGTGCCAAGTAAACATTCAAACAATTTGACAGTTTTTGAATACATTCGTTCAATCGTTCAATTAAAAATAAAATTGACATTGAGAATTTGACATTACTGAAACGTTTCGTTACGTGCTTTTCTCTATGTACGTTTCATTATTATACATTTAAGTTTCATTATTATACATTTGATACAGTCATAGGCAAGCGTATGATTTCTTCCTTTTAGGGCCGCGATGGACACGCTCGACCAATGGGGTCAAACTAAGGGGTCACCTGGGTCGGTTGCTATTTTTTGCACCTTTAGCAAACATGTCGACAGCTGAGTTCAATATAGTGCTCTGTGGCTGAGTTGCTAGCGGCTGGGACGTAACATTGCTTTTGGGTCTAAGGGTGCCAACCCGCTAACCCAGCCAAACAGTTAGTACCTATATCTGAAACTTAGACCATTATCTCGAGAATAAATAGACAAAGGTTTGAACAGTGTAGTAGACCCTATTGACGATACCTAATCTAAGGTATAGTTACACTAGTGTTAATTTCGTATTTTGGCTGTGAATTTGGGTTGTTGAGGTCCCAGCCCAGATAGGTTTGAGCTAGAGATGTAAAGAACTCGAGTCTTTTGAGTCCTAAATTTTAGGCTCACCTGACAAATTGCACAGCTCGACTCGTTACAACAACACCCCCAGACTAGAACACTTAAGTCTACATAGAGACTCGAGCGCAACATGGCGCTCAGGTCTTGATTCGAGCTCGAGTCGTTTCACGCGACGAGTCGCGCTCAAGTTCTTTTCCATTTGGAGTTCCTTTATAAATAAATAGGGAATAAATTTTTTATTCCAATAACAATAGATAGTAACCACAGAAGTAAAAACGTAAGTTAAGTAAATACTCGTAAAATAACAAACAATAAAAATTAATCCGTACTGACATAATAAATAGTGTCACGTCTTTATCCCTCTTGGGGTACACACAGAACCTAATAATGCCATGCCTAAAGGTCACATTAGTATGTTGCCACATGAACTATGTCTATGTATTTTTAAATAAATCAACCTTGATACGCACAAGACTCGATACACTCGAGCTCTTTTTAGACTCGAGTTCTTTTTGAGACGTGAGCTTGTTTTTAAGACTCGAGCTCTTTTTGAAATACGAGTTCTATTTTGGCGCTCGAGTTTTCTAGAAAGGACTGCAGATCGGCTCGACTCAAGGCTCTGAGTTTTGTTAGTACACCGAGTCTTGTAAAATTGAGCCGAGTCTATCGAATTAAGACTCAAAGACTCGAGTTCTTTACATCTCTAGTTTGAGCTGGTTGAGATAGGGTTGAGCACATGCACATCAACCATCTATCGTGTAGGTGTAGTATACCTACACGATAGAAGGCACGCATCTTCTGTACTGTGCAGTATTTACTCACAACCATTCGACAGTACCTAATGAACTCATGACTATCAATCTTGCGCTAGCAGAACACAATAAAGTACCTACATTGCTTCCGCGGTCTGTCCAAGACCGAAGGTGAGGCCTTTAGAGCGTGGACAGCAAGGATTGTAATGATGACCAAGCTTGGAGGCCGAGAGCGTAGCCAAGCTAAATTCTAGGCCATCATAGCGTGGCCAGCAACGCAGTCATAGCGCATCAAGATTTGTAGGTACCTACCTATAGTGCTTTACTCAAACAATGGGAGTAATTGAAATAAAACCAGCTTAGTTTATAACTCGTTCTCCAGGTCATGGTCTAACCATGTTCTAAATTCATCGAAATCCGTTCAGCCGTTTCATCGTCAAAGCGTAACAAACAAACTCACTTTCGCATTTATAATATACCGGGGCGCAGCTAGTTCTGAATAAAATCTTTTTGCATCTGACTTTTTTTGAAACTTATCTTGACAATAATGGATTTTCAAAGGAAGTGGTGGAAACTCATCCGCTGAGCTCTTCCGCAATGAAATTCCATACAACCAAACAACTTTGCTAGCGCCTATTCAACTATTGCGGATAATTCGACTTGCACATTTAAGGTGGTTGCAAAAAATAATTAAGTAAGTACCTACTACCACATACAAGCATTTTTGAGTAGGTACTTAAAATTATTAACTACTAGCTGCGCCCCGCGGTTTCACCCGCGTAATCGCAAATCCATTCAGCCGTTTTTGCCTGATTGAGTAACAAACATCCAAACACACAAACTTTCACATTTATAATATTAGTAGGATACGTAGTGTTTGTGGTAAATAAATAAATAAATACTGGTATTCAGCTGCATCCGGTTAGACTGGAAGCCGACTCCAACATAGTTGGGAAAAGGCTAGGCAGATTGATTGACGTAGTGTTTGTGGCACCCGCTGTTTGTCTTTCTTTTGTTACAAATTAGAATTTCATTGCTTAGACTTAGACCATTGGCATATTGGTCTGCATGAGGTACCTATGTAGGTATTGGTCTGTATCACAACCTAGTAGAAACTAAAAATGTATTTGAATTTGAGTCCCTTTGAGTCCGCTGTGGCTGTTTACAAATCCGAAAGCTGAAAATGGGCGTGTGACCAAAGTGTACCTACCCGGGAAAACATGGGGATCGTGCGCGTAGCTGACGTTGTGGGCGAAACGCTGAAGAGGCCCGCTAGAAAGGTAGCTGTACAGAGGGCCTAGAAAAGTGACAATCGCTTCGAAAGCATTTTGTATTTCTACAGCGACTTTCAACAGGATTGACATTATGCTTTAAGATCACAATTCTATCTAGGGTATGCAAGCTTTTCGATAGCCTATGTCAGTCCTATACATTTTTGCCTTTTCCATCATCGTTATCGCTGATAGAATGTCACTTTGTCAAGGGCCTCTGGAAGAGCTCCAATACCTGTGCTGTGACTGTGCACTGTGCAGCATCGCTACAAGGCAAGGGCACGGTGGGGATGGTAGGTATTGCGACCTTTTTTATATTTGGTTTTTACTTTTTTTACATTTTGTCAGTTGTGTCAGCTATTCGGTTTCGGTAATGATCTCAATGAAAATATTTTAAAACTTTTTTTACAGAGGTACCAAGAAGTACCTACTACCTGCAGCTACAGACCTGCAGCTGCTGTAACAGCGGTTGTGTTATCAAAATAATAACGAATGAAAATGATAACAATATCCGCGATTTCCTAATTGCACATAAAATAACACTTGCAAACAATCTTTGAAAAACGTGTTTTGACATTAGTTCCGTCCCACCGATTTCAATGATTGAATCGGTTTCTTTTTTTCTGTTTCCGATAAAATCACCTCACAAAACGAAAGTAACGTATTAATTAAACTAGCATTATTTTCGAATGTTGAACAGAAGTTTAGAATAACCTTATCGTTTGCCATTGCAGAATGAAAATATGATGAAAATAGTCGACAGACGACACCTAACCTAAAAACTATTAATATTTTTGTATACAAATAAAATGAAAGATAAAACAATCATAAATAGCTATTTTATTGCATATCACATCACCACTTAACCACTATCTCCAAATTCAATGTGAACTGAACATTGTTTCCTTGGTGGTAACACATTGCACATCACAGATCAGATGGAACATTCCAGAGGAAAATAAAATTTGCTTACATCATTTTACTTTGTTATTTTTGTAAGTATACAATATTTAAAGAACACATTTAACAGCAAAAATGAGATAGAATTATAATTATGCAATAAACAAATCGGAGTTATGTCTTCGCCTCCCAGGGAATCCGTTATTTCTTCGCTCCAGGAGGCTGTAGTGGCTGGCCACGTTCTTTTCCTCGAAGTTTTAATCCAATTGCCCTTTCTATCTTACCAAGAACAATGTTATTTGGAATGCCACGACCGGCCTCGTAATCATTAACAATTTGAGGTTTCTCGCATATTTTAGTTGCCAGATCTTTTTGACTCATGCCTTTAGACTGTCTTCCTTGCATTATAAGCTTTCCCAAGTCAAGGGTTACTTTTTCGTGACGCAATTCTTCAGTCTCTCTGTCGAGTTTAGCCGTGTTTTTAGTGGTAACGTGTTGTTTATTGGTTCCAGCTCCATATTTTTGTTGAGTATCAACTGGTAAGCCTTGACGGCGTGCCGCATTTACTGCTTGTTCAGTCTTCAGAGCTGATGCCTTTGGTGGTTTTTTACGGAGAATCGTGACTGTATCCCAGTCGGACATTTTTACGCAGCTGATACCACAATAATCACAATAAAATTACTGATTACGAAAAATTTTCTGCTTACTTCGTGCGTGCCGTGCTGTACTTAGTAGGGCAGCTTATTCAATAATAAGGTTGTCATCGACATCGATGTTTGTTATGAAACCGATTTCAATCGATTTTTTGTAAAATTTAGTAAGTTTTGTTTATTCCTCTAAAGTCTAAAGTTGATTAAATTGAGTTTTAGGCTATGTTTATTATATAAATAATAGATATACTAGTGCTTAGATTTCACAAGAAATCAATATTTAAGCCTAAAAGAAAGACTGTGAGTGAACCTCAGACCAACAAAAGAACAACGATTCATGATGTTGGACAAAGCCCAAGATCCACTGTAGAGTGGTACAGAGTTAACAGAGTGATATAAATTATTATTTTAAATGGGAGATACATAAATAACGTAAACGGAACAACACGAAGTTTAGATCTCTTCATAATAAAATTATTTCTGTAAATCGAGAATATGGTTTGGTGACTGTAGTTACTTAAAGCTGCAAATGTCAAACTCAATTGAAAAATAAACAACAATCACTTGAAATGTCAAATTAGTCTACGAGAAAAACAGAATTTAGCCATTGAAAAAAACAGAATTTAGCTAATGAGATTATAAACTGTCAACTTGCACACTTCAGATGTCGAGGCGAGGTAATCGATGTATTTACTACTAGTCTGTGGATGTAATCCACAGATTAGATTACAAGGGGTAAATTAATGTATTTTTTAATCTGTGAATTCTGTGATGTATGTATTTTATTCCGATTCCGATATCTGCGAAATAACCTCATTGAAAAAAAATAAAGAAACTTTAGAATGAATGAAGAAATTACTGATTCAGATGAGGAATTATTAGTCTACGCTGAGTTTGAAGACACAGTAAATATTGAAAAGTATCGAGCGGTTCACGTATTGGGAGTTAATGGAAAAAATCCTATAATTCAAATGGATGATACGTTTTTCACAGGTTGTAGTGCTATATTTTATGAATCATAACTTGTTCATCCCTTTTTTTGTTGGTCTGAGGTTCATCACTACATAGTGACATTAATTGATGACTAATAAAATACCTGGTTATTTGAAGACAAGAAACTAGAATAAAAGTTTATGAATAATAAAATATTACACTGTCACTTTAATGATTGAATTTTATTCAACTAGGAAAACACGAAAATGCTCTTGGAACATACATGTTTTTTGAAGAAGATCGAGAACCAAAATCGGAAGATCCTTTATTCGACAAATTGCCTGAAAAGAATTTAAAGTTCCTCTGCAAGACCAAAAAGTTATTGAATATGGAACATGCGTACGTTACTCCTAAAGAAGGTAAAATAATATGGTAAAGGGCCTATTTCACAATGTCCGAAAATCCTCTACTTATCAAAAATAAAATGCAGCTTGGAGTGTGTGAAGTCCCCGTTAAATTACTTGGCACATATTTTAATTTCATTCAAATTCTGTTCCATTTTTTTCAACTTTATGAGTAGTAGCTAATCAGACTTTGTGAAACAGGCAATTTTATAACAAAATAATTCACGCATACCTGAAGAAAAAAAATGGCCAAATGCAAGTTGGACTCGCACACTAAGGGTTTTGTTATTCAGTACCACCATATCATATTTTACACTTCGTTTTTTACTATAACAAGTTTCTTGTATGGGGACCCCCTTAACTTTTTATTATTTGTTGATTTAGCAGCAATAGACATTCTGTGAAAAAAAATAACACAGCAATGGGTTTTCTTTTTGTATAAAGTTTTATAAACTTTCATTCACAGGACATGATCTCCAACATACAAAGCTTGAAGTTGACGACAACATAGAACCTGTTAATTTTAAGACATTACAAGAAGCTATTGAGAAGTTTAAAAATCATTTTGAAACTGAGTCAGTCACTGAAGTCATAGACCCATAAGGTAAGCAGTATCAACATAACCAACCCAACTTGTTAAATAGACTTCGTAACCAAGCAGGCCACAGCAAGGACAACCTCCACAAGTGGGGTTCCATGGACGGCTCAGATCTCCAGTATGAATGTGGGTCATAAACTTTAAAACAACAAGACAAGAAGTGGTGACCAGTTCTTGCTTTCACAAATTTTCACAATATTTAGTAGCATATAGGATTTCAAACAATAGGTGTAAGTTATTAGTTTCATTTTATATGCATAATAAACTTTTACGTGTATGAGAATTGAGGGCTCATTTTGAACGAAGATATACAAAGTAGGACAGTGTTTTGCAATAAAATCTTGTTTTCACAAATTTTGTTTGACTTAGATTTTGGAATAGGTTTTTTTTTTTTTTTTTTTTTGTTTTCTCCTTTTATCTGCAATCGACTTTCCAGTCATAATCAGATGGGGTCTTCGTGTGAGATTGTTTTTGTGATGCTCCATTGAACATTCACATTATGTGGTTCAGTACAAAATAAACTTTAAATTTTCACTGTCTCTGGTCCAAGTTCAGGATTTGCCATCTCTTTAGGCGGATTATATCCCCCTGTCTGTTTAGAAGGTTCTTGGCTAAAACATTGCTGTGCTTGCTCAGTCTCTGTTTATATGTTTTGCATTTTTCGCATAGTTCTTCTTTCACTGTTGGTATCTTTAGGTGCTCATGTATTTCTATGTTTCTGACAAACCAGGGTGCACATGAGATTGTTCTTAAGGCTAAATTTTGGAATCTTTGTAAAATTTCGATATTGGAGTTGCTTGCCGATCCCCAGAGTTCTATTCCGTAAGTCCATATTGGTTTTACTATAACTTTGTAAACAAGTATTTTGTTACTAAGAGATAATTTTGATTGCCTTCCTAAGAGCCAGGATAGACTTTTCATCTCAATGGTGGCTGCCTTTTTCTTGGCCTTAATGTGGTTGGCCCAGGTCAGCCTCTTGTCTAGATGTAGGCCAAGGTATTTTACTGTGTTACTGTGTGGCAGTGGTTTATTTTCCATGTACACCGGGGCACAATCGCCCTTCCGAAGAGTGAACGTCACCTGAACTGACTTAGTTATACTAGGTTGAATTCTCCATTTGTTCAGCCAAAGATCAATTTTATTTAACTGGACTTGTAATTTTTGGGATGCCTGCATTGGATCTTTGTCACTCGCAAGGCAGGCAGTGTCGTCTGCGTAGGTCGCCGTTAACACGTCATCAGTATTAGGCAAGTCTGCAGTAAAGATCGAGTAGAGAACGGGTCCGAGCACAGAGCCCTGTGGGACTGAGGCCTTCATTTCATAGATATTAGACATTTCTTCCTCATACTTAACTTGAAATTTTCTTTGGTCTAAGTAAGATTTTAATATCATATAAAAACAGTTAGGTAGAAGACATTTAATTTTATACAGCAGTCCTTTGTGCCAGACCCTATCAAATGCCTGTTGGATGTCCAGGAACACAGCAGAACAGTATTCTTTATTCTCCAACGACTGTCTGATTTTGTGGACCACTCTATGTACTTGTTCTACAGTTGCGTGCTTTTCACGGAATCCAAATTGATGGTCTGGTATAATCCCATTCTCTTCAAGGACTGGTTTTAATCTATGTAGAAATATTTTCTCAAAGACCTTCGATATGATAGGAAGGAGGCTTATGGGTCTGAATGAGCTTGGTTCGGTTGGTGGTTTTCCAGGCTTCGCTATCATACATATCTGTGATATCTTCCACATTTTTGGGTAGTATTGTAGTCGAAAGACAGCATTGAACAGCATTGTTAGAAAGACAATAATTTTTCTAGGTAGGTGCTTGAGTATTTCACCTGTGATGAGATCGTAACCAGGACTTTTATTGTTCTCCAGATTTCTTATTGTCCTTGTCAGTTCTTTCGGCGTAACCAGTTCGAGTAAAGGTGATAGTTGTTGATCGCTATTAAGATAATTATCGACTTCCCCTTCAAAATCAGTCATCGACGACTCATTCGGAGTGAAAACCACAGAAAGGTGTTGAGCAAAAAGCTCCGCCTTTTCACTTGCTTTTCTGGCCCAAGATCCATTAGGTTGCCTAAGAGGGGGTACAAAATTTTGTGGTCGTTTGAAGTTTTTGGTTATCTTCCACAATGAATAGTTATCCTGTTTTCGAGCTGACAGTGTTGAGAGTTTTTCTTGAAACATGGTATTTTGGTTATCATTAATGAGGTCCTTCAGTTCTCTTGCAGCTTTATTAAAATCCCTTCTGTCCTCTTCCGATCTACTCAAATGAAGCTGCCTTCGCAATCTTCTTTTGGCTTCCAGTTTATGTCTTATTTCTAGGGGTATATTATTTTGATAGGCTGAAGTGTCCAGTGTTGGGGTACTGCACCATGCTGCTATTTGTATAAGATTAGTTATGTAGAATGTGGCAGAATCTATGTCTTCTTCAGTTTTCAGTTTTACTTTTAGATTAACCTCTTCCTGTAGGTAGTCCGCGAATGAGTCCCAGTCAGTTTTTCGATTACATAAGGTTTGTTTTGGCTCTCTTTGGACTGCTGTAACACTAAATGTAGCGATAACTGGGGAGTGGTCAGAAAGTGTATCGAATGATGACTCCACACTAGAGTTAATGTCTGACAGTCCCTTGACAATGAAGAAGTCCAGAAGGTCAGGTGTTCTGTTGGTATCAGTAGGCCAGTAAGTTGGTTCACCAGTCGACAGCAAGCTTTGCCTGTGGGTTTCAACACTCTTTTTCAGCTCACGTCCTCTGGTTGTGATGAGTCTAGACCCCCAGGAGGTATGTTTGCAATTCCAGTCTCCGCCACTTATATACCTGTGGCCCAACGTGTTGAAATATGTGTCAAACATAGCTTTCTTGACCTTCTGGTTTGGTGGGCAGTATACCGCACTTATGTTGAGGGGACCTAGTCTCTCATCTATGGTGATTGTAGTCGCTTGCAGCCAGTTTTCTTTAAACTCGCTATGTAGGTGGTGTTTTATGTTATTTTTTATAATAACAGCAGCTCCACCATGAGAGGTTTTGTCAGGGTGGTTGGTGCAGTATACACAATAGTTATTCATTTCAAATAGTTTACGATCATTGAGATGCGTTTCAGATATTAAGGCAATGTCCACTTTATTTATTTTTAAGAGCACCTCTAGTTCTGTCTTGTTCGGCGCTAAGCCGTTTATGTTCCAGATGGCTATACGTATTGAGGTCATGGTTGTTGTTTACTTATGAGTGTCATAATTAGGTTCATCATTGTACTCATCTGAGATATCAGTTGGTCTATCCTTTCAGTCTGTTTAATTATGAGGTCCATCAAACTATAGTTTTGTTCTATTGGACTGTTTTCTTTTTCCCTTTTACTGGAAATTGTTCTCTGTGACTCATTGTGATCACTGTTATATATACTCTTTTGAGTTTTATCTCCTGGTGTTTGAGTTCTTTTGACAGCTTCGCTGTATAAGTTTAGGTTCCCATCGTTATTTTGATGTACCTTAGGTGGTACATTATCTGGATTCAATGTTGGGTTCTGTTTTTCAGGGCGAGTGTGCCATGTTTTCATGTTTGATGTGACTTTTGTTTGTTTTTGTTTGTTTCCCCATTTTCTTGCAGCAATCTCTTTGTAGACTTGACAACCTTTATAGCTAGCCGGGTGGCTTCCTGAACACAGAGTACATACTGCAGGGGTGTTCCTGTCCATGGTACATGCAGTTGTTTTGTGTTCACCAGCACACTTTACACATCTGTAGGGTCGCATACAATTGTTCTTTGTATGCCCATACTGCTGACATCGCGTGCATTGTACCACTGTATTTTTTCTTTTTGGATCTTCTATTGTGATTTTTTGATGATATATATATTTGATCTCTTTAACCTTTCGGTTGTTTTCGTGAGGGAATAGGTTAACAAAGAATGTGTTTAATAGCTCCTTTGTCCCATTGGCACGTGCTATCACTATTTCACCTTTGACTTTATTGCCAGTCTCTTCTATCGCTTGTATTATGGCATCTTTGGGAGTGCTGAAGTGAAGGTGTTTAATGACAATTCTCATGCATTTTTCATCCTTTTGGGTGAATGTGTGCCCTATGAGTCCTTTTGCTCTAATATGCTCTATTAGTTGTTTATATGTTTCAACAGAGGTCGTGGAAATAATTAACTGGTTTTTAGTAACCACTTTGTATGTGTAGTCGGTTTTTTTAGCCACTTCTTCGAGGAACTCAGTTAATTTCTCCAGGTCATCAATGCCGTAGAGCATTATAGGCGGAGGTTTGGAAGATTTTCTGGTTTCATTGGATACGATGGGGATCTGAGCCGGTTCATCTACATTTAACAATGAGAAACTGTTGCTTGTGTTTAATTCTGGCACTACAGCCTCTTGAGCGTTTTGAGTGTTAATTCCTCGGTGTTTATTAAGTTCTTGTTCTCTTGACTGTATTCTTTTAGCAGAGATTTTACTTGTTTCTGTCTCATCAGGTGATCGATTTCTCTTTTGTTTTAGTATGGGTACTCTTTGCCATGGCACCGATGGGTTACATGGCGTACTTGTTATTTCTTTAATATTATTGCTCGTGACTGTACTAGGTTGACAAGCAGTTGCGTTGGTGGGAATTTGGTTTACATTAGCTGTTTTGGGTTTGTTGACGAGATTGCAACTGTTAGTCTTTTGTTTGTCATTGCTAATTTCAGACAAAGATGACGACCTTGTTCTATTGAATAAGCCAGGGTGGAATATTTGTTGCGTGAGATTTTTATTTAAACTCATTGTGGTAGAGATTTAAATTATTATTGTGGCAACACTTTTCCAAACGTCAGATGACATTTTGACGTTTAAATAACATAATGATTTTAACGAAGATTTTTGAGGGTGGATCAAAAAAAACGTTGAAAAGTAAAATGACACTTTCGTATTTAGTTCACTGATTATTTGTTTGAATCACTAATTATTTTAGTCCACAAACAGTTTTTACACAGTTTTCACACTATAAAGTACACTTTTACAATATTTCTGAGCATTATACATACAGTTTAACGCACAAAATCACTAAATATCCAACAGCGTATCTACGCGTGTTGACAGCTGACATGATATGGAATAGGTAGACTTTTTCTGTAGTGTCCATAGAATAACAGGTATGTTGGCCCTCAATGCTCTATGTGAGAACTGAGGGCCTAACTTTAGAGTCCATAACTCGCTTATTTGACTTTCACAATTCTTTGGGAATGTTCACTAAATCCTAAGCACATTTTCAAAGAGTTTTAACAAACTGTCCCTCACCCGCACACCACTTGCATAACCAACACACATATAAATTACCTTTTTAAACAGTTTTATAAGAACATTTAAAAATATAAAAAATAGTAGCCCACCGGTATTGGGAACAGGGTCCAGCTACCGGCGGTCAGGGCTCCAAAGAGAAGCACCTGCTTACAATGCGAGCCGTGTACAGAAGTACCGCTTTCTGAATCAAGCCCAACAAGAGCCTCCGTAGATGTTGGTCGAGGTTCTTGGCAATTAAGCCATTGGCTTATACGACTATCGCCACAATGATCGCTGAGTCCACATCCCACATGTCGACAACCTCGCAAGCCAAGTCAAGATACTGGATTTGTTTATCTTTCTCGGCTTTCACGAGGTTCTGCGGGAAGGTTACGTCAATAATCAGGGATCCCTTCTTTTCGCATAATGTTCTTTGTCCTAATATACTTCGGCATAACGATTTTGGCACAATTTGTTTTGGCATAATAATACTTCGGCATAATTTTTTTAGGCATACATTTTATGTTGGCATAATCATCTTAAAGACTAATTTGTTTTGGCATAAATTTGATTCGCATAACGTTAGTAGGCCTAATGACTATTAGCATAATAATATTTAGGCATACAATTAATATGGTATCCTGCCTTTTCGCCGAAAATTGTTTGGCAGATTATCACTTGCCAACCATGCCACGTTTCGCCGATGTTTCACTTTGACAACTAACGATTAGCAAATTTTTGTATGACAACGTTTCATTTGGTAGAATTATTGTTAAGCTGATTATTATAATGACACAAAACGTTTGGGACATTTATCATATGTCAAACATTTCAATCTTAGGTTACGATAGGTTAGGTTAGGTTTGTCGCATAAACAGGGAGCCGGACGCTCGGTGTCACCACTGCGTCGACTGCCGGGAGGACACGGCGCGGCATACGCTGGCAGAGTGTGCCGCTTGGGAGGAGCCGCGCCGTGCCCTCATCTCAGAAGTAGGCAGTGACCTCTCGCTGCCGGCCGTCGTTGAGTCGATGGTCGACAGCGAGGAGTCCTGGGACGCGGTGGTTTCCTACTGCGAGACGGTCGTCTCGCAGAAGGAGGCTGCGGAAAGGGAGAGGGAGATCTCGTCCACTCACCCGGCCCGCAGCAGGCGCACCGGGCGTCGGCGGAGGGCGGATAACGCCCTCTTCCAGCCCCCCTAAATGGGTCCAGGGGTGACGGACTCGGGGACGTCCGTCGCCCCCCAAACATCAGGACCCGAGGTGGCGGCGCGTAGTGTTCCACGCGCGCCCCTCTTAGACGTCACGGGGGGAGTCAAACACCTCACTCCCCCCCCTGACCCGAGGAGGCCCGCGATGGCGGGCCGGCACCAGTCGGGGGTTGCGGAAGATTTTTACGTTCCCGCGACCCCCGGCGTAGGTGTGAGTCGGAACACCGGGGTGGTTTTTAGTCAGTAAGAGTCTGACAGACCCCTCCGCCCGCCCCAGGGCGGAGGACATCCATGAGGATTTTCCACCCCGGAAAAAAAAAAAAAAAAAAAAAAAAAAGGTTAGGTTAGGTTAGAGTATGACAAACAACGCACGAGCCGAGCGAGCGAAGCGAGCGTGCCGCGGCAGCCGCCGGCGAAGTGCTAGAAGTGAATCGCTTTTGTAAAAAGAAACAGTTAAGTTAGGTTAGGTCACATTAAAGATAAAGAAAAAAACACTCACTCACTGAGCACTCTTCAATACACTCACTCATTTTAATTGAACTCTACTTGAAAGTTGGTATTTAAAAAAGTGTCATTATGAAAAGCAGACCAAACGTACAGTTGGTAACTGTGAGGTTGGGAAATAAAACAAAATTATATGATAAGTTGGCAAATGATTATTCGGCAAAATAAAATTCTGCGAAACGTTAGTTGCCAAGTGAAAATCTGGCAAACAATTTTCGGCGAAAAGGTAGAGATCCGTTTTAATATCATTATGCGTAAATAAATTTATGCTTTAGGATATTATGCTTAAAAAAGTTATGCTTTACAACTTTATGCTTAATAAATTTATGCTTTAGAATTAAGGTTAGATAAATTATGCTTAAAAAAATTATGTGTAACCTGTTATGCCTAATTATATTATGCGAAAATATAATTATGCCAAACAAAATTATGCTAAATTATATTAGGTCTTAAAATTTTATGCAAATGGATAGGGAACCCAATAATCATTGCGCGCTCCTCTATTCCACCGTTCGATCCCACCACCACTATATCAGGCTTATCGGCAACAATAGGTGGTGATGGATCGATCCCAGTGATATTTCCATTTTCGAGAACTGGGTCGGGCACATACCTGTATGTGGTAAGCCACTGAAGCAGATTAGTTAGTTAGTTAGTTATTTGAACAAAAAGTCCCTACATTATAATTTACGATTACGATGACTTAAAAGTCCGCTACATCAATAGGGGGAAAAACCGCAATAGCAAAGGCGGCAAAATTATGGCGATGGCAAGCAAACTATAATATGATGCGTTTTCGTTCGCCCGTATTCAATCGTGTGGCGTGCGGCATGCCGCGTGCATCGAGTATAGCGCGAACACGTGGTGGCTATTTACTGGCTAACGTGGTGTAAGCTCAGAACTCCAATAAACTGTATTTCATTATTGTTTCATACTTGCTGCTAATAACTCGTGTTTTGTTTTGATCGTGTTAGGGTGAGTCAGCTGAATGTTATTTTAATAATAGTTTGAGCCGTTTGAGTGTTACCGAGTTCTAATTAAGTAATTTTAAATAGATAATTAAAATATTGTTAAGTTTCAAGTAGGTAAATACAAAATCCTATTAACTAATGTTAATAGACATGTTATAATTATAATTTAAAAAAGTGTTGTATGAAATTTATACATTTAATTAACGCCAGTCCATGGCGAAACATGTAAGATTATCTATATAAATAAGACCTTAAATGTACCATGTTATAAAGCAAATAAATATAATTCTATTCTATTCACAAATGGTTTATTGTCAGGTTTATGGTCGATTTTATTTGCTCATTTTTAATTAATGTTATTTTGGAATGATAATAGTACTTAAAAATAACGACAGAATGCGACTATAATAAAATTAATTGAGCCACTACCGACTACCTAACAGTTCTACTAATATTACTAAACATATTTTAAATCTAACATGAAATATCTTTGACATCCTGTTTCTATTTCACAGTCAGGGAGGAAATATCCATAGTTAGATAGCACGGAAGAATAATTTTATCAATAGTACCTAGTTATTTTTTTACTCACGTTACGGTTTTACTCATTTAACATTTCCGACTAGTTTCAGCCCCTAATAATATCGCACGATAAAAAAACAGCTGTGTGCAAGGAATCGGGACGCATTATCGCAAAAAAGCTTGCGGTAGTATCGCGCGGTAAAAAACGCGCCGGTGTGGGAGAGGCTTAATAATACCCCATCCCTTACTTTTTCACAACTACCCTACCTCAAATATCGCTCGCACCATACTACTCGCGGCCTGAGTGAGAGCGAGATGGAGTGGGGTGCTGGCGACTCTTGGGTACCTATTATACTTACCTGCAAAAACCAATGAGATTCATAAGCAATAAAATTATTGTTTCAGCAAGATGACAAACTCGTGCCGTCGACACCGAGGTCGACATGTGAAAAAATTGGAAGAAATTTTCCAAGAGGTGAACAAAAGACACGTGCGAATTAAAAGAAAAGACAGGAAAGACAATAACTCTATACTTTACAAAGTGCTTCAACAACTTTTGAAGATAATGCGTAAATGTGACAGTTTATTCGACAGTATGAACCCCAAATTAGAATATTTAGGTAGCTACTTTGACGGGATGCGCGTGGGCCAACCAAATGAATACGACATTAATGTTATTTTGACCATACACGTTAATTATAGTAAAATCCGTTTAGATGCCCGTGAAAATCAAAATGGTTACACAAGTATTGTAATGCCAGAAGAATTCCGCAGACTGTCGAAAACTCCTGCCACTGCCATGAAAGGTTTCAAAAAGACTGAATTTTGGTGCGACAGGTCTTACCGCCTATCAGTTACAAGTTTTCGATCCTGGATGCAAAGTGTCGTAGATGCTGCTCTTAATACATTACCACTAGAAGATGGTAAACGAATTTTGAAAGTGAAAAATAAATATTTTAAAATCCTTTATAAGATGTCGGGTCCTGCTAATACCATTACAGTATGTATTGAAAACGATTACGTTATTGATGTGGATTTGGTTCCAACGTTAGCTTTTGAGTTACCAAAAAAACCTTGTAGTTCAAAAATCGATTTTGAGAAAGTTAGAAAAACAAAAATTACTCATTATTTTGCAGTTCCAAAACCTAGTGATAATGATTTTAGTTGGAGATTAGCTTTTCCGTATCAAGAACGATATTATACGGACAATATGAATAATTTAAAAAGCGCTATAAAACTTTTAAAGCTTTTCCGAGATATTCAAGGATTTAACAAATTGGCTAGTTATTTTATTAAAACATTATTTTTATGGGAGATTATAGAAAAAGAAGATGAATTTTGGTCAAAAAATTCTTTGACATTTATTGTACTTTTTATGTTACGAAAATTAAGAGATTGTTTGGCAATTGCAACTATTAAGAATTTTTGGTGTTCTGATCACAATCTTCTCGAGAAAATTAAAAGGGAAACGTGTCAAAACTGGAGTCATCGAATATCTAATATAATCAATGATATAGAACGAAATAAACTAACGAATCCACATATTGTATTTAAATATTTTACAAATCAAGTGTCAGTAAAATAAAACTAAAATGGTACTTAGTGTTGGTAAAGAATTCGATGAATATTGTGTTCCATTGTTTTACCATTCGTCACGATTCATGCACACTCATACTCGTTTAGTAAGTATCAGTAAGTTATTTTTGTAACCCAATACAAATGTGAAAGTCTATTGTATAGCTGATAGCTAACATTTATAATCGATCAAAATCTCAATATTTTCACTATTATTTTCTAAGTGTAACTAGTGTAAATTAGGACTGTATGTACGAAATATCTCAAAATAACAAAATATGAACGAATATTATTATGTATTATTTTATAAACTATTCCTGAAGTTAATATGGCACATCAAGTTTTTGAAAGGAGAGTGCCTCAGCTATTAAGGCCCTTACTGCGGAAGCCCATTACAGCACAGTCACCGCAACATATGTGGTAACAATTTGACATTGTCGATTTTCGTCGTAAATGTTCTCACTACTACGTGGTTGACTGTACGTAGGTATTATTATAAGTACCTACACAAACTATTATGAGATAAATATTTTTAAAGGGCGAACGCCAACTGGTGCAACCACCACGACAGCCAATCAGCCGTGTCAATCACAGTGGCAGTTTGAAGACTTGTTCGGGCAACCATTTGGCAGAATCGTGTGATGGCCCTCTACCTACAAACTGTCACCCTGCGTTTACACCAAAGTACAATACGGCCGTTACAATTTAGCAGTTCCGATGTTCCGAACTTCGCGCAGTGAGTAGGTAACATTTTTTATTAGGAACCAAATTGTGATGTTCGAACTGCGAAGTTACAACGGCCGTATTGTAAACATGTAATTGTAGGTATTCTACATGTTGTCTAATGTTTTCGTTTGACGTTTAGTACACCCTAAAACAAGTTGTAAAGACTAGCTACCTATAAACAAAAACTTGTAGGTACCTATACTACATTTGAAATAAGATTTAAATAAACCTTTTTTACAGTCCGTTCAACCGATTTTGACTTCTATTGCGTTGGTGGCATGACAAATGCCAGCTGCAGTAGACAGTTGGTATTGTGTAACCCTTTTTGCTTTTAATGCTATCCCTATGCCTACGGTTTAGAAGTTAATATCGGTTGAACGGACTGTAAAATGTCTAATCTTATTTCAAATGGAGTACCTAGTTGTAGACGACTTGTCAAAAAGATGAACACCGTCAAAACAAAAAACCTAATTTCTATACACCATTACAGATGACATGGCCCATGGTGTGAGGTTCCCCCCAACTTACACCCCCATATGTGCCAAATAACTACGCAAGGGAACAATAAAGTTTTTTCATAAGTACCTATCACAGAGTACTTTTTTATATAAGTATCGTGCGTTTGCACTAGCGAAACATTCAATTTGATTCTTAATTTCAGCATGTTTTGTCTTGAACGTTTCGCCAGTGTTACTGTAATTTAAATTATGTAATACATGCTTTTGTGTTTTTTTTGACACCCTAATCCCGCGTCCTTTAAAGCGATCGTCACGCGATAACCCGATTGTCGTGTTCATTTGTCACTTTTTTTCGGAAAACCGGAAAGTGCCCTCTGCCCGCGAAACAACGCGTTCAGGTTCACGGAACAAAACGTGGCTTACGAACGCGATGATCGCTTCAGATGCAATGTCTCTAAGTTTTTAATAGTGCGCTTTGATACATAGTAGTGCGCTTCTCAATGCGCGTTTGTTAAAGCCGAAAACAATGTGTAAACAAAAACACTGGGACCATCACGGACTTCAGATTGCGTCATAATAACCGTTAAGTCATTTTGAACTATGTCGTTAAAAACGGTTTGGACTGTAAAATTCCTTGGTTGTATAACCGTGCGTTTGCACTGGCGAAACATTACAACAAAACATGTTGAAATCTCTAGTTCCTGTCAAAAATTATGTGGAACATTGACAGAAAATAGAGATTTCAACATGTTTTGTCGCAAATGTTTCGCCAGTGCAAACGCATGGTTATAACAGCTTGGATCTCATCATCGCGAGTGTATATTTCCGAAGAAAGACAATGACAGCTGAAGTGCATCCTTTTCTTTGGAAACAAGGAATATAGCTACTCTCTTACGGTAGTTGGGAAAGGTGTTTATAGATGCCACGGTAAAAAAATTGCTAATACTCTATGGTGAAAAATCCCAGTGATATAAACAATGCGCCCGGTATATCTTGGCTAACTATAAATTTAAATTTCAACACAAACTCTAATTTGTGTTGTAATTTTTTCATTTACAATAATTGAACAAAGTCTGAGAAGTATGTTAACAGTTAAGTTTAATATAGGTTGTTCATTTTCACAATCATTATTGCTTTGACAAGCAGCGCTTCCTCCATCTGCCTAAGCTTTCCCAAAGTATACTGAGCACACTGTCCTCATGCAGTATTAGCAGAAACAATCAAACGATAACAAAACAGCCGTTGCAAGAGGTTCAGTTTTATTGTTTGCAGATTTAGAATTATAATGAAGATGTTTCGAACAAGTTATCGTCATTTTGGTAGTAATTAGTTTATAAAAAAATATAAGGCGATCAAGTCACATTTTTACACTGGCAATGGTTGCACTGTTGCACCCGCCCCTCCTCACTCAAAGCCGCCATTTTATTTGTATTGTATCGCCATTTCGTTTCTTTCGTGAGATGGAGAATTGGACAAGAAAGTGAGACAGAAATAAAATAATCTGAATCCTTTTGATAATAAAAATCTATTCTAATTATTTAGGAAAATTTAAACCAGGTTAGCATAAGTGAATTATTACAAATCAGTTCTTATTCAACTTTTTTTTAATATTAATCGTGACCGCGTCTCATCTCACCTCTTGTTCGAGTACAATGGCGTCCGCTCACTCTTAGCGCCTATGGATATTCCGTCATCCTTTTCTTGCATATATCGACTATTCAGGAGACACTGCCTTTCTACGAATGATCTTTTTACGAGTAGAGTAGACTGATAAGAAATATTCCCCGTTACCTTCGCACTTTGTGTTTTTAGTTTCTCTTTCACGTACAATTAGCCGCGCTTTTGTTGTACGCGCAAAGATGTTTTTAAACATATTTACAGTGTGTATTTTATGTTATAACAGATATATACAATGTGCTGCTGATTGAAATTGTGTGATGAAATAATTTATGTGTCGATATGTTCACCACGAACACCGTTCAAACCGGCACAGTGCCGACGCTGCAGTATCAAGAGCATCCTACACAAAAGTCTCAAGGCAAAAACATTGAAAACGTTCAGCAAAAGAATGCTCAGCAAACTCAACAACAACAGGTACATAATTATACATGTTTTGTTCACGCTCACCACAAATATTACAGTAATACATATAAAATGATTAAAACAACAATAAAAGTTATTAAAAGGTACATACTAAACCTATCCCAAAGATTTAAAACAGAAATATTACAATAAAACAAATAAATAGATTGTACAAAGGTACTTACCATCATAAAAGTACCAAGTATGATGGTATTAATTAACCTTATAAATTTCTAATAGTTAAACTAAGTTCAAATCCAAATTGTTGAAGTCTAGCAGTGGTGGAGGCCCATGTTGATTGGAAATATATTATTATATATTTAAACACCTACAAGAGTATCTTTCTCCTTGCATACATTTTTAAATTTGACTGTTTACTATTACTTTTTAAAATAAATAATAAGCAGCCCTTAAAATTTAACTTGCTAACACTTTTCATCAACTCTATTTGTTTTTATTTTCAGGAGTTTCCTACCTTCTGTTATACTACCAACGTAAATATGATTGGCAAACTAGGCACCGGTACCACTAGTGGATCTGGCAATGTGACCAGCGGTGTTAATATAACACAACTGACCACCAGCGACGATAAGACTTGTTATATAGCCCAGCCATTTTCCTACAATTATGCATTAGTGAATCAAATGCAAATTGCTCCAAATGGAATTCAGAATACAATATCAAATATTAGTTTTAAATGTGATGTTTGCGGTTTGATGTTTGGGCATCTTACTCTTCTGAATGCTCATAAAAGAATACATGCCCAGGATACAGGTAAGTTTCTTTGTCTTTTGTTTGATAGTTTACGGAATTGTACATATTTATATGTATTTTT
Organism: Lithophane semibrunnea; assembly: GCA_947363905.1. Taxonomy (NCBI): domain Eukaryota; kingdom Metazoa; phylum Arthropoda; class Insecta; order Lepidoptera; family Noctuidae; genus Lithophane; species Lithophane semibrunnea. The sequence goes on along the minus strand of OX376188.1, from coordinate 6,860,430 downwards.
TATTTGTTCTGAACAACCCATGTGGTAATAGGCTTCTAGCTGTGGCATGCACAAAAGAAAAATATATAATAAACAAAGGCAGCCAGCTGATAAACCAGTTTTAGCCAACCCATTACATCTGGAAAGAAATACTCAAATACTCAAGAAGTATTTATCTTCTTGAGAGAGCAGAATGAAAGCAATAGGGAATATGCATGTATTTCTTTAATATTTTTATTCGATAGTTTACATCGTCAAATAATAGTAAAAAAAATTCGACGGCAAAAAAGCAATTTAAAGTAGTTAAAAAAATGTTTAAAAATATCCAACCGATCCGCGCTATTTAAACGCCCTCCATTTGGCGCGCTTGGTGTGGTGACGTCACAGTCCGTGAAAACAGACAAGCAACTGTCAAGTCAACGTCAAACACTCCTTTTTCTATGAGCGTTTGACATTGACTTGACACTTGTTGATTGACTTGACATTGACATTTTGATTGTTATCCCGGATTGTTACGTCACATCCGCTCTTAGCTTTTTCAAGTATTTGAATTACCCACAGTTTTTTGGGACTTTTTAAAAATTAATTTCTCGCTCAAAAAGAAATTTTATTCAAAAATATTGATGGAGGCATAATTGTGAAGTAACATAGTTTATAAAAAAAAATATTTCACCCATATTTGAATCACATGCATATTCCCTATTATTTTGTTAACACATTTGTGCTGATTATATACATAACATCACACCTATATTCCCCGAAGGTGTTAGGCAAAGGTGAACCTAGAGTTCACCCACATTTCTCCAGTTATGTTTAATTATCATGTAATAGGGGAGCTACTACCATGCAATTTCAGATAGACAAACCCAATATCACTTTGCCTGTCCCGGGAATTGAACCCAAGACCTCATGCTCAGCATTAGCGCCTGCGAAAACTAGACCAACAAGGCAGGCAATAAATAGGTTGTGCTGAATATTATCTTATGTTCTAATATAACAAAGCCCTGCTTCAATCAAATTATTGTTAAATTGTTTGAGAAAGAAATCTTTCAATATTAACAAAAAGTTCACTGAATTCTTTGATTACAGAAAACAATATTACAGTGGTAGCGACAGGTGTAAGTACTGGAAACGACGTTGCTATGCCTCCACACATTCAGATCCTCTCCTCTGATCCCAATGAGCAGCAGCAACACCACGTACAAATTCAAGACAGTTAGTAGGCACTATTTATTTTTATGGTTTTTCCACTGCTGCTATGATTTAAAGACGTCTTGTATTATCTAGCTAGATTTTTATAACTTGTGTTACTGACCTGTTACGCAACTGTTACACTGCAAAGCCAAAATGTACCTTGGCACTGCTTGCTAAGTTTTAAGAATTACACTATAAAGTCTCAGTAGAATAATATGGATTTAGTCAAGATTATTTGACCACTATCTAATTCAAGTAAGACTAAGGCTAAACAGAAAACTTTCAACTACTTCCTTTCAATTTTGAGATATTATAACATTTTTGTTTTTTCAGATGAAAATATTGCTATGTTTCAGTTCTAGCTTAGACACACACAGATTTTGCACATTCAGTTCTATCAAGCCTTCTGATATATTATATCCTTAATCAATGTGCTCATCTCTATTTCAGCAAAACCAGTTATAATAGAAAAGGTCCAGAAATGTATCACTTGTGGTGGACCTATTCCTAATAATCCTAAGAGAAAGGGACCCAAGCTAATTCGCTGTGAAAACTGCATCGCACAAGATTCTGTAGACCAGAGAAATAGTCAATGTGAGTATATTATTTTATTCTAAGAATATACTAGCTGCGCCCCGCGGTTTCACCTTCATAAGTCACCATCCCGTGGGAATATCGGGATAAAAAGTATCCTTTGTCCTATTCCAGGTCATGGTCTACCCATGAGCCAAATTTCATCTAAATTCGTTCAGCCGTTTTAGCGTGAAAGCGTAACAAACAAATTAACTCACTTTCGCATTTATAGTATTAAAGTTAGGATTCTAATATGACGAACTTACGTTACCCCTATACATATTTCCCGAAGGTCTAGGTAGAGGGGTATATAATACACCCTCACAAAAACCTCTTAACACTGCCCAACCTAGGTGTCGAATCCAGGATCTAGAATTGACCAACAAGCTAATCACTAACGAAAACAAATCAAGCTATTTATCAACACTCAAAAGTTTAATTTATGTTTGTCAGTGAATGCAACCCAAATATTCGTGGCGGCGGAAGACAATGTTAAGTTTGAAGTGAGCGCGGTGCAGCCGTCCTCGGACCCACTGGCGACTGCGCAGACAAATCAGCAAACGCAACAACAGCAACAGCAGCAACAGAAACCTCGTGAGTATAACCATGTTAATTTGAAATTAGAAAACGTTATTTGACCCAATAATGAACACACTGACTCCTGAGTCTTATGTTTTTGTGCCTGATATTTTTAGTCTAATAATAACACATTTGTTTCAGTACCTGGTCACCACCCGGTGAAGAGGAGAAACCTAGCATCAGTAACAAAATGTCAGAACTGCAATGGTTCAGGCATTATTTTCGTAGGTGGCAATAAGAATAAGTTAAATAATGCAAATTTGGACAAACCATTCCACTGCAATATCTGTGGAGGTTCCTTTGCCAGATATTCCTCATTATGGTCACATAAAAAGTTGCATTCTGGTGAGAAGAACTTTAAATGTGGCATATGTGGAATTGCATTTGCTAAGGCTGTTTATCTTAAGAATCATTCAAGAATACATACAGGAGAAAAACCATATAGGTGTGTATAAGTATACATAATAAAAGAAAACAAGAGTGTATTGTTAAATATGTTCGTTATCATAATGTCTCATAGATCACCCAATAGAAAATGATTGATAAATTTTTCAGATGTAATACTTGTGGTATGCAGTTTTCACAATCACCACACTTGAAAAACCATGAAAGAACACATTCAGGGGAGAAGCCATATGTTTGCGAAGTAAGTAAAGGTTTTGTTTATTAGAATTCAACTTTAACTTTATGGTCTTACAAAAATAAGCATGAGAGGACATCGTGAAAACGACGTTGCAATACTCAAGATTACATGTTTAATTTTATGGGCTAGACTTGAAGGCCAGAATTCAAAACCAAGATGCGAATATGCAACGCGTGAAAAGTACTAACACAGTCCTGTATGGATCAAGCTTGGCCGCAGGTTTTGGCGATACAACAACGCATCGTGGGGTTAGATTTTTGACCCTGTTATTTTATCTAACAAAAAAAAGGCTAAAGTGCAAGCTGTAGGCTACCCATATTTAAATCCAAATTAAAATAATGTAAACTGGATAAATTCTACCAATATCTGAATTATTTTCCTAGAAATAGATCTTAATAGGGTTGTTTTTATTCAGGTCTGTGACAAGGGATTTGCACGGCACGCCACCTTATGGAATCATCGACGTATACACACCGGGGAGAAGCCATACAAGTGAGTACTTACCCTGCCTTAGTATAAATGTTTATTCTATTAGCTGAGCTATTATGGTTTTAGGCCACCCTTGCATAGCCAGGGCTGCTCAGCTACTTTCGTATAAACCCTGATAAATATCAGGCAGCAGTATGATTTTTTACGATTGTCCTCGCCTTTCGTTACACATGAACTTGAATCGGTGCTTTAGCCGTTTATTGTGCAGTTTATTTTTGGAGGTAAAAAAATACATTAAATTTCTTCCTAATCTTGATTCAGTAGTGGATTCCAATTTTGTTTAAAAGGAGTAAATGTACTTATCTCCTTACAACAAAACCAAAGAAATGAGAAATAATGATTGATAAGTTAACATACATGTCCTAGTGAAGTAAGCACTCTATTTTAATTTTGCGAGTGTTTCGTTAGTGACAGTTGGAGGTTTATAAAGAAATTATTCTAAAATCTGTGCGTATTCACTACTGTAACTCATGCGCGTGGTGTGGTGCGGCAAAGGGCGACCGAATGCTCAAGGTTATTAGGTCAGGGAAGCATCTTAACGCATCTACATATCGCACCATCGGTGGAACAAGGCCATGACTGACAAGATATTTGGAAAATGACTTAAGTATGTGAAAGTGCTTTAAAAAGTCCCTTTTATCCGGAGAAACAAAGACCCGTATCAATATCGGCTTAATGCCGCCAGGGGGCAAAAGTGCCTTTGTCATATTTTTGCATTTTTTTTTACTATCTTGGCGCGACAAAATCTCATTGGTCAGTTGCGCCACCGCCCCCGCGCGATTTAGTTATAAGCTGGAGTGTCGAAAGTCATTAAGGTGAATATGCCCTTTTTCATTTGAATTTTCTGGAAGGACAATGTCACATTTTGTACACTTATGTCTTTTTAATGAGCACATATTTGGAGGGACAAAGCCGTTCAAACTGTTGTGGCTTTGTTATTCCTATAAATTAAAAATTATGAGCATTTTTTTATTAAATTAAGTGTTGTGGCTTTCTGAAAGACTTTTTTAGGACTTTTATATTTTTGTTATTTTCTGAAAGATTTTTTTAAGGGGGATCGGCAATGCTACCGGTGAAATTAAAATTTTCTTACGTTTTGAAATTTGCAGGTCAGTGTTAGGTTGTATCTTGATCAAAATATGAAATAAAAAGTTAGATTTATTCCGAACAAATCTCTAATGGAAAAGTTCTGAGGGAACAAATTAAACTTAGAGAGATATATTGATGATTCTTATGGTTCTAATTATGTAAATACATATTTGTTATAGTCGCCAAACATTATTTTGATCATGATACAAACTGACACTGACTCTGATTTTAGATGTTTTTTGAGACTATTTAAAAAGACTTTCGCTTATGATTTTTGGATATAAGAAAAAATAGTGCCTATAAATACTTTAAATAACAGGTAAACACAACATTTTTGCACAAAAACACATTATTTTTATTCTAAAATCCTCCAAAATGAAAGTGTTAAAAGGGCCATAATTACAAAATGATTAAAATTTTGGCTGAACAAGGGCATAAATGTACACCTTTCTTTAAATAAAAAATAAACAAATAATATTTTACTGTTCTAAACAGCATGCTTCTATTCACAACAGTATAGGGCTGATTTTATGCATAGAATAATTACTTCAAAGTAATCTATAACGGAACAATACGGTATTGAATAAAAAAAATTCTTAAAATGGCTCTCCTGTAAAATCACTATAAAGTGTAATTATGCCCTTGTTCCACCGATGGTGCAATATATAAACCTTGAATTATTATCATTTTAAAATTTGTGTTGTTCAATACAGGTGTGAGACGTGCGGATCGGCGTTCAGTCAAGCAGCCCACCTCAAGAACCACGCTAAAGTGCATTCCGGAGAGAAACCTTTCAAGTGTGACATTTGCACGGCTGCCTTTGCAGATAGGTTCGCGCTCAAGAGGCATCGGGGGATTCACGACAAATATGGTACGCATAAAAAAATACGAAATTCGCTTCTAAAATACCGAAATTCCACCGGTTAGTAAATATTTTATCACAATATTTTCAAAAGACCAATGTTATCTTTTTTTTTTTCATAGGTCAAACCGCTCCTTTACCTTCAAGAATACAACAAAATCAACAAGAGCAACAGCAAACACAGAATAGTGAGCAACAAAGCACACCGGCCGTCGAAGTTGAACACCACGCAGACCAAACACTTTGAGTCACACAGCTGTTTTGTTTCAAGATAATCCCACCATGTCAGTTAATTTTAATAACCTTGGTGACAAGCGGGTCTAAACTCAGGCGATGTGAATATGGGAAGGCCAAGGACATAATTTTGTGATAAAGGGTGCCCAACCTTGCATTCTTCGGTGATCAAATTTCTCATCAATAATGATGATCGAATGTACTTTTTAGTATTGCAAACGCTGCGGCATTAATGACTTATTTATGTGTTCATGTAAAACGCAGGTTATTAATCTGATAAACATGTAAAGAAGGTTTACTTTTACTTTGAATTTGATTTAATAAGTTATCATTTAAAATCCAGAATCAAGGGTTTTGGCTGTGGATTGTAACACCATAATATTTTATTTTTAAAGGCTCCATATTATATTCCCTTTTATTATTTTTCAGAGATGTAAATAAAACGAATTCAGGTGCGTCACAAAGCCTATGTGATTTAGTATTTTAGCATGGATCTCTGCCTTTTCGCCGGAAATTGTTTGCCAGATTTTTAAATACCAACTTTCAAGTAGAGTTCAATTAAAATGAGTGAGTGTATTGAAGAGTGCTCAGTGAGTGATTGTTTTTTACTTTATCTGTAATGTGACCTAACCTAACTGTTTCCTCTTACAAAAGCGATTCGTTTCTGGCACTTCGCCGGCCGCTGCGGCGGCACGCTCGCTTCGCTCGCTCAGCTCGTGCGTTGTTTGTCATACTTATCATTTATTTATTTGTTTATTAACTCATCATCACTATCATTACAGGAATTTCCTAATTCAATAGTGTGTGTTTCCTAGTTCATACTCTAACCTAACCTAACCTATCGTAACTTAGATTGAAATGTTTGACAAATGATAAATGTCCCAAACGTTTTGTGTCATTATAATAATCAGCTTAACAATAATTCTACCAAATGAAACGTTGTCATACAAAAATTTGCTAATCGTTAGTTGTCAAAGTGAAACATCGGCGAAACGTTGGTTGGCAAGTGATAATCTGCCAAACAATTTTCGGCGAAAAGGCAAGATACCATTTTAGCATATCCAATGAGATGTCAATGAATTTTTTGTTATAATAGAATGTGGATGGGGTGAACTTACTAATATTAGAAGCAATACTTTGTTATAGGTAAATGGTTCTCTGGAATACAATATTCAGACTAGCTGCTATATAATTTACTCTTATTTTATATATAGAAGTTAATCATCAAATACAATTGTAGTAAGTGCAGCTCATCCAGAAGGGCTCAGTCGCAAAATGCCTACTGAACGCGAAATGTCCATTATTTTAGAATGTCTCTTTCGCAAAAAGTCCCTTACGTTGTTGTTGACTTAAACCATCACCAAAGTAAATAAATCTCACAAACGATTCAATTTCTGTCCTTTATTTTTACTTGTGTGTACCACATACTAATAGTACCTACCTACATGCCTATCTGATTAAAGATTAATAAGTTACTCATTGTGGGCAAATTCGACTTGCACTTGACCAATTTCGTACTGATAAAAAGGAAATGAGTACATTGGAAAAAAGGGACATTTTGCGAAAGAGAATCTGAGAAATGCACATTTTACGAAAGGGAAATTTTGCGAAGTGGTAATTTTGTGACTGAGCAACCAGAAGCACCCGCGTCACAGTGATGCGTTTTGTAAGTTAAACCTGGAATTTTTAATTATGGAATGTATAGTAAAATTTTTGTCTATATTTGTTGTTTTATTATTGTTTAAGAGTGTTCAGGCATACCTTTACTATATGAGCAATATTTATAATCACGTTCTCGAAAACGGCTCTACCGATTTCAAGGAAAATTGCAATATTACGGGTTTACGGGGGCGAAAAATCAATCTGACTAGGATCTAGCAAATTTATCTCATTTCTAGGAAAATTCATTTTCAGCCGAGCAGAGGTCGGCCAGCTACAGTGTTCCTGTTCACCATAATGATTACGAATAACATTTTGTAACTTTCGAGATAGACATACCATAATAGATTTTAGTTCAATTATTGTTTTGACTTTGGTGTCAATTACGCATTTGCCAATTAGAAAATAACTTCATCATTTCCGGGTCATAGAGTGCATACTATGCAGTCGCGCCGATGCAAAACGTTATAAACTTGTGGGAACCTAATCTTATCAAAGTTCATACACGTGGAAATTTAGAAATCGGGTTTGTCAACACAAGTGCATCTGAATTATTCTTTTGATTCTCCAAAAGTAACAACTTTGAAAAAGTACTGGTAAAGAAGCTAACTACAAATTAGTTGTCGAATGTTGCGTCTTTTTGATAGGACAATCGACAAAGAAAGATCGCTAGTTGTTGTCGGTAGTGTCATTATGGCATATAGGTTGGCGCTTCTCATTTTCTGAAGCAGGAGGATGCGGGTTCGAACCAGGAAGTACCAATGTTATACGCCAATCCGCAATGAGCAAGCGCAGTTATATTTACTCTTCACTGAATGAGAAGACAACATTACTGAAAGTTACATTACAGCGCTGGTATTGTTTAATTTAATGTTTAGGTACATTGTATACAGGGTGAAATTTAATTAATGGGCATCCTCTGAAAGGGTCATTCATTGTACTCATCATTATAAACAACCTTCATTATGGAAGCAAGCAAACCAAGTGGAATTCGCGAAAAAAAAAACAGCTGTTTCCTACATTTTGACGGGATAAGTGAACATAAATGAAGGGAACAGCTGATTTTTTTTCGCGATTTCAGGTTTGGTTCCATATTGAAAGTTGTTCATAAAATGATTAGTACAATCACAATGACCTTCATGAGGATGCCCATGAATTCAATTTCACCCTGTATCTTAGTACTTATGTACTTGGTGGCTAATTTTGACGTAGCAAGCACAAGTAAGTTTTTTATAAAGGTAAGCAAATGCCTACATGGGACGATATTAATTAGAGAATGAAAAAATAAACTCGTACCTACTTATAAAATTAAGATTTTATTGTTTTATCACGGAACATAAAAGCATTACATACTTAACCTATTACACGTGTTGAAAGGTTATAACGGAATATTAACAGTGTCTATAGATTACTCGTAAACCCAGTTTTCGGCAGCTGGCGTCCATCCGACAACTTCCTTCTCACCAAACCAAAGCGCGATTTCCTTCTTGGCAGACTCCACACTGTCAGAACCGTGGATTATGTTGCGGCCAACTTGGATGCAGAGGTCACCACGAATTGTACCGGGTTGTGAGTCAGCTGGGTTTGTAGCACCAAGCATTTGACGGCCGGTTTTCACTGCGTTAAGGCCTTCCCACACCATAGGAACTACAGGTCCGGAACTCATGTATTTTACAAGACCAGGGAAGAAGGGCCTGGACGCTAGGTCACTGTAGTGTTGCTGCAGTAATTCTTCTGAGGGCCACATGAATTTAAGGCCGACCAACTTGAATCCTTTCTTCTCAAAACGCTCGATGATGGTGCCGACAAGTCCACGTTGGACACCGTCGGGTTTGATCATGAGGAAAGTTCTTTCACGTTGTTCCGCCATTATGACTTTTATTAACGTGTAGCCGGCGCGTCTGAGGTGGATTAAAAGGTAAAGCAAAGTGGCAATCATACGAAAAAGGAAGTTAACTTACCGCGTCACAAAATGAGCCACAGATTGCTTATATAAGTATGTATCTATAGTAAAAACGCGATCAGGGTTTATGTGCCATTTTATTTTTGTTAAAATGTAGCTTTGTTTTAAAATAAAAGAGCTTAGTAATTAAATAACAGTGGTAAATGATTATCACTACAAATTCACTAGTTCTAACAAGTAAGTTTTTAAGGACTAACATTTAATATCTTCTTTTATTTAGCCTATTATAGCCTAATCGCGTGTTAGATGGCAGATCGATCCACTTTCCTACATGTTGTCTTTTGTCGAATGGCATGAACATGGCAGCAGTGTACTCTCGATAGTTTTACTGATCGCGTAATATAATTTATTACTGACATAACCGGTTCATTTTACGGAAGGTTTACCAATATTTTATGGTCTTGTCGTCTCAAAACTCGCTCCACAGTTATTTGAAAAAAAACCCATTTCATAATATACCGAGCGCACTATACATGAAACGTAATAGGGAATATGCATGTATTTTTTTAATATTTTTATTCGATAGTTTACATCGTCAAATAATAGTAAAAAAAAATTCGACGGCAAAAAAGCAATTTAAAGTAGTTAAAAAAATGTTTAAAAATATCCAACAGATCCGGGCTATTTAAACGCCCTCCATTTGGCGCGCTTGGTGTGGTGACGTCACAGTTCGTGAAAACAGACAAGCAACTGTCAAGTCAACGTCAAACACTCCTTTTTCTATGAGCGTTTGACATTGACTTGACACTTGTTGATTGACTTGACATTGACATTTTGATTGTTAGCCCGGATTGTTACGTCACATCCGCTCTTAGCCTTTTCAAGTATTTGAATTACCCAGTTTTTTGGGACTTTTTAAAAATTAATTTCTCGCTCAAAAAGAAATTTTATTAAAAAATATTGATGGAGGCTTAATTCTGAAGTAAAATAGTTTATAGAAAAAAATATTTGACCCATATTTGAATCACATGCATATTCCCTATGTAGGTACCTACTTTCACAGTTATTTTACCTTTTTACTTTAGCTTGCTGTTGGGGTACTGCAGACTAATTAGTCTGTGGGTACTGCTGTCACCGTGCGTTTGCACTGGCGAAACATTACAACAAAACATGTTTAAATCTCTAGTTCCTGTCAAAAATTGTATGGAACATTGACAGAAGATAGAGATTTCAACATGTTTTGTCGCAAATGTTTCGTCAGTGCAAACGCACGGTCAGAGGTTTTAATAACAGCTGTGAAACACTACACAAACTCATAAAAAGTTTTGAACACAGATAAGCGTTTGCGTTTGCACCCGAACACATTCAACATGTTATGTATATTCGAAACTTGTCATATGAAACAATACTCTTAACTTGTTTTGTTGGATTTGCATTCGCACAGTCGCACTCACAGAGTACATTATACTATACCTACTGAGACTCGCACTGCACGCAGCATGAGTAAGTTTTAAGACAGATTTTAAGATTTGTTGCGTTCGGACTATCTAGAAACATATCCAATAGACTTGTTTTGATAGAGATAATTACTGTCCCTACCGGCCCCAACTCGAAACTATTTCTTATTGAACAGGACCTTGTTTGGGATTTGGTTAGAAAGAACTAGGTCAAAAAATAGGTCCTGGGTTCGATTCCCAGGTTGGTCAGTCTTTAGATCTGTCTTAAAACTTACTTGGTTTCATGTAGTGCGAGTGTTGACACGTGTACGCTGCTAAGTACGCTGAGATACCTTACCTTATTGTGTAGGAACGAAGTTTTCATCACGTAGGTACCTACCTAAACTACCTATTAAGGTAGATAAAGTGCCTGCCTGCTACACGGTTGCCAACCGCGTCCCCGACAGAGGTGACCTTGGTTGGCGACCGGCAGAGCTGTTTCAAATTTGGTAGTTAACCATCATCTACACGGTTGTAAACCGCCAAGTTCACCCCTGTTGGGACGCAGTTAGCGACCATGTAGCAGGCACTTTATTTTAATGTAGTGAGCGGTAGTTAGTTATAATAAGTAGGTACAGAGCGATTCAAACTTAATGGCGGCTCGGAAGTTAGCTTTTAGCTGCGCAGTACCCCACCCCTCACCCCCGCTGTCACATGAAATTGTTACTGCGCAGCGACTCGCCTCATGTTCCGAGCCGCCATTAAGTTTGAATCGAACTGTACTTAAGTATTGTTTGAGCCTTTGAGCTCATGGTTTCTTCGAATCTTTGTCCTATGGTATGGTAACTTAAATCCTCCCTGGGTTTAGTTAAGGACGGGGTTAATAAATAGGCTTTCATAGTAAAAATATTTACTTTTTATTGAAACAGACACATGTTTTGACGTGATCATTCACTAGGCCACACGCTTGCATGAAAGCGTAACAAATTTTAGAACCAACATACTTAAAACCCCTCTTTTTCAAAGCTTTCGATAATGCTATAGATGTTGGCGTTTCAGACGGGATTTCTTTATAGTGGTTCCAACTATTAACGACGGGTTTTTGATTCACGAAACTCCAAATAAAATTCTTAAAATCCTCGCCTTCGTTTTCCATTTTTACAAAACATTTAGAATTGTTTATTATTGCCTCTATTTTTCCTTTATGCCTTACAATTCCTGAATCTTTTAAACAGTTGTTCACATCCTTTTCCGTTAATTTTGATAGTTTGCGAGGGTTAAAGTTATGAAATCTCTTTCGGTAATTTTCTCTTTTTTTCAATATCGTTAACCACGATAGCCCGGCTTGTTGTCCTTCTAAACACAACATTTCAAACAAGGCATAGTTGTTGTATTGTGGTTGTCCCCATTCTTCATCATGGTACTTTATGTAAAGTGGATCTTCTGTTAACCATCCACATCGGAGAACTTTATTTTCTGTCATTACTTCGGTCATCTCACTCATCACAGGAATGTTCTTTACTAATTAGGTAACTTTAAAGTTAGCTTTCGTAATATTTTTTTGTATGTTTACGTGGTGAAAGGCAAATTTTACTTGTGTATTTTGCTATGTAAAAGGCGTTATCTTATCAACCAGATAAAATTCTAACCTAACTTCTCAACTACCATAGATTAAAAATATTCGCTTGTTTTTCGGGATTATTTTTCACTGCTTCGTATATTTTTCTTTTTGGAGGCAACTTTGGATTTTTTTTCTATCGAGATCGAGATAAGGAATCGTGTTTTCACACTTACATTTATTTCAAAATTAAAGCTGCAGTATTTTCGCATAATTGCGTAATACACGATCAATCAGAAAATTGGAATCGGTTTGAAACAAAGGTCTAATCTATAGCTTTAAATTTTCAAAAAAAAAAAATCTGCTCAACAACGTTTATGATGACTACCAAATTTGAAAGAGCACTGCCGGTCGCCAACCAAGGTCACCTCTGTCGGAGACGCAGTTGGCAACCGTGTAGCAGGCACTTCGCCTGTACCTCCATTTGGCTGAATTTTTTGTTTAGCTTTATACAACTCGTGAAGCCGTACATAGACTACTATTGGAGCCGTATAGTGTCGCGGGCGTCACAATATAGGTACAAGGTTTGTCGATGAAAGGAATGTAAAATAAAAATGAAAAATACTGATTTAATTTGTTTAATTACTTACATATTTTTATATTGTGTGCTACTTTCTGCGAAAGTTATTCACAGTACAAATTAAGTACACAATAATGAATCGCTTTCGTAGTTTTATTGTAAAATGCCATGCCTGTAGAGATCACAAATTGACTCAAATCGTAGGCAGACAGATCGATGTCACTATTTGGACACGGCACAGCTCCAACCCATTACAATAATTACTAAAGATTCCCAATTAAGGGATGTACAGTAAGTACAACGCATACGGTTTCCAGCTACTTGAATCGCGATAAACTGTAATCGCAACCGAAACATCCGGTTGAAAAATGGTTGCAAGTGTTGTAACTTGTAGCCATCAAACTATTTTAAAGATAGAAAAAATAGAAGTGGAAGAGGTATCTTGGCATCCAGACAGTTGTTTTTTTATAGACCTCTAGTTTAGCAGTACCCACATAATTTAAATAAAACGAGAAACGTAATACACAATAGCCATCTTCCACCTTCTTTTTATGAATGTTCAGGTGTGCTGTGTAGGTAGATCTCAGTATGTGACTCGTAATAAAAAAAAAAAAAATATGTACCTACACAAAGAACGAAATAGCCCTAATTTTTTTGCTGATTGAACGGTAACAGTGTTAGACACAAATAGGCTCATTTTATGTCTTGGATTGGCTAAACAATCAAAGATGCACGTTGGATGTTGATTGTGATAAATTATAATTATTACCTATGCTTTGGCATTCATTTTGCTCCAGCAAGCATGTCTCCCTTGTTAGCTCCCCTAGGTTGCTTCTTTTACCAAAGTAACTGTGCATTTGCATACAACTGTGCATACACACTGGCGAAACATTCACAACAAAACATTTTAAAGTCTCTAGTTCCTGTCAAAAATTGTATGGAACATTGACAGAAAATAGAGATTTCAACATGTTTTGTGAATGTTTCGCCAGTGCAAACGCACAGTAACGTTTTTACGTCGGCGTTTAGCCGGTCAGCTCAGTTTAGGCAAGATTTAAAGTATTTTTTCCCCTTGATTAATACTCTAACTGTGCCTTTGTTTATTTCCTTAATCGACAAAAAACTTATGTACCTACTGTAACAGCTGATTTAACAAAACCTTAGTTTAATCATACAAGCTGGGTGTATTAATATTTAAGTATCCCGTACAGACTAGCCACTTAGGGCCCCCATATACTCGTGCTAGTTTAGACTGGTGGTTGCATCTGTGGGGCTTAATATATCTTCGTGTTTGAGGTCCGGATACCAAGCTATTGACGAGTCTTATATTGTCATCACTAAGAGTGCCATCAGCAATTTGCTGCAAGAGTGGCATATATTCTGGTTTTGATAGTTCATTCGTAATACGTGTCATCTGAAAAGTAAAAAAATAAAAATAAGTAAGTACCTAATACTTTGCTGGTAACATTAATAGGTACTTTTTAATAGTTCAACTGTCATTAACGAGACACAATAGAATTTTAATTGTTATATAATATCTTAAAACTTTAAAAGACTTTTCGACATTCAGAAGGACATTAACGATACCTTTAGTATAAGCGGACTTTTTGGTGCATCTTTATAATTCTGTACTTTAGATTAGGGTATGGAGTTAAGTGCCTGCCACACAGTCGCCAACCGCGTCCCGACAGAGGCGACTTTGGTGGTTTACAACCGTGTAGATTATGGTTTACTACCACATTTGAAACAGCACTGCCGGTCGCCAATCAAGGTCACCTCTGTCGGGGACGCGGTTGGTACCCGTATAGCAGGCACTTCCATTTAAAACTGTTAGAAACCGATTATAATAAAATGTGGTCAGTAAAAACTGATACTTACCACTATTTTTAGTTGGGCTTCTGAAAGAGGCGTTGCTATTGGACCCAGAAACATGACACTGCTATTTGACCCAAGACTATCTGGATCGACCGAGATGAGCTCATCATCACTTCCATTACTCTTTATTTCGTCGTTTATAATTAAAAACATATGTTCGTTAGGCATCGTAGTTTGTGAGTATTTATGCTCTGTTACGTAAGGTTTCTGAACTATTCCTTGCGGCATTATGTCACTTAATAATGCCTTGAGTTTGAAGTTGGTAAAGTTGGTTTTGTCCTTCTTCTTCGTCGGTTTATTTCTTTTGCAGCAAAGTGTTTTTAGTTGAGCTACGAGAACATCAAATAACAGTTCTTTTTTTACATCTTCGTCGTCACTCTTACTATCTACATCCACTTCTGAGGGATGGTTATATAATAAATTGTTCAGTTTTTGGATAGCAACATACTGAGGATCCTCGACTTTGTTAGGAGCAAACGGATCCACTTCTTTATTTTCTAACCGAAAGAAAGCTCCGCTTGGTTTAGGTTTATCAGAAACTTTTTGAAATCTCTTTTTTTTATTATTTTCGAAGATATCATTAAGTGCTGGTAAAGATTTGCTTGGTAAATCGACGATAGCTTTGTAATTTTTAGCAAACTTTGATTCTGAAGCAATTTTGACTATGTCTTTCAAGTTATATTCATTCTTATTAGGTTGGTCGCTGAGTAACTTAATGAGCTCATCGTCAGATAGCTTTGAAAGGAGATAAGTAACGTCACCATCTGAAAATGATAAAATAATTAATTAAAAGAAATTCTCTGCTGTTACAATCTCTATCTCTTTGCAAACTGCTATCTAATTGCGTAACAAATTTTCGTAAAGTTGTAAACTTAAGTAGGGAATATTAAGTTAGGTATATTTCATTTTGAAAGTTCAACAACATTCATTGCATTAGGTACTTACATTGTTGAGCAGACTTTTTTTCGAACTTATGAAGCAATGGGTTAGCAAGATTGCTATTCCATTGCTTCAATGAATCACAATTTTTTCAGACTGTGATTGATCGTCTATTACGCAAAAAGAAAGAGTGCTGAATCAGCTGAATTCAATTTAGTTCTAACTTTACAGGAGGGCGGCGCCCGCGATTTCCGACTGTGGAAGTCAATTATAACATGAAACATACCCTATGGCACTCGGACATAGTGTAGCTTTCTACCTGTAAAATATTTAAGATGACTTCTAACAAACAAACAATTTTACTTTTTTTCATTATTAGTTGAGAATTTAGATTTATAGGATTGTTCAGGGGAATTGTGACCGAAATGATTTAATACAGGATGGATTTTTGAGACTCGGCAGTAAGGGCAGGTACCGGTATCCGTTTCAGCTCCAGAATAATGGTCGTAAGGTATGATTCCGAACCCCGTTGCACGCGGCAGTGCGGTCGCAGCAGTGCTGCCACGTCACTACTGGGGACCAAGTCTACAAATTTAGTAGACTTGGCCGGCCCCCAGGTCCTCATACAGTTTCTATAGGTCTAAATGAGATTACATTCCGAGCAATGTCGCGGTAGCACTATGGTGCGGCAGTGTCGCTTTGCCACCACGGCAGAACTACAGACTACTTAGAGAACTACAGAAGTGCCGCGTTCATCACAGCAATAATAGCACGTGAATGTTGACAAGTAAAGTGTCAACAAATCGATGAGACACCACGAATAGCACGTGATCCGGAATCAGCGCAGCAGGCAGCACTGCTACGTGCAGCAGTGGTTCGGAATCATACCTTTAGAAGACTGCCCAAAGCTTTTTGAGACATTTTGATCTATTTTCTTACGCGTACCTATTCATTCAAAGTTTAATTTTTTTGTTAATTATCGGCCAGTGTATCCAAATGTAGGTTGGAGTCTAATTTCCTACGACATGTATGGGAAAAGGGTTTTGCGATTTCTGACTTTTCTAGTAGAATTGCATTCATGACTTACTTACCATTATTTTTTAGGATCGTCGACTTTTGCAAATCTTTCTCATTTGGCAAATATCCTTTGCGGATCATATACTCCGATACATCGTTTTCAGCTTCACTACCGACGATGGAGTACATCGGATTATTGTTCAATAACGACATCGATAACGCTGTCTGTATCTGTAATAGTAATATAGGTACCTACAGTGTTTGAAAAAATCCTAAACCGAAACGAAATAAATCATTTCATGTTCGGTTCGGATGTAAGAAAAATGACGTCAGTCAGTAGGCCAAATAATTACAGTTTCCTTTCATCAACAGAAAATGTGCTAAGAATGCTATGATACATAATTGAATAGATGTGTGAATGATAAAAAAAAAGTACGGAGCTACCCTCTCTAATAATAATAACATGCATGTGCATACCTACTGCGCACACCACTTCTTTTAGAAATAAATTTGACTTACCCAATACGAGAAAAATATTATCCTACATTCATTAAAATACGGAAACATGTTCGTTACGAAGAAAGAATACTTATGCGGTCAGTGCAAGTTTAATTTAACGGCTGAATGCTCAATAGCTTCTTTCTCATAAAAAGTAGTTGCCTATCTTGTTAATGTTTACGAAATTAACAATGAACAAGCGCTCGTTAAAAAGTTTACGATCGCGATAAGGAGATTCAGTCGCGTTGAATGTTATGTTTTAGCGTGTCAAGGACTAAGTTGACATTTTATTTTATTTTTTGCAATGGTTTTACTAAGTACTCCTGTTAGGTCAACCTACCCGTATAACTAATTCTAACTTAGAGTCACTCTAACTATTTAGGAATGTAGACAAAGTTGTTGCGCCACAAAACCTTGTTTTCCACTATCTGCAGCCAGTCTGCCCACGCTTAGTCGTCGGTCCCACTAGTCGGAGGGCATCGGACTTCGGAGACAACGTTTGCTGTAACTTGAATTTCGAAAATCTATGCAAGCATGCCACAGCAAATTGCACACAGCACACATTAAATTGTTAGCATGGGTGTGCGGTTGACTGTACATTAATTATTATACTAAAGCATGTAAACTCTTATGTGTGTGTACCTACGCCTGCAACCAATATGACGCTCTGTGCCTGTAACCTAAAATATGAGCGTTTTGAACTAGTGTCCTAGGGTCTGCATGTTGAGATACTAGATCAATGCAGCATTTAGATACCAATACCTTAGCAAGGGAAGTGGATAACGATTATAAACACACGCTGCTGAACATAATGAGAATTTATTTCCGCGGTTTCACCCGCGTAGATCTCGATCCCGTGGGAATATAGGGATAAAACGTATCCTATGTCCTATTCCAGTTCATGGTCTACCCGCCCATCCTCTCTCTAGAGTAGGGAACGTCGCGCCCTGGCGCGCGGCGTCGAACGGTTCGCGTATTGCATTTTTATATTCATGATTACTTCGAAATATGTACGATTCGAATGAATTAAAAAGTATTTTGCTGATACATAAATACCCTTGATGTTAAAACTATTTGAATAAGACTTAATATTATGTTGATAAAACTCCTTCGCAAATAATGCATTAGTTTGGAACAAAGATTACCATAAAAAATGGTTATAGTGAGTCAATCTTAAAAGATAGACATATTATGCTGTCGCGGACTTTTTTTAGAACTTTTAAAGAGGAACAATTCCATCATACATGTTATTTGCGTAACTTAAACAGATTACGCAGTGCACGCAACAGAAGCTCTCAAAAAGGAATATTTTTTCCCGTTTTTGCAACATTTTTCATTTATGCTCCGCTCCTATTGGTCGTAGCGTGATGTTATATAGCCTATAGCCTTCCTCGATTAATGGTCTTTCCAACACAAACATAATTTTTCAATTCCAACCAGTAGTTCCTGAGATTAGCGCGTTCAAACAAATAAACTCTTCAGCTTTATAATATTAGTATAGACTTAAAATGAGAGTCTGATTATCGGGGGCCTAGCATTCTGGGAATCCCTGAACTCAAAGAATATCAGTGCAACCATGTGCAAAAAAAAATGACATACTACACTTGGGAGCAAATAAATCGAGCCACTTCCTTTTTCACGTTTAATGGATAATATTTTTAGTAATATGGAACGTATCAATTCGAACTTGAATAGTTCGAATTCGCCTAAAACTTTATAGAATAACCTTTACAATGAGGGTAAATTATTGAATAATAACCTTATTGAATGATAAATTATTGGCTATGAAAGAAAAATGGTAATGTTGATATAAAATTTAGTAGGCTTAGAACAGTCCAGAAAAACGAAATTATTAAAAAAAAACATATACAATAACATGTCAATTTGGTATTATTTACAAAAACCCCCAATATAACCTTTTTTTAATGGAGTACAATTAAAATGTCATAAGCAAATTAAATGCGATAATTTTATTCTACCCTTTAAACTTTAATTAAAAATGTAAATTTGACAACAAACTACCCTCATTGTAAAGACCTCCGTGAATTTAGCCGAACGATTTCATTATTATGAACTTTTGTTAATGCTAATCGTTAGAGAGGGTTAGAAAGAAAAGAAAAATCGTTAGAGAGTAATTAGTTTTTATGTAAAAACAATTTTAATTTTTCGTGTGAAATTGGCCCCCCTTCCCGCAAAAATGGACTTAGACGTAATTTTATTTTTTTAATCGTTTGCGAATCGTTAGAGAGAGATTGAGAGTTACACAAAATCGTTAGAGAGTTAATATTTTATTTGATATTAAATCATTTCTAAGAGCGTGACGTTAGCCTACCTCTGTGAATTTTGCCCCCGATATAATTATTCTCAACTTTTGTTAATGCTAATCGTTAGAGAGAGTTAGAGAGAAAAGAAAAATCGTTAGAGAGTAATTAGTTTTATTTATCAACTTTGAAATTGGCCCCCATTCCCGCAAAAATTGACGTAGATGTAATTTTTTTTTTTATAATTTGAGAATCGTTAGAAAGAGATAGAGAGTTAAAAAAAATCATAAGAGAGTTAATATTTTAATTGATATTAAATTATTTCTGAGAACGCGTTTTAGATTAAACAGGCTCGCTTTTATTATGGGCAACATATTCAGCCGAACGGTACTTTTACTGTACCTAGAAGTTAGTGAAGATACCAGGCATTTCGTCATCACATGAGACAGCTTTGATCAGAGGACTCATACCACTATAGTTATAGAGTGTATTACATTATTGTCTGGTATCTTGGATGGGCCGGCATCAAAATTATATATCTCCACCTGCTCAGTTTCTCGACAGTATTGTAATAAGAGAAGACATTGAAAATGAAGAAAATCAATAAATCATTATTTAAAACTAAAAAAAAAAAGTTTTATGAAGCATATTATTCAGTTTTTAAATATTATAATTTTCGAAAGGCTTTTCATCCACTTCCAATCTCGATTCTAAGTCATAAAACAGGAATTCTCCATCGTAATTAAAAAAATGTTCTTGATCAGTAGGTACTATTATCATTTTACTCCTGCTAAGCCTGTGGAGTACGCTGAAACATGCACTTCTTGCACTTATAGATTCTTAGTAGCTATAATCTAAAGAGAGGTCTAAAAGAATTATGCTACACATTTTTGACTGAAAATATCCCATTTCATCTTATTTCAGAATATGGTACATAAAGTAAATAACTTGATTAGAATTTTTGTTTGCATTGTCATATTCTTTACAACAAAATATTTTTTTTTTCTTCCTTTATGGCAGCTATACTCTAAGTGTGTTCCGCGGAACCCTAGGGTTCCGTGATACCTCTGTCGGGGTTCCGTAAGAATTTAGAAAAAAAAATCAAAACACCTCTCTCTGGTCGCTCCGCGGCTGCGCGGACTCCGCGGCCGCGCGGACTCGGAGACAAAACGCTATGAACGTTATTTATTTATTTATTTGTATTTGTAGAAACATGTGTTACAATAGCTGGTACAATATCTCTCAAGTTTGGTATCAACAATTTTATACTTGTACAACCCGTTCGCTCTAAGTTTTCCGTTCTGTGGAATGCGCGTACCCTCCCCCACGTGACAACAAAACTTATAATGTGTCATAGTTTTACCCAAATATTACAATTAAATAAAAAATATTTTTATATTATGTTTTGCTGACGCTACTTTTCGAACGTCATACCTATCGCCAGCGGCAAACTTAAAACGAGCGGGTAGTATACTTGTGAGCGCGTAGTCTCTTTGATAAAAGCCGCCTCTGAATTAGACGCTATAGTTGTCAACAAGCGACTTTCGACTCTAACTTCAAAGGATAAAGTCGATATTGTTTACAACGCAATTTTTAAATTTCTGTTTTTATTTTTGCTTTTTGTTTATCAAAGGTGCCGACTCGAGTATTTTCGAGAATATTTGAGATCGAGTCTAGGACTAAGTATAAAAGCGTCGCCCGTCGTCAGTTGACGATTAGTGTTCGGAGCGATAAGTTACTGCCTACTTACAAGCTCGCTAGCGAGAAACTAGTGTTCATTGTTTTACTGCCTGCTGTATTCTGTTGTCTCAGTTTTGTACATTTCTTCAACGTAGGTACTAAATTTAGTCTCTTATACGCAGTAACGATTGTGGATTATTTAAACCCCACTATCCTGACGTGTAACATTATAAATAAAGAAGAATGGAACGTTGGCTTAAAGGTGTTAAATGTGTTGCAACAACATCTTCTAATGACGCTGAATGTTCAAAAGCAGTGCGCGCGGAGAATATAGCAATCACCGATTCAGAAGATGATGCCACGACGTCAAGCTCGACGGTTTCAAAGACGAAAAGAAGGAAGTATGATGAATCTTATATCAGTTTCGGATTTGTTGATTCCAACGGCTCACCTCTCTGCATGCTCTGTAGTAAACTGCTTCCTAATAGTTCCATGGCACCTGCCAAATTGCGCCGACATTTAGAAACTGTACACCCCGAATCTAAAGACAAGAATAAAGAATTTTTTGTTCGCAAAAAAGATCAGTTATTAGAAAGTCAAAAAAATATGATGCATGTAACACAAACTATCAACGAAAAGGCCACGGAGGTATCATATTTAGTAAGCTATCGCATTGCACAAGCAGGTGAAGCGCATACTATCGCTGAGAAATTAATAAAACCATGTGTATTAGACATAACAAAATGTATGCTCGATGAAAAATCTGCAAAGCATCTTTCTACTGATACTGTTTCACGACGAATCCATGATCTGACAAGCTACGTCAAACAAGAACTAGTTACACGTCTACAAAATACACGATTCGCCTTGCAAATGGACGAGTCGACTGATGTCGCTGGTTTGGCTATCCTGCTGGTTATTTTGAGATATCCATATAAAAGTTCTTTTGAAGAAGACATGCTTATGTGTTCATCGCTGCTTACAAACACTACCGGGGAAGAAATTTTTAATAAAATAAATATATTTTTTGAAGAAAATAATCTCAGTTGGAACAATTGCATTGACATTTGTACAGATGGGGCCAAGGCGATGACAGGTAAAACAGCAGGAGCAGTGTCACGAATTAAAAATAAAGCGCGTAATTGTAGTTCCAGTCATTGTATTCTGCATAGACAAGCACTTGCGATGAAGCAAATGCCGTCAAATCTAAAATTAGTTATGGATGAAGCGGTAAAAATAATTAATTTTATCAAATCACGACCACTAAAATCCCGATTATGGCAGCAAACATAAAACACTGCTGCTCCATACAGAAGTGCGATGGCTGTCTCGGGGTAAAACTTTAACAAGGCTATTTGAACTTAGAGCCGAGTTACAAATGTTTCTTTCAGCAGATACTTCTTTTAATTTGAAGGACCGTTTGTATGATAAAACTTGGTTGTTCCGATTGTCTTTTATGGCGGATATCTTTCAAAAACTTAACGAATTGAATTTATCGTTGCAAGGTAAACAGACAACAGTGTTTCAGGCCTATAATAAAATAACTGCTTTTAAAAGAAAATTAGATTTTTGGATCATTTGCATTGGTAAGAAAGAAATAGAAAGCTTTACGTTACTCAGTGAGTTTGTTAGCGAAAACGACTCAGTAATGTTTGAAGATGATGTGTTTGAATTGGTCCAATATCTCAGTTCGATGCGCGCATCTTTTGAAAAGTATTTTCCCGAAGAACACAATACAAAAATTAAAGTGAATTCATGGATTCATAATCCTTTTTTACCCAACTTGGAAAAGCCTGAAAACATGTCAAACGAGATATATGAATCTCTTTTAGAAATGTCATCAGACACAAGTATGGAGTCACTGTTCAAAACGACGACTCTCAATGATTTTTGGTGCAGAATCCAAGATGAATATGCAATGCTTGGCCAAATGGCTCTGGATATTCTGCTCCCGTTCCCAACTATATATTTGTGCGAAACAGGATTCTCTACCTACGCAGCCACGAAAACAAAATATCGCAATAGACTGGACGCCGAAGCTGATATGAGACTCCAACTTTCTTCCATCAAACCTGATATCAACCAATTGATGAAAAATAAAAAACAGTTTCATACCTCCCACTAGTTAGATTTTTTCTTTTTTAATGTTTTCTATTGTTGTCCTTGCCAAGTGGTGAAGTAAATAATAATTAGTAACTGTTACATTGTACTTTTATTATGCTGATTAATAAAAAATACACTTATAAAAACAATTGTTTTATTGTGGGTTCCATCAAGTATTTTGCTTCCCAAAAGGGTTCCGTCATTTAAAAAGTTTGAGAACCACTGCTTTATGGCAATTGAAAAAGAATGATGGGTTGACTTTAATGAATATAACTGACCATCTTCCCGTAATACTATGCCTCGACATGGGGAAACCCAAACCCAACCCTCCAAGGTCCAGTAACAAAATTGACTATCCATCTATTCTAGACACCTTACAAAAAACGGATTTTACACCAGTATTAGAGAGTTCGGATGCAAATAGGGCGACAGACATGTTCATATCAACTGTTACTTCAGTAATCAAACAACACACAAAGCTAATCTATGTCCCAAAACGACAAAGAACAATTAAGCCCTGGATAACACCGGGCCTGTTACGATGCATAAGGAACCGGGATAAAATGCATAAAAAGGTAAGAAAATCCCCTGATAACACAATCCTCAAAATCACCTACCAACGTTACAGAAACTTTTGTAACCAATTGCTCCGTAAATTGAAACGGGAATACGAAAAGAACGAACTTATAAAGGCTAAAGGCAACTCAAAAGCAACATGGAACGCCATTAAAACAATCACGCACACCCGACATGCCAGACAACCCGCGCGCCAACTCTTGAAACTCAAAGATGATCCCGCTGCATCCGCCAACGAGGTCAATAGTTATTTCGTCAATATAGGTAAAAAACTGGCTTCGCAAATCACACCTAACTACAACATTCCTTTGTCCGAAAACTCCAACCCGCAACCCAATTCTCTAGTCATCTTAGAAGTCAACCACGAAGAAATAGAACGTATTATTATGTCTCTTAAAGGGGATTGCGCAGTCGGATGGGACGGAATATCCTCAAAAATCATAAAAATGTGCAAACACTTTTTGATACCGCCAATCACGCACATATGTAACCTTGCGATAAATACAGGCACCTTCCCACGTGCATTTAAGAAGGCCCTCGTTCACCCTATCCATAAGGACGGGAATAGAGACGTCGTATCAAATTACAGGCCGATATCTGTACTCACAACACTTTCAAAAATTTTGGAACGCATCATAAACAATAATTTAGTTAATTTTTTTCGCAAATATAACATAATAGCTACAAACCAATACGGTTTCCGATCGGGCATTTCCACGGAGGACGCCGTAGCAAACTTTACTGATCAAGTCACAAAAAAAATGGACTCCAGGATAAAAAGTTTTGCCATCTTCCTGGACCTATCCAAAGCCTTCGATACCGTCTCTATTCCCATCCTTCTACGCAAAATGGAAACCGCCGGCATACGGGGAAATGCACTAAACATTTTTCAAGATTTCCTTACAGATCGTAGACAGTGCGTTAAGATCGATTCGGTCACCAGCGGCGAGGAAATTATAAGTTATGGAGTCCCGCAGGGTAGCATTATTTCCCCATCACTCTTCCTGTTATACGTAAACGATCTATGCAACTTAAAACTACAACACTGTGACACGTTTATGTATGCAGATGATACTGTACTACTCGCCTATGGTACCGATTGGGAAGCGGCCAAACTCAATGCTGAAGCCTCACTTAGAACAGTAATGGGCTGGCTTTCGGTTAACTTGCTGACCCTCAACATATCTAAGACCAAAGCAATCGCCTTTAGAATCACCGCTAAATCTGCACCCCGGGCTGCGGAATCTTCTTTAACTGCACACGTATGTCAGGATTCATCCTCCCCTTGCACATGTCTCCCTCTTACGTTGGTATCCAATACCAAATACCTGGGTGTTCACATAGATGAGAGACTGGACTGGCACACTCATGTAGGAATATTAAAAACCCGTCTAAGACGACTCATTTATCTTTTCAAAAACCTACGCGATATAGCCGATATGGACACGATGAGACTAGTATACCTTGCCCTGTGCCAGTCTATTCTCTCTTATTGTATCCCTGTATGGGGTGGCACTGATAAAACCGCAGTGTTGGGCCTCGAAAGAGCGCAAAGGGCTTTATTAAAAGTCATGACCCACAAACCTCGTCGATACCCAACACTGACACTATATAAAGACTGCAATTGTCTCTCTGTAAGGAAACTCTTCATCCTACGCATAATACTCAGAAAACATGCCTCTCTTCCACATATTAAAAATAGAACAGTGCGTAGCGGGAAACCCATTTGTAATTATAATCAAATTAATACAAGCTTCGCGACACGCCAATACTCTTTTTTAGCATCTAAATTATACAACAGCTTGAACAAATCAATAAAAATACACACATTAAATCAATTTAACCTAAAAAAAAAAGTTACCTATTACTTGCTAAATTTGACATACGACGAAACTGAAAAATTACTCACCCGCATTACATAACACGTTACCTCCTATTACAGCTCAGATAACACCTCCACATACACCCACACAAATATACACCCCCTCACAAACGTACAAACACACACATACACGAACACTCACACACACCTATGGCAACACCTCTTTTTCATACACCTCTCGATTTATATTCATTTCGTTACCTAGTAGATAACCCTTTTACATTTACTTTTGTTACATCTTTGCTGCATATTTTTACTATTGTTTACCTAACTGCTTAGCATTGTAACGGCTGACAAGACCCCAAGAAGGAATCACTGGCTCTGAAGATACAGGTTATGCCTAGTTTCGGAGTCAGGGATACAACACTTTATACCAAACTTAAGCCCTAGCTACAGTACCCAATGTAATTTGCAATGTCCAACCTCCTTTTTTTTCTTTTTTTTTTTTTAAGTCACTGCGATGTATACCTTAGATTAAGAAAGACCATTGTAATAAGGGTTGTGAATAAAACATTTATTTATTTATTTATTTATTATGAATGACAGTACCATGTGTCAATTTTGAAAAGTTTGTTATTTTCTGGGTTGTGTTCACTTTATTAGCCTAGATAATTAGAAAAGTTTGTTCGTTTTAGGAGTAAATTAACACTAAATTAATTATTTCTTAAGAAATAAGCAGTACCTTTGTACTCATATTTTAACTATGTCGTATCTATTTTGTATTTTACTGTGTGTACATAAGATTAAAATAAATAAATAAATTAAAAAAACGATTTTTCTCAAAATTGGTAATCCTTAAAAATGCATGATACAGTTAGAGCTACTACTTTTTGGGATGTCTATCCAAATATATTTAACTTATACTGGTTAGAATTATTGAATAATAAAAAACCATTTTTGGACATGTTCTTTCGAATCGATGTGACCTATGGAAGATGCTCACATCCATTCATCAAATTAAAAAGAGCTGATTATCTTCAAACGGCTGAACCGATTTTCTTGAATCATAGCTAAGAACACTCTATCAAGTCACCTTTCAAACAAAATTAAAAAATATCAGAATCGGTTCAGCCGTTTGGCAGCTACGATGTAATATACAGACACACACGTTAAACTTATAACACCCCTCTTTTTCCGTCGGTAGGTTAAAAACGACCCGACCAGCTCCCGACAAGCACCCACCTTTTGTGTGTTTTGAGCATAAATGATGCACTATAAGTACCGAATCAAATTGAAACTACCAACAATATTTCGTATTCTTATCAGGTATCACTGTTAAATGATCGTTGATCAAATACACAACTTTACCACTCATAACTACCGCTGCACTCGCACCAACCTGCTGCAGCACGCGCCACTGACGCGCGCCCTGCGTGCACTCAATATGTTGTCACAACACATCGACTGTTTCAATTGTACTCTGAGTGAATTCACACGTGCCGCATTTTGTAAATTATCTCTGGGTTGTTCATAATCTATACATAATATTATAAATTAGAGCCATAGTTTAGAATTTATTACGGAAGGTTGATGTGTATAATAAGCTAATGTTAAGGTTGAATATGGCTAAGAAGTCTCGATGTTTAATTTTTAAATAATTATAACTACACTATTGTATTAGGTAAGCCTGTGATGATAGTTGTATGTGTTTTAAATAAATAAAACTATAACGTTCCTCTGCATCATGTCATGTATCAGTAATACCTACTACTCACGGTACTACTCGCGCTCACGGTGCACAGTGAGAAATGTAAGTGTGGCCGCTTCGTTCAATGCAATAATTCTTGCGGTAAATCTCTTTGATCTGCCTAAAATGCCGCAACCAGAGTTATCAATCACCCAACGTCAAACGCCAATGTAAATGCCGTTGACAAATTCTCGACGTAAGTCGTGGTGTAGTACACCAACGGTTAACGTCTACCGCGATAATCCGTTGGTGTGGCCCCAGCATATAAGAGATTTGTTATATTTAAAAATCATTTAAAAAAAACTTTGTACCTCCAGCAGGGGGGAGTGGGGGGATCTACTAACCCTTTCCACCTCTCCTCCCTCCCCTATCCACTATAGAGGTGGCACGTTTCTAAATTTTAACCTGCTCAGGTCCTAGGGTAAAACGCGTTCTCAGAAATAATTTAATTAAAATATTAATACTCTAATGATTTTTTTAACTCTCTATCTCTCTCTAACGATTCTCAAACTATAAAAATAAAAAAATTACATCTACGTCAATTTTTGCGGGAATGGGGGCCAATTTCACAACAGTAATTAAAATCGTTGATAAATAAAACTAATTACTCTCTAACGATTTTTCTTTTCTCTCTAACTCTCTCTAACGATTAGCATTAACAAAAGTTGAGAATAATTATATCGGGGGCAAAATTCACAGAGGTAGGCTAACGTCACGCTCTTAGAAATTATTTAATATCAAATAAAATATTAACTCTCTAACGACTTTGTGTAACTCTCAATCTCTCTCTAACGATTCGCAAACGATAAAAAAAATAAAATTACGTCTAAGTCCATTTTTGCGGGAAGGGGGGCCAACTTCACACGAAAAATTAAAATTGTTTTTACATAAAAACTAATTACTCTCTAACGATTTTTCTTTTCTCTCTAACCCTCTCTAACGATTAGCACTAACAAAAGTTCATAATAATGAAATCGTGCGGCTAACTTCACCGAGGTATTGTAAAGGCTATTAAACAACCTTTTAAGCGATATATCTTTCGAATCGATGCGTTCCATAATACTAAAAATAATAACCATAATGCGT
Organism: Lithophane semibrunnea; assembly: GCA_947363905.1. Lineage (NCBI taxonomy): Eukaryota > Metazoa > Arthropoda > Insecta > Lepidoptera > Noctuidae > Lithophane > Lithophane semibrunnea. The sequence goes on along the minus strand of OX376188.1, from coordinate 6,832,108 downwards.
GAAAAAAGGAAGTGGCTCGATTTATTTGCTCCCAAGTGTATATTACATAGCATTCTACTATTGGTTAAAATCGTTGCCATAGCAGATAATTTACAAGCGCTTCTATTCGTCACGGCCCGCGCGCGGCCGGCTGGTAGCTTAGCGGTAGGTAAGTGCGTTTTAAAATTAAGTACTCCACCAAACTGTACAAGCAAATTAGCAAACAACTCTCAGTTGCTAGATAGGCTAATCGGGCTGAAGCTACGATTTCCTAGGAAAGCGGTGGCCGGCAGTGTCCGCAATTTACGGGTGAATGACGTCACTGAAAAGTTATTTATGAAAGGAGGTTGGTGTGTTTTCATGGGGAGCGTTCTTGACACCGTAAAGTCAAATCCCTCTGCCCAAAGATTTAAATCGCTAGTTTTGTCCTCACCGTACTTAGTCTCGCGACAAAATGTCCTTATAGAAAAGAGTGAGCTCACACTTATATATAGCGTTTTGTATTAGAGGTGTCAAAACGAAACAGAAACGCGACTATTTTTTGACGCTGTAAGGCGAATCGAAAGATTTAAATCTTGCAGCTGTCATCATTTTCATGACAACCGTCGCTGCGGCCACTATATGCGGGCACTGGCGGCCTCTGCACTTCTAGGAAACCATAGCTTTCAAATCATTTTTAATGTCGAAATATACTAGCCGTTCACTTCGAGTTGGCCGTTACGCACCGTTTTAACTTATTGATACTACTTCCATGCATATATCACAAACTGTAGTTTAAGTTCTGACTCCTTTTTTTAAGCCTTTTTATGTTTTAGTTAAATAAAAGGATATTATTAGGGGCATTTGGTGAAAAAAAAAAACCCTTTATTTTTCTTAGCCTATGTGTGTCCCACTGCTGGGCAAAGGCCTCCCCTTTTTCCTTCCAAATATCTCAATTGCAAAGATTAAACATAAAAAAAAACAATTATTATTTTTTGTCAACGTTAGTAGCTTAGTAGTAGAGGTGCCGTCGTTTATAACGGTCGATGACGGCCAACTCGAAGTATACGATTTTAAGTCTGTTGTCCTAACGAGAATTACCACTTAGTTGCACTTGCGTGTGAATAACGATAAAAAGACAAGTGTTCCTAGCAGAGAAAGGTTGCGGATTGGTTATGATTATTGATTTGATAATGTCAGTTGTCAGATAATGTCAATGTGACGTTGACGTTAATTTGTTTTGTTTGTGACTGCTGAAACTGAAACTCGAAAACGGAATTACGGAAAACATTTGTAATTTTATTGAAATTAACAATGAATATCCCTTTTCCAGTTTTAACTCCTCGTTTAGTGGACTCATTGTGGTTTAACGCTGATAGTCCATGTGACGAAGAAACAGAATTAACTGCGTTAGAACAGGCGAATCAACATTGGGTAAGTATCTGGTTCTATATTTTGTTCCTTGAGTGTGCATATTAAGGATCGGGCCACTCGAAAATAATATATCTTGGATTACTTAATAATTTTATCGAAATTGATTTGCTACTGTAAGCCTATCAATAGTCTCAACTTATTTAAATATAACAAACAATGTAAATAGACAGACAATAAACACCTCGTTTGCATAGTACACTTAAACACCATGATAAAATACGATTGGTTTACTTACAGTTAAACTCGATTGGGCAGCAGTACATGAAGCGTGCTCCGCTGGGCAAAGCTGACCCTGAGCCTATGGAAGAAGAAGCAGACACTGATGAAGAAGAAGGTACTAAGTATTTAAAATAAATAATCACTATATTTTTGTGTGTAAATTCATCATTCAAGGCCCTGAGGTAATGTGATAAGCACCAGTAACAAGCAGAAGTCTTACTCTATATCTCTGAGGACATCATCATCATCTGCCTAGCCTTTTCACAACTATGTTGGGGTCGTCTTCCAGTCTAACCGGATGCAGCTGAATACCAGTATTTTACATGGAGCGACTGCCTATTGGACCTCCACAACCCAGTAACTGTGGGTAATACGATACCCCTTGGTAAGGCTGGTTGTCAGACTTTCGGGCTTCTGACGACCCGTAACGGCTGTCAAAGATCCACAAATCTCTGAGGACTTTTTTAATTGACAAAAACGCTTCTGCCTAATATCAAGCAAAAAAAATTAATACAAAATAAATAACTATGCTAAACAACTGGGCACTACCTCTGTTAAATTACCACTATCTGATATTTTGTTGAATTATTGTTCCAGGTAATGATGAATCAGATGAATCCGAGGAGTCCCATGATGAAGACGAGGAAGAGGATGTTCCTGCCTCATACTCCCCTGCCCGCAACAACAATGAGCTGGAACCAGACAGTCTGGATGACCTAAATGATGGGCCAGACCTTAACAACTCTGACCAAAGTGCACTTTGGCCTATACAGTAGTGAATAGTGTTATGTTAAAAACAAGAACAACAAAAGAAAGCCATTTTTCTCAATAATTTTAATTTAAACTTATGAATAAATAAAAACTCGTAATAAGATAACAAATTCAAATTAATATATTATTTTATAAATACTGATTTAAAACACACTGGTGACATCTATTATTACATCTACCACCCTGGTTAGTAAAGGTCTCATGTTTTCTGGCGGCACAGTCTTCCATTTCCTGGCAAGGCATTTCTCAATGAAATCATGCATAGATTTTTGATCTGAAAAAAATATTTTTTTATAGGATTAGTCAAAGTGCACATAACGCAGCAATGTTTAAAACAATTTTTTTTAAATGTTTTTTTTTTAGTATGAATATGACAACTGACAATAGGATTTTTCAAACCAACTTCCTGCTATTGGACAATTAACCATCAATCGTTAATCGATTTTAACATCACTTTACCACTATGCTGCAACACAACTAACAAAGTTTCCATAACTAATTTTTTACCTGATGTATTAGAACAATTTGCCATATTTAGTGTGAAAAATATAGCACTTCTTTTGACTAGTGGATCATACTCATCGCAATAGTAATGGAAGGCCATTGCGAGATCTGAGGGCACTCTGTCGATCTCTTTGACAAGCATCACACCGGATCTATCAACATCATCCCGGTACCGAGTGATCAGCTCCCCATGTTCTTGCATATCCAGGTAAGAGCTTTCAATGACTGTGTGTTTTATTGAGGAGATGTCGTTACCTGAAGAAGTGACATTTAAACTTGTAGTAAGATGGCAGACAACAGAAAGAACATGTAAAACTATTATACACTAGCTGTGCCCCGCGGTTGCATCCGCGTAGGTCTCTATCCCGTGGTCATGGTCTACCCGTGTGCCCATCCTCTCTCTCTAGAGTATGGAACGTCGTCACGGCGCAGCGGCGCGGCGCCTGGCGTCGAACGGTTCGCGTATTGTATTTTTAAACTCGTGATAACTTCGAAATTAAATGTCCGATTCGAATGAATTAAAAAGTATTTTACTGATACATAAATACCCTTGATGTTAAAACTATTTATTTGAATAAGAATTAATATAATGTTGATAAAACTCCTTCGTAAATAATGCATTAATTTCGAACAAATTTGATTACCATAAAAAAGGTTATAGTGAGTCAACCTTAAAAGATAGACATATGCTGTCGCGGACCTTTTTTTACTCTTTTTTACAATTCCATCATACATGATATTTACGTAACAGAAACCGTTTACACAGCGCACGCAACGAAAGCTCTCAAAAAGGAATAATTTTTCCCGTTTTCGCAACATATTTCATTTATGCTCCGCTCCTATTGGTCGTAGCGTGATGTTATATAGCCTTCCTCGAATAATGGTCTATCCAACACAAAAAGAATGTTTTAATTCCAACCAGTAGTTCCCGAGATTAGCGCGTTCAAACAAACAAACTCTTCAGCTTTATAATATTATATAAGTATAGATATGTATACATTGGTAAATGGTTTTCTGGAACGACAAGATATTGGTCCCCTTACCGATATAGTTCTGTCTTTCCGCAGTTTAATTCGGAGAATATTCGTACAAAAAGTTGTAATTTGGCATGGTTGTAGTGGTTATACACAGTATTCACGCCTACAAAGTTGTGAGTTTAGAAACGTGCCGCCTCGATAAGGGTAGGGAAGGGTTAGGTTAGTAACCCCCTGCCGGATATAAGAAGTTTTTTTATTAGGCGTTTTTCAGTATGCATTATTAAAAAACCGGCCAAGTGCGTGTCTAACCACGCACAATAAAAGGTTCCGTAGTTGGGATGAATTTATCCCAAAAAGAACATAACATTGTAGTCGAAAAACATGTTTTGAAACTGCAAATGTATCGTTTATTAATCAGTAACTTGTAGAACCTATTTCGCTGTGATAGTTTTCCTTTCGTTATATCCAAAACCAACCATTTAACTGGCCGGTTTTTTCTCGTTTAAACTGAATTCCCCCAGCTGCATGTTCTGAATATCTAAACAAGGGTGACCATAGATTGAATGGAATAAATAGTAAATATTCTTACGTAGAAATCTTGCGGCAGTATACGCAACTTCATCTGCGAACTTTTCGAATCTCACGGGATTGAAATTGTTTGTTTTACTGTTGTAAACAAACATGAAGGAGCCGGTATCCATTCTCGAGAATATTGTTGATATACCTGAAACAATACAGCAAAAACATTTCTATAGGTATTGAATGGATCAGTCATTGTAATTATTTGGATTGACTGGACAGTGATAGAGGACAAAATGGATCCGAAAATCGGATTTGACTTCGACTGAAACATTTAATGGAATTCATTTTCTCGTACATTCTATATGGTACGCTTTTTTGATGATATCTGGGTAGATAGGTAGTTAGGTAGGGTAGGTAGGTAAGTAGGGTAGGTAGGTAGGTATTTAGGTAGGGTAGGTGCGCCGTAGATAAGTACTTAGTGCTACCCGAGCGAAGTCGGAACGGGCAGCTCGTTGTTCAGATAATATGAATAAACCGGCCACGTGCGTGTCGAACCACGCACAATGAAGGGTTCCGTAGTTGGGATGAATTTATCCCAGAACAAACTTAACATAGTAGTTGAAAAACTTGTTCTTGTTCTATATGTTTTTACAACTGCAAAAAAAATATAACCACTTTAAGGGTAGGTTAAAATTAAGAAAAGAAAAAAATTTAGGGTACCTCAACCAACTTTTTTTTTTTAAATTTCATTTTACCACTTTGTCGGCGTGATTTATATGTATACCCATATCAAATTACAGCTTTCTAGTACGAAGGGTCTCTGAGCTAAGCCGCGGACAGACAGACAGTCAGGACATGGCGAAACTATAAAGGTTCCTTGTTGACTACGGAACCCTGAAAAAGAATGATAATACATACACAAATTAATATGTATAACAAATTACTCACCAGTTTTAAGCTTTAGAATAGAATTATCATCTATATTATATTTTTCCTGGAGGTTATTCATATTGTTTTCAAAAATAATTTTATCATGATTCACAGTTTGGGTAGATTTATCTTGACTGTTATTTGCTATCATATTGGGGAATATCCAGTGTACCATCACAGCTATAATACCTAATAATAATGTGAGAAAAATGTTTCGTATTGTGTTGCTGGACTGGGGTCGGCTTTTCTCTCTTGATGAAATGGACAATTTGCGTTGATATGGAGACGGTTGGATGCGTTCTGAGCTCCTATTACTTCTATTCATCATACCATGATAACTTTCCTCTTCGATTCTTGACTTTGTTAAAGAGTTGTTTTCCTCAATTTCAGAATCATCACTGTAAGGCAAATGTGATGGGAGAGTTGCAGGTAAAGATTTTGAAAGCCCTCCGGAGCAACTGGACAGATTCGCAACTGGACAGATTCTCAGCTGGACAGTTTCGCAGCTGGACAGATTAGCAACTGGACAGAAAGTGTACAGTCTACGACATAATTAAAGTGTATGAGTTGGAAATACGGACGTTATGAAAAATTGGTCAAGATAGGAAAGCGGACGGGGGCAAGGAATGACTCTTTTCAAGATTCGATTTTAACAACTAGGCCCATCAAATTAGCATACCTACCCTAGACTTAATTAAATTACTCACGGTTTTTTTATTTGGTCTGAAATTGTTAAACACTATAAAATACTAATAAAATAATTCTATACTTACATAATAATATATTGAAGGATTGTTCGCTTTGTAGCCGTTGGTCCCGGCTGTCATTCGCGGATCTTTGGAAGGTGTTACAGGTACTCAGAAGCCCGAAAGTCTGACAACCAGGCTTACCAAGGGGTATCGTATTACCCAGCTACTGGGTTGTGGAGGTCAGATAGGCAGTCGCTCCATGTAAAATACTGGTATTCAGCTGAATCCGGTAAGACTGGAAGCCAACCCCAATATAGTTGGGAAAACGCTAGGCAGATCGATCGTCCGCTTTGTAGGAACCTATTGTGTTGTGAAAAGGAAATATAAATACAATCTATTTGCGTAATGCAAACTCTTTGATAACAACAAAATCTATGATTAATAGCTTTGACGTTGAATGTCATCAATATCATACATTAGATTCTCTGTGATTTTGGTTTGTAGCTTTTGATCGTTTCATTAATATTAATAAATTTATTAATCGGTAAAATGGATATTGCTGGTCCCAGTCGGACAAAATCAAAGCTGGTCTTTGTAGATGGACAAAGAAAAAGAGGGAAGGACCCTCTACATGGGACTGTTCTGTTACATGCTGGACATCGGTATAATTTCGCTAAGCGGAATAAATCGAATTTTACGAATTGGCGATGTAGCAACAAACGTGAGTGTAGTACGTCTATTACATTAAATACAGACAATAATATAATAAAAGAAGGAAAACACTTGTGTAGTCCAAACTTTAAAAGGAATAGAAACGAGAAACTTTTAGATGGATGTAAAAAGGAAGTGTGCAGTAATATGGAGCCAATACAAAGAATATTTGAAAAACATTTTTTTGAAAAAGATGATTCTGCTTCATCAAAATCATCAGATCACTTATTACCAACATTTAATACAAAAAAGGATACATTATACAGACACCGCAAAAAATTCCTTTGTGTGGATAGGTGCAAAAGCGACAAGATCGAAGATATTAAAATACCTGAATGTCTAGTTAAAGACTTCTTTTTATATGATGATGGTTGTGCAGACAAAATAATTGTTTTTGGCAGTCAAGCAGCAAGAGATTTAATTAAAAATACAGACATATATTATGGGGACGGTACATTCAAAATTGCACCGAAACCGTTTTACCAGCTTTTCTCGCTACATGTTGACATAACCAAAGGTAGCGATTGTGTTAACTTTGTACCAGTACTGTTTATTCTTTTACCAAATAAGTCTCAAGAAACGTATACAAGAATGTTTAGAATTTTGAAAGAGCAATTGGCTGTTAATATTAAACAGTTCAAGTGCGATTATGAATCAGCTATTGCACAAGCATTAAAATGTATCTATCCGGATGCTAGTGTCAAAGGCTGTTTTTATCATTTTTTGCATGCGGTGTGGAAAAAATCTAAAGAATTGAAATTTTCATCCACTGTAAATGGTCAGAAATTGACACAATTGTGTACGCAATTAGCACTTTTGCCCAACATATTAATACCTGAGGGCTTTTTGTCAATAAATGAAATGGCTACAGATGATGAAGAATGTAAAGCCTTTTTCAATTATTTTACAAATTATTGGATGACGAAAATTACGACTGAACAGTTATCTTGTTACGGAGAAAAATTTAGGACTACTAACGCTATAGAAGGTTGGCACCGGCGAATTAATGCCAAAATACCAAAAAAACCATCCCTTTTTTTGTTTCTGCAGTTAATAAAAAAGGAATCAAAAATCAGTGATACCAAAATAAATAGAAGTTTCTATCACTGTGAGGAAACAAAACGTCGGCCAAAGCAAATTTTAATTGATAAGCAGATACAAAATATAATATCGGACTGCGTTAACGAAAAAAATTCAGTCATGACATGCTTAGAACGCCTGCGGTTATTAAAATTAGCTCAATACTAGCTGGTAGGGTAGGTAGGCAGGTAGGTTAGGTTAGGTTAATTATTATATTGAGCAATAAAGGATTTTTGAACATGCATCCCCTAGAGGAGTTCCACGATAATTTATTGTAAGACGGGTATTATTCGATTGCCGTGCCTTTGTGTTATACTTTCCTTGAATAAACACTTTTTAAATTTAATACCTATGTTTCTTAGTTTAGGTTAGTTCCTATAAACAAAATCTTTCACACGACTGTACTCTGTCCAGTTGATAATCTGGCCAGCTGCGAAACTATCCAGCTGAGAATCTGTCCAGTTGCGAATCTGTCCAGTTGCTCCGGAGGGTTTGAAAGCACATTGCTGCAATGAAACACACATAGACTTTTGACAAAAGCTTAGTCACACAATGAGACAAATAAAAATTGGATGACTGATGAAAGCTTATGATGATTTATGGTATGAGAAGCCGCAATGTGTTTTGAAAATGCTTATGAGTAGATGCCACAATATCATTGATACACAAATAGTGTGACATTTCAAAACATGAAAGCTTACTGTAATGGTTTTTTAAGGGCAGGAGTAATGAGATTTTTTAAACCCTGGCATTACCTATACATAGCTAGGTAAGAACATAAGAGGTTTAGAATAGGTTGTCTTTGAAGTACAGAAACTGGTAATTTTTTGAAAAGTGGGCAACTGTTACTCAAAGACTCCTTAAGGGGGATGCGCTAGGGTAGCTCGCGAAATGCAAATTTTCTTACGTTTTTTGCAATTTGCAGGTAAGTATCAGGTGGTATATTGATCTAAATATGATTTGTATCATAACAAATATGGCTTTACAGAATTATAATCTTTAGAATTAGCAATATACACAGAATTAGAATCATTAGAAGTGGCACAGAAATAAGCAAAGCAACCCATTATCAAGTGGTGTTTCAGAGGATTCTGATGGAATTAATGAAAAATGCTGTGTAGCAATATGATCACAAAACATTTAAGTTATATCAGAATATGGTTTTGATACACATACTGAAATGACACATTTATGTTTGAAAGTGATAACAAGCAATATTATAAAGCATAATGACCCACGTCTCATCGGAGTTTTCCTCTTCCTGCGAATAAGAATTACTTCTTGGTATTTTCTTTTTTCTTATTGGTAGTGGACTGGTTTGACGAGACATTTTGCTGAAAACATAAATTAATTTGTTTTATTTCAATTGATAAGAATTAATGACAGAATAAACAGCAAATTAAAATTGAGTATTTGGCCAATAATCTATAGACAAAATGACTGAGTATTATTAATAGAAGTACTCCTGTACTGTTGTCATACAGTGAAAGGCCTTAACTAACTTTTTTATTAAGAATTTGTTAAATATATGACTGTATACAGCATTAAACTCTATCTTTCTGTTTAAAAAGAGCTTTATTTAATTTTTTGCCACAGATATTTACTGTTAAAGTTAAGACTATCGACTGAGCTTGAAACTTCACTTTAGATAAATAAAACTGTCATTTACTCAAATTATACATTGAAGTAATTATGGCGTTTCACCATTATGACGGCAGTGAAGTAACCATGACACACACATTTTCAGTATTGCAATAGATGATAGTAATAGTAGTTGTTCCTCACCTCATCACATTATCCACTACATCTATTCCTTGACTCACTGGATCGTTCTTGTCATTGGCGTCTTGTTCGTTCTGTTTGTTACTTTTATTTAATCCGTACCTCCCCATTATCTCATTTGTTAATAGATTATCACCTCTATAGCTATGAATGGACTTTCGTGCTGATGGATGATAAGGAACCCCCCCTTTCTGGAAATTATTATATTGTCATTGGTTACAATGTTACAATAAAATGGTGGTAAAACCAGGGTTGTCACAATGAGTGGTCATAAAAATAAGGATATAAATAATAAAATAAGGATATAACTACCTACTTGTGATTTGGCTTTGAAATCCTATTTATGTGGCACAATAACAAGAGAGACAGGTGCAGAATTATATGGCAACGTTATAAATTATTACCTGCAGAATTATATGGCAACATTACAAATTATTAACTAGCTTCCGCAAGTGGTAGCTCAATAAAAAGTAGCCTATGTCCTTCCTCAGGGCGCCGGTAGCTCGATAAAAAGTAGCCTATGTCCTTCCTCAGGGTGCCATCTACCTCCTTGCCAAATTTTGTTGAAATCCGTTCAGTGGTTAAGGCGTGAAAATGTAACATACAGACAGACAGACAGAGTTACTTTCGAATTTATAATATTAAGTAGGTATGGATTACATAAACCTCTATACTTAGTCTTTTTTTTTTAAACAATTGCCATTTTCCAGCTATGAATTTTATTGTGTAGCTTTGCTTCCTAAAAGGTGCAAGGAGCCCATGGCTAATAACAGCCAAGTAATAACAGCCGCACGGTTCGATCCGTGGATCTTTACATTCCTAGGTTCCTCCGTGCCTCGGAAAGCACGAAAGAAGAAGCCGTTGGTCCCGGCTGTCATCGTGGATCTTTGACAGTCGTTGCGGGTCGTCACTGTCGTCAGAAGCCCGAAAGTCGGACAACCAGTCTTACCAAGTGGTATCGTATTAACCAGTTACTGGGTTGTGGAGGTCAGATAGGCAGTCGCTCCATGTAAAATAGGTACTGGTATTCAGCTGCATCCCATTAGACTGGAAGCCGACCCCAACATAGTTAGGAAAGGCTAGGCAGATAGATAGCTTCCTAAGGTGCAAATCTTTTATTCAGAGAACAAAAATGATTTATCACTGCGAAGAAAGAATTGTAAAAAATATCCATCTTACCCCCTCTGGTTGGTCACTATTCATTTATTGTTTGCTGAACTCTCGGGGTCTCCTCTAAAATGCTGAAATCCGATTTAAACCAACTGTTAGGTATGTATGATCAAAATGAAAGTAACAAAACTTGAATTTATTTTATTATTTCGTACGTTTTATGTTTTATTCGCATGCAGAACACAATCACAAACAATGCAAATTATGAAATTATGCAAATAGAAAAAAATGACATGCAATCGTTTCCATAGTAAAATAAAATCACAGATTGCGAAAGTTAAAACATAAAAGTATTAAAAAAAATACTCTGACTGTCTGTGCTGGGTCAGTGTTGCCAACGCTTAAACTGGATCTCCACCAGATTCAACTTGTAAAACCACCAGAAAATCACTAACAAAAATCAGCCCTATTCTAACAATCACTAAATATCCACTAAACAAATTAGTTTTTACGATAGAAAACGGTAAGTTCTTACATCAGTAATTTTTAGGGATCTGTAACCAAAGGGGAAAACGGGACCCTATTCCTAAGAATCCGTCTCTCCGTCTGTCACCAGGCTGTATCTCATGAACCGCGATAGTTAGAATTTCCACAGATGATGTACCTATTTCTGTTGCCGCTATAACAACAAATACAAAAAAACAGATTTTTTTTTTTTCTACCATTCTTTTTTTCTGTTTACCAACCAACCGATGGCGCATATGATTAAATAATGACAGTAAATTATGTCTATTATTTCATTTTTATGCATAATAATAATATTTTTTACTGACCACCCATATAATGGAGTTGGGCCAAGTTCTACCCAGAATGGACACGCATTATGTTCCTTGGGCTTACCGTGCGTTTGCACTGGCGAAACATTCACATAAAAACATGTTGAAATGTCTGTTTTCTGTCAGTGTATCGCCTAGCGTTCGCATTGTCACGCAACTTGTTGCCGCGAAACATGTTTGACGTTTCATATCACTCGACATGTTTCGCCACATGTCTTTACAAACCAATTTCGTATCAAAATGTATCTGTATGAATCTAGTAACATGTTGTTAGATTTGTTTTGACACTTTGGTCGGTTATTTAGTCCACACATTTTGTATTCCTCAAACATGGAAAACCTTGCCAAAGCTCTATAAACTTCATCGTGTCTACTTTGGACCACTCTATGTTTCGATATAAACACGGGATGTTTACCACCATACTCGGATAACACTAAACATCAAGCAATAGACAAGTTGCGAGACATAATTTGACATAAACAAACAACAGTGCGAACGCAAACATGACAAATCTTTATACAAAACATGTCTATTGTGTATGTTTCTAGACAGTGCGAACGCAGTTTACAACAAATCTTGAGATCTGTCTTAAGACTTACTCATGTTTCGTACAGTGCGAACGCAAGTTCAACAAAACAAGTAATGAGATTTGTTTCATGTGACAAGTTTCGAAACATCTACATGTTTAATGTTTTCTGGTGCAAACGCATAGTTATACTAGTCTGTAAACCAAAGCTCTGTAAAATCTATCCGAGGAATTTTGAGAAAAACTATTTTTTGTTGAGTATTTTTTATTGATGAATACCAACCAACTGATGGCGGATTTAAATAATGACATTAATGATGAACAACTTTACTGACCATCCATCAGTGGCGGATTAAATGTCGAGAGCGACCTAGGCAAGCAACTCATCGATGCCCCCCTGGGGCCATTTATATTTAAAAAAAAATGTTTGTTTTCTGTCTCTCTACCTACTTAGCCAGTTTCATCACAATCGGTTCAGTAGTTTATTGCATGAAGAAGTAAGTAAGTTATATTATTATATTACTGTGTAGGCAACACAGCAACACTGATCCGTCAGAATGACGTGACATGAATATGATGATGTTAAACGAACCTCCGTGAATTTAGCCGAACGATTTCATTATTATGAACTTTTGTTAATGCTAATCGTTAGAGAGGGTTAGAGAGAAAAGAAAAATCGTTAGAGAGTAATTAGTTTTTATGTAAAAACAATTTTAATTTTTCGTGTGAAGTTGGCCCCCCTTCCCGCAAAAATGGACTTAGACGTAATTTTATTTTTTTAATCGTTTGCGAATCGTTAGAGAGAGATTGAGAGTTACACAAAATCGTTAGAGAGTTAATATTTTATTTGATATTAAATAATTTCTGAGAGCGTGACATTAGCCCTCATTAGCCCCATTAGCTCTGTGAATTTTGCCCCCAATATAATTATTCTCAACTGTTGGTAATACTAATGGTTAGAGAATCGTTAGAGAGAGTTAGAGAGTAAAGAAAAATCGTTAGAGAGTAATTAGTTTTATTTATCAACGATTTTAATTACTGTTGTGAAATTGGCCCCCATTCCCGCAAAAATGGACGTAGATGTAATTTTTTTATTTTTATCATTTGAGAATCGTTAGAGAGAGATAGAGAGTTAAAAAACATCATTAGAGAGTTAATATTTTAATTGATATTAAATTATTATATTTCTGAGAACGCGTTTTAGATTAAACAAGCTCGCTCTTATTATGGACAACATATTCAGCCGAACGTTACTTTTACTGTACCTAGAAGTTAGTGAAGATACCAGGCATTTCGTCATCACATGAGACAGCTTTGATCAGAGGACTCACACCACTATAGTTATAAAGTGTAACACATTATTGTCTGGTATCTTGGATGGGCCGGCATCAAAATTATATATCTCCACCTGCTCAGTTTCTCGACAGTATTTTATTAAGAGAAGACATTGAAAATGAAGAAAATCATTATTTAAAACTAAAAAAAAAAGTTTTATTTCATAAAAAAATCTGTAACACTTGCATTCAAAGCATATTATTCAGTTTTAAATATCATAATATTGTCGAAAGGCTTTTCATCCACTTCCGATCTAGATTCTAAGTCATAAAACAGGAATTCTCCATCGTAATTAAAAAAATGTTCTTGATCAGTAGGTAGGTACTATTATCATTTTACTCCTGCTAAGCCTGTGGACTATGCTGAAACATGCACTTCTTGCACTTATAGATTCCTAGTAGCTATAATCTAAAGAGAGGTCTAAAAGAATTATGCTACACATTTTTGACTGAAAATATCCTATTTCATCTTATTTCAGAATATATAATATATGTACATAAAGTAAATAACTTGATTAGAATTTTTGTTTGCATTGTCATAATCTTTACAACAAAATATTGATTGACTGTAATGACAGTACCATGTGTCAATTTTGAAAAGTTTGTTATTTTCTGGGGTGTGTTCACTTTATTAGCCTAGATAATTAGAAAAGTTTGTTCGTTTTAGGAGTAAACTAACACTAAATTAATTATTTCCTAAGAAATAAGCAGTACCTTTGTACTCATATTTTAACTATGTCGTATCTATTTTGTATTTTACTGTGTGTACATAAGAATAAAATAAATAAATAAATTAAAAAGCGATTTTTCTCAAAATTGGTAATCCTTAAAAATGCATGATATAGTTAGAGCTACTACTTTTTGGGATGTCTATCCAAATATATTTAACTTATCCTGGTTAGAATTATAGAATAATAAAAAACCATTTTTGGACATGTCCTTTCGAATCGATGTGACCTGTAGAAGATGCTCACATCCATTCATCAACCTGAAAAAGAGCTGATAATCTTCAAACGGCTGAACCGATTTTCTTGAATCATAGCTAAGAACACTCTATCAAGTCACCTTTCAAACAAAATAAAAAATATCAGAATCGGTTCAGCCGTTTGGCAGCTACGATGTAACATACAGACACACACGTTAAACTTATTATAAGTTTAACGTGTGTGTCTGCATGTTACATCGTAGCTGCCAAACGGCTGAACCGATTCTGATATTTTTTATTTTGTTAGTGGAGGAGGAGTAGAGGAGTGTAAGAGGAGTGTTATAATAACACTCCTCTTTTTCCGTCTGTGGGTTAAAAAAGACCCGACCAGCTCCCGACAAGCACCCACCTTTTGTGTGTTTTGAGCATAAATGATGCACTATAAGTACCGAATCAAATTGAAACTACCAACAATATTTCGTATTCTTATCAGGTATCACTGTTAAATGATCGTTAATCAAATACACGACTTTACCACTCAAACTATAACGTCCCTCTGCATCATGTCATGTATCAGTAGTACCTACTACTCACGGTACTACTCGCGTCGCGCTCACGGTGAACAAAGAGAAACGTAAGTGTGGCCGCTTCATTCAATGCAATAATTCTCGCGGTAAATCTCTTTGACCTCTTATCAATCACCCAACGTCAAACGCCAATGTAAATGCCGTTGACAAATTCTCGAGGTAAGTCGTAGTGTAGTACACCAACGGTTAACGTCTATCGCGATAATCCGTTGGTGTGGCCCCAGCATATAAGAGATTTGTCATATTTAAAAAAAACTTTGTATCTCCGGCAGGGGGGAGTGGGGGGATCTACTAACCATTCCCCCTCTCCTCCCCCCCCTATCCCCTATCGAGGCGGCACGTTTCTAAATTTTAACCTGCTCAGGTCCTAGGGTAAAACGCGTTCTCAGCAATAATTTAATATCAATTAAAATATTAACTCTCGAATGATTTTTTTTAACTCTCTATCTCTCTCTAACGATTCTCAACCTATTAAAAAAAAAAATTACGTCTACGTCCATTTTTGCGGGAATGGGGGCCAATGTCACAAAAGTAATTAAAATCGTTGATAAATAAAACTAATTACTCTCTAACGATTTTTATTTTCTCTCTAACTCTCTCTAACGATTTTGTAACGATTAGCATTAACAAAAGTTGAGAATAATTATATCGGGGGCAAAATTCACAGAGGTGGGCTAACGTCACGCTCTTAGAAATTATTTAATATCAAATAAAATATTAACTCTCTAACAATTTTGTGTAACTCTCAATCTCTCTCTATCGATTCGCAAACGATTAAAAAAATAAAATTACGTCTAAGTCCATTTTTGCGGGAACGGGGGGCCAACTTCACACGAAAAATTAAAATTGTTTTTACATAAAAACTAATTACTCTCTAACGATTTTTCTTTTCTCTCTAACCCTCTCTAACGATTCTCTAACGATTAGCACTAACAAAAGTTCATAATAATGAAATCGTGCGGCTAACTTCACCGAGGTGTTAAACGATCCATCCCGCATTACACAGGGATTCCCCGTAAAATATTTTCAATAGTAATAAGTAGTTAGTTTACAAATTACAAAACAACTGAGTGAACAGATGAACTCGGTCTAGTCGTTGTTACTGAATAATTTTTGTGTTTCTGACTTGTTGATTTACTAATAATATTGTATGTTGAGTACGGAGGCCGGGAGGGTGCCATACTATTATCTATAAAAACGGCAAAAAAACGCGCACGTTTGTTGTATGGGAGCCCCCTTAAGCTATAATATAATATAGCGTAGTCTGACATGAGCTATGCTCGTCGTTCGAGTGTGTTAAATTACTTTATATGATGGCATATAAAGTATTTTTATGAGATTAGAAAAATTATCAGTGTCGACCTTGCCCGACTCGGCCCAAGGGGAGATTCATGACCCACGTGACCCCCTGGATTCGCCCTTGAACTCTATCAATCAACACGGCAATATCACCGCGGCGATAATTTGAAGGCACAGCGTGACTATTGTCGCGATTGCCCGTGTTCACAATGCGACTATAACGACACCAACATTATCGGCCCGACATCGACTGACGAGATCGGCACGATATCGGTATGTGACACGATGTAACCAACAGCTTATTGTCATGTGGTATGCCACGGCAGTCTCGAATAGTCACATTGCGCCAGCAAAATCTTGCACCTATGTTTAATAAATAAAAACTATGACCTTGATTTTAAACAGACAATATTCTACTGTTTCGAAATAGGTAGAGACAAGCCTTGCATTTTCATGTACACCGCCATGCCATCGCGTTGCTCGCTTGCTGCTCCCAGTTCACAGTTCGCAGCATAAACTTCTACTGGATAATTTACTGTCGGTCTGTAAGTGTCTGAAGATCGTTTAATATTTTCAAGTTCAAGTAAAACTAAATGAATGTAGACCTGCAAACATTTATTGAAATTTCACCAACAATTTATATAAGTACTATAAAGATAAATAACATAGGTGTCAATAAAACGCCAAGATACATATACATCCTGTAAAAATATATGTGAGATTCACATTAAGCCGTGTTCCCAAGCTTCTCATCGCCTTTTTATAAAGATTACGAACTATCAGTTCATCATCATCCGACGATCGGAAAACTGGAGTCGGATATTCTACTAGAGCAGGCTGTTTTGGCTCTTCATTCTTTTTTATTTTTTCCTCCAGCCATGCTTTAAAAATATAAGTTGGCAAAACATCTGCCATCCTTTTGTTTACAGCATCTTTTGCTGACATCTCTCTAGAGCATTCCTTTTGACCTTTAACAACAATACCCATAAGCTTTTTATCAAATAACACGGGGCCACCCGTGTCTTTGAAACACGTCACTACCTTTGTTTCAACGCAGTCAAAATACACTTTCAAAACTTCTGTTACTTTGTCCGGGGTACGGTTTTCCATGCCTATATACTGAAGCTGTCTTTTTTCCCCAACATCGGCATTCAATCCGAACCCTATCCCTTCTAAATCGACGACGTTACGAGGGTTTGTGTAATTGCTGAGGACTACTTTTGATGCAAAGGTATTATTATGTTTCTCGGTGTAAATAATACCAACATCTTTTGATAATTCGTATCCAGTAAAAGTAGGGAATCTGTCAGTTTTTATAACATGAAGCGATACCGCTGTTCCGTTCAACTTGTCAGAGGTAGTATTCATTAATACGTAACTTAAAGCAAATTCAGTACACTGAGCTGTAGTTAATATCATTCCATTGGAAACTAAAACACCAGAACACAAATATTCACTTTGTTGAGACATAATAGCGGCCATGAATGGAAATTGCTGGTGAGTGGCCGCCTGGATTTCATGCATTTGACTATTTTTTCTTCTTGTGCACGTTATGTTTTTAGGTTCACTTTCAACGGGGATGTCCACGGATTGGTTTTTGGAGACTGCTTTGCTTGTTTCGCCGTTGTCATATCTATTATCATCCACATTTTGTTTTACATCTTCCCCAGCACACGTACTTATAAAACCAAATATAAACACAACGGGAACTAGAAAATGCAAAAAAACGTTTACAGTCTTCATCATTAAAACATCGATTTTTTTTTGAAAAGATTATTCTAGTTCTTTTTTCGTATCTATGATAACCAAGGATATTATACTCACCTACGATGATAACAAGTCATAATCATTTATTTCTTTTTTAATAAAATTTTGTTAAGCAGCCAGCAAACTATGTCTCTGACCCAATATTCTCTTTATCTTTTTTTTCTCCTTCACTTATTAAATTAATTGCTGAGAAAGACAAAATCAGGAAACAATACTGCAAGTTTAACAGCCCGCGCGACAAAATAGAATTTACAGTACTTACGCGAAAGATGTTCTGAATAATTATTTGATAGCTGCTACGTAGAACAGGCAGAGGCGTTGCTAGGTAACCAAAGGCCCTGGGGCAAAAACAACTGGGGGCCCTAACTAACTGAGGTTTTTGACCGACGAAAAAAAAAGGAGGTTCTGAAGTCGAAACCATTTTTTTTTTTTTTAAATATTTGGTCATGCATAACTTTTTACTGAGCAGTCCGATTTGAATAATTCTTTTTTTATTGGGGAGGGTATACCTCGAAATTGGTCCCGTGTAAATTTGAAAACTAAAATCTCCCCCTAAGGGTACAAAATTGGGGTTGATCGATTTTTCACCTACTGAATTTTCAACTGTAAACCGATTATGTTGAAATTTCGCACAGTATGTGGGACACAACCACATCATCAACTACAGGTCTTTAACCTGGAGTTGATCGAATGATGGAGACGGAAGTCAGTCGCGAGAGCTCCTCAGCAGTTTACAGCAGCTACATCGTGTTTCAGCTTTAAAAATTAGGAAGATAGTAGATTTTAGCCACAACATTCCGCTGTTCCGTACATTTTGACGAGTTATGCGAACATAAATGTACGGAACAGCTGTTTTTTTTTTCGCGATTTCATATTTGTTCCTATAGTAAAAGTTGTTTATAATGATGAGTACAATGACTCCTTAAGAGGTAGTTGGTGTTTTACCAGTAATCCTGTATAGTGTTCTGTGGAACTGTTCCATATTTAGAAGTTTTAGAACTATTACGATTTTGAAAACATCTGTTGTTCATGTAAGCGTGTTTCGAAAAGGCCCCTGAAGGCTATAAGGGCCCCATATCAAGAATTTGACGTTTTTCATTAGGTATCACTTACTATTCACAGTGTTTCTGAGAGGTGAGGCTATCACCAGGGTGTCACATTTTAGATATTTGGGACATATTATGACTGAAGATCTGGATGATGATGCTGACATGGAGAGAGAGAGAAGGTCATTGGCAATCCGATGCAATATGCTGGCCCGCAGGTTTGCACGTTGTACTAGAGAAGTAAAGGTGCTACTTTTCAAGGCCTACTGCCAGTCCTTTTACACGTGCAGCCTGTGGGTCAAGTATACCCGGAGAACCTATGATATCCTACGTGTGCAATATAATAATGCCTTCAGAGTGTTGTTGCGGCTGCCCCGGTTCTGTAGTGCATCAGGCATGTTTACGGAGGCTCGTACGGATGATTATTTCGCAATTCTGCGCAAGAGAGCTGCCTCCCTGATGCAGAGGAGCTGTGGCAGTGGCAACAGCATTCTGAAGGCAGTTTATGAAAGTATTGATAGTCTTATGCGAAGGCACTGGGGGTCTTTGCATGTAATGTAACCTTAGTGCTTTCGCATTCGATTTTCTTTGAATGTTGTACTCTTTTATAGGTACAAATATTGTTCCTATTGCTTTAAAATGTAACTTTTTGATCTCATGTTAGTGAAAAAACTAGACTAGTTATAAATTATTATTTCAGTAACTAGTTTATAATACCAACACAAACGTTTGTAATTGTAATGTTATGGATACTCTATCTGAAATAAATGAATATTATTATTTTTTTAAACAAATTTTGTTTCTTAGCTCTTTGGCTAGTTTAAGCTACATTAACGGGCCAAGCCAAGTTAATGTAGCGTGTGTGTGTGGTGAAGTTACTGATTGATGATTTCATTTTCCTCAACTTGCATGAACTTTCTAACAATTCTGCAGGTGTTTAAAATTGCGGCTTTTTGCAGTGTTATGTAAACTGAGTCTTTTAGGTCTATTAGTTTAAGGCTGTGATGGAGGTGATTGGGTATAACACCCGTCGTGGAGATAACAATGGGTACTACGTAGACTTTTGCCTGCCTCCAAATTCTGGTCACTTCTTCTTTCAATTCAGCATATTTACTAATTTTTTCTCCTATTGTTTTTTATAAATTATGTGTATTAGGGACTGCAATATCTATGAGGTATGTGACTTTATTAACTTTATCTTGAAGGGTTATATCTGGCCTATTATAGTGAACAGTCCTGTCGGTTAGTATGGCGCGATCGTAGTAGAGTTTGTGTGTGGTATTTTCTAGAACTGTTTGTAATAGGGAGTGTTTGTGTCTTGTATGAGTTTATATTTGAGTGCTAGTTTTTGATGGATGACGTTTGCTAACTGATTGTGTCTGTGTGTATTGTGAAGAATATTTAATAATATTTGTTATAAATAAAATTCACTATACAATCCAATCGTATTCTTATTTAATTTTCCAAAGATTGTTAGAACAGTTATGTTTTTCTCGTTACTATGGTAATACAACCAGTCATAAAGACCTTTAAGGAGTATGCATAAGTAGTACAATCTTTACACCCACACTTCTTTTAAGAATTTGCTTGAAGACCAATTCCACGAGAGAGGTCGTTAAATCTTGGTCCGTATAGAGGTTTTGTAAACATGTCTGCTAGTTGCACTTGTGCTGCAACTTGCTTAACAACTAGTTCTCCTTTTGATACACATTCTCTAATGTAGAAGTGCCTTAAACTGATATGCTTTGTTCGCCGGTGAAACTCATATGGCGGATTATTTGATAATTTCACAGCAGACTCATTATCAATACATAGTGTAACTTTTAAAGATTCTGTGTTGGATAGATCTGCCAAAAGTTTTTTCAACCACACTATTTCTTGTGTGGTCTCGCTTGCTGCTACTAGTTCGGCCTCTGTCGTTGACAGAGCAACTGAAGTCTGTTTCTGACTCTTCCAGGCAATAGCAGTACCGGCATAAAGGCACACCATGCCCGTGGTAGAGTGCCCAGTCTCTGGATCTCCTCCATGATCAGCATCTGAGTAGCACATTAAGTCATCTGCTCTGGATTTACTCATTGGATAAAATGTTAGACCTTTATCGAGAGTTCCCTTAAGAAAGCGTAGAATACGCTTTACAGCCACAATATCCTCCTTACTAGGTTTTTCTAAATGCCTTGATGCGACAGACACTGCATAACAGATGTCGGGTCTCGTTGCGACCATCAGGTAAGTCAGTGCTCCGACACAATTTCGATATGGAAATTTCATGTCTACATTTCCATTACTCTCTTCCATTTTTGGCATCTTAATTGTCGGAGATGTAACTGGTTTGCAGTTTTCCATGTCAAATCGTTTTAGGACCTTCTTAGCGTAGGCTGTTTGTCTTAAGTTTATTGATCCGTCTTGGTTTTTATTTATTTCCATACCAAGAAAATATGACGCTGGCTTCGTGGTTATTTTGAAGTTTCTTTCAAGTTCATGTAAAAACTCTTGACCAGCGCTGTCAGTGGAAGAGTCGTGCAACTGGACTGAAGGTTTTATCATAGTCAATACCTTCGCGTTGGGAGAAACCTTTGATGACTAGTCTCGCCTTGTAACGTTCTATGGTTCCATCAGGGTTTCTCTTTATTTTGTATATCCATTTGCTTGGTAGAGCTTTTCTACCTTTTGGTAGTACGGCAAGTTCCCAGGTATTATTTTCCTTAAGTGAATTCATCTCGTTTTGCATAGCTTCTTCCCATTTTTCTCTATTTTCAGATGACATTGCTTCATTATATGTTTTGGGCTCAGTATTGTTGACTTCCAGCTCTGCCACCGCGTTCATAACAAAATCATCAAAACGTATTGGCTTGCGTATTAATGATTGATCACGCAAAGTTCTAGTTTCTGTTCGCTCTTCGGTGACTTCATTCTGAGGTGGCAGTAGTAGTTCTTCTTCTTCTGCGGAATGAATTTCATTTTTTTCAGAAATTGAATTATCATTAGTTCCTGTTTGCATTTCTGCTTCAGCCCAGACGTCTTCTTCTCTTTCGTGATTAACTTGTGTCTATGTCTCTATTTATATTTTGTTCTAGAAATTCAATCTCGACATATTCTTTTTCTTTTCTTGTTTCATCTGTATTATTTTTACGAGAATTCTCTCCTTCCTTTATGTCGTAGTAGAATTTCTGCATTATGTTTACATTTTTGGTTACAATCACTTTTTGCTTTGATGGTATCCAAATCCGGAAAGCCTTGGATATTTCGGAGTATCCAATGAAGACTCCAAGTATTGCTTTAGCGTCAAACTTATTTAAATTTTGTCTTTCTTTTAAAAGAACGAACGCCTTTGCTCCAAATCTATTAAAGTGCGCAACACATGGTTTTCTGCCAACCCATTTTTCAAATGGTGTTGCATTTCCAATTCTGTTGTTTGGACTTCTGTTTGACAGGTAGTTTGCTGTGTAGATGGCTTCGCCCCACAAATACATCGGTGCGTTAGACTCAATCATTAGACTTCTTGCCTTTTCCAGTAAAGTTCTGTTTTTCCTTTCCGCAATTCCGTTTTGATGCGGTGTATAAGGTGCAGATAATCTTCTGGTTATGCCATTTTCTTTTAAGAAATTGTTGAACTCATTGTTACAATATTCCGTGCCGTTGTCGGATTGTAGGCATTTAATTTTCTTTTCCATGAGGTTCTCTACTTCTGCTTTATAGACCTTGAACATATTTATGACTTCATTTTTAGTCTTTATGCAATATACTCGGCTATATCTAGTGAAGTCGTCAATAAAAGTGACAAAATATTTGTTTCCGGCACAAGAAGCTTTAGGGGTATGAGGAACAGGGTGTAAAGTTCACTCATTCCCCATAGAAAAGGGAGGATCCTCCGACCAGACGGTTGTTGTGTCTGGCGGGCAACTGCCCAATGATTGATATTGGGTTTTTGTATATATGTTTACTGCACGGTAAACTCTAATTGCGCGATGCAGGATTTATGTGACGTCAGGTCTTCGATGCGTAGTTCGCATGTGGCGATGTAGATACCGCCACAAAGCTTTTGGTATCGGGCCACACACATCACTGTGTATAATCTGAAGTGTTTCAGAAGTTCGAGGCTCAGTACTTGGTTTCCCGATCGTAGCTTTCATTTTAGCTTTAATGCAGACTTCACATTCTTCCAGTTGTTCATCTATTTTGAAATCAAGCCCAATCAAGCTTTCATTCTTAAGTGCTAGTTTCATATCCTTATAGTTCATATGTCCCAGCTTTGAATGCCATTCAGAAATATTATTATTTTGAACATAATTGGCTTTTTCATCTTTTGCGTTTATCACATTCTTGGGAAAAATCGCATAGAGACCGTCTTCAGTTCTTCTTGCTTTCATCACAATGCCATATTTTGGATTTTTTACCGTAGCTTCATCCTTTTTGAAGAGTACTGTATTACCAGCATCTGTTATCTTCCCAATAGATAGAAGATTAGTACAAAGGTCTGGAATGAACAGCGTATTGTGTAGATATACTTCTTTATTTGTATTTAATAAGAGATCAACTCTTCCTTTTCCCAGTATGTTTGTATTGTGATCTTTAGATGCTAATTTCAGTGTTTTATTCGTTTGTTCTATTTCATTGAAATATTCTTTGCTGTAGCACATATGTGATGTGCATCCACTATCCAAAATCCATTGTTTCTGGAATACTTCATTATTTGCTAATAAAGCTAGGCTATTGAATTCCTTTTGGTTATCTCTATTCCCTTTATAGTTGGGATTATTATTATTTTTGTTCTTATTTTTGTAATTTTTCCAGCAGTTCTTAGTCATATGCCCCTTTTTGTTGCATATTTTGCAGTATAAATTTGTTTTTGCATAGAACGATTCTTGTTCGCTTAGGCTTGTACTCGGATGGGTTCCTTGAGTGTTTTTCCGCGCTTGGAATTCCTCTATGATTTTTATTTTTAGTTCATCCGGTTTTGGAAGGTTATCACGGGATTCAATTGCAACTCTGAAGGTTTCAAATTCTGAGGAAAGGCTGTACAGCATCATAATACTTAACAAATCTTCATGAACGGTGACATTCATTTCTTCTAGTTTGTCTACAACATCCATAAAGATGTTTAAATGTTCCCTGATGTCATTACCTTTCTCATATTTTGTTAAGATTAATTGTTTCAGTAGTGTTGCTTTTCTCGCCGGACCTTTGCTGGCGTAAGTTTCGTTCAGTTTTTTCCAAATTTCATAAGCCGTTTTGCAGTTTTTAATTTGTTTTAATTCGGATGGCGAAATTATAAGGATTAATTCGCTGATGGCCAGCAGGTTGCCATCAATGTCTGGCTCACTTGCTTTTTCAAATTCTATTTTCTTTTCTGCATATTTCCATAGTTTTGTTTTAACTAAAACGGCTTTGGCTTGGATTGCCCATGTGTCGTAATTTTCTTTATTTAGGCTTTCTATTCTGTTCGACATCTTTTTACATTATGAACCATGAATCATACGAACCACGCTCTGCTACCATGTGAAGAATATTTAATAATATTTGTTATAAATAAAATTCACTATACAATCCAATCGTATTCTTATTTAATTTTCCAAAGATTGTTAGAACAGTTATGTTTTTCTCGTTACTATGGTAATACAACCAGTCATAAAGACCTTTAAGGAGTATGCATAAGTAGTACAATCTTTACATGTATAGTCTGTTTGTGTGAGTGTTGTGCATGCCCCTGTTATGTGTTGTATGGTCTCTGGTTGGCTGTGACATTTGCGACATTTATCGTTTGTTATTGTGGGGTCTTTTATAATGAATTTCCTGTAGTTTTTAGTATTTATGATTTGATCCTGTATTGCAATAATAAAACCTTCGGTTTCCGGAAATAAGTTACCAATTTTAAGCCATTTATTAGATGCTATTGTATCTACATGAGATTGTTCTAGGTCATGGGGGTGCCGTCCATGCAACACTTTATTTTTCCAGTCTTCTAACTTTTGCTTATGTGGATCTTCATTGCTAGTGTGTTGTGTATCGATCTGTTCGTGTAGGTTAAGTGGGGTGTAGCTGATGTCGTTCATAACTACGGCTTTATGAATGTTGCTTGTGTGTGATTTATAATGGAAGAATGTTTTTTAGTTTGGCTATCTGTTTCTGCCAAAGATGATGGACATCTATAAGGCCTCTCCCTCCATTATTATTATTATTATTTGTTATATATTTTGCATATCGCGGGACCATCGGGGTCCCGGTCTTTTGAAAGGCGTACGAGGGGCCGAAGCCAACTCACAGAGGCCCCTTAGACAATTTTAAATGGAATGAGGCACTAACCGACGATTATCCCTGTACACACTATGCTAGTCCACCCAAGGACAATCCCCGGTTGGTGTAGGACTATTGCAGTACATGGAAACAAAACATTGGGCTATGGGTTTGGCTGGCTATAGTGGAATGGTTACCAGGAACTATGGAAGGACTATGACCCCTGCCTGACCAATGATATATTAGGTCTTTACCTATGAAATTGCCGTTTTGTATGAAAAAATTTAAACGAATTTTTTTCATGTATTTTTTATTTGTATTAATCGAAGTAATCACCCATGCAATCAATGCATCTTTGCCAATGCAGTGGCAGTTTATTGATGCCCTTCTTAAAGAAATCAGCTGGACGGGAGGCAACAAATTCTTCAAAGGCATTTTGTACTGCCTCTCGGGTATTGAATTTTTTTCCCGCCAAGAAGTTACCCAAATTCTGGAAAAAGTAGTAGTCTGTAGGCGCAAGGTCTAGTGAGTAGGGCGGATGACGGAGAGCTTCCAACCCCAGTTCTTGCAACTTGGAGACCGTCTGCTGTGCAGTATGAGGTCGCGCGTTGTCGTGCAGGAGCAGCGGAGACGAGCGATTGACCAATGCTGGTTGGAGATGTGCCAGCTTCTCCATCATTGTGTTCAGTTCTTCACAGTACACATCTGCAGTAATGCTCACCCCGTTTGGTAAGAAGCTGTGATGAATCACACCGGCGCTAGACCAGCAAACAGTGACCATCACTTTTCTAGGGGTAAGTTTTCGTTTAGAGCATTGTTTAGGTACTGAACCAGGATCCAACCAACTTGCTCAGCGCTTGTGGTTATCAAACAGAATCCGTTTTTCATCGCAGGTAACAATGCGGTTCAAAATTCCTTCATTTGTGTGTCTGTTGAGCAGTGCAAGTCACGCCTCGACGCGTACTTCGCGCTGGCGATCATTGAGTTCGTGGGGCACCCATTTGTCAAGCTTTTTTACCTTGCCAATTTGACGCAAATGGACCAATATTGTTGTCACGCTAACGTCGAAAGCTGCTGCTAATTCAGCCGTAGATTGTGTATCATCAGCTTCCACAATCGCTTTTAATTCGTCATTGTCAACCAAAGTCTTCGGACGACCGCGAGGTTCATTTTTCAGGTCGAAATTTCCAGAACGGAAGCGAGCAAACCAATAACAGGTGGTGCGTTGGTTTGTAGTGCTAGCTCCGTAAACGTCGTTGATGTTGCGTGCCGCTTGTGCCGCGTTGCTGCCACGACGGTACTCATATTCCATAATTACTCGAATTTTTAACGTATCCATGATGACGAAAAAGATTGAAATGCGATGAAAATGTAACACTAATCATTAAACAAATGACTTCTTTTGAAAAAAGAATTCCATGTTTTTAAAATAAAATTAATTTGAAATTAGAATTCTTAGCCAAACAAAAATTATTTTGATTTGAAATGGCCAGTACTGCAGAGCGGCAATTTCATAGGTAAAGACCTATTATATATTATGGATAAGATGGCAGAGGGTGACTTGCACACTCAATAATGGGCCCCCAGAAACTGTCGCTAGCACATAGTGACGTAGCGACAAGGGGGCAACATATCCTGAGGTGCTTGAGGAGTGGAGAGGTATTCCACGGCTTTCAGAACAATCCCAGAGCCCGGAAGATGGTCAAGATCCCTACGAGCACTTACTGGAATACTTCCTTCCTCCGAGCACGTTTGCTCTTGCGAATCTCCACTCAAGCCGGCCAATCAAGGCAAGAATGAGGTGGGAGCTATGTTCCTCGTCAGTGTTCACTCCAGCCAGCCAATAAAGGCAAGCCAGAGATGAGGAACAAGACTTCTCCCGGGAGGTAGGGTCCGTGGGGTCGCTACTGCCCAACAGCTCGCCACAAGCTGCCCTGCGGGTTTTTGTATCTCTCTTGGTCTGGCTCCTCATCCTAGACCTGTGCCGGCAAAGTAAACTCTACCGGCACAGACCTAGAGTTCAGAGCGCGCAAGCCCCACCACGACGTCAACGTAGAGATACGGCGGTCGGGTTATTATTATTATTATTATCTTGTTAGACGCAACCTATTTTATTGGCATTCCAAAGGTCAGAGAATTTTTAGGTAGTTCAATACGAGGTTTGCTGGTCTGGTCCCGAGGGCCCCCTGAGCTTGGGGGCTCCGGGGCACTGCTCCGGTCAGCCCTAAGGTAGCTACGTCACTGAGAACAGGCGATTAATAAAAACTTTTTACAAAAAAACAGCCGAATTCTAAAATAAAACACTAAAGAGTGAAAAATAACTTTAATTTCGGAAGTCGTCAATCGGAATCATCAAAATCGATACATAATTGGCGGAGTAATCGGGTTACAAACACACAAAAAGAAAAATTAAAAAAAACATTCACACGAATTGAGAACCTGCTCCTTTTTGAAGAAGTTGGTTAAAAATGTTAAGTGTTCTGGCAATATATTAGGAAAAATCCTCTCCTAACGTATGCATCCTATCAAATTTTTTGGTGGAAATGATACCAATATAACCAATCTATTTGCTTCTCACTTCTCTGTATACCATGACGATAGCCAAGTACTAATCAGCACTACCAGTGAAAACATCGATTCTTTATCTTGCAACATACAGTTTACTCCAAGAGAAATGATTCAGCTTGACGCTAACAAATAAAACGTTTTATTTTTTAAAGGGTGTGCATATTTAGGTAATGTCTGCACGGTGCACCTTTACCTAAAATCTACAATCGCTCTCTTGACGAAGGAATTTATCCAGAAGAAATCTAGAATTGTTCTAGTTCATAAGAAAGGCGACCAGAAACTACAGACTCATTGCCATTCTTTCCAACTTGAGTAATTTTTTTAAATCTCTCATTTATCCGTTTAAAACGACATGTTAGGAAAATCTCAACTCATCAACACGGTTTTAGAAGTGGTCGTTCCATTGAGACTAATTTATCTTGTTTTATTTCTGATTTATCAAAAGACATTGATGGAGGTTACCAATTTGATGCGATATACATCGATTTTTCCAGTGCTTTTGATAAGGTAAATCGTCAACTATTATTACAGAAGCTGGAATCTTAAGGTATCCATGGTTCTTGCCTGGTATAAATCATATTTGAGCTGAAGGAAACAAGTTATTTCAGTCGGAGGTCATGAGTCTATTATGTATTAAGTATGCCAAATCTGGAGTAACACAAGGCTCGCACGTGGGTCCCCTACTTTCATCATATTTGTCAACGATCTTGCGTCTCGAATTAGCTACTTTTCTTTTTATGCTGATGATCTCAAATCTATAAGTGAATAAAGTTAGCAACAAATACCACTACTCCAACACGATCTTGATCAAATTAGTCTTTGGTGTGAATCGAACGGGATGACGTTGAATGCTGACAAATGTTTTTGCATCCGTTATAACCGAAAATTACTGCCATTAAGTACTTTCATTAACAACACTATCTTGCAAGAGGTTTCTGAAATCCGTGACCTAGACGTTTATAGACCAAAAACTAAAGTTTACCTCTTATATCTACTAAATTGTAAAAAAAATCGGCACAAGTGTTTGGTTAATCAAAAGGCATTTTGCTTATCAGGAATATCCCACAGATGTCCCAGTGAGTCGCTTCGGAACCGTCGTACTGTCCGTGACTTAGTTTCGTTCTTAGGTTTAAACGACTTGTCAAAACATTATGAATGTAAGTTTGATAGTCATCATTCTCCTGCCCTTATCCCGATTTATTTGCGGTCAGCGCCATGTCTTCCATCCCCTTTCTAGTCACACCGGTTCATCTTTCACATTGTCCATTATACGTATAGCCATCCTCATTCATATTCATACTCAAACCTTCCCTCAGGCCTCACATGTAAATATACTGGAATGTTTCGTTTGAGTAAAAGCTATCATGACTATTCAAGGTACTTATGTAGTACTTTTTTTCAGGTACCGTGAGGGTACCGTATTTCATTCCCACCCTGTATATAACGGTTTACTAATGTTTTCCATAATTTCATATGCCATAATTTTATATACCATAATTTCGTATGCCATCATTTCATTAGAAATAACGCTTCAGTTGCCATAATTGTCAAATGACCTAAAATCATTATTCCTAATTTCATTGGCGGAAAACAAAACATGTTGAAATCTCTAGTTCCTGTCAAGAATTGTATGGAACATTGACAGTAAAGAGAGATTTCAACATGTTTTGTCTTGAATGTTTCGCCAGTGCAAACGCACGGTACATCACTACACGAGCCATAACGGTCTCGTCTTGGCAACATTTTACTTGAAAATGATTTTGGTGGGATTTCATTTTATTTACACCTATTTTTACACCTATGTTTAAAAAATATATAAACTTTGACCTTGGTTTTGTGCCTATTTAACAGCAGAGAATATTCTACTGTTTCAAATGTCTACCTACTGTTAAATAGGTAGAGACAAAAGCCTTGCATTTTCCTGTACTTACCTACACCGGCACCGCCACCGCATTGCGCGTTGGTCTAAAAATAGCAGACTTGCTGCCCCCGGTTCAAAGTTCGCAGCATACCTTCTACTGGATAAATTGTCGGTCTGTTGGTGTCTGAAGATTGTTTAAGTTCAAGTTCAAGTAAAACTAAATGAATGTAGACCTGAAAATATTTATTGAAATTTCACCAACAATTTATATTTATATATTACTATATAGACAAATAACATAGATGTCAATATAGCGCCAAGATACATAAACATCCTATAACAATATATGTGGGATTCACAGTAAGTCGTGTTCCCAAGCCACTCGTCAATTTATGAACACGACGAGTCTTCAACATTCGTACAATTGGTTTCGGATATTCTACTAGTAGAACATGCTGTTTTGGCTCTTCATTCTTTTTTATTTTTTCGTCCAGCCATGCTTTGAAAACATAAGTTGGTAAAACATCTACCATCCTTTTGTTTACAGCATAAGTAGCCGACATCTCTCTAGAGCATTCCTCTTGACCTTTAACAATAATACCCATAAGCTCTTTATCAAATAACACGGGGCCACCAGTGTCTTTGAAACACGTCACTACCTTTGTTTCAACGCAGTCAAAATACACTTTCAAAACTTCTGTTATTTCGTCCGGGGATCGGTTTTCCATGCCTATATACTGAAGCTGTTTTTTTCCCCCAACATCGGCATTCAATCCAAACCCTATCCCTTCTAAATCGACGACGTTGCGGGGGTTTGTGTAATTGCTGAGGACTACTTTTGATGCAAAGGTATTATTATGTTTCTCGGTGTAAACAATACCAACATCTTTTGATGAGTCCGGTCCAGTAAAAGTAGGGAATCTCTCAGTTTTCATAACATGAAGCGATACCGCTGTTTCGTCCTTCTTGTCAGTGGTAGTATTCAATAATACGTAACTTAAAGCAAATTGAGTACACTGAGCTGTAGTTAATAACATTCCATTGGAAATTAAAACACCAGAACACAAATATTCATTTTGTTGAGACATAATAGCGCCCATGAATGGAAATTGCTGGTAAGTAGCCGCCTGTATTTCATGCATTAGACTATTTTGTCTTCTCGTGCACGTAATGTTATTAGGTTCACTTTCAACGGGGATGTCCAGGGATTCGTCTTTGGAGTCTTCGCTTATTTCGCCGTTGTCATCTCTATTATCATCCACACTTTTTTTTACATTTTCCCCAGCACACGTTGATAAAAAACCAAATACAAACACAACGGGAACTAGAAAATGCAGAAAAACGTTTTCAGTCTTCATCATTAAAATATGCAAAATTTTTTGAGAAGAATAATCTAGTTCTTTTTTCGTATCTATCATAATAAGTCATAATCATTTCTTTCTTTTTTAATAATTTTTTTTTAAGCAGCCAGCAAATTAAGATTCTGACCCACTTTCTCTTTATCTTTGACTATCGACTCGCCCGCCCCTGTTTCTTGTCTTATTTTTAAACGACTTGTCAAAACATATGAATGTAAGTTTAGTAAAAGTAGTTATCATTCTCCCCCTTATCCCAATTTATTTGGGGTCGGCGCAATATGTCTTTTTCTTCCATACTTCTCTATTAGTCGCCAACTCGGTGGCCACCCCCTTACTAGTCATAATTATGTTATCATCTTTCACACTGTCCATCCATCTTTTCTTTAGTCCTCCGCTAATAATAGCCTTCCACATTCATAGGTACTCAAACCTTCCCTGACGACATGTAAATGTAATGTAAGTTAAGTACATTTTTTTTTTTTTTTTTTTTGGTTGGAAATCATCAAATGACTTCTCCCGCTCTGGGCGGAGCGGAAGGGCGTGTCAGACTCTTACTGACTAAAACCCACCCGTGTTCCTTCAGTTGCCTATTGCCAGGGTCCCGGTATCCCTTTCGGACTATTCCGCAACCCTGGCAGGTAAGTTAAGTACCTAATGTACTAATATTAATGAATTGACTAATTAGTTGGCTTATGAAATTAAGTATTAAAAAATAGTCAAGTTTGTGTGTGTGATCTTTCCAACTAGGTATTGTTAACATTGATAAAACTATGGTCAAAACTCCTAAACGTGGCAACAGGGTACAAAAGAAAGAAGTTAGGTAGATAGAATAATGGAATGTTTCGTTTGAGTGAAAGCTATCATATACTTTTCTATATGTACTTTTCCTTCAGGTACCGTATTTCATTCCCACCCTGTATATATCATACCCACGTGCGACGATGATTGATTTCGTTGCCAATTATTTCCTGGAAGACTGGTGGTGTTCCGTGTAGATATGCGCGGTTAAAGGTCACACATATCAACTCGGAAAGGAATCGTCACGGTATCGCTTTTCGCCTCGCCGTCAAAAAGGCGTAAGCACGTAACCAAAGCGGACCAGAGCTCCGATACGTCGACTCGGCTACAGCTACTATAAGCGCGGCGTCGTCGCCTAAATCGCTGGTACTGGCAAGAATAGTGTGGTGTGCTGCAGGCAGGCCGCGGGAGGGGTGAGAGGGGCAAGGGTGGACCAAGAGACGCAAGCGCGGCGACGGAGAGGCGTAAGCACGGGGACGACAAGCCGTAAGCACGGGGACGGCTGATTGACCACGCGCCATACCGCGGTTCGGGAGTCTGTCCCGTGACGAATCGTTTACTTTACGATTCCGATTAGTATGCTTTTCAGTAGGGAGTTTCATACAAATAATACTAAAAGTGTGTGATGTATTAGTGTGCTATGACCATTCCATATCGGTAATTGGAATCGTAGCAATAAAACTGATACTTCATTTAAACGCGTTATTAATTACCTATTCTAGATTTAAATTGTGCTCAATATATTAATTTTTCAATACCTATTTTTTTTTTTCTCGCCTTTGCATTGTAAAACTTTGTATGATACACGTGTAAAGGCACTTGGAAAACCTTTAGACAGCCTATACAAAAAAATATGATTTGAAAAAGAAAATAATTACACACAACAAACAAGTTAACAAATATTTATGGAAAATGGCGGCTGGTTTTGTTTTTTCCGCTAGCGATGCGCGCGCGGATGTAAATAAAGGCACTGGTAATACCACTGAACAGCCTATTTAAAAATATAATAATGTTAATCCTACTATAATATTATAAATGTGAAAGTTTGTGTGTTTGTGTGTTTGGATGTTTGTTACTCAATCACGCAAAAACGGCTGAATGGATTTGGATGTAATTTGGCAAACAGATAGTTTATAACCTGGATTAACACATAGGATAGGATACTTTTTATCCCGATATTCCCACGGGATCGAGACTTACGCGGGTGACACCGCGGGGCACAGCTAGTAATACATAATACGTAAATGGGGTTAGGGTAGTGAACAAGCGGTTCTTCGGGGCGGGACAAGTGGCCTGCGCGCGTGCCACCTGCGGTCTTACCGGAAAAAAGCGCAAGTCATACTAATTCCATGTATAGTATCCCACAGACGTTTAGTTATGGTTAAAAAAAACCCATGGGCATGCATGGGATTTTTTTTACCATAACTAAACGACACTGGTTTGCTTATGGTTTTTTTTTAAATAAAAACTTGCTTTTCAGCGCCACTTTCCTTTTTGTCTTTGGTAAAAAGCTTCACCTAAATAGTAAATAGTAAGTTAGGTAAGTAAGTAGTTCCCAATTAAAAATTATATTCTGTGGTTGACACGGTTGACACTTGACACTGACAGTTCAAGTGTAATGTCATCTTGTCATCTATTCTTCATTCAGAATTGGTTCACAGTTTGTGAATTTCTTAAAATAAGTGAGTTGGCTGATTCTGTGATTTTTCAATTACCAAATTCTTTGAACTAAGTCATTAAAATGTCGAAAAAGAAGGGAACCAAGAAAAACCAAGACTTTGATGACGATTTTGAGGAGAAAAAGACTATAACAAACGATCATGAGGTAACCTCTAAAAGTAAGGGAAAAGGGAAGAAGAAAGGTAATAAAAGTAACGCTGGCGACTGGAGCGACAGTGACGAAGGAAATGTGCAGAAGAAGGTTTTAGCATCCGATGACGAAGATATACCCAAGCCAGCTGCAAAGAAATCACAAAAGAAAGGTGCACATATGCTAGGCTAGGCTCAACACAAATCATAACTATAAAATAATGTTGTAACATAATCTATGGCTCCACTGCACTTTAATAACTGCGCGTGCGAAGCTTCACAATTTTATAGAGTATAGATGTCTTCATGTAGAACGCTTTCCCAAAATTTCACACTGCGCAAACACCTAGTTTATGAGAAAAAATCCTAAACGGATTTACGTAATTTATGGTCATTTTACCATAGATAATGAACGAATTTCACTCCTAGGTTGTTCCATTTTTCGTTCAGAGAAAGTGCCAGCATATTTCTAAGCAACCGGGTGGCACACGCACGGTCCAAAAATGACAATACAGGTATATTAGCATACCTTGACCGCTTGGTTTTTAGTATTGTAAGTTTTTGCCTTTCATTCATTTTGTTACCGCAATGAACTCAAATAAGAAGTAAATAATATAATTAATTAAATAAAAAAATAATAAAGTTTTATTTGTGCTATTTTAAAATCATGGGTAACATAACAAAAAAAAATCACTACTTTAAAAAAGCTCCAGGTATTAAAGTACAGTGGTGCCGATGTCATCTTGGTAGTCACCTGTTTTGCTAGAAAGGGTCTAGCAATATCATGTTTCACACAGTCCATCCATTGTATGTGACTGATTTCTTAAAGTCTATGCCTATTCTTGTAGCTATCTACGTTCATACTCGATAACTTTCCTTACAATATTTTCCTCGTTCCTCAGCATCACATGATCGCATGATCTTGGTATCCAAAATATAATACCCAATGGTATTATATTTTCGTAACATCATTTTTGATTTGCACCATAAAATATCTTAAATTACAATATCTTTACAACATTTCTATAAGTACCTTTTAATATTCATTACAGGGAAAAATAAAAAAAAGGGTCAGGACTCCGATGAAGAACAAGATGATACTAAGTCAACAGTTAGTAATGCAACAAACACTGTATTGAAACCAGCAGCCAAGTCAAATAAAAAGAAGAAAGGTAAACATTTTAACTGTAATACCATTTCTATGAATTCGTATTAAACTATGTTGTGACTACACTACATGAAAGCGAATAAAAGTCAAGTTGGTAATGGTAGTAGGATTATTCTATTAGGAATTTCGTAGTGCTGTCACTAAGAATTTCCTGGAATCTGGTTATACGGTTGGTGAAAGGCATTTGGCTTGCCTTTTGTTATAAGATAAGTAGCATAATGTGGGTGTATTATACACACACCCCTTCCTAATACAGGTGTGATGTTATATGTATTAAGCTTAATGCACGTACATCACAAATTGAGTCCTTAAGTTCTTGTTACTTGGTTGGCAATATATAAAATGCTAATACATAATTATATTTCAATAGAATATCAGTATTTGGCAGTGTTTCAACCATTCAGCTTTGCCAATGAAGTTGATATGAATTATTGTTCACAGGCAAAGGTAAGAAAGATGAAGACTGGTCTTCAGAAGGAAGTGATGTTGAACTCAAAGAAGCATCAGAAGAAGAAATTGCAAAACCTGTTAGTAAAAAGAAAAGTAAGGACACATTTTTTTAAAGTAATATTAAAATCCGGATTTATTTGGATTTTTGTCTTAGTATTTATTTTTTAATGTTAGTAATTATTTTAATGTTAAGGTGCCTTTAAACCAAAAGAACAAAGAGCTAGAGCTAGAACAAGAGCAATCTTGTGTTTATACCAAAATATTAACGAGCAAGAATGAGAACCAAGGACTAGAACTAGAATGCACAGATGTTTAGATCAGCCGAACGCATGCTAATCGCTCATTTGTGTCAATTCTGTGGTTGGTAGTGCTTCGTTATGTCCGACTCTGACAGCGATATTATAATTGCAAGTGCTGCATTTATAATTTTGTCATTACATTCAAGTAGATTTGCAATTTCCTGCCAAGCATCTTGTTTGCGAGTTGTATTTTTATAGTGTTCAAAAGTCGGATCCCACAGACATCTGTAATTTTAGTAGGGTTATAGACATTTTTCTTGAGACCAATCCAGAATTAAATCGATAAGTATGGTATTTAAATCGCTAGAACACTAGAACGCTTTCAAGAGACCGCCCCGGGGAGCGAGCACGTCCGAACACGAAAGAACGCTCTAAGCAACTGTTCGCACGCTCTTGTGCCGTTTAAATCAAGCGAGCGGGCATTCTTTGAATATTCTATAGAACGCATTAGAACAACGGAGTGGAGTGGGGATAGAATGAGCATTCGCTCGTCTGATGTAAATGCACCTTAACACACACATACATGTGTTAGGAATGGGTTCATGTTAATAGTGCATTGAAACTCTCAGCCACTGGGTTGTCGGTTTGCACTGTAACAGTTGGATCATTGCCACAACAAGTAAAATAAAGTAATTAACCATTATTTCCTTGAAATTATAGCTTTTTTTATCTAAAGATTGTATTAGTACTATCAATATCTTTCATTCAACTTTGCAGCAAAAACTAAAAAGAAAAATATAGAAGCTGAATCATCAGAGGATGAGGATCAAGATGACTCCAAGTCATTAGTGAGCAATGTGTCTAGTAATCAAGCCAAACCTGCTGCTAAGTCAAAGAACAAAAAAGGTATGTATACATATGTTTTAAAACATAAAATTAAGTAACATAACAAACTATTAACCAGCAATGGCAAGGCATTGCATTTTGTGTGGGATTCACGCCTTGTATGATTTATTATTGAAACTGTTTCAGGCAAAGGAAAGAAAGAAGACTGGCCAGATGAAGAGAGTGACAAGGAATTGAAAATGGAACCATCAGAGGATGAGGAAGAAATTGTTATTCCTGTAGTTAAGAATAAAGGTACTATTACTAAAAGTATATTAAAAGCATTATTGCAATATGATTCAATGAGATTCTAAAATTACAAAAAAATACATAAATATCTAATTTTATAGCCACTATTGGAATAACTTACTGAATTATTATTTTACATTCACAGGTAAAAATAAAAAAAAAAACAACATGGATGATTTAGAGGCTGAATTAAAGAAGTTCGAAGTGAAAGACCCTGAACCTGAACCAGAAGTTGAGGAACCACCTCCAGCACCTGCTAAGGCGAAGGTATGTTCTTAGTCATTATGAAAGGAGTTTGGTCTGTTCCAAAAGTATCTGATGAAAGTTTAAAAAAATCCTGTTCAGGTCAGAAAAACTATAGACTAAAATTGACCTCTATTTTCAAATGGTTTTCATTTTAAAGGTGACTAAAATTAGAATTTCGTGTTTAAGTAAAAACTTCATATATTTATTTTAGTATTAAAATAATACAATTGAAGCAGTCAATTTGTAAGTGATCCATTTGTTTACATTTTCACCTGAAACTTTTGGAACAGACCATCAACTTACGGATTTTCGCTTGCTACATAGATTTATATATTATGTTATTTACATTATCCGACTGGGACATAGGCCTGCTCTCTGTGAGAGGAGAGGGAGTGGGTGATCCTCCATGCAGGCCCAGTGCGGATTGGTGGATATTATGTTATTTATTTAGTTGTATCTTTGTTGCAAGCAGGACAAAACCAAGAAAACGAAGAAAGAAGAAATTGTAGAACCTGAATGTTCAGCGGACGAAGTATCCATGGAGACTGATGATAAAGTGGCAGAACTTCCCGAGAAAGAGAAGGAAGAGCCTTCGGAGAAGAAAATGAGTCACAAAGAGAAGAAAAAGTTGAAGAAAATGCAAGAGTATGAGAAGCAAATGGAAATGCTGACTAAGAAGGGCGGTCAGGGCCACAGTGATCTCGACGCCAACTTCACTGTCAGTCAGGCACAGAAAACTGCAGGTATGTAGTGCAGCTAGCTTTTATAATTTGTTATTTCAAGTAAACACATCTGGAATCACCAAGAGGATCGGCATTTCGTTTTTGCGTAATATTATGAAGCAATTTATGATTCCACATTGCCTATTTCTTATTATTTAATATATCTTCAGGTCAAATGGCAGCCCTGGAAAACGCAGTGGACATAAAAGTAGAAAACTTCTCAATAGCTGCTAAAGGCAAAGATTTGTTCGTGAACGCTAACCTGTTGATCGCGAATGGTCGGCGGTACGGTCTGGTGGGCCCGAACGGTCACGGGAAGACCACGTTACTGAGGCATTTGGCTCAGCGTGCCTTCCCTCTCCCACCCCATATAGACATACTATTGTGTGAGCAAGAGGTCACTGCCAGTGATATGAGTGCTGTTGATACTCTGCTTGAGGCTGATGTTAAGAGGACTGGTAAGATTTTATGTTTATTATTATATTATGCTAAGTAAGATTCTACTATTCAATACCAATAAGTCCCATCATATAAATACTTCTGTTTTCTTCTTTTACTATTTTCTAAGCCTCAACTTCTACTACCAGAACTCAATTAATCCGAAACCGTAAATCTGCTATGTTTTTTTGTTTAATTTTCTTTATTTTATTTAAATAACAATGTTTTATTTTCTTTTTTAGAACTGCTCAAGGAATGCAAAGAATTAGAAGCTTTAATAGAAAAAGGAGATCTCAGCAAACAAGATAAGTTAAACGACGTGAGTACCAGCACATGTGATTGGGCTAGGAAATAAATGAACACTGAGAATATGCATAAATGAGGCATAATCTCAGTGTTCATAACGTCTTGTTCTATAGTCCATCCCTATTACGAAGCCTTATAGGGATGGACGATAGAAAAAGATGTTCTGCGCCTACCCCGAGTAATGGGAAAAGGATCGGACAATCATGTTAATTTTAGCTTTTCTTTCCAAAATATATATAAAGCGTATAAGCTTCGTTGTCGCAACTTGTCGTCCAAATAGAAGAACTTCAAAAGATAAAACAAATAGTTCCTGTATTTAACATAGACTCTTCCACAGGTGTACGCGGAGTTGAAAGCGATAGGCGCGGACTCAGCCGAGCCGCGCGCGCGACGTATCCTAGCGGGTCTGGGTTTCAGTCGCGAGATGCAGGACCGAGCCACCAAGAACTTCTCCGGAGGTTGGCGTATGAGGGTGTCACTCGCTAGGTACGCAGATAATAAACCTTTGATAATAATGGTAAACTGATAGCCATAAGGAATATGTGTGGCTTGTTTCACCACCTGGTCACAAAGCCCGGTAAACTTATGTGGCACTGGCGTATAAACTATCATACATATTCATGTTTTTTTTTGTATTTTTTTGTATTAGTGTGTAATGGATAGATTGATCCTAGAGTAGTGACAGAGTGTGATTCTATCTAAGTACCTACTAACAATAGTTTTTTTTGTCTCAGACCAAATAAAAAACTAAGACAGGGCGCTGTCAACAGTGACGTGAGGCCGGTTTCGTAAACATGTGTGCACTTAAGTGCAAACATGTTTACGATAGACGACGACGAGTTTAATTGTACAGTGGTACCCAACTGATAAGGCGCGTCGTGAATCATCGTTCGCACAGAAAAGAAAGTATAGCCCCGAAGATTAACGAAAGAACTTAAAACTTACAATCAACCTTAGATCAATACCATAAGATTCATAATACACTGCAGCTGTTAGTTCCCGTCTCACTCGCAAGTATGGCGGCTGACTAACATGCCACGCGGCGCGCGCTAACATGGCGACAGCTGCCGACCAATAGCGGTACAGGAACAAAGAAGCGCCGTGCGTGGAGCGTGCCGATTGGTCAATAGCATTTCCCGCGCTTTGAAAATTCATCTTACTCAATACTCAATACTCAATACGTTTATTGCATTCCACAAT
Source organism: Lithophane semibrunnea (assembly GCA_947363905.1). Lineage (NCBI taxonomy): Eukaryota > Metazoa > Arthropoda > Insecta > Lepidoptera > Noctuidae > Lithophane > Lithophane semibrunnea. The sequence goes on along the minus strand of OX376188.1, from coordinate 6,792,573 downwards.
AAACATCTACAATTAACATCTTCTGCGCAGGTACATCGGTAAGCCATATCAGTTGGGTACTACTGTAAATGGTTGTAAATGTGTGCGTGTGAGCGTGTATGCACAGAGCGGTGGTGTAGTTTTAGCATGCTTCACTGTATTATTCGCAGCGGTCTGTCTTGGTTTTTTATTTGGTCTGAGGTTTTTGTATACTAACTTTTGGATCTAGTTGTCCTAAAATAAATAAATTTAAATTTGATTTGATAAACCCTATTAATTTTATATTTGTTACTTGCAGAGCTCTGTACATAGAACCAACACTGCTGATGCTTGATGAGCCTACAAACCATTTAGATCTGAATGCTGTCATTTGGTTAGACAAGTAAGTGCAGCCATATAATTATTTGTTGACTTGTATCAATCATAATAGCTATATTATCAGATCTGTTAATGAATTCAGTAACAAAACTCGACCGTAAATAAAGCACATGAAATGGTGAAACAACCTCAGGGGAAACCCTTTACAATGATAATCATGGCTCTAACTAGCCTATTCGTTTACCAATATAAGTATATAATTATCTATACATATTATAAATTAAAGTCGCTTTTCGTGTTTGTCTGTATGACCGCGTTGTTTTTCTAAACCACGCAACAGATTTTGATGAAGTTTTGTCCATTGTTTAGAAAACTTATTCCGGAAGGTATATACACCCCTTTGCAAAAAAAACGGGCACCTTAACAGTCATTGGCTTTTGTATGGATAGTATTAATATTTTTACTATGTCATTAACATAAATGACTAGTAATTCGTTATAATCAATAAGAATATAGTTTTTTGGCTACACCCTGGAAGAGTCCAGCAGCGCTACAATTTTACTAGTTCTTATTGCATTTTCTGCCATTACAATCGACACAAAGACATCACTTTTAAGTCACAATAAGGCTGGATTATGCGACAAACATAAATTATTCTACTAAAAATAACGAGAAGTTAATTTTAGTTGCCAGGATAACCTTCTAACCGCAAACCTGCAAAATGTTAGTAAAAGTCACAAACGGAAAACGGGATTATTATTGTTTTTAAACAAAAGTTTCGAATTTGGAATTAACTTTTTTTCTTACCCAGACTCTTTACTAAGTGCCAGTAACATAGCTTGGCTATTAAAACCTCTTTACAACTAAATGATTACCAATAATGTACAAAACTCAAAACCGCCCGTTTTTTTTGCAAAGGGGTGTCTATACAGGGTGTTAGGGTAAACACCGTTATCCTTGCAACCAGTGGTTTGGTTTCATTTATAGAACATAAAATCAATGGAAAATTACAACTTAATTTTTATTTCTTTAAATGTACATTTTACCACAAGAGACCCAAGTTCGTTGCCCTATGCGCTAGGGCAACGAACTTGCGTCAACACGGGCGGGGTGTGTGGGATGTGACCTGACCGGAGGGGTCGCGCTCGCGGCCGGTCAGCTGTTTCGCTAGCGAGCACGGTGTCGGATAGAAACTTTTTAAAATCTTTTAATGAAAATAACGTTTTTTTTTTGTTGTGTTCGGTAATTTATTTTTATATTTAAGTCAACTACCCATGGTTTGAATGACAAGAGTGTTTACCGTAACACCCTGTATGTAAGGTAGATTTCTTTGTTATATGTAAATTTAGTATTAACATATTACACACATATATATATGTGTGTAAGGGGTTGTTTTGCTTACCAGTGGTAATTTTTATATATATTTATTGCCAAATTGGACATATAAATAGATTCGTAAGCAATTTTTACTTGTGATAGCTACTTCCATTTGGGAGGGTCTAATAAGCAAATCTATACGGTCTTGGCTTCATTATTGGTAAAGATACGAGAGTCTTAATTTGAACCAATAACTGTCCATAAATAATAGGAATCGACCATAAAGCTTGTTATATTTTTATTACTCCGTGATGTAATATATTATTACATATTCTTATACATTGTTCCTAAAACAAAAAATGCTGTATGCAGTAGAAATACAACAACTTACTTTTTCCAGCTACCTTCAAGGGTGGAAGAAGACTCTTCTAGTAGTGTCCCACGACCAATCGTTCTTAGACAACGTATGTAATGAGATCATTCACTTGGACACGCAGAAGTTGTACTACTACAAGGGCAACTATTCCATGTTCAAGAAGATGTACGCACAGAAGAGGAAGGAGATGATCAAGGAATATGAGAAGCAAGAGAAGAGGATTAAGGACTTGAAGGCGCATGGACAGTCGAAGAAACAAGCCGTGAGTTCGAATTATTATTAGGGTATTGGACAATACTATAGGTCGACAATCCCTTTGGAGATATTCCCAATGTAGTCCCATGGTCCGCGGGCGACGAGGAATAACAAATGAGCACGTCAGTTGTTTTAGCACACCGCTACTCACCGTATTGCGATACCAGAGATTTTTTTTTAAACCTTCATACACACCGCTACACATCAAGCTACACATTTCCAGTATAACCTGACCTCGCATTGTACGGAAATATGATACAATGCGAGGTCAGCATGAACTGGAAATGTATAGCTTGATGTGTAGCCGTGTGTACCTACCGTTCGAATCAGTCAAATATTTGCAGATGATGTCACTGACAGTTGTTTAATAACCCTGGTCTACTAGTGTCTTTATTATCAATCTAAAAATCAATTAGTATGGAAACTAATTCAATCCTAACTATAATATTACAAATGCGAAAGTGAGTTTGTTTGTTACGCTAAAACGGCTGAACGGATTTGGATGAAATTTGGCACATGGGTAGACAGACAATGACCTGGAATAGGACATAGTTACTTTTTACCCCGATATTCCCACGGAATCGAGAAATACGCGGGTGAAACCGCGGGGCGCAGCTAGTTTTTCATAAAACTTAACCCAGCAGTAGTCTAAAGCACCCGACAAAGCAAAGCAAACATCATGTCCTGCAGTCCTTGGAATGTTTAGAGACCTAAAATCATACTTCCTTGTGCCTTGTACTTTCCAGCTTGTTTTTTGGTTTTGCCCGATTGCGTCGCAGCCCAAAAAGAGTAGTATATGTTTGTTACACACTTGTTAGGGTCGGCATGATGACATTTCAGCACAGCCCGACGGGATAAACTATTCGATTTTGACGCCCGGCTGTGCCAAATCATACCGGCCCGACCAAGGTAGCATCCCTGATGTTTTCTAACCACCGTTTCTTATAACAGGAAAAGAAGCAAAAGGATACTTTGACCCGCAAACAGGAGAAGAACCGCAGCAAGGCACAGCGTGAGGACGAGGACAGCGCGGCGCCGACCGCGCTGCTGCAGCGCCCGAAGGAGTACATCGTCAAGTTCTCATTCCCCGACCCGCCGCCGCTGCAGCCGCCTATACTCGGCTTACTCAGTACGTACTAGCAAGATAATTGAAGGATCTTTTATCGCGTAACCAAAATCAATCTAACGCCGCCATCTTCTTTTTTCAATACATTTTACTAAATGCACTAAATATTTACCAACAGTGATACCTTGTCTATGTCTATGTTTTATGTTATGGGATTTGGTTTCCGCACTTAGTCCTTAAGGTGGACCATTCTGCGTGGGCCTTGTTGACCTCATTCGAGAGCCTAAACATTCTTGCTCAGTGTATATGGAAAATCGAGATTAAGGTCCTTTCATAGAGCTATGAGTGACATAGATGACACTCGACAAAGCTGAACGTTTTTTTCACCTGCGTTCTGTAAATGTGTGCACACCACCGCCACACACGCAAGAAATATGCAAAATATGCGAAAGTGCCACCCAGCGCAGTTCTCACTGCCAAATAAAGGACAACATTGTATTGTATAAAATAAGGTAGATAATTATCTCAGTCGGTCAGATTATGCAAGCTCAATAAAGGGCCGGTTTCATAGTGTCAAAAGTGCAATTGAATTTGACCTGGAAGTAATGGGGCGGTGGTAAAACAGGCAAAATTATCGGTATTCTCTCTTTACTTACAAATTTTGCCAACAGATGTGAACTTCAACTTCACCGGTCAGAAGCCTCTGTTCCGAGGCGTAGACTTCGGCATAGACTTGAACTCGCGTATCGCCATCGTAGGCCCCAACGGAGTGGGCAAGTCCACTTTCCTCAAACTGCTTGTGGGTGATCTAGCGCCCATACAGGGAGAGCTTATTAGGAATCATAGACTGGTAAGTAGACTTACGGTTTCATGTATTTTAAAGGTTTTTGAAAGGTTGGCTGTTTATTCGAGTAACAAATCAAAGAGTTTATTTTATTCTGTTCATGATAGCAACTCTTGCGTGTAACATGTAATGCATCGAACACCTGTACCACACCATTACTTACCGTTTTTACCTTCAACACCAAAAATAAATATTACTAGTCTACGAATAGAAGCGAAGTTACGCACTCGTAACTGAGGTAAAAACGCGATTTAAAAAAAAAATCTCTTTTAAAAGTTCCATTTATTTCTGTAAGTGTCATAAAATCTAACCCCAAAAATTACTCCTGTAGCGGATAGGTCGTTTCGACCAGCATTCCGGCGAGCACTTAACAGCTGAAGAGACCCCGGCCGAGTACCTACAGAGGTTGTTCGGGCTTCAGTACGAGAAGGCGCGCAAGGCTCTCGGCACCTTCGGGCTCGCCAGTCACGCGCATACCATCAAGATGATGGACCTTAGTGGAGGGCAGAAGGCCAGGGTCGCGTTAGCGGAACTGACCCTTATGGCGCCTGATGTCGTAATTTTGGTAAGATACTATTTATATTATAGACATGACATGTTTAGTTTTAGATTTTTGCGTTTAGAGAGAGATTTCCGAGCCTTAAATAGATTTTCTGTCTGTGATCATCAAAACATAAGTTTCAAAACAATTTTCTAGATAACATTTACTCGATAAACTGTACAAAACTTAATCATTCTCGTATCGGAAATTCAGAACGAGCGAATATTAAATCGAGCCGTGTTAGGACGATAAGCCAGTCAGCAGGTTGGTAGCACGGCTGAGTTCCCACGGTAATCTAAAGACGATTTTGTACCGTGTTTATTGTTATAAAGTGTTTCTAATTAGCTGAATTCAATATCTACAGTGTGTTTTATATTAAACGCCGTATATAATACTATTGTAACAACAGGACGAGCCCACAAACAACTTGGACATCGAGAGTATAGACGCGTTGGCCGACGCGATCAACGACTACAAGGGAGGCGTGGTCATAGTGTCCCACGACGAGCGACTCATCAGGGAGACGGACTGCGCGCTCTACGTCATTGAGGACCAGACCATCAATGAGGTATACTTTTGTTATACCTACTTTTTTTACATAATATATACATAGACATGAACTGGAAAGTTTCGTCAGCGAATCAGCGCAATGTTCCTCTTAAAGCCTTCCTTCCTCTTAAAGCGTTCCTCTTAAAGTTTACATGGGAAAAAAAGTTACGCAACATTGTTGCTGCAACAAAATTATATGCTACTGGAAACACATACAGGTAAACCAGAGAAGGTATGCGCTTAGGTTATCTTCGTGTTTCCGAATTAGTACGAACGTCGCGCTACAGAGTAAGGGCCAGTTCAAACCGAGACGCGATGCGACGCGCACTTTTTTATGATCCGATAAAAATCGAAATCTGCCTAGCCTTTTCCCAACTATGTTGGGGTCAGCTTCCAGTCTAACCGGATGCAGCCGAGTATCAGTATTTTACATGGAGCGACTACCTATCTGACCTCCATAGCCCAGTAACTGGGGTAATACGATACCCTTTGGTAAGACTGGTTGTCAGACTTTCGGGCTTCTGACGACCCGTGACGACTGTCAAAGATCCACGAATGACAGCCGGGACCAACGGTTTAACGTACTTTCCAAGGCACAGAGGAGTCTCGATATGTAAAGATAGTCACCCATCCACGGACCAACCCCGGCAAGCGTAGCTTAACCTCATGAATCGACACTTTTTTTTTTGAGGGTTAGAAATCATGAAATGACTTCTCCCGCTCTGGGCGGAGCGGAAGGGCGTGTCAGACTTTTACTGACTAAAACCCACCCGTGTTCCTTCAGTTGCCTGTTGCCAAGGTCCCGGTATCCCTTTCGGACTTTCCCGCGATGAATCGACCCTTGCGGCTGTTATTACTTAGCCAGGAGCTCCTCTCTTCGATTTTACGATCCGATACAATATCGAATTTATTTACTACACAATAAGGAACACGCGCTGCGCAGCACCGCGCATCTCAGCGTACTTTGACACGTGTCTACCCTCGCATTGAAATTATACCTTTTCGTGAAGAAAATAAGGTCGATAACTGTTAAATGGTGCGGAGGAGCTCGTGGCTAAGTAATAACACTCACTCGGGTCGATCCATCAGGTTAAGCTACGCTTGCCGGGGTTGGTCCGTAGATGGGTGACCATTTTCACATATCGAGACTCCTCCGTGCCTCGGAAAGCACGTTAAGCCGTTGGTCCCGGCTGTCATTTGTGGATCTTTGACAGTCGTTACGAGTCGTCAGAAGCACGAAAGTCTGACAACCAGGCTAACCAAGGGGTATCGTATTACCCAGTTACTGGGTTGTGGAGGTCAGATAGGCAGTCGCTCCATGTAAAATACTGGTATTCAGCTGCATCCGGTTAGACTGGAAGCCGACCCCAACATAGTTGGGAAAAGGCTAGGCAGATTGAATTGTTAAATGGTGCGCTCAGCGTCGCGTCGCTTCACGTCGCGGTCGCACCTGACACTAAAGAAGTTTTCACTTAAAAAAAATATGTTGGGTTATTCTATAAATGCCTTTCTTCGCAGGTTGACGGTGACTTCGACGACTACCGTAGGGAGTTACTGGACAGTCTCGGAGAGGTCATCAACTCTCCGTCAATCATCGCGAATGCAGCAGTCCAACAGTAAACAGCTGAACACACAACCCGTTGTACGATTTGTTGAAATTATTTTACATGTACTTACTTATTATTGTTACTTCCATTATATTCCAAAAAAAATGATCAATGTTTTCGTAAAGGATTGTATTTATTAGGGTTGTAATTATTGTAAAGACACGGTAGATAAATTCTTTGTAAAGTGTTATAGGGTTGTGACCAAACACATTGTTTTGTAAATAGGATTGTCTATGTAACTTTCTTGTATTTCTGGGCTGTGTTAAGAAGACACTACGTCAGGATGTTAGGTGAAGAGGTGACGCTTCACCGGCCCCGAATTTAATTCCCTGATCTTTCTTAAGCTTAGCGCTGTTTCACAAAACAAGAGTTCTGTAGGATAGATAATATTGAACTCCCGCGCAGCTGCATATGCGCATACGCAGGCAAAACTTCAAGAAAGTTAGTCAATAATGATCTCCAATAAAAAATACAATATGTTTGGCGAACGTATCAGCGTACTACGCAAACTTACTTATATGATTGACTGCTATTCATGCATCATTTTAGATCATTATTCATGTAAATCTCAAATCCACAAGTGCCATTAGTAATTTTGACAAATAGTACAGCTCTATTATTGTTGAATATTTTAAAATTAACTTAATCTAATTCATTCTGTTTAACACGGTATCACAAGCTTTTACAGAGTATGTGATTATTTTCTTGTCACACAAGTGCCTAGTTCTTAGCACTTATCAAGACTGCTCTTAAAGCAATCATTCATATTAAATTAATGTCTTTAACACAATATAAAGTATTATAATTATTGACATCACATCCTGATGTTTATCTGTCGAGCCAATAATAGTTTTTGAAAACTAATAAGTATGTACTCATTGATCCATGTCATATAATACAATATAGGAAGAAATAGTAAAACTAGTTTCATGATGAATGTCTTCCAATGTTTTCAGCTTTTTTTATGATATCACATATCTTTATGATTCCATTTTGATCTACATCATGTCCAGTAAGCCTGATTTACACGATGTAAGATTCTTGCCTGTGGCATACAATAAAATTGAAGCAACAAATGACTTGCATCGTCTAAACGCTGTTGAACGGTGCAACGTTTATTATTGCCTTAACTTATGGTATGCCACAGGCACACACACTGTGTAAATCAGGCTTTGGTAATCGAACTATAGTACTTTTGTCAAATACAATAAAATTATAGAAAATGTAGGAATCGTCATGGATCTGTAGTTCAATTATACCAATTGATTTAGAACAAATTATATAAAATAAAATTACAGCGTAATTGCTTATTTTAAAATTCTGTATACTTTTTGTTTGTCTCTGTCGATTATAGCTAATTAGCCATACTGTGTTGGGCAATGTTTCCTACACGCTATTGAATTTAATTGTAACATATTTAAAATATTTATATACATGAATAAATTTTGTTACAAAATTAATAACATCTTTTATTTTTATATTTTTTATTCAGTGATTGGTGTGGAGGTGAAGAGCTATTTCGGGCCTAAGAACTCAAACGTTTATGTTAATGATAATATGAACATGCTTCCGGGATTCCGGGATTTTTTATTTATCGAGAACTCAATAAAGAAAATCAAGTTATTAGATGTATTCAGGCTTGTTAGATATATTCAAACAAAATTTTTACCCACACACAGTTTTGCGTAAGTTTACAAAATTAAATAATCTATTTTTATGCGGGTGGAACTAAGTTCCTAGTTTTATCCAAGTTCAGATATTACCCGCGATACATGCATACACACAAAAACCTTTAAAAATACACTCAGTAATAATCTTTTAAACTTCCAGTGAATCCCGGGATCTCAGATATATCCATACTATGACAACATGTTGCACGCTCGTCGCTCGTATCACGTTTACTGATTATAACCATAATCACCGATTAACTCGCAACTGCTACCTTATGAGCGCATGGCCAAGAGTTCTATTTGAGTTCGACACTGGTTGAACAAATCCGGCAAACACCCATGTCTCATTTACACGAGGAGAGTTTCTCGCCTCCAAAACGCGATTACCGAAAAGAGATAAAAAAGTTACTCGCCTAAACAGTACGGTTACGTACGATATTCGCAGTGGGAATCGCCAAACGAAATGATTGTTCCACATCACAGTTCGAGAAACTACGTATATAACCCCAAAAAATAAATTAACATGTCAATTTTGTTTTTGTTTTATTATGTTTACCTATCGATACTCATCACGTCTGCGGAGTAGCGCTAACTATAATTTGACCCTATACGCTCAAAGAAGTGGTTAGAAATTGGAAATCTTGGACTCGGGAGTATTGTTTCTTGGTAAGAAATGAGTCATGGGTACACTTTAGTTTTAGGGTTCCGTAGTCAAATGACGAAAACGGACCCTTATTATTTGGTCATGTCCGTCCGACTGTCCGTGCGGATGTCACCCAGCCATTTTACTCGGAGGCATGAAAATTGGAAAAGGTAATACACCTTTTTTCACTGCTATACATGTATCGAAGGATGAATTAAAAAAAAAACAATGTTCTTAAGCATGTGGGGTATTGTTGGATTTATGTTTCTGAGTGACTTTGCTATTCAAGTCCATAGTTTTTGAGATATTATCAATTTAATCGTAAACCGTAGTAATAACTTTACTTTTCATAGATTTTTCGAGAAATATCTACTATGAAATACAAACTTATTTTTGCGGCCGATAAAAACAATACTGTGTTATATTCATTCTAACTACGGAACCCTTCGCTGTGCCGTTTTTTGATAAGGACTGATCTGCCTGTAAGTCTAGCGACATATCTACGGAAAATATGCATCGGAACTTAAAGTAGGTACACCTGCACTGTTTTTTAAATTACTATAGTCCATATACTCAGGCTGTGTGTCAATAAGCGATCGTTGCACAAATACTTATATATCATTTTGTTCGGCGCGTACCCGAACGTTGTCCCGCCAAAAGAGCGCGCGTTCGAGTTTCCCGAATCAATGACATGTGACACTTTGGCAAAAACACCTTGGTCAATCATCATGGCAGAAGCAACCGAATACTTAAGTACCACTATTTGTTCATGAAGTTTTAATAAGTAAATACGTCGAAGCGTATATTCAGCCACCGAGGTTCAGATACGTAATTTCGGTAGACCGTATGTTGCTACATTATCGTAGGCCTCTACGAGCTGCTTAGATATCTGCTACGACAGCGTAGCCAGGAACATCTGCTACGTCGTAGCACTCGTAGCAAAAGTGCAAATAGAGAATTTTGTGTAATATTTGTTTGGTATTAAAACTAATTCATTTGGTACTAGTGGAATAGAACAATTTATTTGTGGGATTGTGGAATAAATAGGTATGGTGATTTGGCGATCACCGACATAAATAGATTTCTTAAAAATACGGCAAAAAATGGTTAAGTAAAGTTTGACACCAGTTTTACCACTGATTTACTAAATAGCCTATTTTCACTATCTTATGAATAAAGTCAGCACGAACATGATGACACCGCGTTGAGCCAGACGATCGCTTTTCATGGACTACTCCAAACATTTATTAAATAGTTTTGTATGATAAATTTATAATGAATACTTGTATGCAGTCCATTGAGGGATCTTGAAACCAAGCATCATGGAACAATGGGTTGGGTTGTACTAAATTCATAGTCTAATTGGTGGGAGCACCTTCGAAGCGCGATCGGTATGTTTTGCGCGAGCAATGTGCACCTATTAGCTAAAATGTTTTGCGCGCCTACGCAGCTATTTTATGCAGTTTTATATTGTTTAAAAATAAAAGGACAAGCTGAACTGTTATTATCTATTATGGTTGTAGACTTAATAAGATTAAGAAATGACTTCTTGTCTATGTTGTGTCTTAAAGATCCTTGCAACATTTCCGGACTAATTTAAATAAAAGGTACCTCCATAAAGACATAAAGAGATGTTAAAATTAAAATAAGTGATATAAATATACCTACCTTAATTATTTTACTTATATACAAATTCTTATACCTAAAGGTTTACACGAACAAGAATTATACCTATTAATTAATACTTATTTCTAACAATCTCGGTTCAGATCCGAGCGTAAGTTTTTTCCTCAATTTGCTGGCAGCCTTTCGCCCCTCCATTACAAACTTCTCAGCTTCATTAGAGGATTTAAAACGCAAATTTCCTTTTCGATTGTAACTTTTTTCCACTCCTTGAAAGGAACCTTCTTTTAAAGTTGAAAGAAAATTAGTATCCTCCCCTTTGAGGGGCGAGCGCGTCTTTTAAGAGATTCATTTGGATAGTCGACTTAATCTGCTAGAATAATAATGTTTCCGCTGCTGAATACTTGTCCAATTACGTGAAAATATTGTGCACGTTCTTTTATCTCATTTCAGAATGAATATTTATCGATCAAAATCCGTGAAGAAAATCGGTGTTAGTGTGCAAGCGTAAACACGCTTAGACAACACTTGGCTGATCAGTCAAGTGTTTTCTTATTTGGTTAATGCAGAGCCGGGTGGTATGGTACATTTAACGCTTAAAACCAAAAGCAGCACACAACCACCTCCCATATATCTTCTAGCTAACCAAAACAATAGCTAAAAACAAACACCGCACGCAGATTTCCTCTCCACGCTAAACACATTACTGCGAATTATCCACTAACAAGCTAACAATGAGAGGCTTATCATCACCACAAGAGCCTATTACTGTCTGGAGAGCATTCCCGCCCCTTCTTACGACGTCACGATCCTCTGTTACCTTGTCACACTAACCATCCCACGCATAAAGCTGACAGTACGAGGGGACGACACTACCATCGCACTGCGACAGGGTTGTAAAACTTCTCAACAGAATCATTTCATACAATGTGTACACAATAGAAGCGATTATACTCTCCCCCGCGACATGATTTTATTTGTGCAGTTATTGCGTCGCCGAAAAGATATTTAAATTTCATTAGGTTTGTTTTACACTTAATTTGTGAGGGGAGTGTTGTATTGTATCGTAGGGGTGGGGCCCCGTTACGTTATTGCTACATTCGAATTGCCCTCTGTGTATTTCAACGGCGATTTGAATTTAAGTAGATACATGAATCAGATAGTCACCCTATTACAGTGTTATCTAACTATTGATCACTTTTAAACTAAAGATTAGTGCGTTAACAACTGGTATAGAAGTTTCGAATATCATGGATAATGTAAGTTTAATAAAATATGAATGTTTGATAGTTCATACGAACGTTTTAATTATAAACGTGGGTAAAGTGCTGAGCCAGCGACTCACGTATTTATGGAGTGGGTAGGTACGGCTACTCACTACTGGTCTAAGTGGGGATATTTCGCAGACGCAGACTCCATTAGTGGTGTTCGCCGGACTGTCACAATCATTTTTCTTTCCCGCCGCCGCTAATTCTCAGCCGCGGTTCGCTGGGCATGTACGCCAATCTAATGTTTTTGGTCCTTTGGTCATTTTATTTCTCCTATAGTCTAATAGGTAGATGCAAAGAATGCTTGGAAAAATATCCCTAAATCGGAAAAAGCAACATGAATTTCTTGAAACTCTGCTTTTAAAAGTTACTGAAATCGATTAGCGTGAATAGTTATAATTCCCTGATAGAAAGGGTCAAAAGGGGTGAGAATGCCCCTAGCCACCTAAGCTATCCTATTGTCAAGATGTGAGTCCTATGTGGATGACGACTCCATTGCAAGATGTCGTCAGTCTTTTAAAACAAAATATCTGGACATTTAAAATATCGGTAGATACTAAATAATGATTCAATGACAAATCAAAAGAGCATGTTAAACACAATCTACAATCCGAATTTGCATCAAAAGAGCCAGACCATAAGTATCAAGATCAGTTCGCAAGCGGTGGTTCTAGGGAGGCTGATATCGACTTTTATTACTCCGGAGGGGTTGGTCATTAGCGGGATAAAGCGGCCGCCACCTGATAAAGTGCGTTTTGTTGCTCACTTGCTTATTTCTCTGTTCTATAAAGCTGAATGTATTTTTTAGGGTTGAACTTTTTACCCTTGAGTCAGGTCGGAACGTTATTTATCGAGAGCGGCCTAGAGCAGATTTTATGTAGAATTTTTAGCAAAATTAACGTGTATTTTATTTTTAGATTGATGAAGCTGGTAAAGATTACCTACTATTATAGTTTGGTAGTTATTTTAATATTAGGTAGAATCACGGCGCAGTTTATAGTTATTTCATGGATTTCGTTATGAATTGGTTTCAGTCTTCCTGCGTTAATTGAAGGTACCTACCTAAACCCCTTTTCCTAAACATATAGGCCAATAGAGGTCATTGATACCCTCTTTATAGGAAGCGGCTTTGAGTGACGAGTGACGAGATAAAATTCAATATTAAAGTATGTACCTAAGTATAAGTATCTTACCTCTAAAATTCCTACTAACAATATTGTAAGACATCATTGTACCCCCAATGCTCACGTAGATATAATCTTATATCGGGCAGACTAGCAACCCCATAAAAACTTATCTAAAACTCTATCTACCACTAATGAAGTTCCACGGTTCTACGTCAGGTTAGTGATATCATGCCGTAGGTACGTGAATTTAGTTAGAAATGAACAATAGTGGCAGTAGCGATTATTAACACTTTACCCGTTCCTCCCCGCTCGTACTAAAATGATTGATGAGCCGGTGTTGCCAGCTCCTATGACTAATAGTGTAGTGCCATATGATAGCGCTGCTGGGAACTAGCACCGCTCATAAACAACGTTATTATTTCCATGGATACGTGTCATAGGTTGCTCTAATTGAGAGAGTGATATTAATTGCCTGTTATGTTTTCATTTAGGGATTGCTTTCTTTGAAGGAGCGTCAGTTACGTAAGTATCCGTGGTGAGCTCAATTAAGAAAATCTCCGAACCCTGCCGCATCTTGAGAAGTGTACATAAATGTACTTACCCTATAAATATTTTCTCGCAAAGAACACATTCAGAAGCTTATGTTTTTTACCTAAAATTACAACGTAAAATTGTAATACATAAACCCTGGTTGGGTGGACCAGGGTTTATGTTACAATTTTACCTTGACAACTTTGTTCCATGGTGTAAGTTCAATTTTGGAAGTGAGTGTTCCTTATTATTTGTGGTTCGATCCATTTGTGCTGGGTGTTTTCTTGGGGTCCTTTTATTTGTTTTCATAGAGTATCTAGTTGTTTTTGTACAACACCAGAGTTTTACGTAGTCGGCCTCACCCCTGTGTGCTACGGGGCGCAAAATCCCGGGTCGGGGCAATAAACGCGATTAGACAAACATTTCCTGACGCGCGCCACTTTTTCTAAAACTTGCCGAATAAATCAGATCGGTGGTGCGTCGCAGTTTTCTCGTCGTCTTGCCAAATTTATGTACCGATCGGCCCTTTCGTATGGAGATGTGGCTCGCTATTTACATATAAATACCTCGATTATTTGAATTATTCAATCGAGAGGGGGCGGCGCTGACAAATCACTTCCTAAGAGATGGCACAAGTCGGTGGGCTCGAGATCAGCTTGACGCGTGTAGGATACGTCTCTTACCCAGCGTCCCTATAAGTTTTTATGATGCCTACTTAACATTCTTGGATTTAGTTAGTATGACTTAACTGTGTTGTTAGGTCTATGCGATTTATCGACTTCTATGTCGTTGTCGTTGGTACATATCAAAAGTTTTTCTTAATGTTTATGAAACATTTGATATGTTTTCGTCAAGATAACTCCAGTATACCTATAGAGGTACCTCTCTAAATTTTCACGAGAGAAGAAGAAGAAAATCGTTTAGTGTTCTTACATTCTATGTCTTAAAAGTTTACGTAGTCTTGTGGAAACCAAGTTTTCTTGGCTCTGAATGTGATGTCAGTCGGAAATATTTTTCCACTACAGCTTGGTTGAGCTGCCAATGTTTTAATAGTTTGAATTTATATTCCACAAAAGTAAACGTAGCATTACTGAGTGTATTTCCTGCTTACACTAATAATACATTTCGTTGCAGCTACAGTTATTTATCTTGCCTGCAAAGGGTAAAAATAAATAAAAACCGAATAGTTAACTAGTCGGTAGCTGGGTGTAGTTTTCCCGCAGTTTTATGTCCTCTCACGTGCCATTTAGCCGGGGAAATAGAAGTTTTTGTATGGAAATCGGACGCACTAAACCTCCGGGGCTCGGGAGCGCTCCGCCTATTGTTGCTACGTAACAACCTCATAAAAGTTTATCATTCGCGTGTAAAACAAATTCCGCTGTTATTTTTTTGCAAGCCCTGTTTCGGATGTAGATGTTTCTTGGGATAAATAAAATGTGTACCTCATACAGTATGATCAGATTTGTGACGAATGGGAACTCATGCACCGAATCTGAAGCGCTGAATCCCAGAATAAGATGAAGATGTCAAAAGTAGAGCTATCTTCTAAAGATAGTGTGTGATGTACAATTTATTTTTTGCCATATTAAATACTTTGCAGGAACAACGCGCACCTTCATCGTGTTTTCCGGCCATCAACAATTATACTCTTTTAAGTAACATAATACGTTTGAATCTCAAAAATACATACTTTACCTTTGTAAACGCGACGCCTGATAAGAATCAACGTAAGTATATCCTGCTAAAATCCCTCGTTATACTCTTGTTACTGTATTTATATCGCTAATCGCGTTATTGTCTCGTAGGAACATTAGTTGGGTGCAGTGGTCGAGTGCAAAGCGCCAGCCGTTACATCTGATAAGACCATTTGATATGCTAATAGTGGTAGCAAATGTTCGCGTAATGAGCGTGCGACGGTTTAGCGCCTGCGATACACCCTTTGTGGTCGAGGAGGCTTTTGTAAAGGAATAACTTCTATGTAATTTTCTGCAGTTAGCGGAATGTAGGTGTGTGGCGTGATTATGAGTGTCTGGGTTCTGAACTGGTTATGTTAGTTAGGAAGTGTTTCGTTTTTTCTTGGATCGAGATCTTTGGACTGGTCGGGAAAATATTAGTTAAATAAATAGTTAGTTAAATAAATTCTTTGTTTCAGTTGAAACATTAACATAAAAAAGATCCCAGAATGCCACTTTTTATGTAGAGTTGTAAAACACGGATCGTCATGTTACGTAATTTATTTATTATATTAATCCATTGAAAGCTTAAAAATAAAAGCTCCTCACACATGCGTACAATGAGCCGTTAGTGCACGACTAATATTGGCGGATTAAGATGATATCGCGGGAATTTGACGCGCGTAACCGCTCGCTCTTCCATCGACTGATCATCAGTTACCATCTAATGCGATGTAATGCGCTCTTTGTTCACGTTACGGTATTATTTGCAGCATTTACCACATGATTATTACTAACAGATATTGCTAAGTAGTTTTAAATAATAACCAATATTGACGTTTTAGAATAGATTTATTCTAATAAGAACTAATTAAGTAAGTAACAAAGTTTGGCCCATGAACCAGTCAACTCTTCATTAATTAAATTCTAATCAATGGTACGCTCCACTCAAAAAGTCAATCTACCGTGCATTTCCCGCCATTTTTTGACAAATCTCTACCACAGAGAACACAATATATTAGTCGAATAATTAAATCGATAACAATTTCACTACTAATACTATTCAATTTTGAAACGTTAACAGTCGGCCATCCTGAAAAAGTGTCTGTCCCAGACAAAAATAAACATAAACAAATCATACTTCAACTTCTTTGATAATTTATGTACTAAACAAAAACTAGTACTTTATGGATGGCACAACTTAGTTACATAAATATAACAATTTACAGTAAAAATTACCAAAAACTTGAAATTCGCTTAGAATTTACTATTTGGTTAAAAAAAACATTAATTTGCGTAAAACAATTGCTTCGGCCATCCTACTTCAGAGTAATGACCTCATTGCTCATAATAACGTTATTCAACAATAACACTGTTTATGCAATCAAAATAAAATAAAAATGTTTTTTTTTTAAAACAATAGAACTATTATTAAATTCACTGAATATTTCTGCTAATAATTATTAAGCTTCGTAATCGTCGATGATCCGGAACCGTGCTTCTATGTCGTCTTCACAGGGCCGATGTCCAACACAAGTGGTTACGCAATGCATTGAATTGCAAGGCAAGGCAAACATTAGAAGTCTCAACATCAAAATCCAGCAGGTTCTCGTCCCAAGCCAACATTTCGCAATAAGGGTCGACAGTTTTCAATCATTTCTCTGCAAGCAAGCATAAGGCGCCTCTGCCAGAGATAACGGGTCCAAGTCGACCACCAATCGCCCACACAAGGAGCTACGGTCTAACAATACTAGATCTGCTCGCCGCTTTTGCTCACACATAGACCTACAGCTTCAAAGCGATACACCGTAAATCAAGGAGCTACGGCCTGAAAGCAGCACGTCACTTGCCCGCACAAGGAGCTACAAAGTGTTGAAGAGTTAAATCTGCCCACCGCTTGCCCACGCGAGAAGCTACGGCCTCTAAGCAGCACGTCGCTTGCTCACACAAGGAGCTACAGCCTTGAAGTGCAACATAGATAAATAATAAATAAAATAAATAAAAACATCTACCCACCGCTTGCCCACACAAGGAGCTACGGCCTTGAAGCAGCACGTCGTATCACAGGGAGTTACAGTCTTGAGGTGTAACATCTGCCCACCGCTTGCCCACACAAGGAGCTACGGCCTTAAAGCAGCACGTCGCTTGCCCACACAAGGAGCTACCGCCTTAAAGTGCAACATCTACCCACCGCTTGCCCACACAAGGGGCTACAGCCTTCAAAGGTTACATCTGCCCACCGCATGCCCACACAAGGAGCTACGGCCTCAAAGCAGCACGTGGTATCACACTTGAGGTGTAACATCTTCCACCGCTTGCCCACACAAGGAGCTACTGCTTCAAATCATCACATCGCTTGCCCACACAAGGAGCTACAGCCTGAAGAGAAACATCTGCCCACCGCTTGCCCACACAAGGAGCAACGGCCTCAAAGCAGCACGTCACTTGCCCACACAAGGAGCTACAGCATTGAAGTGTAACTTCTGCCCATCGCTTGCCCACACAAGGAGCTACGGCCTCAAAGCAGCACGTTGTAGTAGTAATGTCTCAAGGAGGGAATGGAAAGGAAGGGAATGAAAGGGATGGGAATGAAAAGGAAGGGAATGACTTTTACTTATTGCAAGAATTACTTTTTATTCAATTTAAATAAACCACTATAACTACTGAGTATCTCTTTTGATTTTAGTTTTCACTATCATCGTATTCTGTCTCAGATTCAGATTCTTCGAATCTGATCCAAGGCTTAATCTTGTCAACCGAAAATACATTGGTATACTTTTTCTTAGAATAGCCCTCAACACTACTCACTTCATAACGATCATGATCAAAAATCGCAGTGATTTTATAGGGACCACTAAACGCGGGTGCAAGTTTATTACTCTCACCGGGGGTCTTAGTGACTTTCTGGACCATTACCAAATCTCCAACTCTATATGACCTAGCCTTACATCTTTTACGATCATATCTTTGTTTCATGTCATATTGTTGTTTCCTAATCTTAGCACTAGCATCGTCGCGAATTTTTTGTAGGGTGTCATTTGGTATAGAATCGTTCGAATTTAACTCGTGTAAATGGCCTTCGGTAACGTTGACGCTTGGTTTTCCGAAAATTATTTCGGTAGGTGTTTTACCCGTACTTTGATTAATTGTATTATTTAGGCTCCACTGAACCTTAGCCACGTGGGTATCCCAATTTCTATCGTCGTTATCGTGATACAACGCAATCAAAGAAGACAAGATTGATCGATTGTATCTTTCGATTTGGCCATTTGCTCTAGGCGTAGCAACGGCATTTAATGTATGCTTGATTCCGTTTTCCTTAACAAATGTTTGGAATTCTTTAGAGGTAAAACTGGTGCCTCTATCAGAAATTAACATTTTAGGTGTACCAAAAAGAGAAAACACATCTTTTAAAACATTTGTCGATGTTTTACTTTTTGTATTTTTAACCGTACGAAGGATTATAAACTTTGTAAAACTATCTATTATTCCTAAAATGTAGGTGTTTCCTCTTTTGCTTTTCACGAAAGGCCCTAAGTGGTCTATGTGAAGACTATGGAAAGGGATGTCGGGTTTAGGAATTGGATGAAGCAAACCTGGTTTCTTACCCCCAGATTGCTTAGAATATGCACATGGGATACATGCTCTCACATATTTTTTAACAAATTGTGTCATTCGTGGAAACCAATAATCGCGTTTGACCTTTTCTATAGTCTTCTCATAAGAAAAATGACCAGCATCGTCATGACATAGTTGACAGATTTTCCATCTAGCGTCTTTAGGTACAGCCCAACGTAATTCGCTTCCAATTTTTCTAAATATTTTACCGTCTTTCAACTCATAATCTCTACGAATATCTTTGGCTTCGACTGAATTTGTATTCAAAACAGCCTTCACGTAATACAGCTGGGGGTCACTCATCTGCACAGATTGTAGCCAGTGTACGTCACTTACAAGCATTACTGATAACGATTCACCATCAAGAGGTTCTAACGAGTTACGACTCAATGCGTCTGCATGAGCTAAACGAGCTCCGGGTCGATACTCGATTGTAAAAGAGTATTCTTGTACTGAAAGCCACCACCTAGCTATTCTTGGGATTAAGTCCCTTTTAGTCAACGTCGTTCGAAGCGCATTACAATCAGTAACGACCTTGAACTCAATTCCAAGAAGATATACCCTAAAACGATTAAGTGACGCGACGACCGCGAGGGTCTCTAACTCATAAGAGTGGAAATGCTGCTCCTCCGCTGTCGTTTGTCGACTAAAATATGCAACAGCTTGGAGAGGCTTTGTCTCTTCGGCCCGCTGAAGTAAAATACCCCCCAAGCCAGTCGAACTCGCATCGGTGTGAAGCTCTGTCTGGTACTTGGGGTTGTATATTGTAAGAATGGGTCTTTGAGTCAACATCATCTTTAATTTTGATAAAGCGTTTTCTTGCTCAGTTCCCCACGTCCAAACGGCATTGCCTTTCGTAAGACGGGTTAACGGTTTTGCTATAGTTGCAAATCCAGCAACAAATCGACGAAAGAAACTCGCAAGTCCTATGAATTGCCGTACCTGATGGACGTTTTGAGGAGTCTTAAACGCGCTAACTGCCATAATCTTTTTAAGTCCGGGACGAACACCCTCTGATGAAATTTCAAAACCTAAGTAGTCAATAGTTTTTTTAAAGAAGTGACATTTACTCAAATTTAAAGTTAGATTAGCGTCTTTGATGAGGTCGAGAACAGTCGATAATTTATCCAGGCCCTCATCGATGGTGGTAGACGCAATAATAATGTCATCCATGTACGCTAACACGCCGGGAATATTTCGCCGTTTCAAAAGATTCATAACAAGTCTCTGAAAAACAGCTGGCGCATTGGTCAGACCGAACGGCATACGGTTATATTCAAAGTGCCCGTCAGGTGTCACAAATGCTGTGAGATGCTTTGAATCTTCTGAAACTGGTACCTGATGATAGCCGGATTTAAGGTCTAAAGTACTAAAGAAAACCTGACCCGAAAGACTATCAATTTGATCGTCTATTAGAGGCATCGGATATTTTTCTTTTAAAGTTTTCCGGTTTAGCGCTCTGTAATCCACGCATAATCGTGTCTCACCATTTTTCTTAGCTACAAGTATAATTGGGCTAGCATATTGAGATGTTGATTCTCGAATGATCCCGGTGTCGAGCAGTTGATTAACAATAGCCTCAACATTTTCGCGTTCTGATAATGGGAGACGATACGGCCTGTAAGTTACTGGAATGTGATCCGTCAGCTGAATGTGCATTTCAGCTAATGATGTTTTACCCAATTCTTCCAGAGAAAAAGCGAAACAATCTCGTCGCGAATTTAACAATGTACATAATTTCTTAAGAGTCTCTTTGTCCAAATCATCATCAACAATAATCTGATCAATAGTAATAGAGTTTTCTAGAAGATCAATATTCAATATATTAAGTTTATTCGAGTCCGTATCAGTAATTTTCGTTGTAACTGGTGGTAAATTGCCAGTCAGATATAGAACCCTAGCTATTAGTGTGTTTGCAGTTAAGGTGAACGGTTCTGAACTAAGCCCGATGACAATAATAGATCCTATTCCCTTATCGATAGTGTATACACCAGGTAAGATGAAATATTCCTTACCGCTCTTCATACAAGACTCAGTATTTATGTAAATCAGCCCAGTTATTTCAGACCCTGTGCGTACTTTAATGGTAGACGTACCATAAATAGAACTATTCTCTAAACACGACAACGCAACTTTATTGTTGTCTGATTGAGGATCCTTATAAAGAAATAGAGATGTGTCCGACTTGTAAATCCTAACACCCGGTAACTCTGTGAGTGAGTGTCCTATTAAAGCATCCGCTATAAGAAAGTTAGGCTCAACTAAATATACTACAACATTCTCGTCGAGACCATCAAATCTAATTCGCACAGTAATGCGACCGCTTGGTATAACAGTTCCTAGACCAAACCCATTTAGTGTGGGTAAATTATTATTATCAATGGGTATTCCAAGTTGCTCTCCAATGTCTTTTCTTAATAATGTACAGTGACTACCCAAGTCAATAAATGCCTTAATGGATCTATCTTTCAAAATAATTTGCTTATAATATTTATCACTAGCGTTTCTATCCTGAAATATACTAAGCACTTTGTTCACCTGACTACTGGGAGTGTTCGTAGTTTGTCGCGAGTCAGTGGTAGTTCCTGAAGCTTTATCTGCACAATTTTTCTCCTCATGACCGTAAAGACGACATTTCCTACACTTGAGTATAGACTTTGAACATCGTGACACTATATGCCCTTGTTCCTTACAATTGTAACATGTGATATCTGATCTTGGTTGTCGCTTTGGCTGTGAGTTTGTTGCCTTAGTGGCACCGGGTTTTAGGTCCTCACTAACACGCCCGTTAGGCATAACCCGTCTAGGAAAATCATTTAATTTGCAAGATATATTCCGAAAGTATTTTAAAACATCTTCTGGATTATGATAACTAGCACCCTGGACGTTCATTCGAATATTGTTATCATAAATACCATGGGTAAGACAGTCTACTGCCTGCTGACCCCTAAGTTCGCATCTATTTATTAACATAATTTTATCGTAGTAATATTCTTCCAGGGATTCATTTCGCCTAGACCGTCTAGCTAACATTTCCGAAAGAAGTTCACCATAATTTTGTTCACACGGAAAAGCAGTAATAAGTATTGTTTGCCACTCAGTCCATGAATACTTCACGCTGGTCAGACCATTATACCACCGTTTAGCAAGACCTGAAAGCTTGGGTAAAGCATAGAATATAGTTTGTCTTTCGGACCAGTCATATACCTCCGCCGATTCATTGACCTTCGCTAACCAATGTTTCATTGTCTGTGTTTTAGCCTGAGGGTCAAATTCAGATATAACGTTTTGAGAAGTATGAAAACCAGATGTACCAAGAGACCCGGTGTTATTGCGATCGTTAAGAGCAACTACTAACTTTTCTAAGACGGACGTTTCCGAACGGTTACTTAAACGTTCGCTTTGTTTTCGTTCACATTTTTGACGTTTGAATCTAGTCGAAGATGAGTCACTAGAGCTCGATGACGAAGTCGAAGAGCTACTCGAATCGTATTTTCGAACACTATGCCGTTTTCTTGTGTTGCAGCTTTGTCTACGAGACTTACGTCTATTAACGTTTAAACGAGAGTGCCTGCTCCGCACAGTCGAATTTCTATGTTTACTACGAGACCGTGACCGTGATCTTGATCTAGCAGGTGAAGGGGTACCCATTTTGGATCAAAAAAAAGGTAATGAGGATAAAGGAAAGGAGATAAAGGAAAGGAGATAAAGGAAAAAGGAAAGACAATATTCAATCACTGTAAACGATATATAACATTAACTAAGTTTCGATAGCACGCAACTTTACAGGTTAATGCAATGTTTACCTACATTATTGCACTCAACAAACCATTTTAGTATCTAATGTACTTATATATTTAAATAACCAGAAGGCGATGGGGATTTCTTAGCCTGATTGTAATAAGTAAGTTGAGTTTCTTTTATTTTTTTAAGTAAAGGTATATTTTTATCATTAATTTCAATGTATTTTCGCATAATGGTACCTAGGTTTTAATGTCTACTGTTCCGGACATGAAAAAAAATGATGAAAATTACCTCATAATTGTCTTGGTAAAATATAATATGTGGAAAATCAACCCAATTTACAATCTCCTGTTTATTAGCTCATGATCAATGACAGCCATGGCCCACGCACAATGGTCCACCAAAAGGACTAAGTGCGGTAACCAAACCCATTAACATAGAACATAGCTCACCAGCATCTACTATGCTGGCTACAAGCCATCTTCACGATAGTACACTATAGTACCACCTCCACAATTCCTTTTTAATTCTAATTATAGTTGAAGTTTAATAAATACTAATAATTAAAAAGATTTTAATTTTTAAACATTGTCTCTTTACCCAGGATTTTCTTAATATTTATGTTTCCTAACTTCCTCCCAATCTCAAATATAATTAACATCTTATCTAAATTAAAAAAATGACAATAGCACTCCAAAAATCAGGTGTTAGTTATAGATTGTTATGCAACCTCACTTTTACTAAATCTCTTTTAATTTAGCTCTCCGATTGCCAAAATCCACAAAATTTTCAGTGTTGGTTTGATAATATAGCTATCAATTAACACCAATTTCATCTTTTTACATCCAGGCCCAGAATTGTATGAAAGTGTATCCGTCTCTTTTGACAACTAAGTAAATATTATCGGGAAATATAAAAACATTGTTTAAATATATGTGAAGGAAATGTGGGTATTTATGCAGCTACTCAAAAGTAGTGTTAGGTAATTAATAACATCTATTGTTGCAATGTCAAGAGTTACTCAACCAAACATTTAAGTTTAAAAAAAAAACAATAAGTAAGTATGTATTATAGGTAGGTACACTAGTGTAGTTAAGCGGGTACCAGTTTACCACAGCCCACCTTGAGTAGTAGTAGTTGTACAATAGTACAACAACAGATCCATGAACAAAATCATAGTTTTGTACCTTACCTACCTATTGTGGTAAAATGACTACTGGTGTAAAATTATAACAAGCATAACACATAATGAACATACATAATTCCGAGCAAACGGATTATTCCAAGTCTATAATAACGCAACTAAAAGGAACCAAAAAGGATATTTATTCTACAAGAATCTGCTTATCTGTCAAACCGGTCACTTGGAATTATGATATATATTATAATAATATAAAGGATAACGTAATAACAATAACTGTAGGTTGGTCAGCGTTATTACGTTGATCAAGCTAGTAAAACAAATAAAATAACTCACCCAATATCTGCAACCAATTTTACCTTAGACCGTGCGGTTGACGCGATATACCACTTCTGAACTTTTAAATAATAACCAATATTGACGTTTTAGAATAGATTTATTCTAATAAGAACTAATTAAGTAAGTAACAAAGTTTGGCCCATGAACCAGTCAACTCTTCATTAATTAAATTCTAATCAATGGTACGCTCCACTCAAAAAGTCAATCTACCGTGCATTTCCCGCCATTTTTTGACAAATCTCTACCACAGAGAACACAATATATTAGTCGAATAATTAAATCGATAACAATTTCACTACTAATACTATTCAATTTTGAAACGTTAACAGTAGGTACTCTGACATGACATGTGTACATAGTGAAACCCTTATCATGTAGAGTCTACTGAACTACTTTGTAAACGTAAAGAGAAGGAGGCATCTAAAAGTTGGCCGTAAATAAATTATGAACTCTTACTACGAACAAATAGGTATTTGAGATCACTTCCGATCGCTTTGGGTACTGATCGCGATCAAATCTCTCTGGCTACTTTTCCACCCTCTCTGCAAAGTAAATCGCATTTACAACGTTTCAACCTCGCTAACATGTTAAAACAGAACTAATGGACATTCGCTCCAGTCTCAGGCCGCAGGAGACGAATAATACAAGTAAAATGGTCCCATCTCCACGCTTCATTAATTTTATTGCCCCGAGGCGCTCCCGGCTCAAGTCGGAACGCCGAGCGCCGCTGGCGAAAACACGCCATTATTCTATGTTGCCAGTGACTTAAATTAAATAAACACAAACCATTATGCGTATATCGAAATGCACTCACTTTTCTATTGTCTAAGCGACAACTGTCAACATTTTGGCGCGTAATCTTTTTCATGTAGATGTAGTGTGGCTAACAATGAGGTTCTACTCTAATGTAATGGAGATATTAGCGCGAAACCGTAGCGGAATAATTCCGACATGGTTTTTTGTGTGCGCTCGACACAATAGGATTATTCTCCATTGATCATTGCTTATTATAAGTAGTTGTGGAGGGTGCGTAACATGAAAACTAAATTTGGTTTATCGGCTGTTATGGAAAGTAGGTGTTAATGTTGAAAGCAATTTATGATACGATCGTGACTTCTACTGTTTGCACTATAAGCACTTCGTGGTTATAACCTAATAGAAAAAGCCGTTTTTTATTGAATAATACATTACCTAATACTTTGTGCAGATTCAGCAGATTACCTACCACTAATTCTATACTTATCATTTCAGAATAAAAGATATATCTATGGGTAGGTTACTGTAGACCTACGTATTCTTAAATAAAACAAACAATTCTTATCAAACAAAAGGTAATGAGGGGTAAGTGGGAGTTATCTGGCCGTAAACTGTTAGGCCTGGAGTCGGCAGAGCGCGGCGGAGGCTCTAAGGAGGTCGGAGGCGGAAGAAACCTCTCACAATGCCCTCAACTACTAATGTTTACTCAACTCCGAGTGCGACAAAGGGCCGGAACTATTGTTTGTTGGAAAAGCTTTATTTCGCTACCCTCGACGCTTGCCGCGACAATAGGTTACCCAACTTAAAAATATATTATCTTAGTAGACGTTGGAAAATTATGAACATGGCTATCCTATTTATAGAAATGTACTCTGTGGGAAATATATTAATTTTGTGGAAAATTATAGCAGGTACCTACTAGGTACGGTGATGAATTTCTCTTTAGGTGTAGGTAATGAGTTTCTTCTGTACCTACCTACACGGGCGCTCAAAGTAGGTACTCATTAGGTATTTTGATCCTAGGTTTTTCTTAATCTTTTTTGTCTTTAATACTCATCTACAGAGTAAATTCAAAATAATTTTCTCTATTAAGAAAGTATTAGAACCGTTGCCGTTGTAGTCACATCCCTACTAATTCCACATCCGGACGGAATGGGGGCGCGCTGGGGAGTTGAAAATTATCCTTTTCACGAACGACCTTAAGCATAATAGAGAAAGCACTTAAGCCATTTTCTCCGCCTTTGAGTGGCGTAAGCGCGACCGTTTGCTGGGGATACATCTCGTGAGCTAGAAAATCAGCCATTATAGCCGAGTACTTGTATGAGTTTCATGAGTTTACCGCACGAGCCGGGGGCGGGCTGGTCGACCAGCGTTTTAACCTAATGTGGCTATTGGGCGGCGCTAACGGCAATTAGGCTACATGCGAGCAAATGGATTGTGCATTACCGAGGACATGGATTGATTTATTGGTTAATAGAAGAACACAAACCCGATATTCAGTTACGTAAGTACGTTTATAAAAGCTCCATTCGATCATTAAATTAGAGTGGAAACTTTCAACCAGCTGGGAAGATACAGTCATTACAGCATGACTATCAGTCAACTGAATCAAGTATTAAACGCGATCAGTAGCGTGACCTGAAGTCGATTGCTTGCCAATAAAGCACGAGCTACATTCCTACAATATTAATAGCTTTTCAGAAACAATACTGAGTCAAATTTTCAATAACTGAAATGAAAACTCATTTCCCGCAACGGGCAAACTCTGATGTCACGCGATTGAATAGCTTATTTGTGAATGTATTCGGACTTTCTTTTATACTACCCGAATATTCCCATAAATTGGATTCACATGATCTTATATTAAATTCATGTCCCTTAGAATCACTGCTCTTTATATCGAAGTCATGTTTTTTGATATTCCTTCACGTAAAAGATCACATCTGTTAGTGGCCGGGCATCTAGGTACCGATCTATGAATAATAAATGTGTCGAGCTGGCCGATTGGGGAAATTGAATTTTATAGTTCGTAACACATTCGAGGACAGATGTCACAAAATGGCTGCTCGCCGGCGGCTACGTGCCGCGTAATCGAAATGTCAAATAGAAATCAAAATTAGGTCGATTGTAGTGTTAATAATTAAATAATGACGGGCTAGGTGGCGGTCGGCGGCATTTGTACGCATTAACGAGGGAGCTTACTTCATTTATAATGCGTAGGGTAGGTGCGAGCTTCATTTTGATTAACTGAGTTACTTCTATTTGGATGGACAATTATCGGTCCATTACGCAGAGTACACAATGACCGGTTTTCCATTAAATTATTGAGCTCTATTCAAATGTCGCCTACGTACCTACTGATACACATTGCTCCGATGGCTTGTTTATACAAGACACCTACTAGAACATTTATACGTATTTTAGGTGTTATTGTAACAATGAGGGTTAGCATTAGCATGTTCATTGATAGGTATAAGTTTCTTTAATAGTAGTGTTATGTTACATTGATAGATAGAAGTTTCTGTAATAATACCTAGTGTAACATAAAATTGGGATATGCAAGTAATTTTCGCGAAATTGTTTTATTCCCAAACAATACTTATGCATATTAAATATGCATAAGTATTGTTTGGGAATAAAACAATTTCAATTTCAATCAAATTTTATTTAGACTTAATTGAATGGATTTAAAGCTCTGGACAGAATTTTACCGACATATAACTCTACACATTGCGACTAGTAGTAATTCTTAGGTTCCCATGGGTTACCTCAAAAGCTACCAAATTCGTGCACTTAAAAATATAAATTAACTATATAAATAAGAGAGCCTATAATCAAACGCCAACAGTATCGTATAACAATACCTTATTCAATTTGCTTTACAGCTGATATATTGTCGTTAATTGATTTCCCCTCAGTGCTCCGCTCCCTACGAGTCCTGAGTTAGATAAATTCGTGCTATCCGTTTACATCATTAAATTTTATTAGTGGCAACACAATGGCGGGGCCATTCGCGCATCTACGAAGAGAGGGACTTTTCCGCCGGCAATGGCGTCCCCGGCCAATTCGTATTTCCTTTTTTCGCGAATTAAGCAGGCTATTAAGTCGGCTTTGAGACGTATGACGAATCATAAAGCCGTACGGACAATAGCGAAGCATTCACATGAAGATTTGGACGATTTGCAATAAAATAAGCAACTTTTTAGTACCAGATCAGGGAGTCATTTACGTTATTTAGCTATTTCCACGCGTTTTTCTCTATAGTATTCGATTTCCGGAGGAAATGTGAGTAGTCAATTGCTACATAGAATGCAATGTTTATCTACCTCTATATTTAGTTATTGCGTATTATAAACTACATGTTACAGAAATTTTATTAATACACAACTTAGGGCTGATTTCATCAAAGTCATACAAAAGATATCTTTTATCCGTGGAATAAAATTATCGTCTGACAGTTTTTGTATGGAAAAACTGTCAAAAATTCAAATTTATTCGCAGGATAAGACATAAACTCGGTATAAAAGTTTGGTGAAATTCACCCTTAGAAGCATAATAAATTGTGTTTTGATAAAATTTCGATAGCTACGGTGATAGAGTTTATCAACGAATGAGTCAATTAATCGCTTCACGGAGTTGAATTCAGTAATCTTCAATCTGTCCATCGCAATCATTAATCGATTAATGGAATTCAATCTTAACGCTGTCATGTTATAGTTGCGTCACCTAATAGATAGATGGCGTGTGCAGCAGTTATTAGTGTTGCCAGAGTCATAATCTGTCATAAATGTCAAGCAAGCGAGGCGATGCGACAAGGCTATTATTTCGAATATTATCGTCATTTCAATTCGTAGGCTAAACAAGTGGTCCTCTATCACCCATTGTTACGGAAAGTGTCACGCAATCAAAATTCTTATTCAGAGAATTAAGTTTTGAGGGACTAAAGAGACCACAAAGTAACGACCGAAATAGTTTAGTACTTAACGTATCCAAATGTGTACCTACATGGAATGAAATTGAATATTTTGTTTGTGTTTTGGCTAGGTAATAGCATAAAACAACACAATTTCACAAATATAGATGCTTTATTTGCATAATTAAAATTAAAGTTAGCTACCTCAAAAGTAAATCAGTTAGTTTCCCTTATGATAGGGATGCCATCTAGCTTTGTTATTTGTTGTAGTCGATTGGAAGCCTGTTGACGCCATGTATCAACGTCTGGTTGGGCGTCAACTATCGGGTTCCCGATAAAAACCAAGTCTCTGAGACTTGGACACTCCTGTAAAAAAAAAGTTTATGAAATTCTGCAACAAAACTTATATTCCAGCAATACACATAATTATCTAACACTAGCTGTCGCCAGCGGCTTCGCCCGCGTACACGCGGGCGTATCTTTTTTAAATTATAGCCATATGTATGTTACTCAGGGTGAATGTAACTTTCTAATGGTGAAAGAATTTTTGAAATCGGCGCAGTTGTTTTTGAGTTTATTCATTACAAACATACACACAAAAATAAAATCTTTCCTCTTTATACTATTAGTGTAGATCGAAAAATAGTTAGTCTGGCTGTACCTAAGCAACAGAGTAACAAGCACTGGATGAATGCTTGAATGTAGTGGTCGGTCTTCAGTAACCTCGGTCAAAAAAGTCATTGGAGCTGTTTGGCTTTGGTTGCTCGGTTTTCCGAGCATCCGAAGCCGTTCAGCTTGACTAAAATTGTTCAAGTGTGCGACTATCAGATAATGCCAATATACTTATGACAAGGTTGATTATTGAGCGGCTTATTATTGAACACACTGAAACCCCGAGCTAGACTCATGGAAGTATGACCCCTGCTGCGAAGCATAATCAGCCTTAACCATTCCCACCGCTGGCACAGGCCTTTTCTCTATGAGACGGATCGGGCCGTAATCCACTGCGCGGGCCCAGTGCGGGTTGGTGGATATCACATTTCTTAGCAATTTTTAGCCGACTTCCAAAAAGGAGGAGGTTCTATGTTCGTAGCGTGTTTTTTTTTATATACGGCCATCGATATTTTCGTCAATTGTAGACGGATTGTGCGGTGGGCTCAATTTTTTTTTTAACTTTCCTTGTGTGGTTTTTGAGTTAGCTTCAATAATACGTACTTTTCCCACTTAGCCTATCTATGTGCACGGTGATAAAATAAGTTCCTGCCACTGTTATTTACATTGCAAGTCGTGATAATCGAATTTTTGTGTGTTATGTACCACAACTAAAAAGTGAAAAATAATGACAACGACATGTTGGTTTGCTTACAATGTTTTCCTTCACCATTTTCAGAACAGTGGTGATGGAATAAAGTATGGCCTGACTGCAACATTAGTTATTTCCAGTCGACTAAGATACCTACTCTACCTATGCATAATTAATGGACTGTAAAAAAAGATTACGTAGGTACTTATTTGACATGGATAAAAAACCTGTATTCTATTGAACTCCACCCATTCCTTGACGTTGTTGTTGGACATGTACAGGACTTTCAAATTTTTGAGTTGTCCGATGCCTTTCAGTTTATCGATCGGATTATAGCTTATCCACAACTCTTCCAATGTTTCTGCCACAGTTTCCTAAAAGGTAAAAATATGAAAAGTTGTAAAATTTGCCTTATACTCGTATTTGGTTATCAGATGTTGTAGGGATTTATGTACCAGTTGTCCAGCATTAAGCCCAACTGATACTAAAACTCAAAGCATTTATTTCAATGAAACCATTTATAGCACTTTTGAAGAAGCTGGTTGCCTATTCCAAACTTACATGAGAACTGAACTCTAAAATTTAATAAAGGCGATCATACATAAAAGATTTTATTAGCTAGTCATATAGAACGTTGTGCACAAGGCTTACCACTCCTGATAAAGATTTTATATAATTCCGTCCAACGGATAAAATCTTGAGACATTTCATTCCAGCAATGCCAGCTATTTTATCAATCATGTTCGATGATAGGCTTAATTTCCTGAAAACATAAAAAATTTGATTATTCGATATCTATTATGTAGGTAGGTAGGTGCTTACCCGCCTATAGTACTGAGCACTCGGCCGTAAAATAAATAAGGCACATCGAGTATTAGAAAAAGTTCGGCATAGTAGAACAAAGAGCATCCTCTTTCTGTCACTTAAATATAATTTTATACTACGTGTACAGTCTTTTTCGAAAGCCGGATGTTGTGTCATATTATATTTATCATCATCTCATCATCTGCCTAGCCTTTTCCCAACTATGTTGGGGTCGGCTTCCAGTCTAGCCGGATGCAGCTGAATACCAGTATTTTGCATGGAGCGACTGCCTATCTGACCTCCACAACCCAGTAACTGGGTAATACGATACGCCTTGGTAAGACTGGTTGTCAGACTTCCTAGCTTCTGACGACCCGTAACGACTGTCAAAGATCCACAAATGACAGCCGGGACCAACGGCTTAACGTGCTTTCCGGATCCACGGACCAACCGGGCAACCCCGGCAAGCGTAGCTTAACCTGATGGATCGACCCGTGCGGCTGTTAGTACTTAGCCACGAGCTCCTCCTACCTACATCACCTACATCTACGTGTCTGACAGTCGTTTCCTAAAGCCGGATGTTGTGTCATATTATATTTATAAATCCAATAAATAGATTTCCAAATTGCGACCTATTTACATTGCGAAATGTTCAACCCAAGATAAGAAACTTACTCGCAGCACACTAGAGTGGACAGAGCTCCATCCATCTTTTCTATGGGAGGCCACTGAAACTGCAACTCAATCACTTTGGCTTCGGCGGAATTTTCTCCTTTCGACTTCTCCCAACGAGCTATTGCTTCCTTGCACGTGGTCGGTTTTAAAGCTGCCATTACTATTTACTGTTAAAATGAAGGGACCAATACATTTCATGCGGTAAATGTGACATGTAACAAGCGTAGCGTATGGGACACCAAATAGCTGATGGACCGACGACCATAAACAGACTGAATGCGTAGGGCTGAGGGCAGGGTGTTGTTGGTCAGCCTAGGAGAGGCCATGTCCAGCAGTGGATAGGCCGAGTTGATTGACATGTGACATAAGTGGTTATTTTCCAATGGCACCGAAACTACCTACTATACAAGAAACGGTCGGGGATTTCTTGGATGTCGTTGCTCACCGCGCTTGGTGATCGATTTGTGGTATGGTAGTGTTCGTACATATACAACTAACTGCTTAGCATATGTTCACACGAGAGAATGCTGCTGTGATGTGAAAACTGTTTTCGTTTTGTACCGGGAAATTTTAAGAAAGAGAGAAAGAAAATACAAGAATTTTTCAGTGGTTCTTGTAGTTGGGTTGTAGGTAGAGCCTCAGATTAAAACTTTTTCTGCCTGCCTTTGTCCATTATATGAGGATTGAGAAGATAATTGATGTAGGTGCTTACGTATTAGAGAACACAGATTTCGTCGATAACGAAGAATTATTATGTTCCTACCGTAGGCCGCCTTTCCTTATTAATTTTTCTAACTTATTTATTAACTTTCTTTGGCTATAAAAGTATGTAAGCAATTATTTAACAGTGACGTTTTGGCAAATTCTAGAATCACATTCGTTCCCTACTGACTTGTCTATAAATAATAAAATTGACGATTTACTTTTATTTTTATGAAAAGAGGTTTGTGGTGTTAGAATTTATACGAAACGTTTTATAATAATAATCCCCCGTATCTCTACGTTGACGTCGTCGTGGGGCTTGCGCGGTCCGAACTCTAGATCTGTACCGGTAGAGTTTACTTTGCCGGAACAAGTCTAGGATAGGAGGAGTCAGACCAAGAGAGATACACGGCACCATGTGGCGAGCTGTTGGGCAGTAGCGACCCCACAGACCCTATCTCCCGGGAGAAGTCTTGTTCCTCATCTCTGGCTTGCCTTTATTGGCCGGCAGGAGTGAACACTGACGAGGAACAGAGCTCCCACCTCTTTCTTGCCTTTATTGGCCGGCTTGAGTGGACATTCGCAAGAGCAAAAGTGTTCGGAGGAACGAAAAAGGTATTCCAGTACGATCCTGGTAGAGATCTTGACCGTCCTTCCGGGATCTGTCCCGATATCCGTGGCTTATAAGCTGCTCAGGACATGTTGCCCCCTTCTCGCATCGACACTTTGTACTAGTGACCGTTTTCGGGGGCCCATTATTAAGTATGCAAGTCACCACCTGCCATTTTCCTGTGTATTATTTACTTTACATTTTTTTTCTAGGCATCATTTTAGTTTCATATAAGTCTGCATCATCATCCATTTTAAAAGTTTTTTTTTTTCACTTTTGATATAAAATGTACTTACCTAAGTACTTATTATTAAGTATACCTATGTAAGTTTTTTTTTACTCGAGAACGACCTGTTAATCTGATTTAAGTGTTTTTTTCTAAAGAAAAGCAAAGAAGGGTTATGTTTTTTATAAATATAGGATCTGTACATACAAGATAGATTTGGTGCTTCACCACCCAAGCAGAACTGTGGGCACAGCTAACTTTCCGATGCAATAAGTAACTACCTATGTTACTTATTGACTTTGAAAGCTCACAAAAATCATAGCGTGTTTGCTTTAAATAAGAGAAGGGTGTTAGGACCGCTGGGCACGCGGGGTCGTGCCGGTCGGGCGCCAGTAATCACGACGCGCCCTCACGCCTTCGCCGTCCTTTTGCCCTCGCGCCATTTTCCCTGTGTGCCCAAACCGTGCGTTTGCTGAATTTCAAGTGTACGGATTTAGCGGTTCTTCCTTTCAATGGAGTTTATGCGAACATGGGAAGTGTATATTGAGGACACATACCTATGACTTGCTACGTTCTTTTTTGTGAAATATGATAAAGTTGAATCTAAATACCTACCTACCGGCCATTAATTATTTTAGATTGGCAGTCAAATACCGGTAGTAGGTATTTGACTGCCCATTTATAAATAAACATACACTGCATAAACGATAGGTAATGAAAAGCATGCACCACATATAGACTTCAGAGGGTATCGCTTACAGAAAAATCCGCCATCATAATCCATATTGAAAACCATTAAAAAAGGCATCTATTTAACATGGGGTTCAAATATTTGTACCGCCCATAGACGGCACAATGGGATATTTTGGCGCCACGCGTCGCCACGTGATCTGTACGTAATTCCCATCATCACTGTGTTTTGGACACGTGTTCGTATGTATACACTGCTTACAAAATACTTTTACAGTTTAAGTTATAATAGGTTGTACTGATATTGGGAGGGTGGGGTTGTGTATAAGTAGTTCTTGGGAAAATAAATCGGTTTAGTCTGACGGTTTTGGCTGAATTAATTCTACATCAACATTAGTCCAACGATTGTCGGACGAACGGCGAAGGTTGTAGAGCGAGCTTTCGTCTGTTCGATCCCGGTTCCCGGCACGTTACACTCGAGTGTTTGCGCGAATTCGGTCCCATCCCCTCCCTACTCGTTCTTTTGCTTAGTATTGTTTTGTGTAATTTCAAGTTTTTTTTTCTATACCTACCTAAGCCTTTAACGGTATGTATGATGTAGGCAGTACGGTCAATCGCACGGCAGTAATAACAATTATACATTTTTATTGAACCAATAATATGTTACAATTATTACCATTTTTATTCTAACTAACTGTCGCTGAAACTGTTAGCGATCTTCGTCTCCGTCAAGTCGGTGGTATGAATGTCCTTCAAGCTTCTAAGAAACTTTTAAAGTTCTATGATTACGTAACTTTAATATCTTAGTTTATTCAAAGCTGTTATATAAAACGGTTTTTACATAAATTGAATTTGAATTTCTAGGGAGGCAGCTGTGCTTCCGTGCCCCCTGTACGCCCTTGACTGCTACGAGATAATAAATTAAATACCTAAAACTTTATTTCAGACCATAGGTCCATAATTTAATTAGTATTTTAAAAAA
This sequence comes from Lithophane semibrunnea, assembly GCA_947363905.1. Classification (NCBI taxonomy): domain Eukaryota; kingdom Metazoa; phylum Arthropoda; class Insecta; order Lepidoptera; family Noctuidae; genus Lithophane; species Lithophane semibrunnea. The sequence continues at coordinate 6,757,683 of OX376188.1, read as the reverse complement.
GATAATAAGTTAAAACAAAACAAAGCGAATGGGTATAAAAAGCAATTTGAAACGAAAGACAGCATTTTACATTTTTCGAAAACTTTTCGCTACTTTTCAGTACCTAGAGCAATGTAGGTACGTTTCAGAACGAACATTGTGAACGTCAAAAGTGTCAAAACAACCACAACACAACAAACGTCAAAACGTGCGTATAACCTCACAATATTGTGCCCATGAAACATAAATAACTCGTGAAATCGTGAAATATGGATGACTTACAATTAAATATATCAGTGCCCAAGAAGGTAAGTGTGAGAACTTGTTGTAAACTTTAATTTTTCCACTAGACTCCGTGTTAACTAGTTTGTTTTGATAGGATAAGAAAAAAACAAGTGCTCTTCAGAAGAATGCGGGGGAATACAAATTTATATCCAATCCAAAGTTTACTGGTACGACCATAGCTAGGAAAAGACCCCAGAACTTGGCTGCAACCAATCGTGCAGTCATAAAAAATGCGGAAGGCCCGCCTAAAAAGGTGGCGAAAGTGACACCTTCTACAGTAGACAAATCTGACGATTTGGGTTCTAAACTACGAGATCTCAGTGAAAATAAAGGCAAATATCAAGGGAAGAACTACCAAGATCTAAGTGATACTATACAGTTGAAGCAAAACAAGCCTAGGAGTGGTGGATGGATATCTTCACTATTTAAGAACAACCCGCAAGTACCCCGTATTGGGCAGCGGGCTGTCAAACCGATTGTGGAGCAGGTGTTTGCAGGAAGAACCTTCACAGACTTAGATATACATCCACATAGTGTAGCAAACTTGCAGCAAAACCTAGGTTTGAAAGAACTGATGACAGTGCAACAGAATGCAATACCTATTATCTTGCAGGGTCGAGATGTTCTCATTAGGTGGGTTTACACTTTAAATTATAATTTTTCTATATCAAATTAGTACTAAAAATAATATTCTGTTATCAAATTTTTTAATATTATGTGTGAGGCGCAACTGTATTTTTTTTTTTCTGCACTTCGGATATATTCTACTTTATATGACATAAAAAAACATTAAAAATAGCTTCTTATCACTTATTATGCTCAAGTTTTTTTTTATTTCTGTTACTAAACTGGTAATGTACATTGTTTATTTTGTAACTAGGTCACAGACTGGTTCAGGCAAAACATTGGCATATGCATTGCCAATCATAGAGGGGCTACAGGCTATAAGACCTAAGATAAACAGGAATGACGGTATCAGGGTCATTGTGGTGATACCAACCAGAGAGCTTGCGGTTCAGACATATGAGCTATTTATTAAGCTAGTCAAGGTACTGTAAACGGTATATTTAAAATTTTTTTTTTTTATAATTTATTATCTCAAAACATAATGGAAAAAGTTTGATGCAAAGTCCACAAATAATCTTTTTTTTTTAAGTAAGTTATTTTTTTAAGACCGGAAAACTTAGAGAAATTCATCATAAATTGCCAAAAAATGAAAACAATTGATTTGTATGTTTAACATTAGCCGTTTCATTGGATCGTGCCTGGTCTACTAAGTGGGGGACAAAAGAGGAAGGCAGAGAAAGCACGACTCAGGAAAGGTATCAACATATTGGTTGGAACCCCTGGTCGCATCAATGACCACTTAAGACATACTGCTTCTTTCAACTTTGCCAAGATTGGGTAAGTTATACTATGATGGTCCTGAAGCTCCGTTTCTTTCTTACACTTCTTGAACAAGGATCACTAACAATACCTTATCTGGTCCTAAAATATAATATGTTAGTATAATGTGTTTTATAACTAGAAGCAAGCATTTAAGCAGAAGATTACCCAAATTATTAATTAAAATAAAAAACCAGCCAAGTGGGTGCCGAACCACGAACAATGAAGGGTTCCGTGGTTACGATGAATTTATCCTAAGAACAAACTTGGCATTGTAGTTGCAAACATGGTCTCGCATAAATGTCGAAATATCTCACGGTAAATTCTCCAACTGCAAAAGTAATTGTGTAAATGCAAAAAAAAAATGTGATAAAACTACAAAATAACGATTTTCAGATTTTTCAAATTCATTTTCGAAATTCAGTTCAAATTTATTTATTTGCGAGTATCAAAATATGTCGCATCATGTCGTAGCTTGATTTTTTTAGAGCTCCAAAGTACCGTAGTTTTACACCTACGTATTTTATATTCATTTCAACTTGATACCTCCACGCGTTCTCAAGAAAAAGGGTCTTCGGTTCTTGACAGACAGACATAGAGACTGACAGACAGACGGACGGACGGACAATGAAGTAATCCTATAAGGATTCCGTTTTTTTCCTTTTCAAGTACTTACGTAATAAAGAACTTAGTATAAAAACGGTAAAATTTGCAGATGTTTAGTTTTGGATGAAGCAGATCGTTTACTAGATATGGGTTACGAAAAAGATGTTGCGGCTATCGTAAAAGCTATCGAGGATCATAAAAAAGCAGCCACGTACGATCCTATGGCTCTTATGAAACAAAATGTACAAAAAAAGATTCCAGATCCAGATGATGATATAGAGGAAACTGGTCTTAATGAAACTAATGAAAGTAGTGAAGAAAAAGCAGAGATAAAACACCATTTGACTGACGTGTTTTTGTCTAAAGAAAAGCAAACTATTTTACTATCGGCTACTCTTACAAAGGTGATGTGCTTAATGAATTAATAATATTATAATTATTGGCATTGTTATTTCATATTTACTCGAATAGTTACTTATTCATAATATTTTCTAGGCTGTTGAAAATCTGGCAGGACTTACTCTAGTGAATCCAGTCTTTGTAGACACATCTGAAGGTAAGGCTGTTATAGCGGATTCACTAAAGACTAATCAAACCATACAAAGTAAAAACCCAAGTGAAGTAAAAAGTAAACCTGAAGTCAAACTTACTTCTGTAAAGCCGAAAGCAGAAAATTCTAAGCCAGTAAAAGAAATCAAGGAGGATTCGGAAGAAGAAGAAAAAGAAGAAGAAACTGCTTTTGTACCTGATGAAGAAAAGAATACAGAAGCTAAAAGAGGTAAGTGAGTTTCTTTTAATGGTAATTTAACTGTGCTAAGTACATTCTAACCTGATTCCTATCACTTTAGGATTGAAAGCATTTACTGGTCTTAACCATAAAGATTTATTCAAAAGTGAAGGCCCTACGCAAATTAAAACTGCACCACCACCCAAAGTTGAGGCCGCCAAAATTGAGGAAGATAGTGACAGTGATTCCGACTACGAATACTTCAAAGCTCAAAGAGACCATGAACTTAAAAACCCTAAAGTAGAGAAAGACGATGACAGTGAAGAGGACGGGAGTGATGCCGACGAAGATGAAGATGAGGCGTCTCCAGCAGTCAATACTTTCGCGGAAGCAGTAAAATCAGCTGTAGGGGAAGACGAATTAGTTCTGCCAGCATCAGTCAATCAGACATTCCTCGTCGTCCCTATGAAACTTAGACTAGTCACATTAGTCGGCCTGATCGTGGAACACTGCGTAATGAACAAGAAAGGTGGTAAGATGATAGTTTTCGTGGCGACATTGGAAATGGTAGATTACCTTTCCGAATTAATAGAAACCGCACTAACTGGAAAAGAGGTCAAAGTTAAAAAGAAAAACCAGGATAAAGCTAAAAATTCTAAAGCAAAGAAAAGAAAATCTAGCGACGATAATGATGACGATGTAAGTAAATCAAAGTAGTGAATAGGTATAGTTTTAGTTAAAGAATCAGAACATGTTATAACAAAATATATTTCTCAGGACAAAGATACGTCATCATCAGACGATTCGGATGATTTTAAAGTGGAATACGAAGAGCCTACTGAAGGAGGTCTGGTGCCGGTCGACTTGGATATGTTCAGTCTGCACGGATCCATGCCTCACGAACAGAGGATGGAGGTTTTCAAGCAGTTCCGCGCCGCTAGGAATGGAGTTCTTATTTGCACGGTAAGTTTTATAATAAGTTTTCTATAGAATTTTCTTCTCCGATTTGGATTTATCATATCGGATCGAACGTAATTACTAAGTCCTCTTCCTCTGTGCTTTAAATATTTTTTTTTTTCATATATTTCGATGCTCACGCGCCTTCAATCTTACCGTTTCCATCATTGTCTTCAGTTATTACCGCGCATAACACATGTAATTCCGATCTCTTGAATATTTTTTAATCGTGTTTACGCGTACAATAGAATTTCAATTTATTATCTTCGAAAACGTGCTACCAGATTAATCATCACATTCTTAGTTCAATAATGGCGGCCGTATTCCCGCTCACCTTTGTCGCTAGCTATTGTGGCTCGCTGCCTATTAGGTGGTCATTCATCTAGCTCTCTGTGCGCTCCCACACCGCCGCCACAATACGCGTCGATTATGTACTATTATATGTGTTTATTACATCTATCAACGCCGACATCGGTACCTTACTGTTACGGTAGGGATTTTTAATTACAAGTTTATTGTGTAAAATTGTTCATTTAATGTGGTAGCGGACACTAGGACAAGGTTGGTGATATCAGCTTCAGTTAATTTTACACGTGAAAAGGAATTTTGTGTCTGTTAACCCAGACATAATGAAGTGAAGTCAATTGTTTCTAAATTCGGATATAGTTTTTATAAATCTTTACCCTTTTCATGATTTTTTGCCATGAGATGAATATTAACCACAAGAAGTTATATATACGCAACAAAAACTAAACGTCTTGATAATGCATCTATTTCAGACTTTATAATTAGTAATCGACTACATGTTTTAAAGGATTTTAACGCAGATTCCACAGAAAGCGCTTTATTATCTTTTGAAAATTTTCCACGGTTGGTCAGCGCTGTAGGTGAAGCGTAAAATAATTTTCTAATCGTGTAATTAGCCACGACGAATACGTTGTACGTGGTAGTGTGTTTTTAATTGCATTAATACAGCAATAGCGGCGGTGTAATGTCCTCCATAGTGTAGATAATGACGGCGCGAAGGCGAGATGGTATCAGGTTTAATCTCGGTCGCAGCGGGCGGTAGCTAAGCTACCGCGGCGGCGGCGCTCACTCGCTTACGCGGTGCGACGCTTCTGTTTGGTGTGTGCACTGAGTTTTGCATGGGGATTTGATATTAAACCTTTTTGTATAACTGTATACTTTTTGTATACTTTCTGTGTACTTTTTGTATTATTATAGCCATTTAAATTAAAGCTATTTAGGGCTCTAGAGAAAATACGCGGCAATCTTGGGTGGACGCTCGCTTGAGAACTGTCGACTAACCAATCCGAACCAAGATGTCTCGGAATCGGTTAAGATACCTACTGTTCTCGTTCTTCAATGTTATTAATTTTCCAGGATGTTGCCGCCAGAGGAATAGATGTCCCTCGAGTTGACCTCGTACTGCAGTTCTGCGTTCCGGCATCAGCTACCGACTATGTGCACAGGTATGAAGAATATTATACAATTTTGTTAAAGTCAAGATGCTGTATTGTTCTCGTACTGAACAATCGGACTTTGTAATGTTGATGTTTAATTGAATGTTTTTATTTTTGTACTTAAAATGATCCCTTCTTGGTCGAAATAATCATTTTTTTTTTTTAATTTATAAAGAGGTAAAATGTTTGAGTTTGTACGTAGGTTGTATGTTGTATCTTTGGAACTATTGATCCGATTTCGAAAATTCTTTAACTAATGGAAAGTTAGTTTAAGTACTGCCGAGCGTCATTAGATATTTTATTTTAAAACAAGAAATTTCACGAAGTCGTGGGCAGAAGCTAGTAAGATACATAAATAAACACCAAATTTTCTTGGTATATTCCTTCCTATATTCCAGTCGCTCTATTACTGAACAACTGACCATATTACTGACAGTGAAAATGTTATCCCTTCGTCCAGGGTGGGTCGTACCGGGCGAGCGGCTCAAGTGGGTGCCGCCGTGTTGTTCCTACTTCCTAGTGAATCACGGTTCATCAGGCATTTGGAGGAGAGGAGGATCAGGTGAGCCGTACCTATTGTTTAGTCTTAGCTAATAGCTATATCTTCCACGCACGAATCGTCACATTCTGTTGGTCCTGCGCATCCTGCTTTATCAGCCCTACATCTTTTGCTGATTAGCTCATCTTTTTACCAAGCATGACTGTTTCTCGTGCCTCTAGATATATCTCGTGATGAAGATGCAACAATTTTCTCTTGAGTGTCAACCGTCCAAGCTTTTTAGCTTTTGCTTACATTCTGCTCATTCAGCTCATACGTTTAAAACATTATTCAGCCCAATAATAACATAATTTTCTAATGTATTCTACAACTAAATACCTGGTGTCATGTCAGGTTGCGTCAAGGAGATGAGTCGCGAGCGCTTGAAGCGCTGCGCACTGTGGTGCCCGCAGCTGCGACGCCGCAGCGCGCCGCGGTGGCCGTGCAAGCGCGGCTCGAGCACACGGCGCACACCAACAGAGACTGGCTGCTGAGAGCTAGTAGAGGTACTTATTACTACCCGGTAGACAATGCAAAAAAAAGCGGAGCCTTCACCTAACGGTCAAATATGACGGATTTACAAGACGTCCGTAATTTTGCGATTACTTTTCGGCTATATATTAACATTTTGTAATATGTACAATTCGTTAACGACCTCATCTCACAGAGAGGAGACCTGAATCCTATCAGTGGAACTAATTATGTAAACGACTTAGCATAACATCTCAATTTTTCAAACAACCCTTTTTCACATCTAGCATACACATCCTGGGTCCGTTTCTACGCGGGCTACCCTCGCGACGTCAAGGAGTACCTGGACTCCAGACAGTTGCACTTGGGGCATGCAGCGAAGGCCTTCGCCCTTCGTGACGCTCCCGCTACTCTCGCCCGACGTGTTAAGTCCAATCCCACCAGTAAGGACAAGCCGAGCAATAGACTTACTATTCATGAGGATGAAGAGAAGAAGCGGCCAGGGTGAGTTTTCTAATTTAATATTTTCTACCTATCTGCTTTGAGACTTTCAAGTAATTTGTAGGGCATGTGATTTGCAAGTGTTCAGTTATGCTAACCGACAACTTTATAGACTTCTAATCGTCAGTTTATAAACTGTATGTAAAAGGCACCAGAGTATCTCTAATATCGTTAGTGCTGTACTACTACTCTATATCAGAATGTTTTTCCTTCACAGATTCCCAAAAGCAAAGTTCGGTTCGTTCGGCGCTCGACAATCAAAACAGAGCTCCATGCATACGGCGAGCGAATTCGATAGCGGGCTGTCCTCTGTCGACCAATCGCAACCCAAGAACAAGAAAAAGAAGAACAAATGACATTTAAATAACATAAGTCATGCGATTTAATATTAAAAAGGACCTTTGTAAATAAAAACCATTAACGACCCAGGTACTTATGTAGTTTCATTCGAACACCGTAATTGATCAACATTTTTGTTTTATTTGTTGCGAAGAAGCTACAAATGAAAGATGGAGCTCGTCCAAAATTCTAATCGCGAGTCGGCTAGAGTTAATGGAAGCGCGCCCGATGTGATGGCTACCGTTTTCATATTTCTGACTCACGAGTGACTCGAATGAAAAATGATTTTAAACCATTACCGTGCCCCGTCCGGCCTTTTGATATTTAAATTTTTTTCAAGCGGCCGTCATTATCACAGAATGATTTGCGAATTTCGCCCCAGCTCGCGGTTTTTGTTTGTCTCTGAACGAGTTTTTTGTCGCTCTCATTTACCATGTTTTTATTGCTGCATAATGACAAATTAAAAGAGTATTGTGAGGCTCTTTCATGCCGCATTCTCTGGCCTTTTCAAGGATGAAGGGCTTTTCATTTTGAAGGCGGGTCGAATGACTCAATCGTGACACATTTATCTTAAGGATGTAGTCGTTTTACTGATGCTCGCGTCATAAAACATTTAGTTAAAATCAGTCAATAGGCGCCGCTAGATGGAGAATGTCTCTGCTTTGAGTTCTCATGGCTAGTGTTTTGTGCCTGAACTTTATTTTCTGTTTGCAATATGTTTTTCCGTGTTTCTCACCATAAATTACGATTGTCAATACAGGCCAGTAAGGGGTCAAGATGTATTCAAAAGTCATATTGCCTATGATTCGACTCGGATTGTATGGTAAAGTTGCAGATAGGAGCGTTTACAGTTGTGAAACAAGTTTTCACAATAAACTGTGTGTAATGTAACGTTTTGTGCTCGCAAAGCTAGTATAGTTGTGTGGCGTGGCTTCGCGCGTCATTAAACAGCACATTTGCATGTCGGCCGGCGCCAAAGCTCGTGAAAATGCCTTTTCATTAGCATCAGCTCTACTGAAAAATTGTTCTGGCAGCCATTGGTTGCTATGCGAATCGGTAATGCCAAATGAATTATACAAATATAATTAATTGGCATTAGACCGTTGTTTTAGCATTCTATAAACAGTTTATTTATCGTCCGAAGAATATGCTCGCGAAGTATTATCGGATATACTCGATAGAGCATGTTAGGTAGCCTTTTGTTTTCGTTTATTAGGATATATAACTTCATAGATTTCATACGTAGGTATATTTGACGCTGCTCATGTTACCTAATTCATTCATGGTGATTATAGGCAATTTGACTAATTATAATACCTATTATACTACTACTATTATAGGTTCCTCCTACTACCGCAGATATACCGATTACCGTAGATATTTTTCGACGGTATGTGAAGCAAGTCAGAGGGCGGCTTAAAAACTCAGTCACCCAGGTTACTCGTAGTCACTAACCACATGAACAAGAAGAGAAGACTACCGCAATTCAAAATAAAATAACACATCCAATCTTGATCCAATAATTCGCTAGTGTCGAGTGCGTGTATTTGATTGATGTTCGGGAAATGTATCAGATTAAATAAATTTATGCCGACATAGTGGCTGCTTTCACGGCGAAGAATTCTATTGAAAGAGTCGGCGAGTCAATTCGGTAGGACAATGAGCCGAGCGTGGTGGCCCGGGCCGTAACTCTAGCCTGAAGAAACGCGTAGCTTAAGATGTTGCCTGCATTTGGGAGAACTCATAGAGGTAGCTGTTTTCGTAAATCTATATACTTAACTATACTTTAATAATGGTAATTTGTGAATAGGTTCGTTGGGAAGTATCTAGTCATCTTGTGTTGTGTCATGCTAAGGTTTATTTGTTACAGTTTAACAGTGTTTGTACTTTTTTACCTGCTTTAAAAGAGAGTAGTCTACGATTTTCAGTTGGGTGATTTTAAATGAAGAAGCGTTGGGTTTTGTTTCTTCTTTACATTACAGTATGTTAGGCTCTCATTTTATATAGTAAGTTAAATGAGTTGGTACACATATTGAAAAAAGTAATTAACGCAGTATCAAGTCTACGCATCAGCCGAAGCAGTTGGTCTATGACGCGGGCGGGAGAGTCAAACGCGCCGCGTCACGACCCACCGAATTATGGCCACAAAGCGCCGTTGATACCGAATATTCCATATAAATATTGAGCTAATCGCCCTTTCAATGAAGCGGCCCGCTTTTTATTAATAATTGATCGCGGAGCGGCGAGTCATGCGCCTGTATTGTGTAGACGAACATATTTTTTTGCTGTAACTCATTAATGATCGGCTCTAACACATGACGCCGAGGGCGTACTCCCGTCAGATCGCGCAACTAATTTCCGATGAGTCCAGGATACACGTCAAATAATGTGGAACTAATCTTTGTTTGTGCTACCGATCGCCGGTCATATTTTTTTCTAGAAGCTGACAATATGCAGTTAGTGGACTAGCTAGCTAACTTACTATCAACTCTACATGAGTATTATTTTGTAAAGTATAAAGTAAAAAGAGTTAACCTACAGACATTGTTATTTGTAAAATTGGCCTCTGTCAGAATTATTGATATCTGCCTCAAATTAAAGGAATAAAACTGGGAAGCATTATTTTAATTGGCTCATTGTATTGCTATAAATTAAAACTCAAATGCGCTTTTAACTAACTTGTGTTTATGTAGTTTCATATTGCCTAATCGGCTTGAGAACTTAGAGGATTAAGTAAATCTCATTACGCGTTGTTTCCACAATGTTTACCCGTGTGTCGTCACTTTCATTAGCTCTAATAAGTGCTTAGTTCCGTTTATTCCACTTATTTAATTAAACATTCTCACACGTTTCAATAATACAATAACTTTTAATTTTTAAGTATTATGAGTGCACCGCTTACCGGCAGTTAGGTTAACAGTAACAGCGCCGTGGGAACTCGGCTAAAAGCCAGCAGTCCCCACACTTTCAGGTTTATCTAGGATTGGTTCGGTACTTATATCTAAACGATTGATTCTAAGGGATCTCGCGCACTAGACGGCTACGACTAACCGGAGTCGTGGCCGTCTAGTGGTATATTGTATGGTGTGCGGCTAGTTGGCCGTTACGATCGACAATTTCGTATCGGTTTTTACAGTTTACCAGCAGGCGTAGAAGGACGGAACGGAAAGGTACCGTAACCAGCTGATTCTTTAGTTTTTCTCATTCGTCTTATTAAACATGCTAGAATAAAGTAATAGTGCACAATCTGCATGTTATAATGAATCGATTAGATAGCGTAGCATAGACAAATAGAGTAGCACGAAGGCCTTGTGCAGACGATGACCGATTAATCGATTCCCTACCGATTTGTTGGCGTCGACTGTGATAGTCTTCTTTGTAGAAGCGATAAAATATACTTATTACATAAAAGGTCCTAAAATTAATGTTGCCTGTTGCATTAGCAAGAAGCTTTAACAAGATTTATGGGTCGGACCATGCGAGGTTTTTCTACCAGTCCAACACATTGCGCAATCTTCCTGTTCCTGTTTTACCCATCTATGGTGGTGGTATCGGTAAAAATCGGTGGCATTTGGTCCGATGACTTGGGAAAGCGTTCATACAAATCTACCTATAGATTAATCGATTGTAGGAGTTTTATTGTTATTACGTCCGGGGGCGTTTAGTTGCCATGCAAAGTGTGTTACGGTACGACTAGTAACGGCCGAATTCTCAAAATATGCAACCTAATTTTAGGTAGGTAAATTCCTTAGTTTAAGTGTAGCGTTGTATTGTAGCAATAAACAGAACCCTCAAAAATTTCTTAACTTTTAAGACATTTTTAAAGGTTGATTATTGTAGGGCCATCGTTGGCCCAACAATACAGCTAGGTAGGAACTCGTCTGCACATATTACAAAGTCACTGTTTATTGAATTGCTAATTATAAAACGCATTGGATATTCAAATGGGTGTGTAATGTGCGTACGGAGGAAAACTATAAGCGTTTTATGATATCCCGTGGTGGTGTTGCGTCATCTCACTTCCTTTGATTTACTGGCATCACCTCAATACTTATTTATCGTTGGAGTGGATAAGTATACTTAGGTACTTGGTTACTATTTTCACTCAAAAGTATTGATTTCTTTTGAAGAAAACGATTCTGGTTGTGTATTTTTAAAACTTTACTACCCACCTTAATCCCATAGCTACCACCTTAAATCAAATCCTTACGTTCAGCAACCACACTTGAGAACTTCCTCTAGAGAACATAGCTAGCTAAAACTCAGCAATCTTTGTACTTAAAAGCACAGGTGCCTAAGAAAGCAAAACAATAAAGATATTAAAAAAGATAAAACATTTTTCAACACACTTGCTCGTAAAGTGGCTCTTATTGAACCGCTTTTAGATTCATAATGCCGTGCATTATGGAAGCGTGCTTTTTACTTTACATTACCGCACTAGTGCGGTAATGTGCGCCACAGATTACTATTTACTAGTCGGAGTAAAGACATGGCAGTATGGAATTAGTAAGTACTATCATGGCAGCATGGAATTTGTATCCAATAGAAATTGGTTTTGATGAAGCTTTTTACCAAAGACAAGCGCTCAAAAGCAAGTTTTTATTTAAAAAAAAGAACTATAAGCAAACCAGTGGCGTTTAGTTAGGGTAAAAAAAATCCCATGCATACCCATGGGATTTTTTTTACCATAACTAAACGTCAGTGGGATACTTACTATACATTAATTAGTATGAACTATATTACACCCGAGCAGAGACTTACGCTTTTCTCCGGTAAGACCGCGGGTGGCACGCGCGCAGGCCTCTTGACCTGCCTAGACGAATCCGGCTGGCCTGTCCGTGTGCCACCGCGTTCACGCGGAATAAAACTCTCTATTAAATAAGGGTTAATATCGTCTGTGGCTAATCTCAGTCTATATTGTTCACTACCCTAACCCCATTTGCGTATTATGTATTATTAACATTATTATATAGGCTGTTCATTGGTATTACCAGTGCCTTTATTTACACCCGCGCACGCATCGCTAGCAGAAAAAAACAAAACCAGCCGCCAAATATGAATAAATTATAATAAATATTTTGTTAACATTTTTGTAATCATTATTAAAAATGTCGATTTCACGTAGGGGAGAAGAGCGTAAACAATAATAAATAGATTTGACTCCGCCATGGTACGTTTAGTGACAATAAAAATAAAAAATCTTAATCAAATCATTTTTTTTTGTATAGGTTGTCTAACGGTTTTGCCAGTGCCTTTATTTACACCTATGGAAAAACAATACCAGCCAGTGGCCAGCGCGTCATTTTCTATAAATATTTACTATCGTTTTCGTTGTGTGGTTTATTTTACCTATCAAAAATACAAAATCTAAAGTATTGCCACCAACCGACATAGAAGTTTTAAAAGAAACTCCGGATAGTCAGTACCTGGCAAAAAAGGTCAGTTTAAATTTATAAATCTATCATCTCTATAGTTAGGTACGTTATTGTAGCATAAGTTTTTACAACAAGTCTGTATTTTTCCTCGCAAGTGTGTTGAAAAACGTCGTATAAAACGCGTGTGCATTGATTATTACACTCTCGGCTACCTTATCGCGTTCGCCTACGGCTCACGCGCAAATACCGCCTCGACTGTAATATCCAAAAGAGCACACTCGTATCACAATGTACTATTATAAAACCTGTATCTATCTGGATTGGACCATAATCTATGGAGATCATGAAAATTCCTTCCCTGAGTTCTAATCGAATACCCAATTGTTTTTTTCCAAAGACCATGGTCACCGTAGCAGGCGTACAGTGTCATTGTTCGCGAGATGTTGCCATCTGATTATCGTTATTGTTTCAAACCGGGAAACAGCTAACATTCACTCCATTTAATATAATTGAGCGAATGAGAAACGTTATCAATTATAATTGTTGCGACGCATACTTTTAGAAGAAACTCCATTAGAAGCGTTTTCCATAGAAAGCCTCATAGAGTCGCGCCGCACCGGTGCTGTCGCTGGAAAAACTTTTTGTTAAGAAATTCTTTGATAATGTTAAACGTTTCACAGCAATCTCAGGCTGAATATCGTTAATTAAGTTTAAAACACGTTTTTAGAATTTACGAGCTTGCGCACTGAATAATTCGAAAACTGAATAATTTTACATGTTGAAGGTGCCTATTATCTACGTTTATTAATAGTTTCAAGTAGGTAAAAAACGCGGATGATAGCAAACAGATCGTGCAAAATAGTTTTTAATGTACGTTTAAACAATGAATAATAAAATAGCACTTGCATCGCGAAGCAATATCGGTATACATGCGTAGTAGCTAATGATGTGGAAACAGTCGGACAGACACGATAGGAAAAAACAATAGGCTGGAGTAGTCGCTTTGTATAATACTGAATAATAGCAAGAAACAACCGTTTTACTAGAAATAATCACAGTGTAGGTGGCAAAAACAGGCTATTAATGGTTCGACTCGGACCCCACTTGTTACTATTCATGAGCAAATTAACGGCAGTGCTCTCACACAAATGTAGCCGTACGCTAAACACATTACGAGAGGGGAAAACGTGTCGTAAAAAGTGATAATAATATTGTGATTGCTGTTAACGTTAAATCACATTACTTTTCTGGGTGTAGGAGGAGGAACAATCGTTTTTAGATTAAGAAAGTTTTGGGTGGATAACTTAATTATCAACTGAAAGCTGACCAAGATGTCAGCAAACCTCTATTGAAAGATACAGGCTATAAAGGTTTGCAGAAAATAGGTGTAGGTACTTAATTATTTCCGGGAATTAAAATAAACAGCAGCCTATTTACAAAACCGATTTTAAATTGTAATCATTAACAACTCAGAAACAGTTCTTAAGGTAACTATTTGATCACATAATGGCTTACAGATTCATATTCATAAAGGTAAGGTATCGTTGTTAACACGTCATATTCAAATTCATTGATGTATGTACTAGAATCCTATAAAGTGTTGCAGAAGCCAAAAGGGCCTTTTATGAAACGATTTCACTTGGGTGTAACTTGAGAGCGCTGTATCAGTTGAACGGAGCCTGCGGTCACACGACGATACAAAACACTGCGAAATTGCGCGTGCGCATAACCCGTAACACACACATAGTTGCACGAAACGTAAGCTGTCATAAATGTTACCTGTCTGGGTTACCCACACAGTAACATATGGACGTACGTGTAACTTTTTGCTGCGAAATAATTAGGTAGGTAGTTAAACTTTAGGCCCAAGTAAGCAGTTATGGAAAAGCTTGCCATTGTCTATATGTGGGTAGCTTGTATCAAGCTATAACTTTTTAAATGCAATTGTTTATTTAAAGATATTAATTCATGTGTCATGGCCGGTGAGTTGCACTTTTTCTTTGTCATAAACCCAGGTCTATTTCATTTTCTTGAAGAGCTGCCCCGCGGTATCTCCTTCAACTTGAAATCGGAAAATAGTGGAGTCTTCACTAATTCAGGCTCTTCGAATTACTTGTGAAAAGCTATGTAGACCATGGGATTATAATTAGTAGCAACATTTTTAAATGTTGTCATTATAACTGTCAGTCCACATACCTCATGTTCACGGCGCGGCGTACTGAGTAATATTGATGTGTGCGACTTGGTACTTGGTAGCCACACTGTGTATCACTTTACTCGTCACTGATACATTAACCAATAGTTTAACTTGATCATATCGATTTACTATTACCCGGTGATGTAGCTTCACTGTCTCGTTTAAAAGGAATATGTACTTCTAATGTATGTAATTATGACTTGAGAGGATCTGCGATAACTTGTACTGGGTACTCAACTTTGCATTAATATTAAGATTATATTAAGTGATGCATAAACTAAGTGAAGTGGTTTGTCTAAGTACATGTCTTTTTCCTTTTTAGGGTGAGTAGACCTCTAGTGACTATGAGTTTTTATTTACCAGGGAATGGTCCTTAGATAACATTTTTCTGGTTGGCTTGTATCTATCTAACTCTATGAATTTATAAATAGGCAACATTGTTGTATTGTTGTTGTGTAGGTACCTACATTTGTTTTTGTCTAAGACCCTAGGACTGTAGACGTAAGATCGTAAGAACCATTGTACACACGGCTACACATCAAGCTATACATTTCCAGTATACGCTGACCTCGCACTATACGGAAATCCTATACAATGCGAGATCTGCATAAACGGGAAATGTATAGCTTGATGTGTAGCCGTGTGTACTAAAAAAAGGTGAAAATGAAATCGACTTGAGTTTGGCTTTCGATCCGAGCTAATAATTATTTCGCCTCATATAAAAAGTTATATAAGCCGTGGTAAAACAAAATGGAGTAGGAACGATGAAGACCCCTTGAAGTTAAAATAAATCATCCAACATGATAAGAATGTAGTGACTTTCTTCTATGTTCAGTGAGGAAATGTCACAGTCCCCCAAAAAAAGACATCAACGCTGCGTAGCAGTGTAGTCTACGAGCCTGCTACGACATGTCTCTAACTGGAAAGTTGGTAGCAATTGGAAGCAATCGTGTAATAGAATGAGGTTGGACAGGAGGAAGAAATATTAAATCGTGCAACTGAATAATTTTCCCAGTTTCTACTCTGTAATCGAACTCCGTATCACCGCTGCATCATTTCAACCACCCAACACAAAGGTGTATTAGCAGTTGATCAGTGTTTAGTCGAGATTACGTCCGTTTACCAACCGAGCCGCGGCGACCACAAGCAACCGAGCACATGCACTCACACAGCCGATTGTCAGTTGTCATTGTGTGTACACATGGCGAGCCAGTGTGCGTGCTGCAGGCAAATTGTGAAATTAAACATGTAAGGAAATTGTATTAGAATTTCTGTACGCATGATTGGTTTCGAAGCTAATACTGCTGTGAACAGCTAATTCTTGGGTTTTGTTTAGATTTCTGTTCGAAATTCTGGGATTCGATCAGAAATAATGTTGATCATACAATCTTTGACTTTTGTTTTGATCTTTGATCAATTGACTTTGGAGAGTAATTTTCAGCCTTGAACGCTGAGTTCTAGATGAAACTGATGATGAACCACCATACCTTATATTAAAAGTTCAGCCTAACTCTGATGTGTTAAGAGCGATGCAATTAGTATAGTAGCCAATATATGTAGCTAAACCATGTTATCTGTTAAAAATCGCTCACCAACAAAACGTGACATTCGACCGAAATCGTTGCTCATTCAACTTTAATAGAAGACTGAATTTTAATCTAAACAAAGTGTGGTCAACACCCGGTGCGATGGTTATCATGTTTAATAGACTATGTGAACATGATATCCAGCTGGTATTAGCCACTGGGCTCTCAACTCATTGGCTTGACGTGAACGCTACTCTGTATCGACTTGACAGGAAGGGACGTTGCGGTTACGACCACTTGCGTTCAAATGATTTTGTTTTTAATTGACCGTTGATTTATTTTAACAGACAAAAGCTTCTTTATTGTAATAACAAATTAGATTGCTGTAAAAAATTGCGCTTTTTGCTGCTTGGTGACTATTAACTGTAAAAAGATATGTTTTTTTATCATTGAGAAGACTGAATCGACGTTAATCCAAATTGGTGCTCGTTGTCAACAGTTGCCTATATTAAAGGCATTGGAAAGTTTATAGAAGAAAACTTAAGAATTGCCCGTTCACTATAGTACCCACCCACTTGTTAGGTATTTTGATTTAATTTACGTCGTAACTACTTACTCATAACGAATTTTAATGACATTTAGTTTTTAATTGCAGTTTTAATCTTTTTCTTAGTGTGTCTATGGCAACAGGCAACTAGAACTATTAAGTACCTACTTAGGCCCAGAACTCAGGACCGCTAACACCATTCCCTGACGCAGACATAAGGTCCTTCCTCGCGTGTATCTACAGTCTACGGGTGCTGGGATGCGGCACAAGATGAAAAGTGGACCATGGTCTGCGGGGAGGGCTAATCCTTTCACCACGATGGCAAATATTGGAACTTATATTTCAGCAGTTTTAATTATCATTCTCTAATAGTGAAATCCTAAACTACTGCTGGTATGAGCGATTTTCATTTGTTTTCCACATAAAAAAGACAAAAAACAGCTTCTTTATCTATCACTTTTTTATCTTTTATGATCTTCATGAAACATCGGCGTGACTCGTTGAAGCAGTCCATTAACACTGTATTAATGAGTGTAATGGAAGATTTATTCAAATTATTACAGTAATCGGATACAAAGAGTGCATTGATATCGTCACATATAGCCATGGGGCGTGACGTGTTTCTCGCATCAGTGCGCCACAACGAGTTTAAACGAACGAAAAATCTGACATTCTGTAATGAACACCTACAAAGGACACTTGATACCAGAAATGGGTAAGGGTGTAATTATTATATGTCTGATATTAAAACTATTAAAAGTCGTGTCGAAAATTAAATACCTTTTTTTAGCAAGCATTTATCATGTGGAACCAGGCATTATTCTTATGTTGCTGAATGATGCTTCTAAATTATAACCGCTAGTCTCCAAGAATTTTTCCTCGTCAAACCGTCAATGATTTATCATTATTTCCGCGAAAATTTAGTTATAAATCAATGTAATCAACACATTTCTATTGAACACTTAATTGCTAGACGCGTATGCGAGATAACAAATATCTGGTTATAATTGGCGATGGTTTTCTCATAACACGTCGATTCTCGAAGGATTGGCATTAGTGTGCATACAAGTAACTCGATCAGCTGAGATCGGCGCGCGCGCACCGGACCGAGCGACACCGTCTTCCTATTCCTACTTCTCACTTTACACCCGGTAAACGGAGTTTGACCAAAACATTATCTGTGTTATTTAACAGTTTGTTGCGTGAGACTGATACTTCGTCGTAACTGAGACGACCGTCAAAACAAAATGGATGCCATTTGGACATTTTCCAATAACGATTTTGTCGAAATTTATTTAGTCTTGGACCACAATTTTACAAAGGTACTAATGCACATATTTATAATATTCCTGATATAAAAGTAGCACTCTAACCGTACCTAGGTAGGCACTTAAAAAATATTTGAAAACGTTTACTATGAAATAAAATAAACGTGTACATACCTCAGATTTTTATTTGGTCTGAGGTACATACATGTAAATTGTTTATGCATATTTCAACGGTTTTACATTAAAATGTCCGTGTACTCAATGTTTGTCGGGCTAAAGTCAATAAAATGAACGCTTTCATTTACAAGATTTGTAAACATAAAAGGGTAAATTTACATTTTGATATTCGCAAGTGCTTCAGGGACTAAAGTGGCGTTCTCTCCCTAAAATTTTAAAACATCCATTTGCATATGCTTTGAGTACATAAACGACACTTTCTGGAGCACTTTCAACTGTCGGTACAGGGGGGAGGTGACGCAAGGCAGGGGGCGGGGGGCAGGTTAACGTTTTAATCCATACAAACTGACTGCTAATATGAAAACTTTTTATGTAAGTACTCAATAGTTTCCTGTTGGTTAATTCTTGTTTCCAATTTTATTATCACTTTCAATATAGGTAGGGACCACAGGTTTTTCAGGTGAACTTTTTTTCTGTAAAAGATTAAAGGACATCACTTGCAGCCAGACAAAGACAAATATTTCCCGAATCGAGTATTTGTTACGAAACGATAAAGGAAGACCGCTACTTTTAGCACTGTTCAATAACACGATAATTTGCATGTGTTTAGCTTTCTGAAATCGGTACGAGGTACGAATGAGAAGTGCGGGTTGAAGCGTGACAGAAGAACTGGCAGGGCCTGCGGGGGGAGGGGTAATCAGCGTAATGCCAATCATGCAAATGCCGAGATCCGACTGAAAGCCTCAACCGGCTTGTTTCAGGAGTTAAAATGGAGATCCACTTAGCGGGCTACGCAGCTCACATACGCAATTGATGGCGCCGCCAAAGATTTTAATTGTAGATAGGACAAGATATTATATACTCAGTGCGACATCTTAAACTGTTGAGATTTAGACTTTTAAAATCTAAGTACATAATTATAATAATTATTAATTTTTTGTAGCCGAATCTATCACCTAACAATTTTAATTTCCCTCAAAGAAAATTCTTTTCCTTAAAGAACGAACAGAGTAGAGCTCATTAACCTATTTTTTTTTTTTTTTTCAAGTTGAAGAGAAGATTAAAGTTCTTTACAAGCTTAAGGTACGTAACCTTAAGCTTGTAAAGAACTTTAATCTTCTCTACCAGTTATAGAGTTCCCATTTCCAGATAATTCTTACTGGGCGTAGCACATCTATAAGTTTTAGTCTATGAGAAACCCGCGAAGGAAAACAACGTAGCCCACTCCTAACGAATTTAAACGCCGGCTTAAACTGAGCTGTATGCGCGCTAATTGAGGATTTGTAACACGAACTCGCCTGTTTTGCTTTGAAGAAATTTACAACTCAAGACTTCTTGGAAATACTTTCTCTTGAAATGATTGGTAATTAATTGAAATGTGAGCTTTCGAGATGATCTCGCGAAGGAGTTAGCATCTAATCTTCAATAAGTTATTTATTTAGTGCTAAACAAAACAAGAAGTAATTTAGTCTTATTGATTTTCTGCTTCTGTTTACCGTTTAGTCTTTAGCAAGCTAAATGAAAATAAGTACTTACGTTAATAATAATGGAAAAGCTAGACATTTTATTGTAACAGTTAGTTATCTAAAGACATCAAAGTATTCATAGAAAGGTAAAAGGAAACCTCTCAAAAAGGAAGAAAACCAGTTTAGCCGAAACAAAATTCCAAGTAGCACTTGTCAAAAATAAAAACATCGTGCCTCTTTAATATTAAACACAATCGTCATCGTGTAAAGCATCTACAAACAGTTGCTAAAATATCAATTCACTTTCATTTACACTTTAATCAGGGCGCTTCGTTTTATTCTCTAATATTTTCCATTAAAGGGTGCTAAAAGCAACATGGCCGCCTTTTCGCGCGCTTCCCGTTAACATTTCGTATTCAGAACATGGAATCAGAGACGAGCGAGCGTGGGTTTAATGTTGTCACTTTTAAATATTAAAATTAGATTATTATATCATGACTGAAGTGTCGCAAACTGATTTTAACCACTTTATCATTAAATTGATGCGGCTACACGCGACGTCTGGATGTAGCCATTTTGATACTATAATCATGACATGTAATAAATTGCGATATACTATGTTTTTTTAATGAGAGCCACGGTAGTTTGCAGGTGTTATACCAACGGTTGAAAGGAGGTTTAAAATATGTATTACGTTATTTACGTTGGCCATAAGAGTCATGAAAAATAGCAGCAACAAAGAAGTCGTATATATTGTTAGATCTTACCTATCAACACATTATTTTAAAGAACACCAAAAATTAGAGAGCTACAGGAAGTTTAGGGGCTCATAGGTACCTAAGTTTTTTCGATATCAGCAGAGCAAACAACTGTTAACTTTGAACAATGACGTAAAGGTTCGTAGTGCAGCCTCGGATTAAATTCGATCGTATGCTTACCTAAACAAATATTCGAGAACTACATCTCCACTTATTCATTCCATTTCTCTTAATAGCAGTAGCAAATTGTGTTACATAGATATTCACACGAAGAACGTATCGCAACAGCTTGTAAAAGCAGTGAAAAGCTACGAATTATATAAATTAACATATCAAACGCGCCTTCGTTATTCGCTACACCACCCTACTGAACTGTGACCAAGCAGTTTTAATACTTGAAAGGACAGTGTTGTTTTAGCGTGCTGGACGTTTTAGTACGTACGAAGTACGAACATTGTACGTACCATGGAATTATTTTATTAAGTCGAGCTTCTAACTGAAAACAAACATACGAGCTGAGCTTAAGGTGCAATGCTCACCTATTTACTCGGTTTCCCGTATTAACTGTGACTGAAATGTATAAAGCTTTTATTAAAATGTGTTGATTTAAACGAATGGTTCTCATCAATTAACTTTGTTGCTAGAGACGTCTAGCAACAAAGTTAATTATAATAGTTCGTTTTACAAACAATTTAAACTTTACTATGTGAAAAACAATAAACCATTGTATAAAATTACAATGCAATTGTGAAATCTCACGATAAAAGAATAACAGATTACTAACCTAGATCTAACGTTTAGAAAACAAGCTTTATCTCATTGAAGCAACGCCACTTAAGACATAGTGTCCTTGTGTGGGTACAATCTACATATTTTTCACAATAGGTTTATTTAATGAATATTTACTACTGAAAACATATAATTATATCAAAATGATTGACGAAATGCTACACGAACATTGCCTGAAAAACGTCAATGCGTCTTTAAAACACGATTTTAGCATAACCAGCTGTACACTACGTACTGCGGGGTAATTGAGTAACCTACTAACAATGGCAATGTCATTCATTTTGAAAATTCAACAACATTCATTGTGTCATTTACGTTGTCGAGAAGACAATTTTGTTCAAACATACGAATCAGTGTATTAGCGATCGATACGAGAAGAAGAACCAACTTTTTGTAATAAATTAATTGAGTTTTTTTTTTGTAAGTTCATGGACCATCGTTTACACGCCCGTTTATCGACACATTTTTTAATATTCACCGGTGTTCCATAGTATCAAGAAGGTTGAAGCTTGCAAGTAGTAGCGGGGTTGCATTCGCAGAAATAAATGACATTTTAAATTGGAACGAGTGTAAGTGCAACCCTCGACGCTCAGTGCCAACTAGTGCCTGAATTATTTACAACTACGTGTTATAGGTGTGAGGAAGGGGTGGTATTATAAGGCATAAGCTTTTGCATATAACACCGGGCGGTGTAAAGAAACTGTCTTTTGCTGATTGAGATTGCCAACAAAGCAACCTTGTTAGAGAAATAAAAAACAACCGAGACGGGAGTAGGATTCGAATCTACGATACTGGTACCGTGTCTATCGTGCCATTGATACGAGAAAAAGTCCGTGTCAAAAATGTAACTAATACTTACCTATACTCGTATTAAAACCTATTTAAATATTCAACAGCAGCTAGAACTGAGAAAAGTTTGGTGTTTTATTTCCTAGATTCGTAGTAGGTACATTTACAAGGCCCTTATGTATTGTTCACATGCTTTACAAACTAAGTTTAGTATGTAAATGCTGGTTCCAAGTTTAGGTAAGTAAGTTCAACAGAACATAAGCTTACCTAATATGAAATATGGATGAGCCGAGAATTCGACCCCGTGGGTGTGTCCCGCGCCCACCTCGAGGCTTTCGTTAAACGCTGCTAAACGTTTGGGCGGCCCGCCCTACGCACTTCGATACGACAAAGTCATTTACAACACCCTTTTTCCCCAATCTCAACCCTATTCTTAAGTATTATGGTTTATTTTCGATTTATATGTAAACCTGTGGGACTTTCTCAAAGTAAAAATGCATTAATGTCTCTTCGTATAGTTTAAACGTTTGTTCTACCTATTATTAGGTAGGGCGTTCCTCTTTTCCCTTTTATGTACTCTGCAGTGATTGAAGTATTATGTACTTTCTTGAGTTGTAAATGGAGAGGGAAACAAAGTCATTTGGGGATGGGATGTTATCTTATTAGGAGCGGTTCTTACAACTTACCTATTTGTAGTAGTGTAATAAGAAGAACAGAGAATACTCATTGTGTTTCTACTAAATAGACAACTTACAAGAACAGTAACACAGTTCCCAGTTAACTCGGTTCATCTTATTTTGAATTTGTTGAACCTATTGAGATTTGCACACAATAAAACCGATAAAGATGAAGGTTCCATAACTACATTAACTACATAATCCTTTACTATAATAAGCAAAACAAATATAAACAGCGCTGTCAATATGAAAAATGTATCGCTTAAGTGCTGAAAAAGGAGCCAGCAATCCACCTGTGCCTAAAATATATAATATATACATAGGTACCTATACATAATAATATATAGGTAATTTCTTGGCCCGTCCACCAATAATTTCCCAAATTTTACATATCTTCTGCGTATGATCACGGAAGGATGCCATACATATTTCTCTATTATCGATCGCACAGCTTTAGACACAGTGTTCTGCAAAGCGCTTATTGAGTGGCCAGCGGTCGAGCGGCGGCTAAATGTCCTCCCCCTCTTCTCCCGCGATTAATAGCCTCTCGGAAAAGTACGTGCACGACACAGGGACGGCTTGGGAAGCTGCGACAAATATACTGATTGAAGTAAAGTACTACAAAGTTCTTTTGGTGCGTAGCTAAAATCGGAACTAACGCCGCGCAATTTCACAAATGTTTACCCAGAACGTCGCCCTGTCAATGTCATTTAAGCGCTAAAAGATTCATTAGCTTGTATTACTCCGCCAATAAAACTTGACAAGTTTTATTTGTGGAAAACTGGCTTTTTAGGGTGTAGCAGGGGTGGGCTTTGGGTGTGGGTGTGTTGTGTTGGGTGTGTGTGGGTGTTAGTTAATTAGGTACTGTCTGTACTCATGATTCGGAATATTTAGTCTTACCGCCACACTCTTCTTTTTCGAATTTATCAAACATTTCTTTTAAATGGGTATTTGATAAGTAGGAGTACCATATTTAACATTTTAAGCAAAAAGATGGTTGTCATGTTAATTAAAATAAATATTTACTGAGTCTAGACTTCGTTCTTGAAAAACATTTGACGTTTTCTTTTATCAAAATGTCTTTGCCTGTCCGGACAAATGCTAGGTCAAATAAAATAAGTGGTCGTATTTTTCATGTCGTACTTTGGCTAAAGGCCAGAATGAGTGACCGATGGATAGAATGAATCAATAGTGACAACCTTCAGATGGAAAAACAGCTAAGAGTTAAACCTTTATTCTTAACCAGCGACTCCCCCTGCCTCGCACGGTTTTTACGACTAGACAAAACATGGAGATTTCTTTATTTTAAGAGTTTTAAGTTGAATAGGTTGGGGTCTTCGAAGATTTTTAGTTTTGCATCTTTGAGTGTTGGTATATTGTTTTTAATATTTATGTATTATACCTTTAACCTAATTATAAAGCTTCACGAATAATATTTCTAATTGATGATGAAACCGCATCAAAAACCGGTCACATAGACAAACACGAAAAGCGACTTTAATTTATAATATTATATATATAGAAATACTAGGTAAGTAGGTATTTGTAATTTTTTATCAGAAATAATTTCCTCGCGCGTCCCATAACCCTAGTCGTATAAGAAATGTTTATTCTTATTACAAGTTGTAAATAAGAATCTCTTGTGTAAGTACCAATATGAAAATATTAAAAATAATAAGTACCTAATTTCTTATTGGAATCTTAGTTCATTTGACAGAAAATTAAATGCACTTTTATAGCTTTACACCGAGTGTGCTGCAGTGCAAGTGCCAAACTGAAAATTGACAAGAAAAGTGATGAAGTCAAAAACTGGTTAGCTAGTTATTGGTTAATTAAGTGTACATAAAATAATAAAGGCATCGAGTAGGTTTCCAACTACGTGCCTGTTATTTTCCGCCCCGTAATACTCTGGCCCTGACTAGATACGACTTTTTGCATTAGTCAGAGGTGCTGCACAGTTTTATTCGTTAGCTTGTTATACTTGCATCGTTGCAAACACCAATCGTGTTAGAAATACGATGATATTTATTTTTTATTTGTTAATGGTTATTTTTATGGGAAGTTTTAAACATATTCCCATTTGAAAATTATATTTAAATTGGATATCATTGTATAAAACTTCAAGTAGATACTTAAGTCAAATATTTACTAGAAGAAACCACTATTTTAAAAATAATTGACTAAGGTGACATAATTTTAATACACCGAAGTACCTGAGTCAATACGGTTTGATTGAACCACATTATTATACAGGAAAAGGAAAAATCAATGCCTCACACATTTGAGTGAGCGAATTAAAATTGCGATTTAGATTTTTCCATTTGTGATCAAAGGTTGAGCGCTACTGTGGCGTCAATTTTTTGCACGCCTAGTTAATAAGCGTCTACTGGCTCGTGAAATATTACAAATTGCGTCCCCACCACCCCCCGCGTCTGTGCACCCCCTCTACTTTCACACTGCCTTTTTCACGCTGCTACGTCAGGGGTACTCGATCATCAAGTGCTAAATGAAGTATTTTGTGTACGTACTCTACTTAATAGCATTAGAATATTTTGCGTAGCTTATTAAGTTCTACAATTATTATGAATATATTATGTCTGGATGTGTCATGTACTTTCGTCCTACTATCTTTATCTCGCAGCAGGCAGGGGGTACCCTCTGAATGAATATAATGTATCTACGTTAACTTCATAATAGTAACAACGAAGCGGTACGTTTTCCGATAGAATGCATTCGTAAAGCGCGATACAAACCTTCAGAAAGGTTAGCGAACTTGATAAGTCCACGGTTAACCCATAATAGTGACTACTTACAGGGTGTAAGCGATATCGACGTGTAAACTCTTACCATGAATTCAGCACTTGATTTTAGACGCCTCTAGGCTATAGGTACGTAGGTTATTAAAAATAAATCTGCTGTTTGTTACAAAGTTGTATCCTACAAAAGGTCAAAATGTATGGAACAGCAGATTTTCATTAAAAAATCAACGCTAGTGGGTCTAGAAATATGTACCTACTACTGAATTCATGACAACAGTCGTCGATGTATTACACCCTGTATTTACTTACATCTTTGTCCGTTTTTCCGGAAATACAGAATTTCCATTTCCGTACTTAGTTAATATTTCCTCATCTCTTCCAAAACAAGATTTGCAATTTAGTTTAAAAAATAGAAGTACTTAGTGATAAATCTTGGTGCTATGCATAGCGGGTAGAACGCGATAGTTAGATTACTAATGTAACTTAATAGTGAGAGGGGGATTGCCATTTCCTACATTACAGTAATAATCCATTTCCTTTATCTCGCTTTACATGTACACGGGAAGATTGTATAAACTTATTGCATTCCAATTAGCAGAAGTAGGTGTCGGATACTGTTTTTTTTCCGATATATAATAAATGTCTTCAAATGTTTATAGGTAGGTAAAATAATAAATGAAAACTAGGTACTTGAACCTAGTTTGAAACGCAAAAAAAAGGTTCCATACTAAACTAAGTACGAAACAAAAGAAAAATATTATGATAGGTATGACGTCAGTCAAGTGCTCCGCAGCTGTTCACGAAAATGATCTCTTCGACCCAAAAAACCCTTAAAAAAACTTATACCTGGTGTGTAGAACCTAGTTTTCATTTATTATTTTACCTACCATCATACCTATCATAATATTCTTCTTTTGTTTCGTACTTAGTTTAGTATGGAACCTTTTTTTTGCGTTTATCGCAATATCGAATTAGGATGGTACCTTAAATGCGACTGCTGAAAACTAATTGCCTTGTTAATGCAAAAATGGTTAGCTTAAAAAGGCTGTCAAGCGTAGAAACCTTATTTTTCTTAATTTTCTATCGAGTTCATTGTACGTTTTGTCAGCAAACTAAACTTTTTGGACATTTATAATTTTTATTAATTGAATATTAATCTAAAGAGTAGAGTCAGATTAACGTAGCCTACAATAAGTGAAGCGTAGCTCAACGGTTGATTAGTTATCATACCAGATACCAACAGAAAATCTAAACACATAACGAAATAACGGCATAACCCAATTATAAAGTTGCTTTTGATTAAGTTCACTTGTTATTTACGCTTCCTCGATCGCTACTCTGAGTAGGTATTATAGTAATTGAATTGATTCATTACTAAATCACTTACGTAGCGATAGAGCCAATCAATTTTCTTAAAGGATAACTTTATAAAAGCGACCGGGGACCCAGGAATTGGGAAAGTGAATTAAGCGCCCCACAAACTGGTTATATCAATCATAAACTTATTCGATTAATTACGTTTTGCGGAGTTAATAGCGACATCTAATATCGGGCGTAGTGATGTGCGCGTGATTATGTCGATAATTTTGTTGTTAATATAATGCTGAAAAAATTCGCAGTCCTCGAGTTTTATGTATTGTAAAAAACAATATCTTACTTAATAACAAGATTTACCTAATATTAGCATTCTGGTTTTGTCATAGTTATTAAAATGTATTATAGAAGTTGATAAACTAACACAACTCTAGTGAAAAGCTCTCTTTTTCATTAAAACAAGAGGTCAAGCCTGTTCTTAAAAGTAGGACACACTTTAAACACGTATAAATGACTTTTTCAACCACTTCTCATCTCTAGCCTTAGTTGAGATGCAAAAATTTTCATTGTTTACCATACTCAAGGCAATACCAGCAAAACACACTAGTTCAGTTCATCATTACTCCAATAAACCCTGTCTCACAATTGTCGACAACATCGGGTGCATCACTATTGGGCCCATTTCGGCGGTGTCATTAGGCAGGCTGTGTTAATGATTAATGCGGCGCCGGGCTCACACGGCCCCCTCGCCCCGCGCGAATAAAACTCAAACCGACACTTAATCGAGCTACCCCTTTCGGCGGGATTCGGGATCGCTGTCCTCGGCCTTATTTTTATTTGCCAATGGACTCGCCGGTCGTTCGTGACTAGCCCCGCCACTAGTGCAGTCTCTGGATTGCTTACGAATTGGTCGAGCACGATTTTTGTATTGCATTAAGCGGTTCGTTGATGTATGAGAGATC
This sequence comes from Lithophane semibrunnea, assembly GCA_947363905.1. Classification (NCBI taxonomy): domain Eukaryota; kingdom Metazoa; phylum Arthropoda; class Insecta; order Lepidoptera; family Noctuidae; genus Lithophane; species Lithophane semibrunnea. Next base: position 6,729,827 of record OX376188.1, on the reverse strand, counting down.
GTGGATCGGTAATGGCGCCTAATACCGATATTTGGTTTTAATGTTGTTTATAAACAATCATATAAAGGTGCGCAAATAAAAAAGCTTATGTAAAAGGGCGCTGTTGTTAATACATAAGGGATAAATAACATGCTCACTTAACAACAACTTATGCACCTTGCACTTTTTGCTCTTACATTTTAATTTTGCAATCAAGTGGACGTCGGTATCTCGCAAGCAATTATTCGTAACAGCTCGCTCCGACGTCGTATAGGTGTTCGGAGGACGAATTAAAAGGATAAGAGAGCCGAAGCAAGGTAGCAGGCAATTAGTCGCAGCGGATGATGGATGACGCCCTTCGCCGATACCCCGTGATGGACACAAAACGAGCAAGAGCACATAACTCATTATACGGCCATGATAACGCGCGGTATAAAGTTGTAGTTAGATACGGAATATTCGATGATTACCCCGCACGCCGCACGCCGCGCGCTTGACGCAGATTACATTTTTAAAAGGAAGTCGGTGTTGACTTTTTTTTTGTTGACTCCTTGGTGGAGTTGTTGTCGTGTAATGCTCTTTTAATTTGGTTACTGTAATAAATAGTTCTCTACGGCCACGGGTTGGCTTTTTATTGATCACACGTTTTTCTCGTAGGTTAACGTTATTATACTGGTTTTGTTTTCTTTGATGGTGTGCCGTTACCTCATGCTCCCTATTAGATCATAACATTACAATGGTAAAATAATGTTATTACCTAGATGCTAGTGAAATCATATCATAGTATTCTTTAGACTGTTGGTCAGTTTTACTTTTATTTCAGTCACTTTCAGGCAGGCAACATTTTGGTGATCAAAACCGATTATTGCAGATTACTACTCTAGGACTACTTAGGCAAATGCATATGCATATCCTTGAGCTTTTTATACACACAAGGGTCACTAGATACTTACAATAATATACAGACAAACGACAATCGTCAGCTTGTCATTTGTCTGTAAGGTCGCGTAAGTGTGGTAAACGCGAGGGTGAGGCGGAATGACTCGCTTCGACATGGTGGAGCGTAAGACAGAGCCTGCACATTACGGTGCATTAGAGCAGCCGCAGGTGTCCACCAGTTAGATACGCTTCTGTCACAGTACGACCACTTATAGTAAGATGAACGCTACGTACCAAACCTGAGATGATGAAAAAGAAAATTTACTAAACCATGTATTAGCATTCCACTGTTTGAGTGAGATAGTTGAGTCGATCTTGAATACTGTCTTTTAGAATTTTAACACCGGGTATACGAGATAACACTTCCAGTACTGTAATTTCAGCCTTGAAAAAAAGTCGTGAAATTGTACAACGAAAAGCTTACTTATTGCGAATAGCTTATGAACAAAAATCTACAGAACTACAATTAAATCTGAGATCCAAAGATTTTATATAATATAACTATAATCCATGAATTTCTACCCATATTTTTACTTACTGCTGAAAATCAAATACCTACTAGAATTGTTCCATTTAATGCATTCGAGTTGTTGACTAGTATTGATGTGTGATTTCTGAAAGAGAAAAGTAGATAAATTACTGATTTGCATATAGAGATATCTCTGTAGAAACGTGTAGAATTCTAAATTGTAAGGTGCAGGGAAGGACCTCACCTGTTTATTATCCAGGATTTCTTCGTTTATCGAGCTTACACTATGTGTTTAGGCTTCATCCATACACAGTAGGAAATTATCCCCGTGTAAGTATTTGTTGCACCCTGAAGGCAGAGAAGATGTAAACTTACGAGTTGGTTGGTTTAATAGCTAAAGTTAAAAGTAAACTAACCTTGTTGTTAATCCAGTTTTATGAATGTAGAGGACCTATCAGATTATTCTTGCAATAATGTAATTCAATTACAATAGGTAATTGATTTATGTAAATGCACCTATGTGCAGCTTTTCATTTCCATAAACATTATATTGAATTCAATGAATAAAGTCATTGAATCTAAAATGAATATTATCTTACTCCCAACATTATTTGTTTAGCGTGTGTTTAGAGTAGAAAATGTGTAGTAGCACTTCCAAAATTTGCTTAAATGGTCATAATTTCACAAGCAAAGCAGAATAACGTCTCGAACCACTATCGTAGCACTTCCTAAAATCAGTTAAAATGGTCATAATTTGTCACGTAACGGTTAATAAACGTATCGTAGCTGCTACCGACTGCTACCGGTAGAAGACGACGTAGACAGTCGCATTAAACAGTTCATGGGTAAATGACGCGTAGATAACCGATGCGTTACGAGTCGCCCACCGGTTACGCGCCCACTACGTAAATGACCCATCCACTAGTACTTGGCACCTGTAGGGTTGGTCAATATAAAGCTCTACTTTCGGAGAACAGTGGTGGCTCAGTGGTGTCGGCTCTGGCCTCGACTAACAGCCGTAGGTCGTGAGTTCGAGTCGAGTCCCGCACTGAAGAAAGAAAAAAGTTTTTAGTAAAGATTTTCCTACAGGTACTGCCTTTATTGTAATACCTACATGTAAGTAATTTATTACAATTTCCGTCTATTTTTGAGTTCTAAAAGAACTTTTTTGTGTTTTACTAGCAGGAAAACATTTTTCATAATACTAAGCTGATATAACGAAGGCTTTTTACCTGCGAAATGACAAAAGAATCTATCAGTTCTGAGGTCTTGGTAACCCTATCCATGTATGAAAGATACAATATTTTATAGTATAATTTATTTAAATGTTTTCCCATAAAAATATGGTAAGCCATGGAAATATAAGCGTTTGTTTCTAATGAAGCAATTGTCCTTTGTTAGTTTAATTACTTTTATTTAAAGCTATTAGACATAGCTGTAATTTAATGATACCGACTTAATATGGTGTTTGCATCTGCTGTGCTGTTAATTTAAGTTAATTTGAAGAATAGCTCATGCCTAAATAGTATCTCAAATCAAATCTAATCAGAACTTTACTTTTACATTGAATCGATTTTAATATTATAAATTCGAAAGTCTGTATGTTACCTTTTCACGCATAAACCACTGAACGTATTTCGATAAAATTCGGCAAGGAGATAGATGGCAGCCCGGAGAACGACATATCACGCGGGCGAAGTCGCGGGCGGAAGCTAGTGTACTTATAAAACAAAACTGCACCCTAAATGGTTGCACACTATCTATCACATCTGAAGAATATTCATTGCTTCATTATGTTCGAAAAAGTCTGCTCAACGCACCTAAATAACGCAATTAATGTTGTTGAACTGTCAAAATGAAAGCCATTGCTACTGTGTGGTACGCAATTACCCCGCTGGTAATGTAGTCGTGCGTGAGGATCCAACTTCCGAGCATTTTTATTCAATCCTTTTTATCCGAGATCCATACTTTAAAAGTCAAAAACAAGAGAACACACAAACGCACCTTTACATGTTAAAAAATAAATCAGTACGAACAATAAAGCACGTTTCCACTAAATGTCTGTTTAATCAGTCGAAGTCTGTTTAAATTAATAGTAAATAGTTCAATAAGTTGTGTCGATAAAACGAACAACGCTCCGTTATCGGTCTCCATAAAACCTGGCCGCGGCACAATTTATCACACGTTTACACATTTAATTGTCTGTAAGTTCAACCTTATTCGTCAATAATGATAGTGGCTCAGGAATATTTATTGGTTTTCGTATAAAAAGGTTGTATGATATCCCGTTGGGGTAATCTATACTGGGTAAGTTATTGCTACAAGCTACATTATAGGCTGTTGAATAATGTGCCATTCATCATATTAATTTGATCATCAAAACTGTATAGTTTATCAGAAAAGTAGTAGCATACGTCTAATTGAATTACTTAAATGCAAGTGTCAAATTAGTAGTTTTTGATCATTTGTGCAAAGAAAGTGATGATGATTTAATAATTCAGTCAGAGCATACACGATATACAAGCTTAGGGCTCAGTTTGGCAACTGCTTTATGTAAAAATTAAACTAATTACCATTCAAACAAATAGCTCTTTAAATGAATATACCTACCTAACTAAAATTCCGCAAGCTATTTATTACCTACGCCATGTATGAAAGTAAAGGCTCAACACCGATATAAGTGTATTTGAACAAACATGCAGACTTTCTTTAAATATTATTTCCTAGTAGTAAAAGGTTGAACAAAGGCAAAGGTCGCAAGATAAAGCTTAAGTATGTTTGATTTCATTATTGTTGGTGACGACTTGACAGACTGACGGTAATGCGTCCCAGCACGAACGTTCACAATGCGTCCACTAATATGCGAATTACTACGTTCACCATTTGATTTGGTCTCATTACTCCTGCGCAAGATTCGGCCATTTGTCATCCGTACGAATATTAACGTCACACTTTCTCCCAATTTGCTGGTGGTTTTGTAACTCGACGTTTTGATTGCCCTGTCGCTGAAATTACTGTAATTCTTTTATTTACAATTATTAATATTGTTGTCGTAATGACAGAAAATTCACTATTAAATGTAATTTGATTACGACAGGCACACGGTTAATGTATGAAAAATGTTGTTTTGTTATTATATGCGATGTGAGCAGCTGGGTTTCCGTAATCTTGACACGTTGACTCTCTAACCCTTATTTGTATATAATAAACGTAATAGGTATCTGCAGAAGGTTTTAAACAATAAATATCTAATGATTACCATACACCTTTCATTCACCTACAACATAAACCTACCTCTGCATTTTGCTTTGCACGCTGTACACCTTTTACTGCTACAATTTCAAAGTTAGCGAGCGCGATTGCAAAGGTGAAATTATTGTTTAAATTTGATCAGAGCCAAACGTTGTACTTAGTGAAGTAGTAAATTGATAAAAGAGAGAAAAACTGTCTAGATTTAACATAATTCACACTTGTTATCTGGTCCCGGGCTGAGTGCACAAGGCGGTCGGGCTCGGCGCTCCGATACCACGCTATAGGCATGTACTCGCTGTACGTATAGGTAGTCCGGTACGAGCACACTCGAGGGTAGATTGTGTTCTGCGGTAAAGCGATAATTCAGCTCAATCTATGTCGTGAGCGCTCGCGCTTTGTTTTATCCGCTAGCTTCTGTGCGCCTTTATTTAGAAAATTGATGAGAAATGGTTTCCATTACGATCTACCGCCTTATAAAAGATATTGCTACGCCGGATTCGCTGTACGTTTGTTCCGAGGGAAAGGAAATGAACGCAAATTTGTTTTCGTGATTGCTAGCTTTGGAACGAATATCGAATTGATATCGATATCATTTTCTTGCGCAATCGTATTTCTCATTAGATATTTATGTGTGACCCCGTGAGAGCCCTTCTCTTCCTTCACGATCGCCTTCGGTTATACAATAATGGATACAGTAATGTGCATATTGTACGTATCGATGGTAGAATGTAGAGGAAATGCTTTGCACGTTAAGAATTTAAAAGAAGCTCTGAAACGTGGAATTTGTGCATCTCAGAATAAAGTATGCCTTTGTATTTTTGTCAAATTTTACAAATACTTAGGTATCTCTCGATCGAAATCATGTGTGAAGTCATTTAGGCCATACATAAACATAACTAAATAATAGTAACATTCCGCGGTAACTGGCCGGCACTAACTATGATGTGAGCTCTAAACAGCTCCGTTTGAACGTGCAGCCGCTTCCAATTTGCGTGTGTTCGCATCTCACCACGGACAATCGCTCGCAAATTGCCCGGCCACTGATTGCCCGTCGACGTTTATCAATATTGCAGCTACCATTTCCACCGCGCCGCCCCGCGTCCCCGCTATCATGTCATAGATTGAGTAATTGTATGGGAAACACGCGACAGATGAAAAATTAGACGCACGTAACAGTTCTCTTGTCGCTTTTGTTATTGATAATTAAACTAATCATAACTACAAAGAACTGCCTATCATTAATTAAGTCGGTCTGTTTTACAAACGCTACTCACCAATAACCGTGACCTGCTATAATCAATAATTACAATATAACATAATGTAGACGCGGAACTAATGATGCTGTTCCTATTTTCATGTGACGATGTGCTCAGCGGGCCGCCACACCACCGCACCAGCGCGGCAGCAGCACAATGCCGGGGTCATCTCACACAATAGCGTTACGTTTATCGACGTGTCGAAATCAAGCATTCAAAGTCGATACCGAAAAAAATATCGATTTCCGTAAATAAGCGAGTGTGGCACATTTATAATAATGATGAATGGAAGCATCGGTTGTTGTTCGCGTCGATATTGCGTATCGAATCGTGCAACCGCTCCAACGCCACTCGGCTACTACATTCATTGAGTGCTAATTGAAAAGGAATATCATCACACCACATCCTGCTATAAATCTAATATAAATTGGGGCGTACTTGAGTTTCTATAAACTTATTCCACATTTACAGTTATAAATCAATGTTCTATTCTTGTGTAGTCTACTAAATCTTTTGCAGTTTTGGAAGATTTATCTGAAATCTTGAATGGGTAAACCTAAATTCCGTTCAGTGTATTTATGGATGCTTTTATATTGCTTTGAGCTAATGTTTCTGGCATTCGATGTTCGATGTAGTATTTCGCAATTGGATATTATTATCATAAACAAAGGTTGGTATCTGAGTAATCGATTAGCGATCGATTGCGTGGCGTGGCGTGCAGCGCCGCACGACGACGCCCGCGCGCCAAATGTCGCGGCAAGTCGGCTACCCTCCGCGACCGTGTCCAATTGACTTGTGAACACTGTACTCATGTTTTGGTAATACATTGTGTGATGATAGGTCATTAATGGGTCTACATTTGTAATGGATACCCATACTTTAATATTGAATGAAAACGAACATACTCTACATTCATCTCCTTCTTCGCGTTATCCGTTCTGGAGCGTTATTTTACCTGAAGGATGGAGGACCTACATAAGTTCACTATTTTTTTTTGGGGTCTGTCAGTTCTACCTAGAAGGCGGTCAGCTGCTAAATCGGGCTATCCGTGTTGCCTTAATAAATTAAGGCTTGTAGCCAGGGCTACTAAAAAAGAACATTTTTATTGAAGTTAGAAAACCATATACTTAAGTAAGTTGATAGGCAGTAGTGGGTTGTTCTACAGCTGAAAGTAAACTTAAGTTATGAATAAAAAGTATGCTTGTTTCAGAGTACTTACGATCGAATATTAACTTTAGGACACATCATCGTTCCTTAACCATTAAAAAAATAAACAGACATGCTTCGTTAAAGGTATTTAAAATACAACAGAACTCATTCTATTCCTACGTATCAATTATAAAAAGCTCGTAATTGTCAAACGAGAAAGTCGCAGCTCAACGGGCCGTGGAACAGCTGTTCCGTTCGGTGCAGGCGCAGGCGCACCGATCGCTGACAAAAGGACCCACAACAAATGCACTTCCAATTCGCATCGCCACTAATTACGTAATTATGGGGGAGGAGAGAAAAAAAACAGAATGGCGAGCATTCCCTGCGCCCGCGCTCGACACATTAGCTCACGACATTTCTTCACCGTAATATTTTTTTTCCGCAAATTGAAAGTCATGCATGAGTGTTTAAAATATGAGTTTGATGACTAAAATGCTTAATTACGTGAATGTAATAATTGGTTCTCTTGTTGGATTGATGTTAGCGGCGAGTTCATTAGCTAGCTGTTTGTTAGATCGGACGTTTCTGTAGATTACGGAGCGGTTTGTTTAAATACTGAGTGATTATTGAATGTGATTTTTGCTGTAGATGCATTGTTTTTCCTGTTTTGGTTAGTTTTAGCATAAGTAACAATATTGTTTTTGGAAGTACCACATAAATTCAATATCTGTACAGAGACACTCCAAGAAAACCTACTTATTTTTTAACTCAATTTGAGGTTCCCACAAAAGTAAAGATAAAAAGTCATTTATAATTTTAGCTTCACAATTGACAGACTGTTCCACAAAAGAAACAAACCCAAAAACCATTCTAGAACATTTTTGAATTTTATCATAAACGTTATTACTTACTTTTTACATTATTATGTTAGCAACAAAAGTTAATTGTTGTCGTTATCGTTCGATCGACGAATAGCTAATTAGTCACACACAGACAGACACGCAGTTACCATGTTTACAGCACACATGTGCAATTTCAATGGTCACTGGACACAAATGCACTGTTGTGTCGTAATATTATGCTTGTCCGTAATTTATTATATCATCTATCAGAATAAATTAAGTTTCGCGTTTTGTCATGTGTGGGAAGGTGTTCTATTTTATGAGTTTTTTTTATTACGGTAGGTAATCCAGCTAGATTTTTAATTTAACGTTTGCATAATGGTTTATGTTAACTACGGTTTGTATTAATTAAATCCTCATTCTAACTGAAACGGAAGGACCAAATCTTGGGGTTACTGGTTGACTTGTACACATGTGATCAGTTGACACGTGTGATTGAAGTGTTCATGTAAACGAGATACCTTATAAAATTTGAAAGTTCCCAAACCTTGTTGTTCCCTTTGTGCACTTGGTGGCGTGTGCGCACATCTACGTAAGGACCAAATAAACCTCTTCGTAAGCAAAGACATTTCAGAATCTCCAAAGAACAATCAAAATTACCCCAAACACGGTGTCTATGATCGAGCTGGAAAACACTACGTCATTCTCCCTAGCACTGTGTTGGTGTGTGTATGTTTGACACACACAGGTGCGACCGTCACCTGACTCCGTCGGAACCGGCCACTTCCGCCGGACGCGGCAATTACCGACACACACCACACATACACGCACCCGATATGCCCACTTACACGTGTGTTAAGAAGCTGGCCAGCTAATTGTTTAGCGACTAATGCTATATGTACAGGCTACGACACGTCTATGGTAACAATTAGACTTCAACAGAGCCTTTAATTCTTAGCAGTAAGCAAGTTTTCGTAGTTCAAGTGTTACCAACGACGTGCGGTTGATCGTACTCAGTAGTGTTTTGTTTGTTTGCCTTTAGTAAGGAAAATTAATTAATTACGCTGACCTTATTGATGATGTCCTCCAAAAAGGTCAGGTGTGTGACGACGTGTTGAAGCAAATTGAGTATGTAAAGATCACGTGCTGAAAGAGCTTTATTGACTTGGTAAATAAATAAAATTAGAGTGCCCTGTGGCACAGCTACGAAATACAGCTCAATTTTGGTAGTCCTTCTAGTAGTATTTCGTAGCGAGCAACTATTTTCCTGACTACATTGTAGTTACTATGAGACTTCCTTACAATTCAAAAATATATGTCGAATAAAATGTCCTCATTCAAACAAATGCTGTGTTGCGTTATTAATCTATCAATCAAAAGATAAAACACCATACAGGTTACATACCTAATCGTGTTATATAAAAACAAAATGTAACAAATTGTATCTATAAGTTATATTAGTGTTGGTAGTACCTATACCTAACCGATATGGCTGTCCTTATCCACTGGTTTAGGAAAGGACAGTTAAAACGGGCAGCAATAGCATTTAGGATGGTTCGTAGACGGTGCAGCAAGGAGTTTGCTTTTTTGCGCATGATGGCTTGAAAGCCATCCTAACGCACTTCAGCAAACATATCTACCAGACGCGCTGCAGCGCCACGAAATTGTTATGAAATGGATTAGAAGTTTTGTCATTGATACAATAAAATTCATTGAGTTACCTATGAATAATATTAGCCCAAAAAAATTTCTACTAAAGTCCTAATTACATTGAAATGCAACAACGTAATTAAAGCGTTATGGTTATTCCAATCTCGATCTAATCGATTGTTTTAATTCCTCATTAATGCCAATGAATAAACAGCAACGGTAAAAACGGTAGCATGAATAATAAACTGCATTTCATAGTACACAAAAGTAATTTGATTCGAATTAAAACCGTTTTGTAACAGGATAATTTCGCAGTACTATTACCGTAAGCTATTACTTACAGTACAGTAAGTCGATTGAACCGTTAGGGTGGATTGTAATTAGGATTTTCCATAGGAATAATTTCTTAATTAAGTTACCTTCCAATATTTTTTTTTAGTTAATAATTTTGATTGCGTTTAGTGTCTACTAAAATAGCTTTGATTGACTACACTTTATGAAGTTTCAACTAAAAGTAGGTATAACTCTTATCCTAAAAATACTGACATAATAACAATACTGAACAATACAATGTTTTTTTTTAATGATTTTATAAAAATATTTAAAAATGTAAATGTATAAGAAAGAAAATAAATAAACGGAACAATACTGAAAATTGCAGATTCTGTAAATTTTTTAGAAAATTGTTACAAAAATATACCTACTTCTCTCTTTAACTATTCCTTGGCCTTAAACCCTTGTTATAAATGTAGTAGGTACCTAATTACATATTTATTCTTAAGGTAGAATCACATTTCATAAACCAAATACGTTGGAAAATTATGTACAAAACGAATTAAATTATAAATATCATTAAGCTATCATAAAATACAACATTTTCTATAAAATCATTCGGACAAGAAGTAACGAAGCTTAAAATCAAAATTCATTATTCATAATTTCGTTGCGTTAAAGTGAAGTTAAAACTAAACCTGTTTGTATGATAATTAAACCTCCTTTTATGGGAGAGTCATTGTTCTTGTTAATTTTTTTAATCGATTCTTAACGTAACAATGACTTCTTTAAAGGTGACTATACACTAGACCATTTCCATACTGTAACGTAATGTAACGTTTTTACGAATAGTACAATACAAGCTGTACAGTGTAAGCACGTACTAATTTGTCATTATTGTGTCAGCACTTTACTTGCTGCGCGTGGTCTATATTTCAGTACACAAGTAGCATTCAAATCGCGTGCACTCATTATCATTCAATTAATTTTATTATCAATCAATAAATAGCATTATTACGTATTCTTGCGTATCACTCAAACCTATCATCATCAACAGGTGTAGAGATCCTACACAAGCAAAACCTCAATTTTTTTTTAAAGGATTTCCATGTTATATTACGTTCCTGCGAATGCTCGACGCTGCGTTCGACGTAATACTCACAGCGAGTGAGCATCAAATCATCATCATCTCCCACAGTGCTGTTAAAAATGTTTACAGACATTTTCTAACACTAATACTTACAACAAATCAAGTCAAGTGATCAAAATAAATGTTTGCTTCGAAAATGATTAAGTACTAATGTTTGGAACATTTTTAACAGTACCATAACATTTCTTTCTACCTTGCGTTCATTGTAACAACCTCCGGGGCGAGCACGGCCGTGTGACATAGCTCGAGTCACACATTTTATCACAGTTTACTCATATAAAATGTGTGACTCGAGCTATGTCACAGTAGGCCGTGCTCGCCCCCCTGCACTTGGCCCGCGCACGTCACTCCACGTCGCCCGCGCTCGTGCCTTTGCTCGATAAAATGTTACACCAATACGCTCGCTGGTTTTTAAAATCAGGTTGTAACAAAACATCAAGAATCGTGAACGAAGTGCGGTTCGATAAAATTTAAAAACGGTGAATGCTCGATGTTCTGTTACAAGTAAAAATGGTCTAGTCTATACTCACCTTAATGTGAACTTTCATTAATTTGACAGGTTACCTATGTTAATTTACATGAGTACTTTAAAAATCTACCTTTTAGGCTGCATACATTTTTGGATTGAACATGAATGAATGTGACGGATAAAAAAATGATCAGTGGATAGAGGCGACATGTTTGCTAAGTTCGTATTTAATTCGTAGCTGCGAAGCAATTAATTAATCGACTCTATGGACATTATGTTTTTACCTATTCCATGTTGAAAGACGATCTTAAACTTACAATGTTAGATTAAATAAAATAAAAAACAATTTTAATAATAACTAAGATAAACAATAATTACTATTTTTAATTAAAACAACAAAAAAGTTAAAAAAACAAAACATATTCTTGTATTCCACATTTAACAGACGTGAGTGGCAAATGAGCAGTTTAAAAACGGTGATAAAATCCGCAGGGGGCTACGGTCCGGCGAGGGAGGGGGTGGGTGGCCGAAGGGGGAAAAGGGGGCCGCGATAACATCGCGATTACGCGCTACAAAACGGACGATATCGCGCGCTCATTACCAACACAGGTTACCCGCATAATGGATATTTACAGACCATCTCACTTTTATATAGCCGATATCGTAATACGCGCAATGATTACAACTTTTGGAATCTCTTTGAGTGAGCTTGAGCTGAATGAGTTTGTACTTTTAAAGATAAATCTTTCTTAATTATGTATGATTCCAGAACAATTATTTGAAACAATTTTTTATGACGGCGTATGTGATAAAACGTTTTTTGGTCTATTTAGCTCAAAAAACGTTTTAGTACCGCCGTCACAAAAAATCGATTACCGTACTTATGTATACGAATTTAGCTTAGTATGAAGAGTAGCTGCTTATAAATTCCGACTACCTACGTACACCCAATGTTTAAGTACCGAATCAATTACAATCTTTATTAAAAACAATTTAATATTGTAACAATAAAATGACACGCGATCGCCGCACAGCGGCCTGGTTCGGACGCAACTAACCGCAAAACGTCCATTTCATTTCCATAATTTCACAAAATGGCAGATTAAAATTCGAAAACAGCGCTGACAATCGCGACGCCCCGACAGAACAATGCGCCACGCCGTGTTTCCCGCGTATTATCCAATTTGCTTGTCAAAAACGTTGCGCGAGCGCATGACGTGACGCGATACCTAGCCAATCACAATAATAAAAGGCCATAAATGGTACGCATTCTGTATATAAATGTAACGAAACTAATTGGTCTTGTAATAACATGACTGCTGATTAACTGAATTAATACTGACTTTCTGGTTGCATAAGGCTGCATAAATAGTTATATCTCAATCAAAACGTGCGTGGCACAAATAATACGCGGCGAATCAATCGATATAAAGAAATTAATTACAAAAAAGTGTGCATACAAAGCGTGCAGCGAGTTATCGCGACAGAACGCGACGCGACTAAAATGAAACGACTAATTACCCAGTGGTCGCGCGATAGCATCTCGTATCGCGCACCGCCGCACCGCGCCGCCCTCCGCCCGCGACCTCACTGGCCACACGGCGGTTTTAAACACAACACTTTGTTAATCATTTTGATTGAAATGAAAGGAAACACAGACTGACAATTAAAAAAAACAATGTAAGCCCATAAAGGTAGATATGAACTTTAAATGGAAAACTATGCAGTACTATGCATGCATCCTGTGAATCAAACTTAGAACAGATACTTAGGTATTAGTAATTTTATTGAAAGAATAAAGAAAGAAATTGTATTTCAATACCTATCTACAAATTAAATGAACTAGGTACTTACACAAAACACAACAAATTAAATGTAAGATTTCATTCAAATTCCTGAACGGTGTCGTAAAGAAAACATACCTATACCCTTGGCAGGTAATGAAAAGAAAAAATTCTTACGTCCTTACTTACTACTGTTATTATAAACGGTATAAGTATAACGCGATTCACACAATTGTAATGATGATTAATAATGAATTAGTATGGCAGTACTTGGTACCTAATGCCTAATATTGTATTATTCATAGTGATTTTATTAGTGTTACAAACGCGCGGCCATATCGTTTACGGCGCGACTAAATGCTACGGCTAATTATGGCGTGATAGAATCACCGGGTGTAAAATAAAAATCGCACCGCTTTGCTATTCAAATCGCAGTGTCTGTGCAATTACGTATCTTAATGGCAAGATATCATTAACTGGAGCGCTCGTGTACCACTTACTACCACTATTGCGTGCAAATAAAATGTCTTTATAATCAATTAATGCTATATAATAGCGTTTATGCAGCACTTACCCGCTACGGTGCGTAGGGCTGCACCGAATTGCCGAAATTCCGAAGAATGGATATTATTCTTGTTGAGTTTTCACGGCTGCTGAAAGGTCATCACTGCAATTTGGTGGAGGCAGCCGTTATGTTGTAGTTTTTTATTGAAATATTGGAAAGATAAGAAAGAAAAAAAATATTTTATTTGCTATACGCACAGGAAATACCTACAAGCAGGGTTGCGACCTTTTATCTACATTAATATTATAAAAGGAAAGATTTGTATTTTTGTGTGTATGTTTGTAATGAATAAACTCAAAAACTACTGCGCCGATTTCAAAAATTCTTTCACCATTAGAAAGTTACATTCAGGCTGAGTTTTTTTATTTTTATTTTTGTTTATATATATATTAATAGTACCGTCGTATAGTTAATAGTATAGTAGAGTAACATAGGCTATAATTTATAAAGATTACACGCGGGCGAAGCCGCTGGCGGCAGCTAGTATGAAATAATTGGCAAACTGGGTGTTCTTTTTCTGAGAATATAGGCTTCATTACCTATTCTTTATATCTTGATAATAATGAGGAACTCGTGACTAAGTAGTAATCGGGTCGCAAATCGCACGGGTCCATCCATCAGGTTAAGTTATGCTTGCTGGGGTTGTTCCGTGGATGGGTGACCATCTATACATACCGAGACTCCTCCGTGCCTCGGAAAGCACGTTATGCCGTTGGTCCCGGCTGTCAAACGTGGATCTTTGACAGTCGTTACGGGTCGTCAGAAGCCCTAAAGTCTGACAACCAGTCTTATCAAGTGTTATCGTATTACCCAGTTACTGGGTTGTGGAGGTCAGATAGGCAGTCGCTCCATGTAAAATACTAGTATTCAGTTGCATCTGGTTAGACTGGAAGCCGACCCCAACATAGTTGGGAAAAGGCTAAGCAGATTGATGAATTAAGTCTTTCGCTGTTATATATTCAGTTCCACTTGGAAGTAGTTATTATTTATTCGGGTAACTACTTTTAAAACATAACACTTCGTGCGTCCACGCATTTTTTTCTGTTCGATAGAGACAGGTGTTGCATTCGATTCCATTAATTCCAATGATTATTGTAGAGTGCTTGTAATTACAACTAGAACGAAGTGTGTTTGATGAAAAAACCAATCTAAAATAGTACCTACTTATGCCTGTTACGATCTTTTTGCGGAGTTATTTATCGAAGTTAGACGTTTTGAATTATGGATGAGCTTAAGGTGTGAATGTGTTAAGAAAAAATATTTTAAGCCTAAGTTGATTGCAAAACGGTCGCGCATTCTGGTTTCAGTCCATATGTAACGCAACTAAGATTTTGCTATAATGCCTTTTAGAAGAAAGAATAAGTAGGATATCAAGATGACCGAAAGAACGTAAAATCAGTGTTGAAAAAATTTCAGTATAAGAAAAAAATTCAGTTCTACGTGTGTATTGTAAGTCAATTTTTGGAGATTTGCACCGAAGTTGGTTTTGAAATATCTGCCATGTAACAGCATCCACCACCAGTCATAATTGCACACTGCATGCATGCAGGACATACTTAGATACCTATAGTTTTCGTTTAGTGTTGTCCTGTTACTAAACTTTAGCTAACAAAGGATATTTAACTACACATTTAGCTACATCCCTGTTATGCAGATCCTGTGTTAATTCACACACTGCTTTGTAACAATGCATTAAGTGCATACAATATGAACCGCTCCACTGTTTTAATGGCGCCCATTAACTGCGTTTACGTTACCGGCCTGATTAATATGCTAATGTATATACATTAATATTTTAATATTCCTATGCGGTGCCTGAAATGTGGTGGTGCCACTTTCACATATCGTTACTCTTTATATCACACCTTAGTTTTTAAAATGTGCGTAAAAGTACGGTTAGACTTTATGGTTTTGGCGGTAATTAGGCATGGTTATAATGAGTAGAAGGGTAGATGTAAAGATTTAGTTGCCGAGTATAGTTCTTAGGATTGCCAAAACAAAATTCATTAAAGTCAAGAGTTCTAGAAGATATAAGAAGAAAACGTTTTGACCTAATCCTGATTTTGAGTGAAAACTCATGGAAAATGCTAAGCAATGCATACTAAATTGAATTACAAGTTTATTTAAATATATTCCGATGTCTTCAAGCAGTATATCCAATTAGATACCCAATCTAAACGCTGATTGCAACAAATAACTTGTCCATCAAGTAAAAACAAAAAGTCAGACAACAAGACAACTGCAGTTCTTCAGGCTCTATTAAATAGACATGATAACATAAGTGTTGCTTCGTAAAAACATCCGCATTCCGCAGGAAGTTTATAAAGAATATATTTTCCCACTGTCAATAAACGAGTGCTCATCTAGATATAACTTAAGCGGCGCTTACAAGAGCAATTGTTTCAGCAAGTTGCTAGCAACCATTGCCAGGACCCACTGGAGCAATCTAGCATATCGTTCGCGTTGGTGAGGAGTGGCGTTATCTCTAGCAACTTGCTACGTGGTGCCATCATAGCTTGGTATTGTTGTGATGATATACAGCGTGTTTCAGAAATGTGTGGTCAAACATAAGGGTGTGGAACTGATCAGCTTTCTCCATGAAATTGGTCATTTCTGACAAATATTGGTCAGAAATTACCAATTTAGTTGCCCATGTGAGTGCACCCTTGTTTTCCATAAAAACTGTTGATGTAGAACACTTCACTGCTCAAACATAACTTGTGTATGTTCACTCTATCGCTTTCCTGTCCCAATAAAAACGTTGCAGCCCTTTATCCTACTTCGATCATAAATACAGTTACACCGAACTAATGCTGGCATTAGTACACAGTAATCGTTGTCTGTTTGACTTTACCATGTACCGATAAGAGCTTGACATGACATTTTTAAACACCATAGAGAGACATTTGAAAACATTTGGATTCATAGAAATGTAATTTTACTGGCATTAGCAATGTTTACACAAGTGTTGTTAAAAGCGCTTTATTTTGAAGTCTATTTGAAGAAAGCCTGGGTTTTCCGTACAGGCTGGTCGACATAATAAAGTGTTTTTTTTGCCTACAAATGACAGTTGACAAAGGCCCTTGACTCAACAAAGCAGTCTATAATCGACCACTTGCAGCCCTAAAGTGACAATGTTAAAGTATTTTTTTATTAAAAAATATGAACAAATGAGTCATATGGTATTTTAATGCCTGTGTGTAGTGGGCTCGCTGGACAAAAAGCCTAAAATCGCTTGTAATCAGTAATTACGAGTGGTGGCAGCGACGGAAGCAGATAGAGATCTACAACGTAACGGCGCTGGCGCCGCCCCGGCTCGCTAGTTGCCCATTGATTTAGTGCTAAACACTCGTTAAATGTTTTAATACCTATACGTAGGCATATGGAACAGTGTTTGCTAAAATGCTTTTAGTTTTTTGATTGAACCGACATGACATGTAACAGCCGTAGATTAAATAGTTTTAGGCTGCATAAATGCCGTTTCAGTTTGGTTTACACAATTTTGCAGAAGTTTATCATTAAAAAAATCTGTACAGTTATGAAATAAGGTAGATACATGCAATTGTTGCAGAATAAATGTGGCATAGTTAGCAGTTCCTCAAACCCCACAAGATAACTTCATACATTCATTAACACATGTAATACTTAGTGGTTACCGAAGATTACCCAAAATTGGCACTTTACAGACCCATTCCGATGTATCCGGGCCAATACAGCCATTTAGAGAATTAATCTACAAATATAGCTCACAGAATGAGAAGTACTCGTTCATTATCGCGCATTATAGTTAACGATCGCAATGCATCTTAAGTGAAACGTATTTTGCTTTGTTAAAACGGGTACTTACCGAAAGCGCAGGAAACATTAGTTGGTGAACAGCAATAAAATGTTAAATATTACGCGAATTGAGGAAGCATCAGCTATAACTCACTCAATTAAACAATCTTTTAACGGCAACAATGCAACGCAAGGAAGTCGTTTAAGTAAACTGACCATAGCGTCTCGTTTTTTTTTCCTACTCATAACAGATTCGTATAGGTCTGTATACCTACCTACTATAGATACAGACAATAGATAAAGGGATAAGTTAAATGCCAATTAAATTATATGTTTTATTACAAGACATTCTGGTGCGGTCAATGTTTTCTAATTAAATTATGTGGCAATAAACATTTATCTCTGTAATTATTTTTGTATTCTTGGGGGCTGTTGTTATCTGCTTATTGCATTCACACAATATTTGAATTGTTATTGAATGTTTCATTGCAGTCAGTCTCAGCACCTAGTTACTTTACCATATTATGCTTGAGTTATGTACGCTACTTATCGAAAAACACAAATACAAAAAAGGTCTCATTAAAGTGTCATCTCTAGTTTTAGGTTGAACTACACTGATCAGTGGTCATCAATTTTACACTGTGACTTCGTGTGTTTTGTAAGGTATGGATTTCAATCAGAAAATATTCATTTCACTATAACTGACAGCAAAAACTCTTCGTGTCTGTTGTGATTAAGCATCGTTTAAACAACATAAATATTAATACGGCACGAGTGGGTATTGGCGTGGCGTGGCGTTATACCAGCAAAGTTTTTATGTAACGCGTTGTTCCTACGTAAATATGTGTAATAAATATACTTTGCATTTATACCCTGTTTTTATATCAGCTCCAACTTTTTTGCTGTAAACGATTATGTAAAAAAAGGTTTGAGTAAACAGTTGAACTTAGAAATTATAATTTTATGAGCGCCTTATATTGATGAAATGGTAAAGATTGTTAAAAGCAGTCGACTTAAGTAAAAATAAAGCTGATATGTTGCACAAGCGATGTGAATAGTTAATTGGATATTTCTTTACTGCCCTCACAATACAGGTGGCTACGATCCTATCGTTCCCAATAAGTTATGATGACCATCACGGCATCAAGTAAAATATGTTTGTATTTTCAAAGTTACATGGTTGTTGATCGTGGTCACTGCGTTACCCCAACGCGCTGAAGCACGCAATGCTTTGTAGAGGCGATTCTAGAAAACGGTCGTTTTGCGATTAGATCTGTGCAGGAGGAAACACTGGGGGTGCAGTGGTGGGGGGGAGGGGTGCTGTTAATTGCTCCGTTTTGTGAACACGGTCGGTGGCGTGCCCCGTGGGCAATCAGCGGCCTCTGACTGATTGCTTTTTAAATAGGTTTTATGCCCGCTAAAAATGTTTCGAAGGAAATCAAAGAGAAGTTTTCGTGAGGGCCGATTGTGTAAACGCGACCGAGGACAAGTTGTTTTATAAAACGCGAATTTGGCGTGACGGCCGTGACGTGCCCATGACGTGTCACGTACCTACTCTACGACTTTATAATTGTTTCAATTCCTGACGAGTCCGTCATGTTAAATGTCAAATTATTTAAAAACAAAGTACTGTTGAAGAATGAAGTGGAACAACAAAAGAAGTGTACTATAATAAGGATGTCCAAAGTCGGTGAAAAGTTGGCATTAGCCGCAAAAAACTTAACAGCACGCTAATAAATTGGCGTACACATAAACACTTTTATTCGCAGACATAAAGTTACATAGCGTGCAATCAGGACGTTGCACATAGCTCGGCTCGTATATAGGCTCATATTCGTAACAGCCCTAATGGAGCAGTTGCAAATGGAGATAGCACACACAATTTAACACGGGCCTATTAACCGAGTCTGAGCCGATGGCGTGACAAAGCGGAGTTAGCTCCACGCCGCGTGGCTGCCCGCTAGGTGTTCGTTACAACTGGTAAAGTGCCACGGGGAATGTATTAAATTTGCTTTTATATAGTACTTCTAATTAATCTTTGCTTTAACCCCGTTTGCCTCTGTTTGCTTGACCAATACATTTGCATGTAATAGGTCGATTGGCAACTAAATTTTTTATGCTGTTAAACTTGTCACTTGAAATATGTATTCATATACCTAACTGTTGATGTCGATGTAGAATTATGTAAAAGCGTCAAAGTTGTTAATTACAGAATGTCGACTTCTTGATATACATATTGAAACCCATTAATAGCTTGCATTTTTCTTGAATTAATTTCGTAAATAAAATTATTATCTGTCAAATGTAAACGTCATCATAATACAAAATCGTAAGCGAACATCTAGATAAAAGGTGTGAAAACAGAAAAACAATTGCTATTTTTAATTGACAACATTTTAATTACAAAACACCACAAAATCTATGGGACATAAAATGCCACATCTCGGATTGCTTAAGTACATCGCTGTGTTATTACTATTATAGCATTAGGTACTTTATTACATACATTTAATACTTTAAGTTGTGTATTTAATACTAACAATATACATACATCGTATATGAATAGTTATATATTTATATTATAATATACAGTATGTTTGCACAATATCGTCGGCTGGTGTTCCGATTCACGAAATACTGTACAGTGCACTTCAGTGCTACACCATAATACACTCGTCATTATTTCACTCATTATGAGATTCATTTGTTTGTGTAATTTGATGATTGCCAATTTTGCTTTAGTTTGTTACATGTTCACATCAAGGAAAATGGCATCGTACTCTTAACACTGTTGCTTGAAGAAATAATGGAGTCACTAGCGTAGCTAATCGAATCTGCAGATGAACTATGAAAACGCAGGTCATGTTTGTCGGAAAACGGATGACTATAAATAGAAGCAGATGAATCCTTGAGTTGAGATCGCGAATTGGCAATCGTAGATCACAATCAATCACTGATATTATTTATAAATCAATGGATAATATTTCTTTATCACGAAGATGCAACACCGAAGCAAACCTTGTGGAACATTTCTTAAATATAAATTAATCGATAACGGAATGTTTGAATTCCAGCCTATTTATTCTCTATTGTAACTTACAAAGCTTTGTCTAATCACTAGTTTATCAATAAGTAGTTAACACGACATCAATTATATTTTACACGTTCTTAATATCAAATCTGGGCTTATAATATCACATATCTCGGACAGGCAATGTCCGTCTCAAGGAGAGAATATTCGAAATGTAATATTCGAACAAGAAACTCTCGTGCAAAACAACAGTGCAGCGGACGACAACCGAGACAAGAGAAAATGGCTTCTTTCCTAATATCCAAAGCACTCGTCTTAATAGAGTTTATCACTTTGTTTTAAATTTCACTTTTTGTTTTTGTAATTTTAAAATCACTTTGGATGGAATTTTTCACTTGTCATGTGTAGGTAAGGGTTTGTTCACATTATACGTGTATGGGCTCATCGTCGTCCTCGTCATCAGAGCGCCTGTCTGCAGGAGTGTGGGGGGGTGAGCGGTGCGGGGGCGCAGGGCTGCCAGGGTCGAGGTCAGGCGAGGGTGTTCGTCGCGCATGTGCGTAGTAGCCCAAAGCACCGAGCGCCGGCGCACCTAGCGAGCCCAGGTGTGCCGACGGCCCTGGCAGGCCCAGTCCTAGAGGTGGGACGCCTCCTAGCGGCGCACCGGGGTATAACCTGGTGACAAAGAACAACATATTTGTAGGACTAATCACATAAGTAGCAGAAGTGCTATAGGCGATGCAATGTTTGAATTTAATGAGAGCTTAAATCTTACAATACTATTGCTACCAAAATCTGTGAATATTGGAGAAAAAATCGTAAAGGAAGAGATCGTAATCAATTCCTACTCAAATGCTTTTAGTGCGAAGGCTGATAAACTATTTCTAAACATGTAAAACTCACCGATAAGGCAAAGGCTTTTGCAGCGTATTTGCGCTGGCTGACGCAGCTGCTGCAGCGGTGGCAGCTGCTTGTCGATAGTACAAGTCTGCCGCCGCGGGCGCAGGCTGCGCAGGGTACGCTGGCACCCCCGGCCAGTAGCCTCCGTACAGCCGCTGGAACGCAGCATAGTTGCCTGCCTCAGCAAGCAGTTCTAGTCCTACCGCCGTTTGTCGCTTCCATTTTGTCCTGGTGAGAGAAAAGACATGGTGAATAAGGGTGGTGCTTCAACGAAGGGACAGGAACAGATACGAGGGCATTTTCGAAGAGAGCTAGATCCCAGCGGATTAAAGGTTTTTTCAGCAATTTGTAATCACCTGGGCTTTCAACGATAGAGACGACAAAAATCAATCCAAGGATTAATTATTGCCAACCTTCACCCAAAAATCGATTGAAAAATCTAAGATATCAAAAATTGGAACAGTATTCATTCGATTCGTTCCGAGTGTAAGTTGCCAAATAATCAGTGTTGGTGTAATCATGTGTACAACATGCAATTCTTTCAGGAATAATTATGTAGATAGGTACCCTGTGGACGGACACTCGGGAACGAGTGTCATATTGCATCGTCGCCTGACTTATTTGATGTAAAACAGTCTCTACAAAATTTTCAGAGGACACATTTTTATTTCAAGTAACATTCCATATACAGCAGATTAAAAATAAAAATAAGTACCGAAACGAAATCTTAGAACATAATAACAACTATTAAGAACTCAAATAAAAAATGTAACTCAATAGCAAAAAGTACGATTGATAAAAGTTCACAGTTCATTTGAAATCGAAATAAATTGTTACGAGAATCCCACAAGTACAGAGAAACGATTCATGTCACATTACAAACTTAAATCGACTCTAAAATTCTGTGAACTGCCGTTTACGGACCCTACGGCGATAGATCACGCGCTGTGACCCCAATCGTCATCAAATTTGTCACAGTGCACTCGAGAGTACAATGGAGATACCACAGTGGTAAAACTAATAAAAAAAATGTAAATAAAATAATAAATTTGACAAAACGTCTTGGGCACTAGTGGAGTCGTCGGAGCGTGGTCGAGTACTTTAATTTGATTTATTTGATTCGGTTGGAAAAGGGTAAGCGCGTATAAATTACGCTACAGTACTCACGGTTATTACTTTAGTTTACAACTGCTCTGTCCCACAATGCTATTTAGCAAAAAGTTTAATGGTTGCATACTTGTAAAGAATGATCATGATCTAAATTCTATAGGAGTTTCAAAGAGAGAGTTTCTTTATGAACATCAATAACATTTTAATATGCGATTATTGCACCAAATTGGCTATGTGACTCACGAAAAGAAAAAACTTTCAGCAGTTTTCAGGGCTTTACGCTTCTTTTTTGTTTAGGAAAAATATTGTACGAAACTTTCTTCTAGGTATGTATTACTTTTTCAGTCCTTTGATTCAAATAATTATATTATAAGTCTCAATTACTTATTTACATCAAATAGCCCTTTACTAATTTGAGGAACGCAACTAAGCATTAAAAATAATAAAATAAAAATAGATCTGTATTTCTATTATTCGCATTTATTTTCCGCATGCATCAAACAAACAAACGCATCCCCATTTCAGAATTTAATATAATTTCGTTGTGGGTACTCGATTAGTTCCGAAGTGGTTGGTTATTGTCGTTGAGTGAGCTTTTTATTAATTCGTAGGGAGTCGCTCGTCGCATTATCATTGCTATTATTAGTCGCGTAGTGTGCGCCCATTGTTAGCCGCGTCCTCGCACAGCCAGACGCTTCACTGGCCACCTCGTTAATTAATTTATATAAATGGATCATTTAATTTTATTAAATGCAAATGAGGGGGAGTTCATGTTTTAATGCTCGTCATTCCTATAATAATTTAAATTTTTTGTAACCCCATTTATTATCATCTGTTTAGTTAATTTATAGCGTAATACATAAACTAGCCTCACAATAGAAGCCTTTAGCTTCAAATATAACGTTAACAGTTTAAGCCGTATTAAACTCGATCCTAATTTAAATACTACACTTTAATTATCAGTAGCTGACAAATGATCGATAGAAAGCTGTGCTCTCATTAATCATGATATTATGACGGCTCGCTCTTAGTGTACGTCACTCGAGAGCACTTATTTAATTGTCAAGTGCTGAATGAGGGGTAATCTGCTCAGTGACACTATTCTTTTTATTGCTGCCGCGGGATACGAACAAAAAGCTCTCGGAGCGCACTTAAATTTGGACTGCCATCTCAAGTCGAGACCTCTCTACAGACAATACGCTCCTCTCTGTCTAACTCGAGGGCGCGAGGCGTGAGCGCCTCTCCTCCGTCCCTGTTCCGCCGTCCCCCAGTGGAGTCTGAGTACGCCCCGCCCAGTGGTTTAGTGATTTGATGCTGCGTGAACTGATTCAATTGTTGTTCGAGGAGACCCGTCCAAAAACGGGCCTTAACAGCTCTCGTTAAAGACGAAAATTGTCCGGTAAAACGATCCCGCTTACGACCTCTCCGGGGGGGAGGTTGTTTATCTCAGTTTGCGTTTTTCGGCGACGTGATGCGAATTCGGCTTGTATATCCGGCAAACAAAGAGCACTTTCATCGATCGGAACGAGTCGCGGCGCGCCGCCCGCTTACGCTCTTAAGGCCCTAACACGTAGTCGGGCCCAATTTGAGTTTTATCGAACGTTATTTATACGCTGCTTAGAAAGTTTCAGAAACATGTTTGTGTGAGCGCTCTTATGGGAATTGTTTGAAGTTTAAGCACCTTTATTGTTGTGAACATGACACATGCCTATCTAAAACCATTTTTGAGCCTCCAGCTGTGCTGTGGCATTTAAGACGGTTTTGGTAGGGTTTAAGGAAAACTACTTCAATAATTTTTTTGGAGTAGTACCTTCCACTTTTGCCCACTTATTTTAAATATATGACTTTTTATTTAGGCTTGGATTCAGCTGAGGCCAGAGGAGGCACAGGCCATAAGTAATTAAATATTTAATTTTATTTAATTAGATATTTAATACAAAATATTAATGTAGTACCTACACATTAATATTTTGTATTAAATAAGTTGCTTAAAAATATGAAATAAGTAGGTAAAACCGATGGCTATTTGGGACTAAATTACATTTTAATTTGAAAATTAAAAAGCACTTTGGTATTTTTGTAACCATTATACCTAATTTATTTTTACTTGCATTCGTGTTTTTGCAGCTTCATAATATACCTACCTTGACTTTTTACATGTGATACTAATGATGTTAGGTATTTTAGAAATGAAACGAAGAATAAGTAAGTACATACCTTTTTTTTTTTTTTTTTTTTTTTTTTTTTGAGTTTGGGAAATCATCCAATGACTTCTCCCGCTCTGGGTGGAGTGGAAGGGCGTGTCAGACTTTTACTGACTAAAACCCACCCGTGTTCCTTCAGTTGCCTGTTGCCAAGGTCCCGGTATCCCTTTCGGACTAACCCGCAACCCTGGCAGGCATCGGTCCTAGTGGACCCCGCCAATTGTGCTGACATCTCTTTGAGGCGCGCGTGGAACACGACGCGCCATCGACCCGGGCCTGGTCCTGATCGGACGGCAAGCTACCCATTGCTCGCCGTCCGCAAGCCCGCGCCTATGGTGGCCGGGAATCCGCCTGGGATTCCCGACGCCCAGGGCGTCTCCAGCGGCGGCGGCGGTTAGGGGCGTGAGGGCGCAAATTTTGCCTCTCCCTCACGCGTTCCGCCTCCTCCTTCGCGAGCATTACTGCTTCGCAGAAGGAGGTGACTGCTTCCCATGCCCTCTCGCTCCGTACCATGGCCTGGACCAGAGCCGGACGCGAGAGGTCACCGCCGCCAATCGCCTCCAAGAGGACACGGCGGGGCTCCGCCCAAGCGGGGCAGACCTCCACCGTATGCTCCACCGTGTCCTCCGGGCGATCCACACAGTGGTGACACCCGGGCGTTTCCTCCCGCCTTATACGAAACAGGAACCTCCCGAAGCAACCGTGTCCGGTGAGGACCTGCGTCAGGCGGAAGGTGAGGACGCCGTGGCGCCTCTCTAGCCACTCCTCAAAGAGGGGACTTATCGCCGCAATTGTGGCGTGCCCAAAGTAAGTACATACCTGTACGATGAAAATAACGTTCATAATAAGACGTTTAGCTAATTGATTGAATGGCAGTAGGTCGAGTTTAAAATGTTTATATCTACTCATTCAAATACTTGTATGAGTAGGTAGGTGTGTGACACAACAAACACGACACGAAAAATCATAAAAAGTTTTTCGAACTTTAAACATAACAAGAGAGTTTCATTCTTCTCGCTCTTAAAATATAGATTTTCCCCAATCACATCTACATAGATCAACTCTATGCAAATCTTGGGGATTTCATACAAACAACCTACAAAAAGTTTCATCTCACAAATCAACAAGCTAACTTAGGTAACGTGTGAAACCTCTTTTCCATTACACTGCGTACTGCTGTTAGTCAATGGACTTTCCTTTTTTATCTCTACCCTCTTACTTCATGCTATTACAACCATCACGTGTGTTCTGTAAAGTCTAGATCGCGACATCTACACTATGAACTTTTTAGTTAACACAACAGAACACATGGCATAGTGTACCTGTGCATAATAATACGAGAATATTTGCGTATACATACTTATTCATTCGCTGGATTTATAGAATTATCACGACCGATATTAAATTATATTAATTCTACTCCCCCGCCCCTCGCTACGTCGCTACGTCGTTGCTACGTCGCTACGTCGCTACGTCGTCACTACGACGACGTTACGAACACCTATTTATTCAAATTAATCAAAATATGCGATGATGACGATAAGCTAGAAGACTAAAATACAATAGACGATGATATATTTAGTAACCTATTCCGCTTGACTATTCTTCAAGAGTCATAAAAACCCTGTAAGAAATCGACACGTGTTTCACCTCTCAACGAGGCATCTTCAGGATGACGATTGACCAATTGCAAACCAGAACGCGACGTGTTACCACACCGAGCGCTGGACGCAGAGAAACGGTTACAGTAGGAAAATGGTTAATGATTTGATACAAACGAAACGCCGTAACATAGTTCGTTCTCTTTTGTATCCACTGCCTCCAGAAAAACCACATCAATATATAGGTAGTTTGACGTACTTAGGGTCGATTAGTGATAGGGTTTCAAAAACTTTGTGTAGAAATGAAATAAGGGTAGCATTTAAAACAGATAATTCTTTAAGACGGATTTGTAACGGAAAAGATCGTTTAGAAAACCATAAAAAATCAGGTGTTTACAAATTACATTGCGATGATTGTAATGGTATTTACATAGGTCAGACTGGTCGTAATTTCCAAACAAGATATAAGGAACATATTGCAGCTTATAGGAATAGTTGTCCAGAAAGATCTCATTTTGCTCGACATTTAATAGATTCAGGTCATTCATTAAATAATAATAACACATTCAAAATTTTACACACTTGTGATAGAGGATTTAAAATGTCAGTATTAGAGAGTTTAGAAATTGTTAAAAATAATACAGCGACCGTTACACTGTTGAACGAATTAAATACCAGTATTCCAAGGTCGCCTTTGTTGCGATTGTTCGCCCCTTATCGCGCTTATCGCACTGATAACGGTCCTAGCCAATCAGCGCCGAGCAGCAATCCTATATAAGTGGGGGTGTCGGGCGATTTTGTCTCTGCGTCCAGCGCTCGGTGTGGTAACACGTCGCGTTCTGGTTTGCAATTGGTCAATCGTCATCCTGAAGATGCCTCGTTGAGAGGTGAAACACGTGTCGATTTCTTACAGGGTTTTTATGACTCTTGAAGAATAGTCAAGCGGAATAGGTTACTAAATATATCATCGTCTATTGTATTTTATAATGGATTTCCGCAAAGTCACGCCTGAATCAATTAAGCTAGAAGACCTCATCAATTACAAGTCTAGTCATCAAATAACGGCAGTGACCAGGGGGCCAAGTCTACTAATTTACAAACGTGTCAGTGGTCTCTCAAGGATGAGTTTTTGCCAGATTTTGTATGGCATATCTGTCAAAAACTGATCATTGTGAGACCAGTGACACGTTTGTAAATTAGTAGACTTGGCCCCCTGCTATCTATTGGTCTGATTATATAAATAATAACTCTGTTACTCCGGATTCCAATGAAAATGCCATCAACATGACGCGTCAATCAATAAAATAACTAGGCGCAGTAGGAAGAGATTATAACATTATTTGTGGGCATTTATAAGCATCGGGTGAATATAAAGACCCATTGAAATTATACATTGCAAAGGTCATCTAAACGATTAACTATTTGATGCTATTACTCACTACCGTAGCGCGACTGACAAAAAATATGCACCACATTTAATGGAAGACATAACAAATGTAGCAATTTGTCTGCTAAATCTAAACTACCTACGTAATCTTATTTTAATGAACAAGTAGGTAGGTATACAATAAAACATTTCCTGCAACTGGAACGTTCACTAATATCAGATTGCATCATGCGCCAGACTTAGAACTGCAAAATTGCTATAGAACGAATAATCCGTCTCGCAATCCGCTTATTAAAACCCGGCCAAAACTGAAATGGCATTTGCAGTATAATGATTAGTGGTTAAATGATAAGCCGGGCGACCGGAGCGTCCTTGCTTCGAATCCCGTGTCTCTGCCGTGTAATTTGGAAGGGTTCGCTATAACCGATTAGTCTGGTTCTCGGTAGCTACGCTGAGTCGCGGAACCCGCGCATTATGTCATTAGAGATGTGTAAGCACACGTATGGAATTTTAATAAAGCTGCCGCTATTTAGGATGCTAGAATCAATCAATTGAATAATCTATTGTTTAAAAAGCACGTGCCGTTCCGATTGTTCGATGTAATTTACGACTTATCGACTTGTTAACGATTCTTTAGGTATGCTTCGATTTGTAATCGATGAGGGAGACTTAAATGGTGCAATAATAGGAAATTGCTACATATTAAAGTTCAATGCTGCCCTTCGTGGGGTATATTTACAGCAGTCTGCATATTTTCATTGTATAGTCAGAATTCATGTTAACTTAGATTGACAGTTTTATATGAACCAAGTCAAACATATACCTACGAGATGGATAAAAAGTGACGTCTTAAAAAAAAATTGATTCCTCATGTCCAGGAGTATCCGAAAATACCCCATCCGCGAATCTTCATAGTGTTCGAGATATAATTATTTAAAAAAAATATTTAAAATTTAACGGGAACAGCTTTAAAAATAAATCTATCTTTGTTTTACACTCCTTTTTCACATTATTTTTTTGCAATTTTCATTGATATGGAATATATACTTTCAATTATCATAATATAATGGGTATTTTCGGATCTGGGCATGAGGTAATTTTTTTTTATGACGTCACTTTTTGGACCTCCTGTATAAACTGTTTAATTTAATTTGTGCCTATGCTGCCAAAAAGTCTTAGCGTCCTTTTTCTAGAATCATAACCTCTTTATTCTTTAAATACCTACCTGCAATTTCCTGTAGTAGGATCATCGCTACACACTACACGAAATGACACGAAAGCACAAATTCGAAAAATAATCAGAGTCATGCATATCGAGTGTTTCATGTGGTGTGACTCGAGGCTCCCACGTAGCCTGCTGGGTGATCGGGAACGTTTATACAAATGATACGAATTTACGAGAAACCCTTACCGTTTAGTCTCTAAAGAATATTTACGCTTACGCGAACGTTTCAGTTTCCATATGGAAAAATATCGCTCATACCGTCAGTTTATTTCACCGTCTTTAACAAATGTGATAGATTTTGCAAATCTAGTCAGTTTTAGACAATTTTTCACATAAATGTTAGGTTTTCTAACGAATTTTACAGGAAATTGAATTTTTTGTTTGCGTCTCTACAACTCTTGCGACAAAAACTGAAATCGGTCGTTTATCCTTAAAAGTATATACGTAGGTATATAATATATCTAAGCATTTTACATGCTTTTCGATATCTTATTAAGAAGTAGGTACATACTGAAATCTACTATCCCCTAAACACAAAACTCAATTTCGCATTTCTAAAACAGTAAAGTCAACAGCTACAACACTTCACTCGTACATTACGAAGCGACTTAACAACAGACATAGTCGTGCAACCGAACTAGTCGCAACACAGGTAGGTGTTGTTACGAGCGTCATTACAGAATACGTCATTAGGTAATCGCGATGGATTACACGTTTCGACGACTAAACGCCGATAAACGACATTTTGTTCGCGGCCCCCGGCTTATTGTGAATTCACGATCCGACAAAATATTATAACTATTGATGAATCATGCTGTGAATCAGTCTATGGAGGTTTGATATCTAGGTTTGTTTGGTTTGATATTCAAACTTAATTTTGGAATGATCTCGTATTGCTTGCATGGAAATAGTATGTACTATGTAGTAATTGCTTGTTTATGTAGGCATGGAGGATAATATTAGAGGGTTTTTCTCGAGTGAGGAATGCTTAGCGATATGAACGTTGTCACATTTTCCTTGACAAATGCAGTTGGATCTTAACAGGTAAAACAAATTCTAGTTGGTACCTAATTAATTGCACGTATTGCAAGCAAATCTGGGTCTATTATAATTTGATTCTACAAAGACTTATTTGTGTGTTTTTGTGTTTAACCGTGTTTTTCAGTAACAAAAAGGTTGTATTTCATACTAGGTTCAAAGAAGCCATAAAAATAAATCGAGTAAATTAGATAATAAATTAACTAACCAACTATTTAAATAATGTAAAAAAGTAACTGTCTTTTACTACATTACCAGTGGTGATGCAATTACCGATGCGTAGGAATTATTCGACGCCATTTTATTTGGTTTTTTGATAGATAGTTATTATTTCATTGTAAGTAACAAAAATGCACCTATCCTACATTTTCAGCTTTCAATTTGTCATCGCAGGTTAAGTTCATCAAATAAGGAAGCTATTTGAAAACAATTAAGTAAACACACACCAGTGTCCGGTGGAGGCAGATAGTCGGCGGTGTGGTGATTAATAAGAGGTGTGGAGCGGCGCCGGCGCCGGGCCGCCGGTGACTTGCAGCCTTTGTGATGATGAGTAAGAGCCGACGGCGACGGTCACACGGTGGTGCCAAGGATGGTTTACGGTTATATATATGGTTTCCGAAGTTTGTAGGTACTACTTAATTCAAGTGCATTTCAGGAACGAAATGAAAGTAGGTAACTAGCCTTCGAGTCAAGGTGCGACTATCTACATATTTTGTGGTCGCCGACTACAGCTTCAAGTTCAATGCTTCATTTCTTCAAGAACTCCATTAAAAAGAACTACTAACCTGCACACTTACCCTCTAATTCATAAACGTTTCTTAAAGTTAAAGAGTTGTATAAACGTCGAAAATGTTAAACAGTTGCTAATTATATTATATGCATAACTTAACTTTAAGCAGCGTTTATGAATAAGGCGGTTAAAGTTTTTCTTGGACGAACAGACTTTAACCTGAAAAGCATTACATTGTGGCAAGTAATCCTCCTCTGTTCTTACACCTGTAGCGTGGGAATGTTACCAGCTGGGACACTTATGTAGCTAATGTTGCCATCAAGCTCATATCGACGTAACAACACTACAAATTACTGATCTAATTGCGAAAAATGCAATGCAATTCAAAACGAAACAACCACTCTCTAATTACAAAATTGGCGAATGTGTGAAACAAATTATCTAATACCAATTAAAACTGATCGCAGCAAATAATCAAAATGATATTAATGTTTTTCATTTAAATAGTTTGTAGAAAATCACTAAGCAAGTAGGCAAGAAGTTATGTAGCTGTGTAATTATTTATAATTAAGCAAAAAGCAAACGGCGTGTCTTGTAAATAGGTGATTAAAATTAATTGTTTCGCTTTGGGTCGTTATTAAAAAGCTTTGTGTTTTTTCAAATTAGGAGTAACCATTGTTCAAAAATAATCCATATATTAGTATAATTTATTTTGTATCCGGGAACCAGAAAATCGGTGCCTATTATTAGTAGGTAGTGGCACCATTTGGGCAGCCGCTACAAAAACCAAAGGAAAGTGACCGCACACAAAAGCCCATTACATCCTTCAATTAACTACGATTTCACACCCTTTCACGAACCGAAAAATCGAAGCCCAAACATTAGTTTAACCGAAATTATAGAAAATCAACAAAAAGTACCACAAAAAGGTTCAGACGCGGCGGCGAGGGCGTGAACACACCATGCGGCGCCTGCGCAACACTTGACACTATATTGTCATAATTGTAATCACAAGAATGATTATAACAAATACCCAAGTAACCTACTCGGAAAAATAAGTTATGCAAGGATAGGTAATCAAACGTTTAACCAAATGAAGAGCCTTTCTGGAATATTCACGCAAAGGTTGAAATAAAAAAAAGTTGCATAGGTTTATGCACTCTACGCAGTGCTCTATTACACTTCCGATCAAAACGAACTAGTCAGTTAAAGCACAATCTTGATAAGAAAGATGGTATTCAACCAATAGACAATTAGTATAGTTTGTTATTAGCTACCGTAGTTTTTTGTAAAGGACGCATCGGAGGCGGCGATCAGACCCTAATTACAAACGTTTGTTTTTGAAACTGCCGCTGTACTATCGTCGACAAACCTCCTTTGTACTACGATATTTTTCATATAAAATACAATAGCACTTTAGAATATTATTTATGTAAAGAATAGACAATTAATTGTAGCTATATTTCTGTTTAAGTTATTTTTATGGCTTTATTGCGAACTTGAAGTGAAACGAGTTTGTTAAAAATGTTTAATGGTTGTCGTTTTTAATTCGGCATTATTTATTTTTAACCTTTTGCTGTGAAACAATGTTGCATAAAAAACAAAGTTTCGGCAAAACACAGTTCGTACAAGCATGTACTTTAAGAAGTAAATGTTTAATTCCTGTATAATTATATAAATGGAGCCCAGTTTCTTGCAGTAGCAGTAACATGTCGACGGTCCCGCTGACTCAGCATTGCTTTGTGAAGAACGCCGACTATCTCACGACCACTGCGGTGTTTGTCCCAAGTTACTAGCGTTTAGTGATACCAATATTAACTCTCAGTGTTTGGCTTCAAAAAAAATGAACGGTGTATTAAAATTATTATTTATATTTATTCAGACGAATGTCAAATATTATTGTAACGTGTTTTTTTTTTTAATTTACCATGATTTAAAAAAAAGGAGAAACTTGGCATAAGTTTTTGAACGTAGGTGCACTGATTTCTCTGAATTTCTCCGTGATTCATTTCATTCGGAACGCGCATGTTGGTATTATATACAAATAGCAAGAAGTGGTACAGTGAGTGGGGTACCTACCAAAAAAGTTTAAAAAACAATCAAACGACGACGTCTTAAAAATCACTCCAAAATGAAAAATAACGTAAGTTTTTATTAGTTTAACATTAGACAAGACCTAGAAGAGTAACCAAGCACATGAGGTATACCAAATGCTTTTAATAAAGTGAGCTGAAACTGTATATACAGAAATGTTATAAAAGATTTCTATTGCTTAAAACCTGTACGTGTCTTGATTAAAAATTCCAATTTTTGGAGCTGGCAACTAGTAAAAAGGTGTATAGCACTCTACGAGTAGGTATATACCACTTGTGACTTGGATCACAATCTATAAATCATTATATTCCTTTTGGGCTTCGCCTCAGTCGGGTAAAAATAAAATGCTAGTTAATTGTTTTCTTCACTCTACCTCTATGTTACGTACGAGACGTATTTCAATTTCACTCGGTTCATAATATAATGATGCAGTTTAGTACAGGAGCCTAGCCCAGGAGGTAGAGTACTGAAAGTACATTACCTACTGGCCTAATTTTAAACCTACTTAACATAACAAAATCAGCCTATAATGTTCCCACTGCTGGGACACAGGCCTCCTCTCTTCGAGAGGGAGTGGGACGTAATCTACCACGCGGGCCCAGTGCGGGTTGGTAGATGTCACATGTCTTCGAATTTTTTGGGTTCCAGAACATGCCGGTTTCCTCACGATGTTTTCCTTCACCGTTTTGAGAGCAGTGGTGATGAAATTATTTACACAAAGTAAAGCGCCTGCCTGGTTCGAACCCACGACCTACGACTCATAAGTCGGGGCCGCTGCCACTGGGCCACCACTGATCCAAACCTACTTAGTTTACATTTTTTGTGTACAGTCACGGACTTTAATTGATGAGCCACCTTCAAACTTTTCAATTTTGCAGTTTCATACATTCACAAAATTACATGATAAAACACGAACTCAAAACGCACGCTCGTAAACAAGATGACAAATAAATTACTTTTAATCGGAAATAGTCTCATCCATAGAGGTTGACTAATAAGTTATCAATGATAAAAATAAATAAAATATTGCATTAAGTTTATCCAATCTAGTTGATACTGACCTCCTTTGAATCAAAGCTCATTAACTCGATTATTTTAAAAACTTAACTGAAGACAGTGACAGTTGAAATGTCGATGTCAGAGACGTTAATTTCAAAGTTGTCGAAATGACTATTAATATTTCTCCGTACGCTAACGTTTCTATCGCTACGCTTAAACAATCGTTGCTAGGTTACTGTTGCTAGACCTGCAATTGGTTGACTTTGGGTAGTCACTCTGCTGTCAAGTTTTTAGTTCTGGCTCTCAGGTTAGCCAACCGGTAAAATGAAATATAATTTTCTTCTTCTAATACGAAGACATTATGACTTTCCGTATCGGGAACCGAATAAACCCGATTTGCATTACACGGCTAAAATACGAACAGCGCCAGGTGGCTCATCAATTAAAGTCCGTGACTGTACATACCTATAGGCTGTTTCAAAAGTATCTGATGAAAATGTAAACAAATGTTGTTCAAGTTAAATTCTGACGGGTAACACATACATCTGTAGGTAATAGAAAGTTTTAACTTTATATCACACCACTTTTTTCAACAATTATTGTTTGAATAACAATAAAAAGCAGTAATTGAAAAGTCATAAAAGACAAAAAGAAAAATAATAAGTAGATAGTATTAGTAAGGAGCTTATTTGCTACTATATCAATATTTTCGGATCATATAGCTTAGGTATCGAAGCGAAGCACCTAGATACTTATGTTATAATTTGTAGCCGAGATAGTTTTCTGATTTTACCAAAGATGAAAGATGAATGAAAGATGAAGTTTGGCAAAAAAAAACTTTTGAAGGAGCACAATTATACAAGAAAATACCCTCATGTGTCATTCAATCATTTAAGAATTAGGTGAAAATTTAATCACAAATAACACCCTTACTAAAAACTAAATGCATTAGATAGGCGTATCATTATTGATACAGTAAAGATTGTGACGAACGAAGTACTTTGTCTTTTTTGAGAATAAATATATTTTAAACCTGCTTTGTTAGTAACTTAATCAAGTTCACTAGAAACCAGATTAGGTATATTGAACGAAACAACAACATGTATTTGGTGAATTTCCTTATACAATTTATCGCATTATTGGCATTGCTAACCCACATACACAGTTTACCGAAGTATTTGCTAAAAATCCACAGAAAACGACGTGTATGTGTGTGTGTAATGAATATTCCAACGACAAACCACACTAAGCCATGTTGTTCAAATACTATTAACATACCTACTTAAAACGGTAACGACTGTAAAAACTCCTGTACTCTTCATAACTTATTTTCCTCCATTAGGTAGACATTGGCTCCGACTAAATGATTAAATTGTTTTCGCAATCCAAAATATTTTAGTTCTGAAAAACTGGTAGGTACGTTCCGTAGGTAATCATTTTATATACCAAGGCAAGTAATCTTAAGTTTGAGATTACAGAAGTTAAGCACCTTGCGAGAGTAATGTAAATCTTGCTAATGAGGAAATGTTGATTGAAGGTAACAATCAACTTTGGTGATTACGAGAAAAAATTCACGGCATCGAGAATAAAGATAAGACTACGGAATAATACTTACCTTAAATACTTATGTAAGTATATTTGGTTAATTTATAACCATTTTGTTTCTATCGTAAGTATTTAGGTAATAAAAGTTAAGTAAATATCAGTCACTCTTGATATTGAGAGTTGAGACATTGCATCTATTAATTTTTAGTTTAATAGAGCAGGCTTCCAGGAAAAGCAGATCAAAATTATGACAAAAAGCTAACCTTCTATTCTGATACCAGGTCTTAACCTGCGTATCCGTGAGTCCTAGTTTCGCAGCCAGTTCCATTCGGTCCTGCACGCTGAGGTACTTCTGTCTCTCGAAGGACTTCTCCAGGGTCTGCAGCTGATGGTCCGTGAAGGCTGTCCGCGCCTTCCTTTGTTTCTTCACCAGTCCTGATGAGTCTCCCCCACAACTTTTGCTTGATACGTCGTCTGAATCATCTTTTACACCTGTTGGAGAAGAATATATTATGATCAATTGGTTCAAGAAACTTTTATGAAATTCTCGTTTTAAAGACACCTGAAGAACAACAACTTTTTGGTGTTGAATTTAAAGTATTTGCAGTTTTTCGCTGTCTAGCAGCACTGTAATGTCATTAAATAATTTGTGAGGCACAACAATCTTAAATTCATTGACAGATGACGCACTAACTGTTGCACAAGAGTTCGTTGTATCAATCAATCTGCCTAACCTTTTCCCAACTATGTTGGGGTCGGCTTCCAGTCTAACCGGATGCAGCTGAATACCAGTATTTTACATGGAGCGATTGCCTATCTGACCTTCACAACCCAGTAACTGTATTGCCCAGTTGATACACCTCGGTAAGACTGGTTTTCAGACTTCTGACGAACCATAACGACTGTCAAAGATCTACGAATGACAGCCGGGGCCAATGGCCTAACGTGCTTTCCGAGACACGGAGGAGTTTCGGTATGTAAAGATGGTCACCCATCCACGAACCAACCCCGGCAAGCGTAGCTTGAACTGATGGATCGACCCGTGTAGCTGTTATTAGTTATTATTCGTTTAACTGAAATAAAGGTAATACGGAAGGATTTTTGAAAATTCATCTTATAAAAGGGTTAAAATGGTTATGAAAGTTTGTCTGGGAGTTCGTAATTTTTGCCAACGAGAAGCTCGGCACACGACTTGTGGATGGATAAAATTGAAAAACGACTTACGTTTTTTTTTTTAAAGCTACTAACAATACCTACTGTTTCAAATCACGAACTTTCAGGATCTTAACATCAGCGCTTTTTAAAGTAATAATTATAAAGTTAAAATTATACCAAGATAATCTTATTTAGTCCGAAAGACCACTGTCTCAGTCATCGACCTCAGCTGAAACGTGTTTCTTATTAGAGAGTGCTTGTCCTCGGCACCAGTCACCACAGAAGCCTTCCCTCGCGGTAGGGCTTCTTGCGGTCACTGGGTGGCACTGTGCGGCCTCGTTGTCCTCGGTCGCTTCCTTCACGACACTTGCCTTCGATATATATACTACCTCATACACCACCTACTTACAAGTTCGGGCTTTGTCACATCGGGCTGTGGTTTCGAACAAAATCAGCAGTATTTCTATTGCAGCCTGTGCCAGATTACCTTAAAAACCCGCTGTATTTGTAATAAAGGCTTGCTCCGACACATCCTATCTTTAATATTACAAATGCAAAAGTGAGTTTATTTGTTTGTTACGCTTTCACGCTAAAACGGCTGAACGGAATTCGATGAAATTTGGCACAGGGGTCTACCCCTGTGCCAAATTTCATCGAATTCCATTCCAATCGAATCCAGGTCATGGTCTACCATGACCTGGATTAGGATGTAGGATACTTCTATCCCGACATTCCCACGAGATCGAGACTTACGCGGGTGAAACCGCGGGGCGTAGCTAGTATTAAATATCTTAAGAAACTTTGCATTAGGGTGCAAAGTTTCTTAAGATATTTCGATCAAAGTCAAAGTCAAATAATTTATTTCAAGTAGGCACATTAAAGGCACTTTTGAACGTCAAATACATAGAAATAGAACTGATTCTAGTTGCCCCTTCCAAAAGGTAGTTTTCGTATGGAAAAGAATGGGCAAGAAACTCCGACGTTACACTTTAAAAAAAAATGTTTTACAATATTTGGTATACATCAATTATATAATTACATGTGAAGACGATGCACCGAGAATACAATTACAATAGGTAAAAATAATTAAAAATTAAAAATGGAGCAATGACAAATAAATAAATTAAGTATGTGATATATACATGGTGCTCACATATTTACAAACATTAAAGTATACGATATCACAATATTCCTACAAACTTGCAAGTAATACTAATAAGACATTGTGTGAGTTTAATTATCATAAAATGTAAAAAAATCGATGATATACAAATAATAAATTTTACAACTAGATTAGCAACCAGTTTGATTTTGTCCAGCCTCGGATTGGTCCTATGGAGCAAGACCAGCATGTTTCCAAGCATTCTTATCTTGGATTTGTAATATGCTTGTTTACAAAGTGTACTTTTAATATGAGTTTTAAATTTTCTTTCATTTAATTGCAATATATCACAAGGTATTTTGTTATAGCATTTAAGGTAGAACCCCATAAAAGATGTTTGTACTTTAGCTAATCTGAAAAATGGTTGATCTATTTTATCTTTATTTCTAGTGTTAAAAT
Organism: Lithophane semibrunnea; assembly: GCA_947363905.1. Lineage (NCBI taxonomy): Eukaryota > Metazoa > Arthropoda > Insecta > Lepidoptera > Noctuidae > Lithophane > Lithophane semibrunnea. Next base: position 6,691,696 of record OX376188.1, on the reverse strand, counting down.
TATGTCTATCACTTATTTTATTAAAAAGATTTAGATTTTTTCTTACATACATAATATTCTCATAAATGAATTGGCAAGGTACCGTCATAATATTAATCCTTTTAAATAGAGATTCGCGGCGACATAGATTATAAATGGCTCTGACAGCTCTCTTTTGCAAAACAAAGATGGATTCAATGTCAGCTGCCCGACCCCACAGTAAAATGCCATACGACATAATGCTGTGGAAGTAACTGAAATAGACCAAACGCGCGGTTTCTACATCTGTTAACTGTCTTATCTTTCTAACAGCATAAGCGGCCGAGCTTAGCCGCCCCGCAAGAGATGTTATATGGGGTCCCCATTGTAATTTCTCGTCTAGCGTGATTCCCAGGAAAACTTTTTGATTAATAAATTCCAGTTTTTCTCCATTCAATATGATGTCACATTCGCTACTTCTAACATTAGGTAATTTAAATCGAACGCATTTGGTTTTTTTTTTATTTAGTACCAAATTATTTACCGTAAACCAATCTTGGACCTGAAGAATAGCGCTATTCACGTCGTCAAGATTTTGTGACCGTCGGTTTATTTTAAAAATCAATGATGTGTCATCTGCAAATAACACCATCTTCGGTTGATTTAGTAGTAATTGGGGTAAATCATTAATGTAAACTAAGAAGAGGAATAGACCCAATATCGAACCTTGAGGAACGCCCATTGCCATTTCAGACCCCAATGAGTTTACGCCGTTTACTTGAACTTTAACTTTTCTATCTTTCAGATATGATCTTAGTAAATCAAGAGCTGTATTCCTAATCCCATAGTGCTCTAGTTTCAGCAGAAGTGTCTCATGGTCGACGCAATCGAACGCCTTCGAGAGGTCGCAAAAGATTCCAATGGCATCTTGTGCTTCTTCCCAGGCGTAAAAATGTTTTTTATTAGGGAGACACCGGCGTCAGTGGTACAACGCCCTTTGGTGAAACCGTACTGTTGTTGGGTTCCTTACTTCCACCGGATTTGAACAAAGGACCTACTTTACTGTATTTCATGAGATCCGGAAAGACTCCTTGGTCTACACTGGTGTTAAATAAGAAAGCTAAATAAGGCGCAATGGTTTCGATGATAGACCTACAGACTTTTACAGACATTCCCCATAGATCTTCTGTTGATTTAATTTTAAGATCTTTAAAATCTTTTTAACTGCCTGGGGGTTTGTATGCTGAAACCTAAACTCCAAAGGGCATGCCTTTACATTATATCTAAGTAAGGCAGCGATCTGCTGCCAATACTGATTATAATTAATTAAGAACACGGAAGGTGTTCAACAGTTGCCTTTTTTCAATCTTCCAGACGTACCTATTTCCAACCAAGAGTGTACACATCTACACATACGACACACATTCCACAAAATATAGTGTGTTTTGAATCACATTTTCTTGCACTACACCATGCTGCTACACTGGATATATGTCTACGGTTTACGTTGTAGCCCAAATACGCTATTCCTGCTGCGTGAATTTTTTTTTTATTTTTTATTCTTTGTTCTTTACCGCTTTCTAATAAAACTTATTACGTGCCGAAAAGTTCTGATAATACGATATTAAATGCTTGTGTATTTTAACTTTTTATGGCTTATAAATTCGCAGTTCACGGTAAATATTTATAGGTGTTTCTTTTGCTTATTATTATACGACCCATAAACAAGTTAGTGTATTAGGATTTTATTGAGCGGCTTGCACGTTTGATATAAATAAAGGTTTACAACAGTACCTATAAAACGAGTTAGAGTTGCTTAATTGAATGTTAATCGAAATACGAGAGACACCACCAGAGCTGTTGTTATTTCAAACAGATTCTTACTGGTAAAGAGTAGATATAGTATATAGTAACCGGCCTGAAATTTTTGGTACATAGAGCTTTGAAAAGAGACTCATATAGGTGATAGAGACGATGCTCTACAGCTCTACATAGGATCGTTTTCATAATGTCTATGCGTCATATTTACGCCCTGGCACTCTACATTTTCTTGACCTAAAAACAAAAGAAAAGCTCCTTATCCACAACACAAGGTAATATCCTCAAAGTCAACATAATATAATACGTGTTAAACACAGTGAGGAGACAAAGGATTAAGTGTATAATGCGCAAGGAATTAGCGCAATGGAGCGGTGGTTGCGGTCGCGAGTTGCGGCCGCTGCGGCTTGCCACCCATGTACGCGTTCGCCCGCAACCCGAGGCTTGGCGGCTGTAACGCAAACCGTCACGTTTATGTTAACTAGATACTCGATGATCTGATAATTGTTTGCGAGTAGGAAAGTGGCTAAGCGTATGGTGGATAGTTTTGTTGCAAATCTAGCTACATGGCATTAATAGATTTCGTTATTGCGTAATGAATTTGATTTTGTTTTTTGATATTTCGATCCAAACTGGTAAATACAGATACAGACTTTTCTATAAAATGATTAAGTTCTACTATGGGACTTATAATAATTGTTTGCCAATGTAGGTCTATGTTGTAATTTATTAAACTATGCAGAAGTCTAATTATATTTCCATTAGGTAAACGAACAATGGGGCAACTCGTAAGTACCTACGGCAATGCTAATGGCAATGTACTTAAATAAAAATCTTTTTATAGCAAAATGTACCACAATCAATTTGCAGATCAAAAAAAAAATGTTTTCAATTATAAGCGGTTAAAATGTTTACACATAAACGTTTTCCGTAATAAACAACCTTGGATATAAATTGCTCGTTGGAGGTTCGAGCTGATTTTTTACAAGCGACCCTTTAGCCGTTTGTAATATTGAGTATAATTATGTACAGGCAGGCCATTAGGGTACACCGCCGTTAATTTATTATAATAAGGTCCAACTGCCGACTGCACTTACTCGACCGTGAAAATTATTATCATTAGTGCACAGTAATGTACTATACAATGCACACATTAAGCTACTGCCCTTATCAGGCTGCTCTTGAAATAGCCGCCGATATAGGTATTGTGTATCATTTTCCTTCATATTACCTATTGCGCATCGCGGGTCGTTTCCGGAGATATAAAAATTCTATTAACATGAGCTGAATGAGAACCTCATTTAAGTAAGCCTACACCTAAGTAATTAGAGATGTTTAATAAGATCGTGTAAAGTGTTTTAAGACGAGCGCTAATCCTGCCGACAATGCCACGCAGTTTGGCAGGTTTATAAAATGTGTACAATGTTTGGTTTAAATTTATTTTATTTATTTAGCTGACTCTCGCGTGAGACTTCCAATCGATTTGTTCTCATCGGTTGAAAGCGCTTTGAATATTATCCAGTCCCCAATCCACATGAACACGGATTTCAATAGACTAACTGAGAAATCGGTATGATGACGTGAAGCAAATGCTAAATGGTTCAGTTGGCATCGGAGCACGGACACACGATCCGAGCGGCTGGGCGGCGGCCGTGGCGCAACACTCGCTGTTGACGATTATACCGAGATCATTGAATACTGTATCGAATGTTATTCGTTGCGAGTGGCGACCCACGTTGTTACCTACGACTTCATTGAATTAATCTATCAACTGGTAATTCCATACCTATATAGGTACCGTTTGGTATAACAATATAAATAATATAGGTTGATAATTTTAACAATGCTATGATTACCCAAATGTTCCTATTTTAACGTCAGATTGGTGTTTGGTAGGTAGGTAGGTTGTTTATCACGTAGGCACGTTATTCGAGTACCGCACGACACCCTACTATTTAACTTCTACAGAAGCAATTTTCACATGTTGTCCCCTTATGTCCAAGTCATTCCGTGTGCCTTAAAAATCATAGGTATTATTAACTCTACTTTATTTAATAACACCTTTCAATCCGCTAAAACAAACCCGTTCAATAACCGACTATAATTGTGTTTTTTGTCGTCACAAAATAATCACTGATTCGACCTCTGAAACAATATGCGTAGGAGCGGCTCACTAATGGCTTTATAATTGAAATTATGACTTATGCTGTGTCTACACGTCGGCATTCACTAGCTGGGGCGACGTCCACTGCAGGATTTATGTACAAGAAGCTGGTTGTAGCAGGCAGTAACACTGCAATGGATGCTAAATTAATGCCAACGTGCCGCGTTGGGCCAATGTGTACAGCCGACACTAAACGGCCTCGCCCGTCTGTCTGTCCCCGCAATAACACTTAGAGGACAATCCAGTACCTACGTACGTGTATCTATCTACACAAGTTTAGGCGCTAATTGAATATTAAGTTACTTAAGTGCGCGCGGTTGATCTCAAACTAGTTTTAATTATTCGATAAATACAGCGATGGCTCGATTAACAAATCTGATAGTGAAGGCCGTAGTATTAGTACTTGGTCACCTATTATTACGCTAAATTATGCATGTGAATATGTTAATCAATTAAAGATACAAAGACTTATGTGAAAAGCAATTTTATCATTCATTTTAATTGAATACGACGTTAGGACAAGCTAAAATGTTATCTCTAAATCTAGTATAACGATTATCCTAATTAAACTTTTAGAATCAACTGACAGCAAAAACTGTACTATTTTAATTAGGTTTTCAACATTCACAATGCTATGCAATGGTTATAAACTTATAAGTTATAACAAGTGATTATAATTAAGTAATTAAAAGTATTAAGGCAGGTGTGTCCAGAGACATTGAATTTCAATGACAACCAAGATTAATCAGAATGACAGCTGGTGATAAGATCGTCTGAATTTATGCAAGGCTGGGTACATGGAAGTGACTGAATTATTTCTAGATTCTAACAACATAATACAATAACATTCTGGCGAGATATGAAGATAAAGAAGAGTAGACATTTTGGATAGAATAGGGATAGAGCGCTCGATAAGGTGCGATAAAATGATACCCTAAATGGAAGTATTAAACTGGTGCTGGCGCCTAAAATGTCGTTTATGTTCAGTGTGGGTGTAAAGAGCATTCTGTGGTTCTGCCTATTACTTCTCAGATAACAAGTGTAACACTTAATAAACAATGACAAGGTAACGATAAAGCCATAAATTACGAACATTATTCAAATTAAATGACTGATAAATATGGAATATTGTCTTCTAATCGTTTTCATCGTCATCAGACGTACCCAAAAGGAGAAAATTGCCAAGAATAGAATAGGCACATCGATCACAATACAATGTTGACTTAACCTAGAAAGAAGAACGCAGATTTATAGGCTTGTCAGCCGTTTAATTAACTGTAATCCCCTGTAGGAAATTCATATAACAATAGATTGTTTTAATCACTATATAGGTACTCCCACTCTTAACAACGTAATTAATATAATTGTTCGATTAGTGGGAATTATTCTCTATTCATTGCTTTGTAGGGAACGTTAATCAAACATGAATTACGGTTACGATACTCGAAGTAAAGTTAAACCTTTTTATAACTGCTTAGATAACCTCCTGGTTCCTAACGATGACATTCTTGAAACAAAGGAAATAATTAATCAAATTACAAAAGAGACGGATTGCAAAATATTTATTTTGGGTTTATTACATAAAGTTAGAACGTCAGTTGCATTGCAGTGTAATAGATATCTAATCTAATGGCAATTAAAATCTAAACCGGTAGCGAGCAACTAAATAATAGTCTCTATGCCGTTTATACAATTTGCCTAATTACTGTAACGCTTGCTTTCCAGAGCGGCGATGCAAGAATAATGTAGCGGACACATGTGACGAGCGATAGCGACTAGGTATATGGCTAACTTAACAACTCGGATTTTCCCTTAATTGTTCTGGGAGAGCATGTTTTAGTTAAATTGCTATGGGTAGTTTTAGCCGCAGCTTTATAAGTCTTATATCCATATTACTTTAAACTATTTTCAGAAGACTTTACAGAAGACAGAAATAACTTCCTTCATCGAACCAAATTCAGAACCGATAAATAAATAAAACCCAACATTGTCTTTACCCAAACCGGTTATAAAAAAAGTTTTTTTTTAATGCTATTAAGATGCTCAGATCGCTACCTCTTAAGCAGCGTGTGCTAACTCTTAATGAATTGATGCACAATGGGCGCACGGGCGCAAGCGGCGTGTGAGCGGCGCGGACGGAGCACAATGCACCGCGCATGCGCGTTATGTCACGACTGTGGCATAAGACGCGCAATCATAGCCAAGCAACCCATGCTCAACATCACTCAGCATAGATCAACGTTTTTTTTTCAGTGAATATTTTCTGTTTTGATCCCGGGCCTTAGCCTTAGGTATCATAGATAGGTACTACTTAACCAGCTTGAAGCAACAGTGGTAAAAATGGGTATTTTTCCATTAATTTTAGTCATGCCTCAGATTTTCGGATATCTTTAATTGATCACAAGATTCCTAGCACTTACCTTACTTGCTTAACAAATAAAACTTGGAATGATCTTTCCCTGTCAATACAGTTAAATAACTATCTACTAGATTTAAGAAGTATTAACTCTTTTTTTTATGTACTGTAAGGACTGTAGCTGGTGGCGTTCTGTTGTTCCTGCCTACCCCCATGGGAAGACGTTGTGAGTTGATGCTATATTACGTAGTGTGTTATATTCCTTCTGGACTACAAAGTTGAATTTACAAAATGTTGAATTCGGAAAATGTTTATTCCCAAAATGTTGAATTTGCTAAATGATGAATCCCAAAATATTGATGTTATATTATGTAGAACTATTAACTACATGAAAGTAAAGTTTCCGTGTAAATCATTTATTGGATCCAATATGAATCGATTCCGCTAAGGTGACGTTCAGGGACTGACTGGTTCTTTCCAAAAGATATTGGAAAAACGTTAAAATCTAAAGAAAATGTAGATTGCATTAGAGACAAAGAAAATAATGGATTCAGTGATAACGGCAATACCTAAAGAGATGGATTGAATTAAAATACACCTAATAAATTAGGTAAAAGTCAAGGTTAAACATGGAGAAAATATGATAAACAACAAATACAATGGTAAATTTAACTACTTACCAACAAACTTTAAAGTTACAGACTGGGTATGGAAGAGTACCTATGAAGATTGGCTAAAATATATATGTGGAAAAGGAAAACCCCATAGATAAAGACGATATTATACCATCAATGATGACATTGCTAGAAAAACGGTAGGAACGCTAACTACGAACAAACTTAACAGTTAACTACAAGGTACGTTAATTTAATCGTTCACGTAAGTCAATACATGCTGCTTAACAATGCCGTGATTTTGCGCTAGCACCAATTACGTGCAATTGTGATTAATGTAATTGTTCGCTTACAACATGCATTTCAATATATTTTCCCTGGTAAAGAAAGATCTTGCTTGTCCAATTGAATCCGGAACTGTCATAAAATATTTGCAGAAATTAAAGGTTTATTTCTTCATTTTACTTTTATGCCTAGGAAAATTATTTGATTCGAACGTATAAAAAAAATGAATAGGTATTGATTCAGTAGCTTAGCATAGTCAGCCTATAATGTTCCCCCTGCTGGGACACAGGCCTCCTATCTGTGAGAGGGAGAGGGCCGTGATACACCACGTGGGCCCAGTGCGGGTTGGTGGATGTCACATGTCTTCGATTTTTTTTTGGTTAAGACATGCCGTTTTCCTCACGATGTTTTCCTTCACCGTTTTGAGAGCAGTGGTGATGAATTATTTTTTATTACCCAGGACATACAACTCATAAGTCGCGGCCGCTGCCACTGGGCCACCACTGCTCTAGTAGTTTAGACATACCCAAAAATTGTTTATTTAGGCCATTTTTCATGCAACTTCGTAAATAATCAAGTCGTTTGTCAGATTAGTTTAAAACAAAACACGACCCTAAAACATCCAATATTTGTACTCTGCATGATTAAACATCCAACTAAACCTCAAAAAAGGGACGTAATGCTTCATCATAAAAACATATCGATATCAAATGTATCGAATACAAAATAACGACGTATCAAAGCGATATCGTTTCGCGACATATTCGGGCCTGTCGATGTGAAATCGAATGAAAAATTATGCATTTTCCGATAGCTTTTCTAGCTACCGTTCAGTTGGACTCTGAGAGGCTATTACACGGTGTGTTCACACAAGTTACGTGTGCATAGGCCACGTTAATATCTACGTGAGTACCAATGAGATAAGGTTCGATAAGCAATCGTAAATACCTACTTGTAAACTTACGTCGTTCGTGCTCTACATCTTTTGTTTCCAGAAAAAATCAGATACTTGATGTTACGCGATCTATGATTATTATAAAGGTAAGGCTTGGATATATTTTTTTTGCCTGCAACGGCTGAATGGTATTTGGTAGGTACTAAGAATCTGCGGAGTTGGTATCTATGATTTGCACCTCGGATTAGTAACTCTTTTGTCGTTTCGGAAAGTCAAGTGAAGCCGAGAGTAGCGCTTTAGTAGGAAAAAGCTAAAATATTTAGTTATTATTTTAGAAAACTTCTTTTTAATATTGCTAGAATTGTAAATATTGATATAATTTACTAATGCTCTATTGGTAAACGGCGCCTATATTTAACTAATAGGTATACGGATAGTGATGCGGCAAGTGTCGAATTTTGATAAAAAATTGGGGTAGTTAGGATAATATCGACAAAAGTTTACAAAACGTCAGACTGGTATATTAACTAAGCGCTTACAATTGCCAGCTAAGTAAACTAATTCATTAAAAAACCTGAGGTTGTAAAATGTGTCTAATTTTAACATTCGCTTATAAAGTCTGAATGGGTACCTACTGTTGTAAATTATAGTGGAATCTTGGGATCTAGAAAAATAAATATTAGTCACTGTCAGTTTAAGATTATCTCGGCATAATTTCTACTACTTAACACTTCGGTGAGCTTGTTCATCTGCTAGCAGTCTACACTTTTGCGTCTAAGTAGATGTACTAAATAGAAGTTCGTATTTACTTTGACGACTACTTTGTATAATCTAAAGAAATATTTTTTAAATAAAATACACGTATTAAAATAAAAACAGATTCAATTTCTCATTAAACATATCAAAGCATATGGTTGACAGTTGTAACATTACTACAACTAAACAAACTTTAAATAATCCCCTCTCGAAAAAAAGCTAATCACAAAGTCTTGAGACGAACCTTTATATTTTAAATCGAACCCAATTTCACAGCTCGCATCGCCTGTCAAAAGTGACACAAAGCCAATCGCAGCCGTATTATGAGGGAACTCAAACTGACCCTATTTATATCAATGATAATCTATTTATTGTCACAATAAAAACTTTTGATGTTATCAACCCGCAGTGATGAAAGAATCGTCACCTTCCTCTCGTCCTTATCGCGATGCCAAAAGTAACGTTATACTACAATCTTTAAGTAATTTGAGACTTTATTGTTCAGTCAATAAGAATTGTATTAGCTTGATGATAATTTCATGGAAGGTATGCTAAGCAGCTTAGTGATGCGATGGTGCGGACTCGAGGTGAAGCTTGCTTGACGTTTCGAGTGAGTGACGAGTCGATCCAGTGGCATCAGTTGTGCACTACAAGTACAGCCAACAACAAATAGCTATTCACAATTAATTAAATTGGGGCAGTATAATACTGTAATCGTGACTAAGGAAACTGGGTGGGAAATAAACACCTGTTAAACATAAAACACCTTGCAATTTGATATGCGCGAAAATGTATTTCACAACGGCACAAAATAAACCTTTGCAAGATATTTTGCAGTGTTCAATTCCCATGATCAGTGATAATAAATAAGTTTTGCAATGTAAACTAATCGCTTTTACTCGCCCAGTTCAGATAACATAGATACTTATTTGGTGATGTCAAGGAAAACACGATATTTTTGCAGCAAAAATCGAATATGCATCGGATTTTTTATTTCATTGCAATATTTTTCTCAATTCGTAGAAACCGAACATTCAATTTGATCGTGCGACTGAGTACCCTGTCATTACTCATAGATTAAATACTTAGTTAAATCGTCTTGGCTTGTATGGTCACTAATTGCTGTAAACGTTGTGTTTTTTCACATTCTCGGTAAGTGGGTTTTTTCAAATTACGATGCCAGAGGTTTTGTATTTACAGTTGCATGAAACGTTTAATTGCCTCCAACGGATGTTAAATACAGTAATTGGGAGGTAAATTCGTAAGATAACGTATACGTTAAGAAATATAATAAGCATGGGGTGTCTTTACGTGGCTGACGCGACGTATGTAGGTACTACAAAATAACTTGATGGATAAACGAAAATAATAATGTTCACTAAATATAACTGTACTTAACTGTACCGAGCTCATACAGATTTGTTGGATTTCGGTGAGCTATTTTAAAATTTAAAAACCGAACGTAGCTTGACATTTGACAAAAGCTGATTATGACGTCAGTTTTTTTCTTTTTCCCCCGTGTGACACCGAGAGTCCTTTGAGCCAGGATTAATTTGGTCCGTTTTATAAGGGCTTACTTATCTCGAAGCCGAGTGTTAGGAACGGGTTGTATTTATCGCAACCCATTATACATTTTATTATTTAATTTATTTAACGCTTCGGGTTTAGCCGCTTGACTATTAAATCGTCGATGGGATAATGCGATCTATACTCAAACATTACAGTCTTAAATGTGTTGTTTTGTTAATTTATTTATATTGAACATTCAAACAGCTCGTTTGTGATTAAAAATTGTTTCGAAGATCGGGATGTTAGTAGTATTTATTGGTAATGTTGTTGGAGACAAAATCATTAAAGATGAGTTGATTTTATTATTTATAAAAAAATAGCATCGGATTAATTCAAATTTATAGTCATTTAAAAGATTTTATGCAAATAACGCGTTGTAAATATAAAATCTTGATAACAAGCATTTGTCTTTGTGTACATTAATTAGTTTGAAGCCGAGCCGTATTAAACATGAATGAGGAATTATAATGAAGCTGGGATTACACGGTCGGAGCTTTAAATTAATAAATTATAATAATCATATGCAGTGCCCTAAATACGCCGCCTGAAGTACCCACTAGTTTATTGAATGTAACTTTCCAATGTTGCACTTAACAGCTTTGTGATCGAAACGTTTTAATAAAGCTATGCTTTTATAACACTGGCTGACTTACAGCCGGCTTTCATTAGGTATGCATATTGAATGGCAACACAAATACTTTTTTGTTTCGATCTCTTTTCAAACTCTTGTTTTGGTACTATTTTTAATACTGCACAAGCTGTGCTGCTGTGTGCCCATGGGATCGAAAAAAAATTACGAATTTCCATACAAACTTTCAACCGGTATTTAACTCCTTTACGAGAGTTTACGAGATATCAAAAATCCTTCCTTAGTGTTCACTTTCACTATACTTATAAGAAACTCTTGTGCACAATTTCATGCTCCTAAACCCAGCAGTTTAGGCTATGCGTTGTCTCTCAGTGAGTGAAAGCATGAATTTTAGATTTTTACTAAGTAGGCAGGTAAAACATCACGCAAATATAACATTTAATCGTGTAGAACTGTACGGACACAACACTATAATGTCTTTGTTAATTAAAGATTTGTAAGTTCGGTAAAACCTGAAAAAAGTGCATGATTTATTTTTGTAAAATAAAAGCTTGTCCCAATAGAAATACTAGGTGTATCTACCCATGAAGTTTCAAGTATTCGTAAGAACTATTATACTTATAGGTACTAATGTACTGCTGAGTATCTAATAACAATTAGTTGCTAACTTCAGACCTAATGATAATTATCTTGGAACAAATTATTAGAATTTTAGGCATAGGTTTGGTTCCACGTTACACAACGCAATTTTTTCGCAAAATATCATTAATCATTATGGTAATAACTCTTATGAAAACTTAATTAAATAATGTTCGCTAATAAAGTTTAGACGTAAAAACTTTGAATAGTTTAACTTCTAATTAGGAATACACACAAAGACAGACAGACACAGAGTTTATATACACTTGGCACTCGGTCATTGTTTTTTTTCTATATTTTTATTAAAAATATCAAACTTGTTTTTCTTCTCTTCGAAACGTGACTTTGCTTTGAACTGTGTGAATTAGCCTATTTGGAGCTTCGTCATGTTTATTGTTATTTATGTAATGTTTCCTTTTTTGTTTATTTCCTAAACTCTGTATTTAATAATTATGAGTTCACATTATGAGAATGTCTTTTGTTTAGTAAAATTAATTGCTGACTTTACCTAATTTCCGCATTCTGAGCTAGCCGTTTCTAACCCGACTGGCTTTTTACCATTTTTAGCCTGTTAGATTATTAAGTGTAAGAGGCTCAAAAGTATGTTGATAATGATGCCTTAACATGTATATGTAGGTACTAACTACAATTATTACAAGTAATCCAAAGAACTTCGTATTAAAAACAGATATCTCTAAATCTTCGATATTCAAAGTTCAATCAAAACAATAAAAATGGGAGTCACACAACATTTGTGCCGGTCGATCGCCCGGCTGGCATCGGAAGAGGTCGGTTGTGACAAAAGACCCCGGATCGAGTTGCATCCCCCGCCCCCCCTCGTCCCGCACCGGACAACCCCCTGTCATATGCACCTGCGTGACGTTTGACCCTAACAAGGTCGAAAAATAATATCGTAAAGACATTATGTCGATCGGATTACGTTTGTTTTAATAAAATAACGATTTGTAAAATTTACTTTAATTAAGCACTTAAGATAACAGCTCTACATGTTGAATTTTGTTAAGTGTTGGTGGGTCAAAATGTAAAAATTCTTAGTAAATTTGCAGGGTTACAAATACAGGCAGTGAACAATAGCCTATACTATTATACTATTTAAGTTAAGCTAAACGAACTAAAATAATGCAATTCCTCGCGTAACTTTATTGCAAATAGAGATGTCAGCAGTCGGCTACAAGTCTATGGAAATGTAAACGTTTTCGGTTCAACTTACTCAGTAAGAGATACATTATAGATCTGTGGGTGGGACAAAATAAACAGTTCAATCTAGTTCATTCAAATTAGGAGTTCTACAAAACTTTTAAGTGTTTACAATTTGTGATATTTGGGCATTTTTGTATGTCGTGATTTTAAAAGACTGTATCCTAAAACTTACCCAGATTTAGAACAACTCATCTTGCAACAAAACAAATGTCATCATCATCATTTTCTTACCCTTGTGCCAATTTATTTGTGGTCGGCGTAACATGTTTCTATAATACTTACCTCTCTATTAGTCGTCATCTCTGTAGTTACCCCCTTTCGAGCCATATTTTCTTTCATACTGTCATTTATGTGTTCCATCCATAGGACGAGTTGGCGAATCACTCATCTTTTCTTTCGTGTTTTGTTTTGTGGATGGCTATAAGAGTAGAGCTCTTATAGCCATCCACAAAACTAAAATAATTATCAAATAATTACAGCGATTTGATGAGAGGCACGCAAGTACTTATGCTTCATGTGCACCAGCTATTTTTACCAACAAATATAAATAATTAGATAGCTTTTGCCGAAACGAAAGGAGACATAGATTAGTTAGTTAATTTTGAGATGATTAAATTCAAAATACAACTTGTGATATTCCCTGCTGTCATTTGTAGATCTTTAACAGCTGTTACGAGAAGTACCAGTAGTACCAGCTGTTACGGGTAGTACGGGTAGTCAGAAGTCCGAAAGTCTGACAACCAACCTTAATAAGGCGTATCGTGTTACTCTGTAATTGGTTTGTGGACGTCGGATAGGCAGTCGTTCCACCTAAAATACTGGTATTCAGCTGCATCCAGTTAGCCAGGAAGCCGACCCCAACATAGTTAAGGGCTAGGCAGACGATTGCTTACTTACTAAAATACAAAGTCATATAGAAGGAGACGTACAAGAGAAGCAAGAGTTTTGACTTTTTTGTTAAGCTACGATTACCTATACGATAAGTTTTTCCTACTCGATTTTATTTTAAGATATATCATAGTTTTATTTTTTCGTTATTCGTATAAATGTGTGTCATTTATAGAAAAAAATATGTTGGTTCATTTACTACTTCGTAATTGGTTTAAGAAAGAGTTTTTTAAGGTATAATCTGATAGCCGCAAGAAACTAGGCAGTTAATTACGAGTGACAAATTCAAACACATTTTAAGGTCTGCAGGATATTATGTCAGTTATCTGTACGTTTTTAACAAATACATACTTAATTAAATTAATAAGGCTTAAAACTGAACAGAGATGTATTCTCCGTCTGTGGTTGAAAATATTAAAAAAAATGCTAACTTAAATTATTTGCCTTCCATTCTGGTTGTAACCTTTACGGTATTGAATTTGTTACTTATTTATACTATTATTATGTATCCTGAAGCTAAAAACTGCTAGCTATCCACGTGCGAGCTGGACCGGTGCCGGTGTACTGATGGTTCAGTACTAAGAATTAATTTAAATTCTTTGCCTGATTCCCGATACTTAGCAAAGGCCTAGGAATCTTCGAGCTACAAGTGAATATGTTCCGTAAGTACTTCTAAGAAACCGCACCATCTTAGATCGTATGATCAGTTAGCTAATAATAATAAAATATATAAAGGATATATAAAATATTTCTGTGATTGGCAAAAAAAATTAACAAGTTCATGACTTTTTGCTTTCAGAACATTTTTAACACACATTAACACCTTTTAGAATGTACCTTGGAATACAACAAAATAAGTTTTTTTTTCGTTATAACTGACAACAACTACGAATATAGGTATCACAAAAAAACGAATAAACATACCAATACCAGTCCGTCACTGGCAGCACATTTAACAGATTACATAAGTTAACGTGTTTATCACAATCGTTTCGAAGTAAAGTCTCCTAATAGACACCCTGAGTCGTCGCGTGACTGTGCGCGCCACTTTATCGCGGTTCCCAGCAATCGAAGTAGATCAAATTATAATACCGTGCTTACCGTGTTGCTGGTTTCATAATGAGCACTATACACTGTGTAAGTATTACACCCTGCAGGAAAACGTTTAAAATCCGTCTCCGGAAAAGATAAGGTGTAATGAGTGCATTGTCGCGTTGATGTCTTTGCTTAAATCTTAAGTGCTACGACGTAGCGCTCCTGTAGGCGAATTGGGTTTCTTCGTAGCAACCCCTCGGAATATTTTTTGTACATGTTTTTTGTCATTTTCTTGTAGTTTTTGTTATTTTGTTTTTTCTTTTGTTTTTTAATTATAGATACATTTGTATCTTAATATATTTACCTGTTGTTTTCTTTCCTTACTTATTTTCATATTCGTGGTTAAATTCTGCACACATAGGTAGCTCATGCATTCTACTTTTTACAAGTTAGATTTATGATAGCTGATTAATTATGGCTTCTACAATGTATAAAACCATAGGTAGTAAGTAGGTACCTAGCACCTGTTACCTAATTCTTATTAGGTTTGAATACTAAATATTTTTAAACTAGTTTTATCTATTTTAACACATATCTTTGTAACTGATATTAATACTTATTAGTTACATAATTTTGATTTATTCATCTAGCAGACTTAATTTGAGCAATAACGAAAGACCACCGTTCTACTCTATTAATTTCATTGTCCTATTATGATCTACGATTAAAACATCAATCCTAATTGAACGGGGATTGCGAGATTAGCTTGTGTCAATGTTTTTAAGGAAAAGCAGAAAAATAAGTAAGGTATTCTAGTTTGGCGTATGTTCTTTTAAGGTAACTTATCAATAGGAATTTTAAGGATATTTCTTAATTTAAAAACATCAAGCCTCTCAGATTCTTAGCTTTAGATGCACATTTACCTATTTAGCTAACATAACAGCTAAATAAGTACTTTATTGTTAAAAGTTTTAAGCATAACAAACTTAGCTAATCAGTGACTTTAGCTGCATAAGTAATGATTGTCGTCTGCTTAACCATAATTTTTGTGACGTTTAGACGTCTCTTAAACTTAAGCAGCGTTTACAAATAAATAAGGGGGAAAATAAGCAAAGAGTAACGTAGTAAGTACCTGGTGAATCAGTAGCCGATCTATCGGAGTCGGAGTCCCGGTGAGCGCTTAGATCGCGGGGCGGCGCGTCCAGGATGTCCGTGATCATGAACCGGGTGCGCGGCGCGCGCTCGCGCTCGTCTCGCTGCACCGTCATCGCCAGCGCTCCGCCGGCGGGGCCCGCGCCGCCGCCGCTCGCCGCCCCTAGCGCATCCAGCGCGGGCCACCCCCGCCCCACGCACAGCTCGATCGCCCCCAGCTCGCCAGTCACCGTATCATCACAGTCCAAATTAATTCCAAAACAATTATATCTAACTTTAGCAACACTTTATCAACAGTGTTTCCGAACTCGCATCGCCGGCACAACAACTGTTAGTCCTTCTGCCTACTGAAAGTCACGTGCTCCCAAAATTCCGATCGAGATAAGTTTGTTTTTCACTTTTCCTTCCGAATGTTCGCAACGTCAATTTTAATTTATTAAAAGTGAAACTCCAGATAATTATTATCAGACACAGCAACAAAGTTTACACACTGATAGTTCTCACGAAATAAAGTTTACTGCGAATCGGCGAGCGCAGAACTGTTACAAAATGTTCCGTGTATCGCGCGTTACGGATCGCGTGTGATATGCGCGGGCGCGGCACGGCGGTGTGTGTAGGTCGCGCGGCTGGCTCGGCTCGACTGGCGCGGTGGGCAGGAGGCGGGCCGCCAATGGCGCGGCGGGAGGGCGCGCCGCCAGCCAACCGCCGCACGGCGCCGCGGGGCGTGCCCCGGCCATGTTGCCGCACCAACTTAATGCTCTTTTTACCAACTCGCCGCCGGGAGAAAGCTCCGCGCGGATTTAAGCTTTTATACGTGGATAAAACGCTTTTATAGGAAAATAAAGCGTTCTCGCAGCGGGATATCGCACTTTATGACGGCGTTTTACTGAAAGTTGGCGACACTACACTCTAGTAATTGGTTCACGCCCGCCAAATTGAGGCTAGCGTGTCAGCCACCGCAGCTTTGTGCCTGAACATGAATAACTTATATTTATGATACAGACTGGTTAGTTATTTATCTCTTATTTTAAAAACACTTTTTGATATAAAATATTCTTGCATCAAAGAAATGTCAATTTCAGCATTCACAATGTATAAAATGTCTATACTAGCTACCGTAAGTATGTGTGTTGGTGCCATTTAACAATGATTTGGGCATAAAGATGCACATACGTAACAAATTTATATTCCTACTCTTTTTGCAGATAAGTAGGTTAGAACGTAGGTACTTAAGGATTTCTAGGATAGTCTCCTAAGGGTGGACCTAGCGTACCTAGACGACTTCAGTACCTACGCTTAGTGCTGCCTACATAATTACCTACCTACCGAAAAAACGCCGTAATGATTGAGATCTTAAGACTAAAGGTCTTAAGATCTCAATAAAAGACACAGAGTTCGGCAAAAGCGTAGCATACCTACCAACCTAGCAGGAAAAGGATTTCTGTCACGTTTTACTGAATCGTTACTTCAAAACCTTCCTAAAATAAGTACCTAATATTATTATGATAATATTATGATGTTTGCAGGGCCAACATGTCCAGAGATCGCACAAGACAAAGAGGTTTGGAAGGAAAAAGGGGAGGCCTTGGCCAGGAGTAGGACACAAATTAGTCTAACAAAACAAAAATTGGATTTTAGCTACATGTTTAAGAATATAAACCATGCTAATAATAACAGAATCAGGACTATTTTATACCACACATTTATTTACCGCGATTCGGTACTAAACTATTTTTTTATTAAACATTCCATTTTAAAAGACGATCCAAAAATATAATAGATTTATTATTACCTATTTATTTTTATTAATAAACAATACATAAATTTAAATAAGTGTAACGATCGACTGCTCTCGTTTTCCTGTGTTGTGGTCACATTTTACCTGTAGGTACATTTATTTAGTCGTTTAATAATTTTACACACGTTTATATGAACACACGTACCTACCTCTACCACATAGTTACCTAATTCTACTCATTTTAAAATATTTTTACATTAAATTTAAATACGTAGTAGTGCAACGGGAGTAAGCAGTGTTCAAAATATGGCAATACTTAGTTACCTAATCCTCATAATTTTACTTTTACGGTTAAGAAAAGAAAGAAAAATATTTCATTTGGGACAAGCTCAGGAAAAACAAACAGAACGGACGATTCGAACTCATTCATTTGTAAATTAGGTACCTACTTAAATAAATTGCATTAATCTAACATCAATCGGAATACCGACCCCCACAGGGCTAAAGGCAGGGGTTTTGGGGATCCGAAACCCCCCCTGAAATGCCATAAGAATTCTCGAGGATCAGGACACTCACGACTGACTGGATGGGCATGGAGGCGAGCGTTCATCATTCATTGTCACACGCCTTATTTTTGATGATTATACACGTCGGCTGTATTTTAATTTTTGTATTTAAGTACCAATGTCAAACTAAGCTTATTTTGAAACCCAACCATAGAGTGAATTGCTGGCCTTCAAGGCCGTGGATCCCACGATTACATTTGGATTCGTATAATTAGGAATATTCCTTTCTGCACCCTAATTGCGTAATACATGATAAGCACGTTAAGCCGTTGGTCCCGGCTGTCATTTGTGGATCTTTGACAGTCGTTACGGGTCGTCAGAAGCTCGAAAATCTGACAACCAGTCTTACCAAGGGGTATCGTATTACCCAGTTACTGGGTTGTGGAGGTCAGATAGGCAGTCGCTCCATGTAAAATACTGGTATTCAGCTGCATCCGGCGAGACTGGAAGCCAACCCCAAAATAGTTGGGAAAAGACTAGGCAGATGAATTGCGTAATACATGATCAATCAGAATTGGAATGGGTTTGAAACAAATGTCTAATCCATTGCTTAATAATAAATCAGCTCAACAACGTAAATAACGCAATGAATGTTGTTGAACTGTCAAAATGAAACAAATTATTGTCAACCGTGTCGTCAAATTTTTATAAATTTGACGACACGGTTGACAAAAATTTGACGACACGGTTGGCGCAGTGGCTGAGCCATGGACTGCTGCGCAACGTGTCGCGGGTTCAATCCCCGCACGGAACATATATTTGTATGATCTGCAAGTAGTTGTTCCGGGTCTGGGTGTTAGTGTATGTGAGTTTCAATGTTTGTAAACGCACCCACGATACAGGAAGAAATTCTTAGTGTGGGGCAACGTTTTTTATAAAAAAAAATAAAAAATAGTCTTAATCGGTTACTTACTTAGATAGCTGGTCTGAATAACATCCTGTTATGCCTGGTTTCTGGGTCCTCAATAAACTCTCAGTAGAAATACAATGTTCTAAACATTGTATTTCTTCCGTATCTGAGTGTTCAGAAACAAGATTTCGAACCATTAGCTGTATCGAATAGTTAAACTCCGGTTATGAAACCTCAGTAACAGGGTAAGTCGGTCGTTATAACAGCTATCCGGATCATTTGTACCAAGCTCTATCAGAATTATTTTTCTAATTGGAATTCATCGGATTTTTCTTAATTTCAAACAACAACATCAATGGGCTGTAGAGCAATTGTGCGAAAAAGTTCCTTACCAACACTTTACTTCTGCTTCCTTAAAACTATTTACATACAAAAAAAACAATCGACTTCAAAAAAAAAAAGCTCCTAAAAACTTATAAAATGAAAAACTTTTGTCTGATTTTGCAAGTAGATATCTATATACAGGGCGTCCCACATGTAGGGAAAGTACCTTGAATATTGTTCAGTATTGTTGTAGAAAAATAATCACCCACAAAAATTCATGGTCTTCCTTTTATTTGTGACACTATGTTTTTTAGCAAAAAATAATCCTTATGATGAAGCCTTTCGATCGGTATGATAAAGCTACAGGTTGATTATTTTTCTCATGTAACGGGTTCGATTTCCGGTTCAACCATGTAATTATTTAAATATCTTTGAATGCAGTTTAAATTGTTTTTTAAATTCAAATAATGTCTGCTTTCAGTAAAATGTTCCATCTACAATATTCAAGGTACTTTCCCTCCATGTGGCATATCCATGTGTATATTCCCAAATTGCCATCGACTTCTGAAACACATTATTATACACTTCGTATACGCATTTTTGGGTATTCTTTTTTAAGTCGGTTATTTTATTTTTTATTAAATAAGTTTTTAATAATTACTTATTTGCTGTAGAATCGCACACGAATTCATGTAGGGAGATTAGTCAAAAACCGTGTATGGACGTAAGTAAATCTGGGACAAGGCAGTTGTCTCTTACAAGTTTCAAATTAACGCGCTCATTTGCCCACTGGAGCTGGCTATTTTGATAAGTTTGTCAACAAACATGCAATGGTGTGGTAGCAGGCTGGCCGAAAAAAAAAATGTTTTTTATGATGAATTGATGACAATTTCCTAGGGTTAAACAAGTGTTCTATTATCCTCGTATATCAAGGTAAGTGAAAATTGTTTTCTAACTATAATTAAACATGCATTATGAATAAAAGTTAAATTTTGAAAGACAGTAAGTAAGCTAAAAACATGGCGCTTGAATGCGCCTAGCTTATTTTTGTCTTTGTCTCTGTAAAGTGCGTTTGGGGCAAAATCGTACGGGCTAGTAACGGGAACAATCTAGTACATTTATTATTATTTTATTTGAAATATAATATGTATAGGTGCAATGTCTTAAAGGTAAGTATTGCGCCCATGAAGGCTATAATATGGGTTGGGAACTCGAAGAACCTTGATGAGTTCCATTGTTACTTACCGTTAGGGGAAAATTTTGGGTGTACCTACCCTGTTTTAGACAAGGTACGGGCAAAACCGTAAAACATAACTTTTATATGATGATATATTTAAAATAGAAAAAAAAGTGATCTAGATTGCAAAATATATGATATAAGCAACAAACTAAAGCCTTAAGTTTATACTTGTGTTTTTGCCTTAGCGTTCCCGATTTTACCCCACTTTCCCATACAACTAGTAACATGTATGCGAAGATAAGGACATCATCAACAAGACGAACTGGATTAAAAACCTATTATTGAAGCTAACTCAAAAACTTCGCAAGCTCAATCAATCTGCCTAGCCTTGTCCCAACTATGTTGGGGTCGGCTTCCAGTCTAACCGGATGCAGCTGAATATCAGTATTTTACATGGAGCGACTGCCTATCTGACCTCCATAATCCAGTAACTGGGCAATACCCCTTGGTAAGACTGGTTGTCAGACTTTCGGGTTTCTAACGACCCGTAAAGAATGTCAAAGATCCATGAATGACAGCCGGGACCAACGGAGGCGTCTTGGTATGTAAAGATGGTTACCCATACACGGACCAACCCCGGTAAGCGTAGCTCAACCTGATGAATCGACCCGTGCGGATGTTATGTTATGTAAAACCCCCACGTAAGTATGCACACACAATTAGCGAGCATGCTGTCGCTTGCCGACGCCACGTATTTTAAAATGATTTAGGCGAGCATCTCGATGTCGTTTTCCACTTGTTCAATTAAACAAATAATTAAAACTTTACAACAGCTCAACCATTGTAATCATGCAGCTTCAATCTTGCAATGAACACAGAGTTCGTCTTAAAACCCTGATAGTTAGTTATAGTTACCGGGTATTTGTAGAGTTTTTTAAAGACTGGAAACGAAAATCATTTGTATACTTATCTTGTCCGATAGGACATAAGATATTATTCCGATATTTAGGAGAGCTTATGCTAATTAGCACACCACCATACGATACGCTTCAGTGCCAAATCGAACAACAGCCAATGTTATCGAAGGAGTCCTCTAAACACTATTCACAAAACCGAAACCCGAAAATTTTGTCAGTATAAATAAACCAAATAGACGATTACTTATCTTCCGACGGCTATTTGTGGTCGAGATCTAGGCCAAATCAGGTATCCGAAAATGTACTCTCTGTATGTAGGTATTTTGGACTCGAAAGCCTGTCGAATAGATGTGAATAACTATGCAAATGGGCATAAGCAACCACATAGCTAGCTACTGCCATTACCAATCCATCTTTCAAGCGAAGTGATATGACAATTGCAACTGTGGCTCAACTAGTGTGATGTGAAAACAACATCAAGCATTTTTTAAATTTCCCATAATACTTCTTATTTTGACCAGTGTTCTAACTTCTTGCATTCTGACAACATCAAGTTAAATTCCCAGAAACGACCCTAAACAAATTGGCTATTAGTTTAGCCTTACTAAAAAGTCGCTCGTTCAACAAATATATG
The DNA here is from genome assembly GCA_947363905.1 of Lithophane semibrunnea. Taxonomy (NCBI): domain Eukaryota; kingdom Metazoa; phylum Arthropoda; class Insecta; order Lepidoptera; family Noctuidae; genus Lithophane; species Lithophane semibrunnea. Next base: position 6,669,548 of record OX376188.1, on the reverse strand, counting down.
TAACTTCTGACAGACGTATTATTTTCTGCAACCAGAGCCTTCATTATCATCACAGTCTATAGTAGTCTACTCACCAATCGCTCGCCATTTTTTCAGAACTTTACTTTCGTTTTATGCCATTCATCATCATCATTATCCACAGCCCAACTTACCCACTGCTGACCATAAGCCTCACCATTCTTGTGCCAATCCCCACGCTAATGTCTATCAATCAATCAACTCAGTCTATCGTAGTCCACTGCTGGACATAGGCCTCTCCAGGCTGCGCCACAATACCCTGCCCTCCGCCTTCCGCATCCAGTCTGTCCCAGACAACTTTTTAAGGTCGTCGGTCCATCAAGCGCTAATGTACCTCATATAGGCTTTACCTGTGATGGTAACATAATTCCATTTAATCGTTCTTAAAACACGAAAAACGAACAATAATATTTCATTAAAGAAATTGTTCTCGTTAAATCCAATGAAATATCACGTGTTCACTTACTAGCTTACTATTATATTGTAAAGTTCACGTGTCCCTGGAAGCTATCGGAGTATAACAATGACTTATTGGGTTTAAAGAACAATAATAATTGTCTCTATTACAATAAAAGATATTTTTGTTCGCTTTTTATAGCGTTTAATACAACGAAAGTCAATGGCTTATGTTTGTTTTACACCGCCCTATACTTTGTATAATGCGAGTAAGGTTAACGTTTGGCATGTCATAAAGTAAATTAGGCATAACTTCTATTGCCTAATATAGGTCTACTTGACAAAAGATTTTATTTTTATTAGCCTAAAAACAAATTTATTTCATAACATTGTAACCAATGATATATTAAATTAACAGATATGTTATAAGCGCGCAATCGTGAAGACTCGAAAACATTCCAATTGTAACGTTTTTACTTGTAGTGAAATGTAAAATGAATGAAACGTGGGTATTTGTGCCGCTGCTGCGCGGAACACTTTTTTCGGTTGTTTTGTGAGTGTATAACATATCTGTTAATATAATATCATTGATTGTAACATTTTCATTTGCACTTCTAAAGACCATAAGATAACATCACCTTTTGTAATCCCTGAAAGGTTAGGCAGAGGTGTACCTATATTACACCCACATTTCGCCAGTTATGTTTAAGTCTCGTGTAATAGGTGGCTTGCCTATTGCCATTAAACTACCACAAATCCAGAATGTCTGATAGAAAAAACCAAGGTTTGCTACTTTAGATATAATGTTCATGAAATTAATCGTCTTGTTATCAGAATTCTTTTAAAATTAAACCAAAATCAAATGTTGTATTTAAAACTCTATTTTTATCGGAGGGCAAAGGTTTCCAAGCCCTTTACTCTTTGCGATAGCACGTTCCACATACGAGTATGTTGCTCTATTTCTTGAAGAAAGCGTCGAAGCAGGCCTGCCATTAGCATCGGCTGCTTCACAGAGCTACCTGATATTCATTTACTTTGGGTAAAACTTTCTAAGTTTGACCGCTCTTCCTGTAGAGTTTTGTGAAAACGTTGTAATCATCAATCAATCATCAAGCCTGTATTGCCCGAAGGGGTGGGCACAGGTGTAGCACCTTTCACCAGTTGTTATAAGTCCCATGTAAAGCTGTGAGGGTATTACTTACCATCAACTGGGCTAGATCCAAACTTGAGACAGCTCCTGAGAAAATCTATGGAAAAACCTAATTCTTAACACTTTGCTCAACTTGGGGATTAAACCCAGAATCTCTATATATTGTATTTCTACCATGAGATTACTTTCATACCTGAGCAGAGAATAAGTCAGCAAACCTCATTATAGTTAGCCTATAGCAGGCCACTGCCGGAAGTAGATCTCTCCTATCGCATGTCATTAATCTCGAAGTCAAAGTCAAATAATTTATTTCAATTAGGCACATAAAAGGCACTTTTGAACGTCAAAATCAAAGAAATAGAACTGATTCTAGTTGCCCCTTCCAAAAGTTAGTTTACGTATGGAGAAGAATGGGCAAGAAACTCCACCGTTACTCTTTTAAAAATGTTTTACAATATTTTGTATACATCATCAAGAATAAGATTACTGTACCACAATAGGTAAAAAGAATTAAAAATGGCAATAGCAAATAAATTAATTAAGTATGTGATAGATACATGGTACTTACATATTTACAAACATTGTAAAAGTATACGATATCACACTCGATTCTCGGCAACTCTCATCCAGCTGTTACCACAGCTAACCTGCGAAAATCGTTGCGCCATCTATCCTGAGGGCGTGCTACCTTACGCTTCCCGAGTGACCAAATGTATAGTGACCAATAAATTTTAATTCAAAGAACTTACAGTAAAATAGTTGCTTGATATAGAAAAATATCAAAATATCTTTTCCTATTTTTTTATCGGTTTATTTTAATAAGAACAATCATACATATCCTATGTTTCTACAAAAAAAATACTGAACCCATTAAACACTTACACAACTAACAAATACTTTACTCTTAGATAACAACACGGAAACTAATATGTTATTTCCACATTTGCAAACGAAATAACGAATACGCTAATATAAATTTTAATGCTTATATCGTGCAATTCGTGCATGCTCAGTGCAACTCGTAAAGAGCACTAATGGCCGAAGGAAAAAACGGCAAAGTGCTGCAATTACTGTTAGGTCACAGTAGAGCGACTCAGGCGCAGCCAGCGATTATAAACACAATTAAAAATACACACACGAATACAATATCTTTAACAAACGTACAGTTGTGTCATCTATACGAAGGTGAGGTGACTCAGTATTCCGCTAGGGTAAGAAGAAACAGGGGAGAGAAGACGTTAGAAGACTGTGCAAACAATTAGGTATACAGCCTTTGTTGGTTTAGTCGATTAACAACTGTGACTGTATTTCTACATTAAATAAATTCGATTTTCAGAATATCAGACAGCAGAAAGAAATATTGGAATCCGCAAAATTATTAGACAAATGAAAAAAAAGATTATATACTAGCTTGCCCGCGACTTCGTCTGCGATCCAGGATAAAAATAGCCTAAATGTCCTTACCCAGGTTATGGTCTATCTGTGTGTCAAATTCATCCTAATCCGTCTAACCATTTTTGCATGATTGAGTATACACAATAAACACACAAACTCAATTTCGCATTCATAATATTAGTTAGGATATTGTTCGTCCGTTATTTCAATTGAACAATTAAGTTATTGAAAAACATAGGTATTCTTATTTATAAAAGCCAACCAAATTATGCACTTTATTAATCTTTGAAAGCAGCAGTGATGGTGTACATATTACTCTCTGTTATATGGGATCTATGTAATTGATTATCTAATAAATTTTTGCTACGCCTGGGTAGGTTAACATTCATAGCGCCAAACTTAGCGCCCTTCGTGTACTGTTTAACTAGTGCACAAAAAGTTAAACATTATCATACAAATGCTCTATTCAACACATTGGAACCTAGATATTTTTACGTTAATGGCTACTAGATCATCCATATCGCCTGAGGAAAGTATATATATACATTTTTATCACATCATAGCTTACGTCGATGAAAATGTATAACACAAGTGTTCACGACTAGCTGTTAATGAAGCAATCGATAATATTCCTCATACTTGACGCTTCCATTACTAGCTACAATACTTGGGTCAAGAGAACCATTAAATGAGTTATATGGAGTAAAAACACTACTTCCAGCGAATTCCATCTGTATACTGCATTTAGAATTTTCATTTCACGCTCGCGTGAACCTTTAATCGCATGTAAGGCTATTTAATAGTACAAATGCTCTAAGCGTTTATTGAAAGTAACACGGGTGTGTGCACGCACTCACACAGGGGCGGCGTCTACGTGAAGAAGTTGGGTATGTGCTACATAAGATTATGTTTGCGATGAAAACGAGCGTTGTTTATTCAAGTTTAAAGTTGTTGTTGTCAACACGGGGTGAATGTGAAAAATGTTTGAAAATGTTTTGTATGTTAAGTGGAAAAATGTTGGATGTGTTATTTGTACTGGTGGTGCTGGCCTGGCGTGGCCTGGGCCTAGGTACCGATTCCAAAAAATACAGTCTAATCATTAGGTATGAGAAACAGAATATTGATAACTTACGTAACTCGCGGTCGCAACTTCTTACTTTGGCAGTTTATTTAACGGAACAGAATCTAAAGCTGTCTCAATGTGTCCTCATCAAAATATAGCATCGACACATCTTCATTCGCGCGAGGCATAGCCTAGCGTCGCTCGACCTCGCACTTGCACCACAGTGAGCGCTGCTAGGCGAGTGTGCGTTAGCAGTAATTTCACGCTTCCCGCCGCCAGCCACCACCTGAAAAACTCTAATCACACCACTTTTATGGCTCCTACTCGCAATTTATATTACAAATATGATAATTTTAAATGATAATAAATTTATTAGCTGCTCGTACTCGGCAAACTAGAGCGTTTATCGAGCGTTTCCGTTCTCGGTATCGAGTCGCGTTACAGTTGTTTTTTTTTTGTTGCTATCGATTTCCAAGGAATTGTTGCTTTTAATTACAATTGTAACGTTTCTGCACTTTTCCGGTGCGGTTGGTCTTTCATGTGCCGTTTGTTAATGAAGTCTTCCAAAAATATAGCAAGGTTAGGTACGTCATCCGATGTGGCTCCGGAAATGTTATCAAAATGTTCAGCCAATCAGTCACGGTTTCTTGATATTATGGCAATTTCTACTTCATTCATAAGTTACGAAATTATTATAGGTACTAGTAGTTTTTTAATGTTTTATTTTGTAGACCATGTGGCGAGTTGTTTTGTTGTACAGATGCGACTTTTAATTCCGGTTCTATTGTTATTATGCTTTAGAATAAAATAACAACAAAAACGTGTGCAAATATTTCATTGTTTAGTAAAATTATCTTTTAAGCTGGAGTCACTATACCTTTCAGTGATCTCAGCTAAAACAAAACTTGGTACCTATCTAGCGCCAGTTTAGGCGTATTTAAATTCTGACTCAAAACAATCCTAGAACCACCCGAGTCGAGTCCACTAATTACGCATGCGCTTTGAGAGCTCATGAAATTAAAACGACGCATCCTGCCTCGTATACCTGTTATGTTGCGTGTTATGATTAAAACCCCCACATTTTGCTTATGTCACCTAGATCAGCATAAAAGAAAAGAAAAGTGCAATTTATCTGTCATTATAACCCGAGAATCTTGGAGATTATTATCATTTCACATGCAAGCTATAATCATCGTGGGCGCAGCTAACAAAATCAATAATTGTACAGAGATCTAATGTATTCCCACGTAATTGTTGTGATCGAATGACATAATTGTGTCGCGACTTGCGGTAGCGCCGCGCACCCCGCTCTCCCCCCGCTGTGTACCGTCAGCATCAGCACACTTCCATGTATTCATTTGTTTATTTACTGTTCTGCATTCTAAATTTTTTAGACTTCAATTTCTAAATCTATGAAAAACCTCTTAGCAAGTTGGTTATTTTTTGCCGGAATTCGAAATAAGTCTAAGTACCTTGCTACTATACTTTCCTTTGAGGTAAAGAAAGCTCTCTAGGTATAATAAAGTTTTGTCTAAATAAGCGATTGCCTCAGTCGATTTGATGGGAAAAAAAGAAATAATCACACTTAATTACATCCCGAGTAGACATTAGACATTAGGTTAGCTACCTTCCTACCTTTAGGTGTTTAACACAGCAACAATCTCTTATAAGTAAGTGTACAAAAAATACCAAAGTAGTACAAAAAATAAATTGTCCGTTTAAAATTATTCCTGCCTAAGATCAGCAGCATGACATGCGTTAATTAAATATTATATTTAATTAATTAAACGAGGCGAGCACAAATAAAATACCTGACAGCTAACTCGCTGACCGTACTCTAATTGCAATAATTACTCATTATCAGGAAGCTTGGCACATTAATTTAGAGTTTTTACTTGAGCAAGCTTAACAAATACTTATTTAATTGCTCGTCTTTGTTCTACGAACATTATTAGGTTGGTAATGGTGACGCAACACGGTTATAGAGTATACTAACATCACACAATTTTGATCGTTGCATAAGCAATCTTGAGACGAGCAAAAAGTTGACGTTATACCTATTGTGCATGCGAGACAGTTCGCGTGCTCGAGTACCCTTAATCAGATATTCTTTGTTGTGTCTAGAAATGATTCGCTGACAATATCGCCGTCTTATAAATGCACTAACTTAGTTATAAAGGCACTGTTACGTAACCACAGCACTAATTTCTTTTTACGCGCCTATTGACTATTTCCCTGACAATTTAATAGGCTGTGTGTAACCCACATTAATGATTACTGTTCACTTGCAAATGTAAAACTGTTTGATACTTGTTCATAATTACTTTTTGTTGTGCGTTCAAGAATTTATGTCGACTCCGTTTTTTGATCTTTCCTATTACTGTTGCGGTTAGTTAAGTTGAATTGGTAATAAAATTATATCCTACAAAAGGACATGTGGTGTAGTTGCACCACAGAGCAGTTGCTCGTGTACTTAGGTTAACGAGACAATCGTAATTCCAAATAATTTCAATTGTAAAAGACATGCAGTTTATGGTTACATGGTCTATTTTTATACCTTTAATTGCAAACGTCGGTATTTCCATTATAATATTTTCTCCGTCGTCGTCGCGTTGCTGTTGGCAATAATTTATGGTTTTTCATAGATAGTCGTATGGTAGGTACCACGGAGTATAAGTAGGTACCTACCTATTCAGTAACTTAATTAATATCGTTTTATTTTATTTGAACCTATATCTTAGTCATATAATCAATTAACATTCATGGTATTAGTATCACAATTCATGAAATAGAATAAGATGACTGAATTATTTATGGTATGGCACTCCTGAGATAAGGCCTGTATTTATTATCATCAAACTCCATATCAGAAAACATCGAAGTACCCGATGTTTTCTACATTATCTGGCCTGATGGTATCCGATGGTGCCGACGATGGTGCATACTTGCCTACAATTCACTCGAGACTTGAAGACTCCCAGGTTTCTGGGAAACTCAGAAACCGTGAGGAGTTTCACCCTTTAGCGGTAGGTACGCACCATGACCGTGTTGCCTTATCATTTTTTTTAAAACTAATATAAAGACGTCGGAATACGGGTAGCGGCACCTCTGAAATGGAGGTGGGCAGGACACTTGACTAAAAGTAGTGATAGCAGGGGGAGCAGAGCTCTCATGAAATGGTTGCCGACAAACGCGGTAGAAGGTGCGTTGGCAGACCAACAGCCAGATGAGTGGACGACCTACAGGAGATCACGGGGAAGACCGGGATGAGATTCACACAAACTAACAAAAAGAATCCAGGAGGAATAATAACTTTAATGATATGAAATATACCAACTACCGACCGCCCATTGTGTCACCCTATGTAAAATTTCTAATTTATGTCTGTAATTTTTATGGTGTACATAATAAAGAGAGAGATTCTATCTATCTATCTATCAACTAATTCATCAAATTAAAGCCCTCTTCCTCTTTGCTGTGCCCGACAGGGTCCACAATGATCATGTCTTAAGGTTCACATTGTGGAATGTAAATAAATATTGTGCAGCGGTGTATTAGGTGGTGATGACCGATGAGGTGCTGGTAGCGATGGTGTTGGTGCCCAGGAAATGTAACTAAAAAGGCGGACAACTGGACAAGTAATCGTCACGTGTATAATGGGCCAGCAGTGTCACAATCGGAAGGGAAGTGTTGCCACCGATTTTTTTTTTGTTAGCCTACATTGTCCCACTGCTGGGAAGGGCCTCCCCCAAATCCTTTCAATCATCCTTCTCCAGGGCCACCTCGATCCAACCCTTGCGGTACGCGTCTAGGTCGTCTCGCCACCACTTCCTGGGCCGGCGTCGGCGGCGATATTGAGTATTGTGGGTAACAATATGGTACAAAAGGGAGGAGGCCTATCTCAGCAATGGGTGGAACATGGCTGCCAATGATGATGAATATAAACAAGTGTAGGACACAGTATGATTGAAAAATACATTACATGTTCAGATATCAACTAAATATCTAATCATGACATGTGTAATAAATAATTTCTTGAAATGTGGAGTTAAACTAATTAACCACATTAATTATTGGGACTAACAAACTTTATAGTTTTGTGCTATAAGTAATTAGACATTCTGTTATACTTACCTACAGTCTTGAATTATCGACTGATATTACACAGAAATAAGTAATTTAGGGATTTTTTGGGCACGTTTCGTAATTTTCGTGTGCCTAATCTCAGGAGACAGGTTACAAATATTTTCAAGACGATAGATATAATCACACCTTCAGAAAAGTACACCAATATATATATATAATTGTATCAAACCGAAAACCACTAATTCGCCGACTCAGCCGCCCTAGGCATTGCACTGCAGCCCACCATATTGTTACGTCGCTTTAGGCAATAGCCAATACTTCAGAGGCCCGTGACACACAAAACATACATACAACCTAAATATAGTCATTAAAACCAATTCATCGCATGATAAAACGAATAGCGGTAACGTTATGTACAGTCGGTCACATAATGTGCACCTAGTTATGTAAGAGATCACCATGAACGTTAGTTCCGAAACTTGTGTTGAGCAATGTACTCCTCGGAGCGTGAAAATGTAATGGCATGTATGCATGACTACTAATTTTGTAGTACCTTCTTTTGTGTACAGAGATGTAGATGAGAGCCTTATTATTTTATAGGTTTTCTTTCATTACATTCTTTTTTTTATGATGCTGTAATGTTTCTAGATTCCATTATTTTAGCATGAATTTGACACATATTTTAACTTAGTTGTACCTGTAATGTACCTATATTGTGTAAATTATTTCATCACCACTACTCACAAAATGATGAAAACGGCATGTCCTAGAACGAAAAATTCGAAGACATATCACATCTCCCGCACTGGGCATGCGTGGTACACTACAACGACCACTTCCTCTCACCGAGAGGAGGCCTGTGTCCCAGCACTGGGAACATTATAGGCTAATTTCCTATCTGATTACCATAGCTATAACTGAAGTACCTAATACATAAAAAAATTACCACATTTCAATAAAACTACAGTGTATTAGGTATTTTATAGGTAATTACTTACATATATCATCGTCATTTCAGCCGAAACGCGTCCACTGCTGGACATAAGCCTCCCCCAAGCATCGCCACTTCGACCAGTTCTGCTCTTCTCGCATCCAGCGGATTCCTGCGGCCTTCACCAGGTCATCGATCCACCTGGTGTGGGGCCTTCCAACGCTACGTCTGCCGGTACCCGGTCGCTACTCCAGAACCTTTAGGCCCCATCGGCAATCTGGTCTGCGAGTTTGGCAATATTTCGGGTTATCTGCTACATACATAAGATATTTCAAATAAACAGTAGCTACGCTGTATTTAAAACCTAAAACCGACAATTTTAAATAAATGTAAAACATTATGCATTGTACACGAGTAAGCTAAATTTTAATTAGGTAAATAAGTACATCAATATTTCCTTACAAATTGGAAACTTAAAAAGTCAAAACACCGCGGCGCCGTTACACCCTTTCCTGAAAGTGGATTGAAAAGCACTTAGTAGGTACCTGTGCCTGTACTTCATCATTCATTTAAAACTTTATTTTTATATACCTTTTTATAAAACTTATCTCATTTCTTAACAAAGCCGAGATCACACTGCTCTATACTTAAGAGAACAGTTAGCAATTACACTAATTATACCTATACGTGCCTAAATCCTACTTTCCACAGCGATCTTATCTAACAGACTATGTTTTATGGCTGAAAATTAATTAAATAGATTCTCAAATTGAAACTAAAATGAGCGCACATATGAAATCAAACAATCACATGAGCATAAAATTGGTGTTTAGAAGCACAGCGCGGCCGGAAGTGGCTCAGACACGTAGAGCGCGCAACAAAATAATGAACAAAAGTCATTATAAGTGGCGAGATGGTCGCGATAACGCGGCGGTTAGAGTAAACGCGCTTTTTTACGTTAATTAAACTTACTTCTGTAAACGATGATGGTCTCATTATCTGCATTAAGCACCGCTTGCCGTTCGTAGTGCTTTTTACGCAACGCTGCGCGTGCGCCGGGCGCCCAAGCTCGTCGCCGCCGCGGGTTGCCATGTTCAAAAGTCATTTGGACTATTACAGTTTGTCGTACAATTTAAAAACAGAATTCCCATTAAAGACACAGAACGTAAAAATGTGACCGTTTTATAAAAACTTTTTAAAGCAAAAAAGTTTCGTCTACATGCGACTGTTTTCAACAATTATCCCCAAAATAACGTCTCGTCTCGTAAGTGATACGTGCTTGGGAGCGCAGCGGCGCGGGCGCAGGCCGCAGGGTCGCACTTAATAGCCGGTGACGGCAAAGGACACACGACAAAAACTCTCCTCATTATCCGCTCTATGACAATTCACCTCCATTTATAATGCTATTAATAAAATAATGGCTGGCAACCACAATAAGAATTTAATTCAGCATCAAACAAACATTAAATGTCATTTTATCGGTAAAAACCACGTTTGTAATAACCGATTTGTTATTTTTTTAATGACAAATATTATTTCTGCATTAGAGTGTCATGTCGTATATCCGCATCGCGTTCCTGGCGTCGTCGATTTATGTTCTATTGTTAAAAAGTTTTCATTGCATAATTGTATTTATTGTGATTACCGACAGTTAGTTACTTCCCCTCTTACATAACCGCATTATTGGTTAGTGGTTACTAGGTTTTGCCGTAGAGCCGCTCAAGTGTCCAGATAGACATAGCGTGATTGATTTATTTGGGTAGTTTATGTGTTAGTGTTACGAGACACGTAAAGAGTGCGTAATGGATTTCAGAAAAAAAATGAAACGTTTTTTGTCCATTAGGTATTAGGTTTTCATGAAACAGTTTGAGCCATCATCAAAAATTTGTGCATAATACCGGAATTTATTTGTTTTTTGCTCGATCTTTATAGGGCACAGAACACTTCGTGTGGAAGTCCTACTTGCACCGGGCCGGTGCAAGTAGGCCGGTTTTTACGGTGCTTACTTAGACATAGTCAAACAAAATGTAATATTTGGCAAGAAGTGTAAGTGTGCAACTATGAAACTATTTTCCTAGTATATTATCATAGTTATTATATTGTATAATGATACTAACTCGCACAGGTATTATTGCATTTAGGTCCGTAATAAACCATGTCTGCCCATGGCCTAGCTGTGAGGTAACACTTTTTGCATTAATGACTTGCCCGCATCACATACAATCGAAGGCTGGTCGTTATAATATGTTACTTATCCATAACATAAACAATTCGATTTTTTTCACTATTTCTTGTTATACCGATCGCCTGCTCGACTGACACAGCAAAACTACACGACAAGAGTAGCTGTATACTTACTACAAAACTCACGTTTCACGATACAGAAAATTGTCTGAAGCTGAAAACAGTAAAAAAGAGAAAAAGGTTACTGTTCTTTTGATCACCATAGCTCAGTCTTCATTAAGGACACCTTAAAAAATTACCTAGGTATGATGCCAATTCACTCCACATTGCATTGATCGTTAGTCGAAGATTATACAATTTTCTGTCTAATACCAACTTTTCTTTTCTTTCAGAATTTTCCTGCACATTACTACGATAGACATAAACCACAATAAAGTTTCTACAAGACAAAATCCGACAAATGCACTCAAAAACAATTCCAACGACGCATCACACATTCAAAACCAGTCACAAGCGAAATTTTCCGTTTACATTCAAATTCGCATTATATTGAGCGGTTGTCGTCGGGCGAAGGCCAGATAGAGATGAGGGGTAAACATGAAATCAGGCTACTTATTACCCAGCGCGTTAGTATGCATGGGTTGGGAGCCCAGCGCCCTACTGCATTACGTCGCTCCGTACATAAACGATGCCTCCATTTACACCTAACTAGATTCAGCCACCCGGCACCCTTGAATGCAGACCGACTCAATTTATATTTTATTACGTGACGTCATGATTCTGTTTCGTTTAAGGTTAGTTTTGTTTTTATATTGAGGATTTTATATATATATTTTTAGATAAGCCAATAATTATACTGCCTACTTACAATTTTCAGAAAGCATTCGTGGTTTAACGTTTTTTTCTGTCATTGTAACATGTCTGTCTTATCTTCGTTCGCAAATAGATTAAGACAACCAAGAAGTTTATTGGATCAACTCATTAATTAGCATTTTAAAATGCAGGCATGGACGTAATGGTCTAAGTCGGACCCCACACGAACATGTAGGAAAGCAATGAAAATAATTAAATGCTTGGCTGTGGTCTGAAAGCTCGTTTTTCGTTGTTTTCCGAAAAGGGAATCCATTACATATGTTTGAAACACATTAATGGCCTAATGATACATCATAACTGACAGTAATATCCAATTTAACTGCAATAGAACTGACATTATTACTAAAAATCGTGTCTGTAAACACTGTAATTCCGATCAAAAAATTTCGAAACGAGCCATTTCATTTTGACGTTAAAAAAATCATTAGAAAAAGGTTGACATTCCGTCATTTTCTCAGGGACATTTCTTCAAATTAAACTATTATTAGTTGGCGATCACGTCGTAGGATGCTTTTAATATTGAATTAGGGGAACCTGTGGTTACAGCGCCCTTAATCGGGCCTTCGGTCGGCGATGTTCGTGTATTAACGTTATATCCACAGTCGTGTAATGGCATAAGTAATAATAAAGCCCAAATGACACAAAATATTGTCAAATTATAGGCTCTGAAAGCACGGGTAACCACTTACAATGTCTGCCGTTGATCCCTGTGTAGCGTCAACATATTAAAGGCTACGTTCTTACAAGGATTACTTATTTTCAATAGCCAAGTGTGATTGAATGTTAGCAAAGGTTTTGTTCAGCTAAGCATTTTTTATCAAGAATCGAAGCGGTTCAGTGAAGAAAATAATTAAATGCTGAAAATTACGTTATTCCTAATCTTTTTTCAATTCCTGTCTACATTAAGTACTTATTTACGTACGTTTCGTTACCTAATAAAATATACTTAGCAGTCGAATCCGGGGTAATTTCTACATAGTTAAAAAAAAACAATAGGTATTTTTTTTTATTTTAGCCTGTCTGTCTTAGGTACCTAGGGTATTTAACAAACAGTTCCTGCAGTAAAAAAAATATGCAAAATCATGCCTTAACAACTTATTTAATTGGTGATTACGTATTTTTTCTGCGATCGCTACACCACTACACTTAATTATGGCTATATCAATAGTTTTCCTTTTTGGGTGCACGAAGGAGATACAGAAATGGCTGTGTCATATTATTTTAGTGGATGACGCCGATCGCATAACTAACAGCTGCAACGAGTCGCCGCTGATTGTAGTGTTTAGTCTCGATACGAATCGATTTCATACGATTTGTATCGAATGATCCCATCGTAAGCTAATAGGAGCGATTCTGGCATATTTTTCGGCTCTCCGACCGATGATTTAGTTCGTACGTGATGTGCTTACACGGAAAATAAATCGTTTGAATCGCATTATATTCATTCGTATTATTAAATGTTCGTTTCTGTGAGAATTTTTGAGTTCGCCTACGCGTCGGAATGTACCGTGGATTAATAAAAAGTGAGTAGCGAAACCATTGAACGAATAAATTGCTACGGCTTTTGGTGTTCTGTTATGATGGATATGACTATTATAACTTTAATAACTGGAGGTTTATGATCGTATTCAACTATTACGATCTATAGTTCGCTATTCTTTGAGAATAGAATTAATTTTTCGTTAACATATCATTAGACATTGTGAATATCATTCAAACTTTCGACTAATGTTTTATTGATATCGATTTTCAATGTCTTGAAAATAATATTTAATGTTACTAGTGCCGTAACATTGAAGTAGTCATTGATTAATAGGTTGTCGAAGGAAATCGAACGATTGATTGAAGAATTAATGCTTTCACATAAATAAGGAAGCACCATTCACCAATTAAATAAACATAAAATTCTTGAATAAAATTAATCGTCACAGACTTATCTTTAGTGTGAATAAAATAGGTACCGTAATCTGATGCATATCGATGTCTCTCGGGGCCGATTTAAATCCGATTTGTTTACTCATTCGATGTAACATCAAGAAGTATTATCGCACTCACACTCGGGCCTAATGTTAATTGGTTAATTAGTCTGTTTATGAGTCTTAAAACAAATTAATTTGAGGCGAGCGCGGTCATCTAATCTGCTTGGCGCCTCTTACGCACGTCCCTGTTCAAACTTGGCTATAGATTTTTTGAGATACTTTGAAAAAGAGTTGCCTCTACGAGATGAATAAACTGAATAGCTTTTTTTTATAATGTGTAATGTTATGATTTCGATATGGTTAGTGGGTTCAACACTTAACTCTTCTAATAAAACTTGAAAAGTAAGATAATTTCCTTATCATGTCCTAAAATTCTGGTTACAGGAGAGCATTCGCAATTCGGTAGCAACTTCCTAGATCAAGGTTGCTAGTGGCAATTCCCTTTTATACTAATCACCATTACAAGATTGAATATCTATAGCACAACTTTGTTCGCTAACATAATATGTTTCTAAAAGGCAGTATTATATTACTAGCTTCTGCCCGCGATTTCGTTTGCGTGGAAGGCGTACGTTCGCGTAGAAGGCGTAAGATACACATTATACTAAAATAACAGCCACATTTTAATAAAACTCCCTCGGCCCCCGACCCATCGCATCGCATTACATCGCCCGGTCGCGCTATTACATCCTTCGTTTTCGCCTAGCGGTCTTTCAAAATTCTTTAGTTTTTGCTCAGAGGAAGGTACAAAAATAGCATTTAACCTTCCTCAAGAATTGGGCTATCAAATGTAAAAAGAATCCGCCTGGTAGTTCTAGAGATTAGCGCGTTCAAACAAACAAACTCATAGCCTGCCGCTCCTGCTTCGCACGGTTTTCACGACTTGACAAAACATCAAAATTTCTTAATTATATATGTAACTTTCATAATATTTACGTATTATAGGTAGGTACACATAACCCTTCCGGAATAAATTATCTAAAGGATGGTGAGAACCTTTTCAAAATCTGTTGCATAGTTTAGAAGAACAATGCGGACATACAGACAAACACGAACGTAGAAGACTGATAGACACACATACCGAACATACCTACATATCGAATTACTATTGAATGTGTGATCGTTTAACTTATTCCGGAGTTACTTCCAAATTCCAATGTAACTTCTCCGAATGCTACGGCTGCAGGTACTTGCTCAACTGTATGACATGGAGAGTGAAATAAATCGACAAAAGATCTACGTTTATCAAGTTTCTCGAAAATTTATAAATTCAATAATTATGCAATTTTATTTAAAGTTATTGGAGTCTTCTAGTCGGACACAATTCCATCCGTCCGGTCCGGCCGAGGTGTCACAAGTCGGGATACAGATAACGAATACAACCTTCTTCAGCACTATCGAACTCTTTCCACTTAAATTTTAGACTTTATCTTTTCTGTTTTAAGACTGAAAGCTTTTTGAATGAGTGTAAAAGTAAGTTTGTCAAGTTAAAGGTACTTAATGATACCTGCTCGGGCCCCGATGACATCACACGCAGTATTGTAAGTGGAGAGATAAGAATAATTCAATAGGTACCAAGGATTTTGATGACACAACTGTTGAGTGGTGGTTTTCATTGATTTAATCGATGTGTGCAACGTTTACGTGTATTTTTAAAGGTGTTACTCAACCTGCCTGTTCTTGTTGTGAGTAGTGGATACCAACGCTTAATGGAAGAAAGCTGAACAATATTTAGTCCTGAAATCAAAAGAGAAAACTTTATCAGTTTTTAAAACGTGATAATTCAATAAAGACACAAATCTTATATCACCACAAGAGAACTCTACTATCTCCATAATATTTGTCATTCCATTAAATCCATAAAAACTTCTACGTTACCTCTAAATTCTGCGGCCAAGTGTCAAAATTACGTCGAAGCGATCCCGTGCAAATAACACCGACCCTACCGATTGATCGTCAGCAAAACAAAGCTAATGTCGTGTTTGTTCGGCAGGGCTAATCAAACAGGAATATTGTCCTATGTCAATAGTTAACGTCAATATAATCGACACAGGCGCCCTCAGGGATGTACTGGTATTCGTACTGCTGTAGAGCAATCTAGAATCGAATTTAGATTAAAATTAGCTGGTATTTGTTAGCGTAGGGACTTCATCTGCAGAATAATCAGGCAGGCAGTCTATCTTGATACAGATTAGGTAGCAATCTGTATCAATACAGATTAGGTTGACCTATGTGGATAAATTAATAAAGCCACAGCATTTTTGACGTTGTTTTCAAGGTGTCAGAAGTGACATTTAAAGGTTATAATAACATTTAACCGCGAAAATACATTTGTAAACAACAAAAAGTTAAACAAAAGCCCGGTTTCAAAACTACCAGCGGTTCACAGTTTTGAAAAGGTTTTACATGCCAATAGAATGCGGGAAAAGAGCTGAACAAAATCAGGCTGTGGGAAGCCCCCATCCAGTCAGAATCATGAAACAAAGCATGATGCTATATGCTACGTAACAAAAGGATGAATAATAAAAAGGTAAGTACTGACAATTAAGCATGCTCATGAGTAACAGCAATTAGTTCTGTTTATAATCCAAGTTGCACAGAATTAAAGGAAAATCCCGAACATTCCTAGGTTAGATTAGATATAAATAGGTATAATAATAACGTTAAGCAGAAGACAATAAGTACCTAACTAGATGTATTACCTTACACGTAATCACGAATCAAAAATGATTTCGATATGGAAAATTACTTCTTAGTTATTCTACAAGTTGAG
Source organism: Lithophane semibrunnea (assembly GCA_947363905.1). Classification (NCBI taxonomy): domain Eukaryota; kingdom Metazoa; phylum Arthropoda; class Insecta; order Lepidoptera; family Noctuidae; genus Lithophane; species Lithophane semibrunnea. The sequence continues at coordinate 6,652,700 of OX376188.1, read as the reverse complement.
GTTGACTTCGTTCCTAATAACAAATAATAGATTCTAAGGCCAATGCAATCATGAGAAATCATTACAAACAACATTAGATTGCTTGCAATTTATAAAATGTGGTTACATAGGTAATTATCCATGTCAGAGTATCTATTTATCTATGTAAGTACATTGCAAATTACCTATATGTTAGTGAATCATCTGAGTAGAGACAGATGCAAGGCCGCAGCATCAGTTCCCACAAAGCCCGTAGTAATCTAAAAAACTGACATCGTATCAGGTTTGGAACCGAATTAACGTACCTGCCATTCACATAAAACTGGAAACATAAACAAATTATCGAAAAGACAAAAAACCGTCGTAATTTAACTTCCCCACATTTCATTCCACAAATTAGTGGAAACATAAAAACCCATGAATGAACTCTAAACAATCCCAAATGGTCATTTAGTGCCGGAAATGACCCGTTTGGCAAATAAATCAAAATTGCACTAGGAACGTAAACGCAGCGATTAGGCGGCGCTTGCAAAGGACCCGGAGACGCTGCGCATGCGGCGGCCTATTTATTAATTTCTTGAGAACCCAGAGGCGGGTCTCACCGCTCTAATTGTGCCTAATTTGAGACACTACTCGAGATAGAGGCTGTAGGCTGAGGCTCACGTCGCCTGAGGCAATTCTCATTGATATATACAACTTATTCCATTTAAATAAGTAGGTACCAACGCAGTCGTTTTTTTGTACTTTCAAGGAAACTTAGAATTGAATACAAGAAATGCATACTAAAATGTAAAATTAAACAGCAATCAAATCAATAAAAGACAGATTTTCCACACGGATCATTCACACTTTATAAAATAAATGAAAGGCTTTCTGTCGTTGAACCTACACAAAAAGATACTATCCACGTAAAATCTGTTGTTGAGGGAAACACAAGAGACTTTACTATCCGGGATCGTTAAAGTTTATGTTTCAAATGTAGGTAATTTTCTGATTAATGATGGTCTCTAAGTCCGACGATGTCAGTGAACCTAGCTGTCCGTCAGATGGTCACAGTGGTCTCAGCACTCCGGTCAGCATGCTGCCATGGCCGGCCGGCGAGATCACAACTTTCAAATGTTTGTCACACGCTACAAGCCTACAAACCATTCATAAAATGCTAATGCGATTAGTTCCGCATTGTTTTTGCTAAATTTATTGCCCGGAGCGGCAAACCAACCAACCTGTTCAGCTTGTGCCATTAATTTTATAATTAACACCTGGCAAAAACATTTAATATGAACACATTATGCTAATGAATATACCTACGTCTTGGAACGCGACAACTAACAACATTACCCTATAGTTTTTATGACATTCTCATACATTTATTACCTAACTACGTTCGTGGCGAGGTGTTAATGGATATCATTTGGCTCACACGAATAAATAAATGACTACGAACGGACATCGGGACTCTCAGTATCTCTAAGTGAAATGAAAACGGATATCCAAAATTGGTACAATAAAACGCTTAGGCCCAATAGGTTTATCGCGTCCACTTCCTACAGCCGCTCTAATAACCAAAACAAACAACAGCGACGAACACAAAGGGAGGCAAATAAGTCCAAAAAGTGCTAATATAAAAAAGTGTGCCCGTTTTTATAAGGCAACGAGTAAGTGTGAGGTCGGAGCGAGGAATGTTGGCGCCTGTCTGAGTACGTATACCTGTCCGTTTATCAATGGACCACGGACAATAAGGTGAAAAAAAAATGTGAAAGAGTATCAAAAAAGCGCTTCATCAAACCGATGCGTCCGGCAAGGGTTGTCGCTCGCTATCGACGGTTATCCGTCCGTTACTGTCACTTTATAATGCGCCCACGATCATAAACGACATCTTTGTTTAAATTACGACGTATTGTTGCCATGTGTTTAATCATTATTCAGAATGATGCCTTCGTACCTTATAAAATAGTAAAGTTACACATATCAAAATCAGAGTAAGATATAGGTAAATCTCCAGCCTACGCCATTCTCTTGTAAATATCAATACAATTTCTATATGAAAACAGAATAGAATTCTGCATTCCTTGCGCGACGTCAACAATAAGTTTTCGACATTGTCGCGTGTAGGCTCGCCAGAACTCGCCACCCCGGCGTGGGGCGACATAAATATCCCGAGTAAAGCCTAACACAACTCAAGATGAACACGACAAAACTGATAAGGCCGCCACGCTCGCCCGAGACATCCCAATTTAGTGCCGGCCCTAAGATAACGCTATTATACAGCTTTTAACTATACGAACGATACGCTAAATGTGTTAAAATCAACTTATTGTGTGTGTCTTTTAAGGCAAAAGAATGTGTAAGTGGATTGTCACCTGCGCGGATTTGGTGCGTGGGCTAAATTAAACGGGTAACTGCATACCTGGTAGTTTTAAGGTTATTTTTAGTAGATTATTTGTGTATTAACTATTACAATTAGTCGAAATAATAAAAAACATCGATGTATATCTGTACCCATGTTTGCAAATAAATAAATGATTACTGATTACTGAACAAGCGCTTTTCGTTTGGCGAGTGAAACTGTAAAAAAACAACAAATAATGTACCCTGTTTGAGAATAAATAAATATAAAAAAAAACAAATAAATTCTTATTTATTTTTATTTGTGAATCTTTAAATGACTCTTCTCATCTTTAAACATTAAGTGGTAGTCCATTTATTTTTGTTTGCATACACGATACGAATTAAAACTAGCTATGTAGCAATACCTGTCCACTAAGTAAGTATACCTAAGTAAGTTACTTGCTTGTGAAGGTTGAGAGATTCAAAATAATAAGTTAAACGTAAACGCACAAAAACATAGCTTTGTTTCCTCAATATAAAAATCCCATATGCAAAAACCAAAAATTATGTCAGTAGAAAACAGTGACAGGTCCTATCCATCCATCTTTATACTTCGATTTCGGCAATGAAAGTTTTCAATTTCTACGAAAGGGCAATCAAATAGGAAATTTAATTGAGTAGGTACCTACTTTAATACATAAACCGGTCTATATTTAGAGTTTTTTTAAACAGTTGTAGACTGTAGTAGTTCACAATTGTTTATTTTTACAATACGTGTCACGATACGACTAAGCGGATTTAGAAAAATTACAACTAAATTTCATTTTCGTCAACCGCATTTCATGGACTTATCTCAATTGCATGGTTGTATTGTGCAGCATGCTCCTGTGCCATCATTTTTAATCTTATTTTCCATTAAGTGTTTTTCAAGCATGAGAAAAAATACCGGAAATTGTAGAGCAACTTTACTTATCTCAAATGTGTTTTAATTTTATGTTTTTTTTTATTCCTACAATATGAAAGTAAAATTACATAAAAAGTAAAGCAAAGGCAAGGGACTTTAGGACGGCTACATATCAAGCTATACATTTCCAGTAATTCCAGTATATGCTGACGTCGCATTGTATAGGATTTCCGTACAATGAGAGGTCAGCATACACTGGAATTTTACCTATAGCTTGACATGTAGCCGTGTGTACCTATCTATTTTTTTTTACGCGATAACTTTCTCCTTTCTACACTAATAGGATGTCAATTTGTCGCTATTACAATATTCTAATGTTTGCCCGTCAAACCTTTTAGAAATATACAACTTGACTGTGAAAGCAGCATAATATTATTGCGAATAAGTTTCGTAACCATACCATAAATGTATGGTAGATAGAAAGTTAAATATTTCGAATAACTTTGTCAGCGATCTATCACCGATACGTTAATAGAGTCTGATTGACTGTGAGGAACAAGTTACTAATTTATTCAATGAATTACTTAATTAACGAGAATGGCAGACATGCCCGTGCCAAACAGGAACTCTTAACTCAACTCTTGTATCTAATTAATGTTTAAATAAGATTCTTAACCATTGAGCATGACAGAATTTATTTATATTTTCTAAACACAGGCTATCTTATGCGTTCATAATAACTCTTATAAAACAGCTGTTTGTAAATAAATTTCTAAGAAGTCCATGTAATAAAAACTAGATTTAATATGAATAGAATACAAAATATCACTAATGCAAATGTAAATTATGATACCTTTAACTGAATGCTTAATTCAATTAGGTATCTGCACTCTTATGGATATCTAAACCAGCTGATATAAATGTAATATTTATGAGGCGACAAATTACTTGAACGTAGTTTATTCCATTTCAGTATAATCGTAATGCTGATGGCAACACTTAAAACGTCGTAATATTTCACGAGAGGCGCGGAGCCGCGGCGCGCGCCGTGTGCGTCCGCCGAAGCTCGAATTTCCGTTTAACTAATTGAGCGAAAACGACACAACGAACGCCATTCAGCGTGGAACTAATGAATGGCCCTCGAAAAAGCCAATTTGTAGTTTTTTTAACACTTCAATTTGTGCCGTAAACCCCAAAAAGGCTCGACCAAAACCACAATCGAATTAGTGTCCCTTGTTCCGGAGATTAGAGGACTGTCCACCTCTTATCTCGGTCGTTCGTTATTTTATTGGCTTGTATAGAGTAAGTCGATAAACACGACGCATAATGGCCCATAATGAATCGTCCTCGCCAGCGGTTTGACTAATCATAAAGGTTTTATGGGTGTCGTTTCTGAATACTCGCTTTATGACGCAGTGCTGGCTCTACGCACTCCACCCCGACTCAATAGCGCATTTGTTGAATAAACATACTATAAAACTATCACTAAAACAATTCTCAATCTAAATTGGTAAAAGTATGAACCAGTTTAGGATATTTCATTGATTAGTACAGTCAATCTAGTAATTAGGGACAAAGGCGTAGAGGTACGAGAAAGAGTTTTGGTTTGTCGAAGTAAACATTTGAAAAGTCAGTGTACCTGCGTATTTCCGACTAAAACGGCAGGTAACCATTTCGTGTATAACATTATCATATTTAAACTCAGCTTACAAAAGCATTAAATTCTGAATGTGTTACATAAATTAACGATGTGTAATTAAAAATTATTGCTGTGAGCTATTATCTTTGCATAAATAATTGCCCATAATAAGATACATTAACATCAAAGACCCAAAAAACTTCCAGAAGACATGAATTACTGCATCTACGATTCGAGAAATTGATAAAGATAATGTTTAAAATACGAAATTAGATACGCTCTAAATACCGTTTATTGCCACAAATTACTCATGTAACCGTTTTCCGTACAGCCACTATAACAACTGTCTAACAAAAAGATTTGTTGCCGAAATGATCGTAGGAACAGTTGACAATAGGTGACACAGTTCGCTAACGGCCACCGTCCCACTACACCGGCCACACATAACGAGACACATCACATTATAGTATCATATTAATAATGAATATAAAATGATGTACAAACCGCGTAAAAGAGCTATTCATAAGTTGAATTAAAAGTGAATTAAAATGACTGAAATGTCAAATTGCGGGGACAAAAGGCTTATTAGTGACGAATGTTGTTCTCCTCCTACCAGAACGTAGCGTAATTTGTAACTGATATTGAATGATCGTCACGCATATTATAACGTTACGACTTTACAACGTTAGGTAAGTATTTTGCAAGTGTGTAATGTGTTCTTTCAAACTATTAGCGTCTTTATATTCCTTCATGAATTCAATCTTTATATTCCTTTTAAAAAAACTCAAGATCATGCAATTCACGATATTTCCAAAGCAACAATTAGTAATGTACCTAATTGCAATTCTATTTACCTAAAAAATAACCAGTTTTCATCAAATCCTATTCACACCTTAAAATCCGGTGTGACACGCAGTCACGCTATTGGAACGACCATTCTCGTGAAATAGATGCTGCTGGTAAAGCAAACTAATGACTTCCTGTATTTTTTCATACGCCAATTATTTCCCGTGGGTGAGCAAGCCGAAGACAACAATGTTTTTTACCAATTTTTGTGTCTCAAGTCAAGTCCATTTCGATTTATTTTACTGGTTGTGTGAAGTAGATGTTAACATTTTGTTGTAATGAATTGCGGGGACTCTTCAGCAAATTTATATCATAATTCAAATTAAATTGTTATAGAATAGATGTTTTATGGGTACTAAAGACAGTACTATTTCTTCATACTATTTATCATATAACTGTGGCCATCGCAAGGTAATAAAATCTCTAGCTGTTTGATAGTTAAGATAAGAAATATTTTATATTTAGATACCCAAGCGTCATCCTCACTATCTTTACGAATTGAAATGTCGATCTGCTCATGTGGCCTGATATCTTAACAATTGAGAGGGGAATGCGATCGCCTAATACTGTATCTGTTTAAAACACGGTAAATGAATTATAATAAAATCGCAGCGGTCGTCATCGGAACAAATGTGTTGTACATGTCGCCGCCCACACTCGCACTATGTCGGGCTCGCCACACTTTTTATATCCACACTTTTAAACGATTAAATTATTATTTAGAAGTTATAACGCCTTTGCTCCATTTTTTTACTTAATACCTAAATAGTATGAGATTTTATGTGATTTGCGTTATTCTTTCTGTTGGGTGAACAGCACAAGAGATGAGTGAGCTTGCGTCGTTGTTTTTAACGTATATTACCACTTTTAGTTAAATCTAATAATACATCATTTCGAACACGACAGTTACTAAAATATATTTATTTTTATTATATTATAAGTTAACACATGTTGTATACAATGAAAACGGGCGTGACTCGTAACATTAAGGGCCCGAAGCTACGGAAGATGACATTAAAAAAAATTCAAAGCAATTTACTTACAAATGACAAATAATTATACAAATTATGTATAGGTATGATTACGGCTTGTTTGTGGAATTATTTGCGATGCGTAGTGCCGAAGTGCGCACGTTGCGCTTAAGTATTTAAGGGTGGGTTTAACCGCAAACAATTATGTGTTATGGGGGAGCAATAAAATGACATGCGGTCGAGTGAAGTCGCTCTTGTTAAAACACTGGCAATGTTCCGCCATTTGGTGGCAGTTAGCTTTAATTGGGACCCGATAACGTTAAATTAAGCCAGGTGGGTTTGGTAGCATGGCCTTCAATATAGATTTTCCTTATATATTGAAATAAGATGAAATTCGTAGGTACCTATTTTTTTACTATGTCACGTGAGTTTACGTGAGTACCTACTACAGTGGAAGTGCGCAGGGCTCTCCAATATCTTTCCAAGCCTTTGTCTCTCTTCATAGTTTTGAAGGCGTTTCCTGGGTTACCTGAAATTCGTGTTTTTTTTAAATAATTTTCACAGAGTTCATCACACTTTGGGATTAAAACTTAGTATCAGTATTTTGTAAAATCTTGTGTTATTTCTTGTTCGTAGCCGAGCTACGAATAAGCCACTGCGACTTTACTGATATTCAGGTAGGTATTACCTAAATCAGTATCAGTTTAACGTCCCAAGCAGTGTAGATTTCTCACAATTAGCTGTTTATGGTGAAGAAAATTTCACAAAAAACTTTCATAGTTCGATATCTCCTTCGGTAAAACCATTTTGGACTCCACAGTAATCGGGTCTAAAATGTCGCAAACTACCAATCACCCTGGTTATATAAACATTTGTAACATACATTTGTTAGTATCTAAAGCGAGTGATTTTGTACAAGTCATTTCATAAATCCAGCTCCCATTTTCAAATGAAGCCATTCAGACAACTCTACAACTCTCTGATCTGAGTTTGAGCTGCCTTTAAAAATGGCTTCTTCGCTTTAAGCAAAACAATTGACACGAGCACTATAGCGATTATGTATGTACCTACGATATTCACATAATGGCTGCGTACACATAGAGCGTTTAATGCGCACCCACGACTAGGGCTTCCATCCGTCCGGATTCGTCCGGACATGTCCGGCTTTTTGGTCACCCGCCCGGACTTTGTCTGGGCTTGTCATTCGTTGATTTGAAGGGTTTTTTTTTTAATTAATATTTTTAATGATTAAATAGGTACTGACAAAAGAATGAGAAAAGTAAAATGTCCGAACTTATTAGCAAATATCCGGCTTTTTGCCAGAAGTTTTTAAAATTCGAAATAGGAACCCTACCCACGACGTATGCGCAGACGGCGCGCGCACGTCTTCGCAATGAAGAGAGCCGGCCCAATCGCCGATACGTGACCGCTGTGCCTACGTTCCAGGATAATGCTAGGCCCAACTATGGTTGTCAGGCATATTGGACCTGACCTACAAAAAACATTTTGAATAGGCAGTTTCAACGATTTTAGTCAAAGTGTTTATTTTAATGCAAGTCTGACAACCAGTCTTGCCAAGGGGTATCGTATTACCCAGTTACTGGGTTGTGGAGGTCAGATAGGCAGTCGCTCCATGTAAAATACTGGTATTCAGCTGTATCCGGTTAGACTGGAAGCCGAACCCATATTGGTTGGGAAAAGGCTCGGCAAATGATGATGTTTATTTAAATGCATCCATTCGTAAGCACCTCAAATACAAAGTTCTCGTTGATATTACCTATTTCCTTTTTATTTTTTCTTCCTTCAGTTTTGGATTGGTTTCAGTTCTTACAAAATTATTGACCTCTTATCAACTGTTGTGTTATTTCTCTTGCTTGGTGTACCAACATAGTCTTTCTATCCAGTAATTTAGTAGTGAAGAAGATTAACTAATCCAAAATCTTCTCTTTATTCACAGTAACACTACAAAACAGACTATCCTGAAAAGATTCCTAGGTAGGTACAAAACTTTACGCATAGGTAATTACCTATTTTATTATGATAATAAAAACTAACCTATGCGTAGATTTTTTTAACTATGGATTTCGGAAAGTGCCACTTTAATGCCAACCAATCAAATGATCACGTTTGAAAAATTATTTTCTTTATTCCTACAGTGTAACTAAAAACTAGAATTTCAGCAACAATCATAACACCGCGAGCAACCCTAGTCTCAAGACAGAGATATTATAAAATATGCTGGTGCAACGAATTAATATGTGTAAATGTCGCTTTAATATCACAAAATTGTAAACTCAATACCGCTCAGTAATGTATTGTTAAGACATGTTTCAGTTGTATTCACGTTACTAATGTCATACGTAGATGTAACTGAGAATCCAAATTTTAGCATACTTACCCAATTAGTTTATAGGTAATCATCAGAATTCTTGTTCTCTGTGAAAGTAAGTTCTCAGACTGGCATAGGCAGTCTGAGAACTTACTTTCACAGAGAGGAGTCCTGTGTCCCAGCAATGGGAACATTATAGGATGATTAGGCTTTGCTGTGCTATGCCAGTCTGAGCTACGGAAAACAGCACTTACCACTTATCAGGGTTAAAAAAAAGCTACGCTGGCCCGATGGCCAGTGTTAAAAAATTAAAAAAACATTTACTTAATTCAGACTATTTTTGTTCATAAAAAAAAGGCATTTTCTTAGCTTTAAATATGAAAATGATGTACTCGTACTTATCAATTATACTTTTAAATTAGATACACACATAGAGAGTCTAGCGTACCTAATATTACCTTAAAAATGTTACGGGATATCAAAAGAAACACGTTGTATAAGTACTAATAAAGCTGAAGAGTTTGTTTGTTTGTTTGAACGTGCTAATATCAGGAATTACCAGTCGGATATGAAAAAATATTTTTGCATGTTTTAGCCCAATTCTTGAGGAAGGCTATGAGTTATTTAAAGTCATGCTTAGACCCTTAGAAATCGAGCAAAAATGTCTGAAAGAACGCTAAGCGAAAACGAAGTAATAGCGAGGACGGGCGATGCCATGCGACTGGGTGGGTCGGGGGAACAAGAAATTTCACGCGGATGAAAGCCGCGGGCAGAAGCTAGTTAGTAATAATCGTCCAAGATCGTTGCAACCTATCAGGTTTTTATCTGAATTTAACTCGAACTGATTGCCATCGACACTCTGCAATTTAACTTTGATAGATAGATCGATAAATCGTTTGTTTAGGGCATACAAAAGAAATAGCACTACACACCAAATACGATTACATGAAATTTTCTCTATAGAAAAAAAATCCCTCTAAACAGAACTATAAACCACTGGTATTAGAAAAATATTTCAAATGAGATCATGAAACTTTGCATAATAACAAAACAATTAAATTATAACAAATTACATGAATATTAAGAAAATACCTACAGGGTGCCAATATATTTTGAAGACACTATAGAGTATAGACTATGACACACTTTAAAGGAAATAATAACGAACTTGACATACAAAGTGATATGTGCGTCGCAAGGATGCACCAAATGGGAGTCCAACTCTGTATTTGACAGGCATAATCCTACCTGAAACTGATATTCTGCTGGATCCCTGTAGTAACATACGGAAGGAACTTTGGGCATACCCATGGCATAATAATGTAAGTAACCTCAAGTTAGGCTTACTTGATAGACTTTCAAACTTTCAGAATTTTAATCACTTGCTTATTTGGATGAAAACCATTACCGTCGGCATAATATAATTATGTTCTTCGACAAAGGCACTAGGTATATTTGGGTTTCTCCTCTTTTACTTCCTGATTCAATGTGGAGACATCAATACGACAATCAGTGAAAATAAGTACTGATAATCCTAGTGCATAAGAGGAATATTTTAAAATGTTTAAATCAAGATGAACGATGAATAATAAAATTCAAAAAATTCAAAAAACCAAATCTTTTAAATTTGCCGACTACGGTTTTTGCTGATCTTTGACTGGATATAGTGACTAAACCCGCCTGCCGGTACATAGTCCAGTGTTAAGTGTTTAAGACCGAGTAGAGTGGCAGAGAGAACGAAAGTGTAGATAGGTATACCTACAGTGTTCCCCAGGAGGTGAAACCTTTGAATCCTTTTAAAAAAAGAAGAACATTCATTGAACTTTTTAAAATTTCAAGAGAACTACCAGGGGGCCAAATCTACTAATTTACAAACGTGTCAGTGGTCACACAATGATCAGTTTTTGACAGATTTTGTATGGCATATCTGTCAAAAACTGATCATTGTGAGACCACTGACACGTTTGTAAATTAGTAGACTTGGCCCCCAGGTCGCTAGCTTCAAGTTTTTTTGCCAATTAAAGAATACTACCGAACTATCTACTTCAGCGGCACTCCTCACAAAAAGTATCAAGTAGGTAGTAGCGCCACATTTAGTGTAGCCAATAATAATCCCGTTACTCATGAAGAGGAAACAGTCGATAAATGAAATACCTATACTCTGGAGATTATTACAACAAAATGTGTATGAATAGTCACGTACATTACAGTATAGGTACTGTAGATAGGTACTGAAAACAATGGCGGGCAATTAAAATTTTAAAATATTAACAACAAAATATCCCCCTAAAGTTTATAAAGGTAAATGTTAAAATCACACATTCCTAAACATCAATTTAATTCAATGTTGATTCAAGTATATTATTTTTGTATATAATGAAGGTAAAGACATTTGTACACGTAGGCCCCGTTTTAATTTCCGTAATGGTTATCGTCGGTGGTCCATTGAATCGTTAATGATTAGACGATTCGTACAATAATAACGTGTTTCGCTTTCCGATCGATATTTTAATAACCACTTTGAGCTTTATGTATGCGTACAACGATTAAGATATACTTCGAAAGCTTAACATCTGAAAAATAAAGGAGGAAAGTAGAATAACAATCAACGTCCGCTGTTGTATAATTAGCTTATCTCGTGTAGATCGGCTAACAACGCGCGGTCGTGCGCGCGCGCATTGGTGAGTGCCGCGCCAATAGCCGCGCAGCGATCGCCCATCGTTAGACCATCGATTCTTTTTGGTTATTACAATAATTCCGACACGATTGCATCTAATTGCGCTGGTTTCCGACGATCGTGGACCGAAGACAAGGAATTACGGATTATCTACGTAGGTACGTACATGAAGGCTCTTTGAAATTATAGTAGGTAAGATACGGAATGTTATTGGGAAATCGGAGCTTGTTGAGGGAAGCGTATCGCGTCGATAATCTTAACGCTGCCTTATTAGATATCATTTTGCGGTACGTGTTTCCCTTGCCATCGTTTGCAGCCAACAAATGCCTGTAACCCGATGGCGCGAAGTGCTCTTACAGCATGTTACATAGTACCTAATAACAGCGCTGAAATTGGTTCAGGCGATTTCCTCCACGTTAATCCGATGCTCGCTTGTTTAAGTGTAACGGAATCTGGATTTGGAAATTTATAACAGTTGAATGCAGAACTCGGTTTATCTTTCCCAGAATTTTGGTGGATCTCCTTTCATCTCCAGAGGTTTTCGAGAGTGACAAGTGATAACACTTAAATCCGATGAAGTAGGTACGGTCTACCACCGTAAGGTTGAATATCAGGAATATTAGTCGATACACGTCATAAAACGTCAGGTTCTATATTTTCCATGGAACAATATTTTCCCAATATAGTACATAGGGGGAGTCCGGTAGAGTTGAACCCCCTTCTATTAAAACTTAAATACAATTTCAACTAAGGCATGAAAATTGACAGCTCAAGAACGTATACAAAGCTCTGGTAGATAGGTAGCATTATCAGTGCCAAAGTTTTTGCAACAAAATTACTGCAAATTAATGGCAATAACTTGAGTAGAAAACGTAAAAAAAAAACAAATCTGCTCAATACATGGGAGTGTTGACTATGTTCAACTTTCCCATGCATTGAAGAGATTTGAACCACTAGGCATTTTTTCATCGACTTAACCTTATCTCTTTGTAAAGGGAATAGCATATTTTTATAGAGCTATGTATAGGGTTTTGTATATTTGATCATTGGTCATGTCTTCCTCATTCACAGTTCACTATGCATGAAATCTCTCTAACCTAACCGCATCGCGTTATTGCAAAAAATAGATATCGCAGGACTAAAATACACCACGTTTTTACCCGACTAAGGGCGAATTTCGCCAAACTTTTATACCGAGTATAAGTCTTATACTGCGAATAAATTGTGAATTTTTGACAGTTTCTCCATACAAAAACTGTCAGACGACAATTTTATTCCACGGATAAAAGATCTGACTTTGATGAAATCAACCCTAAGGCGAAGCAAAAATGAGGATTATGATTTTTTGAAATTACATTAATTCAATAAGGCAAAATTTTATAAAAAATATTAAGTTTCTTAATAGTTGTCGGTGTAATGAAAAAACAAATTAAAGAAAAATCACTTGCTACCACGAAAAACTGGGTTTTTCCGCTCAATCGCAAACCGGCGTAATGGCCAGCCAATATTTTATGGCAATGATGTGAGCATGCTAGCGAACCCGAAAGCCACGATTTTTAAATGATTTAAGCAATATCGAGCTCTCAGCTCTCTCCTACCGGAGAGTCTCCCGCTTTTCTCCCTATTATTATATATCATGATTTTTCCTGCAATAAGATCAATATGAAAATTACGTTTTTTTTTACAGAAGTGATAAAGCCGACAATACATTGTTATGAAGTTATGTACCTACCTACCGACATAAATAAGTAGAAAAAGAAATGGGCATATTACTTAGATAGTGAAATGAAGTCAAGTCGTCTTTTTGTGTTCTATAAGTAAACTTGTAGCAACGATGAATTAATTATGTGATGTCAGTGGGTTTTCTATTTGGTCAGGTTTTTTTTTTATGGCTTCGCTAAGATTTCCACTTACCTACATATCTAGCAGGAATCGGAAGAGCATAATCAATTACATCTAATATATTTTAACACTAGTACTGTCATTCGAGGATCTTTGACAGTCGTTACGGTCCGTCAGAAGCCCGAAAGTCAAAGACAAAACCAGTCTTACCAAGGGGTATCGTATTACCCAATTACTGGGTTGTAGGGGTCAGATAGGCAGTCGCTCCATGTAAAATACTGGTATTCAGCTGCATCCGGTTAGACTGGAAGCCGACCCCAACATAGTTGGGAAAAGGCTTTTTGACGTTGGCCGCATAGATTCGAACTTTCCATCCCTTTTACTTTTTTTAGGGTAGGATTTTCAAAACTCTTATAACATAACTCATGACATTTATGTTTTTTACCGAAACACTAGATACAAATTCTCATAGATTTACTTTAAAAAATTAGGTTAGTAGTATAATACTGTATACTGTTTGTATTTCAACTTATCTTCTATTTACGCTCTTAGGGGAAGAATTTCAAGAAATCCTGTAAAACATGTTTCGCTACTTGATTCAAAAACCCAAATATCTATTTTCCTTAACTTTACTCAAAACTACGCATTTGTACACATCTTTCATCCACAACTTAACCCCCTCAGGGGTAGAATTTCCAAAAAATAATTTCTAGTGGAAACCTCCGCCACAAAAGGAACCCAGCTGCGAAGCCGCGGCTTTGCGTTGATGAATGGGTCAATCAATATTACACCTATAATCGGTCAATCTATATTACACACAGTTAGTTATTTATTTAATTTAAATAGAACGGCCGAAGCCAATTACACTATTTAATATAATTTAAGATAAAATATAATTGATTCAACTCAGTCATGCATTCTTCTCACAAAACTTCAAACTACGATAGTATCACCTTCCATTCATCCGCAAACATATCAAGATCTGTGTTTAAGTCCAGGTGAGCGCCTAATGTCCGAGGGATGGGTGGAAAGGTATCTGAGGAATGCTTTTTGCACTTTCTCTAAAGCTAACGCATACTGCTTCTCAAAAGGATTCCATACGCACGCACTAGACTCAAGCTTGCTACGGACCAATGCCCCAAAAAGAAGCCTGATAACGTGGGGGTTGCGGAAGTCACGATAGTTTCTCAATACAAAGCCAAGGCGCCTGAAGGACTCCTTGGCAGTGGATGCGATGTGGTCGCGAAAAGTGAGCTTACGGTCGAATGTGACTCCCAGGTCTTTCATGGAATCAGTTCTTGTGATTGTTTCTCCATTCAGTTTGTATAGAAAGTTGACTGGGCGCCGCATTCGACCGAAAGACATCACGCAACACTGTAACTTATTAAATTCCATTTTATTTTCTAAGCTCCACTTAAATACTGAGTCAATGTCGGATTGCAGAGCTTGGCAATCGTGCTCAGATTTGATTTCATGAAATAGTTTTAATTAAGTCATCAGCATATAAGAGGGATCTGGCATTCGCGACCACATCAGGGAGGTCATTTATCATCAAAATGAAAAGGAGAGGGCCGACTACCGAACCTTGACTCACACCGGAGCGAGTGTGGTATGGGAGTGACTCGTACAAACCTAATCTGACAAATTGTTTTTGGTCCCGCAAATAATCTGCCAGAAGCTGTAGAAGCTTTGGAGCAACGCCTAACGCACTGAGCTTTGACAGCAAGACGTCGTTATTGACTCTGTCGAACGCCTTTTGAAAATCAAAGTAAACCACGTCTACCTGGCGTCTGTGATCAAGACTAGTCGAGATGTAATTAACTAGTGTCAGTAAGTTGGTATTGACGGATCTTTTTTCACGAAAACCATGCTGTTCATTGCACAGGTGCTGCTTCACTTGCTTGTAAATTCCTCGATGGAGGACATTCTCGAAGACTTTCGCGGGAGAAGATAGTATCGCTATTGGACGATATTCATCGACTGAAGATTTATTGGAAGATTTCGGTATGGGAGTCACACGTGATATCTTCCATTGTGGTGGATAGATTCCGGATTTAAGGGCTAAATTAAAAATGTGGCTAAGCGGCTGAATGAGAATTTCCTTTCCCTCTTTTAGAAACCATGGAGGAATATTATCCGGACCAATAGAACTGTTTAGTTTTAGCTTGTTAATTCCTGTGCTTATATCACTTTCGGTGAAGGTATCAGTATTAATATAATTACTAATATTACAGTTGCTTGGACCGGCTACATTTTCATGGTCTAACTTTGGTACTTCAGGTTGGAAAACGCTCGCAAAATATTTTAGTTTAGTTAGTTATATTATATTAAATATTTTAGTTAGTTATATGTTTAATTATTTTATTGGTTAATGTGGCCTCCTTTTTATTATACATATTATCAATACATTGACAAACATAACTGATTCAAGCACCTGAAACCTGTGCCTTTTTTTCAGAATCTCTAATCAGAAATGCGCTAACTTCTTCCAGTAGACGTTGGTTAATTTGCAACAAGCGGAGAGATATTAGCATGCCAGTCGAGCTCAGACTTAATAGCACTAAGACGGCAAAGCTTCGACATTACCCGGCGTCAAAGGAACCTAACTGTCAACTAACTGCTAATTATCTACGTCTACACTGGCGGCATCAACTTCCCACAGACTGCACAAAGTGCACACACACACATCCCCACACCGCAAACTATCAAAACCCGAAGCCATTCGAAAACTTAATCTACTTTAGAACATACAAAAAACAGACAGTTACTCTCTAACATTCAGAAAATCATAACAATAGCTCTTAACATCAGCATCAATTTAGCAACGGAAGCTCAAAAACTACGGCTCGCAAAGGTTTTAGTAATCTTTTTACCGGCGTTTTATAGCCTCATCGCTAGATGGAATGGAACCGTCGTACATAATCAAACCACATGCGGGGCAGTAATTGCCTCTATATTCAAAGACCCCGCTCACATCACGCCGTATAATGACAAAAATAGTCCAAAAAATACCTCCGCATATGAGATATTTTTTTCAGAGTTCGCGCTCTCGTACGGAGCTAAATTACGAAATAAAAGATTAAGTTAAAAGATCAATAAACTTAATAAATGATCTCAATAATTGTTGTATTACGGACACAATGGAGCGGCGTCGTGAAACGTCATTAAGGCGCGAACATCATTAATTTTATTCGCGGCTAAATGACGTAAAGGCAATGGCGTCTGTCAGATTTGAAAAGCCGCGCAGCCGCCACCTGTTGGTAGCGCGGTGAATTAGACATTAAACCCCGCGGCGCGCGTTCCACTTGATACTGCCACTGGAATGACTCGCCACTAAATTGAAGGACCATTCAATCATAGAAAACCCGCGTTTATAATATAAGAAAATAAAATTATTCATTTAGACTGCTCTTTGTTAAGCTCATACCATAGAATTCTTCTGCAATCATTTTCTGTGCAGAGGCAATAAGAAGTAAGTAACAATTTAAGTAAGTATGTGTTATTCGATTAGGTATCAATCTATCAAAACCGTCTTCTTAATTAGTTAAAACTTTGTTTCTATTAACCATTCGTTATAGTTAACTTTGTAATTCATTCTACTTATTCGTCAATGTGGAACCCAAAAGATGGCGGCCAAAAAAGATGGAGCCGCCTCTTGAGATTAGATTTCTTTTTGGTAGCTAATTGCGTTTTATCAAATTAAAGCTATTCTGCCCGCGGCCGAAGCGAAAATGATTGATAATGTTTGACGAACACCGGTCCCACTAGTTTTACAGAATAAACTGTTTTGATTCATATTAATGTTTGCCATTTGTCTCGTAGATCATCCCCGGGCAAAGATGTTTTGATTTGTCGTTTTATAAATGATGAAAATTAAATTTTAGTATTCCGAACGCCTAATACAAGCCGGCAGCAAAAAACATAAAATACGTGTTTTTACGCCTACAAACACAGTTCTACTTGACTGTACTATAGAGTTTTACTAGCGTTGAAAACTCGATTTGTATAATGTAACTTATGTGATATTTTCATAAAATTATAATGGGTACATGGTATATGAGAGGCAGTGCACTGATTGGTGGGAATACTATTAAATGTTATTTTATGTAAATCTTCAAATGTTGTTGGAGAAGTTGACTGGTAGCCAGATAAAGCCTCAGGCTATAATATATAATGTATGTACCAAAATCTTGTAGCTACCGGTCTAGATATTACATTAGCGTATCGTAGTTTTTTATCTCAGCTCTTCTTTTTATTATACCTCTTACATTTTAATATTGAGAAACTGATTGTCCTAATTGCTACAGTTTTTTGTGTTGATACTTCATTATAAAATCTTCGTTTTATTGTTACATGGGATGGGAGGTATTTTGGCAACGTTTTTTCTAGAGACAAACAGATAACTAAGTAGGTAGATACTTAGGTTTAAAATTATGCAACGAGGATTCTATTAAGCTTGAGTAGGTACTTACGGACACACCTTACTTTTTAGTTTGTATCTACAAAAGCATATCTTTTCGTATAACCGGTTCTTCAAACCTGTCTGCTAATTGAATATTTGATTGTCAATTTTGATTTCTATGTGGATGCCACCGTGAAGCACAAAAATCGCGACAGTTTACACCCGTTCCCTCAGCCTCACGCAGGCGCGGGCAGCCAGCGGTCAGAGGGCAGCGCAGCCTCGTCTGGCATCATTTCAATCATTAAGAAGTTCGGCGGCAGACACAAAGCAGTGATTGATGCGCCGTTTACCAGCCGCGGTGGCACCGACCGGTAAAAAACGACGCTTAATTAACTCGTTTGGCACCGCCGCTCATTAGAATTATTAATCAAACCGAGGCGGGGCGATAGCGCGAGTATGATGTATTGAGCTTTGATTACATTAACGCATTTGGCCGGCAGTAATTAAAACCACGCCGGGATGTCCGCGGATGACGATGAACAAAGGAGCTGCGGTTTAGGCAACGTCAATTATAACAGTTTTAATGGAAGCAGAAGAAAAATGATTTCGCTAATGCAGGTGCCCCCGCCTACAATTAGATTAACACCTGCTTAGATATGTTATGCAGCTGAAATAAGAAAAATATTGTGTTTTAATTTGTAGGTTTTATTTTTCTACTGGTCACTGGTAGACTTGGGGGGTTTTAAGCAATATTGAGTAAATGTTTGTTTGCAAACTCATTACAAATTTTCAGAGACAATGTGTTATCCATACTAATATTATAAATTCGAAAGTAACTCTGTCTGTCTGTCGGTCTGTCTGTCTGTCTGTATGTTACCTTTTCACGCCTGAACCACTGAACGGATTTCGATAAAATTTGGCAAAGCATCCTGGGGAAGGACATAGGGTACTTTTCATAAACATACCACGCGAAGGAAGCCGCGGCCGGAAGCTAGTATTTAAATAATTCTGTCGGAAATCAAAAATAAATGTATTTCGCTTGTGTAGACTACCTTCTTGCACCTTGCAAGAAGCTATTAGGAATGCACCGAAAACATCGGATTCAGGTAACAATGCAAATGCAATGCATGCAATGCATATGCATGTGGTAATGCAGAACAGACATTTAAATCCTCACTATCGCCATCGTATCGGGAACTGCCTCTGATAACTAAGCCATCTTCAAAGAAGCTATAAACATTGCTAAAAGAAGATATAATTAGGTAACTGTGAAAATAAGATAACAACCACCAATAAACTTGTTATAAATGCACATGTTTTGTACATATGTAGCCTATCTCATGCGAATCTATCTTAATCTATAAATAATAATAAAAACATTTATCATCAGACATAATTCTACCACTCGTTAACTTCATAAACATATAAATCGTCAAAGAAAACCTTTTCCTATATGTACGTAATTGCCCTTGAAGCTTCTTTTGCGATATTAGAAGTATTAACAAGTAATTATTTGATTGTATCTGCGCTGAATTTATTGTTGGCCAGAGGCCGTGAGAGACATATAAAAGGCAAATAGAAAGCTTTATAAAGTAAAAAGCTACATAAGTAGTAGGTATTTTACTTTTCATTAATTTTATAGCTTTATCATTACTTTTATTTGAAAAAGTCCGACAGCCAATTGGTATTTAATTAGATTAGGTTAGAGCATGTTAAAGAAAATATAATTAAGTATGTCATAATGCACGTTTAATGTTGAAGAGATAATCTTTCATTGATCAATCAATTGTTAATTTTTTACGTAATCTTCATATACTTACATATTTAATCTACAAATAAAACAACAAAAGACTACGTTTGAATGGATTTTCGTCTCTCATCACTTCATAACTGCTGAAAGATTAGAATTAAGGTAATTGAGTTATGAAATAAATCTGAAAACCTGATCATGATGAACAAAAGTTTGAAAAACATTGTTAATAAATGTTGCATGAATTGAGTAGATAGGGTATCTCTAAGGTTAATACCAAAACTTCAGTAACATGGGGTAACCGTCCATTCCCATTCTGAATACTGCAAACATTACCCATTACTGTTTTATAAACTTTTATATAAACAATATTATCACGCGAGCTTTCTTCAGGGCTACAAGTATATTCATACGTCGTGTTGTGCTGATCCCCTGGTGGCCCAGCGGTGGGCGTGATGTCCCGGCGAGACGCGATCTAATCTCCGAAGATAACCGAGCCACATAAACTAGCGGCTACGCTGCGCTGACGCACCTAACTGAATGTACGTACGAGTGGGTACTAGAACATTTAATACTGCATTTTATATTCTGGAGAGAGTACTGTGTTTTGATTACTTGTAAGTAGAGTCGTTATTATTTCCGAAAGTAACTATATTAAAGTAACTTTATGAGGACGAAGAAATGCATTCGTGCGATCAATCAAGTACCTCTATTTCATTGTCACTTGCACGATGCATTTTGTCATAGAGGAGAGGTACCTACTTCATATTTTTGTATTTTTATACTGACTTTAAAATATTAAAGACTAGCTTTGCCCCGCGGTTTCACCCGCGTAGGTCTCGATCCCGTGGGAATATAGGGATAAAACGTATCCTATGTTCTATTCCAAGTCATGGTCTACCCGTGTGCCCATCCTCTCCTCTCTAGAGTAGGGAACGACGCGGCGCCAGTGTCGAACGGTTCGCTTATTTTTTTTTTATATACTCGTGATAACTTCGAATTGTCCGATTAGAATGAATTACAAAATAAAATATGTTGTAAAAACGGGAAAAAATATTCCTTTTTGAGAGCTTTCGTTGCGTGCGCTGCGTAAACGGTTTATGTTACGTAAATATCATTTATGATGGAATTGTTCCTCTTTAAAGGTTCTAAAAAAAAGTCCGCGACAGCATATGTCTATCTTTTAAGATTGACTCACTATAACCTTTTTTATGGTAATCAAATTTGTTCGAAATTAATTGCGCATTATTTCCGAAGGAGTTTTATCAACATAATATTAATTCTTATTCAAATAAATTGATTCTACATCAAGGGTATGTATTTATGTAGCAGTAAAATACTTTTTAATTCATTCGAATCGGACATTTAATTTCGAAGTTATCACGAATATAAAAATACAATAAGGGAACCGTTCGGTGCTGGCGCCGCGATGTTCCCTACTCTAGAGAGGAGAAGATGGGCACACGGGTAGACCATGACCTGGAATAGGACATAGGATACGATTTATCCCTATATTCCCACGGGATCGAGACCTACGCGGGTGAAACCGCGGGGCACAGCTAGTATAGTATATATATGTATAGTATAAGTATATAGTATAGATTAGTTTTGTGTCCGTATGGATTGAGGAGCCGTGTCTCATATTTAAATGTCATGAGTCTAATAAAACATCAAGATAAGCATTGATTAATTAATTTTTCACAATAAACATTAACCTGTAAGTAGGTGCTCTAAGGGCTCTTTCTTATAACAAATAGTTATATAATTTTACTGCTATTAAATAAATTGGCTATATGACTTACCTACATATATATTCAATATTCACAAATTAATAAAACAATCATCCAAAGCTAATAACGTTAACACGAAACAACGATGTCGTATTACCATCTCATTTGAATTTAGTAATTTTTAGAAAGTTCCAGTCTATGTGTCAATAAATAACATTGGTTGATTGATGACACAGTTATTAGCCACATTTTATAAATTAGACACGCGAATGTATGTAGGTAAATGAGTGTAGCACCTAATAATAGATTTAATGAGCGGACTCGACGTCCAGTGATGATTTATTGTCCAATATAAATTGGCAATGGAGTAACGAAACGCTCATGTAATTGGTTATGCGTGCCTTGTTGAGTGTTACTAATTTCTGCCAGGCTCTATTTCCCAGAGGTATGGTTGACTTGGAGAACACAACTTGCTACTGTGAATAAAACAACAACTACATCTTTCTCATGAAGTCCTCTTTCCTCCTTCAGTTTTGCTTACGAAGCCGAACCATATCAATATCTTTAAAAATTCTTAATTTCTAACACCGCATGGAGCGTGTAAAATAATCGATTTAAACTAATTGCTTAGTTTAATAATTTATTTTTAGTGAAACATATCTATATTAAAGTAGCTTAAAGCATATACATATAAAATTTTGTACAAGTATATAAAAAAGAGGAACAGGAAATCAAAAAATTTGAATGCATCACTGTCATGGCAAAAAATTATGTGGCCGAGCATGTGGTATTTCTTTCGCTGAATGAGGTACCTACGTAATTCGTATGACCTTAGTACTTAACTCTATCGAGAAACAAAACACGCACCAATGTGGTTCTAAGTTTGCCCAAAGCTAGGGCAACGACTACCCTTGCTTACGCGTGCCTACGCTGCGTCTGCGCTACGCTAGCGCAGTGACTACGCGGTCCTACGCGTGCCTACGCCGCCTGCGCTACGCAACGCTACCGTTGCGTCTACGCGACGTCATGTGACACCTATGCGGTATTTCCATTACTTCCGATAAACACCTATGCTAGTAAGCGCCTAGTGTGAAGACACAACACATAATACTCATTTTGTTAATTTGACATTACCATATAACCTACTTACGCTAAGATTGTAACCTAGACCTATAATTATCTTGATATTTCTAGATTTTGATCTTCCGATATCAGCGTCTGATTGTGCTGAAATTCTTAATAATGAACTTGGTATCTACCATCTAATAATTAATCATTATGTATGTGTCTAGGTACATAAATGATTAATTATTAGATCACAAAGAAGCACAAAAAAATACTTAAAGATAGAAGAGCACAAATGTACTGATATATTCCTATGGAACATCCACTTCTAGAATCCTGGTTAAAGTCTTCTTAAAGTAAACCTACAACAATAATTTATACGACTTTCTTGAAATCAAAAGAAACGACAGATGTCACACTTCGTGCAAAGCAACAAAGGATGGTAATCAAATGTTCGATACAAGAAGCGCGTGCGCACCTAACCGCAACCCCATGCGAATCCTTACTTTATTCATGGGAAAAAGTACTTTTATTCTTTAACATAAAGTACAATTTCGATTGCAGGGGCAATGGTAACAATTCGCAAGTATTTGATGGATAAACGCAAAACAAAGGAAACGCGCTTGTCTTTGTCTTTAACCACACGGGAGGTTTGGAAAAGCTTGTGGTCCAACGGTAACACAACACTTAAAATGTTTTAAGCATTTCGCAATGCAATAATCATTATTTAAACAGCATTAAATAATCCACAACTGCATGAAACATGCAGTTAAACATTTAAAAGCATTGACAGAAGACTGGTCACAAAAAAATTCTAAGATTATCTTCATCAGTTGAACGTTGCAAAATCTTTAGATATTAAATGTATATGCCAATTTGTGCATATCATATTTCTCGATTAAAAATATATCTACAAAGGATTCGCACTATTGCTGTGATTCTAAAATATTACTAAAATTTTCCACAAGACACAAGGCTAACTGTTAATCGTCTCAAAATAACAGGATAGATGGGCTAATCTCGTGCGTCACCAAAAAATGATCCAGCTAAAAGTGGCGAGGATTGATTAGTATTATCGCATTACGAGGAATTGTCTCGTCTCGCTGAGGACGCAGACGGGAAGTGGCTGTTTATTCTGTTTACCGTGCGGTCATCGTGACACCGACGCTCGCGCCGCAATGATCGGTGGATGAGTCTTTTTTTATTCTGGATTGAATAAAATACTTGGATGACAAAACTTACAAGTCAAATCGTCGAAAGAGAGTTTTCCTTACGTAACAATCACCCTCCACCAAGTAAGTATCAATGTAGCAATGTTCCTGGATTCAAAATCTAACAAGTAGGTCGAGATTGTGACGATTTTCAGACTCAGAAGTCTTCTCAGTAGTCGCCGGCCGCTGTGGCAATGCTTGGGGAGGCCTTAACCCAGCAGACAGCAATGACGATTTTCGGCTAATGATGATGCTGATGATGACTTTCGCGGAAAGGTAATTCCAGTCAAGGCTTTACCCTTGTATGAAATTATCAACCCACACAGAACAAGCGTCTTTCTCTGTAGGAAGAAGAAGAGACCTCTGTCCTTTTTGTAAACATCTTTGCATAACAAAAATCATTCGCCGTGTCCGATGTTCGGAGCTGTACAACGTGAGTTAATCCCGGCATCGTTAGTCACAATCAAGTCATTCAGTTCATTACCGCAGTTGCCCCTGCGCCGCCCAGCTCCCGACATGTCGCTCACGATCACGTTTATTGTCACAGGTATTTGGTTTTAAAACTCCTTTTTATTTCTTATCAAGTGTTCTTTGATGATTTTATCGATTTACTTAATACCAATAACTCAAGCCCCCAACTTCTAACAATGAATCTTTGTGATCTTTGAGTCTGTTTTTAAGCCTGAATGGTACCGTACATTCTAGGTTTCCCTGTGGTTTTGCACTCATTGGTTTTACACTAGACACTTTTAAAGACTTGACATGTCTAAACGTTACAAGCGATTATACCTGTTTGTGTTTCATTATGGGACTATCTATGTCCCATCCTCACTGTAGGATATACCTATGAAGTAGAATTCAAAAAAACAACACAAATCACAATCAGGTCTTTTTTTTTGTTTTTTATTTTCCATCTGTAACACGTAGTAGGTACTTAAGTATTTCAACATTTTGTATGCTAGTGCTAGTGCTGAACGCGGCAGTAGACGCCGTGGCACATCACTCGCACGATAAAAGCGACAGACACGACAAGACTGAGAAGCACCCAACATGCCAGGAGTTCACTCAAGGCCTCTCGTTCAATGACAGCCAAGCTATCGGCTCCTGGCACCTACTGCACTATAGGACTGAAAAGACTAACGGAGCAGGGGATTCACACTGCGTTCAGTTCAGCTCTGTCAATGATCAGGTATGAATATAGTCAGTTTATTTAATTTTTATATCAGTCGGCCATTGTAAACAATATGGAACGAGCATTTGATAAACATGCTTTTCATTACGTGTGACTATTTCTTACATGGGTATTAATAAAAAAATCTAGTTTTCCGGGTTTTCTCCCAATGTTTTTCTTGTGTCTTATAGATTAAGGTAGTGAAATCACACTGGATCCGACATTTTGAAACTTGAGAGCTGGAGCATAGGAATCTGGTCCATAAACCTTTAATCTTGGTAATTCTATGGCAAGTTTTTTGTTTAACTTTATTGGTTTCCGGTTACGACAAACCAATTATAGGTCTTCACGAAAACCTTGCGTAGTATCGTTTATCTAATAACTGCGCAGTTCACCCACTCATTCCCGACGGCTTGTTTGTACAACTATGTTTGTTTTCTCGATACAGGCGAATCCCGCAAAAACATAATATGCTTAATTATCTTTTATTTAAATTAACAGGAACGAAAGGACCTGAAGGAGGTTATTGGAAAATTCGTAGAAAACCTAAAATGGGAGAACCTGGTTTTAAAAATGCAGATCCCGTGTGCTAGTCTGAAGTCCAACAAGACACGTGACTACTACCTGGAGAAACTTGAGGGTGATGGATCCTATAGGACTCTGCAGATGCCTCCATCGACAGGTACAAATTGCACAATAAAATTCGATGACATTAATGGTCTAAAAATGTATATTTTGTCCCATTCAGACTAAACGATGTTTTTAACCGACTTCTTCAAAAAGGAGGAGATAAATCGAACTACTTATAGTTAAAAGTAGCTAGTGTACTTATTATAATCAGTTGCCGGTTTAAATTTCTTTAGTTATGACTACTTCGTTTATTTCGAGCAGGTGATTGGACAATCATTATGATGACTACACCTGTCTTTATTGTATTGTGAAGAGCATGGGGAAGGCCACTTATAAAAAATAGGTACCTACTAATTAATAAAACAATACGTCGCAGCTAAACTAGACCTGGCAGACTTCCACCGCTACCCGATGCGGCTAAAGGTCATCGAAGGGCAGTACCTCGGCATGATGGACTGTCATGAGAAGTTCGTCTTCATCCTCGGCAAGCAGCCCCCGGAAGGCAAGGAAATCGACGAGAAACTCAAGAAGATGATCGAAGTCTACTGGCCAGAGGAAATGTAACCTAACTAGTTCGTATTTTATTTAAGTTGGAACATAAATATTTAGTTTTGTATACTAACTATATCCTAAAGTTAAATAAAATTCACACGTTTATTTTCGACTATGTAATAAGTTATTGGTTGATTAATTTAATGCAAAAATTGCCGTATGATTGGGAGAAACTTTACTATTAAATTAAATGAATTGAACATAACAGCTTAAGGGATGTAAGTAACTTATTTCGCGCCTCAAGGCCTACCGTGTTACCTTACTTCCATGCCTGTCAGGAAATTTATTCTTAAAGGGCTTTGCATCATTAGACATTAACCCAAAGGGTAGGCACCTAGGTAATAGGTAATACGGGCTGGTATTCGCAACTCCACGTCAAAGCGCGTATTTTGCGTACGGGTGGGCACCTAATAAGCTTATTGATGACCTATCTTAAAACTATACCTAAAAATCAAACCCACCATATAAATACTTTGCGTGATTTTATTATTACAAATCTGTGTTCAATACAACTGCATGACACACGATATACAAACAATAATAAGTATAATTGCTGTACTATTTCCGGCAGGTTTAGGAAATTAGTATCGAAATAATCACAAAACCAACGGACCCATTACTTTGGAAGTCACCCCACTGCGCAACCCCTGCGTTCTAAAGCACCACTCAAATTAAGTGTGGCTCGATCAACAGTCATTTTCGGTTACAATTAACCACACATTTGAGTGAAAAGTCAACCACCCACTCCAATTGATTTATTGTGTCCTACGAGTTCCGCCATTTTGTGGTTGCAACTAATTGTTATTCACTGGAAGCGGTACTTTATGATCCTAGTTTTTTTTTGGTAATGATTCGCATGTCTACCTAGGTAAGTAGATACAAACATGGAAAATAAACTGGAAGTTTTTAAAATCAACATAAAATTTTCGCTAAGGGAAAACTAGTTTCCATCTGTTCATTTATCGAATACCGATAAAACTACTGCAATTGCCAATCGTGGTGATTATGGTAGTACCTATTTCGTATTCCAGGACCGCGTGCATTGAAGGGTTATTAGAAGGCTCCGGTTTTATGGTACAATTTGCGTTCAATTTTGATGATGGAAAATAGAAGGTCTTTATTGGATTAGATATTTTTATCCGCTGAATACCAAAATATAGAAACCACGGATTATATTGAAGGCTAAATATAGAATTTCGGGAAATGGTTTTAAATAGTAGATAGGTAGTTAAAAAAAGGTAATTCTGTACCTACTTAGTTGAAAAAGTAGGTCCTTCTTTATCATCACTATTTTCAGTTCGAAGTACGCTTACGAAAGGCACAAAAGTACGCCAGCCTTTTCCATACAAACGTGCACGATGTCGCATGTCGTGTGCCGCGAAGGGTGCAACGCTGTTCATTTGTCTAAACGCAGTAGCGTTTTGAAGGGCCCTACGCGGGGGCTGGGAAAGTGTTGCACTTTACAAAAAGTTAAATCGCTCCTCGAACGTTCGAGTGGCTGGCGCTGCCTGTTTCGGTAACCGTCGAACTAGTAGGTACTTGACTCCACTTCACTATTAAATGACATTGTATACAAAGCTATATAGTACCTACCTATGTGAGACTCTATTAGACACCCACACATTGCTCTAAAGTTCGGCGTATATGGTGTTACAACTATTATTTTATACAGTAACTTCTAACGCTACTGTGTAGGAGTTAATTCGTACGAAGCAAAACCATCAAATACAATGTAACCACTTTGTAAGTTTTTAAATTACCCACATTCTCCTCGAGTTATTATGTCGAATTCGACATCAATCCTTGGTCACGTCGCGGTCGTATTATTAAAAGTTCAAATAGTAATTACCGCTAAATAAAGTTGATAGGAATCAAGAGAGAAGAAAAATAACAATAAAGAACGTAATTTCAGGCTGTTCGGGAACTCTATCGATGGCAAACTTTTTCAATTACTGTGCCAGAGCATAATTATCATAACAGCGGAATAATAATTGTAATTACATGCCAGCCTTCGGTTAAAGGAAGTATCCCCTACTACAGCCAAATGAGAAATTAATGTGAATTTTATCCGAACAAGTATAAAATTGATGCAATTTATTGAAAAGCTCGTGTTGTAATTTCTGGTATGCAGATTATGTGAAAGCAATCGATCTCTTGCTATACGTCAATTCGCAAAAATGGAATGTTAGTACCTACTTATTTGTAGGTATGTTGTAATGGATTGCTCATAAATAGTTTAAACGTTCCAATTGTCCGTCATCCGCGCCATAAATCAATGTGTGCAACACACGACCAACGCGGCCGGGCCGTGGCGTGATTGAGCCGCCGTTTACCGCGTTGCACACCTGTAATTACTACATATACTACCTCGCATGTTAATTGTTGGGAAAATTCGGAACGAACGTAATGAGTGAGGGTGACTTTCTGACTTGTGGGAACTCGCCTATTGCCAATTAAATTAGACAACTGTTTAATTATATCTCTACCGATTCTTACCGCCGCTAACTTGAGGCCCATGTAACTGTCACTCGCACTGCTAGCCAACTAATTAGGGATAGTTATCTACGAATTAGTAGGCGTTTTTACAATGTGGGGAGTGATTTAATAAGTTGGTAATGTTACAGAAATGAGCTGATTTTCTTTAATTGGAGGCCGTTAAACGTGGTATTACGTAAGATTTTTGTTTCATGTTTTATTTTTCTTTATTCTTTTGTAAATGTGGTCAATTTTAGTTTGTATGTCAGTTTACCAAAGTTTCTAGGGCGTGCAGCAATCAATCTGCCAAATAAAGGAAAAATAAATAGGTAGGTAGGTACTTACATCTAGTTAGTCATGCTAGAAACAAGAAAACCCGACAACAATGTCTAATGTTACTTCAGAAACTATGCTGTGAGTGTCGATTAGGAACTTAATGTCGAAAACGCAATAAAAGGGCGAATTAACATCCCCATGGCAATGTATCTGTCAAAACAGTGTGTCTACACTGGACCTAGGTAGGTGGTAGGTCTTAATTCTAAGTGGTAGGTACAGTCTGTGACCTGAGATAAGTGCCTACACCATCATAGGTAGATACCAGATATAGGCACCTTTAAAAAAGTCATAAATATTATACTCTGCCTAGTAAAAAGCTGACGAAAATAAACTTGTAAAACACAGTTCGTTGAGGTAACGTTTAGTAGCGTTATGCAAAGCTCCGTCGGTACAGTACCTACCGTTTAGCACTCGTAGTAAATTCCTCGGATTTGCATAGCTAATCGGCTGGTTAGCTACACGCACGCCAGCGATAAGGGAAATATGCTGTTCAATGATTTATATTCGGCACTTCGTAGGTATTAAGTAGCTACATTTATTAGACATAACAAGGCAATTTGTAGCTTTCGTGGTAATTAATGCGGGTTTAACATGGTAAGGTAAATGTTATGACTTTCCTTAGGAGTTTTCATTCATTATGTTCTAATTTTGGACTACCCGGAACTGACTAACTGAAGATGACTTTCAATAACGACAAAAGAAATCCACTCCAATTCAAATCCATTATAACGCCTATAACAAGCCTTTTCAATATTACACCGTAGATCGGATGATAGGCACGGCAATCAACAACAAACGACTGTCTATGACAATTTTCTCTCTAATATTCGTTAGTAATAGCATATGAATTACAATCCTTCGGGTAACAAACCGAGACTAAGTGCAGCCGAATGTTTCCGCTGGTCCCGTCTCCGCGGCCATTACGAGACGACGCCGATACAATTACCAGCCACTGAATAATTTGATAGGGAAAATGATTGATACAACAATCACACGTAATCAGAATCGTGTCGGTGCGATTAGGCCCCCGCGGCCTGCGACAGAGGGCGCCGCGCCGCCACAAACCCGACAATTGCTCACCGACGATTTAATCAAGTCCCCGTTCCTAATGGCTTTCTCTCTTCATTAAATTGTAATAATGGACACTGTTTTTGTCTTTGCGGTGGATATTGGGCGTGGCCAGCTTAATGCAGCTAATGATCTTACATATCAACCTCCTGATGTTATTGAGAACAAAGCTGCCTACCGTTATGTTCAAAAATATTTTATTGCCTAGTACCTAATTGTCTTGCTTTCGAAACCTAAATACGTCTTGACGTGCAAAAACAACTTTGATGCGTATCTGATTCACATTAGCACCTAAATCATGATTTTCATCAACGCTAAGTTTTTCAAAGCTACCGAATTTATGTTGAAGAACTAGCTTGTTTTCGGAAACGTTTTCACGTAGTTAAACGTGCTACCCGACATGCGATTTGACAATTAGCGAGAACACCCAGGGGTGGGAACAATAAAAATAAAGTTAGTCCAAAAACTACAGTGTCCACTCAAAAACAGATTGATTAAATTCTTTGTAACGCAAATTCTCTTGTATGCCAAGCAAGACGCTTACTAAGCTTTTGACGGGGACCGAAATACGCTCCTTCAGGAAACTCTCGAACTGAAAAGAACGCTATAGGTACTTATAAGTATTAAAAAATACAATAGACGTAAATATATTTTCACCGATCGCTTACTAGTAAGTGAGAGGTGAAACACGAGTCAATTTCTTATAGGTTTTTATGACTCTTGAAGAATAGAGCGGAATAGGTTACTAAATAGGTATATCTACGTCTATTGTATTTTATAATGGATTTCCGCAAAGTCACACCTGAATCAATTAACTATCTGAAGTATATGTATTGTTTATTATACGTAGTAGGTATGTGATAGGATTAGCTTATGTGCAGACTAGATAATAAATTACCTACCTAACATAATATTTTATTTTATGCATTCAGTAATTTTCACTTATCATAAGTAGGTATTTTTGACCTTGGGCGGAAGGAAATAATTTCCCGGCCATACTTAAGTACATCCACTGGATAGAATGCACATAATACCTAGATGTAGGTATTTAGGTAAACTAAATGTAGGTACACCTAGACAAATAATTATGTCTACGCAGTACGTGGGTACTTACCTAAAATAGGTACCTACGTAGGAACGTAATAAGGATTGTAGGTAATTATTTACTAATGACAATTGGGTTCGATTCCGAAGTCGGGGAAAGTATTAATATTGAGTAACTAGGTACTTATTTCCATCAGGAATTTCTCAGTCAAAGCCGGATATGTTGTGACCACGAAATGTGTGAGTAGGTAAGGGAGGCCGGGGCTGTAATTCACAGAGGTAGGTAGGTAGTAAAACTGTGCACTTTTATAATTTCTAAGTAACGACATTATCATGGACGTCCACGCCCACGTCAAAATTATAATATTACCCATCTAAAATTTAAATTAAGTTCTTGTACTGAAGGTTATTCTTATTCGTTAAAAATCCACCTACCTCCTACATTTCCAGCGAACTTTAAATTGTTTACTAAAATATCCTAATCATAGACTAGGAATCGTTGGGCTAGTGGTCATAAGACAGCCAGCTGAGCCCCTGTCCTCGATCCCTTTAGCCAAGGATTAGGCATGGGTTAACAATTGTGCAGTAGTAGCCTGGAGTCTTGGATTTGTGACCGATTAATGAATGACAATAGGTTTGCCCCCTATTAGGTGGGATTTATAACGTAGGTAAGTAGTTAGCGAAATGTAGGTACCTACTGGGTGTAACTACTACGCACTTCTACCTATTCTTCAGCGGTAACTTATACCTACTAGCCTCAATTATGTACTTACTACCTAAGCAGATCTTTTTGCCAGACATTCCAGAATTTCCTAATTGTTAGCCTTGGGGTAGGGTTACAATTCGTCAGGATTTGTCCGGACATTTCCGGGATTTTGGCCCCTCGTCCGGACTCCGGACCTGTCCAGCCTTCTCATTTATCCGGATAAAAGTAAGTCCGGATGAAAACAAATTCTTTTTTTGTAAATAAAAATTTAATTGCGTTCTGAAAAACAAAGATTACGAAAGTAAAATGTCCGAACTTTTGTTAGGACTTTGTAGATTTCGAATACCTAGCTAGGTAGTAGTACCTACTCCTAGGCAAAGAGTTCGTTCCAAGAAGTGCTAATATGTTCCAGTTTGAGAGAGATATACCTATTGCCTTCGACGATTAATTGATGCCAATGAATTAAATAGAATTTCAGTTCGTTTACAAATGTGCTTCTTCGCGTCGCCTTCAGATCGTTGAGTCAGCTGTTTCGATATTGTCCAACAATACATACCCATTGGCGATTTGCGCTAATAGGTAAGTTTGCGTCACAGAAATGCGTAATAAATTATAGTCTAATTCAGTGGTTCTCAAACTTTTTAAATGACGGAACCCTTTTGGGAAGCAAACTACTTGATGGAACCCTACAATAAAACAATTGTTTTTATAAGTGTATTTTTTATTAATCAGCATAATAAAAGTACAATGTAACAGTTACTAATTATTATTTACTTCACCACTTGGCAAGGACAACAATAGAAAACATTAAAAAAGAAAAAATCTAACTAGTGGGAGGTATGAAACTGTTTTTTATTTTTCATCAATTGGTTGATATCAGGTTTGATGGAAGAAAGTTGGAGTCTCATATCAGCTTCGGCGTCCAGTCTATTGCGATATTTTGTTTTCGTGGCTGCGTAGGTAGAGAATCCTGTTTCGCACAAATATGTAGTTGGGAACGGGAGCAGAATATCCAGAGCCATTTGGCCAAGCATTGCATATTCATCTTGGATTCTGCACCAAAAATCATTGAGAGGCGTCGTTTTGAACAGTGACTCCATACTTGTGTCTGATGACATTTCTAAAAGAGATTCATATATCTCGTTTGACATGTTTTCAGGCTTCTCCAAGTTGGGTAAAAAAGGATTATGAATCCATGAATTCACTTTAATTTTTGTATTGTGTTCTTCGGGAAAATACTTTTCAAAAGATGCGCGCATCGAACTGAGATATTGGACCAATTCAAACACATCATCTTCAAACATTACTGAGTCGTTTTCGCTAACAAACTCACTGAGTAACGTAAAGCTTTCTATTTCTTTCTTACCAATGCAAATGATCCAAAAATCTAATTTTCTTTTAAAAGCAGTTATTTTATTATAGGCCTGAAACACTGTTGTCTGTTTACCTTGCAACGATAAATTCAATTCGTTAAGTTTTTGAAAGATATCCGCCAAAAGACAATCGGAACAACCAAGTTTTATCATACAAACGGTCCTTCAAATTAAAAGAAGTATCTGCTGAAAGAAACATTTGTAACTCGGCTCTAAGTTCAAATAGCCTTGTTAAAGTATTACCCCGAGACAGCCATCGCACTTCTGTATGGAGCAGCAGTGTTTTATGTTTGCTGCCATAATCGGGATTTTAGTGGTCGTGATTTGATAAAATTAATTATTTTTACCGCTTCATCCATAACTAATTTTAGATTTGACGGCATTTGCTTCATCGCAAGTGCTTGTCTATGCAGAATACAATGACTGGAACTACAATTACGCGCTTTATTTTTAATTCGTGACACTGCTCCTGCTGTTTTACCTGTCATCGCCTTGGCCCCATCTGTACATATGTCAATGCAATTGTTCCAACTGAGATTATTTTCTTAAAAAAAAATATTTATTTTATTAAAAATTTCTTCCCCGGTAGTGTTTGTAAGCAGCGATGAACACATAAGCATGTCTTCTTCAAAAGAACTTTTATATGGATATCTCACAATAACCAGCAGGATAGCCAAACCAGCGACATCAGTCGACTCGTCCATTTGCAAGGCGAATCGTGTATTTTGTAGACGTGTAACTAGTTCTTGTTTGACGTAGCTTGCCAGATCATGGATTCGTCGTGAAACAGTATCGTTTGATAGCGGAACAGTAGACAGATGCTTTGCAGATTTTTCATCGAGCATACATTTTGTTATGTCTAATACACATGGTTTTATTAATTTCTCAGCGATAGCATGCGCTTCACCTGCTTGTGCAATGCGATAGCTAACTAAATATGATGCCTCCGTGGCCTTTTCGTTGATAGTTTGTGTTACATGCATCATATTTTTTTGACTTTCTAATAACTGATCTTTTTTGCGAACAAAAAATTCTTTATTCTTGTCTTTAGACTCGGGGTGTACAGTTTCTAAATGTCGGCGCAATTTGGCAGGTGCCATGGAACTATTAGGAAGCAGTTTACTACAGAGCATGCAGAGAGGTGAGCCGTTGGAATCAACAAATCCGAAACTGATATAAGATTCATCATACTTCCTTCTTTTCGTCTTTGAAACCGTCGAGCTTGACGTCGTGGCATCATCTTCTGAATCGGTGATTGCTATATTCTCCGCGCGCACTGCTTTTGAACATTCAGCGTCATTAGAAGATGTTGTTGCAACACGTTTAACACCTTTAAGCCAACGTTCCATTCTTCTTTATTTATAATGTTACACGTCAGGATAGTGGGGTTTAAATAATCCACAATCGTTACTGCGTATAAGAGACTAAATTTAGTACCTACGGTGAAGAAATGTACAAAACTGAGACAACAGAATACAGCAGGCAGTAAAACAATGAACACTAGTTTCTCGCTAGCGAGCTTGTAAGTAGGCAGTAACTTATCGCTCCGAACGCTAATCGTCAACTGACGACGGGCGACGCTTTTATACTTAGTCCTAGACTCGATCTCAAATATTCTCGAAAATACTCGAGTCGGCACCTTTGATAAACAAAAAGCAAAAATAAAAACAGAAATTTAAAAATTGCGTTGTAAACAATATCGACTTTATCCTTTGAAGTTAGAGTCGAAAGTCGCTTGTTGACAACTATAGCGTCTAATTCAGAGGCGGCTTTTATCAAAGAGACTACGCGCTCACAAGTATACTACCCGCTCGTTTTAAGTTTGCCGCTGGCGATAGGTATGACGTTCCAAAAGTAGCGTCAGCAAAACATAATATAAAAATATTTTTTATTTAATTGTAACAATAAAAATTGTAATATTTGGGTAAAACTATGACACATTATAAGTTTTGTTGTCACGTGGGTGGCTACGCGCATTCCACAGAACGGCAAACTTAGAGCGAACGGGTTGTACAAGTATAAAATTGTTGATACCAAACTTATGAGATATTGTACCAGCTATTGTAACACATGTTTCTACAAATACAAATAAATAAATAAATAACGTTCATAGCGTTTTGTCTCCGCGCGACCCCGACAGAGGTATCACGGAACCCTAGGGTTCCGCGGAACACACTTAGAGTATGGCTGGTCTAATCGAATTCAAGAGAGTCTATAGTCACGCTCACTCTGGAGGGCCAGTCTTGTGACCATTCCAGTATTCATGCCGAAGCGAAAGAAGAACGACTCCTTTGTTTCAAGAAATGGTGCAATCAGTGTCGTGAATAGCTCAATGTGCAGCTGTACATACCAATATCATCTCCGTCTCTCACACTGGTCATAACGTCTCTACCTATGGATCGAAATGGTCTCCATTCATCATCAAATTTGAATGATGTAAAACCATGAGTATATCTTTGCAATGTCACTCATAACTCAGTAAGGTAAGGTATAAATTAGAATCATTGCAGAGTTTTATCAAACTCACGGCAATGATTATAATTTATACTTGATTACAATAATATAAGAGTTGCATTGCAATGAATTACTAATGGTTTTAAGCCATTCTTTGAACGTGAATATGCTAGATACTTGAGTGGTCAGCGATGCGTTGATTTTATTCTCGGCAAACTCAGCTAGTTTCTTATGCCAAATAGGACGTATTAGCCCATCGCTCTGTTTACAACGGATATAAAAAACAGTAGACAACTTTGACGTCACGAGCCCTTTTCTTAGTTTTTCTTACTTTTAGTTTTAACAATATATCGTTATCCAGTTGCCCATAGAAGGTTCATCACAACCTACTTATTCACTGTAACCACGAAATAAGTTGCGCAAAAATATTCGCAATAATAAAATCGGTTATGTGATCATGATATCAACTTTTACGATCCAATACACTTATGTTACCAATATATTTACGTTTATTGCTACAACTGAAACCATTCTGGACATTAAGCCTTTCAAAAACTCCCAAAACTCGATAATGGGGCCTATAATGATTAATAGTGCTGTACTTTACAAGGGAAAATAAACAAGACATATATTTTTATTTACACATTTATTACAGTTGCATACAACAGTACACAAGTATAAACAGGTCTATAATAATATTTATACATTTATATACATGTAATAACCTGGCGCGGGACCATGAGGCTAAAGGAATGTATGAAAACTAAAATATTTTCTTAGAAAACAAACCTACATAAATTGGGATTCGATTAAAATAAAGTAACAGATAAAGCTTGACTAGTCTTAAGGCACGTACAGACATGAAAATACATCGGATAAGTCAATTATAAATGCTTGGTGTGTACATAGAAATCTCTTTGAACTCGATGCATAATCGCCTCATTGCTCACGTGCCAGGTTTTAATACTAAATGCCACAATAACACGATAAAATGTGAAACAGTTCATTTCTACTTCAAGGCGCAAACTCTTTTTGAGTAGCCTCTTCTATCACAAACATGCCAATATCCTACTTATAATATCAGTCGAAATACGACAGCTTGCTTGCTACACACTTAGTTCCAGCATAAGGACATTCAATATTAATTTTAACATCCAAACCAAATACTACAATTTCATTATTTGTAAAATTGAATATAGGTCATCATAACATGACTGTGTCATAACTTTACATACGTACATCTAAAAGATCGCGTGCAGTGCTGTAAAAATACAATCATGAAATGTAGGCACAGACACAATCTAATAGCTTTTCTTGGTTAACATGAGACTAAACACATTTTTCATAGTTATAATTTGAACAAAGGCACGCTGCCGCTGGTAGCTCAAAGCGCGATCGATAATTAGTATTTCAGTAACTTGGTACATTCGTTCATGAAAGTTCGTCACCTTACAACAATTACATTACGCATTCAGCAAGCGCTCGTTTATTTATGGGCTCGTATTAGGAAGATAAGAAAATTGCACTATAACTTGCATTAAATTAATGTAAATATACGAATTTCATCGACTTAAAGTCATTAGACAATGCTAAGCATTAAATAATTGAAAGCAATATAGGTACACAGTAGGGAACATATTTACATTGACGCTTAGTATCACAAGATGGCGGCGAAGATCAGGCGTGTTCAAAATGGCCGTCCGTTCTGCGGCCGCTCAGGCAGCTTCGGCGGCATGTTCGGCACCGGGCGGCTATCGACATACAACGTTTATATTAAAAACTGCTCCACCCACATATAAATACAATGCTCATATTATTTACAGTGATATCTAAATGTAAGTGATAGTTTGACAAATAAATGTGTGGACTGTACCACGGGGAAATTAGAATGAAAATGAAAAGTTTTCGTTAGTACGCAGTCACATTCATAAGCATAAAGCAAAATGGGAAACTTCACGAAATGTACGCACAATGTCATGCACCGTCACAAAGGGTATTAAGGATGGTTATAAAATGTTAAATTCTATCCGAATACAGAAGTATGTTCATGTCACCATGCTACTATTTCAAATAAAGGATTAATAGAGCAACGCTAATAATACGTCCTTAATATGTACACGTATTAATCGCATGCACAAATACCTACAACCGATACTTAACGCAAGCACAATCCTACGTAACGGTTCAGCAAGTAGGTAAATATTTCAATAAGAACAAGATTATACACGTCCTCGGACCAATAAAAAAGTATTTTATTGGTCTGAGTATACGTCATGAAATTTTAACGTTTAACGGAAGTTATAACAAGTACAAGTACGGAAAAAGACAAATACATTTTTCCGATACATTTAAGCTTATTATTATGCGAATAGATCCGTTTTATACGACCTTTTAAATGCACAGCGTACTTATATTAAAAAAAAATACTATAGTCGCATACTGAAATAACAAAGCAAAAAAATCTTATTGAAATATTTCTAACATTATTCAAACTCAGCTTACCTAATATTACATCCTGCAGATATTATTATCCGAAACTGTTAGTAACATAGTGAAGCCAATGGGCATTATGTTTGCCAAAACTACTGGAATAAATCAAACGTCTTTAGTACACATATAGCATTTAATTACTCTATTTATACAGCATAAGATTAACAATATTCATAAACTATATCAAATCCAACAATCACTGCCTATACCTTTTTCGATGGTACTAACGCTATTAACAAGATAGAGAGAGCAAAACGTTTAATGATCGATTACTTTTGTATAGTTTCCAGCTAATATTGATAGAGCAATGAGTATAGCTATAGCGTTTAACACTTCATTGCGTGTAGGAACTGTTAGCTGACACCGGCGCACGCGCCGGTCACGGTGGCATCGCTCGCGCCGCACGATGTTCCTCTCGTCTCACCGGGCCTCCGCTCATAAACCGTTAAACATAGCCAGTGGTACCACTCTATCATAGTATGTATTGCAACGCCACTAACATGATATTTAGTGTCGATTCTTTGCGATTATTGATAATCGCAATCGTTAACGATGAAAAATGGATGCAAGATGATTCCAAGATTAAAATATCGTTAAGCTTTATTTAATATTTTTAATAACGAATTCATATTGTATCACCATCAATAAAATGTTCTAATAATTGACCAAAGGTATTGCTAACAGCAACAATATACGAGACAACTGCTTTGGTCTTATCCAATATAAGTACAATTAATTTTACATACAAACTTTACTCGATATATCATTACGAGTTCATAAGTAACATGTTACCAGTGTCACTAGATACCAGAGTATACTGACATAGTTGTAAATATACAACAACAATCAAGCTGGGTATAATTTAGAGTAAATGCATAAACGTTAAATACGCATCGTCGCTACTGGAGACGGAAAGAGATAAGACGAGCGAGTCAAAGTTCTAAACTACTGTAACACCTAAACACTGACGTGAGTACATGTTGCAACGACTGTTCCTACGCAGCTAGTTCTACGCGACAATGGTGCGGCAACATCAACAAATTGTAACCTCTTTACATAGTGTACAAACAACTCTAGCACATTACAAAACAATATGATATGCTCGTGGACTCCCTACCGAACTCCGGGAGCCCGTAATGCCCTCCGCGAAACAACTCAACTACGTAATCCCAATATACACCTATATTAAGCCACTGAATGTAACATTTACAATTAATTGTAACATAAATTTAATTACATCATAATTAAGTATAATTAAAATAATACGCAACCCGCGGCGCCTCCGCGCTCCAGTATACGTATGCATCATTGCACATAATCATGAAGCGCTGTGAAACAATACCTCGTCCACAGTTAATACTGAACAATTTAGTCGTTTTATAATTTTGAAGCTATACATTATTAAGTTTTTATTGCATATCTTTGGGTAGCAACCCTAATTAAATAATTATAACCTAAATTCCATTACATAAAGCAAGATATACGAAAAGTGTAGATAAGTCTGCAAGTTTTCAATGTGATCATTGGCCGGGTCTTACATGTTACATTTTATTGAAAACCTTGCAAACGCATCTGCTCGTATTAAAGTATAACCATTGGAATGTACTCAGAAAAACTATGCCACGAAATTGGTAACAATAATTATATGAATTCTCATTATTATTTTGGATACAACGTTTTATAGCATGTGTGATCTCCGTGATTTTTTTTATATTGTGATGTTTGAGCAAAACTTGGACATAGAAGTCAGTTTTGAGCAACTAATTGCTCTGGATCGAATATACTTGAAGTTTCTAACATAACATATTTAAATACATACAATATATAACCCTACGGTAACGTTGGTTATGTATCACAAGCAGAGTTGATGTGCAGCGTACAGTGTTACACAGGCACATTGGATTACATTTACATGTCTGGACGAAAAGCAATGTAACACAACACTGCGCTCTATACCCACGTACAAGAGGTTTAGTTCACACTAAACGTTCAAGCGGTTAAACAATGTGCTCTGAAAATGCTTGGATAAAGTTAACTTGTAAAACATCATAAGCAACAGAAAATTTCATAACCTCTAAAACATCGCTTAAAGATTCGAGAATAACGCTTGCGCATAACATACAATTCGAAATATATTAAAGGATCTTATTTAAGCGATGTTTTAAATTGAATACATTTTTAATGCTTGTTTAATCATTTACAGAAGTTTTTTTTATATCAAGAAGAGAATTGGTTACTAACACAGACCTTATTTGCAACAAACGTAGTCACTTCGAATAAATTCATGGCCCATTTAAACCTAAGTCTACAAAAATGTAACTAACTAAAAAAAAGCTTCTACCGGTTCACACATGTTTCAATTTTCTGATAAGAAAATAGTGTGATACCGAGTGTCATGTCAAGTTGGGCAGTGGGGATAACAACATTGATATGTCCGTGGGGCTGTAAACGTGCACTAGGAATGTCAATCTTGATATGTGTCAGTGTATTGGAGACAGCGGCTGGTCGAAGTGACGACGTTTCCAACAAATGCGTGGCGTACATACAGTCGTAACGGACAACATTGTCGTGTTTACTTGAATCTGGCGAATGCGGAGCTGAGTTCGTTGATGGCGGCGTTGGTGACGGCCTGGCCGACGGCCTGGTTGACTTGCTGGCGCATGTGCGGCGGCATCTGGTTGTACACGGCGCCCGCCGCAGGCAGCGCTCCGCCGGGCCTCCTATTTGGTTTATTGTGAACATTTCCTTTTCAAACATGACAAACATACACAAGCAAAATGAGTGGGCTTTTAGATGATCGTTAGGAACTAGTCTCACAAATATCAATGAATTACTTTTTCCGACGAATGGCAATATACAA
This sequence comes from Lithophane semibrunnea, assembly GCA_947363905.1. Classification (NCBI taxonomy): domain Eukaryota; kingdom Metazoa; phylum Arthropoda; class Insecta; order Lepidoptera; family Noctuidae; genus Lithophane; species Lithophane semibrunnea. The sequence goes on along the minus strand of OX376188.1, from coordinate 6,611,868 downwards.
CGGCTGCATTTCGTTTACCGTATTTAGTTATTTTTACAATAGAACTCGAGCTACTTCCATAAACACAAAGAAAAGATAGTTACATACAAGGAGGAAGTAAGTGCGTATAGACTGTAAAGTTATATAGTGGTAAGTGAATTTTCTAAAGCTGTCACAGCTTCTCTGTAAGACATTTCGGAGTAACGTAACCGCCATAATAATGCAAGTATCGTGTTGTAAATGATGAAATAATATGACACACAACTCTTACAGGGTAACTGTGAATGTAATAATTAACATAGATCACTAATTAACTACACATCACAATCACTTTATCAAGAGTAAATCCATCGCTACATTATTTATTTAATTTAATGCATTGAAATCGTAATACTTGGAATTTATTTGCTAAACATTATTTTTCATTCGCATTTCCTCAGAATACATTGGAGCAGGAACACACAGTAGGCTAAGATGAACGAATTGAAAGTGTACGACATGTCGAGTAGCAACTGGACTACCATGTAGCATATTGGTGGTGACAATAAAAATAACGATTTGGATACGAAACAGTAGAAACGATAGCGATATTATTAAAATCATGAAGATCACACAAATTAGTGCACAAAACATGCGGTGCTTCGATATTGTTAACACATTGGAAAAGTGAAATTTTACATATCATGAATACAACACCTTTTTGTTAATTACACCCAAAAACCAAGAAGTAAATAATTGTTAGCCTCTCCTTTTAGCTGATTCTCTTCATACAAATATTGAAAGTAACTAGTCTTGAATAGACATTTATTATCGTAATAATATCATCGATTTTGTATATGTGGAATATGTATCGGTCTGTGGGCAGCCTGTACTGTTCGATGAGCACACAACCAGTTTCATCAAAAATACAACATTCGGAAAATTACGGAATAAAAATATATCTAAATAAAATGTTCAACGTAAGTATATAAAATAGGTTTCGTCTAACGAAAGGCTGCCGGCAGAGGATTCATAAGCAGATAATTAATTATCTTTAATTTGTATTCTACCAAAAGGTAATAAATTCCACTATTATTTTAATAATTTTATGGAAGCAACATTTTTTTCATACGTATCATAAGTATTGATCATTTACATGACTAATAATAATATTGTATATAACATATGTATAATTTATTTATAAATTTGTCGATATTTGCTAACTTACTACAATCTCGTCACAGATCCATGGGATCTTATCAGAAGAAGAAAAATGGATCGTGCTGATAAGATATAAGTTTGTCTCGCAATTTCGTCGATTACAACAATATGTTAGGGGTAACGCGGGCTGGTTGGTATATTTATGTGAATGTGTAATAAGTTAACAAGTTCGTAGTTAGTGCCTTACGTCGATACGTAACTTATGTTAGTAAGTTAGTGCGCGCGCCGGGCCGCTTAACGCCGCCTGCGAACACATATACACACTGCCTCACTCTGCATACTTCATTTATCTATATTAGTACTGCTAAACCTCAGAAAATTAAACACAACCCGAAATATAACAATATTATGATCCCAAACCATCATTTCCTTATGGATTTATTTAACGTGCATATTATGTAATGCATAGTCAAACTTACGTTAATAGATACTAATATAAAGCAAAATACGTGTTTACTGCAAATTATGGCTGTTACATCACCCACACAAATGCCTCCTATTGTACTAAAGCAAAGCTCACACACCGGCAGTGCCGCGGCAATATAATAATTAACATAATTTATGCAATATTGATAAAAGGTCTGACAACAATCATCACGTCTATCGTAAGTGTTCTAAAACTTCAAACAACGAATGCAACCTACTTTTCTTTCCCCCAGATCATTATTATTTATTGTACCGAGCCCTAAAAAACAACTGCTTCAACACCGGTTAAGGACCCTATCTCAATAGGACGCCAATAGTGGCGCAACCGTGGTCGCACTGCGAAAAGTGTATGGTTGGTTGCGCAACCAATCGAACGCCTGGTGAAAAACACGGCATAAAGCTGTGTATATTTTACTGGTAGCGCAACCATGGTTGATACACAATGGTGTCCTAGTAGAGAGGGCCCTAAGGGTAACCCCCGAAAAGTAAGAATTTCGATCAAAATTAAAATAGATCACACATAAACATCACATTGTTTTCACCATTCAAAGTGCGTTTTCATTTTGAATGGTGTGTTCGGATATCGATTTTGGATACTATTCCAGTTAAATGACAAAAGACAAGTACCTAAAACCATCGGAGGCTACGCCGGATGTACTAGCTTCAGTGGAAAGACTTCCCCGAGAACAGTAGGATCGTACTCACGTGGGAACAAGCGGCGCGGGCAGGCCGGGCTGCTGCGGCGCGGGCCGGCCGCTGGGGGGCGCCGGGGCCCCGCCGCCGGGCCGCGACGGCAGCGGGGGCGCGGGCCGCCCCGCGCCGCCCGGCACCGGGGGCGCGCCGCGGCTGCCCATCGAGCCTGGGAAATCACCACCTTCTTAACTCGGCGTGTTCGCCTTTCAGTGCATTCATAAATCAATTGGTGAAGTGCCGAAGACGAATTGCCGACACTGTTCGGATTCTGCATGCAGCTGAAGGCGGCTCTCTTTTCATTACAAAAAAGGTGATACTCGGAGCTCTCCACAATAGAACTCGAGTCTCCCTAAGCCAGGAGGCTAAGGGTCGGTTCACACCGAGACACGAAGCGACGGGCACTTTTTTGTGATCGGATACAATACCAAATTTATTTTCTACACAATAAGGCACACGCGCTGCACAGCACCGCGCTTCTCAGCGTACTTTGACACGTGTCAACCCTCGCACTGAAATTATACCTTTTCATGAAGAAAATAAGTTCGATAATTGTTAATAAGTGCGTGCAGCGTCACGTCGCGGTCTGAGCTGACCCTAAGACCGTTGAACGTCAGACGGTGATCCAAATGTTATCATAATGGTCACTCGTACTATCTACTTAAAGAGCCACGGCGAATATTGAAATACGAGGAATTTCAGCAAGTATGCTTTGCATATCTTGCAGCTGCATGAAGAAAATCTAATCAATGTGACGTCATCAGTTCTTACACCGACGCGAGTTTTCGTAGATGGCGCTGGGATCAACACTTACCTTGTTGTGCAGGCGCAGCGCGGCGCGGGCCGCCAGGCGAGGGCGGCGACAGACGCGGGTTCCCGTCGAGGCGCTCCAGGCGGCTCTCGAGCCAGTCGTTCTTGACGGGCGGCGGCACGGGCGTGCTCACGGTCGCCATGGACACGTCACCGATTATATGCAATGCTTCCTTGCATGCATGGTACATGCGCAGCATTTCTTCGCGTTTTAGGGCTTCCTCGGGAGACTCTTCCATCATTTGTGACTGCGAAAATAAATAACAAGTTTAGGTGCGGGCACACTTTAAACAACTGCATAGACCAAACCAAATGCTGAAAGGGTCTAAAAGTTCAATCGGCTATAACATTCAATCCTTACCTGATCGCCGGAAGCGTAGAGATGTGCAAGCAGCTCCCCATTGATAAAGTCTTTGGCATTATTGATGATCATCATCATGATGGTCTTGGGCACGAGATCCCGCGTCGTCTTGGTCACGATGCGCATGTACGAGTCTACCAGGTTTCTGATAGTCTCCACCTGTCGCTCCAACTGAGGGTCCATGCTACTTGTGCCTGAGCTGTCCGAACTCTGAAAATAGAATTTGATTCATGCAATAATATATTTTATTACATTATGCTTCTTAGAAGTCTTGAGCTCCCGACGCCGAAGTGGAGATTACCACTTAGTTGTTTGTACATTTTAGGTCAATAACGATTATTTAAAAAAAATATAAACTTAAGAACAGGACACGTCTCTTTGAAGCCAATTATAAACGACGAAAAAATCACAAATCCCAATTTCCGTCGACCGATTCAGATCACAGGCGGTTTACCTTACAAGCATTCCCATCATGACGTGAACCTGATGACCTTTATTTTAATGAAAACTACTACATGTAACATTTTCTAATATTTATAAATGCGCTAACGTTCAAGCTTTGTAGCTTACAAAAACAATAAGTTGCTACAATCAAAAATATATATCGAGTAAAATCTGTTATAATTGTACCAGCGAAGTCTTGATTATTATATAGTCAAAAAGCAAGGTCGAGCGAACCACATGAGACGAGATACAGTACGGCTTTGCCAAACAATCCGAAGATTTTTAAGGCCTGGCGCGCACTAGCGGTCACAACCCGCAGCGGCCAGCGAGGTAGTCGGTGTGGCCGCTGGCCACGTGCGGCCAGGTGCGCGCGCTCCATGGCGATTTCATACTCATGTATCTATCTCATTGGCGGCGCGACCTGGCCTCTAGAGCGCTATTGCCCATAGGAACGCATTAAATAAAACTTCATACGATTTTCAAATAGCATGCAGGGAAAATGCGTTTAGACGAAGCAAACATGATTTGATGAACACTCGGTTGAAACTCTAAGCAAGAATTTTGTTTAGTCTAAACGCAGCCTTAAATTAGGAAACGTCGTCCTGCTTGAATGGCTGAATTCATCAACGAGTATGTTAATATATTTTCTTATAAATAGTGTTCTGTTCACCAAACTGTCACTACGAAGACATATACAGGGTGTTAGGGTAAACACCGTTATCCTTGAAACCAGTGTACAGTGGTTTGGTGTCATTAATAGAACGTAAAATCAATGGAAAATTACGACTATTTTTTAATTTTTTTAAAGTTACCTTTTACGACTAGAGTATTTCACCCTTTCACCTATGCGCTAGGGCAACGAAATTGCGTCCCAACACGGGTGGGGGGCGCGGGATGTGACCTGACCGGCTGCGAGCGCGACCCCTCCCTCAGTCAGTCATCTGTTTCGGTAGCGAGCATGGTGTAGGATAGAAACTTTTTAAAATCTTTTAATGAAAATAAACGTTTTTTTTTTTGTTGTTACTCGGTCATTTATTTTTATATTTAGGTCACCTACTCATGGTTTGAGTGACAACGGTGTTTACATTTACACCCTGTATGGAAAAACATTTGAATAATGTAGAATCTATCGAGTCGTCAAATCAAATTACAAGATTCAAATTACACATCAAATCAAATTACAAGATTTCTTCAATAAATTATAAAGCTAAATTTGTGTACCTGTTCATCTTGATACTCAAAAAAGCAATGTTTGCATAGATAGATAGATGATCGACAGCACATTTTGTTATAGCATGCTTCACCAATGAGGGCTACTTGTTGTATTAGTAAATTAAGTTTAAAACCACCAAGACTTCTCTAAAAACGATATTAATGGTTATGGTAAAACAGCAGACAATTTTATGTTCTGTATGATGCAAGGTTACAACACTACCATACTCACCAACCACACAATGTATTATTAAACAATGAAGTCAGAGCTAAAAATAAAATTCACAACCAAATAACCAAAACCATGTTACTGGACGTTTCTGGACGCTCCCTTATGATATGCTTTACAATATGATGCGCAGAGCTATCATTTGTAAATTATTAATTGCACATGCAATTATAATGTTTATAATACAAATTGATAACTACCGCCTTAATATATTGCACATCACCTTTGTAACAAGTCAAAAATCCAGCAAACAAGCTTTAAAATACTAGTCACTTACTCTTGATTTATTTCCACCCAACCCCATGGAAGGCAGAAATAACTAAAAAATAAAAACATAAACATGCTAAAACAAAATTGAATTAAACTTCCACAATATTTTGAAAATCAAAATAACGAAAAACACCTCTCAGAATCTTGCAGAATATGCTCAAAAAAACGAAGCACGACATCCAGATGTTATTCCTACTATTATAAACAGATATTAATCATGGCATTTTTGTGGTAATTATATTATGTTATTACAAACAGTTGTTAGCGGTGGGTGGCGCATACATTATGATAATGAAGTGCATGTGAGACTAAAATTAAAATGACAAAACAGCACTCTACACGTCTCATGCTACATCGGCTAGAATGTATTTCAAGAAAATTAATTACAAGTTAAAAAATAGGGTTAATAAAGATATTGTTAATTTAAAAAGGAATTCTTGAAATCCACATCGGACGCAGTGTTAAATGTGCGACCACCGTGTTCTGTGTGATCTATGTACTTGTGTAAATGTTTCATAAGCCTGTATAAACAAACCTCGTTTCCATCATTCTGAATAGCATGGCAAAACAACAGATTTTATAACATAAAACTGACATATAATAGGTATATTTAAATATATAATTCACAACTATATTAAACACCTTTATTATAAAGCCATATAGTAAGAAAATAAGCTCAAAAAAGTAACATAAGTTATGTCCGCAATAGTTTAAATGTGGGGGAAAAGTAGAAGGGGTAAGAAAGATCGAAATAATAAAACAGGCAGTTTAAAAAATAAGTGATAAGCATGAGCTATGTTCACCTCATCTCCGTTGGAGGCTTCGGACGTCTTTTCTGGATAGACTCCCGCGCGCAGGAAAGATGCCTTCCAAGAGTCGACGTCGTCTTGTGTCTCACACGACAACTCTAGTTGTTTGTAATCCTGAGAAAATAACCAGTCTAGTTTTCATTTGTTACAGTAAATGCGCCTGATTTTAGACGGCACTGAATTTGAACTGTGGCCATGTTATTTTTTTTTAATATATATCCTAAACCAGACGTTGAGAGAGATTTAACAAAAGCAACATTGAGCAAAAACTCAGAAATATGAATAAAACCATCCTATTATTGTTGTGTTCTTTTTTCCTTCATACCTTGTACACGTTCCTGCCCTCAGGGTTAAAGAGCGCGAACATGTGCCGCCGCGACATGAACCCTTGCTCCAGATCCCTCAGCTTCAGTCCATCCAGGGGCAGCATGTATTTCTTCTCTCTTTCTTCCTCGTCTTTGAACCAGGAAATGCTCTCAGCAGTCAACACGAACCAGTAGTCTTTAGAGCCTCCTGGACAGGTAATGATAATTCTAAGCAATTTGTTTTAAATTACCTATGGGCATGGGTTCGAGCGATAACCGTACATATAAGTTCTGCACATGTTGATTGAGGTGTTTTTGCCATTTATTTCAATATTCTTTCTCGTTTGTTCCGTCAGAACTCGAAAGAAACTATTTACTTTTTGATAGGTCAAAACTTAACCGTAGGACACTTTCGTACCAACAAAGGAGCTAGAGTGTCACAACCAAATGCAGTTCATAAAATGACTCCTATTTTTTTAATCAGTTATACGATTTTGTTATGAAAACGATTCCCGGCTTTCGGACACCAAAAATAAGTCTTTTTTTACTTTTGTGGTACGTATTTTCCGCTTATGTCACTGACATTGCATTTCATTTCCGAATGTTGCTACTACGTTAAAAATATAGGTACCTACCTGTCAACGAACATTAAAATGAAGAAGACAATTGTACCAATTTGCCATTTAATCATTTAATATTAGGATAAAATATATTTTTATGTGTGTCAAAAAACACCTTTAGATCACGCGTTACATCGTAATAATTTATTATTACTTTTTTGGAATACATTTGCATTTAATGAAAAGAGGACCTATTCAAAAAAGTAAAACGTCATTTGTACTGTGACGTATTGCAATAATTATTCTGTGGCGCCGTCGTCATGGATGACGTTACTTTCAATAATGATTTCATCTGAAATATTTGAATAATAATGTATAATTCTTATTAACAAAAACGGGGGTGCAGGTGCTTTTTCATAACGTAGTCTTTGTGTGATAATCCTTAGCGATGCCCCCATCTAGAGTAAGACATCGGCCAGCAAGTCAGCGTAGCCGATGTATCCTAAACTGTTCACTAGTATTGTTAGAAAAATTTAGAATATATTACATAGAAAATATATCTGTGGATATGATCGTGGATTGTACCGATGCGACACCTGTAAGTATTACCTCACCTAGTAGAAGCATGTATATTATAGTTAGCTTCTAAAGTACCTACCCACTTCCGGGACTATTCATTCAAATTAAGGATAAAAAAACAGTTTTTATGCTTTCAGATCAATCCTGGTAGTTCCTATTCATAATGTTACAAATGTTTCGCATTGATACAAGCAAAACTCCCTGAGATTCCGAACTGATACCTGAACTAACACTTGGTCACAATGTGGAGTGATGTGTGCTTTGGATGTGGACAGTCCATGCTACGTGTTGCAACAGTTGCAAGGCGTTCCCGAGTGCCTCCCAATTGTCTTACCTATTGTTTTATTTGTATATTTCTTTTCTCTGTCCTGGTAGCGGTCGAGGTCATATACGTTATGTAAATATGAATATATCTTAACTGCGTTTTTCATTTTTGATATAACTCCCTTATTAGGTACTAACAACATTATCACCTTACTATTATTTACTAACATGTGAAGTTCGAGAAGTGGGTGTACTATATAGTAAATACAACTCTGCCTAACTCTTCTGGGAAAACAGGCCTGCTGTTATGTTAAGATTTCAAGATATTAGGAATCAGTAAACGTAGTACTAAATTGATTACTTATTCAGACTTCCAGCTGCTCATACTATGAGTATCTACCTACATGATTATTGATATCCATTATCATTATACATAAAAACTGACACCTAGAATTATTATTGACTATCAGTGATGTATAGTATAATCATCCATCAGGAAACCAGCGCCAAATGAAGAATAAAAAGCAACCGATATTAGGTACCGCCTCATTTTTCACCAACTTCACCATTTCGAGTCTGTCACTTTCTCGAACTTAACCTCTAAATATGAAGTAGGTAAATGGTTAATAAATACGAATTGCGGAAATCCGTGTAAAAAATAGTTAACAATATAAGAAGAGCATTGAATTCTCCTCCAAATACACTAGGTTTGGTTGTGACAGGCGGACTTTTCGCTTGGTACAGGGTGCCCTATAATCCAGGTCATTCTCTTTTGTGCACTTATAAACTGCGTCAGCGCAATTTTTAATGCTGAGCTGACTGAATAAAATATAAATTCTGTAGCGCATCAGAGCCGTTCGCTGAGTCGCAAGTAGACTGTTTCTATTCTACTATGCGAAAACGATTCACATCCCTGGTGCGCAGGGTTCGGCCTAGCTCTGGCGGCATCCTGGGGGCATTCGCGCAGACGTCCGATTGTCAGTACCTGAACCATTGCTGTATGGTTCAAGTTCAGACCAATAAAAGTTTATAATAGTTTGTAATATGTTTATATTTTTAATTATAATGTTTTTGTATGTTTTATGGTGCCTACTATGATTCATTGTTGGTCGAAATAAACGTTTTTTATTTATTTATAAATACCTTGTAGCAACTCACCTTTCATGATTCCCAAGTTATGAATACACATGTATCCTTTCCTGATGACTTGATTTCCTAGTGCGCGGTGTCCTGACTTCGTAGAATTCTCAGATTGGTTTTGAGCACTGCAACAAAAGCAGATAATTCCATGACATTCTGTTCTTTAAGACTAACAGCTGTACATTTTCTATTTTACGGCTTCCACTGCGAAAGAGTAATGAGCTAATAGCTAAGCGGAACGGAGTAATTAGTCTTTGCCTTTCCAAAGTTGGAGTATTTTAAAAAACTGGTTTTTGTCTTCCATTGCCAGCGTGTTTCGCGGAGTGAGCTAGGCGGGAAATGAGATGGGTCAGATGAGCGAGTTTATTTTATTCCATTATCAGTGCCCTTGCGGAGTGAGGGCTAGTGCCAGATGGCTCGTTGCGACAAGATTCGTTTGTTTTTTTTTTCAAAAGTAATGATGTCGGACGATTATAGTGAAGATGATTTTATAAACACAATAAGATGCTTGCTACTCTACAGATATAATAAGATAAAGAAGCGTAACAAACCTAGATGTTTGATGAGCAGCCATATTAGAGAGAGACCTGTTAAAAGGCGATATACTACGATTTACAAGATGAATATTTCCAAAATTATTTCAGTCATTATAGAACAGTTTGAAGAATTACTGGCAGTTATAATGTCGCGGAGACGGTTAGGAGGGGCGTACTAGAGAGCCCGTTCAAAACTAGTTCTGGACACCATGACACAACGGACTCCTTTTTACTCGCTCAGGCAGTACGCTCACTCGCTTACGAGTCCTTTGGATATCCGCTAAGCCCTCGTACCCACCGACGATTTTTATCGCGCACTGGATTTTCAACGCACTGCTTAACGCCGAGAATTGAAAATTCAACAGTGTATTTTTTTTAAGCGCCGTATTGCAATCTTTTGTATTCTCAAGGTTGGAAATCAAGTGCGCGATAAAAAATCGTCCGTGACCTGGGCTAGCTTTGCGTCCACTTTTATTACTCTTTTTACTCGTTCAGTCCAATCCGCTCACTCTTTTACAGTGGAAGCACTTCTATGAAATTTACTGTTGCAAGCCCAACGAGATCCGTACGGAGCCCGCTCCGCTCACAGTGGAAGGTGGGTAAGAGGCTTTATAATTTTGCAAAAAAAAAAAACCTACTTCGCTCTTGAAACTTGAAAATAGAGAAAAGAACGTTACTTGGCAAATCCGATGAAGTCCTCGTGGTTAGTGTTCATGTAGGCAAGCTCGCAGTCAATCAGCAGTACCAGTTGATCCTTGCACATTTGTTCGCGAGAACGAACGTAAGACATGATAATGCGCTCCGTCTCTTCGCGCAACCGTGGGTATCGAGACATCTGCAAAGGGATGCGTTTGATGAGTAAAAATTATGATTTTTATTTTACAGGTCAGGCAATATTATAGTTCCAAGTGCTAAAGAAAGTTTAAGACTGACTGCTGAGGAATGTAAATCAAAGTTTTCTCCGTATCTCAAACAACGCATTAACTTTGCCGATCTAAGTATTTTTGTCGCTACAATACCCCTTTAAAATGTCGTGTTACTTAAAATTTTGTAACGTTTGAACATATGAGATATAACTTTAGTTAGAGCATCTTTCTCACTTGCAAGATCAAATACTTATCGTTCAATATCAAAGAAACTATAATAGATTACAAGCAAAAGGTATACTTACCCTTTCAGTGCAGATACGAACGACGTTAGACAGCTCAGACACGACGAGGTCGACGCACTTGAGACTGGGCTCCTTCAGCCGCGCGATCTGTTTCTTTACGATAGCCTCGAACGCCATGTCCGGAGTGAACAAACCCACCTGCGGACAAGACGGTATTAGTTTGAATAACAGGCGGCAAGCAAGCATATTTCCACTGACACACATCCAAAGTCCAAGCTGCTACAGCGAGTTTCTGAATGGAAATTCCCAATACCACGATTCGGGAATCGAACCCAGCACCCCACGTTCAGCAATTTTGCTTGCGAAAACTAGCCCAAGAAGGCGTATGTCATATATTTTTGTATAAAGCCTTGTATAATACGATGCGCATACTTACCCTAATACCGTGAATATTTCTAATAGCGAATGCAATCTCTCTACGCAGCTCTTTCTCATCGAACTCCATTTTGACAATTTCGAAGGGGAATCGTTCGTGGAACAACCGATTGATTTTCGCACCGCCAGATAGTTCGTTTGTATTGATCTGTGCCGAGCCAGAACCTTCGATTGTGCGTTCAAAGTCCGTTTGCAAAGTCTGGATCATTCTGTGAAATAAAAGTTAAGTTTTATAGTCAAGTACAAGATTCAGTTGACTTTTTTATCTGTTTCGAACATCATTGAGTACTAAACAAATGCTGAGGCAGATAAGAATATAGAAACCTGAGGTACATCCTCAGGTTTCCACCGGTAGATGTTATGTGTAGCTATTATAAAACTAAAACGTGAAACGGATAACGGTTTCTTTTCAGGCATTTGCCACTTTTCATACGTTCAGTAAACGAACTTACTTACCTACTTTACATTCAATTGTTCCATTGAACAAATAAGTTTATACTCACTGCAGCATAGCCTTAGTCTTGATGGAGGGATCGTCTGGCCTAAAGTGTTTGTACTGGTCGACATCTTTCTCGAGCGCGAGCAATTGCTTCTGCAGTTTATCTCGAAGGCCGGGTAGCGTATCTCGGATGTGGTTGGTCAGCTGTTGGTTCAGTACGCGTTGTAGGTATGGGGTGCCGAGCCGATCTGCCAAGTGTCGGTATGAGGGGTGGCTGGAACAATCGAGTTGAATGCATTATAATGAAGTAGGTACTTAGATAGCATAACATGGCGCCTGTAATCCAGGGTTAGGCAGAAGTGTACCTATAGTACAGTGTACACCAACATTTCGCCATTTATGTTTAAGTCCCATGTAATAGGGGGCGAGCCTATTGCCATCAACCGGGCAAAAATTCCGACTTGCGGTGCTACTGAGAAATTCTTGATGGAAAAACCCAATCACACTTCGCTCGACCTGGGAATCGAACCCAGGAATCATGCTCAGCAGCAGCGCTTGAGACCACTAGACCAACGAGGTAGTCTAGTAGGTACTTATTTACAAAAATAATGTCGTACGGGAATAGAACCCGCAATCTATATCACAGAAATTCATCACGCCGGTCAAACCGAGTCAAAAGAGTAGAAACTTTATTAACATAATAAAGCGGACTTGTTCGACTCTACCCAGCGTTGCCAACTGCACCGTGATTACGGTAGAAACACCGTATTCAGCATTGATTCACCGTCGACCGTAGTAATTTCATTACGGTGTCAAAAAACACCGTAATTGGGCAGATGGAATATTGAATGTATTTTTGTTGTCATAACATGGCAACATTTTAAATAGCAGTGAACTAGGGGGAATTCCTCAACCATAGATTTGATTCGAACCAATAGTATACGTACTTGTTACACGAGTTGCCTAAGTGAGAGAAAAAAAGGTTAAGAAACCTTTTTTTATTACCTTCTTTATTCAGATGTACTTTGCGTAATTGCGTTGTATATTATCAGCGTTGAAAGGGAATCTTTTTAGCAAATAAATTAAAATGGAAAGTGATCATAGTGAATCTGAAGTTGGAAAAAATTGTGTCAACTTTCTGCCGTCAGAAGGCATGCTTAGGAGACAAAAATACTGAAATTTATAAAAATAATCATGATTATCTTGTCAAACACCGACGTTTTTTTTTTTTTTTTTAAACTATGTAATTTTGCACGACTTTTTAAAACCTACCGTATTTTTTTGAAATCTACCGTAATTTTAAACTGGAAACACCGTAATCCATTATTTGGAGTTGGTAGCCCTGACTCTACCTATAGTTACATTTATTAAGGTTCATGCACACATCAGTCACGTCAATTCCAGGGACGTATGTGAACAGATAGTCAGTCAGTCATAGCTACGTCTGTTTCGTTCGTAGCAATACAAATTTTGACATGCCGGTGACGCGACGTCGACTGAGACACGCCGGTAGTGACGTGACTGACGTAACTATATGTTTTGACGTGGCTGATGCAGTCTTGACGTTGACGTGACTGAATTAATGTGTGTGAATAAATGTGAATATCAAAAACATTGATAATAATACTTTCAAACGTATTTTTCTTGTTTCCTATTTTACTTCTAAAAATTAAGCTTCATTTTTCTTGTTGAGTTAATTATTATAAAATGTAGTTATTATTATAATATGTAGTTATATTTACTTCTACTAAACGATTCAAGATTATTATGAAAAAAAAAACTGCAATAGTATGTAAACTTAAATGGCCTAATATAATAAGTGCTTATCATCTCACAAATTGCAAATGCAATCGACGACGTACGGAAGTAGGTCATTCCGATAGTGGAGAGCAACCTATATGTCTATCAATATTATATGTAGCAACTTCTCGTACAAGTAGCACTTGGACTGCCCGGTGACGTCGTTTCGATAAGTTTTTACTATTCGGTGATAAATTGAGGAGGACATGAGTCATTAAGTACTAGTCCTTAATAGTAATGACTCAGTTTATTGTCTCGGGAGTCATTCAAGTCTAACCTTTTCCAAACGTCTGCAAGTCGATTGTATTCTACTTATATCCGAAAAAATAAACATTTTTTTTAAATTAGTCCAACTAACTGGAAACGGCTATAAATAAGCTAGTTATGATGCTTGTATCTGTATGCTTTATAAAACAAAATTTTACGCAATCGAACAACTGGTCACTCGCCAGTCAACTATCCAGCCGTTGAGCTATTAACGCTTCTAAAATTACTAGCAGCCAGAGTTCTGCTACTGCAACAGTAAAACTAGCCAGTAGATGCTTTCCTAGTATACATACCTTAGGAAGAACTTCCTCTCAGCAGCCAAGGCCGCGGTAATGTCCTTCCGTCCATCGATGTCCTTCTGCGACCGGTTCACGACGCCGATGTATCCACGTCGTAGGGGCAGTAGTTTGTTCTCCAGCACATCGCGCGCATCCGTGCCTTCGTCCATCAAGTCTAGCTTCGTAATTACACCGATTGTACGGAGACCTGTAGTAACACCGACATGTTTATAGCGTAAATATTTGCGTTCTTCAAATGCTTAGACTGTGGGAGAATAGCTAACTACAATGCTTGCCACACAAAAAGGCTACTTTAACCTCTCAGGTTGAATGACTTGTGACAAAAAAAATATGAAAGAATATTTTTGTATTAAGTGTAAAAGCTGAAAGAAGTTAGTCTGCCATTGCAAATTAGCTGTCGCTGACCACCAACCATACATGCATATTTCAGCCGATTCCCGGAAAATATTCAAATTCGTGTAAAACGAAAAACATCCTTATTTCTATTGTATGAATCATTGAAAATTGCAATACGCAATAGGCTTTACATGGGACTTAAACATACGGCGCTATCTCCACGAACGAGAAAGTCGGGGCGACAGTGCCATGACGTTTCATTGAAATTCTATGAATTAAACTCCATGATGACGTGATGTTATGTTGTGTGTTATTGAAAATTGGACAGGGCAACGGCCCTGTCGGTCAGCTAGTACAGAATAGAAGGAAACCGTCGCCACCTACTAAAATTCATTCATATTAACTGTAGCCATTTACAGTAAGGGTTTTTTTTTTACCAGTCTAGTGAGGCTTTATGACTCACTACTTACTCAGTAAAAGACCATTTTAGTTACTAGCCTTGTGGGTCGACTTCCTTTGCAAGTTTCAAGGCATCGCTGTTTGCCAAGTCAGTGTTAGCGGGCGTGACGGCGAGGATGAGGCAGGATTCACGCTTGATGAATTGGAAGATCATCCCTTTGATCTGTTGCTCGATGTCTATTGGCTGGTCGCCGATAGGCACCTTCGTCAGACCCGGCAAGTCAATCAGGGTCAAGTTGAGCACTGAAACGTACGAACATGTCTACAGTTTCTATCACTACAAGAAAATTTAGTAACATTAAATTCGTTTCAAAAAATATAATTGAAGAAATATTATTCAACATTCATATCGGTCATTGCAGTTGCCGGTCGTTCATATTACAAACCATTAAGCTTAAAATTGTTTGGCATGTCATGATATGGCTAACCACAGTGACGTGTCCCTACAATAAAATACCATTAAGCAAAATTTTTACGTTACTGTCAGAAAGCATGACATAGATAGTAACTTAACCGTAAATGCTAAATTGACCTATAAACCTGCGGTGCGTGCCAAAATATTTCTTGTTTTCGAATCTTGAACACCTAGTGAGTATAAGTTGCATACGTTAGGTAGCACGGAATGTTTGTACTTAGTTGAAGAATAACACAAGGTCATTGTTATCGGTGATTAATTAACAATACCTACTGTTTAACAACAAAATCAATGTTTTCAATAATTGTTTACATTTAAGTATACTTTTTACAGTTTATTGGCATTGATAAAATATGTTTTTTTAGAAGTACTTAAATAATATTTTTTCAATTTCATTCAATTAATGATTATTTTTTCAAAAATAAATTCATAGAAACGTACAATTTAATTATAAGTAATATAAGTTTGTAGTACAATAGGAGATAATAACACTTCATACGCTCTGTGACGACCAGTAAAATAGAAAATATTGTATAACATGATATTGATAATGATAGATAACGTAAGATTTATATCATTTGATGGTTCCAGGCAAACTTCGTAATCGTCGTATCAATTGCAAGACTCCATACTACATTATTGAGTTCACTACGTTCGCATCTGTGCAAAGATTTGCCACGAGCACGACCTTCACAAGCATAGATAATTAGGTAGCTAATGTTCATTTTTTTCAGGTGCCGCTATATTTTCGTATGTTATAAGTAGGTAATAATATTGTATAGACCTGAAACCCAGATAAGTGGACTTGTTGTACATTTTCTGAGCATTCCGAGCATTTAAGATAATGCTCGCCAAACAATAAGCGTAGTTAATGCTTTATTTGTGAGTTAATAGAGAAACCTAGGTACGTATATAATTATGTTCTGATAACGTCATAAGGACGTCGTCTTATGTTGCTATTGATGTGACTCTTGTTCTTGCACTAGTGTCCTCGTACTCGTCTTACACCAGGACCTTCTGACAGAAAAATACTTAAATAACTTAAAAAATACTTCCGTTTAATGTACTTTAACGGTACACTAACCATCAAACAAGCGTTTGTAATGTAGGTCATTATCAAACTACACATGAATATCAAATAAGCAGTGTTATAATTAAGATTGCATAATTAAGATGAGTACACTACACACGCATCCGTGTCAGTACTACGTAGTCCTACAAACTACTTAGCAATAATCGTTTTCTCTCCATATAAGCAGTGGAAGAAATATCGATTCTCAGTAGCATCGAATAAATGTCAGTTCAGTACACATATTTTTTCATGAGCTACAACAGAATTCCTTGGAATGCAATATGCATAGAATGCATAAATAATAATGAATGAACGTTCAATTATTCCTTAGGAAATGGGCACAAAACCTATATTTACATTAGCAGTAAACTGATAATGGAATATGTTATTTTATTATCAATTAACTGGGAATTGACTTATCTAAAGCACACATGATTAACACTGACTCATTATTTATTACCAGGCCCAGGAGACATCTTCGTCATATAGCTGGTATTTACAAATTTACGCGTTGAAATTCCCGATAAGTTTTAAGTATCATATTATGATCGATTATTTTGCGAGGAATCTCGATTATCCATCATATGATAAACTGTCTAAACAAAAACGCGATGTCGTTGATTAGGAACCTAAAAATGATAGAAATGGTTGATTGACAATTTTAAACAAATGAGTCAGCCTTAACTTTATTGATAAACAAACATCCTAAATAATATTATAAATGCGAAAGTGAGTTTTTTTGTTTCTTACGCTTTCACGCTAAAACGGCCGATCGGATTTGGATGAAATTTGGACATGGATAGACCATGACCCGGAGAAGGACATAGGCTACTTTTCATCCTGGATCGCAGACGAAGTCGCGAACAGCTAGTATTTAATATAAAAAATTGTTCCAACGCTATACATTTTAATTGAACTCTGTTATAGAATTGTAATTTATTGAATACTACGACAAGGTGCCTGCGTAAACCGTACTCGTTGCGTCACAAAATAAAATCAGAGCAATCTTCTTTTGTTAACTGGGTTATAAGGTCTGTCAAAGGTGAACAACTGTGGCCTTGCATCATCATCTTGTAAGTACTTTGGTGTATTCCCTTTTGTCCAAAGAAGATATAGTGCGCAGACGGTTTTTTATTTGGTCTGAGGCGCAGACATGGCGCAGATAAGAAACTTCATTTTGATCGACGATGCTTAGCTTGGCTCCCAAACAGAAGGCAACAGTAAAACATAAAATAATGTCGTTATTGAGAGAATGATAACGAGTGTCACGTATTTGTCGGCCAATGACTTCGTAAAATTGTCAATCTATAACGTTACGCATGCGCCTAAAGATGTTTCCGGTTTCGTCCAACTTTATTTTAGCGCGTCTCTTAAATAATTGTTAAGTATGTGAAACGCTGAATAAGGTCTCAAATTAAAGACTTAGTTTAATTTTTTTGTCACTTTCGGATTTTAGCAACCGAAAGCAGCCTCTAGCTTACGAGCAAAGATTGATGTAAATAACGGCTCCTCGGACTATTTTAATCTACTAATCTGTGGATAGAGTACCTAATATAACAAAGAGTGATTAATTTTATCTCTTTTGGAAATTAAGTCAGTGAGATAATTATTATACAATTTTGAACCTTACCATTTGGAGAATACACACGTAGATTGATCGGCACTGGTGATATGCCCTTGTTAGAGCCGGTCATACGATCCGTCTCTGATTCAATCTCTGAGCGTACTTCATTGAAATCAACGAACTTCTTGCCTTTGCAATGCAGAAACTCGGCATATTCTAGGATTTAAAAAAATACACTTTTAATACTGCTTTATGTAAAAGTATGCATTTAGGTTGCCACATCTCTTGTAAAATCTGGCAGGCTGCTTGAACCAAGATTGGCTTCTTGGCGTGCAAAACTGTAAAAAAAACTGTAAATAAACCCAGCATATGAAAGATGGCAAGCCCCTCATGTGACCACCTGCTAGTACTGGCTACTGCCGTCTTTCCTCGACGCAATGAATATCCTTGGTCAATTACGTATAGGTATAATGCCATTAACACAAAGATAAGCAGCTAATCGGCAGTTTCATTCTGTTTTGGTTTTACTCCACGAAGCTTTGACAACAACAGAATACATAAGTAAACAACAAAGCGTAGGCTTAGATTTTGTTATCAAAGCATAACTGTCCATAAATATATTTTTTGTCCTTCAACATTATAGAACAAAATATTTATTTATTAGACAGGTAACAAGTCTCTTATAAATCATCTGTCTGTCATTAAAATACATCACGAGAAGTAAGGTTCCAATCATGCAGAACGGAAGGTTAGTGACCTTTAAGTACGTGACCGGAAAAAATTATCACAGTATTAAATATACCAAAATATCCACTGTATTGTTCAGATTGTTCTGTATAAGCAATGATCTTCTTAAAACACTGCTATTTACACTGTTAAAATTTTGACAAAGTACATACATAGATACAGTATAGCGCGTATTAGTAAGCCAATTAGTTGTTTTAACATTCAGAATACAACTGAAGGTTAATGATCACATTTTGCACAATAATGAACTACATCACAGCCATTTAGCCAAGTTTATAAATACAAATTGAAGTGTTAGGTAAGCTTTATTTTCCCCATAAAATATGTAATTTTGATGTAACACCTCATTTTATCTTATCATAATCTTAAAAGAGTACCTGCATTTCCATGTATAAGCTGCAGAATCAATGGGCGACGCGTTACTATTCCGGAACCTCGGGGAAGGAAGTCCCTGAAACAAAATAATTACCATTAAGACCTGCAAGTCTTTTATAGCGGTAGATTGAGATAATAATCTTCTCTCGTATCGGAACGAACAATAAGAACAGTTCATCTAATGTAACTAATCTATGTTGTCCCAAAGCCTCCGGGATCTCCCTTTTTTCACACAATTCTGCCTTTTGCTAGTGGCCGGCCAGACTTTAGTCGGCAGGTGTCGAGCACGAACCGCCCGTCTTCGCCTTGGCCTGCTGGGTGGTTCTTTGCTGCAGGAAAAAATATTCGCTAGCCAGCCAGCATGGCGGTAGCGGTTCCGACTGCCCCGGCCAGGGCACGCCTGACGTAGGTACTTACGTACATTTAATAAGTATAGCTATTCGAGGTCGCTATTTTTAAGCAAAGCAACCCCTATTTTTGAGGTATTAAGACAACCTAAAATTAAATACTCCTAATGAAACTACTCGTAATCTCAAACAGAAAATTGAACCTAAAGTAAAGAAGGTTGATGTCACGCAATTTACCCAGATGTAATCACAGCGTACTGATAAATGAGTCATACATAGTAACACATGCAATAATAACAGTGATTTCAGAAAAAAAACGAACTCGACGCGCATTTAGAACTAGACAATAAAATAATCTTGCGTCTGAAACGGTTGCAGATTCTACTCTACATAGATTCTATTCTAATGTCCATCAGTTGTTCTATTTTTAACCGACGAAAAAAACGGAGGAGGTTCTCAAGTAGACCAGTATATTTTTTTTTTTTTTATGTTTGACCACGCATAATATACGTCTTGCTCGAAGGTGCCAAAAAAGTAGGGCTATTTTTCTTGGATGAAATACTGTAATGCATCTCATTCGTTTACAACGTTTTACAAGCAAGACTGTCATGGCATGTAGCAAGTAGCCTCTGTACAGTTCGGTTTGCGAACCTTATATCGGCCATACCACCACACCACATCTACATTCTGCGCTTTTGTGTCAATTTCCAATTGTATGGAATCTGGATGCACCTTTGCTATGATTATCATCAAATAAATCGAAATTCTACTAGATTATAATTTAACCAATTTAGATACAGGAAGGCGTGAACAGACTACAACTGATCCATTGGCACCAGTAGAAATGACGCAAATGTAGTTTATTTCGGAGCCTATTCAATGCAAACAAACAAACAATCAAATCTTTCCTCTTTATAATATTAGTATAGATTTCAGATGGAGTTCAGATGCAAATGCAACCAACAATGTTGGGGTTGATAGATTCTGGACGGACTTCTAAATGGATATGCAAAACCGGGTTGCGCGTGGGCGTGCGTGGCCATTGCGCCCACCTAGAACCGTTCCTTAGTAGAAAAATGTGGAGGACAAAAGTCATAACATCTTTCAGACTTTGATATTGACTATTAAATATTTCGAAATCATGTCCAGGGGTAAGTCGCCTGGTCACGACAGCTTTTCGGACCTCCCGAACTTTTCCGAATCATGTGCGTATTGTATAATTATCACTTGCTTCAAAAACGGTGAAGGAAAACATCGAGGATGCCTGAGAAATATTTATCGACGGCATGTGAAGCCAAGTCAAAGGCCCATGGGCGGCTTTAAAACTCTGACACCAGGTTAGTCACTAACCACACGAAAAGAAGAAGACGACAGCTTAAGTATTGAGCATCTACGCATATATTCATCTTCCAGGAATTCTTTCCTTACTGTTCAACCTATGTGTCAATCATTCTAATCTGCCGACTGATTTAGTGAAAACAGTTGTGGTGCTCGTTCCTAAGAATAAGACAGCCGATAGGTCGGATACAAGTTATTACAGACCGATTGACTTAGCAACAGTTACAGCTAAAATTTTGGATAGCTTACTTGATAGATAACCAGGTACACAATAATTAAACATTAATGACATACAGTTTGGTTTTAGGAATGAGTGACTCTAAAGAGCACAGTCCAATATTACACTGGAAGGAGGACACCTGTGTATGCATGATTTCTGGATTTATCTAAGTATTAAACAATTTTTCTTTCTTTCTTTCTTCTTTTCTTATTATTTTGACCTTGTCTCATATGACATCCTATTGGAAAAATTATCGAATGAAGCTAACTTGCTGCCAGAAATCTGTACTAATATAATAAAGCTGAAGAGTTTGTTTGTTTGGACGCGCTGATCTCTGGAACTACCAGTAGGATTCGAAAAAATATTTTTGCTATTATTATCATATTTTTAGAATTGGGCTATCATTTGATAGCCCAATGATTGAGGAAGGTCATTGGTATTTAACATCACACTGCGACAATTAGAAGCCGAGCAAAAAGAAACAAAACAAAAAGACCGCTAAGCGAAAACCAAGTAACAGCGCAGGCGGGCGAATGCCATGCGACGCGGTGGATCGGGGGAACAAGAAATTTCACGCGGACGAAGTGGCGGGCAGAAGCTAGTAATTAATATGTTTAAGTACTGGTAACCAATCATAACACCGAGTTGGGAGGGCGCATACTCAAATGTGTACAGGTTAGAGTGAGGCAAGGGAGTCTGACTGACCTCACCTGAGTTATTTAATATTTATATGAATAAGCTGATCGAGGAACTCAGCAGCACTGCCATGCAGATGCACGATAGATGGTGTCTTCTAACAACATCAGCTGTTATTCTGACAATAATTTATGGTGCTGCTGAGTCCGTTGATCACTGCCCTCAGGAAGCTATCCTTACTAAATATTATAAAAGCGAAAGTGAGTTTTTGTTTGTTATGCTTATGGGCCAGCATGTTGCTTTGTATGGCCAATGCCCTGCGCTCTCTCCATAACACAGTTATCAGTGCTGTCCTCTGTAACCCAGTGACCAAGGTATTTAAACTGCTTTACTCTGTTAGAGTTGCGCCAAATAGTGTCATCATGGGTCTTTTTTTGTGCCATAAAAACTAACAGCTTGCTTTTCTTGGCATTATACTTACCTTAGTCCATGGGCTCAAGTATAGCGCTCACATAAATTTAACTAGCTTCTGCCCGCGGCTTCGCCCGCAATAAAAAGGCATTTGGAGAACTTCCAAATCCTTTTTTTACAACTAAAACTAAATTTTCGGTGTTATAATATTATTTATTACATTTCATAATCACTTTTTTAAACAATTACCCATATTTCATATTTCCATACAATAATATTGCCAAATGAATCAAAACAGCGAAATATTTGACATCTATTTGCGACATTGCCCCCTTTCAGCGTAAACACTCTTAAATTAGTTGTGAAAAGACTTTTTATCAGACCTTGAAGTAGAATACCTTCTTGTTTATGCACATTTTTTAGGCCTGATCAGACAATCATTAACCTGCCAATATACAATTTTATAAAATTGTAAACACATGGTTATTTTTACTAAATTCATATTTACCTAACTACAGTGAAGGGTTATTTCCTATTGAACTGTTATCTACCCAAATCACTCACCGAAGATTGCTGAAACTTACAATAAAGACTACAAAAATATATGATACTGATAACTTGATAAATATCTAGGTCATGCTTTTAAGTGACAAATAAAAGTATGTGTTTATTTTAACCTTATAAGAAAGAACCTAACCTACCTAGAAGAAAGTACCTACTTTCAAGTATTTACAGCTAACATGAAATGGTTGTGCTAACTCATTAAAAAACAACCAAAGACAACCCTTAGACCCAACCTACCATCATCATAGAGTTCATCACATTGTATTCTAAAAGACTTTTAATAATGAGGAACTGTGCTTTCAAATACAAAGGATTATACTAAATTTTATAGTCTTTCAAAGATTTTTCGGAAACTGATATGACTCTCCTCTTCACCTTTCTTTACATGTTGATTTTTCTGGGTTAAAACTTATTATTTATATCCCTCTCATTTTTACATAATTATCTTGTTATGTATGTAAAAAGTCTGCTTGCAAGACATAATACACCAATAATTAATAGAAAAGTAAAGTCCCATAGAATTCTAACCATCATCTGCCTAGCCTTTTCCCAACTATGTTGGGGTTGGCTTCCGGTCTAACCAGATGCAACTGAATAGCAGTATTTTACATGGAGTGACTGCCTATCTGACCTCCACAACCCAATTACTGGGTAACACGATACCCTTGGTAAGTCTACCATAGAATTCTAAGATACACTTATAATATTATTGTTGTTTGGGAAGGTTACATATGACTCATCACAAACGACTGTAGATTATGTTAAAAAATCTGTGATTAGCTTATTGCTGCTTTAAAAAACTGCAATCTATGCACCAAGGAAGTGATTTATTCCTGCCGACTACTCCACACATTGAACCAATAAATTAATTATCTTTACGATAAACAAAGAAGGCATAGATACATCGACATCTTCGGCACATTAGAATGTTCTATAATGAACAACACAACTTCCTACTGGATACAAATCTTACCTTCCTACAAAGTTTTCTAACACCGAACTCTTTCCTGCAGACTGACCACCCACAACTGCAATTTGGGGAAGATCTAAAGACATGTGCACGCCCATTTGCACAAATGCATCTTGCAATTTGTTTACAACAGGGATTAGCTGCTGCATTCCGAAATTTCCAGCCATTTTTTCTAAGATACATTAAACTTTTATCACTCTAAAACACTAATAACACTTGCTCATCATCAATTCATCATCGATAAACTAATTTATTTTTCAATATGGTGGTGGGTGGTTACGTTACGTTTCGATTCAGCTTGATTCGACTACTGTCAAAAAGAAACAAAGCGTAGTGGGTACAGACAGACGCAGAACATTTCAAAACATTCTCTGTCTCTGTCTGTACAACGAGTATCACCATTTGAACTTGAGATACAAATATTTGGATTCATCATTCAGATATTTCAGTAATAAAATGATTGTTGTATTTATCATTTTTCCCTAAAAAATGTACTCTGTGCTATGCTCATCCAATTATTTCAATGAAGTTCATTATATTGACCCTTCACAACCATTGACATTTGAGTTGAGCATTAGTAAATCAATACTGCTCGACATGCGCACTAAATCTAGGCCAGAATATAAAAATATCTTAACAATTTTTTGTCAATAAACTTAATTTGGACAAATAACAATGTTTTAATTCATTAGAAAAATTAAACGCAAAAAACGTATTTTTTTAATTGCCAACAGTGAAATAAATATTTGAATGGTTGAAATCATGTTCAATCACAAAAATGGTTTATATAAGCACTTTATTTCTCAAATACTCTCAGTAATTAAATAATATCTTAGTAAATACATACTATTATTATATCTTTTGAAATTGTATTAAATATAAATGGACAGAGTACAGTTGCTAAGTAAAATACTTGCATATTTCTTCTGCTACTTACGTAATTCGGCTTTTATTTCTAAATTAACTGAATATGTTGAGAACCTTAGGAATTTAATTACGATCATAATATAATACTTAGATAATATTATTATATTTAGCTTTGTGAAAACGCTACATAAACCCTGCAGCGTTTTCTACTGCATATCCCTCTAGTCCACTTAGTATTCTGCCTACCCCATTTAACATGTTGAAATTGTCAAATAGACAAATTTTATGCGTACTAAAATCACATACCTGCCCACAAAATTTTCTAAAACAGAGCTTTTGCCTGCAGACTGTCCACCCACAACTGCAATTTGCGGCAAATCCAGCTGCATGTGAACACCCAACTGTGTGAAAGCATCTTGCAGCTTGTTAACAATTGGAATCAATTGTTCCATTCCCATATTCCCGGCCTGCATGGCTGCCGGTTTTCTCTAACACTTCTCGTACTATGAGCTTCTCCGCAGATCCTCGCCTACTGATTTTTCTTTCATCAATATGGTGCAAAGTCCTCGTGCGCAGGCGTAAATGGAGAGAAAACTTTAAAAGCAAAGTATATTGCTATCTCTGTGTTATACCTATTTGTATAACACAGATATAGTTATAAGTGGTGCCAGAATTCATGACATGACTGCCAGATAGTCAGCATTACATATGTAATAAAATATACTTCTAAACATGTTAAAAAAACAAACAAAAAACAAAATTGGTTTGTACTAAATCTTCGAGTTAAAGTCGATGAGCAAATCTTTTATTTTATTTGTATTTGTTAGTTTTGTAGAAATAAATCGAAGAATAATTACAGAACAGAAGAATACTTTCCGATTTGTCCCTACTGACCTTCTGACCCATGACCCCTATATAGTTACTTTACTCTTTGCCCATGACTGCATTTTGAATTTTCTGAAGAAACCATAGAAAGTTTCTCTTTTTTCTGATTTTTTCAAAAATAAAACGATTTATTTAGTTGTTTTGTTTGCGAAGTGCATTATAAAATATATGAAATATCGATTATGGATTATTTTGAAACTTACTACTTGGATTTACTATTTGTTTGGGTCGCTTTTTTGCATGGATGTAACTTTTAAATTTTTACTTATTGCAATACTAATAAAAATATATATTTTATTCGTCTAGCAAACTTTGCTCACAACTTGTCTGTTTATCCACCAGAGAGCGCTGTGTCGCGTCTTTGTGACGTCACGCTATTGATTGTAAAAAGGAAGGAGATCGTCTTTTGGAGACGCCATCTTAAAATAAAGTGATATAAGTTTTTGGTAGCGTAGATTATAGTTTAAATCTAAAGTAATCTTCTTTAAGAAATTAGCAATCGAGCTTAGATATTTTTTATTCCGTGATACCAAGTGTAACGGACCAAGGTACTGATGTATTTTGCTTTTATTGTTATAAAGAAAGATAAAAATTAGTTTATTTACCGTTCTTTTACTTCAATCTTGTTAGTACCGTTATTTTGAGCTAGATAGTAGAAAGTTATAAAAAAATAACGGACTAGAGAGTGTAACAAAAAACGTAAGTGAAATTATTGGAGTCATCGATCCAGCGTTCATCAGACGGATGTAACACGTCAATAAACCTTTGAGGGCAGGGCTCCAATTTATTGTTCTATCAGTGCTGTGAAAGTGTTTTGTGTTTCAGTGAATGTAGTGTGAAAATTACTTAGTGCTTTGAAATTGTACGAATATTTCTTGTAATTACTACTAGTATCGGATTGGAATGGATTACATTGAAGGACGATTGTCTTTGGTCGTTGCTAGTAGCTTGTGATTACAGTGATTTGCGTTTAGTGTGGCCATTATACTGAGGGTTTCGCTGATTGCAGTTGGTGGTCGTTGCGAGGGTGATCTCCTGATGGTGTGTACATCGCAGCATGTCTGCACTCTCAACGCCGGGCGGCGGAGGCACTACGGCGCAGAGCAAGCCGACGTCCGGCAAACAAAGATATCAGAAGTTGGACATCAATAGCTTGTACTGCGCCAACAGAGTAAGTAGTACTACTCCTGATCCATATATTTTGTGTCAATGTCAAGGGAGTATACGCCCACCAGTACATTCCTTGTGACCCAAATCGTTTTTGTAAAAAAAAAATGGTCTACCTTAAGTGATAAGTAATCTTGTGGGAACTTTTTTTATATTCTGTTATTATACTGTATGGTTCTGATTCTAGAACAAGATTTCTTCTAGTTAAGATCATGTTAACAATTGGCAAGCCAGCTGTAAAATAATTGTAGTAGTCACAGTTGAATAAATTGACCTTCAGCTGCCTTGTGCATATCTAGTTGCAACAGTGAAATAGACAATGACCTTGTTTCAGAGATTTGCAATTTTAAAGATTGGAGGGAAATGAGCATACTTTTAGGCTGTAAATTACAACAATTTGTAATACAAAATAGTATACTGCCTGACTAAATGTTGTGAAATAATAAAAATTACCTTAATTTTGATGTATCATATAAATCACTGCCACATAAAGATCATTTAACAGGATTTTTTTCAATACATTGTAGAACGAGAACTCAGAGCCGTCCTCAGTAAAATCTCAACTAAGCCGCAAACATGGAATGCAAAGTCTTGGAAAAGTACCCTCAGCTAGGCGGCCACCTGCCAACTTGCCTTCTTTGAAAACTGAAACTGGTCAAGACCCTAATACAAAGTAAGTAACTTATGTAATTCAGCTAATGGGCACCAACAGTAACTGACAAGTCTTTGTAAAAAAGGGACCTTATAATTTATTGTTAGTAATATAATATTAAACACTCCAATTTACAGTTAAGAACATAGCCTATACTATTAACATTGAGTATACTTTTATGTAGAGGTGAATGATTCTGTGATGAGTTTTTTGACCTATTGACATGTGTACTGACTGAAACAATAAACTTATTTTCAGCTCTATTTCTGCTGTTGCTACAACTGTATCTACAACCTCAACATGTACCTCTCAAGCTATAGTAAGTAATTTAAATTGTTTCTCATTTTGCTTTGAATTTGTTAAACAAAGGAATGTTACTTCAGGTGGTATTAGTTTTTTTTTTACCTTAGATTGTTAGCAAAATTGTTATCATAAAAGTTCATTGACTGCATTATTACAATCTTTGTTCAGTGGCATAACCTATTATTGATATTAAAAGCCTGTGATGTCCCACTGCAGGGCACTATAGCCTCCCTATGCTCTTTTCACTTCACTCTATTTAAAGCTGCTGAGGACCAGTTCTCGCTGAAGGAGTCCAGCTCATCTTAGCTCAATAACTTTATTTTCATTTTTCTCTACGTGTATGTTACTGAACTCCTAAACGGCTAGACCGATTTTGATGAAATTTTTTTGTGAGTCTGGGTGGTTTAGATTCAAAATTGGGCCCGGTAGGCAGTGCTGCTCAGGCAGGTCAACTTCTTTTAGGTCCGCTGTATATTCAAATCTTTTTGTGAAGGATGTCTCAGGTTGATCATTTTGTTTATTTTTTCTGCCATTATTAAATGTTTATGTGTAAGGTATGTATTTCTCCTCAGTCAACAACGTCGAACAGCAGTGTGGTTGCTGGTACTGGACCCGGCGGATGGGTGGCACTGCCACCACCATCGTCCCCACACTTCCGCACAGAGTTCCCTTCACTGGAGGCAGCTGCCCAACCATCACATCGCTCAGCAGATCATGCAGCACCACAAACCCAACTGAGACCACAAAGTAAGTTTACTAATATATTGAAAATAAACCTTAATTTCTGTATGAAACCTAAATTATTAAGCTTTTTTGGGCATCCAACTGCCCATAATTATTCATGGATTTGGTCAAATTACATGAACATCCTAAATGTATGGAGCAGCCGATTTTTTTTCATGACTTCAATGTTGGTCCTATAGTAAAAGTGGTTCATAATGATGAGTTCAATGACCCTTTTCAGGTTTGAAGTTTTAAAAATACTCCTTGTATGATTTACCTATACTGCTTCAACATGTTAACATTTATTAGATGTGGAAAAGTTTGGAGTTTCATAAGTTTAACATAAATATCAAGGACTAGAAAGATTTATTACCAATTTGTTTTTATAGATTCAAGTAGTCCGCCTTGCCTTACCTTTCCGAATAACCTTGTTGCAGCGGAAGGCAGCTGGACGTCCGGTGGCACGGCGGGCGTCCGCCAGGAAGCCACGTCTGCCGCCGCCGCCGCGCCCGCCTCCGCGCCTGGCTCACAACAGAGTCCTGCCTGCCTCCCAAGATCAATTCTGCCATCATTCGTACGTATAATAGAGATTTTTAATGTTTACGATATATACCAATATTTAAAAAAAAAATTTGATGATTTTATTTTTACTTGTTATTGTAGTCACTTGGAGTATTAGTTGAGAAAATTAGGTTTTTTTTTTCCATTTTATCTTGTTTAGATAACTATAAACATACGTCTGTAAAGTTAAAAAACACTGGACATTTGGTTGTAGTGTAATAATGAAATGAGTTATTTTGTGCGCAGATGAAAGGTAGCAGCGGTGGCGGGCTCGGGATGGGTACCCTGGGCGCCCTGCGCGACAGCCGGGGCGGCGGCGCCTCGCGGCCGGCGCGCGCGCCCGCCACGCCGCGCGCCGTCGAGGTGCTCACCGCGCGCCCGATCCTGCGCGACGATCAGATCTCTTCGCTCGATGACATGTCCCGCGATGCCGGCTGGGCGCAGCAAGACGACATCGACTATGAGTGAGTCGCGCCGCAACCTGAGCGAGCGGTTTTCTGTTCGCGTTTGGACCGGTATTGAACTGTTTTTTTTTTTTTTTTCATTATAGTCAGAAGCTGGACTTCTCCGACGGTGAGTCTTCGGCCCCCAACAAAGGGCACGGCAGGAGTGGCGGCAACCGCGCGAGTGTCGACAGCGAGCGCACCGACGCCAAGCTTCACGAGCCTGGAGATGAAGACCAGCTTTGGGCAGAACGTCGACAGAAGCAAAGTAACGAGGTAGCCCAGGCCGTCGCCCGCGCTCGCCAGCGCAAGGAGGAGGAGCAAAGACGGCAACTCCGTGACGTCTCCGCGCCTCAGCCGTCTCAGGACGCGCGCGACCGCATGGACCGGGGGCCCGACCGAGACCGCAACGACAATAGGGAGAGAGAGCAGGATGGAAGGGAAAAGGACAGGGGTGATAATAGGGACCGGGATCGTGCCGATAATAGGGATCGTATGGACATTAGAGACAAAGAGCGTAACGATCTACGTGATAGAGAAAAAGATCGCGTCGAAATTAGGGACCGCGATCGCATTGATAATAGGGATCGGTACGATAATCGAGATCGTGATCGGGACGTAAGAGACCGCGATCGTGACCGCGAACGCGACCGAGACCGGGACCGCGAGCGCGACCGTGAACGCGATCGCGACCGTGACCGTGATCGCGATAGGGAACGTGATCGTGAGCGTGATAGAATAGAAACAAGAGGAAATGATAGAGTTCGTGTTGAAAATAGAGATCGTGCAGAAAGTGACAAAGAAAGGATGGAAACACGAGATCGAGATCGTAATGATAACAGAGATCGCATAGATCGTGATAGGTTTGACAGGGAACGAGACCGCTCGGACAGAGACCGTGATCGTGATCGCGTAGACAGAGAGCGAAACGATCGCGAAAGGGACCGCGATCGTGAACGTGATTTTAGAGAGAGGGACCGCGACTATGGCCGTGACCGTGACCAAACAAACCCAGCATTTTCTAAAACGTTCCAAGCGAATATACCACCGCGATTTTTGAAACAGCAGCAAAATAGACAACAAGACGATCACAAAGGCTGGGCATTCTCTGGGAAACCAGCACCCAGACGTCAAGAACCGCCGTCTTACAATGCACCACGACATGCACCGCACAATGGCCGTCGTTCTTATTCACGGTAAGATATTCTATCTCTAAATGTATGTGGTATTATTAAGGAAATAAAAAATCATAACTTACATTGCTTTACTTGTATTTCTAGGGACTATTCAGACCGTGAAGATGACTTTAGAAGAGATCAAAAAGATGGACCTGGGCCGCAATGGCGGTCTGAAATGCAAGATTACGAAAGATCTGGCCGCGAGTTGGACAGATCCAATTCGAAAGATTCATATAATGACTATAAAGATAGGAGAAATGAATCTGATAAAAAATCATTAGATACTATTGAACCTAGCAGTCGTACTGCTGCTGATAAACTGACAGAAGTATTTGAAAGGAAGAGCATAGGACTTGCTGAGCCTTTCGCATCCTCGGAGTCGACATCTCAGACACTTGCTCCTGAGCGACGCAATTCTCCTCCTTCGAGTTTATCGCAAAGGGATTCCACTGAAAGAGATTTTGGTAAAACATCGTGGGCTGAAGTTACTCAGGAAGATTCTAATAATTCCAGTCAACAGAAGTTATCGGCAGAAAAAGTCTCAATAACGAAAGATAACGAACCAAACCCAAAAGAAAGCCTTGACCGGGATAATATGAATGATGAAATGAAGCGTAGTTCTCAACTGTGTCATTCACTTCAACAATCACAGATCGTATCTAATACGCCGACATCTCAAGCTCCAATTCAAAAAAGCCAAAATAACCACGCCGCTAATGTTCAAACTTTTGGACAAAATCAACAAGCACCTCCAACAAGTTTTCAGTCACAAGTACCTGTGAGCCAATCTCAAACTTCATTCACAGATAACCAATGTAAACCTGCGCCTTCACAAACTGTTCCTAAACATCATAACCCAGCAGAAGCATTGTCAAGCACTTCTCAAATACATAAACAAGCCCCTTCTGAACCAATAACACAACAGAATATTGCTAAACCAATGTTTTCATCTCAAAAGTCTGAAAAAGAATTTTCAGAATCAGAATCAATAGCTTCTAAGTCTAGCACGGACCCTTCAAGCTTAGGAGGAATTAAAATTAGTGAAACATACTCTGCAGAATCTCTTCATACTAGTGCAGCTACCCAAAAACGTTCTGCTGATGAAAAGAGACACGAAAGAATCAGCAATGAGCAGCTAAACAAAATTCCTGCTAAAGAACCTGTCGAACGTAAATCAAGTGGGTCAGGATCTGAGAAGAAAGGCAGAGGATATCTTGGAGGTGGGTATGCTGTTTACAATAGAGGTTGGGGACCAAGACGACGGTCTCACCGTAGCTCACGATCTAACAACAGAGCTAGTGAATCTGACGGCTCTACTGACGGTGCTCCCAACACAGAACGCAAAGAAAGACGAAGAGCACCACGTAGTCCGCGTGGTCCTAAGAATTCTCACGATAAATCTGATGATGCTAATCGACCTCCGACAATGGATCAACCAACTTCTGTAACTGATGGCATGGAAAACAGGGAACCATTTGCACCACGTGGGCAACCCTCGCGACGAGGTCGTGGAGGATTCCAAGGTACCTCGCGCCCACCTGCTCCTGCTAAAAGAGTAACTGGCTATGGACCTCCCAATACTAAAAGCCCATTTAGCCAGGCTAATCGAGCAGTAAAAGATAATGATGAAATTAAAGATAACTCTCAAATTGATGATAAAATTAAAGGAAATAATAAGTCGAGAGCAGGTTCATCAACAGGAAGGGGTCGCGATCGACGCCCGAAAGGCACAGGACCCCCAAGTGGTGAGGATGAAAATTGGGAAACAACGTCAGAACATTCTGAAGGTGGTGGTGGTACATCTAGTCACCGTCGTTCTGTAGCGGGAAGACCATCTGGTCAATCCCAGAAAGGTCAAGGGGGGCGTAATCAAAATTCTGGTAATCGTCAAAACAATGGACGTAACCCTCAGTCCATTAAAAAAGACACTGCGACAGATAATAAAACTGGTGATATTACAGAGGCTATGACAGATCTTAAGCTTAGTTCTGCCAAAAAAGATGATGAAGTTGTTGATGATGGTTTTCAGGAGGTAAGGAATAAAAAGAATTCTAAAGATGCGAGAGGTCCTACAAAAGAGGATAACAATCAACATGCAGCAAAGCAGCCCAGATCTCATTCCAATCAAGGTGGTGGCAGAAATGGATCGACAACCAGAAATCCTAACGATAAAACAAACCCACGTGGTTCAGCTCCTGTTTCTAACAAATCAAATGCTCAGTATGATCGCCCCCGTCAGGCTAACTTGGCACCGCGTTTTGTCAAACAAAGACAGAAACAACAAATGGGACTGGTGTCTGGATTCGGCCCCGACACTGGCGCCGCGCCCCCTCCACCACCTGTCAACGCGTGGGACAAACCTATATCACAAACATTACGTGGCAACGTAGAAGAACCTGTCGAAACAGTAGAGATCAAGTCTGCTCAGTCGAGCCAACGTAGTACGCCCGGTGATACTCCAGTTGAAACTAAAACTGCTGCTCAGCCCAATTGCGCTATTGTTGCTGATAAAAGTGGTGTACTAGATGGGGCTACACCTCCTGTTGAAACGATTATATTTGAAAATACTAATTACAAGACTGCAACACCAGATGAAACACTACAACAAAAATATCAAATCACCACCCCTATTCCCAAAACTCAAGCAGAGGAAATAAATACAGAATTAGAAAATCGAGCTCTAGCATTCAATGGTGAAGTTAGACAACGACCTAGATCTATACAAGAACTTATATCTGACAGACCAGTAGTGACTGATGCTGAAGCTGCTGGATTAGGTTTGCAAATGACGTTTGATACATCACAAAAACCAGAAGATTCCTCTGATATGAAACTTGATTTTGCTTTTGATTCTGACCTTGGACAATTAACAGAAGATAAATCTGGGAAATCTCTCGGCTTGCCACGCGGCGTACACATGAGCACATCGAACACAATTTCTCCACTGGCAGCTGATCTCAATTTAAAAATCGCCAGTGTTAAGAAAGTTTGGGAGATGCCTGCAGTAGCTGAAGGCACCGAAGATATACAATTCACAGGTTTTGAAGAAAACAATACGGAGACTGCTCCACCTAACGTTTGCAAAGTGAAGCCCACGCAACAATTACAGTCGCCGCCGCCCCAACATTACAACCACGTTGGGTATCAAGGCGGCTACGGAGGTCTGTCGGTGCCGTCACCGCCCGCCGTTATGTTCAATTCTTCCCAGCAACTGTTGAGTTCCTCGCAGCAGATGCCGCAGCAGAGCGGGCTGTACGGGGCCTTCCTAGATCAAAGTCGTGGTCAATTCGGAGGGTTCCCGGGCACCCCGTATGGCGCAGGATCAGCCGCGCCATACAACTATCAACCTCCGCCGGACATGTTCCAGAGCCTACCTAATCAATATCGCATGGTAAGCACATGGCCATAAATTTATAAAACTTGTTTGAAATTAAGATGTTCATTTATGATCTTCTAAATTTGTGTCTCTGATACTGTTACAAACGATAAATAGATTTTAGAATGATTGAAAACATGTCTGCCTTTGTATTCGAACTTGATTCAATACTTTTCATTTTACAGGATATATAAAAATATTTGGGAGCATTTACGGCAATACTCACGTGTATTGTTGTATGTGTTGTTGCCAACTTGTTCCAGGCTCGACTGCAGTACTTAATCATGAAAGCCTCACACAGGTCACGAAATAAACGATTTTTTAATTCTTACATTTTGTGGGTTTTAAAATTTGTTTGTTCAGTAACATATGTCACTTCTTTATTACCTGAGTATGTATAAGTTAAAAGGAGAGTGGCTACCGTAAGTGTAATTTTAATATTGAATTGTGAAAATAATGTTCAATCTTTGTTTCATCCCATGTCCAGGCCGCAGCCGCTGGTGGTGGCGCAGCATTCGGCCAGTCGGGCCAACTGGGTAATAGTCCCAGTACTGTTCTAATCTCGAGCACTTCTAATTCTCTCATGTCAGCCACTGTCAAGCCTTCCACTCAACAAATAGGCGCTATTGGTGCGTATAACATCTCACAAATGAGAAAACAGAAATGAAATCTGATATTAAAACAAAATATATTCTTTTTTCAAAATGGCTGAATTATAAAGTTGCAGTAAAATTATTTATGGATTAATGTTTAATATGACATAATCTTAGAAAAAAAAAAAGACTCGACTCCATTTATTTGATATCCTAGAAAGTGGATACGGGAGTCAGAACAATTGATAATTTGCAGGCAGCAAAGGCGGCGGCGTAGGCGGCGTCGGAGGCGTGAGCACGTACCAGCAGCAATACCTGGGCTACTCGGCGCCCGTGGGCGAGGCGCCCTACTCGCTGCCCGGCCTGCTGCCGCGGCCCGCGCCGCCCGCCAGCTCCTACTACTCGCCCTACCAGCCGCCCGCCGCGCCCGCGCCCACCTACCCGCTGCAGTTCACGCAGCCGGCGCAGTCGGGCGCCTTCGGCTCGCAGTTCCTCTCGTCGCAGCTGCAGGTCGCCGCCGCCGTTCAGCAGATGCAGGTAGTGTGCCGTGCCCGCCGCACCTAGTGAACTATGGCTCGATGCAAAAATCTACGAAGACTATAATCTCCAAGTGAACATTTGCAGCAGCAATATCGCGCTCCGCTACAACAACAGTACGCGCCGCCACAGCCTCGGCCGCCGCCGCAGCAGCTCAAGAGCCCGCTGCACGAGCACGCCAACGGCTTCGCGCCGCTGTGCGACGCGGCCTCGCCGACGCCCAAAGGCGCCGCCAAGCCGCAGAAGCCGCCGCACTCGCCGCCGCAGCACAAGTACCACGCGCCGCCTCCGCACCCGCCTCCCGCTCACACTCCGCATCAACACCACCAGCAACAGGTTAGTAACGGTCATAACAATCTCCTGACCTAACATTAACCTTGCAACGGCACTGGAATAACACAAGTTGCTACATACTTGCCAAAAATGATTTCGGTGAAAATAAATGTACGCTATGTAGGATTCGGTTCCTTGAACAGATCATTTCAACTATTACGCGTAGTAAATCCTACAAGTTATACAGAATGCAAACAAGTCGTTGTTGCCGATGTTCCGCCACACCTATTTTAACACTGACGGTAAACCCCCCGAACTTCCATTGCGTAATTTCTAAAGGTGTGTCGCTATTAAAACTAAAATGAGTCTTAACTCGTGATTTATTTATGACGATGCAGATGGTGAGCGGAGGAAACAACGGGCGATGCGGAGGCGGCGGCGGCGGAGGCGGCATGGGGCGCGGCGGCATGGGCGCCCCGCGCTACCCCGCGCCCATCGGCCAGCGCCCGCACGCGCCCGCGCTGCCGCTGTACCGCGCGCCGCCCGCCGCACCGCGCCCGCACCACGCGCACCAGCCGCGCCCCAACCTCTACTACCACCAGCACCAGCGCAGTTAGTAACCTCTCGCACGCCCCCGCGCGCGCGCGACCCCAGCTCACCCGTGTGTTGTGTGCGCAGACGGCGGCGCCGGCGACCGCGCGGCGGACGGCGAGGCGCCGGGCGCGGACGAGGCCGGCGACGCCGCGCAGGACGCGCCCGCGGCCCCCGAGCTGAAGGCGGAGTGAAGGGCGCGCGGCCCGCCCGCGACCCGCCGCCCCGTGCCGCCTCGTGCGCCGCACGGAGACTATCGCGCGCCGATCCCGCGCGCGGCGTACGCATCTCGACGTCGCCGACTTTAGATTTTCGGTATTTTAATTAGGACGTAAATTATGGAAGTGATTCTGAGCCGTTCGACTCGCGGCGCCCCCGCGGCCGCCGCCGAGTCGGCCGCGACGATGCGCGGCGCGTTCTGTTCGTATGTAAATATGTCGATCGGACGGCCATCCGACTCCTTGACTGTTATATTTAAGTATATATAGACGCGACCGGTCGGCAGCTCCACTGCGACGACTGGAGTACCCTGGGGACCGCGCGTCCTTGTCCGATGCTGCCTCGAGACTTCTCATTAGTGAATATGTAGCTACGGATTTTGCAGAGCGAATGTCGATGCGATGTAACCGAATAATAAATATAATTTGGAGCGCAGACGACCGAGTGCCGCTCGGCGCGTCTGCCGATCGACGCGGGTTAACGCTCCATGTATCATAATCAATTAATATTATTATATGCGATTAAAATTATTATGACCGAACCCTTGTTTTGATTTTATTATAACATTTAGTGCGTAGTGAATCGGCCTATTCTTACCAAACCACAACTAGTCCTTCACATTTATTTCATCTGATTTTGCAGCACTGTCCAAATCAAATGACTACAATAAGATTGCGTGTCACTGAATCTGGCAGGGCCAGCATCAGGAATTTTAATTTTGGCTAATTGGATAACTTGGGATTTTTCGAAAATATCAAAGAGGAGGAGAGGGCCCTCAAGCTCAACAGATGCAGACCTGTGTTAGATTAGTTTGCTGTACAGTCACTGGTTTGGCTCTATGGCCGACCAATAGGCCTTCACACGCCTTATCGACAACTCCACACACCATTTCGACGTCTTCCACATTGCGCGCCACCGACAACAGGGATTTTGCGAGCTACTTTGGCGCATTCACCTTCATTAGTAGTGTATTTATTTATTGAGAACCTCCCGAGAAAGAGTAACTAAAAAAAACCTCAACAAAGATATTAAATTTTAGTTTAATGCACTCCTTCAGTTACAGGAGGCCCACGCTTACATAATCGAGCAAAGGCTAATGCCCATTTTGGTACCCCCTATAATAGCCATGTGTAAATAAATACATCATGATAACTCTTTTTAACCCAAATAGCAGTTACTACAGTGCCTAATTCCAAATCCTTGTCCGTTCAGAGTTATACTGTACCAAACCCGTCAGTTTAAGCAATACCCATAGTTATAGGGTTTTTTGTTTATAATTCACTGCGCTGAGCATCATTAGGAATGCTTCATCACACGGTACCGAGTAACCGATCACATCGGTTCACTCCTTCCCCCTTTACTTCTTCAGATGAATATTGGGTTTTTATCGCTCGGGAGGAGCTCGTGGCTAAGTAATAACAGCCGCTCGGGTCGATCCATCAGGTTAAGCTACGCTTGCCGGGGTTGGTCCGTGGATGGGTGACCATTTTCACATATCGAGACTCCTCCGTGCCTCGGAAAGCACGTTAAGCCGTTGGTCCCGGCTGTCATTTGTGGATCTTTGACAGTCGTTACGAGTCGTCAGAAGCACGAAAGTCTGACAACCAGTCTAACCAAGGGGTATCGTATTACCCAGTT
Organism: Lithophane semibrunnea; assembly: GCA_947363905.1. Lineage (NCBI taxonomy): Eukaryota > Metazoa > Arthropoda > Insecta > Lepidoptera > Noctuidae > Lithophane > Lithophane semibrunnea. The sequence goes on along the minus strand of OX376188.1, from coordinate 6,574,243 downwards.
ACTGGGTTGTGGAGGTCAGATAGGCAGTCGCTCCATGTAAAATACTGGTATTCAGCTGCATCCGGTTAGACTGGAAGCCGACCCCAACATAGTTGGGAAAAGGCTAGGCAGATTGATTTTTTTTTTATCGATGACATCCCACGAGAAACAAAAAAATATTTAACAAATGGTACAATTTGGTATTAATTTTTTTTATATATTCGACCATTCATGAAAACCGATCCTGACATTCACGAAAGTCAGACAACCACTCTTATCAAAGGTTATCGTGTTACCCAGTTTCTGGGTTGAGGAGGTTAGATAGGCAATCGCTCCATGTAAAATACTGATATTCAAATGCATCCTGTTGTTGTTGATTGGAAGATAATCCTTACATGGTTTGGGAAAAGGCTACGCAGATGATGAATGAATTACATTACATACATAACATTACGCCTTTCTTTTAATAATTATCTAAAGTAAACGTAAAAGATCGTGGATAAGATCATCGAACATCATATAAGGCTGCCATCAGACGGACTGCATTTCACATTACAGACACAGATCATCGATCATCATATAAGGCTGCCATCAGACGGACTGGGGAGACTCTCCAGATCGGCCACCTATAAACCCTTATATCTTTTGAACCTGTGACCGACAAATTCTGATATTTGGCGACAAATCTCGACTAATTAGCGACACATTTTTTGTGTAATCAAAATTAAAATCCTTGATGGTGGCCCTGCTAGAGTCAGTGACACAAATTTGCAGGTTGAATGCAGTTACCAGTACATTACGACTAATGCAGTCCGTCTGATGGCAGCCTTAATAAAATGTAAGAATTAACGCTTTTCTGTCTGACTGTACCATTTTTCCTTAATCTGTGAATGCAGGTAGCAATTACTCAAGAAGTTACACAGGACAGTCTCCTTTTTTTTTTTTTTTTTTTTGGGAAATCATCAAACTGTCTCCTAACAACGATTTTCTTTAGTTACAAGTATCAACTTCCACCCTGTATTACTCCGCTCGGACAAGGAATCAAGACAAAAACCATTCTAATTCTTATACTAAACCTTTCGAATGATACATTTATTCCAGTTGGAGCGCGTTCCAGTTTCCATTCATTTCCTGGGATCATTCTTAACTAAAATGCAAATAAAACTGACTCGGACTCATTGGTCTCGTGTTCGTAAGCGCGACTGCTGAACTGGGTTCGATTCCCGGGTCGAAGTAAGTGTTATTGAAATCCAACCCGTACGCAAAATACGCGCTTGGACGTGGAATTCTGGACACCAGCCCTTTATACAATACAAGTTGTTTTACGTGGAATTTGGATTTTCCATTAGGAATTTCCTCAGCAGGATCAGCCTGGAATCGGGATAATGTGCCCTGTTTATAACTATAGGCTCTCTCTCACTTTCTCATGTTGTACACGACATATTCGAGAATACAATTTCCCAAGACATATTAGGTACATAATAGTATAGTAGTGAGTGGAGTAACCGAGTAACGTCGATGGCAGTTTATCGTTGTAGGTACACCTATTTCAGCTTCAAACAATATTTATAAATACTCGTAGTCCCGAATACTACACCGACTGGTGTTGGTGTCAATGTCTAGGTACATACTTATAGATACAGATCCGAAGACCATTGCATCCTAGCAATTAAATACGGCTAAAACTTTATGAAATCGATATATTCGACGAAATAATATTTGTGGCTTAGTGTAATCTGGCTGCGCCATTGGAAGCCTCTGAAACACCCTCACAGTGCAAGTGGCTGAATCCAATGCTCTCGTGCTCTACAAAAAAAAACACAAAAAAATGAGAAATTACTTAATTTGCAAGTCGGTATCTTTGATTTTGAATTTTTGTTTATTGCCACCGACTAAAAGACTAAAGAAATTAAAGTTATTTTTCACTTTTTAGGATTTTTTGGAACTCGAGTCGGTTGTTTTTTTTTATGAAAAAATTTATATGGGAGCATCAAAATCAATTCATAACTGGAGGAGTAATCGCGTAACAAAAAAAAAATTGAGAACCTCCTCCTTTTTGAAGTCGGTTAAAAAGGAAATCCTAAAGACATCGGCAACTAACAGTCCTAAGCGTCGTCCGTCCTAAGGTAAGTAAGCCTACTGCCAACTTTAAAAAGACTCTTTTCTACAATCTTATGCCAGAGAATTTTGCAGTGCATCAGCCTGTGCTACGCGGCTAGTGATCCACAGCGCTACTCCCTTTGCTATGCGGCTACGGATCTACAGTGCTACAAACCGTGCTGCAGCGCTACAGCCCGTGCTACAGTGCTACAAACCTTGCTACGCTGCTAGTGATCTACAGCGCTATAATAGCCCTTGCTACGCGGCTACGGATCTACAGCGCTACAGACCTTGCTACAGCCCGTGCTACTTCGCTACAAACCTTGCTACGCGGCTACGGATCTACAGCGCTACAGCGCTTGCTACGCGGCTACGGATCTACAGTGCTACAACTCATGGTACGGCGCTACAACCCGTGCTACAGCACTTGCATCTCTCGGAGTTGACACAAGACATTTTGTTATTATTGCCACAAAATGGATTACGAGGCTTTTGGCTAATTTGTACTTCTAGTACCTAAATGTCATTTTTTATTTTGTATTGTGCGTTTAGTTTGTGCAGAATTAACAATCTTTCTTTCTTTCTTTTCTTTCTAAAAAATACAAAAGCGATGTAACATTTACAAAATTAACAATGCACTAAGTGCATTGCACTTTCTAGCTATACCTATGCAGTTGATTTCGACTGATCATGCGTATTATTGGTTCCTTCGTTTAGAATTGTTTCAGATGTAAAAACGTTCACTGGGTGGTTCTAATCGATTATTTACGTACAAAAATCGATTAGAACCACCCAGTGAACGTGAAAGTAATTGAACCTTTTGGGTCGTAACTTAGAAAAATAAGTACGTTTGATGATAAGTTCTATATCAATAGAATCTACAAAATATTGCGAATTCGTTTGGTATTTTCAAAACTAAATTAAAAAATTACATTTTAAATGATCAAACACTACTTCCATAAATAGACTTGACCTACTGCTGCATTACTTTATTGTGGCACCGGGTTCGCATTCCTTATTTTCGACCACGGTAATTGTTTCTTTTGCGGGTGGGTCGAAAAGTTTTGTGTACTAAATGCTATTTGCGTACGAAATGAATGTTGTTACGTCTATGTAAATGATTTGTTATACAGACAAAACAATAGCTGCTTAGTTTGTGAGTCTAAAGTTCTTTTATAACTATATTTTAAGATTTAAAATGTTCTCAAGTAAGTGAAATCTCTTTCTTATTGAGAAATAAATTTCTTTAACCAAATAAAAATCTTATCGCAATTGATCAATATCAAAACTAATTAATAATGAATAGATAACTCCAATCTATGTCTATCTATATCTCTACAAAAATCTCATTGCTCCGTTGCATCGTGAATACTCGTGAAAGACGAACAGACAAAACAAGGACATTTTCTCATTTATTAGGTACCTACTCGTATTATATAGGAACATGTTCGTAACTTGTGACATTCACATTATCTCATTAAATTTTTTTTTTTTTCCGTATCGACACACGGAAAAAACTAGTGCATTTTATTTACTTTTCCAGAATGCCTTCGGAATGGGGGGACCTCAAGTTGAAGTGCCTAGGGACCCAGGATCTCTAAATCCGGGCTTGGAACGACTCTAAAGCTAACGTACATTTAGGCGGGCCGCGTTGCAACGCAAAAATCCTCCAGTATCACTTTCGCACCTTTTGTATGAACCTTCGCACAGTATATTCTATTCAAGAGTTCGGGCTGCTACTGAGTTCGAAACCAATTAGGCATATCGGGTTTACATTCTGGCTTAATAATTAGGTATAAAACGTAACATGAAATTTGATGTAGGTAGGTAATATTTTTCATAATATTAGGTCATATTCCAATGCACTCGCGGAATGGGAATGAAAACAAAATGGTATGTTTTATGACAAAAACGATCCGTGTTTGGCTTTAAGCCAAAATAACTTCGCCCCCGACTGAGGGTTATAAGCATGAGGAGGGTCTCGGCCTCCCGCCGAACTGGCGCCAGTCTACGGTAGCGAAATTTACAGAGTTGTTTATGTATACGACCACACTATATAACATGTTAGTGTGCTGTATCTAAGAATTAACCACTTAGTATTATGAAAAAATATAAAAAAACAGTTGACTTAAAAAGGTACTGTGTACTGTGTAAAGCCATGGGCCGCAACTTTATTTTTAGGGGGGTGCACCTTCAGCTACTCGAAGCGAGGTAGATCTTTTTTGCACTTCACCTCGGATATGTTATGTCATCATGTGTCCATGCATATAAGAAGTAACTTTGTCGACTTATGCTCAGGATGCAAGAGCGAGTGAAGCGAACTTGATAATTTTTGCACCTCGCCTCGAATGGGATAGGTTTTATTTTGTCCATTCATACAGAATAAGGACTAACTGTGACTTAAGATAGAGTGGGATGCAAGAGCGAGCGAAGCAAGCTCTCTGGGCCGTGGCACACACAAGGTGGGAACAGAAGTTTCGTCGCCGGCCCGGACACGGACGTTCATATAAAATGTAGGTACACACCGATATTTTTTTGAGCTCCTGGCGGATTACGGTCCGTCCACGTCCCGGGCATGGCTCTGATATATGTGGTAAGTATTCGCAATAGATTATCCACAGAATATCTTATTTCGTGAAACATTCAATGGGCGCCGTGGCTTAGTTGGTTAAAGCGCCTGTCTAGTAAACAGGAGATCGCGAGTTCGAATCTCGCCGGGGCCTTCATTGTCCAGCTTTTTTCGCCGTGGATAAACGATCATATAGGTACCTAAGAACCTTCTTGGCAACCACCTATATACGTAGGTAGGTATCTACTTACAAGTACCTGCTTGCCTGTAAATGCAAGTGTTTTTACGATATGGTATGGATGAGTGCTGTTGTTGTTAGGAGTGGTAGCCTGAGTCATGCAGATGAGCTTAAACTATTGAAAAATTAATTAAAGATAACATTGTTTTGTTTAAACAACGACGTGGCAGGTATTTCCCGATTACCCATTCCATTTATATTAATATAAAGGTAAGCAAGTCTAAGTAGACCACACAGATTGTAATTATGTTGATTCGTTATCGTTATCAATTTTCTAAAGAAATCGTAGTTACAGTACCTAATACGTAATTATGACCACTTAAGCAGTGTTGTTTTCGTAGACGTTATCAGAACGAACTTCATACAAATGGCGCCAATTATTCTGTCTACTTATAAGCCTATATAAAATTTACTCAATTATAATTTCAGTTGTTATAAATAGTGGCCTATACATTCATTTGTGTATGGACTGCAAGTCCATACACAAATGAAAACGTAGAAACAATTAGTTTAATAAAGTTCAAGGCGGGTCAACAACCAGACGGGATTGCAACGCTAGTGCTTTGTTCCGATCCTGAGGGGCGACTGGCCATTTACCCCGAATAATATACCCGTTCACGTCAGTAAAAAACAACCTTGTCTTTTCATAGTTTATTTTATCACTGCACTGATATCCTTCAGTTTGTTTGTGTGCACACCAACAAACTGAAGGATATCTGCTGTCAAAAGGTTGGTTATCTAAACAGGGACATATAAAAGGAAAAACAATGGTTTTCAATTGCTACACATGTGATATTGTGCAAAATAATTATAATTATGAAAACTATGGGTAATGCCCACATCATAATATGATTTGCACGAAATCCTAAATGGTGTAATGATGCTTTAATTATTGTATCTAATACAAATACGTACCAAAGTCATTCGAAGGATATCTTCTAAAGGTTTGTAACAATGCGTTTATTCAATATGCATAACAAAGAAAATAAATTACATAAATGATTTAATCAAATATAAATATATATTATATTTCCTTTTATGGCGAAAATGTAGCCGTAGCATAAGTACCTTGTGTACCTACTCAAGTTTATGAGGTGGTTCTTTTTTTTTGTCGTGTGGATACATATTATTTTGAATATGTTTTGTTACTAGCTGTTGTCCGCGACTTCGTCAGCGATCCAGGATCAAAAGTAGCTTAAGTTTCAAAGTTAAGTGCCAATTTCATCAAAATCCGTTCAGCCGTTTTAGCGTGAATAACAAATAAATTCGCTTTCGTATTTATAACATTAGTTAGGATTAGTATGGTAAGGATTTAGGTCCACAATGACATTCCTGTTGTAGGTAGGTAACAATTGAAATGGGCGTTTCGTAAAACTAAAGTATTTCAGGATGCACTGTGATGTGGTTTTCCCTTTTGGAAGTTAAAAATCGAGTCGGCTGTAGTGTAATGATTCATACACTTGAGTCACACTCACACTACGACTTGTTCTCTGAAAACCGAGTGGTGCGGCTGCGGTGCGAAGAAACGGGGAGCATAGGTAGGTACTTTAGGAAAAGCTATTGACTTATGTCCTATAAAGAACGTTAAAAAATCTTAATTTATGTTCAAAATTGGAACTCCGTTAATAAACGCGTTAACTGTTCCTCGAAATGATGGCAGTTCCATTGGTGAAATTCGTCCTTAATTTGGCTAAGCTGATGAAGTGATGACATATTTATTTAATATGTTGGTACGTGGTTGGTACCTAATTACCTACATAACAATAATTATAAAGCAAAATATTATGCGAATGAAACACATATACAATCAAAAGTAGGATAGGTACCTACTAAGTACCTAAGTAAATGAAGAAAATGAGAACCAGTAAATGCACAAGCGCAGTGATTAAATTAAAGTTTCTAAATAAGTAAGTAGGTAAGTTAGTCCTCTTCAGCACGAGATATTTTTTATCGCGCATGGATGGTTTTTCAAGTTCGGTTGAGCCGATTGCGATTCTAAAAGAGCGCATCCTAGCGCGTTTAAGGCTCTCCCACACCGGCGCGTTTTTATCGTTCAATAATAACGCAAGCGTTATTGCGAAATCTGTTTACAGTATTACATTTTGTATTAGGACGGCCACGAAATTACACACTGCTGCGGTAATAACGCCGCAATATGAGTAGGACGCGCGTTTCTCCGTCCTGCTATATAACGACAAGTGTTCTTAGAGATTTTGTATTAGGACGCGTGCGATCTTACGCACACTTGCGTTATTATCGCGCGATAAAAAAGGAAAACGCAAGACTTCTCGCGCGAAAAAAAAAACGTAGCTGTATGCAAGAAATCGGGACGCATTATCGCAAAAACGCTTGCGTTATTATCGCGCGACAAAAACACGCCGGTGTGGGAGAGGCTTTAAAAAGCGCAATGTTTCATTTCCAAGTCTCTACGCTATGTAGTGTGGTGAAATCCTTTAGGTGGCTTTAGGATCGGTACCTACCTACACTGATGCGCTTGCTCTAATTACGTGTATCTGATCAAATCACACACACATTTGTAGGACATCTTATTTGGTGTCATGTATTACCTAACTAGTTGTTACTGTGGTTGTTCGTTTCGTTACAAAACAAACAATATAGGCAGTCATCGTAAAGGTGTTATTTGTTTCGGTTCAACCCCGGCCCGCGACAGATCTGTTTTTATTTAAAACAGGTATAATAATAATGACTTTGCACGAGCAGTTATTTTTGTTATATTACAATTTTTCCTCGTTATATCATTGAGGTGGAAGCTTCGTAATACTATTTTCAAGATGTATGTCTACCTGCTGTGCTTTGATTTTCCCTTTAGAATTTAAATAATATTATAAACCACATTAGTTTAAAGTTAACATCGAATTTAATCATAGATTAAATTAATGGTAGATACCTACCTACTTAAAGAGCACTTCATTGGAACAGACTTAATTGAGCTTAGGTATTGTTGCTCTAGATATGGAGAAACAAATTACAAAGAACAACGCTGAGCGACTAAAACAAGTACTCGCTACAGCAAGACAAAGCCAAACTACATTTATGTATGAGTTGAGTAGTGAATCAGCCAGCAGACAGGCCACTGGCAAGTGCCACCCGCGAGCGCACCGCACTCACGCCAAAGCCAGTCAGCATTCAGCGTGCAACCCGCGAGCACACTGTTATATTTATCGCGCTTTACATTCGAGTTCTTCGAATGTCAACAAACTTTCACCTCGACAGTAAACAAACAAAATATACGAGGAAATTCAATAAACTGTTTCTTTTTTCTTAATGTAGGTATTGATTCCTGTACGTAAAGAACAACTTAATAAGATCAAATTAATATGAGTAATTAAAGTCGTGGTGAAAAGTGTTGATTCAATAGTGTTTTTTTTCTTGCACGATGTGTAACAATTGAAAATATCACAGAATCGTTGGACGCTGGAGATTTGTTCGTAATAAAGTTTTATTGCATCACTGCGAGTTGTGTTGAGCATTAAATTGACTGAATGTTCCAATTGTGCAGTGACTAAATTAACTAACTACCTGTGCTGTTGATCCGCCATGAGCAAGGATTATGGTAAGTTCATGTTACAGAGATCATGTTTCATAAATCAAATAGATCTTTCAGACGAAACTTTTTATAAAAGTGGATTTATTCGTTTTTTTGTGTCTTTGTTCTTGAGAGAGACCAAATACATACCACCGTGCGCCTAGAAAAGTTTCAAGGCAATTCCTCTACAGATGCGGGTGCAATGCCTTCTAAACTTTTGTTCTAACATCTAGTACCTAGGTACTTATATTTTAGTTAAATACCTACGTAGGTACCTTATTAATCTTCATGAGGTACTTAATTAAATGTGAGACTACCTACCCGATTCTTTTAAAACCTCATTTCTCAATTCGATGCTGTGACCGACTATTATTTCTACCTACTAGGTACAGTTTTAGATTTCTATTTTTGTTGGACCAAGATGTCATGCCATCGTATAAAAAGTTTTGACATTTTGTTTTTGGTTGAATGCACTGAATAGAAGGTACCTAAGTTTTTTATTCGAGTAGGTACCTTCCAGCACAGTATAATAAATATACTGTGCTTCTATATAGTGTTGAATAACAAAATCCTTTTATGAAGAGACTATAGTAACAAGAGAGCGAGGAAGCGTAGGTAATTCAATTGAAATCAATTACAATGGAGCAGATCACTGAACTGTGCATGTTTATTATCTGATGGATATGTTCAGTTAATCTAATTTAATCACTTAAAAATAATTGAAACTTCGACACTATTTAGTTGCGCAACAAACACTGTAATGTTTTCACAAAAATTCAAAATAATATGTGCTGTGAGTTACAGTGGCATGAAATTATCTTTATTTACTAAGAGAGGAGATAAACTACGATAATTACATAATATTTGTACATTCGAGGTGTAGATAAATACCAAAATAGCAGTTATTGTGTGTGCCTGGCTGATAAATTAGGTAGTACTTGTTATCAGAGAGGCCTGTAGCTATAACGTTAAAATATTTAAAAAAGTGAATTAAAAAAAAAAAAAAAAAAATGACGGATGAGGACGTGGTGGTGTGTGAAAAACCTAAAAACAAACAAAAAATATTTATATTACACTTTGAGGGACACTAACCCCCATAGGCGCATGTACCTAGTTACAACAAAACTTCTACTGTGTCTCGGTTTCCTTCAACCGATTAATACAATTTTATTCTTATGTTCTTACTTTCTAACACCTGAAATCGTTTTCGCTAGGGTAAATCATTATGGGTCTCACAATTCTGACAGTTTGCTTGCTACACCTGATTCCACACGTAGCAATAATTGATTGTGCACATTCAACACATACTTTAAAAACGTTTCTTTTCATTCCGCTACACCAGCACAGCCGGCCGAATGGCCTCAAGGAATAGTTACCTTCAGTATCCTTCCTTCCGAACCATGTGTTTCCGGTAGCAACAAATAGTACTTTTGATAACATTTTGCCATGAATCTGAATGTCGCAACAAGGCCTTGCTCGTATTCGCTCGTGAAGTTGCGACACCGGTCCATTTCCCTGGAGATGGACCTTGGGAAATAATAATAATTAAGCATAAAATAGTTCTAATTATCGTTTATTTATAGCCGATGGGCGAATAATTCGTCCAAAAAAAAAAACAGTTTGTTAGTTTTTCGGCGAATACTTCGTCTAAGTCTACACAAATGTTAAGACGTAGTTCTATCTAGCAGATTCTAGCAACAAACCTACATTGCTATAGGCTATGTAGGGTTGGTAGCACAGACACCTGACAAACCCTAGGGTTCTACACCGGATAGGCCGGCATTGAGGGCCTCCAGGGGCCATACCTACTACACATGGCTATTACCACAGTTTTACAATACTTAATCTGCCTATATCAGGTTCAAGTTACATAATTTAGGACATGTTATTTTCATCAATTAGATACCTACTAATAAGTTACCTACATTTTATATCTGCTAATAGTTGCTGTATGTATTACAACAGAACTAATGTGCATTAATGATAGAATTAAACATGAAATAAAAACAGCATTTGACGGAATTATCAAGATAACTTCCTATATTGCATAAGTCGCGGGTCGGTAGTTCGCTACATAACACTGCCCTGCTAAGCTGCTCACAGCATCGTTTGCATAATAAAATTATGTGCGTCTGGTCACATGCATTCCGTTATGAATATTTTTAAATACTCATGGGTTTTATATTACACACAAATATACTCTAATTCCAATTCTTTTATGATTCATTTTCAATTGAATGATGAAAACTGAAATAACTTTGAGGAAATCATAATAAGAAGGTACATTGTAACTCTAAAGTTCCCAGTTGTGCATAGCAAAACCCTAATAGGCTAGACATTATAAATCAGGTAATAGGTAATTTTGCCTATGATTGATTATTTCCACATCTAATATCCGTTTAAGATTTCTAATCGGTTAAATTCAACGAGGATTTAGATAGGTACCTTTAGCAGACTGTTTATGAAAAGCCGATAGGATTTTAATCAGTGATTTTATATATCGATGGGCAATTTGAAGATTTTTATCATCACCGTCATTTGTTTATATGAACAGCTTTTATCGATCATTTTATATCCTGATGCCCTAATACGTATTAGCCAATTTGCGGTATTTATTATCACTGCGTCAGCGGTGATAATCATCGTACGTTTAAAATACACTCATACTTTTAAATATGTAGTTGTTGTGAAATATACATAGATCAACTTCATATTAACTCTGTGTCAACGTCGAATTACCTGCTTTACTTAGAACAAGACCGTTTTCTGTTCCTATGAGAAAGACTTGATTGTATACAGCATGTAAGGGTAAACACTCTTGTCATTCAAACCATGGGTAGTTGACTTAAATTTAAAAATAAATGACCGAACATAACAAAAAAAATACGTTATTTTCATTAAAAGATTTTTAAAAGTTTCTATCTGACACCGTGCTTGCTAGCGAAACAGCTGACTGACTAAGGGAGGGATCGCGCTCGCTGCCGGTCAGGTCACATCCCGAACCCCCCGCCCGTGTTGAGACGCAAGTTCGTTGCCCTAGCGCATAGGGCAACGAACTTGCGTCTCTTGTGGTAAAATATTGAAAAAAAGTTGTAATTTTCCATTGATTTTACGTTCTATAAATGAAACCAAACCACTGGTTGCAAGGATAACGGTGTTTACCCTAACACCCTGTATGTTATGAACTAAGTCAGCCTGTTAGTACCTACACATCCCGTTCATCAAGTATCATGTCCACTAGATCTTTGAAATGATTATGCAATGACGCATCGGGGAGATTCTAAGGTTAGAAGGTCGAATGTGCGTGTTTATGTTATGCACGTCGCGGCTCAGCGGACAGCGCATAAGCACAACTCCACAGGTTGAGCATGAACGAATGTGACAAGACAATATCGACGACAGTGGAATTCAAATGTCGTACTTATTTCTGGGACATTTAAATCAAATGTCCCTTACGACATTGAGTACTTACACATGAGTTTCTCACATTTTGTCGGATTTCTTAGGTAACGTAAGTAGTAGGTATTTGCTGCGTTGTCCGTCGCCGTCGCGTCGGCTTCGGTCGGACTCGCAGTTGATCATTATCATTTATTGCTCCACAGATATCGCTACATTGCAATATAAGTAAAAAGGTACTGGGTACGTTATACTCGTAGGTACACTAAATAAGAGTAGGTACCTTATAAATAGAGAAAACCGCAGGTGTTTTACGACTTTCTCAATCTTCCGTTTCATATGACGCATAAAATATTGCAGACGCACTCGCAGCACGTCGATATGCAATCGACGTGCTGCGTTAAAATAGCACAAGTAGACGTAGGTACCTACCTACACCTACTTCCAGGAAATCTACATAATTATTGACTGCTATTATATTATATATCTTAAGTCTTCCGGTGAAATGAATTCTGTGCAGAGTGCCAAGAAATATTATGGAACTGAAATATTTATGTAAACTGCATAGGTAGGTACTAGGTACCAATTACTTTTGTATAGAAACAGTGATACTACGTTACATTTTGTAGGAAAAAAAAGTATACAAAAAATTGCTTAAAATACGGCCAAATGTGTAACCAACAACATTTTTCAATAGTTTCTACACATGGCTACACATCAGGCTATCATTTCCAGTTTATGCTGATCTCGCATTGAATAGGATTTCCGTACAATGCGAGGTCAGCTTATACCTACCTAATCGTTCATTTCAGCATAGCTATACACAACCATTCGACAGGCTTCCGAGTCGAAAATGTCACATTTTTGGTGATTTGCGTAGTCCCCGACTGCAAATAGTAATCAGCTAGGGGCCCCAGGGTCCTACCACCAGCTTAGATGTATTAATATAATCTTACTTTGACTTTAAGTGGTCGTCTATTTGGTACTAGTGACAAAATTTTCGGATATCGGATTTGTGAACAGCGTTAAGAGAAATCCTTCCATAAAATTGATTGATGTTCGATTCGGCACGAAAGCATTTGGAATGGTTGTGAATAACTATGCAGATATGGTGCTAACTTGTTAGTCCCTACGTAAAAGATGGTTAAACAAAGTCGATGATGAAGAAGCCAGAACGATGAATAATTTTCAGTTGTGCTCATTACATGAGTGGCTTATCAAGGACTACACTTAACACGCAATATTCCACTTAAGTACTGTACATACACGTAAACCCATCACCGACGCATTGCCATTATCTATGATACCTATAGAACGTACTCATAAACCATTTTAATTAAGGTGAAAAATAAATGAGTCATTTGTTGAACACAGGAGGACGCAGGCAGTCGAGTGGTCAGGGTGTTTGTTAGGGAATTTTCAAAAGCAGCCTGGGTATAAAGCGCTGCACCTTAGTCGATGGTTCCTATCCATATGACAGAACTTATTGCCTAGCTACTCAGCTATTGTAATTTTGTCACCGTGGCGTTTATACCTGCTGCATCTTCGGGGACCTATGACCATAACTACATTATGATATGACTATGTTGGCATGAGTAAATGACTGTCACTTTTATTTAAGTACTAGCTGTTCGTACCCGGCGTCACCCTGGTGTAATTCCGACTTTTCCGGTGGATTATCAAAAACAATCTTTCTTACAAACCTACAACAAAAAAAGTCAGCCAAATCGGTCGAGCCATTCTCTAGTAATGAACTTTCTTTCATACATGCGACATTTGATTTTTATTTATAGATAGGTAGCAATTTTTGATGTAGGTAAACTTGAATTCATGCAAGCCTAGTACTTTCTGTTAGTTATAAATTTATAATATAACTATTTGAACGAACGGCTTGGCACGCGACGTTGGGAATAGGCCAGACGGAATGACCATAATGTCCTGGAAGTTGGGTAGACCTTTGGTGTGGGACGCAACCTGTGTCGACACCCTCGCGCCATCCCATCTTCCTAGCACGGCGGGCTGCGCTGGGGCAGCTGCTACAGGAGCAGAAAACCTCAAACGGCGCAAATATAACAACCTCATTGGGAGCTATATGTTTGAGCCGTTTGGGGTTGAAACACTAGGGCCGTGGGGTCCGAGTGCACATCGAGTATTTCGGGACATCGCTAAGCGATTGGTCGACTCTTCACGTGACCAAAGGGCTGGCCTATTTTTAGCCCAAAGAATCAGCATTGCGATTCAACGTGGCAATGCTGCCAGCCTTTTGGGCACCTTTCCCATTGACAGCGATGCGGACGAATTCTTTGATGCTCAATGAGCCCCTCCCCTTTATTTTTTCTTTTTAATTTTGTTATATATGTAATTGTTTTTTAGTTAATTTAGTATAATAAGTTACCCAATGTATATATTCCATTCCACCTTTCTGTAAAACTTCTTGAATATACATAATCACTATTTGAAATCCTATTAGTTGATACTATCGTGAATTCATGCAAGCCTAGTAGTTTTTGTTAGGTTACAGCTCGGAAACTGCACAATTTGTTGTGAACCGAATACCGTCAAGCATGCACGTATAACCAGGATAAAAAAAATCTAATTGTTAAAAATCCATATCTTTTGATTCTGCAGGTCGATTTTGATGAAATAAGGGCTAAATGTTTACTCACAATAAAGCTTCTTATTTTTCAGTAATGAGTGGCTTTTACGTGATGCGCTCACAAACGAACCGACAAAAAGCCAAAAATTTCAAAAAAATATTTTTTCTTTGTATTACTTATTTCTCGCGGCTTCCAGTACTTTTTCTGCAAAAATCTACACGGACCGTTTACGATTTTATTATATATTATATGATATCAAAACCTATGGTAGGTCCCTATGGTATTACCGTAGTAGTCAGTTTTTTTACATTTTAATCAAGACATACGTGCCTATACATACTACATGCAATGTAGTGTGATTCTTCATAATGTGCACATATCAAAATGATCCCGAATCTATGCTTAATTTTATCGACGGAAAAAATATTTTAAGAAATCTATTATTTTTTATGGATTTAAAAAAAAAATCTATTAAAATCAAGTTCTGTTATAATTCAAGGTCCCTTCGGCCGCCCCTACAACCCGCGCACATTTACAACAAAATTCACAAAAAAAAGGTTAACTACCTGCTAAACAAGTGCGTAGCCATGCGCTTGGCCTTTCTTTGACAGTTGATAAGAAATGTTGGGATTGAGTTATAAACATGGAATTTTTACTATTAGGCAGCTAATAAGATGAAGATTAATTTAAATTAATAAAAAAGGTAGGTAATGGGGCGTCTTATTGAGAAATTTTACGATTATTGTAAAAATTGATGAAAAAAAAGATGATGTCCTTAAAAAAAACATGTTTATTTTCAGTTTGAGGGCAGTTTTGCGCAACAATGTCCGTAGTGTTTATCCATAAAATTATAACCACAGCCGCTGAAATCAACACAAGTTTCTCCGGCGAGATGTTGTCGACGACTGACGTAACGTAGTAGATACGTAGACAGACAACGTTGTTCAACAAAAGTTCCGCGCTGACTTTCAACATGTTGGGCAACTTGTTGTGCAAGATGTTGCGCGTCAATTGTTGCCTAGTGGAAACGCGGCTTAATTACCTCCAATCGTTACGGAGTTTCATCGGCATCGTGATAGATCATTTAGTTTAAAAGTTCCACCATTTTGTTTACACTGGAGTCACAGTAGCGAACAAATTTTTGAAAAATTCCTTAAAAAAAATATTTAGATTTTTTTAAATATTTTTGCCGTCGATAAAACTAAGCATAAATTTCGATAAGTACACATTATGAAGAATCACACTGTATAAGCTTTTAATCAAAGCAGGGCGGATATAGTAAAAAAAAAAATCAAGTAATAAAAACTAAAACCCAACTACGACTTAAAAGACAGACAAATTAAAAATCCGGAGTCACACGTGTTAGGGCATAAATCGAACAGATTACGTGTGACTCCGGTCTGTGGTGTCTTGTTTATACCTTTTAAGTCGTAGTTGGGTTTTAGTTTTTATTACTTGATTTTTTTTTTAATTCTTTTGGGGTTATAATATATATATTTTTGAAATGTGCTCATTAAGCCCTTTCATTTGATACCCAACATGGTACGATTAAACCATTTTTTTTTTAAGTTCCTCACTTTATGTCTTGTAGAGGGCGCCATTTTTAATTTAATGTGACTTCACATAGCCTATAACCAGCGGACAATCACGACGCTTCTAACGATACCTCATTTGTCAAATTGTGATAAGGGGTTTGGAAGATAGGAGGGAACAGATGAACATACATACATACATACATATATACATACATACATACATACCGGTCAAAATCATAACCCTCCTTTTTTCTTCGCCGTAGTCGGGTAAAAAATAGAATATCTACTAGGCGTGATAACGCGCGATACTATTTCATAATAGTCTAAGATAAATCTTAGACTATTATGTACTATTACTTTTGTCATGCACTAGGTAAACCTAGTGCATGACAAAAGTAGGAAAAATATCTATGGAAAATGGGATTCTATCTTATATGACCGGGTGGTGACACCTGGATGTGCCTGGAACAGGAGCGTAGAGTGTGGCACACGCAAAGAGGGGCCTATACCCATGGGTAAAGACGGGGTGTGGATGATAATGAAATCATGGAACTGCATCCACAGAACAGAAACACGAAACACAAACCCTAAGTATCTAAACTAAAGTGTGCTGATCACTGTTCTGGGTTCTTGAATAATTTACATAACCTAACCTAAGTAATAAATCTAACGAGAGTATCTAGGTACGTATAGGGAAAGGTAGTAGTGTGTTAGTATTTACATGAATTCGTCGCTACGCTTCATGGTATGGTCATTAAATTTTAAATAACTAATCTTATTAGTAGACTCTTGCTAGTAGATTGTGCTAACGCGTTATCTACATATTACAATTAGATACGCCAATTTCCTTACGTTATGAACAAACAATAGCAATTAAAGGTCATGGCGGAATGGCACGACCAAGGAATTCTTTTTTCAGCAGGGGATTATTAACGATGTCCTTGTAAAACTAGTATCAAAAAGAAAAATCCTGGTTCCCACTCTCTTTAACAAGATAAGTCCACGAATTAAGGAATCTAATGCATTTTCTATCCTTCAATGTCGAGTGCCGAGTCCATAGACCAACCAAACTAGACTTAAATTAACGCATCGTACAAACAAAACGTACTTTCAGGTCTGGGGATAATAGACTTGAACAGGCGGTACTGTTGTGATATAGACAATAATTGGTAATTTTAATCTTTAGTCCGACCGTTCCAGTTGACGTCAACTATTTACAAGGAAAAGTAATTTACTAAAAGGATGTATTTTCTCAATCGGTGAGATAATCTTTTGCTACTCATCTCATCTGATAAGGTACCTATGATTATCAGATGAGTGCCTAAAAGCGTTAACTAGTTTTCATAAAAAAAAATCAAGTAATAAAAACTAAAACCCAACTACGACTTAAAAGGTATAAACAAGACACTACAGACAGACAAATTAAAAATCCGGAGTCACACGAGTTAGGGCATAAATCGAACAGATTACGTGTGACTCCGGATTTTTAATTTGTCTGTCTGTAGTGTCTTGTTTATACCTTTTAAGTCGTAGTTGGGTTTTAGTTTTTATTACTTGATTTTTTTTTAAATTCTTTTGGAGTTATAATATATATATTTTTGAAATGTGCTCATTAAGCCCTTTCATTTGATACCCAACATGGTACGATTAAACCATATTTTTTTTTAAGTTCCTCACTTTATGTCCTCTAGAGGGCGCCATTTTTAATTTAATGTGACTTCACATAGCCTATAACCAGCGGACAATCACGACGCTTCTAACGATACCTCATTTGTCAAATTGTGATAAGTGGTTTGGAAGATAGGAGGGAACAGATGAACATACATACATACATACATACATACCGGTCAAAATCATAACCCTCCTTTTTTCTTCGCCGTAGTCGGGTAAAAATAGCTCTAAATACAACCGAAAGAAAAGATTGTTGTTGGTCCGTTAAAGTGAAAATGTGTCAACAAAATTAATCATAAAACATGGCCCCATGGTTAATTTGTTTCCGTAACCAGTTGTACATATAACAATTGTTTATGCATTATTAAGATAAACGCATGAAAATAGCAGTTAATGCAATTTAATCGATGTCTGTCAAAATTGTCCAAGCGAGAAACTAAAGACAATTATTTTGGATAGGCGGTGTAAGAAAAGGTGTTTTCGATGCAAACTGCTATCGATAAAGGATTATTTAGTTCAAGCGTGTTCCGGCGAACCATGCGATCGGCAAATCTTGGTATCGGCCAACCATTCATTCTATGTAGCGTTATTCGGTAAAACGTGCTGTCGCTAAATAATGGTATCGACTAATAGTTTTCTCGTATTACCGTTCTTCGGTGAACCATGCTTTCTGTAGACAGTTATATCGTTCAAGGGTAATTCGATATACCGTACGGGACTCTTCCAGTTCAGACGGTCAATCAAACATTTAAAATGGCTTAGACGTTCATATACAATAACTAACAAGGACTGCCCATTATGTGTCACGCACTGTTTGGGTTTTCCGTAATTGCTGCGCACGGGGTCATTTTCAGTTGCAGCTAATTTTAAATTTTATCCTGTTTTGTATGTACCCGCATTCATTTAAACATGGTTAATTGATTCAAAAATCTTTCTGACACGTATTTTCAAGTCCTAAACGAACGAAAATTCATTTAAGAGCGCTAAGTAAGAAAAAATCGTAAAGAAAAGCAATAAATGTCGTTTCATTCGTTTTCGTTTCTCAATCTAACAAAATTACGCGGATTGCAAAATTACAATAAATAAAATTAAAGTAAGTACCTAGTATTCCGCGTCAATTCTGAAAAATACACAAAAAGAATGTGTGACGCCACGAAAGAGAATGGCAATATCGTTATATTCGTTATTCATAACCAAATAAATAAAATATCTTACTGCTGCTGAAAATTACAGCATCATAATCATAAATCATGAATTTGCGTAAAAAAATACTTAATTGGTTACCTTTACTTTACCTATCTATAGTCATCCATCAGATCACTGATGATGATAGCATGAGGAGGATCACGTAGGAATCGTTTTTATGGCATTTTCTTAGAATTGGTGTATCCTACCGACATTCAGGACTGGATAAAGTCGATCGATTTTGGACTGCTTCAGACTTCTTCCATATTGGACAGTTAAGCTTCATCACGCCAAATTGCACCCACATTTAGTCTGGTATGTTCAAGCACCATGTAATTGGTTCGCCCCCTATTTGGGGTCCTATTTTCGATCCTCAGATTGGGCAGTGTTTTTGGGTTTTTCCATTAGGAATTTCTCAGTTGAAAGCCAGGAGTCTGTACATTTGTGCCCGGTTAATTAATAGGTTCATAAAACTAGTGTAGGCATGTTGTGTTTATTTGCGGCACACGCGATTCGTCCGCTGATCGGTTGCTCAAGACGTAAATAAAGTTACCGTCACCGCCATTCACACGAATGTTGACATTAGGCGTCGTACACTATGGTTCAATTTAGTTGCCTCTCATGAGATAAAGTTCAAGCGAAACACTTCAGGGGGCCAAGACTACTAATTTACAAACGTGTCAGTGGTCTCACAATGATCAGTTTTTGACACATATGCCATACAAAATCTGTCAAAAACTTGGCCCCCTGATCTGAGTTACACGGCTACACATCAAGCTAAACTGGTTATTCCACAATTCCACATTGCTATCATAAGGAAAACCCCTCTTATACATTATCTATTTTAGAAGCAAAGGAACCAATCACAATTTAGATAGGCCCCGTCATGTGTCGTCATTGTGTGCCGTGACCCCGAAGTTCACCACCTACATCATTTAGTTAACTTGATAAGCCAGAGTGCGCTTGCACTTATACGTTAAATTGTAAATCTCTGCCCCTTTCGGTTTTTAGAATTACATATTATCATTGTAAAAAACGAAACTATAGCCTTACCACATACCTTCGTCATTTCCGCTGTAAGATAAACCGAAAATAATACAATAAATAAAAAAACTGCAGTGAATTAATTGAATGTTATACGAAAACATTTAATAATATGATACGGCTGTTGTTTGGCTTCCAGGCCATTAACTACATGAAAACCACCTTGACATGTGAAATTAAAGACAATAATAGAAAAACTGTACGACAGCATTGTCTTTATTTAGCCACGGTGAGTCGGTGTGGAATACTCCTTACAACATGGTGGATGACACGACTACAGACAGTTTACTATGCGACGCTGAAGCGTGCGCATATCTAGAAGATTCGTGAACTTCCTTTTAAGTTTTTTATCATTAAAAGCGAATCAGGTTTTCTAGATAACGTGTTTGTTTTGTTTATGTAGACAAACAGTGCATTACAGTGATAAAAGCACCTACGTAATACTAGCAGCTATTTACGTACACCTGTGCCCGCGTGAAAATATTTGTTTTCCCGAATGAAAATTACGCTACGTGTAACTTAAGGATTTGTGAACTTACGAACTAAATATAGCGTTACTGAGTAAAATAAGGAGCATTTCATTGTGAAAAGTGAATAAAAGGTTTTATGTATAGTAGGTACAACTAAATAATAACAGAATAAGGATTCGGAGGCCGTAGCATGGTCGGAAAATAGCAAAGTTATTAATTTTAATACAATTGATGAGTTCTTTTTTTGCGCTATTATACAGCAAAAGAGCCTGTTTAATCTAAATGACAATTTCATTGGGTACTTCGTTATTTCTTGTGGTTAGTTACTCATAAGAGTTCTCTTTAATATTTCTGTGGTTATAGTCGATTAGGCAGGTCACATTAGGCGAATGAAGCAAGAAATTCACTATTACCACACTATAGGTAGGTACTATAGAGGTAACATACCTAAATAATAGTTAAACTAGAATCGCATTATTTTTTATTGAGTTTTAGGTACATTAAGTATACGTGTACCTAAGTTACAAGTGTTACAACAAAAAACGTTTTGAGAATACGAGTTTAACTGGATAAAAAACTTACATCATAGAAGTTTTAATATTGTTTAGCATCTTCCTTGGAGTTTTACCAAAACTGGTATGCAGCTCGCAGCTCGATAGAAAAAGAGGAAAAGTCAACGATCACAAACAGGTTTTAATGGTCATGATTTGATAACATTACAACGTTCGACTAACATTGTTCCGTGAATGCGATCTACTATCTAAAGTACAATAGAGATCTATTTAGACTTGTGTGAGTCACAGACTATTCTTAGTTGATCTACTGTTTGCGTAGGGAGGTAACCTATTGTCAACGAGATTGAGGATGAAGAAGAGGATCAAGGCGGACCGACGAGGAGGACTCGTCTAATATTAGTTAGTGCCGCAACGACCGATCTCCGATTCTCCGGCATATTCCCAGTTATTATATTATATTTTATTGTCATACCACACAGAATATAAGCACAGTGTTCAGTCATTGGAGTAATTCCAGATTCAGAAAAAATCCGAAATAGGTATGGGTGATAGAGTGAAATTCACAGTAATAAATAATAGGGTAGGTACTGTAATACCTGTTACATTTTGAAAAGCAAAAATAAAATCATTCGTGTGGTTTCGTTGAACCGACCTAATTATTTTTTTGTGTTACTGTTAGCCTGTACCTATCATCCCACTGGCTGGAGAAAGGCCTCTCCCCATTACTGCCAGTGGTGGATGAAGTCATTTTTACCTATTAACTATGTATTTATCTCTAATAATGATTTAGTATACTTAGTGACAAATTGACAATAAACCACAATTCTCGCACACCAGAAGTTTTACAAAGTAAACAAGGTACCTATTCAACTATGTGTATAGGTATTAAGTAAAATTAACAGGAAGCTAAGTGTAAACATAGGGCTTCTCAACGAAGGAACACTTGTACGTAACTATCTATGGATTAAAACAATACGTTTACATAAGTAATACCTACTCGGCTGAGTATCTGTGACACAGAGTGAGAACAAAATTAGGTATATCACAGAAAATAGAGCAGAAATAAAGTTTGCTGTTTATGTAGTTCAAATTGCCACCACATAGGTATACAATAATAATAGTCGTACAGTCATTCAAGGGAAGTACGTACCATTCGCGTATTGATTAGCTTATTAAAGATAACGATAACACGCTGATTAGACAATCCGGTCAAACGATACTTCTACACCTAGTTGCAATTAGACAATGAGTGTGCTTACGTAGATGCCGTGACGTCACAGCAGTCAACCCACATAAACTAATTATCATGATGTGCTTGTAATTACAGCTATTTACTTAAGTAGCTAGTTTTAGCTTCATTGGTATTATAAATACTTAGTAAATATATATTATTTCAGAACAAATCCATATTTTTTTTAGTAAACAAACCACGAACTAAATATGTTAGTAAACATGCAGGGGGCCTAAACCGGCCACATTAGCAATTCCTCTAAATGCAGTTCATTTCCTGAAGCCCAGCTGTCATTAGCAATTCCTTTAATTTGACATAAAAGAAATTCATAATTTGTGGACCATTTTACGAATCTCCATAGAAAACTGTCAAACAGATGAATTATTTCGTAACATGAATTACACGCAGATCATATTATGAATTGTCATTTTGTGACATTTTACGATGATTCATAACATATATGATTCTGCTAAAGTGACCGTTTTAAGCCCCCTGATTGGACAAATAAATAATGGACGAGCGGGCAATCAAACCCTGCAATGACATTCAAGAGACTGTTTGACATGTTTTCTGATAATTACTGAGATAAACTTGGGCAGACTGCACAGACCAAAACATCAAAGCTACATGGTCATAATATTCAGTATATATACGTAGGTATACGTACCTAACTATACCTACTTGCGTAGTTTTTACGATAGCTATTGTTATTTTATTACAACTGTTAATTATGTTTTAATATGTAGAACTCTTATCGATTATTAAAGTTTACCGTGCCTGCCTATCCGTAGGTATGTCTATGTATTCACAGCTACATATCAAAATATACATTTCCAGTATAAGCTGACTTCTCATTGAACGGAATCCTATACAATACGAGATCAGCTTATACTGGAAATGTATAGCTTGATATGTAGCCGAGTGTACGAATTGTAAATCAATGGTTACTGGTGAAGGAAAGAGTAAAACCGATTTACTTATACTTAGAATTTTAGAGATCAAAGAAAACTGTCAATTTTTATACTCGTCTAATTCGTCTCGCAGCCGTAAGGGTCGATCAAAGTTAAACCTACACTTGTTGCAGTCGGTTTGTGGATGGGTGACCATCCAATACATACATACCCCTCCGTGGCTCGGAATGCACGTTAAGCCGTTGGTCCCGGCTGTCATTCGTAGATTTATGACAGTCGTTCTGGGTAGTCAGAAGCCCAAAAGTCTGACAACGCGACGCAACAGCGCGACGCGACACTAGTAGAACAATTTCTATGAAAACTTCATGGAAATTGTTCTACCAAAATCGCGTTGCGCATGTCTGCGGGATCCATTATTTTTATGCGCATAATGTTCATATTCGCATGAGAAGCTTACTTTGCAAAGTAAAGCAAAGTGCGGTCTGTGAATCTTGCTTCTAGGTATCTATTAATAACTAGCATAAAAATATTAGATAACTCGATGATCGCAATGTTTGGTGAGATCTAGTTACTGAGTAGCGTCATGACTATTATTTCTCCAATGATATCACCGAATCTAACACTTAACCACTTAACTACAACCTCGGTTCTCTTGTAGGTACTTACACGAAGTATTTTTCTGCTCAGTTGATCATAACATATTGAAGTAAAATCGCGTAGGTTACCGACGTTCGATAAATTTGCGTAGATATGAGAATTCCCTTTCCAAACACTGCTGGAACTTCAAGCAAACTTCAGATATAGACCTATTGGTTGAATCCTTATCAAAATCTGTAGCGATAAGCGTGCACGATAGACGTCGTGGGCTCGACGATTATGTGATAGAAACTGTATTTTGTTTTAACCAAAATTTTGACAAGTGGGCGGTTTTATGACTGTGATGACACTTGTGGAAAACAAACATGATAAATAATTAACAAAATGGGATTTTCTGACTGCTGCATACCGCCGAAAGAGTCCAGTAAGTTTTGATAAGATTTGAGCCTTGCATTCTGTGTATCAATCTGTACCTACTAACATTGATTACAAAATCTGGCTAAGTAGCTATTTTTTAAATAATATTTTTGTTGGGACAGATTGATAGAACTCGACTTTTTCCTGTTTTTGACTGCTTCGGAATCTAAATTTAAATGAGCAGCAGCTTAATAATACTAAGTGGGTACCTTTAAGGTAAATTACTCTTGTCTCTTTGATAAACAAGTGGGGTACGAGGTCCTTTACCTTCATATAGGTACTGATATTGATAGGTGATAATATTTTATCGCCACATTTAGTTTGAAAGACAATGTTGATTGCTAATATATCACGGTCCACGGACGGAAAAGACTCGATTTAAAAAAAATAATAATAATCTGTTGTTAGGCTTAGGCCAATTATATATGTTCAGTAAAACGTACTGTCACACTTCTCATCTGATGCCTTACCTAAAGGGATAGGCAAAGAAGAAGGTAAAAGCCAGATTTTTATTAAAACGGTCTTCTCGATTGGAAAGGTCTACAAAACAAGAAATAATTGCTAAAAACCGAATCAGCAACCGCAATAATTGCGTAACACACGTTAAATCAGAATCATTTGTAGGATATTGCTAATCCATTGCTTCATATGGTCGAAAAATTTGTTTACTCAACAACGTAAATAACGCAATGAATGTTGATGAGTTGTCAAACTGAAACAGATTGTGATCGTGTGTTAAATAAGGTGAGGACTGAGTTGTCCTGCTTTGAGTAATCTTTCCTTACTCAAACTGTTAGAATCAATGGGCGCTATAGACTACGTAATTCTAATTATGTAATATAAGCTTCTACTAGCGCGTTTAAAAAAAAACATTTTATTCCTTTAGCTGCCCAATCACGCAGACTTTCGACCTTTAAAAACAGCTGGCGTAATTAAGTCATTATTTTAGTCATTTTTGTATAGGATATTGTGGAATATTTTACTACCGATGCGTACAAGTTTTACGCTCAAAAACCGAAAGGGCAAACGATAACCATGTTTGTTCTATGTTTTCAGGAGAGCCGATTCGGTACGATCCGAACTTCAACGGTCCCATCCACCACCGATCGTGTACGGATATAATATGGCTAGTACTGTTTATCCTCTTTCTCGGAGTATGGGGATATGTCGGCTGGTATGGTAAGTAATCGATATCTATCTATTTATACTAATAATAAAGCTGAAGAGTTTGTTTTTTTGTTTGTTTCAACGCGGTAATCTCCAGAACTACCAGACGGATTCGAAAAAATATTTTTGTATAGGAAAAATAGATGACTCACTAAAACCGTTGATCTAATTCCAGGTATGACCAACGGCAACATTCAGAAGCTCCTCGCACCCATCGACTCCAAGGGCGCGCGCTGCGGTCTGGACTCCAGCGTCAAGGACAAGCCCTACCTCGTGTTCTTTGACATTTCCAAATGCTTATCACCTGGCTCTCCCATCGTCGGCTGTCCAACGCCACAGGCAAGATCTTATCAAATATATTTTAAAGCCATTCTTCTTCTAAGGGTGACGATGGCAAAAATAACTGATAAAATATATATTTTCAAAATTTGTTTCGCCCAAAAATTTAGCAACGCCAACTGCTAAGGCAGCCATTAGGTCACATTGCTGCCCTTTAAATCAACAATATGAACTATGCTGTAAACCTTTTACATTTTTCAGGTGTGCGTGGAACAGTGCCCAACTGAAACGATATTATTCCAAACGCAATTGTCTGAAAGCAATTTTGCTCAATTTAGATCACACATGGTGTGTACGAACGATGTCAATGTCAACACCATGACTTTCACGGAAGCAAAGGTATACATTGACAACGGAACATGCGCTTCATACGTTTTAAAAAGTCAATCAGGTAATTTTTCAGTTCTATTATATTTACATAATTGTTGTGAAAATGGCAGATGATTAGGTGTGATGGTTTGAGTGACACTCTGCCACTAATTTTTGTGATGTTTTGTTTTTTTTGTATTTGAACCACGTGGTTTAATGTGTGGCATGTCCCTCCGGATATTCCCATTAAGAGCGCTTGACCTAACTTTGACCTGTGTTAGATATTGTATATTAACTACACTTCAGTGTTATCCCGTTGCATCGGTGATCTGTCGACTCTACGATGCCAGGGGGACAGCAAGCTGAGTCCCAAGTCTGTTAGTCCTGTGACCAGCTGCGTGAGGAACCCTAGCGAGGCGCGCAAGTCGCTGGTGAACAGAGCGACGGCTCTCGACTCGTACGTGGGCTGGATCGTAGCCAGCTGGATGGCCTTCTTCACTAAGACGGATGAGCTCGACACTCACATTGTATGTAGCCGCGGGACTCCGCCGCGCTTGGTTCTGACGCACGCGTAGAAGCTTGACTTTAAAACTTCGCGCATGTGCACCTGTCCGTGACTGAAAACCACTACTAATATAACTGTTTAACTGATTATGGAATGCTCTGCCTGTCCCACTCAAAACTGATACCTACCCAAACCTATTATAGTTTCACTACTTAATTCATTGCTTGTTCACATTCACATGTAAATGTAATAACTCATATCACTAATCCATACTACATTAACGTTGCGGTCGACGTTGCTGTGCATGTTTGGTGATCGGAGCAGTGATGAGACGGTGTTTCGTGAACGTTGGTGACCTGCAGGAACACATAAAGTCTTTGGGGGAAATGACGACCGAGGAGGTGATCTCACAACTCGTAAATCTGGTGCAGTTCCAAGAGGTAGATAGAACCCATTTTGTAGCTCATTTATTTATTTTCTAACAATTAATTTCTCATTACTTTTGATTGTGCATGATATATAATAAATGCGGTTAGTCAGTAGGTACAAGTATTAACATTTTAAACGGTAACTAAATACGTAGTACCTTACCTATTTAGGTTATTTAAAAATATCGTCCGTATTTGGAATTTCTTCTTTTAACTCTGACTAAGTAACACGTGACGATATTCATAAACTCCTTAACTAACGAAAATATTTCTGTGAGGTATGGAAGTGTTAGCCCATCAATACAACACCGCACCGCATCAGTGTATTAATGAATTGGTGGTAGGAGCGGTACCTACACCAAAATATTTCCACCAGTTTAGAACTAGTGTTGTGATTGTTGTGAATAAATGACCTGAGATTAGTCAGTTAAAATAATAAACCGCACAGTTAAATATTATTTCCTACTAACTATAACTCGGTAATATCATAGTTTATGTCATTGTAATCTTAAGCTCCTTTACCATTTAATTAGTCTTATGATTCGCCAGTTCGTTCCCTTGTTTCACTGCCTTTTAATTTAAAATTAAAAAAAATAAGTTAAATTATAAAATAAAAAATTTTAGTAAAAATATTTTAAAGGGGGTTTGAATTATTTTTTAAGAAAAAAATAAATAATGCGGCTCTTTTTTCACTGACTACAATCTGCTATCTAAATGCACGTTTTCGAAAACGATTCAGATTACCATTGATCGTGTATTACGCAATTAGGGTGCCGACCACGCGACCACTTAACTCGTCACTATTGCCATTATGATCGCGAAGGAACTAGTAACATGCCACTAATTTTCGAATAAGCTTGGTGAGGGCTATTTCATGGTGAAGGGTAGGTAACTAGGTATTGCTTACGAAACTGTTTAGTTTTTAACAAAAGGCCTAAACACATAACCGCGTTGCGGCGCCGGCAAAAATTAGCGGCGGCACCCTAAGATTTTCTTAGGAAATGGCCCGAAGTCGCCGTTAATTTTTGCGTTGCGGCGCCCATATTGTTTCCAATTACTAAGTAATGTATACTTTTTTACGAATTTTACGATCAATATTAAGACATCAATCGATTGGCCAACATATTTTATGATGCGGACAACGTGGAAGTAAAGATGTGTCTAATATAAATTTGTTGTATAATCAGCTGTCGGCGCAAATAGTTCAAGACTTGGTGCAGTCAAGGTGGTACCTGCTGGGTGCAGTATTCGGAGTCGTGATCTTATGCTTCTTGTACATCCTGCTCCTGCGCTGGGTGGTCGGGCCAGTCGTGTGGGCCTCCATCGTTGGACTTATCGGCCTTATGGGATTTTGTAAGTCATTATTTCTGTTTAAATAAGCGTTTTTTACTCGCCCAATAAGCCAATTTTATACAAAATGAAAGTTGGTTTTATAACAGTTTTATAAAATAATGTTTGTTTACCTACTATACTATCAATGGAGTCCGTCCGGGCAAAAGTTTTATCGCCTTTTGGGTTATTCCCGTATTTTTTTTTTAGTTTTTATCTGTTTTATCAAGTCAATAAAAATATTGTGCAATCAAGCAACGCATTACCTATATTACACGTTTGTAATAATTTGCCGACTAAATCAGCTATGAAAGGCACCGCTACACTTGAAGAGATCACTCAGTGATGTCTTGTTAGTGTAGCGTTGCGTTGTTGTGATCAGTGACAATACTTTCTGTTTGTAAAGAGACCGAGGGTAATTCTATATGAGGACTCCGAAACGATATACATATATTAATAACATTGCTCTCTTCGTTCCAGGCGTATACCTTTGTTACAAGAACTACGCGTATTACAAGGAGAACCCATCTATGCATCAGACGACTAACCTCAAAGGCTACGCAGAGTCCATCTTCAGTAAGCCTGGGACTTGGCTGGTGATACTCATCGCGGTTGCCATCCTGCTAGTCATCCTCGTGTTAATTGTCATTTTCCTGCGAAACCGGATCGCTATTGCTATTGCGCTAATCCGCGAAGGAAGCAAGTAAGTCCATTGTGGGATTAAAGTGAAGTTATGCATGTGCAGCGAATAGGTAACTTGACCACAATCTCAACAGCCTGTAGCCATTCTTTTGATATAGGTTTCATTGGGAGAGCTTTACGTACCTACGCTTAGTAATTACGCTGTGCCAGAAACTTGGTTATCGCAAAACTACGCCTATGATGCATCTGGCTGCCATTTGGTATCAAGTCAGATGGCCAATCTGCCATTGGCATATTGGCCAATGCTTGTTTGGTACACATGTCACAAGGTTGACATTATTCAATCTTGTGACAGTATCTGAATCGAATCTGCCATTGGCCATTAGGCCAGGTGAACTGCTCTCAATTACTAGAAATGAACCGCTTCCTCATGACCCGCCTGTTAAGAGAACCTTAGGACCCTTATCCATTTTCTTTCATACAACTAGAGCATGGATACCGGTATTCGGTATTATACCGATAATTTTAGTTATTTACTTTGGAATTTCAAATTTACAGCGCACAAGCTCGCTTTGTTTGTAGTGTAGGCAGTTCTGATAATTTAATCATTATTGTAATTTAAAAAGAAAGAATTGTTGATAATTTACTTTAAAAGAGACATTTATTTAAACTTGTTTATTTACAATAGTGGTTTTATATTAATAAAGCAAAAGAAAATAATGAAAAGAAACATAACAAAAGGGAAAGTAAGAGAGGTTTTCACTTCAATTATAATAATCAAATATGTATGGTATTTGATTATTCGGTATCCCGGTTTTGAATATATAACACCGGAACACACAACCTACATAACTACATAAATAATTTTTTTATCAATTCCAGAGCTGTGACTGCTATAAAATCAACAATATTCTTCCCGATATTTCCATGGATTCTTCAGTGTTTCGTGATCGCTTACGGCGTACTGGTGCTCATGTACTTGCTGTCAATCGGAGAGCCGGCTTTCAAAACAGTTAATTTCGCGAACGACACGTGCGCCTGCAGTATTGTTGCTCATTATACTAAGGTACCTACAATACGATGATGGTGAAGACAAGTTTTCTTAGTTTCTTCGTGATGGTAAGCTTGGTGACTACGATCAGTCATCGATCGAACTGCTTGCACAAATCTTTTGTTTAATTCCTAGGTGACTCGAGTCCTCGACTCACCGGAGCAATTGGTTCTTCAGTACACAATTTCTTATAAGTACTGTGTACCACATAGGTACTTGGGGCCCGAACCGCCCTAGATGATGATCCCAGAAATTAGTTTTAAACACATAGGTACTTCACGTAGTCACGTCACTTTATAACGATATTTCAAGTAATGATATTTCATTCAAATTATGTTTATATTTTAGGACAACGAAGCGTGCGATCCAGTCTCCTTCTTGGCAGGGTGTCACGACTCAACTGACGGAGGAGCCTGTAAACAAGCCACGTGCCATTTCACAGGCCTAGACAGTCCGCACAGCGTCGTTTACTTGCATTGTTAGTAACTTTTTATTAATAACAATAATAACACAATTTTGTATAGGTACAGTTACTAGTAGAATTGCCTGCTGTATTTCTATTTATGAAACACTAGTTGCTGGCCGCGGCTACGCCCGAGTGGACCGTAATTCTTTTTCTAAAATAAAAGTAGCCCAAGTTACTCCTTATAACATAAGCTATCTTCCAGTGAATGGTCCGAAAATCGGTCCAGCCGTTTCGGAGATTCCGTGTATACTTTCATTTCCGTATATGCATTTAGAAAAGCTGTTATTTTGACATTTGCAAACAGACACTTCTATTTTATTTATTTGTATAGATTAATTTACCAATGACATTTTCCTTCACAGTGGCCAACTTGCTGGGCTTTTTCTGGACAATGTTTTTCATCAGCGGCGTGTCGGACATGATGCTCGCCAGCACATTCTCCACGTGGTACTGGACTTACAAAAAGAGAGATCTGCCATTCTTTACTCTTACGTCTGGCATAGTGAGAACATTACGGTAAGCTGAAGCGTAGATGAGAAGAGTTTCGTGTACGTTTTAATCACTACGTTTGGTGTGCCACTCTCTCTCTTTCATCCCTGACGTAAAATATCTCGGTCCTGTATCATTCTTGTGGTTCCTGAAAAGAGTCCCAATGTCCAGACTTGCGGAGGGTCAGGGCTGTCCACATTTTTTGTCTGCAATTAAAAGGACTCTCTCCAAGCTAACAGAATTCTTAGGATGTGGCGGAAGTATCGCACAATACGTATCTTAACACATCATTAAATAACGTTACAGGTACCACCTGGGTACGGTCGCCTTGGGAGCGCTGATCATAGCCATAGTGCGGGTAATCCGCGTCATCCTGGAGTGGGTCGACCAGAAACTCAAGAAGTTCGACAATCCGCTCACTAAATGCCTCATGTGTTGCTGCAAGTGCTTCTGCTGGTGCCTTGAGAACTTCCTCAAGTTCATCAATAAGAACGCGTATATCATGTGCGCGGTACATGGACAAAGCTTCTGTAAGAGCGCGAGAGACGCTTTCTCGTTGCTCATGAGAAATATCATAAGAGTAGTCGTGATAGACAAGGTATGTTTCAAGAAAATCGTATAAAAGGGGTTGGTTTATGGTAAAACTTTCTTGTGAAACTTTGTGATCCGTTTTTATTATTGTATTCGATTTGTATCAATGAGTTAAATCACTTTCAGGTGACAGACTTCCTGTTCTTCCTGTCCAAGCTGTTGATATCCGTGGGGGTGGGTGTCGGCGTGTACTACCTGCTTCAGTGGAACATGTTCTACGAGGTGACGCAGGGCCAGCCTCTGCACTATAACCACATTCCCGCCATCATACTGAGTATCGCCACCTATCTCATCTGCACTATATTCTTCAACGTCTATGAGATGGCCGTTGACACGTTGTTCCTTTGTTTCCGTAAGTATCTCATTCAAGAGTTCCGAAGAAATAAGGAACTGGATTAAACAATTTCATTTTTTATAAATAAAATTTAATGTCAATTATTTATAACTCTTACAATATTTTTTTTCAGTTGAAGACTGCGAAAGAAATGATGGTTCGCTAGAAAAACCATATTTCATGTCGAAAAATCTTATGAAAATTCTTGGGAAAAGAAATAAGAAATCATAAAGTGCCAAATATTAATGTATGTACGAGTGTTGTGAATGTAAGAACTAAGAGAATAAGTTAACTGTGTCAAACTTTTCAAATCATTGTCACAATTTTTATTATCACTTGTACGATTTACACGTTTTTTAGGATTTTTTACGATATTTCTATTTGTAAAATATCTTTACTAATTTAGATTTTTACGCTTTTACAGTATTTGTACCATAGTTTATAATATTAAAAACCAAATAATAATTTTGTTATATACGTTTTAAAAATTTATGATTATGGCTATCACACCATTTTTAAGAGATGCTGAGATATTTTCTATTGAATCGAAAAAAGATTCCACTTCTTATATTTGAATAAGTGGTTTGTGATATTGCAAATAAATAATGTGAAATAAAATTTAACTTGTATCATTAAACCACTGATAAACAAATCATTTTAAGGTAAGAAAATATATGAAAATAAAATGTAACCTGTTACTCTTCAACGACATAGTTTATTCTGTGCTGAGTTAGGAAGGCTACATCGAGCATAGCTTCGGGGTCGAGCAAGTCTTTTACGTCGTCATACTTCAGGCTCTCTTCATATGCAAACATGATGCTAGTATCATCCAGCATCATCTTGGAAGCTGCAAGCGCCAAGATGCAGTTCTTCACTCTTGCCATTGTTTCCCTGTCAGATCTGCTGACAGTCTGTAAAGAGACAGATGGAATAATCATAAAATAAAAAAAGTTAAAAACTAACACCCAAATACAACAAAAACGCCAACTAAAAAGGTTAAACAAGACATTGTAACAAAATAAGGTCGGTTTTAATTACCCAACTATGGTAAAGCCAAAGGACTCCTTTGGCTTTACTTATGAACAAAAATCTACAGGCGAATTGAGAACCTCCTCCTTTTTGAAGAAGTCGGTTAAAAATCACAAATTATGTATCAGTTTAAGTAGGTTATTGATGTTACAACTCAACTTACAGAAATAATTTAAATTATAATTTATCAGTAATCATTAGCCTCCACATTTAGCAGTACTGTAATAGACGCCAATTCATTGGCCAAGGTATACTACTGTATATTATATGGCCATCAGTAGCAAATCAACTTCTTGGACAAACTCGGAATAAATAAAATAAATACTGGGATAATTTTGGTGCATGTTTGGCGCTTTATGGGTCACAGGTTCAATTCCCACACAAACAATATTTGTATGAACTGTACAGATAAGAGAGATAGTCCATGTTGGGCTGTTTCTGCTATCCTTACATATTATAAAACAAAGTCCTCCGCCGCGTATGTCTGTCTGTCTGTTCGCGATAAACTCAAAAACGACTGCACCGATTTTCATGCTGTTTTCACCAACGGATAGAGTGGTTCTCGAGGAAGGTTTTAGTACATAATAACCGACATCCACGCGGGGGAAGCCGCGGGCATCGGCTAGTTATAAATATAATACTGGGACAAATAACTACTAAATAAAAAAACCCGGCCAAGTGCGAGTCGGACTCGCGAGCCTTACAGTAGTTGCATATGATGTGTAACATCTGACATCTCACCTCATGACCTCGGTAATAAGCAACGTTAAGGTAATAAGCGACATTAAAGGGGCGAGGCCTCGTCAAGGTTGTTTCTGACGGGCAACTCTAGCACCGGGTGAGCTCATTGTTCAAATTAAATATCATGCTTCCCCGGCTTCCTTTTACACTTCCCTTTTCACAAAATCACTCCCACAGAATGCAGGACAGCAAGAGGAAAGTTTTGCAGGAAAGCGAGAGGAAAGACATCAAAAAATGAAGGAACAATATTGCAAGGCTTCCTAAAGTATGGAATTCAGTACTTTCAAGAAAGAAAAATTATTAACAAAATTATTAACTTAGTTACAAAAAGTTTTAGCCTACCCACCTGTGATTCAACATTTGCAATTTCATCTTTGTCACCTTCAACCATATTACTTTGTTCAGCTGGAGTGATCCAAATGTAACCATTGTTACCAATGATCACTGATATGCCACAAGGCAGGTGGTGGAAATGGTTCTTCCTGCGTTTAATGAATGAGGGGAATACTTTGATTAGTATCCCTTGTGATAGCTGAAAATAAAGATCATTACTTTAGAGGTGCTAAACTCGTAAATTATTCTGATATGAATGTGCATTCATCTTATTCATGTCACTGGCACTCATGTGCATTAAGAAATTGGTACTGTGTTGGTGTGTAAAACTGCACAATTACTCTTAAATTGAAATAACAGTCCTACCTTGCCATATTTCAAGCTTCTTGTGTGCAGAGAGAGGGACCCGTCTGAGAACACACTCTGTACCTCTGCACTGATCAAGTCTCCCTCCTGTAAGTGTTTCCTCATCATCTGCTCATCTTCTGCTGATCTCCGCCTCTATAAGTTTCAAAACTAACTTTTAACAAAGAGGGTTTAAAAGGGACAAAAACAATTTAATGTGTTAGTACACACGGCTACACATCAAGCTATACATTTCCAGTATAAGCTGATCTCGCATCGAATAGATTTTCCGTACAATGCGAGGTCAGCGTCAACTGGAAATGTATAGCTTGATGTGTAGCCGTGTGTACATTTTCATACATAATATTTGATGTATCAAATTATATAAATGTAATCATTCAAGTGACATTCTATAAAAAAAGTATTAAGTACCAGTTCTCCCCCAGGAAGATTTACAGCTGACAACTGAAGTACAGAGTCCAAACGTGAATTAGTTTCCACCTTCCATCTCCGCTGTTGGACTTCTAGTACTCGCCCCACAATAACGTCACCAATTTCACCAACGTACCGATTCTTTCTAGGCCGAATACATATCAACTTGTTCACTTTTTGCATAACCCCAGCTACTGCAGCTTTTAGAGAATCATCCACTGCATAAGTACCATGGCCCCTGTAATATAACATTTTAATTAAAACAAAATGATTCTTTGATAATGTATTATAATTTCGGTTGGTAAACAATAGGTAAACAAATCTTACCGCATATAGTCTTCCATGCCTGTAACAACCTGACCAGGAGTATAAAATCGAGGTAATTCATTGTTAGTACTAACAGAATGATTAACTCTTTCGGAGGCTAAACGTATTTTAACGTGACTCGTCATTTTGTACGGGAAATTAATTACAATATAGTTTCAAATAATTTCAAAACAACACGCTAATCACGTTATTTTTTTGATCATCCCCAATCCCCAAAGATCTATGACAATTGACATTGACAATTGACATAAATATCTAAGTGACAACATGTGACAATGACAAACAGAGCTGCAAATACATACGTGGGCCTACAAAAAAAAAAAAACTATGATATTGCAAAAGGATAAAGTTCTTGTAAGTGCATGGAATGAAAATTTCAGCAAATCGTCATTTAATGAGTTGTATTGCTGATTCTAATGTTAATAATTCTGTAAATCCATATTTGTTACGACCGCTAATAATATTTAGATCAACATACAAACTAATACTGACCTGCAAATTACAAAAAACGCATGAAAATTTGAATTTCGCGGGCTACCTAGCGCATCCTCAACCTTATAGTTTTTAGCAAATCTGACACTAACTACCGATATTGAATTCATAACACAGAGAGAACTTACCGTGCGTTTGCACTGGCGAAACATTCACGACAAAAACATGTTGAAATCTCTATTTTCTGTCAATGTTCCATACAATTTTTGACAGGAACTAGAGATTTAAACATGTTTTGTCTTGAATGTTTCGCCAGTGCAAACGCACGGTAACTTTATTTATAACTACAAATAAACAAGGCAATCTGTAAAGTAGGTGATAGACGTGCGTACTTAAGCTCGTGACCTTACTCGGCTCGCCGTCGGTGAAACACGTGCATTGTCAAATTGGCTCGCGGCTCGCGGCAATGACAGACGAGCCAAGGCGGGCTACGAGCAAAATTTCAAACCTGTTGGATCGCCAACGAACTTACTGAGCGGTTTTAAAGTCCGCGGACTTAGCATGACACACGGGCGAGTAAGCTCGCCGAGCCGTAAGTACGCGTACGTTTATTCACCCACTTTAAAAACAAGTTGGCTTAAACTAAATAAACAATCCAGACGACCAGCCCCTGTCGACAAATGCAAATCTATCGACAAAGAATAGCTATATTTATTTAGGAAAAGATTCTCGATTCACTTCAGATTCTCGTCAGTCTGTCACTTCTGTCAGTGTCAGTGCTGTCAATCTGTCAGACAGGTTGCTGTCAACTCATCGACACAATTTCAAAGAAAAACTAATACTCGAACTCGACAATTAATTTCGAAAAATGATTGGAATGTCAGCTTCAAATGCTGCCCCTATTACGGCCACCGACAGTTTATCACAAGCGTTAAAGGCTAACATAATTCCGAATCAAGAATACTTACTGCAGGCAGGTTACTCAATCTATATTTTTTCATTAGTCACAGATAATTGGATTGTTTATATAGTTATTGTAATGTTACGTTTAGGGCTCGGTGCTGGATTCGGCTGTAGAGGTTTTACTTCATCGCCTGCGTGGATTGTGTGATAATGTTGACGCTGGACCGGAGACCTTTGATGATCAAGAAGTTTGCTTTAGTTTGCGAGATCCCAACCAACAGGTAAAGTAAATTGAATATAAATAAAATTATTAACATAAATAGCTGCTTCTTTATATAATGCACATTAATTTAAGATAGTATTTACAAATGGTTTAGAAAATAAATCAATAAATTAAATAATGTATTAAATTTAAATATTTTCATAAAACGAATACGCGAAATCGTATGTTAAATTAATTGTAGTGGCATGTTTTATATAATTTATTGTTAAAATTTTCAGGCTGCGCCTTTGATGCTGCGAGTTAGGAAAGCTCTGGACTACCGTGACATGCCATTCCAGCTTCGGTACATTGGTCAGCCAGATCTCGGAGATAAAAACAGGCCTACAGTGGTTCGATCAAGTCTTGATATTGCTTGCAGTGGAATGCTTATCGACTTCCTGAATGAACTGGGCTGCAGAATTGAATTTGAATATAGTGTAAAAGGTAATTTTTCGTAAAATATTTTGTTGAACATGGTGGAAGAAATCATAATGTTGCCCTGAAGAAAGGGCTCTGTTAGTTCATAGATCCCTACCTTTATCTTCTACTTGTAAACATGGGTATTGTCAATGTTTCACTCACGAAAAGTTTAGTTGTAACTGTGTAAATGTTACTGTAAATACAACACACAAAATAAGCCAGTGTTGTGCACATGTTAGAATCCCTACAGGGTCATCCAAATTATTTCCTAAATTGGTTATGAATTGGTTTTTATTAATTATTTTTCTTTCCAATTTCACAGGATATATGTTCAGAAAAGGACGTATGAAGATTACAGTTGCAAAGGTTTTCAAGATATCTCAAGGATCAATGCCTCCAGAGCCTATATCTCAGAGTTATTTAGTGGAATTATCTGTAAGTAACAGTTTTTTGTCAGTTGTAAGTATAACATGTCAGATAAAACCAGCAGTTCTGCAGCTACAACTGAGCTATGTTAAGAGCCATTGAGATTTGTTAATAGATGTGTTATAGTAGAAAAGGATTAAAACTTTTTAAACTATTAAACTTTATAAACTTTAGTGTGTGCTTAGGAGTATACAACCACACATCACACATTTTTCAGCTGTTTCTTTTATGCAAATTGAAAATGGCATTCATTTTAAATCTTAGTGTCATCATAAATTTTCCGGCCACCAATATTTATAAACAATATTCAAATAATAATATATTTATTTATCATTCAGGTGCTTGCGCCGCAAGGTCAGGATATGATAGCAGAGGACATGCGCGCGTTCGCCGACCAGCTGCGCCCTCTCGTGCAACTTGACAAGATTGACTACAAGCGGCTTGGGCACATGGCCGGCACATAACCCATGTTTCTCGCTCCGACTGCCCTCACACTGGCCGACGCGTCGTCATGGACACAAATGTAGGTTAGTGTGAAGACAGCCTTTGTTGTGAAAACAAGTGGTAGCTCCGTAATAGAAATGGACTTTTAATTTATTAAGCATTGTTTTATAAACTGTAAAAAGGCCATGTGTGCAGAATAACTTACTTATATAAGGGTTTTTTTATTACCGAATAAGTAAACTGCACACCAATGTCTATACATACAATTATCATATTCTATTATTTGATAATAATTAGGATCTGATGTACATACAGTAAATAGTAAGCTGTAATTTTTACTGAGTGATAATAATACTTAAATTCAATTGTCTGTTTCTTTAAACAATAGTTGTTACATAATAACTTAACACTAAGATATTTTAATAATTAGTTAAGTTAAACTGATGTTCATATCAGAATAAATTAACATTAAGTTGGGATATTTGTGTAACTGATTTGTCTTTTCGTACAGAATAGAATAAGTGTGATGACAGAT
This sequence comes from Lithophane semibrunnea, assembly GCA_947363905.1. Taxonomy (NCBI): domain Eukaryota; kingdom Metazoa; phylum Arthropoda; class Insecta; order Lepidoptera; family Noctuidae; genus Lithophane; species Lithophane semibrunnea. Next base: position 6,535,962 of record OX376188.1, on the reverse strand, counting down.
TGATATTCATCTAGGAGTACTAGGTTTAATTTTATATAATATCACCGGAAATAAAAATCTTTGTTATCCTAAAAATCTGGGTTCTTCTTTGTATTTTTGACTATGATATGATCCTCTCCGTAGTCCTCATCTTCATGTTTGTATCCGTGAACGTAAGCGAAGTTCCCGAAGTACAGGCACTTTTCGTAGTTCAGTGGGGCAAATTCTAGAAAATATAGGTATTTCCAGTAAATATTTTTATTGGGGTGTATATTACTTACCAGCTATTACCCGCGACTTCGTTTGCGTATATTTTGTGTATTTTTAATTCAAATATCCAGGATTATAAACAAGGTTATTTTCACAAAAAAATTTTTTTTTTTTCATAATATTTGTTCGGAAAAAATCGGATCGCCCTACTCATCGTTCTCGTGTGTGGGCCACTCACACCGATCACACCCATTGACCATTCATTAAGCGTAGCATAATACATTTTAGGTAAGAATACAATGTCACCTTATAGCCCAAGCCAAGCAACGAAGACAAAACTTGTGGAAATAATTCGCGTAAAAGCCAACTTTGCCACAGTGGGAGGGGAAGGTGTCCTGAACGACATATTAAAAGTACTGACGGCTGGGGGCGACAAATGAACTTCAAATCGTGCCCGACATCGGTCATTGTTTATCAACCATTATTTTAGCAGTAGTGATTGACAAGTGAACTAAAATCTATGATTACTTATAAATCATGACCGTAGCAAGTAGACACAAACCCACAAATCATGGAAACGTTAATAATATGCTTAAGAAACAAACCGGTGCCTTCAATGCAGTTGTACAAGTCCATTATGCAGTGATTGTCGAATATGTGCGTGTCATTAGATGTTAAGTCGAACGCACATATCTTTTGGAAATACGTGGGACATACGCCGCACCTGTGGGATGTAATAATTGTTTATTTATTCAAGTAAATAGTCTTTTGACCGCAATATTAAACTTTGTCACTGACCTGACAAAACAGTTCAATCGATCATTCATTAACTGCGCTTTCCGCTTATCTACTTACAAAAGCAAATTATGTATCTATAATATAACTTTCATTATTAAATACAGGGTGTTAGGGTAAACACCGTTATCCTTGCAACCAGTGGTTTGGTTACATTTATAGAACGTAAAATCAATGGAAAATTACATCTTTTTTTTTTAATTTTTTTAGAGCTAAATTTTACCACAAGAGACGCAAGTTCGTTGCCCTATGCGCTAGGGCAACGAACTTGCGTCTCAACACGGGCGGGGGGTACGGGATGTGACCTGACCGGCAGCGAGCGCGATCCCTGCCTTAGTCAGTCAGCTGTTTCGCTAGCAATCACGGTGTCAGATAGAAACTTTTTTAAATCTTTTAATGAAAATAACGTTTTTTTGTTGTTGTGTTCGGTCATTTATTTTTATATTTATATCAACTAACCATGGTTTGAATGACAAGAGTGTTTACCCTTACATCCTGTATATAACTTTCATTTGTATTATTAAGATGTTCCTGCATAAATAAGGTGTGATGTGTATATCTTGGGAAATGCACTAATCTACAAAGTCTAGGGAACAAAGGTATTCATTACAGTAGGTACTTAATTAGTTTAATTTTAAAACTTTTTAACCGATTTTAATTGTTTCTTTAAATAAAAGGGTTGTTAGTGAACAAATATTGGTATTCAGCTGCATCCGGTTAGACTAGAAGCCGACCCCAACATAGTTGGGAAAAGGTTAGGCAGATGATGATGTTAGTGAACAAATATTTTATTAAGGGTGAATTTCACCAAACTTTTATACCGAGTATAAGTCTTATCCTGGGAATAAATTTTGAATTTTTGACAGTTTTTCCATACAAAAACTGTCAGACGACAATTTTATTCCACGGATAAAAGATATCTGACTTTGATGAAATCAGCCCTAAGAAAATCTAAAATGACAGACAAAAAGATTAAAAAAAAATACTAACGCCCAGATAACATTAAATAAAAAAAAACATTCCTGGCATCTGTTGCACCTCCCAAGGCATAAGCGACGGCTCAACATCGGCGTAATATGCTGAGTATGAGGTTGTCTACTAACTAACTAACGCTATTCTTCCGAGCAAATCCCACGGATGCTCTTTGGATTGATATCAGCGGACTTAGCAGGCCAGTCTAATAGCGTGATACTGTTCTCGCAGAGCACATTCATCACTGGCCTGGCTTTGTGTGGACGCGCAGTATCTTGCATAAAAAATAAATCTTGGGCAAACTGCTGTCGAAGAGGGTTGACCATAGATTGCAGAGTCTCGTCAAAGTATTGTTCCGCATTTAAATTGCCTCGTATCACAACGTGGTCCGTTCTTCCATCCAGGCGAATACCAGCTCACACCATTATCGTTCCACCGTGGTACGGATGAACTTCCTAAGGATTCTGGAGTCGACTCTGGCGATCGGAACTCGCCAAACACGCATTCTTCTTGAATCGGGATGCAATCCAAAGCGAGACTCATCAGAAAAAAGAACAAGAGCCCACTGAGTGTTGGACCAGTGCAAATGTGCGTAAGCCCACAATAATCGACGCCCTCCATTTACGCGTCGAAGAGCTGGAACGTCTGCGAGAGTGAAGATTAACTTAATGCAATCTTCTCCTGGGGGTTTGGTGACTGATGACCATTTGGTGCTGAGGAGTATTCCTCCCGGCTGACGAGCCGTAATTTGAGGCTGCCTCTACGCAACATTTTGCAGAAAGCGGTCTTATATCTCTTGAGTAGTACTGTATCTTCCTCGGTGCTGTTCAGCAACATCTCCTGTAGACCTGTAACGCGCCCATAATCATCACAAACATGGCATAATCGGCAAATAATGTTTGGCTGCGTGTTGACAGTGTCGGCAGTTTCACATTGACTGCGCCCTACTTCCAGCATACCCATAGCCTTCAGCATCTCGCATTAAATGACGACGTCACATAACGCTCCTGAGTCACAAAAAAGCAGCGAAACGTATTTTCACGAGAAAAAAAACGATTACGGGCAGTACTATGTCTAAAGTTAACGTTTCAAAATGCCGTACGTTGCGACCAAGTTATGTTTTCTCTCCTTATTCCAAAAAGCTTTTCTTTTTCGAACAAATATTTCATGCAGATTAAACCAAAATTCGTGGCCAGTACTTCTTCTAATAGTTGGCTTGTTCCCTAGACTTTCTTGATTATTGTATATTCATTTGACCTAAACGATATTATTACAGTAATACAACCTGTGGCCGTCTGGAGCAGGTTCCTTTTTAAAAAGTAGTGCTTTTTGGGTTCCATAGTCCTGGGCTTCAACTGCACCTGTTGTATAACAAAAATGAAAAGCACATAAGTGTTATGTTATAAACCTTCAGTTTGCTGAATATTGATAAAACAGTGATATTTTACACTTACTAAAAACAAATAAAAGTAACCACAAATCCAATCTTACATCCATATTTTTCATAGAAAAAGAAATTGCTTAATGTAATTTCTGACTTTCTTATCATTTAATTAAATGCTCATATGAAAATTATGAGATCAAAATAATTAAATTTACGATGGCCTACGAAGTGAATGTTTTCTGAGATTTTTTTTTTCAATCTTTGAGTGTATTCAAAGTCGCAGATGTGTAGCATTCGTTATATACACAGCTACCGGTCCGAGTGACTTATTATGTAACATTAAGAACAGGTCCGTTGAAGAGTTTGACGACGTTGGTTTTCTAAGCCATAATATACATGTGTAACGGCTGTCTGTACCTAAGAGGCAGGAAGGTAGGTAGTGATGTGGCGACTTGCGAGTGAGTGGCGACGAACGTGAGCGGTATCACGATGCCGCTGATGACTCACTCTACCAGCCTGCTCCGTCGCGGATCATTATTATAATGAGATGCACACCCCCTGACCTCAAGGTATAGATAAGACGTGCCAACTTGCCAAGTCCTTTAATTACTATTTCTGTTACTGACTGATGTTTTTGTTTTGACCAGATAATGGGAAAGGCCGGCTTACAACGTGATTACTTCATGTTAGGTAAACGTTGCCTGATGCCTCCACTAGCTTATAGGTTGAGTTTGTTGTTTGGAAAATACGTTCTATTTCAATTAGTCGTTTGTCTTGCAGAATACATTTGTTTATTGTTTTATTTGCAGTCTACTGTTCTGTAGTGTTCTTGTTTAGAACCGTAAGGTAGAAATCAAATACCAAGTAAACCCAACGACTCCTGACAATGATTAGACATCCTTTACGCACGAATCACGATTACTCATTATTATGCATCACGCGTAGACACTTATGAACATAGCAAAGGCGCGTAGGCCGATCGGTTGCGTGGGTAGCATGCAGGTAGGTGCTACGGGGAGCGGGCGGAGAGGATGCAGGGGGGGGTGCTGTCCGCACCAGACTCGCTGGCGCTGCGCAGCCGTGCCGGTTTACCTTGACGCTCACCCAAACTGCAGGGCCCTTAAATACTGATACTTAGGTAGGTACTTCAGATTACTGCGTTCGAAGCTGTTGATTTGACTGATTTCCATTTGCACTCAGTTGTGAAAATAATTGCGTGCGATTGTGCACATACGCTGCTTGCGACGATGAAGGAACGCAAGTAGCAATATTAAAGATAAGTTTGCAACATGATAAGGACTAATGAGGCTTGCGAATAAAAATGTATACCTACTTATCATCCAAAGTCTAACAGAATTATAACCACTGATCGACAACTTTTTGTGCATGTAGGTTGGCATGGTGATTATAACGGGACAGTTTAATCAGAACAGACTATAGTAGACTATGTAGTTATATTTAATTTACATTAATAATGAACTATTTAATGATTGAAGACTAAACTATACGCACAGAGTAAACTATAGAGTAGTCTTAATTTTATCCCAATCTGTTAATATCTTGCGAGGACCAGAAATACATATTCTAAAAAATGAGAATAACAGACGGTCAAACAAGAATCTGTGGTAGTGGGTATGTATAGGTAATAGTAATTGCAATAGCAATAACGGAAAATTATGACGAAAAATGGGTAAAATTGCAAAACGTCAATCATTCATTAGTCATCTATGTACGTACTACTTAGCTACTTCTTTTTAACAATAATAATATAATCATACCTAGTCTTAGTGAATGAATAAAAACAGCGTAGGTCGTCACGCGGTGTCCGCGTCATTTGAATGGCGGACTGAAGGGAATGGGCGCAGTTTCCATGGTGGGTACGGTGTGGGTGTGTAGCTTGGCAACTTACCGCTACTTAATATTACAAATAATATTGTGTAATATTATTCTAATTTTAAAATTAGAATAGGTACTTACTCAGATACCTACCTCATTCAGAGGAAACTCTATGTAACAGTGTCTGATCAAGTGCTTTTCAAGTAGATAAAACTTACGTAGAACTTTTACCACTACAAATTGTAGTGTCCGGATCTCTCGTTCGAAAATATTTTCATGTGTGTTCTAAGCTTGCGGTCGCGGCCGCGCCGCGACCGCATCGTAGCCGCGTAGAGCCTCAGCTCTAGCTACGACGCCGACGCGGTCGCGGGCGCGGCGGTGGCGTACAGCTACGCCAAACTGAGAGGCCCTACTTTACTTCGTGCCCAGGGACCGGCCGGATACTCATTGAAAGGGTTTTTGAAGGGGTATTTATAAGAGCTTCAAAAAAAAACCCTATGATACATGTTACACATTCGAACGGGTGTAGTTAACCTGTTACGAACGGGTTACCCTTTCAACACCCTGTAACACTGTAACAGGGTAAGACATTCCAACTCAAGACATTGTAATATGCACTGTTTACAATCGATATTAGTTTGAAAATTTCATAACCACGACCGCACGTGACATCGTACCGCGCTCGGCGATCCGCCAATCTTGCGTGTATCGTAATCGTATAGTCGTATCGTATAGTCGGATTTACAAGTCGCTCGGCAAGTCAGTAGTACCGACTTGCCGAGCAACTTGTAAATCCCCCCACCTACATGCAGCTCAAGTTTATTAGGTAATCCAGGGTAACACGAAAAAAAGCTTTTCGAGAAGGTAACCTCTTCAAAGGCTTAAGTCATTGAAGGGGTTAACCCCTTCACGCGGTTACCTTAATAAAGGTGTTAACCATTTCGCTGGGTTTCGAGGATGTAACTCGAACAAAAGGTAACACTGCGATATGAGTTACCCCATGTACGGGTTACCCTGTTAAGCGGGGTTGTCCGGTCCCTGTTCGTGCCACGAAAAACCCGTCCTCAGACTTTTGGTGTCCATTAACTAAGTCTTGCCACTGATAGCTATAGATTATTCTTACTTAATTATAGGCAGTGTATTATAGGCATTCAACCTTAGCGCCCCTGGGAACTGTAAAAAACACCGCCCCATTATAGAAATTTTGCATAAAATGTTTGATAATGTTTCGATAATTATTATTTTCTAAACTTTTATTTAAGCATATTTTTTTTAAATTTTTGGTTGAGTGTACTAGTTATTATTTTTTTGAAGATAAAAAAGAATCCGAATCGTGCCGCCCCGCCCCTAAAAATTTGCCGCCCTGGGTGGTAGCCCACAGTGCCCAGTGCCCATAGTGCCCACAGTGCCCATAATGTAAATCCAGCGCTGTATAGGATACCGTATCTTCTACTAGTTAAAAAGTTAAGTAAGAACTAGATGACTCTTACATAAGGTACAGAATTCAGCCCCATGCCTCGCTAGAACATAGGAAAAGGCTAAGTTATGACAACGACAAGGTTCATGCTCGTACAGCTCATTGTTTTTCCAACTTAACTGGCGTTAGCAAGGGAAAACGTCGCGAACTCGCGACACACACATTTATACGACACACTCCTTTAATCAAATTGGAAATTGTAATGAAGTAGTCATTAGAGGCACCTGATTAAAATTAACAAGTTAAACGATGTTGTTGCTTGTTCTTTATTCATTTATTACTGGAACCCAAATACCTTGCTGGATTATCCCACAGTCTCTCGGCTCCATTCCTAGATTACGAATCGAGGTAAACAATACTCCTTTCTTGACATAGATGCTCAATTTAGTACAGTATTTTAGATTGAAGGGATAGGAGCGAAATGCTACAAAAGTAACTCCAACGAAATACATATTTCATACTCTAAAAACAAAACAAACGTCTTCCAAAAAAAAAACACTACAAAGTGGAAAATATGTATAATTCCGGAAATCGCTGTCTTTGAAAAGAAAAAAATATTTTTTCAAATCACTTTATAAATGACGGATTTCTGACTATCTGAGTATAAACAAACCCAAAAAAAAAAAGTAAAACCGAATTGAGAATCTCCTCCTTTTTTAAAGTCGGTTAAAAAATCCTAACTCATTGCTCTACATTTAGCTGGCTCGAATAGTACCTAATGTTCGTTAGCTCTGGAGAACGTCTTATTTATTGCTAGTGTAAAGTAGGTACCTACCTGATAATGTTGGTATAAAAGAATAAACGCTAACGCAGACAGGCGCGACGCGATTCTGGTGGAACAATTTCTATGAAAACTTCACGGAAATTGTTCTACCGGTGCATGTAGCGTCGCGTCTGTCTGTCTGTGGGAGCCTTAATAATCTTCGTTCATGCCAGATGGATACCTACATTATGCATGGCAATGTAACTTGAGCATTTGACCTTCAACGGTTCGCTGGCTTCGTGTCTCTGAACTTAATAACTCAAGAATGCCCATAATAGTTATTTGCCCTTAATCATTAGGACAGCTTTGCTATTCACGGTAGGTGTAAATAAGTACTAAGCTTAGGTTTCAATTACCTACTACTAGTAAGTAGGTGTACTATAGTAATGAAAGTTAACAAAACAGACAAACTCTGAGAGTGTATTAGTAGTACATTATTTACGTATAGATCGCGTAATTCCCATATTGCATGCAATGTTTACCTACCTCGAAATTGTGCTCCCTGGCTCCTTGGCCCTGGAACTACCTATGTAATCGGGAAATTTAAAAATATTTTTTGTGGCTTCTTAATGGTGATAAGGGGAGCTTCTATAAGAACCTGAACTTGATACTTGATACAAAATTGCATTATTTATCATAAAACCACATAAAAGGCAAAATAACATAATAATTGTTATAGAGCATAATTATTGCAGTATTTACTGTTACTAGCTCTTACAGACTTAAATAAAAGTAGGTATATTAATGTTTTACCTATTTGAATAATTATTTTGAACGAGTTACGTGGTTTTGTATGAAAATGTCCCTGTTGAATGAGTGATGCGGTTATATCATTTAAAACTGTTACTTATTTAATTTCAAACTATTACCTATAACATGCACGGCATTTTGCGCCTTGGGACTTTATTCCTAGTATTTCCCTTTGTAAAATAAAATAATTATGTTTTTGTTGATTAATGGTGCTTATTTCACATAGTGTGCTTCATTTTGATTCTGTCGGACCACGCTTGCTTCCCTTTCGACGAAGTGCGATCTCTACCTGCTGTGCACCCGTCCATTTCACAGATGTCTAAATTGATAAAAATAATCTTATTCGTTTCTTCCTACGGTTAAAATGTTTTTTTCCTCAAATCACCTTTTTTGTACCAATATAGATAATATTAATATAAATCAGCAGTGGATATTGGAGTCCTTCTAGCTACTGAGCAAAACCAGCACTTTGAAAAATAAATGCACGCATTGGGTGCAGGCGCAATAAAAGTAGCGCTACCTGGTAAAGCCGAACGTATCGACTGCATCCTGCGATAACTGGTATCCAGCTAGTTCTAGATGCACTGATGACTGTTAATTTTTTGTTATGACACTTAACAATACTTGCTAAGCACGTTTTCATGTTGTAATCTAGTACCAACTACTGACTGGTCTTTGTTTCAACATCAATCAACAGTCAACCAGTTCAGCCTTTTTATAAATTCAAAGAACTCACTCATTCAGCCTCGCTAACCGCAGTCTACTGCTGGATATATTTATGGGACTTCCATGAAGTACCTAGGACCACCATTCTCGGAGCCCATGATAGGCAACACTATGCATGACAAATGTGTCACATTTGTAAAAATATCCAAATCACACAAAAATGGAAAAAAAACCTAATTTAGCATCTTTATATTTATTGTCTTGATAAATAAATGATAACAACGATGTAGGTAATTATTACTATAAATATTATAGTTAAAATGTTCCTCAAAGTGAAAAATATCAACTCGCATGTCGCTATTTACATAGGTAGAAATTGGAAAGCGTATGGCATGCGCATTGAGCTAATTCTTTAAATGTCCATTAGTCATTCAGGAGAAACCTAGGCCCAATGGTAATTTATTCAGTGGATTAGACAACTCTCCATATAAAGTGCGACCCACCTCACCACACCGAGCAAGTTGCTGCGTAGCGGCAAGCGGTGCTCACTACTCGATAAATTATCTACTCGCACCGACAACGCACACATCGCCAGCATCACACCTACTTTGACACACCTATTTATATGTAACACCAATACATTATCTATGTAGGAGTGCTGTGATGCGTCCACGAAGCATGCGCATTGAACATAATATTCCTTTGTGTGGACATTATCCACATGATGCAAACGTATCAGTGCGATTCAATGACTGGTAAGAGGTTAGACAAAGATAAAGTAAGTACTCCTACTAGGGCGCAGTCTTGGTATACTTTGGATTTTAGATCAAAGTTACAGTTTTCACTAAGTAGTTGATTTGCATTCAGCAGCAGGGATAATTTATTCAAGAAATAAATAAAATTTTTAAAATACTACTACCTGTTGCTTTCCAAACGTAGGTAGCTATGCTGCTAAATACAGCACTTCTTCACAAAGCAATCCGTCTCACATCTAGATTCTGATAAGCCTAAGTCATAATGTAGAGTTACAATATTTTCTGGTTGCATAACACAGCGAATGATTGCTTTTGTTTATGTTCTACACGTGTATTGTAAAAAGCCGCCAGTCGCCACCTGTAACTAAAAGTGGAAAAGCATCTTTCTTGATCGACACGTTTCTTGAATTCAAGCGCTATTCGCCAGCTTTATTGACACTGTATTTCTAAAATAAATGCTTATAAAGGTCATGCATCATGAATTCATGATAATAAAATCCTACACTGTCATCATGAGACCCACAACGTAGGTACTTATGTTGCAGTATATCAGGCAGACTAATAGAAAGTATAGTACGAACATTTTTTTCTGAATAACATCGCCATCCTCTTATCTGCTGTGCGTTTGCACGGGCGAAACATTCACATATAAACATGTTGAAATCTCTATTTTCTGTCAATTCTCGATACAATGTTTGACAGGAAATAGAGATTATAATATAACTTTCGAATCCTGGTTATTTCAGATCAAACTATTTATCTTAAAGCTGTCTTCAAAATTCATTGGCACATCAATTAAATTTTCCCGTCGAAGAAACTGTGTCGTCGTATGTCGTATCAACTGCCAAATGTCAATGTGTGCGTCACCGTATCGCCGGATTCGTTTTCTGAGAAGTGGCGGCGCGGGCGCAGCGGCACGGCAGGAGGTGCGGTGAGGAGCAAGAGGGGCACAGGCCGAGCGGCGGCGTTAGGGCCATAATAATGCGCGGGGTGGGGGCGCGGTGCTGAGTCCGGGCGCCGGCCCTGCCAGACAAGTTGTCGCTGAACCCCGGAACCGATGTTCAGTGGTCTCCCCTGCCCCGCGCAACGGCTCACGGCAAATTACTTGGCGCACCCAACTTCTTAACTAACCAGTTTATAACCTATGTGGAATTGGGTATCGATAACATCATTACGATCTGAACGAATTTTTATATGAAACGACACGGCAAGAAAGCTGTTATTTAATATGTTCAGTTTTTAACGTCATGCGTTATTTTATTCGTGTGCAAAACTCGCATTACCAATGGATTACCAAGAGCTATCAGAGCTACACAAAGAACTATGCCCAAGTAGCACAAAAGTGCTTTATAACAGCATTTTCACAGTGCACCGCGAATGCATTAGCTGCTTAAACCTGCTGTATAACAGCGTAGGCAGCGCATCCTCTGCTTATATAACTCTAATTTGGGCACAAATTATTCAGCACATAGCTGTATAAGAATTCCAATTATCAAATAATTGAATTATATCAACATCATATTAGCATTTATGTGTGTAACAGTCCACCCCAAGAGCTGAAAATTGTCTGAATAACAAGACACGTGTTACCTATAATACAGCATCAAAGACGAATTTGTACATTTAATAAGCTTTTACACACTTGAAAGTACACTCTGAGCGAAATTGTGGAATGCAATAGCTTTATTATTTATTTTTCTTTAATATGAACTGTCAATTTGATAAACATGAAGTACTGAAAATAAATATAGGTAATTTACGGTAAGTAAAACTTCGATTTCTTGCTATTATGTCTGAAATCTTATTGGGGAGGTAACTTTACTGTGAAATACCATATATGATGAGTTCAAAATTTTCACGCGCTCTGAAAATATCACTAAATACTAAAAAAAAACGAACTTAAATGGACAGTAAACAAAATAAATGTTATTGCTTTTTACAAAGAAAGTGATAAAAAGCTAGTTACGTGTAAATTATTTGTAAACCAAATCAATTCCAATCGATATCTTCTAAAATAAAAAGATAAAATTTTACAATAATTCACAGTCAAGCTACGAAAATGGCGGATAGCAAGTGAACTGTTTTAATGTTAATTTAATGCAACAGTCTGTACGGGTGTTCTCATGTGACCTATAATTCAGCAAATAGTAAATTAGTTATGCACTTGTGAGAAATAAATCAGCCATGGATCGATGTGAAGAGTAGTAGTGTAGTTGTTTCTTTGGCTTTCCACATTTCGTAAACCAACTAAAGACGTGAAGACGCTGTCAAAATAGCCTGATGTATAATATTCGTTTCATGTCACATTATAATTCAATCAGCAGATTAAATGCCTACGCAAGTTCAATTATTCAGCCCAAGATAGAATGACTGCCCAATTTGCTGCTATGTAACTGCATAAAAGTCCAGTTTAAGTTCTGATTTGGCCTAGATAAATGCTATTATTCGAGTGTATAGTAACACCTGACTAATGGGGTAAAAGTGTATCTGTATGCAACATAAAGCATTAATTCTTTGTTATATAACTTCACAAAGTAACTGCTGACTTTATAGTACTTCATATGATCTCTCTTTAAATGCAACAGTTTTATAGTACACGCTTAGGTTTTTATTCAGAAAACTGCATTATTTGTGTTCACAAACATGCGCTCTTGCAGCTGATAGGGTACTGCACTACTAAACGCTGAATAACAGTGATATATGTGGTGTTTAATAGATTTACAGTACAGAAGAAAGCCTTAAAGTGAGCCTCGTTTTTTCCTAAATAGCTGTTGCAGCCCGGGAGAACTCTCATAAGTCGATATAAATGCTTAGATTAACGCTGTGGGCCTTAATTGAACATATATAATGTAGTTTGGTGCTACTTGGGTGTTTATCTAAATTTTTCATTAAAATTGACGTTGTACGATAAATAACATTCTTATAATACTATCATTCTCAAGTAACGTCGTTAAGGTAACATTGTTCTTAAAGGGCATGATTTTGTGCAATATTCAGCACCCGATATTGACCGAGCATACTTCCACAATGACAACGAGCCTGACTCATTCTTTGTTTCAAACTGGGTCATTTATTCCATATGGATTTACCACTAATTGATAAGAATATATAACGATTTTGTAGCTATTCACTATAGCCCTTGCATTCATTTTGAGCAGGCACCTATTAAACTTTATGTCGCAAGTATCACGGTGGATTAGACTTAAATCTGTGCTGTAATCGCCCTGAACAAAGAGGATTAATAAATCCAAACAGATTTGGTGGCCGTACTGTATCATGTCAGTATCTTAGGCTTATCAGTGCTCAAGGTACTGTCGTGGATGATCCTCGTTGCGCCGCAGATATTTATGACATCGGTCACAGCGCGTACTGGCGCTCGGGTGGTCCACCCGTGTGGCGGAGGCGCACAATCAACAGGAGTTTATCAAGAGGGCAACCGTTAAAAACTCATGGAAACTGATATGAACTCGTTTTAATGATCTCAGCCTGTAGCGTTTGCTGAGAACACAAATAAGTTGATAAGTAATGGTTTACCTACTTGAGATCCCTTTAAAAAAGGATAAGTATAATAATATGAACGGTTTTCCTAGTTAGTAACTCTCAGTAAAACAGAGCTTTATTAGATAGACACGGTTCTTATTAGACAATATTGAAATTTCTTTAAATTTAAAATGTCTACATGGAATAGAAATTAGCCTGGTAACGATAAATTTAGAATGCCAAAAATATTTATATCTTGGCACGTTGACACTCGGTAGGTGTAACAATGCCCACAAGAAGAAATGTAAGTGATTAGTGCTTTCATTGGCACGAATTTATTTGCGTCACGGCCGGTCGTCGTTCCTGAAACTGTGCGAAAAATGTCCACTGTCACACCATTGACTCTTGTCATGAAGGTAAAGTTCACTTCGACACGTTCCCTTGAGAAAAATTGCTCTGGCATTATTATGAAGTACTTACACTATATTATTATGAAAGTTGTAAAGGTAGATTGATATCCGTCGCCCGTATAGCAATGATTGCGAATGAGAATGCATATCAATAATTGTAAATTATATTAGGTAATTTATACTTCCTAACATATTTTCGGTAGGAGTACAATCTCTAAAGCATCAGAATAGCGACTGTTGGCATAGATTTCTCTCCAAAATGACTTACGATGAAGAATAAATTAAGTACTATTTTTCATTTTACACGTTCATAACATTAACAATTACCAGTGAACACTAACCGATAAGTAACATATAAAAACCATAATAAGACTACTCTAAGGATAGAGGTTGTAGTAGGTATTCATCTGCATGTGGTTTTAGTAAAGCTTGAAGTGTTTTAGAAGCGTTTTAATTGTTTAAATTATACGAATGATGAATCCTTGATGAGAACAAGATAAAACTTAAACCTCGCTTCACAATGTTGGATTTCGAAGCAGAATTTACTTGTCCTGGTTTTATAAAGGTTTAGATAGCAGCTCCTATGTAGTGCGTTAGTTGCCCCTAACCCCGTCCATGTAGGCGTTCATGTATAAGTAAATGATAGAAACATGCAGGGCAAGTAACTTTATCATGATGACCTATAAACGCAGTCTTAGAGCAGTGCATTATAAACATAAAGTAAATACTAACAACCAGTATAAACACTGTAGACTAAACGTACGTGATGACTGATGACTAACAAAGTTTTCGTTAAAACTGGTGATGTGACAAACAACACATACACCATTATTTTGGCACCAGTCACATGTACGTCATGGTCGGTCATCGGTATTGAAAAATTCTTATCTCATTGACGTGTTCATAATCTAGGCTGCTCTAGGTAAGAGAGAACTAAAAGTTGATTGTCGAATGTTTCATAGAGTACCTAGTACCTACCTACTAATAATCTAGGTATACTTGTAATAAAGCTGAAGAGTTTGTTTGTTTGAACGCGCTAATCTCTGGAACTACCAGTTTGATTTGATAGCCCAATTTTTGACGAAGGTTATAAGGTTTTTACGACACTTAGGAGCCGAGCAAAAAAATTAAATCTGAAAGAACGCTAAGTGAAAATGAAGTAACGGGGCATACCGCTTATCTATTTATTTTATGTTAAAACAAGAAATTTCACGCAGACAAAATCTCGGGCAGAGGCACTATATAGTCATTGGGCAGAGGCTAGTAATAAATAAAGTTGAATAAACGAATAAGAATTTTATTGAAAGAAAGTAAAGTATACATTCATGTAAGTAATTACCTACGTACCAAAAAAACATGTCCAGAGACTTCCTGTTGTCCTGCACTAGGTTAGGCCTGCGGCCTGCCTGTCTCACAAGATCTTTAGCATACAGTTCTGAAAAGTTCCAATAAGCAAGTGAAGCTTGTCCAAAATATTAGCTCAGATCAAATACTGCTAAGCAAGTGTCAGATGAGCGGCCGGATCTGAATCCGATAACCTTGACCGACGTGTCATCCAATCTACCGGTCAAACTTATTACATCGGCTATCACCGCACAACTATCATAGCAACCGCGAATGGTTCGCGTGCAGTGCCTCATTAGCTCATTCATTACTGTTTAAGACATGCTTGAATGAAACTTTTCCCTTCCGGCAGCAGAAAAATAAGCAGGACAGTAGGCGCTATGGACATGTACCTACAGGAGAATAATAAAATAGAGTCAGTTTCAAATTCAACTTATAGCTAACTTTCATATTATACTTAACACAAACCTGATTAAAGACCAAAATATGTAACTTGTGCTGTGATATTGTGACTTGAGGTGTAGAGGGTCCTTGACATAATGATTTCCTAATCATTCAAAACTTAAAAATCACAGTTGATTGAACCTTCAACAGTAGGGTCAGTAGGTAACGAACGACATGCGCATTTTTATAAGCGCTTTATGTGACAGGCTCTTAACTGTCTTGTAACAAACTTTTGCAGATAACTTAAAGATGGAATCATCTTCGTGTTCCTGTTTATTAAACTTCTGCATCGATAACACGTTTTTGTTTTGGGCAGAACAAGTAGAAGGGATAAGCTTTAATCCCTATCAATGTAATGATGAAACTGGACAAGCAATAGAAAAACGGTTGGTAATAACGTTCTCAGTGCAGTCTACAAGACAAAATTCATCCTCAAATCTTTAAATCGCACGTAGGCACCTAGGTACTATATAGATGGTTTTAAAATATTATAATGTCACAATAATGTTCATCAGAAAGTAATTTGAATGAAGTTAACATTGCTATTACTGTGCCAAACGGTTCGAAGCGCTCGAACTACACTATCAGAGGTACCGAGGCTAGTGTCAAAGGGCGTGCTGATTGCGTTACACGACTACACAGGCAACAGGCGTGTTTACAGAGAAGAGCCGTTTAAACGTCGCCGACACCTCTCTGATCTCACCGAACGGCCGCTATCAAAGCCAGACGACATCAATTATCAGAACCGGCCGGCTTGTGTGCCTTTTAACAATGCCTTGTTTTGAGGATGATCATGCGATTAATTTGTGTGGAAAGTTTGGGTGATACAAATTCAAATTCATTTAATTCGGATACCTATATACATAAAAACCGCATCTTTAGTGCGCCTGTAAAATTCTACGTATACCTCAAAATATCATTCACAAGAAAACAATTTGGCTGTGCTGTGCGTGCAGGATATGTGAACGGACTCGTCGGACAGTCGGCCGATGTGAGCTCGCTGAATATTATAATTAGTCGAAGCCGCGGTGTGAGTAATGGCGTCGGAAATAACACGCGGGCGGCGTTGGCGCCAAGCGGAGCGGCCATCGAGCACCACACACAAACGCAGCGCGCGCGCAGCCGCGCAGCCGCGCATCCCCCCTGAGCTGTGCGCGCGCCGGCGCGCCGCGCCGACCGGTCTGTCTTGTGACTTGAGCTATTTATGTGCTAAGGAGTGACGTGACTCCGAGCTGATTTATTTAGAAGATCACCTCACTGAGACTTAAAGGTTGCTCTATTATTGTTGTAACTTCAGGCCTACTGTTAGACATCATGTGATAGAAAAGTGAAAAATACTTAAATTTTGAGAGAGTTATTTATCTCAATTTAAAGAGCAGTAGGTAGTCCAGTGCAAAGTTGGCGTCGACCAATGAAAATTGTAATAATCAACAAAATGTTTAAAATTATTACTACAGACTTAATCATTGCCAATGCCTAGTATTTAAGAGATATCTAAGATCGTATACGTTGCAATAATGCGCATTGCACTGTATAAGGCTTCGTAGAAACTAGTCTTAGTATGCCTGCTAAATATTGGCAGTAAGTACATACCTACAACAAACCATTTACCGTTCATTTAGTTTTATAACATGGTGAGCTGTTACATAAACTTACATATAATACGTATTGCCGTGTGCATATTATTGTATTCTATTCATGCATGGGTCGTGAACAAAATGCATTGGTTGAAATCTTGATAACAATCAAAGTTAGGAGTGAAATAATAAAGGTGGAAGGACCACATTCCATTCATCTGAGTTGTTCCCCAACAAAGCAGTGAGAGTTTAGATATTTCTATGTGATTACGACTAGCTGGACTGGACTCTGACATCAAAGCAAACCATATTAGAAATCGAGGTGCAACGGGTACATTCAAACATCTTAACATTTAAAGCAATTTCTGGAAGAGGCAAACAAAGGCACCGCGGTTAATTAGTCTGTGTTTGCGCTGAAGAAACAAACGCATTCTGAAGACAGACAACACCAAAGTAAATATCCTTTATGCCGACACGCACACATCCTGATACTAAACAATTATAGTAGTCATGGAATTAAGTTTAACAAAAGTAAGAATACCTTTCCGGCAGTCACGCGGAAAAACGGAAAATAAACTCGGTTCACTGCCCATCGATCGTGCAAATAAGTAACTCAAACACCTTCAGGGTTCAGACCATTTCAGGAAAAAATAAGGAGCTTAGGTTTTATGTGCGGTTAAAAACCGGTAAAAATATCATTTATATGCAGATAAACTTTAAAGTCGTGAAGGTCAGTTTGAAGAAACAGCTACAGCTATTGAGTTGTAATTTGACAATATTGCAGTGTTTGGTATCACAAATAGTTCGTAAAGAAGTCGTAGCTTTGCATGAATATGCTCTAACTGAATGAGCTGAATTTAGTTAATTCATTGAAGTTTTTTCATATCAAAAAGGCTTGTCATAATCACTAGACTAGCAAAAGTAAGTTCAGCAGCCTGAAGATTTTCTTAGCAGTGACTTCTACAACCCTTATATGACTAGTCTGTAGTCAGTCATATAATACGGGTTTACGACTCTTACATGACTGAGCTATGTTAATATTAAGTATTATAAGGGTCTTATTTTGCATGTCTTCCGTCATTATAGTTTTGCATTACTTTCCTACTAAAGCAGACAGACTGCTGTAAAACAGCCGTCAAGAACTTTTTTAATCACATTCTGAAATCCAGATGTTCGCTAGAAAATAACAATTCAAATTCAAAACTCAGTACCTACTAAGCGAAACTGCGTCAAACTTAAAAAGTAAACGCACGAAGAAAGACTATTGTTAAATGACCCGTGAACTATAACAGAGAGTGTATCCTGTACTCGCCTGTGCCAAAAATATTCTTGACTTCATAGTTGATGCTGTGCCTACTTGCTTTATGGCCCATCGCGTCGTCCGGCAGAGCATCGTAAATATCACACTCACATCTGCGAATGCAACTGAAACACTAGGTAGTATGCGGCACGCTAAATTATCCGCCTCAGCTCGAAAACATGGCGAAATATTCCAATACGTCAAAGACACGTCAGTGGACGTCGCTGGCGTCAGCCCGGCCGAGCCACAGAAATACTTACAGGTCCTAAAGCTTATTTTTAATGTTTGCTGAAGGGAAACATTTGGCAACTTAAGTAGTTTGAGATTATTTTAAACTCTGACATGGTTTTCAGCTTTCCCAGATTCCGTCTTAAAATTAGGTAGGTATACCTACTAGACGATTCCTTAGGGAGGGTGATTCTTAAATTATTTGTTTTTGCTCTGGATTTAATTATTTCTGGGGGCATAAAACGGCCACATTAGCAATTCCTCTAATTTGACACAAAAGGAATTCATAATTTGTGGACCATTTTACGAATCTCGTATTTTCTCGAATTTCGTAATACGAATTGCACGCCTTCCACGCAGATCATATTATGAATTGTCAGTTTGTGACACATTACGATGATTCATAATATTTTCCTATTATGATTCTGCCAAAGTGGTCGTTTTAAGCCCCGTATAACAACAATGCTAATATTTCACTTTTCAACCTTTAGGTAGGTACATCTGCTTTTACTAAAGCATTAAGTAATGCTTTTTTGAATTCAGTAACGATCCTCCGGTTTCAGTTTTTCCAAATTCTTTCCCTGAACTTCGCAAGCTATCATCATCACCATCATTTCAGCCGAAAGATGTCCACTGCCGGACATAGCCTTCCCCAAGCACCGCCACTTCAACCGGTTCTATGCTTCTGGCATGCTGCGCATTACCGCGGCCTTCACCAAGTCATCGGTCCACCTTGTGCGCAACCCAAACTTCGCAACCTATATAGCTACTAAATAATATTGGTGTTTTCTTCAACATTAGAATGATTAACAATACAGGAAGTTTGCAATAAAAAATTAGGTTATAAGTAACCTAGCTTTTCTGGAACCCAGATAACTTTTCAGTGTTCATTTTTAGGGTTCCGTAACCGACGGGTGACAAACGGAACCTTATTACTAAGCCTCCACTGTCCGTCCGTCTGTATGTCTGCGGGCTGTATCTCATGAACCTATTGCCGCTATAACAACAAATAATAAAAAATAAATAAAGTCAATTAATTATTAACTTTATTTAATTTTACCATGCAAGAAACTTGTTTTTATCGTTCTTTATTGCTCGATCTTAATACGGTACGGAACCCTTCGACTGCGACTCCGACTCGCAATTGGCCGGTTTTTTTAGTTTACTCCAACAGCTGACCCTGAACTTATGTAGGTTCAGGGTCAGGTTCAGGTTCAGGGTCCTACTACCTTTCCAATGTCCACTGCGCCTTTTTTCACTGCGGATTAGGTCTAGTGTTTTCAGCCGTAATACAAACCACTTAATCCAATACATTTTATTTGTAATAATCAGTCCCAAGTTTATTTACAAGTTATCGGTGCTTTTCAGTGCCAATGGTCCTTAAAGGAGCTTTAAGATTAGGCTACCATATATCTGGTGGCCTGGTTATTCTGATAAGCTCCTTTCTCTGTTATCGGCCGCTTGATTTGGTAATCAGTTGAACTGTCCTAACATTATCTAAGAAAGACACTTAAAACCGTTGCAAATCCAATAGAGCGCATTTCTTTAGGTGGAGCTGTGGTGGCCCAGTGGTAACCGCCGCGACTTACAAGTTAAGGTCGTAGGTTCGAACCCTGGCAGGCGCTTCGCACTGCTTTCAAAACGGTGAAGGAAAACATCTTGAGGAAACCGGCATGTCCTTGAACCAAAAATTCGAAGACATGTGACATCTACCAACACGCACTGGGCCCGCATGGTGGACTACGGCCCACTCCCCTCACAGAGAGGAGGCCTGTGTCCCAGCAGTGGGAACATTATAGGCTGATTATGCTTATGCTTAGGTATCAACTAAGTTTTAGTGGAAACGGGCAGATAATAATATTAATAATTGAGGATTTATTTACAAAAGAGACGTATAAACGCGGTTGATACATCTACATCAACATCTTTATAAATACATCCCGTTTATGGGCATTTTTAAATCGCAGATTTAGATTGAGATAGTTGCTACTCGTACATCGTGATGTTCATTTAGTTTGACATGACTTTAATCCTCTTTTGTGGTTACATACAACAGGAAAAATAAAGAGTTCGTTGATCTAACAATACCTAATCAACACCACGATCCGGAATTATTGATTTGTTAGTACGAGTTGTATAACTTTATTGATGATCATACTATGATGGGATGGTGATCATACAGTAAGGTGTTTGAAAAGTTGATGCTCAATCAAATGTTACGTCACTTTAATAAAAATTCCATCTTTCATGAACATCAGTACGGTTTCACCAAAGGGCGTTGTACCACTGACGCCGGTGTCACCCTAATAAAGAACATTTTTAACGCCTGGGAGGAAGCACAAGATGCCATTGGAATCTTTTGCGACCTCTCGAAGGCGTTCGATTGCGTCGACCATGATACACTTCTGTTGAAACTAGAGCACTATGGGGTTAGGAATACAGCTCTTGATTTACTAAGATCATATCTGAAAGAAAGAAAAGTTCAAGTTCAAGTAAACGGCGTAAACTCATTGGGGTCTGAAATGGCAATGGGCGTTCCTCAAGGCTCGATATTAGGTCCATTCCTCTTTTTAGTTTATATTAATGATTTACCCCAATTACTTCTAAATCAACCGAAGATGGTGTTATTTGCAGATGACACATCATTGATTTTTAAAATAAATCGACGTTCACAAAATCTTGACGACGTGAATAGCTCTATTCTTCAGGTACAAGATTGGTTTACGGTAAATAATTTGGTACTAAATGAAAAAAAAACCAAATGCATTCGATTATTACCTAATATTAGAAGTAGCGAATGTGACATCATATTGAATGGAGAAAAACTGGAGTTTATTAATCAAACAGTTTTCTTGGGAATCACGCTAGACGAGAAATTACAATGGGGACCTCATATAAAATCTCTTGCGGGGCGGTTAAGCTCGGCCGCTTATGCTGTTAGAAAGATAAGACAGTTAACAGATGTAGAAACCGCGCGTTTGGTCTATTTCAGTTACTTCCACAGCATTATGTCGTATGGCATTTTACTGTGGGGTCGGGCTGCTGATATTGAATCCATTTTTATTTTGCAAAAAAGAGCTGTCAGAGCCATTTATAATCTATGTCACCGCGAATCTCTCAGGGAACTATTTAAAAAGATTAATATCATGACGGTACCTTGCCAATTCATTTATGAGAATATTATGTATGTAAGAAAAAACTTAAATCTTTTTAATAAAATAAGTGATAGGCATAATTTTAATACTAGAAATAAAGATAAAATAGATCAACCATTTTTCAGATTAGCTAAAGTACAAACATCTTTTATGGGGTACTGCGTTAAATGCTATAACAAAATACCTTGTGATATATTGCAAGTAAATGAAAGAAAATTTAAAACTCATATAAAAAGTACACTTTGTAAACAAGCTTATTACAAATTAGAGGATTATATCCAAGATAAGAATGCTTGGAAACATGCTGGTCTTGCTCCATAGGACGATTTAGTGTCTGGACAAAATCAAACTGATAGCTAATTTAGTTTTTTTTTTTTATTTATTATTTGTATGTAGACTTTTACACTCTGTCATTACTTAAACTCACGCACTGACTTATTAGTACTACTTGTAACAATGTTAGGACTATTGTAATATCGTATACTTTTACAATCTTTGTAAATATGTGAGCACCATGTATCTGGTAATTAATTTATTCATTATTGCTCCATTTATAATTCTTTTTACCTTTCGTAGTACAGTAATCTTATTGTAGGTGCATCGTCTTCACATATAATTATATAATTAATGTATAAAAAATATTGTAAAACATTTTTAAAAGAGTAACGATGGAGTTTCTTGCCCATTCTTCTCCATACGAAAACTACCTTTTGGAAGGGGCAACTAGAATCAATTCTATTTCTTTGTTTGACGTTCAAAAGTGCCATATATGTGCCTATTTGAAATAAATTATTTGACTTTGACTTTGACTTTGATGATGATCTACCTATCTGCCTATGCCTGTCATTCTGATTTACCTACAATTTAGCTCATGATCGTGACCTGTCTTACCAAGGGGTATCGTGACGGGTACCCAGTAATTGGGATGTTTAGGTCAGATAGGCAGTCGCTCCATATAATATACTTGTATCCAGCTGCATCTGGTAAGGCTGGAAGCCGACCCCAACATAAGTTATTGGGAAAAGGCTAGGAAGAAGATAGCAGAAGAGGGCGTAGATAGTCAAAGTTCTCGGAGGAACTCATTTATGATAGTACCTTGTCCCCACTTCTCCCGAAATGATCCATATTGATCCCTCTATATTATGACCGACCAATTTGTAAGGACAGCCTGAGAAATGCAGGGACTGTCCATAATATGTCTTTATCATAATAGGTACCTACTGATTGGCACAACGACAAATTACCATTTCAATCTTTGCAAACCACAGCCTCACCTACAGATAGCGAATGGAAAAATCTGCAATTATTAAAAACCAGATCTAATTGCATCATCTTGCAAGGAATAATATAGTCACAATACTCACAATAAAATGTGAACATTGTAGGTAGGCTGTATAAGTGTACCTTCTACTATCAACTATTTACTCATCCCTCCCATTCTGTGATCCTGAAATCTGAAATGCCAGGAATAATATGTAAGCAATCCACAGACTATCTGTGGAGCAAACATAAACGCAGTTTTTGTCTTTAAAAAGTTTTGTAGAGTTTTTTTACTTGATTTTGTTTCAATACCATATAAAGTGCACCCAGTTTCTGACAGGAAACACAAAAACGTGGTACCAGACTGTAAGCTGACTGAAAAATACTACCAATAACCTTGACATTAGTTTGATTTTGAATTTTTAAGTAATGTTGATTAGCATAATACCAGGCAGCGTCAGTAACCGCCTGTTAGTGTGTTGGATTCAAACCTTCACCACTGAAGGCGGGAGAAAAACCAATCGAAGGGCCACACTAGGGCCTCTGTTCTTTTACTTATATCTATGCCTGGTCAGCATTAAATTTAAAGTAACAGACCATGATCAAAAAAATTGAGAATTTCTGCTTATTAGCGAATGAGAGAACATGGCAACCCTAGCTACCTCTACATTCCTATGAGTTCCAGTGGTTACGTGTTTTAATTGAATTGTACTTAACCAATTATTTGAATGACCAGTAACTGCGGTAGGTGGCGGAGTTTTTTCTCCTCCATTATATCGTCGGAGTGGCGCATGGCGGCCCTACTGCGGCATATGATACAGGCATTCCACATGTGTTGCGGGTATGCGACCGGGGATCGGCGAGCTCGCCTCGTGCCGCCCTGCCGCGCCAGACTGCTCGTCGCCATTACGTTACCCCACACCGCAAATGTACTCAATAATAAAACAACTACTTTATTGTTTCAGTCTCCATACTGAATGCTTTCGCTGGAAAACAAGACCGTAGGTACTGTACGCTCAACACAATTATGTACTTAGGCAACGCAGAACAGTGCCACACACTGCGGTGTACTGGACTGGATACAACCGAAAATTCTGTTTTTAGGGTTCCGTAGCCAAATGGGAAAATATAATTTCGTCATGTCTGACTATCCATCTATGGATGTTACGCAGCCATTTTTGTTGGAGACTATTTGTACGATGAAAATTGGAAAGAAGATGTTCTCGAAGAACATGTGCTCCCATACGGAATGTATGGGAGAACATGTTTTTGCAACTGCAAATATAAGTTGGTCGATTATTACTCGGTAACTTGTAAAGCCTACTTAGCTGTGATAGTTTTCCTTTTAATTTTGTTATAAACTATTCCCGTGAATTTTTTCACATATCCAAAACCAGCATTTAGCTGGCAGAGGGGGGGGACCCTTGACTGTAACAAAAATTAACACTTTAAAGCTTAGTATTTCACAAAAGGATCTCTGAATTCAAAAATGGTTTTCACAAACTCATAATATTTTTGAACGACCTTTCGAATTGGTAATACTTATTAAAATTAACTATTCAGATTCCGATGTTATTATATTCATTACCTACATTTATATTTTTGAAGAGTGAGTAAACAATTGTTTTTTTTTATTGGTATCGATCGATACCAAGTTTTCCCATCCCTATGTTTGAAATATAGTTTTGTTACAAAAGCGGTTTTGGCGCTGCTGTCGCTAAAATATTTTCATACTGATTTAGAAATCAAAGAAAAACATTGTTAGCATCAACTTTCCGTCCTAAATTAATTAACAAATCCGGGGAAATTGTTTGGAGGTCTACTGTTGTTTTTAATCATCTTCTATACTTATTATAACATATCCAAAAGTTCGATTCTTGGTTGTTTAAGCGTGTATTTGGTTGTTTTCAAAAGTATATGGGGTATTCGATAGGTTAGAATTTTATGAAACTCACACTTTGTCTGAAATGATCACAATAAAAATGAGCTTTGCTATCTGTTGTGTGAACGTGTCTTGTAAAGGTGATAAAATAAAGCCAGTGAATCATAACGTTTTTGAAAATTAATTGTTCATTGTTTTAGGGCACAATAGTACCTATCTAATATTGGCTATGAGTGAACTATGTTACTTTGCCTAAGACGTCATTATAAAATGACTATAATTTATTGTATATTGGAAGCTATGTTTGATGGGATTATGAATATAAGCACCATAGATAATACATAAATAACGATTGTATAGCAACCAGTTGCGTCGAGCATGATTTCCACGTAGTATTGTCACATGGTTCTGAAAGGTCAATTGAATATTATTGTATGGTGGTTTGTATTTTGGCTTTTTAGAACAAGTGAACTAGATAGTGAACACCGTATAATAAATTGATTTGAGTAACTATAACTAGAAAGGCTTTATCTTTGATAAATTCAAATAAAAGGTATCTACAAACTACAAAGGATATACTCAAAAAATTGTAATAGTAGATACAATAAAGTTGAGTATCGACCAAGAGTATTCCATTCACGAGAGAAAAAAAAGTCTTTCATAGTTTTATGTAAAACATAATAGAATATGGGATTACATCAGGTAGGCAGGAGGATGGCGCCGGCGCTACCTGCTCCAGAGCGGCCAGTGGATTCTTATCTAATGAATTAAAATACGTTTTAATAAACAATCCTCTTTATTTATTTAATAATAATAATAATAGACGATATAATATTTATTCCTTATAAATGTAGGTAAGCTTCATAAACCCCACATATAAAAATACAATCTTAAACTTAATACACAAAATATCTGTCATCGAGTGATGACGGCATAATGCACTATGGCGGCGTGAACATTAAGGCACGATGATGGAGGGCTAAGCCCCAGGCGGCGCCAGGCGGGCGTCGGCGACTAGATCACAGGAGTTGCGGAGCAGGGCTCCGGTGGCATACTCTCATCTGAGCGGGGCCGGGTAGGAGGGAACTGGCGAACACCAACGCGGTGCGGAGCACGCAGCAAGCGCGCAGCCCGCCGCACTCTGCACCGGCACGAACGCTGACACATGCACGCCGCTAGATACTGGGAGCGAAGCTAGGAATGGGCGCTTTTCTTCTTCGTCCCCGAGGAGATACGGCCGGAATAGTTTAAAAGGCTTGCGTTGTGGACAAGGCGCCGTGGGAGGCACATATGCCGGTTGAGGCGCAGGTGGTGGTGTAGGTCGGCGTACAGACAGGTCGATAGGCTCGGCAATTTGCATAGGCACAGGAACAGGCACTGGTACTGGTAAAGGCGTGGGCACTTGCACCGTTGTAGGCACTGTCACTGGCGGTGGCGTAGGTAGCCGAGCGCTCTCTGGAGACCCTGCTGCGTATGGCGGAGGTGACGGTGCTGGCTGTGGTGCTCGCCTCAGGAGAGCCGCTCGAAGAGCAGGTTCCGCTTGAAGCCACTTTTGGATCTGACGGCGATGTATACCGAACTTTCTGGCTGTGGCGCGTTGATTTCCGCGACATTGAGTGTCGCGCCTATACGCTTCGAGAACTTGCAGCTTAAATTGTGGTGGGAAGATACGGCGGGAACCGGCGCGGCCCTCTGAGCGACGGTCTGAGGGCGCGGGGGCCGGGTGCGTGTGGGCGGCGGCCATACTGAGGAGAATACGTGTGCGCGTGGCGGTTGACGGCGCCGAACTGACTGTGGCTGCTCTCTCGCCTCGGCACGGCGCGGATGTTGGTGGCGCGCCGCTGCCTGTCCAACGTGCGTGAGTGTGCGACGTGAGTCTCGTATACATATAAAACGCTGTTCACACTGCTAGTTTTAGCGGACTAATAATTTTATTGTATATTTTATATTATTGTGTTTTCTACCGATATATTGACGAAATCGCATTAATGAAGATCCTATTCGTCAACCTTCATTAACGCTAAAAATAATCATAAAATCTCTGCATAAAATCATTGAATCAGTAGGTAATACAGAGAAAAGTCAAGAGTTGTGGCGAAAATGTAACTCCTCTGAAAGAGCAATTCGATGCCGCTTCTTTTCTGTACTACCATAATCTACCAAAATAGTTTATAACTAATGCACTACTCGTAAAACAAAAAGGTATCATAAAAAAATCGCATGTGTACGTTGCTTTAGGCAGTAATCTCGCCTCATTCTCGGCGTGAAAAAATGCCGCAAGTGGGAGCCGATAGCACGTAGCGCCACCATTTCTATCTCTTTCAAACTTAAAGAATTTCCCATAATAGAAGAAGACAGACAAACGTGCCCTGCCCCGGTCGCTGCCACATCCGTTTACGAAACAAGTTTGCATGCGATGTTGCCACTGTGTGCGCGCGGGCGGCTCACGAGCATCGAGGGGTGCGGGCGGATAGGAATGCGCACGGAACGGCAACGGCGCCGACCGTGGCAGACAGGGTGTCGCCGACTCGCCGCCGTAGACAGGCCGTCGCTCGGCGGCGCTAGCCCCCCCTTACACCCGCGCGCACCCGTCCCACCCGCAACGCACATCAACAAGTTATTTCGGCCCAGCCTGTTGCGTTGTTATAAGATCTCAAGTAACATGGTTTACGCGGGCGGTTACGACGTTTTAGGTTACGTTGCAAACTTAGCGCCATCGCTGTTTCGAGGAAAGTTGTTTTTTTTTGTTGAGCGGCCGCCTGCTGCGCCTGCCTCGCTCGCGTCCGGCGACCGTGAAAATAGCGATCCAACTCAAAAAGGAAGGCACGAATAAGTTTCAAAATGTTCAACAGAAAATATTACAATTACATAAATACCTACCTGCCTAATTAATATTTTTGACTATGGAAATATAAGTCTAATTTTATGATAGAAATGGAACTTAACATAAATAACAAACTGCTCATTACATACTACATAAACATTACTGCTCATTTACTAAACAATAATGACTGTATAGTCCAAAATACAATTTTTTAATTCATCATTTTAATACTATTAAAATGATGAATAAATAATTGTATAGGTAAGTAGGTTTGAAAACGACATTTATTTTGGTAAGCTAATTAATTCCTGCCTTCCTGATAAAATTCTTTTATAATCATAATCTGTGATACCGATACCGATACCATTTATCGGTTCTTGGACATCTCTACCTGCTCATTTTGTTGCAATTGTACCTATACCTACGTAGGAAGTTGAAGGTACTCTGTTTCTATTAAAACCGACACATTATCTTTGTTAAGAATTTGACTAAGTAAAATAAAACACATAAGCACGTGTTTTTGTGTCATAAATTCATAATAAACATTTTTTCTTTTGTTACCTCTGTATAAAAAGGTAAAAATCAAATCAAATACTTACCTACTTACAGACTACAGTTCAGAATAATTCGAAGTTTTGAATTATTAGGTACCTAAGTACATAGTGTGAA
The DNA here is from genome assembly GCA_947363905.1 of Lithophane semibrunnea. Taxonomy (NCBI): domain Eukaryota; kingdom Metazoa; phylum Arthropoda; class Insecta; order Lepidoptera; family Noctuidae; genus Lithophane; species Lithophane semibrunnea. The sequence continues at coordinate 6,507,802 of OX376188.1, read as the reverse complement.
TTCAGACTTTATTAGGTTTATTTTTATTAAAAAACGATTGAACAAATTGTTGTTACTTTTTATTTCCTTCAAAATGAATATAGGTAAACTACTTAGGTAGGTACATAATATTTTAATTTAAAAAATAGAAGATTTGGCCGGTTAAGTAATTATAATATTTGAAATAAGTAAGTACCTACCTACATTATTACGTAATTTGAATTATTGCTTGTACCTGCGTTTTTTGATATTTTTTATAATGTTCTATTGTGGTTTGTCCTTAGATTAATATAAGATTCTGAGTATTCTGACTGAGAAAATAGAGCTAAAAACTGTGAGGTAGGTTTTCATTTTGGGGTTACCTACGACGACGTGCTGCATCGGTTTGACTACTTGTGTTCCTTGCTGATTCGAGCGCAAAATAGGTCCTAACTAACTAGGTACCTAACCTACATATAAATATAACAAATGAAATGAAATGAAATGAAATGAAATTGTTTATTCTGTTAATAGTATATTGGAATCACTTTTACACGTCATATTAAAAAGTTGTAAAAATAAGCTAGGTGAGGTCGGCGTTTCCTATCTGACTACTCTGAGAAGAAAGGCCGAAACAAACTCAGAGGTCACCGTCTCCTTTAAAGTCCAGACATAATCTTGGTCAGGCCATATGAGGACCATGTAGATTAGTCTGAAATGGTCTTTTGAGGAAAGAACCACACAGATTTGAGTGGACCTGTCCAGTCAGTGCAAGCATTTGTCAGTAATAGTGGAGCTCAACTCAGAACTTAAGGAGCTCAATGACTCGACGAACGATACCAAGGAAAGGACATTTGGGTAGGTCGCATAAAGTTCTCAATTCAAATTTTTGGGTAGGTATCTTATTTTCGTAACCAATTAAGACTTATAATCAGTTTCATTTTGACAGTTCGACAACATTCATTGCGTTATTTACGTTGTTGAGCTGATTTTTTTTCGAACTTTTGAAACAATGGATTAGCAATTTGTTTCAAACCGATTCAGATTCTGATTGATCGTGTATTACGCCCATTTTCACTTCCATGAAAAGATTTTTTTTTAATCTGGTTTGTTTTCTTTAAATGATTTTTCTTAGCAAGTAATTATGGCTAAGTCAATAAGAGGTATTTACACTACCTACTAGGAAATAATAGTGGGTTGAAAATCTGCGAACATACATACCCAGTAGGTAGGTACACACGACTACACATCAAGCTATACATTTCCAGTTTATGCTGATCTCGCATTGTATAGGATTTCCGTACAATGCAAGGTCAGCTTATACTGGCAATGTATAGCTTGATCAGCTTGATGTGTAGCCGTGCGTACCCACCCACCTAATCCACCTATTCTTCAACATGCTTGCGTGGGTAATTAAGTAAATAGTACCATGAGTTGCACAATTGTACATAATTATGCAGATAAGTACAACATATTAAATAAACATCCACTCATCTAGATAACAATATCACAAGAAGACTCGTATCTTTAGAGATCACGTCATCGGCAACCGAGCTTAGAGGAAAATTGTGGTATTTTCCGAAGAATACTAGGAACTGTGTGCGGAGTTAATAAAGAAATGTAAACTATTATGGAAAGTCGTTATACCGCAGCGTAAGTCAGGAAATCGGATATAAAATATAGTACTTAGATACATAGTAATAACACATTTTTTGTCAGTGTTTCACTTAGTTAAAAACATAATTCAGAGCAGAGCTGGTTACCTATAGTACCTAGTGCTAGTACTAGAGGTGTAGGCTCTTGTGGGTAGTTAGGTACTATAGGTAAGTACACCTCTGCCCAGTGCCCATTACTTCGGGGAAGCAAGGCGTGATGTTATGTTATGGAAAATAATATTAATATACCTACCGAGGTTCTTTTTTTTTAGAATTCGTACTACAGATCGATTCAAACTTAATGGCGGCTCGGAAGTTAGCTTTTAGCTGCGCAGTACCCCACCCCTCACCCCCGCTGTCACATGAAATTGTTACTGCGCAGCGACTCGCCTCATGTTCCGAGCCGCCACGAACTGTACCTAGGTTCGATTCCTGTCATAGGGAAACTTTTAGGACTAAAGCTTGTTCAAACGAAAAACTTATTTTCTACTCTACTGAAATCATTATAATATTCGCCTTCAGAATAGTTTAATACACTGGAAAGTAGAACAGCTGATCCGGGAGTTCGAACGAACTACAGGGTGGTACCTACTACCTACGTAACACTTTCGGTATCAGGAATAGTAGTGATGTTCATTCCCGGGAATTTTGAAGGCATTGGGATAAGATACTAGAAAAGTTTTGAGTATATTCGCCGTACTAAAACATCAGTAAATCAGGACTATAATAATTACACATAAAATACAATCAAAGCCAATCACACCACACTTGTTAGATAACGTTATGATTGTCTTTTATCGAACGGCGCAAGTCCTTCCATTCCATACCCGTTACATAATAATTTTAAATAGTTTTTAAACACCGGGCGAGGTATTAGGCTTATCTAGCATGTTACAGAATCAACATCATTTGAGCCGGAATCCCCCACTGCAAGTATAGGCCTCCATTGCTTTCTGTATTCTTCACGTTAAGCGTGCCCTCGTTCATGGGTTACCTGCAACTTTGACGTCACATTGCAGTAGATCATCCCTGCTTCTCCCAAACAGTGCACTGCATTTATGACCCAAGTAACACAAAACTGCATTATAAATGTTCACCTAAGGCCCACAGCGTTAATCTAAGCATTTATATCGACTTATGAGAGTTCACCCGGGCTGCAACAGCTGTTTAGGAAAAAACGAGGCTCACTTTAACGAGGCTTTCTTCTGTACTGTAAATCTATTAAACACCACATATATCACTGTTATTCAGCGTTTAGTAGTGCAGTACCCTATCAGCTGCAAGAGCGCATGTTTGTGAACACAAATAATGCAGTCTTCTGAATAAAAACCTAAGCGTGTACTATAAAACTGTTGCATTTAAAGAGAGAACATATGAAGTACTATAAAGTCAGCAGTTACTTTGTGAAGTTATATAACAAAGAATTAATGCTTTATGCTGCATACAGATACACGTTTACCCCATTAGTCAGGTGTTACTATACACTCGAATAATAGCAAATCAGAACTTAAACTGGACTTTCATGCAGTTACATAGCAGCAAATTGGGCAGTCATTCTATCTTGGGCTGAATAATTGAACTTGCGTAGGCATTTAATCTGCTGATTGAATTATAATGTGACATGAAACGAATATTATACATCAGGCTATTTTGACAGCGTCTTCACGTCTTTAGTTGGTTTACGAAATGTGGAAAGCCAAAGAAACAACTACACTACTACTCTTTATTTACTGATTTATTTCTCACAAGTGCATAACTAATTTACTATTTGCTAAATGTCACATGAGAACACCCGTTCAGACCTTTAGCATTAATTAACATTAAAACAGTTCAGTTGCTATCCGCCATTTTCGTAGCTTGACTGTGAATTATTGTAAAATTTTATCTTTTTATTTTGGTTTATTTTAGAAGATATCGATTGGAATTGATTTGGTTTACAAATAATTTACACGTAACCAGCTTTTTATCACTTTCTTTGTAAATAGCAATAACATTTATTTTGTTTACTGTCCATTTAAGTTAGTTTTTTTTTTAGTATTTAGTGATATTTTGAGAGCGCGTGAAAATTTTGAACTAAACTTATATGGTATTTCACAGTAAAGTTACCTCCCCAATAAGATTTCAGACATAATAGGAAGAAATCGAAGTTTTACTTACCGTAAATTACCTATACAGTATGCAAGGGTAAACACCGTTGTCACTCAAACCATGGGTAGTTGACTTAAATATAAAAATAAATGACCCAGTAACAACAAAGAAAAAACCTTATTTTCATTAAAAGATTTTAAAAAGTAAATATCCGTCACTGTCCCGATACTCATAGATACTCGTTCAAGAGAGCTGCGAAACAGCTGACGGCCGGTCATGTAACTCCCGCGCGCCCCGCCCGCCCTCGCCAACCTCCGGCCGCGGCCGGTCGTTGCCCTTGCGTGTAGGGTGAAATATTCTTGTGGAAAAATGTAGATTTTCTTTAAATGAAAAAAAGTTATATTTTTCCATTGATTTTACGTTCTATAAATGAAACCAAACCACTGGTTTCAAGGATAACGGTGTTTACACTAACACCCTGTATTTATTTTCAGTACTTCATCGTTATAAAATTCACAGTTCATATTAAAGAAAAATAAATAATAAAGCTATTGCATTCCACAATTTCGCTCAGAGTGTACTTTCAAGTGTGTAAAAGCTTATTAAATGTACAAATTCGTCTTTGATGCTGTATTATAGGTAACACGTGTCTTGTTATTCAGACAATTTTCAGCTCTTGGGGTGGACTGTTACACACATAAATGCTAATATGATGTTGATATAATTCAATTATTTGATTATTGGTATTCTTATACAGCTATGTGCTGAATAATTTGTGCCCAAATTAGAGTTATATCAGTAGAGGATGCGCTGCCTACGCTGTTATACAGCAGGTTTAAGCAACTAATGCATTCGCGGTGCACTGTGAAAATACTGTTATAAAGCACTTTTGTGCTACTTGGGGAGGATGGCGCTTATGTTGTACGTACGACTAATTCATAGTACTGGGGGCTTACCACCACCGCTTACAGCAGTATTATTGTAATCTTACTTCGTGGGGGAAAGAAAGAATAATGTTTATTTGGACTCAGTTCGTGAAACACAAAATAACAAATTAAAAAGTAAAAAATAGCGAGAGATGAAGCTATACGTCCTGTAGAGATTCATCTCTTTCCTACACTAAAGTAATATTCAAATAATAGGTTGTACTGCTGTAAGCGGTGGTGGTAGGCCCACTGATGCTGAACATGTTCATAATTGCGAAAAAGGTTGATTGAAAAGTAAAGAGCTTTGTGACTTTTACATAGGCTGTTTTTTCAGAAAGACACCTCAGGGTAGATTTAGCCCCTGCCAGGGTTGCGGGAAAGTCCGAAAGGGTTACCGGGACCTTGGCAAAAGGCAACTGAAGGAACGCCGGTGGGTTTTAGTCAGTAAAAGTCTGACACGCCCTCCCGCTCCGCCCAGAGCGGAAGAAGTCATTTGATGATTTCCCAGCCTCAAAAAAAAAAAAGGGTAGATTTAGCTGTTTTTGTTAAGAGACAAAATGGAAAATGTACCATATTGTGATCCAGGTTCCGTTAACAATTTGGAAAAGTTTTGTTCCTGTAAGTTTAATAATTAACGCACAAAAATCAAATGGTTTTATGATTAAGTATGTATACATTGTATACAGTAAAGGTTACCTACCTAAGATTTCTATGATGTAATTTAAACTGCTTACTACTTAGAATGTTTCAGATAAGTACATGTACCTATAATTATATTCTATGAACGTTTGATGTTTGCAACCAGCCAAAAGACCGGTAAGCGAAAAGTTGACAGGTAATGGGTATTATGTATGAAGTTTTTTGAATCTGTGCTTATTAAGAAGCTTGCTATGGTCTAGTCCATTATGTGTACGTGTACCTATGTCCCTTCTATCTAGACACCTATTTTACTACGTATAGTTAAAGTAGCTGTACCTAGTAACTACGGATAAACGTATAATGAACGGTAATTTATATAATAATTATTGGAGTCATAATAATAATTTATTTGTAGCTGCCATAGGAATATAAATTTCTATCTAATTTCTTCAATCCTTGCAACGGGATTCAATGACATCAATAAATTGACAGACTTCTCTATTCATATTCATATCACTTTCGCAAGACTCCCAAGCTTTAGGATGTAGAAGTCTGTGAAGATGTTACAGGTACCTACAGAATGGAATAGAAATTGTGGTCTAGTTTCTATCAAAATAGTAATAAAACATTAGAGAAGAGCAAAACATTTACCACAAAACCGTGTTTATCAAGTGTTTAGCCTAAACACCTTTTAAACATGGCATTTCTGTATGTAGTTTGATATAAAACTGACATTAAACACGCGTTGAACAAGTGTCTAAGTTTTTGTGGTAAAGCCCTAACTGCTTCAATTCATGGTCAGATTATTTTAGCGACAGATAATGTTACAAAACAGCAACAGGATGGTGACAGTAGAAGCAGCAAACCGGTGTGCGCAAGCATCGTCGGCCGCGCGCTCCGCCATCACCGCTCATTCAACTGCGGGCCAAATTCACTTGATTGAAATTAATCCATGCTAATATGAGGCCCCTCCAGGCGACAACGCTCATGCCAAAACGAGTTCTACACTCGTTATAAAATATCATCAACGTAATCTCCCGAGATAGATAAAATTAATCGAATCAATAAAAATAAAACTCGATAGCTCTCTATAGCGTGTTATTATTATTGATATATGTACGTAGGTAAAATATTGCGCCGAGTTCGCAATTTTTAATTTGCGTCGTAAGTTCTGTTACCAGTTTACCACTACTCTGAAATGGAATACTGGATTAGACTGGAACACTAACTTATGCATAACAGTGAAGGCACGATGATTTGTGGCTTGCCGTTCAATTAAAGTACCTAATATTGCTGTTGTAAGTACTTGTAAGTACCGATAATATTCGTTTACTAACTACCTACAACTGACAGGCAAGGTCATAGTACTCAGTAATTTAATCCACCATGACATCATGGCGTTTGTAAAATATTCCACTGAGCTGGCTCGAGTTTTTGCATGGTGCCACGCTATGCCGCTCACATCCCATTTAGACAGGTTAGTTAATTGCGACGTGGACGACGAATACCCACTTAATGGACACCATAGCAACAACTTTTATGAAGTATGTAGGTATAGGTATGTGTAGTGGTGCATTCCATTTGATACATCGTTTGGTCAAGTAGATGCAGCTTTCATTAAGCTCTTACTGCATGGAACAAATAAACACAAAGGTTGCACATATCATGGGATGAAGGAACTAATCCAGGAAAGGCTACAAATTCCATATTATCATTATTTTATAGAAACTTCTAATGCAGTTCACTGTAACACTTAATGTGAACTTGAACAAAGATTACTGGGTGTATTGTATAGGATTACTTGGAGATAGATTTCAAATCTCAGACTTAGATGAACTTCGATGATGATATATGATGCATTCAAGCAAAATATAATTCAGCTAAATCAAAGTTTTCTACCACATATTTACACACAAATAAAACACGCAACTACGGAATCCATTAGCACAGACTATTTCGAATGTTAAACCACGTGCTAGTGTTCTTGACATTTTTAGATCTATTTATGATCATTATACCTAATGACATTTTAAAACTACAATGTTTTACTCAAATGTGTTTCGTCTTGGAACATTTGAGAGCCTAACACCAACCCAGAGAGACAAGACAAGCAGTCGCCGCTCATAAAATCAGCTAATCAAACCTACAGACACATCGACGCCGCTGCCTGTTCGCCATACCAATGAGTCTTTCACGATAACGAAGTGGTTTATCTACCGTAACAGTATTTTGCGTTATAAACTCTGTGTCAAGGCGATACGATACTAACTTGAAAATCAAACTCCGAAGCTATAAAATACTTCAGTCGTAAACATAATCCTATAGCAATAATGACTTATGTCAAATATTTTGCATTGGAAATCGAGTCCTTAGTTCATCTTGGAAGGTGTATTTTCTCGTGGCATGTTTTGTTAGAGTTCGTAGAGGTTTAAGTGACAAGCACACGTGTGTTTCAAGCGTCACCCAAATGGGGACCATGTTAGAGTTCCATAATATATCTCCTGAGATCGTAGCATTGATAACTGTATCAATACCGGCCTCTGTCGGGACTTAATGGGCTGTTTCTTGCTTCGTTAATATCTATGGGACTTGTGAGACACATCCTGTGGAGCGAGTGTTTTAAAACTGTTTATAGCCGTTCTGGGAGGCTCTTTAGCAATATGATAGACTCTCTAAGGAATAATAAATCGTAGGTCGGATGAATGCTGTACCTACTTTATAATTCAAATCTTCACACCAATGAAAAAAAAACATGAAGTAAAGATTTCGTGAGAATTTCTACTATTTAAAAAACTGGACAATATCTGCTTCTTCAAATATAAAACACACTAGACAGTGGACACTAAGCTCTCACTCTTATAACAAATGCGATGCGCGTGCGACATTCAGTTTACTCTTCCGATTAGAGTCAATAAGCTCTAGGTAAGTAGTCGAAAGAGGATTTACTTTTAGCAGAGTGCTAATAATCCGAGATTTTGTAGGATATGTATTTATAACAGGAGCTCCTACGTCAATAGTTTCAAGTAAGTACTGTTGTATTTGGTTCATCATTATCATGAGACCTTATTTTCTTGCGTCTTGGTGACTTCACTCCGTTAGTTATTTGTTTTATCTGAATAATATAACATGTTTACGCAAAACATGACATGTCCAAGCTTGGCGACGCAAAAATTCATAAAAAGATAAGAATCGACAAGTATCCAGAATTTGGAATTAAGAATAAGATATTATTTGCAGTTTTTTATGAAAAGATCAGGTAATCACTGTAAACTGTTCGAAATTATTATTTTACAGCAGTATGTGTTATTAATCACTGTAAACTGTTCGAAATTATTATTTTACAGCAGTATGTGTTATTAATCACTGTAAACTGTTCGAAATTATTATTTTACAGCAGTATGTGTTATTAATCACTGTAAACTGTTCGAAATTATTATTTTACAGCAGTATGTGTTATTAATCACTGTAAACTGTTCGAAATTATTATTTTACAGCAGTATGTGTTATTCTGTTCCCAATATTCCTAATAACTTTTACTAGTAAAAACCTTAAAGTTTCCCATATTTTCCCGGGAATGGCACCTCACTAACGACGGTGCCCGCTTTAGAATTTATTGAAGCTAGAGACACTCTGAATGAAACTTACAGATATTAAATTGTGCAGTAGAAGGTATTTTTATTAATAAAGGAGTGCCATGTCCACATTCTGTTAGTCAGTTCTACAAGCGAATCATATACCTCCAAAATGTTACATGATTCAACTTGGGGAAGTTGAATCAAAATGCATCTTGTTTTATTTTAGAATATTACCACTTTATCTCTGTATATTTACATTTTCCTCCTATTGACAGGATCTGGTTGCCATCAAGTATGATTCACCTGCTTATGTAAACTCCTTGCTATGTTCTCCACGAATGTTAGGAATATTAAGATGCTTTGATTTTAATATATTACGGCAACCGCCTTTCTCGTCGGCCACTTGGGCAATGCGTTTTGATAAGTATTAGATGAGTGCTATTTTGATGCATGGAATAACGAAAAGTGATGAAATCGAAAGAAATAGCTATTAAGTTTATAATTTGAATAAGTATTAGTTGATTTGGAGTGGATGTGAAGATGTGGCGAGACGATGGTGCGAGGCAACCGGTTTGTGGTCATCTCAGCCTGCTCACCTGCGCGTTTCCTCTCGCCGCGCGCCCGGCCCGTGCGCACACGCGTCCATCGAAAGACGCCCGGTACCTACTTACACAAGGCCTGCTCGCCTCATTCACGACCACGTTAGCTTTCTACGGCGCACACACGAGGAAAACTTCTTGTGTTAATTACATAAATTCGTAGTAAACAGTATGAAAAGCGTTTAAATCTTCCAATATGAGGTAGATAAGTGTGTGTTATGTATGTACGAACTGTTCTGCATGATCAGTCATCGGTTCGCTCATAAACTACTGATGTTATCGTTGACAGTACTAACACAGCTGTTAACAATTTAGCGTTAATTATGAACTAGATTACGTTTCTATTAGCAACTAGTTATTTATCTGACGGACACACTTCTTCTGACGCTCGGAACAGGTCAAGCCCTTACTTTTCAACGTACTATTGACTGTAGATCAGAGCAGCTATAACAGATAGAGACAGAGTAACTATTGTATAGAGCTAGTCATTGGTGTCTGAAACGCTGGTACAAAACAATAACGTAGGTATATTTAAGATGTCAGTGTTTTTGTGCAGCGTGTTGTTATTATTTGAAAAATATTTTAATGAATGCGTGTGGGACGTTGTACGCGGTCGGCGCAACATGCGGCGCGGGCGCAATCACGCTTGGCGCCGCCTACAAGTACGAGCTAATCATAGTTTATGCTAGACTAGCCGACAGAAACGAACCGTTATCCTCTAGCTTGTGCTGCGACCTATTTAATCTAATTAATATGTATACGCATTTATTTACTTGTGCAACGCATCATCTCGGCATTATCTAACTGTCTCAAATAGAGTTCGTTATACCCACCATAGACAAAGGAATACAATATTTGTTTTGATTTGTTATGTAGGTTACTCGTATCATTTATATATAGCAATATAGGTACATATTTACAAAAATACGTATACCTACCTACATATATGTACAATACCTGTGAGTAAACAATGTTTACCCAAAGAGACGTGTTATTTCGACCTTAAAATAATAGAGCCAGATCATTCTATAGTACTACAAAATGGTGATTGGCGTTCTATCAATTTCAGATCATCGTAAACTAGAGAACGCGATACGAATACGGCAAATGTTTGTGATACAATTTTGCAGTCATTCACCGACACAATCACACTCGGCGCGATTGCATCACGTCCAAATATAGCGGTCACGCGTTGATAGAGCGCCAATCACTTCGACCAAGTAGCAAGGCAATGCATCGATTATCGCCAATTTAGTGATGCGCAGCTTTCATTACTGCGCGATAACGATCGTTTCTTTGTTGCCGGTATATTCAACTGGTAATCGATACTGCAGTTTGATATATGCGGTACAAGGGCACTGTTTGATGTTTTATTTTATTTGTTAATATTATTGATGATTTAATATTATTGATGATTTTTAGTGGCGTCCTTGAGATTGCAGCGTTGGGTTGCAAATTTAAATGTTTCCGCTTTCCCAATGTCCATGGATGGAAACTGAAAACAGTTCTTTCTTTAGACTAGTAGAGCCATTCATGTTAGTTTAAATTATATCATCAATTTATTGATAATTTTCTTACATTCCTGGTACAAGAAAAACATCTTTGGTGAAACTTGCACTATTCAAGTTCAAGTCTGAAACTCTGTCCTCACCGACTGCACACAACACAAGATCTCTAAACTTGAGTTTCTTCTCTTCTGAGACCAGTCGTAAATAATTTTTAGTCGTGAAATTTCGGAAAGTAGGTACCTACCTACCTAATTATTTAAAGTACCTAACTAAAGTGTCTTGCTTCTGCTATGAATTAAAACGTTTGTCGTGCTTGTGGGTGATGGAAAGTTACCTAAGTTGATATTTTAGTAAGACTGCCCAGCCTAACTATCAAGTTGTGAGATGATCGGCCAATAAATTCTCACTCAATTTCATATTAATACTGACGAGCAATATAAAACCACTTGCAAAGTGCTTAAAAATTCGAAATATCTCCTAAACCACACAAGTTACCTTCATGGAGTAAATAAAATCTTTCAAATAGTTTTGCGCTATTAAATACACTTGAATGTTGCTTTTTACTTCAAGAGCTTTTATATTGCTCGTCAGTGTATTCTAAGCAATTCAACGGTTCTATGGCACCTCATTTAGTTATTAAAATATTCGGTTTCGCTTCGCACCTGATTATGAATATTTTATATGTATGACATTCCTTTGTAAAATTGCAATATTAATAGCTATAAGTAAAGGATTCCGCGTACCGCCGGAAGACGTAGGGTTGGAAGGCCACACGGTGGACCGATGACCAGCAGGCGTAGCATGAGCACCGTTTTGTCGACGGAAGAGTAGACAAAATGACGTTTCCTGTAGACAGTAGACAGTACGAGACGGCAGCAAAGTAGAAAGAGTCAACTGCACTTTTTACAAAATTCACTCTTTTACTTAATTCGACTCAGAATTCTTTGTTTTATCATGTGATTTTGACAGTAAGGATAGAAAACTTTCTTCCGAAATAGTCTACATATAAAAAGACCTAGACAAAGATCGTTAGAAATGAAAGACAAAATGATAGATTGTACAAAGATTTCTACAGTGGATGTCAAAAATTAAGAAACGAACTGTCACTTTGTATAGAAAAAGCTATGTCTATTCTTCGTAGAGATAGAAAGCGCCATGCGACGCCTACTGGAAGGCCGCAGGAATCCACTGGATGCGAGAAGTGGCGGTGCTTGGGGGACGCCTATGTCCAGCAGTGGACGTCTTTCGGCTGAAATGATGATGATGATGATAAGTACCTAAAGGGAGAAAATTGTACTGTTCATTCATATCATGTTCATGAATGAGGATTGAGGAGGGTTAAGGGCCAGCATTTTATTGATTTTATTAACGAATCCCACTCGGTAACTCTTGACTCTAAGGTACATCCGGTACATTTCAAAGCAACGAGCAAACAAACTCATTGCGAGTCAAGCCATGACTCGTAGTTGGAACGTAAAGCGAATGAGTACTTATTGTTTTAAAGAAATATTGATAACCACGTGTGTGTATTAGAGTTCATATCATCACCACGAGTAGGCGCCTACGTGCGGTAATCCGCGTTGCCAATTATTACGCAGCACCTATACGTAAATAAAATATATCTACCACTGTACGATAGATAACAACCTAACCACTTGACACTCAGTACGAAGCTGCAACAAAGACAATGAAATAAGTAGGTAATCATCAATGCATTTGATGACTAATTTACTTCGATTCGTGGAATTAAACGGCCGTTTTGACGACCATGGGAAATTCGTTCTTTCTGTCACTTTAAACTAAGATTAAATTCCATATAATAGGTTCCATACTTACCTACACACGGCTACACATCAAGCTATACATTTCTAGTATATGATGATCTCGCATTGTATAGGATTACTGTACATACAATGTTAAATCAATAGGTACTAAATAGGACGAATTACATGAAAATGTGTGTAATTATTTATCTGATGATAGTATCAATGAATGAATTGAAAAATTGCTCATAGTTTATATCAACAATGTTTTCGGCACTTAGTACATACAACTTCTAATAAAAATAGAATCAGGGCTTGCAATCTAAACTGTGGGTACCTACTTAGGTACATGAAATCGTAAAATGGCTTTAAAATTGAATCGATTGAAGAAATAATATAATTTTCAGATGTGTTATTACTCACCGGGCCTATACAGTCCTAAATGTTCATAAATACAGAGCTTAATTGATGAATGGTTTTATAGTATACGTTATACAAATGGGTAGGTTGAAACAGTCAGTAGGAGTAGTGTTTTGCAGCCTCCCAGTTCAAAAGTACCAGGTAAATGTAATTCTGTCAAGCTAATGAACTTGATGCGATGGCGTTTCGCTCGGGTGAGTGTTGTGCGAGTGTAGAGTTGCGCGCGGGGTGCGCGTACGCACGTCATCGATCGACATGCGATGCAGGCGCCATCACCACTCACCAGCTTGAGACATGGCATCGCCACACCGAGACATACCTATTCACACTTACGCCCAGAGAGGACAAAATAATAAAATACCAATACGTGCATTCTTAGCAATCTTAGTGACTGACCATGACATTACGACAGACTTTAAATTACCTGCGTTTTACTAATTAATTAGTCAATAAATAATAAGATCTTATTTTGATATCATTTCATGCTTAACTCATACCTACATAAAGAAAATTCGCAATAATACAAGCAGAACTAATGTTGTTTATATATAGTTTATGTATTAATTAACAGGTATCTTTAGCAAGCCTCGACTGAGTTAGACATTTCGTTCACTGGTTAGACAACCGCATTAATTTAAATGTAAATTGCAGTCTAGATTATTTTAGTCTACTCGATCTAGATAAATCTGATCTAGATAGTGCCTAGTGTGATAATCTGTCCGAGTCACCCGGGTAGATTTTGCACCTATTGTGCAACGGTGACAGTGGCGCCTAGCCAGCCGACGAATCATGGCCATCCGATGCAACAAGTTATTTGTAGACACAAACTAGTCTCGGCTCTGCTGTCCTAATATTTAGCACCTTCAATCATCGCTGCTTATAAATATTTATAACAATTACAGTCAAAACCGATTTTTCATAGCCGATAGTCGTTATACCCAAACACTATTTTTCAAACAGAAAAGCTGGGACCTCAAAATTTCGTCGTTATAACCGGTACGGTTTGCGAATTCGTTTAACCCTTGCAATAATGTAGTGTCAATAACTGAAAGAAAAATGATAAAGTACGACGTAAAACATTATTTTTATTGTAACTACGTCACGGCATACATGTGCATTGTGTAGTAGCGAGCCGTAAGTACATTACCGTGCCGTATGCTATATACACAACAGAGGAGTTCACTGGCGGATGTAGATAACATTTCGCTGCGTTGACATCATTCACAACTAAAGCTGCAGAGCCGATATAGTAACTCAAGATAACGGGAAAATGTAACCGACAGTAAAAGGAACTGGAATACTTAGTTGTGCGCAATTATGTGATTGCGTAATTTTTCCTAATGCGTCAATTTTAACTTACTGATAAATATTGTCACGTGTGCCCTCACTAGAGCATGTATCATGGACTTAGTACAGTATCTATATGCTTGGTAAAGACTTACAATGCGCAGCTAATACGTACCTATTTTCTTAAAACCCTCTAGCTTGCCTACGTAAAATAAAAACGAAGAAATCTTGTGATTTCCAGTTCCAGAGACATTTTAGAATGTTTGGTGCCGTGTTTCATGCAGTTTTTGGGTGAGGCGCACGCGGCGCGGCGTGAGGTGGCGCGGTGCGGCCTGTGAACGTGGCGTGGTCGTCGGCACCGCCAGTGAGAGGAAACCTGTTTGGTAGGAGAGCTGATGTCGATCGTGGGCGTCTGCCGAGCCTGCGGGCCGGCCACACCTAATGCTAATGCGTCTTAGCATAGCCATTAAACATCTAATTGTTTATAATACTTACCGTGAAGAAATGCCGTGCTTTCGAAGTAAAGAATTACAAGCTGTTGCAATTGCCCCGCTCGATGAACATAGCATGTCAAACAACAAACAACTATCTAAAGAAAAAGCTCTAAAAATCAAAATCGTTGCGAAACAATGAAAAAGCAATAAATTGAGGAATGGCGGCAAAATCTTCACCGACATTAGAACAGGTTGTGATTTTGTTTAGAACTTAGGCGGGTCCATTTAAGGTGGCACAAAAAATAAGGTGCCAATAAAGGGACGGAAACCCATTGTTTGACTGTTATTCTGGTATCAGGAATTTCGGGGAAAAAAGCGAAGAAGCTAAGGGTCCATTCTATAGAATCGGGCGGCGAGGAATACAATAGAGTCCTTTGTGAGCGCAGGCGCCGAACGGTCTAGCGGCGCAGGCGCGCGACGCCGCCGCTTCGTCTGGCGTGCTCGCGCTCGCTCCTCTATGTGTGTAAGTACTTAGTCGTTCTATTGGGCGCTTTGTCACGCACGTCCACGATCCCGATATGGCAGGCGGTTGCAGTAGAGCCGTGGCGCGAGCTTGCATCTGCATACAATGCGATACTTTATCACCGCCGCGCGCCGCGGCAGAGTTATCCTCACCCGTCAACTTGATGCGCAAGCGCAACGCACCTCCACATGACGAATTTAATCCGACACACAATACATGTTCTTCTTAAACTTAATACCAGAAGCTGAGAATATGTTTTGATTAAATGATGCTTTGAGGATTAACTCAATAAACGCTACAACAGATTGTGGTGGGTAACGAGCAAATTGTCATAATGGACTTTTGTAGGTATGTAATTACTCTTATTTTACCTACGAGCACTTAGCAATAAAAAGAATAAACAATGTTCCGGGGTTTACATAGTCCCATGTGATTCAGCTCCGTCGTCCTCGTCACACATCACACCACCAGAACTTGACCTATGAAGTGTACTTTTCTGAGTCAACGAAGGACGTGTAGTCAGTGACGCAACAAAATGCGCCGCATACCTTTCTGTTCCTGTCGATTGCGCTTGATAACATACTTTACCGAGTAGGAAATTATTAATCTTTCTCATGCGTCAGGAATATGGAATATCTCCGTACCTAGAAGGTACTTTAAAACTTCCGACTGTGCACAACGGGTACATATACACTGGAATAATGAGACGTCATTGCAAATTATACGTGATGAGCTGATGACGTCTCCATATATTTATAGACATTAAACGTTTTACCATAGAAAAATAATTTACTGTGAGCTAACAGATCAATTAAACACGCTAAAAAATAAATAAATACCTTATACATATACTTAACTGTGATTTTAATTGGAATTTTCTTAAACAACAATAATGGCATACGTACTCTACCTATTCATTCATCCTGTGCCGGACCTTTGCCGCTGACAACATAAAGAAAATGTTCAGTTGACCAGAAAATAAAGAACTAGAAGAAACGTTCACTACGCACCTAAAAAAACGATTGAATGAACGATTACAACAAAGGTGCCATTCAAAGATGATACAAGAAGCAAGACAATATAATGCACGAATAGCACTGTAGGCCGCACTTTCTGGCTTATACAGACAGAAAAAAATCTAGTAAGTGCGTCTCTGATTTTAGCCCAAATTATGATTGTAGTGAAAAACTAAGAGAACCAACACTGCCCAAGTCGAGGTAGCAGGGAAGTATGCAATGCAGGAGTCCCGAGTTCGTAAAACTTGGAGTGCAGTTGAAGAAACCTACTAGGAATACCTACCTACACAGCATTGGGTGAATACGGGTTGAAGTATCCGGCTGCGAAAACTGATTGAGAAAATATATTATTAAAGATTCCACTCAACAAGTCCTTCCTGAACGTATCTTCAATCTCCATACAACATTTTTCGGCTAGCCGTGTGCTTCCAAGTTCAGAATTACCTTAAACTTATTTGGAAATAAAGCTCCAATTAAGTAAACAAAATACAAACAACATTCATGAAGTTTAATATGAACATTTTTAAAACAACAACTTATCTTACAACTATATCTACTTGCTTGTGAGCAACCAAATTCAAGGAACCGCGTAATCAGATACTTATGCGGTTATTATTGATACAGAACACTTATTCTCAAGTGTAGGTTACATACTTTGTCCATAATTATAAACTATAGCGTTCTATATTAATTATATGATCTCTATTACAACACTAGTGACTGCTCTATATATGCATATTATAGTCGTTAGATATAAAATTGGTCAGAACTGTGCATTCGATAAATTCTAAGAAATTACGCGTCGCTTGGCCTTGTGGCAATCGCGCAGCGTTTTAAATCTTTGTACTTAAGAAGTCGTTGTGGTCAGAATGTCTATAAAAGGTTATAATATTCATAAGTAAACTATATGAAAATGGAATAAAATTGTTTTCTATAAGGTACAAAGTAATTATAATAGTAGTAAGGAAAGTCATGTTGAATGAATTACGTCATTAGGTAAAAGAAACAAGGAAAATATTAAAGAAATATACCTAACGTTACAATAGTACTAGAAAAGTACCTATAAATGTCATGAAAATGAAATTATATGTGTACTAATTCGTGGTAAGGGTACCACCAAACTTAGAATAGTGTATTTCTATTTTCATCTAAGAAGTAAAGCTATGTGATTCACAAGAAAGCTGTATACAATTCACAATTACTTAAAATGTCGAATCTTTTGCTTTATTAATTGTAAAGTTAATTAATTCCTTCACATTAACCGTTCCGCAGGCGTAGCATGGCGCTTTCTATCTCTACGAAGAATAGACATAGCTTTTTCTATACAAAGTGACAGTTCGTTTCTTCGTTTTTGACATCCACCGTAGAAATCTTTGTACAATCTGTCATTTTGTCTTTCATTTCCAACGATCCTTGTCTAGGTCTTTTTCTAAGTAGACTATTTCGGAAGAAAGTTTTCTATCCTTACTGTCAAAATCACACTGACAACCGATAAATCCTATGATAAAACAAAGAATTCTGAGTCGAATTATGTAAAAGAGTGAAATTCGTAAAAAGTGCAGTTGACTCTTTCTATTTTGCTGCCGTCTCGTACTGTTTGCAGTCTACAAGAAACGTCATTTTTGTCTACTCTTCCGTCTACAAAACGGTGCTCATGCTACGCCTGCTGGCGGCGCTTAGCCGCGTAGATACTACGCCTCGTAGTCGCAGCGTAGCAGTTTCGTAGCAGACAACAAGCATTTTTTCCGTCGTCGCGTAGGCGGTTACGCCTTTTAGTCGCAACGTAGCAGTTTCGTAGCAGACGCGTAGCTATTCGGCAGTCGCGTAGACGCGTAGGCCTCATAGTCACAAGCACAACGTAGCATTTTTGTAGCAGACGCGTAGCTGTTCTGGCGTTGCGTGGCCCCTTAGTCCAAAACGCCTCGTTGTCGCAGCGCAGCAGTCGCGTAACAGACGAGTAACCGTTCTGCTATATTATCTACAAACAGTTCCGACAAGAAAACTATTGATTGTAATAATTTTGTTGTTTTCAAACATATTTTCTTTGTTTACGATAAAGAATGAAGAAAATTAAAAATGCATGGGAGGACCAGGACCCATCCTGAAGGAGAGTCCTCTACCTCTTCCGTCAACTGATAAAAAATATTCACTAGCGACTTGCCCCTGCTTCGCACGGTTTTTAGCGTTTGATAAAACATCGTACACAAAACATTATACTATAGATACACAGACAGACGCGGGAGGACTAGTGAATAGTGATAATGATTTTGTACTTATTATTTTATAAGTAAGTGCCAAAAATTACTGACACTTTTGTATGGGCATTGTACAATTTGTATAGCCAGTGTAGCGAGATATTAAGTTTCTTACCTAAGCAATTACAGTGGAAACTTTTCTCAGTTACCTACCTGACCCTACATTAATGTAGTTACTTACTGGACACAATAAACGTTATTCTTTCTAGGTAACGGTGAGAAAACCTGGCGCCGCGCGGGGTCAGTTGAACGTATATCTAGTGTCAAAAATAATTTTATAATTAGTGTTAATTGAAGAAAATAATTCAACGTAGATAGGATACTATAAACTGTGACGGAGAACATTCCGAATGTTCTCACAAGGTACCAACTGGTATGAATTCCCTAGTTGATCATAGCTATCTATTCAGTCTTGCTAGTCCTTGTGTTATTCATGACGCGTTATATTAGTTCATCGGTATGTCCAGTAGCTGGGTACATACTATCTAGTAGGTAGTTGTTTACATTATTGTGCAGTTAATTGGCTCACAGAGTCAGACCATACACCGTATAAGGCAAGTTGCCGAGAATCTAGTCCCACAAGTCGACGTGCGGCGCGGCGGCGACCGGCCAACCGCTTTCATCATGCCTCGATTACTTATGTCAAGCATTATCCTTTTACAAGTAGGTATGCACAATGCTGGCATGACGTGTATGTGGATAGTGCACAATTAACGACTTGGAAATAATCGTTGTACCTACACTATGACTTGAATAAAAGAAAAAACAAACAGATATAACATTCATGACTTAGGCATGCAAGATAGCTTGCTTGTAACACTGCAATGAGCATTATTTTATCTAGTAATACTATATGATTGTGTTTCATAACAGGCCGCGGTGGTATACTTTTTGTTTCATCCAAAAAGAAAACAAGACCTCATGAACGCATTCCATAGTTCCCGCGGCCTTCCGCCCCGCCCGCGCCCGCGCATTCCATCGAGATAGTTGAAGATAGACGATACCACTCAAGGATCAAATCTCGACAAAAAAATAGATTGATGTTACCAGGAATATTAGAAATATCCCCTTCAAATTCTTAATTGCAAATTAATACCACGGCTACACACCTACTAATTAAAAAAATCCGTTAATTTTGAACAACATTATCCCATGAGATTATTTTATATTTGGTTCCTCATAAATCTTTGGAAATTCTGCCTTCACTAAAAAAAATCATTTATTTTTCTCTTCTCCCTTCTGTAGGTACGTATATCTTGGTGCCTTTTGGAACTAATTAGCCAATTAGCTAGTTTCAAGAGGGTGCGATTCCGTTTACTAGTAGGTAATTTAAACGGATGTCACTTCATTTCAGTTTTTGTTGAAATAGTTTTTGCAAGTTATATAGCATTCGTTCGCACACAGCAAACATGTGGGCAGATGTCATGGTTCCTAAATCTTATTAGTTTGTTGTTCGTTAACGTTTTATTTCGGTCCTTTGGTAACAAACGTACCGATGACGATCATGATTCATTATGTAAGAGAGGTGGTGGTGGTGTAAGAGCCGAACACCTCTCTTGCATCATCAAAAAAATACTTTGTTTTGCTTTAAATATTTTGAGAATAATGCCGGTTTTGATCTATGGAAGATGTTCTAATGTCGTTATATATCAGAAAGTTTCTTAAGTATCCGGACAGGACTGAATACGACATTATTTACTGCATTTGATGTATCCTATACTTAGATCTCCAGTTGGAACAAACCACGGAGTATAGAAAGAACAAACCAATAAGTTAGGAGTAACGGAGTAAGTAAGTAGTTAGGGTGTTAGAAATATTTATACGTATTCTCGAAATTCGGATTGATAACTATAAAGTTGATGTATTTTGCCGTTAGGCAACCACAGTTATTCCAGATGGACATATTCAACAAAAAGCAAGAACTAGCGAGGGCGGGCCGATGGTGTTTGTTTTGATAACAAGATTAAAATTATTAACCGTATCTCCTCCGGCTGCCTTTTTGCCGTGCTTCAAGCGCCATCTGTTGATCATCAAGAATTATAAGAGGAGCAGTTTCATAAACAACAGATGGCGCTGAATGCAAATTTGTGTCTGTGCAAAATTGCAAATTCGTAGCTTCTCAAAGCGCTAGGGTATTCTGCGAAAAAATGTCTTACATTTTTGTTGTTGATCTGAATGTGATTTGCTACTGTAAAAAGATTGTATTTATATAATTATCTTCATCTATTATTACTCATCAATCCAACCCTATTGAATGACTAAGTATTTCATGAAATCATGACCTTTGAGGCCAGTTCTAACAGAGTTGTATTCCGAATCCATTAGATAATCATAATTCTGTAAATACATATTTGTTATGGTCGCGAATTATATTTTTATCAACATTAACACCAAAAAATTGGAAAAAACGTAAGAAAATTTGAATTTCGCTGGCTACCCTGCACAGACACGAAAAATTAAAAACAAAATGTAGGAATTATAAACATTTTATTTATGCAACATCCCAAACTTCTTCGAAGGCAGTACATAATTTAGCACAAGTCAAGGCAGCTGACAATGGATAGTTACTGATTGATATAACATCTTCTGAGTAGTCTACTTCTACTTTTCCATGAGCCATAGCACCAATAACCATGACTATTGGCTCATCTTTTGGGACTAGCTCTCTACAATTCTTCACAACTGTAGAACTGAAAGACATGGTCACTTTCCTAACACCAACAGGTAAATGTGATGTGACTGGGTTTTTTATAACCTTCAACAGTTTCATTGGGCCATCTGAAGCTCTTATCGCAAACTTATGAAGAAGTTGAACTGGAAAAAGAAACAAAATAAATGAATGGTCAGGTGAGTATTTGAGGGGTCTAATTTCAAAACCAGGTAAAACAATTTTTCTGGAAATAGATTTATTGATAATTTTTAAATTTAATGCACTCCTTGCTGCACAACACAATTAGTAATAATTACACAAGTTGCCATTGGTCTGCCATACTATTCATAAGGTGCAAAAGCAAATGCTGTGATTGGTTGATTGTTGTTTTTGCATTTACCCATGTTATTTATAGTGGATTTTGTTACTAACACTAAGGTTTGAGGCTCAATTTAGTACTGTTATATAGAGATGTGCTCAGAAATAAGTTTATCACTTAGTACCTTTAAAAAAAGAGAGAAGTTGATTCCGAGGAAAAATCATTTCAGCAGGTTTTGAAATTAGACCCCTCATTTGTGGTATTAGGTCCAGAGAAACCACAAACAAAAAAATGATGTGTTTATATAAATGTATTCTACCATAACAATAGCATGTTTTTTTTTTTGTGGAACCTACCCATTAACCCGGCAAATCTCTTAAAAGTCCGTGGTATTCTGGTTTGTGGGTTTATTTCTATGAGAACATTTTTCTCTGTATGAATGTAGACTTGCAGTAAGCCGGCCCTGTTCAGAGGAGAGTCCATCAACATTAGAAGTGACTGATGAGTGATGTCAGGTCTACATGACCCAGGGTCTCTGTCATTCTTTCTTAGAATATTTGCATGATCATCACAGTTTAATAGCTCAAAGCTATTGCCAGTCTGAAATTAAAACAGATAGTTTTAAAACACACAAGAAAGATATAACCACCATGTTGATATGAAGACAGGATTATTTTGTTTACCTTAACTGTTTCTAGCTGAGCGTTTTCCAAAATTACCACGAGGCGTTTTTCTTGTTTTTTTATATGCGAAGTAACTAAATGTCTTGGTATCGGGTCAAATTCAAATTCATCATCTTTCGCTCCAAGTTTCCTTTTCTTTCCCATGATTCACAGGGTCTTTTTTACAAAAACAAAGAACAGATGTACAACTTCTGTACGGCTATTGTTTATTACGATACTTCTATGTATACCAACAAGCACAATTTATTAAAATAAATTAAAAAGAACAACGCATTTCATCGAAACAAGTTATGTGCACGTGTTTTTGACAATGACAATAGAATGACAATTTGACAAATAATTTGACAGACACTGATTGACAATGTATAATGCTACGGCTACACTTCGCGTTATCGCGAACTTTTCTTCGGGCGCTCTCTCTCGCACACCCCTCGATTACTCGCTGAGCAACAGAGAGCGCACGAAGAAAAGTTCGCGATAACGCTAAGTGTAGCCGTAGCATAAGAAGCGTATAAATATCGTTGTAAATATCGACAAATAATTCCAGTAAAAATAGCTTACACTACTTACTGGCATCATGTTGATTATACATTATATTATAAGTCTTCTTGCATCCTACAACAGGGTGTGTGCAACATCTCTTATTTATCAGAACCTTTACAGTGTATTTAGCTGACAAGGTTTCTACGTGAGATCACATTCCAGTGTAGTTTGTTCCTTGTTTGCTTTTGGGCAAGTAACTCGCATATTTACTGACGCTAACTGACTGAATTATGAAGACTGGCAATAATAGCAATAAAACGTTATTACTTGTCAAGTTGTCAGTACTGTCAGTGTCATGTCATCAGTCATACGTCATTTTAGCGAGTGCCCCTCTCACCCCCTTCCTTTTGTTATCGAATTTTATTACTGATTACTCTGAGTGTCCATAATATTTTCTCTTGTTGTTCCAATCAAATTGTATGTTATCAATTGAATTTTGTGCTTAAACTGGTATCCCGTGATTCTTCATGGCTAACGATAGAGAAGTTCTACGTGAAATATGGGATGGGAAGTTGCCAATTTGTTTTCAACTAGCTCAAGAAGAAATTATGGAAATACAGCAACCTGATGCATTTTATGTGATGGTGCCTAGACTAAGCTACTTCCCTCTTGTAACAGACAAGGTTGTATCTAAAAAACCGTGTTGAGTAACATAGACACTAGTGCTATGTTCACATAAAATTACTGATTGTGCATTGGTATTTTCAGATGAAAAGACACTTTTTGCGCTATATATCTCAAGAAAATGCTGATAGTGAAATGTGGTTGGATTATAATGGCCAGCCACTCAAATGGCATTACCCAATAGGCTTTCTCTATGATCTGTTTTGTGGCAATGACCCCCAACTACCATGGCATCTAACTGTGCACTTCACCAAATTCCCTGAAGATGTCCTTCTCCATTGTATTAACAAGTAATATTTTATACAATTAACAATAATTACACAAATTAGTTTAAACAAAGACATTCTATTAGATCATTTTTGTTTGTATTGTGAATGATTTTTTACGAATATTTCAGGGATGTAGTGGAAGCTCACTTTATGTCAACTGTGAAAGAGGCTGATGTTCTTAAACACAGAGGACAAGTCATGTCAACTATGCAGAAAAAAGATCACAATCAATTATGGCTTGGTTTACAAAATGGTACGAATTTATTTTATTGGGGTAAAATATAATTTAATTTAATTTAGGTTTTGCTACTACTTCATCAAGTTATTGAAATAATTATGCTCAGCTTTGCAAATGATACTTTGATCATCTCATGAAAGGGTATGATGTAGCACGACACCACAAATAACCATTTATCTTAAATAAAATAATGATTTAAAGAATATTGAAACTTATTCAATTCATTATCTATGTTTCAGACAAATTCGATCAATTCTGGGCTATAAACAGGCGACTGATGGAATCACACGGTGACAATGAAGGTTTTAAACACATTCCTATAAAGTTATACTCAGATGATGGTACATGTAGTCAACGCCTAGTCAGTCCAAAGAACAATGATGGCAGTAGGAAGACATTGCAACAAATGATTGCCGAGCTGTACCCTGATAAACATGATGGTTTGTAGAATTAATTCTCCACATTAAGCAATGTTTTTTTTTTTAAATTAATTAGTTACCTCTCTCTTTATTTTCAGTACAATTGAGAACACATGGGATAGTTATTCCTTCAGACACACCACTACAATGGCTTTCTGAGCATATGAGTTATCCAGACAACTTCCTACATTTGTGTGTATTCTAAAACTACTTTTTGCTTTATTTCCAAAGCTATGGGGTAAAGTGTGATTCCTTGTAAACAATGCAATTTAATCATAGACAATGCAATATTTAATAGTTTAATTGCAAGAGAAGTTTTCACTTTCAGTGATTATAAAAAAAAAACACAATTTACACATACAGAGAACATTCCTTTTTTATTCGTTCTTGCAAACAAACATTTACTAAGCAGAGGTATTATTTACAGATCATTCATTAGTAAATTGATGTAAAATTTTAAATAAACTTAGATCACCGGTGCACAACTTTTTTAACAATAAATAATAATGCATGATTTTTCCCAAATGAAGAAATAGTTTTTATCACCAAATAGAATTTGTAACATGATAAAAACAAACCAAATACACATTAAAATGCTGCTCGTTTTTTCCATCTCATGAAATAACAACTATTTTGTACAAACAAGGTTTAAATCTAAATAAATATTAATAACTCAACAAATAATAATATCAGTTGAAAATATCACAAGGTTACCCTTAAACTAGAGATTGATTACAACTC
Source organism: Lithophane semibrunnea (assembly GCA_947363905.1). Lineage (NCBI taxonomy): Eukaryota > Metazoa > Arthropoda > Insecta > Lepidoptera > Noctuidae > Lithophane > Lithophane semibrunnea. The sequence continues at coordinate 6,482,670 of OX376188.1, read as the reverse complement.
TATCTTCTGTTTATTCTTTTGAATTATGTAAGGAATGTGTCTTGTAAATCGCTTGCATCCATTGTTAGCAAATATAGGCTGGTCTTCATTTGGCCCATATGTTATAACAGATAAAGCTTCCCTGTAAAAGATGTGATTTAAAAATTATGTCATTTTAAGCTTAATAATTGTAAATGAAATATATTTAAATTATATCTGTGTTTTTTTAATATAATTTTGTACTTTTAACATAATTTGTATTGAAAAAGGAGTGCAATGCCGTTCAGTAATAATTCTGAGTACTTACGCCATCATTTCCTTGGTAGGATGATATACAGCATGTGAACGAAACTCAGCCAAAGCACACATTTCTACATGTTGCTGCTCCAGTGGTAAAAATGGCACATAGTGATCAATCAAATGATTTGCTATTGCAGCTGCCTTCTCAAACCCTCCTAAAAGAAGTAATTTATTTATCAACTTTTCTTCTTAGACAGGAAGTTTAAGTTTACCGTTGAAATTATTTATATCATTCATCATACATAATAATTAGCCTAACCTTTTTTAAGATGTTAATACTCAACAAGCTGCACCCTTCGGTTTCCCCACATAAGTCTTGATCCCGTGGGAATAGCGGTATTAAAAGTTTTCTATTTTTTAACCCAGGTCATGGTGTAGCCATGAACCAAATTTCATCCAAATCTGTTCAGCCGTTTTAGCATGAAAGTGTAACCAACAAACAAACTCATTCTCATCTTTCGCATTTATAATATTACTTAGGATTGGACATAAAAAGCAAGATTGTAAAAAAAAAATACCTTGGAAATATGCTGTCCTCCTTATGATTGGCTCAAAATCATGAAATTCAACCTCATTCCTCTTTGCACCTTGCTCATACAGATCCAACAGTTTTGATGCTATTTCTTGACCTCCAATATTTGATATAAATATAAATATGCTATCTCTATAATGAAAGAGAAAACATGGGTATTATAATTATGTGTTATTGAGAGAGGCCCTTAGTGTGTGAACACTATGCTTATAGTTCTTACCTATAATCAATACCATCTACAGCATGATGATGATCAAGCATTGGTTTGATGGTGTCCAACACTGAAGGACACATATCATGGATTTCATCAAAAATAATAAGTGACCTTGGACATTTTCTTACAATATTATTTAAAGTTGCCACCAAATCTTCCTGAAAAGTAAAATAGGTTCTTATTGAAGAGTTTACCAATAGTAACAGCTATAATGTATTCATAAACCTTTGTGGTTTTAATTTGATATATTGATAAACATCCTTCACATTGGTGTGTGTGGATCAAGTAAGGAAGATTGAAATTGAATAATATTTGTAGTTCAATAGTAATAATAAGTTCATATAAACATACTCACTTTTTTCTGCTGTAAGTTAGAGCAGTCAAAATCTTTCTTCCCCATAAACAGCTTCACGTATTTGCTGTGCATACCTTTAGAATAAAGTGCTTCAGCAATCATAGTAGCTGCATAGTTTTTACCAACACCTGGCCAGCCGTGCAGGCTTATAACTAGAGCCTTTTTGTTTCTTTTGTTCTCATCATGTACAGCCTCTTTGTGTGCATGCATTATGTTAACTAATTCATCAACCAACGGCTGCCCAAACATTCTTTGTGATAATGATAATTTTAATTCTGTAAAAAAAAGTAAGGTCAGAAAGATCGTCTTTCTTTAATTTCTTAAACTTCTACCTCGTTATACTTTCTAAGTTAATAATATGAGAATGTTTATTGTATGAGTCATATTAATAAATTATGATTTCTACTCACTATTTATATCGAAAGGCACATGCTGATCATTACAACATTCCGCATACCGACAATATGTGTTATCCTTTATCGTATTCCATTTGTACCAGCCAGCACCAGCTACTGCACCAAGTATGGACAATGTAATGAATTCCGACAAGGCACATTGGAATAACGCTAATATAAATGGTAAAACGATGAAGTAATTTTTAAATAACATTTTGATTATAGTTTTTGACAGGCGGGAATATTGAGTAAAAGTATTGTTTATAGGATAATTTTATACGATCAATATACTAAGTACTTCAACCACGATGATTCTTTTATAGTTCATTTTAGAACAATTTTATTCTACTCGCTAATATACAATTACAAAATTTTCAAAGCTCAAGAAATAAATCACAGATTCTGCAGACAGAAACACTTGTGGACATGACACTGACAAGTGACAGTGAGAACCAGAACAATGACATTGACATTTTAAAATGAAATAACTATTCAGTCAGTATTGCCAGGATTTTTTAACCGACTTCTTCAAAAAGGAGGAGGTTTTATATTCGTCAGTATGTTTTTTTTTTTGTGTATGTTCATCGATATTTTAGCCAATTGTGGACTTATTTAATTTATTCAAGCCGTCGCACCAGTGGGACAACGTAGAATGTTTACAATGTTGACGTCCGTCCGTCGTGAACTGAAAGCTAGTGGCAGTTTTGTTGCCCGTCCACAAACCATCATTGTTTTGTTTGCATTTGAGTCGATCACAAACTATACGAAAATAATCCCTTCAATAGCATTCAACGTGATGTGATATGGTCGGTTTTAAATGTAAGGAACGCCTTGTCTATAACTGATAACGTAGTTTGCGAACTTTGCGATCATAGCATGCAAACAACATAAACCTTGCGGCAGCGTCAGCGAGCTGGTTGATACCGTTTGGTTAGGTTTTGTGTCTTTTCAGTAGATTGAAATTGTGCCAGATTGATGATAGATCGTCTGAGGAGTCTCTTAGTCTCTTACGTTTAGAAATCACTAAAATTTACAGGATTAAATTAACGTTACAATAGTGACTTTGAACCAATAGAATACGTACAAATTAAAGAGTTGCCTAATTGACAGACTTCTTAAACTTTTTGATTACCAACTTTCTTTATTCAGATGTACTTTGCGTAATGAGGTTAAAAACTGCCACTTGCTCACTTCAGATGTCGCTACTATCATAAGTCTTAGAATTTGACTGCTAGCTGACAATATCCAAACATTTTTTGTAAACAAGCGACTTCTTTTACGCATAATTAATTAATATGCCTTTACGTAGCTGTGTAACTGAAAAATACGAGGCCCCATGTATTTGCCAAAGATGTTAAAATACGAAAACTGTGGAAGAAAGCACTCCGAAAAAAAAATTGGAAACTCGATATTTCGTCGCGACTATTTTGAATCCTGAAGACTTTTATCGGAGAAATTCGTGTTTATGTGATGCTCCCAAGAGAACTAAGTCTATTTTCTTTACATACAGGTGCTTGTGATGTGTTATAATGTAAATTATAGTAAACGTGTGGGTGTTTTGTATTATCGTATTATAGCAGTGCTAGAATGAACATCTCTGAAGTTTTTCAGTCAGGAAATCATCCTCGAGTTGGTTTTCAACTCCTGATCAGGTTATTTCTATCGTACGCTTCCAGTCTTTAACAGAAAAAGAACTTAAAAGTCAACAAACACAAAATAACCTAGAAATATGAAAACGTTCATAATTTAATGAATTTTCCACTAAAGCTGCTTTTTTACCAGTGGTAGACGCTTCCCCTGTCTTTACTTCGTCTTATAATAGTGCTACACTCCAAGTCGCATACATAATTATCTAGTTTTCGTACTCAGACCAACAAAAAAGGAAAGACAGATCACGCCGTACATCGAGAGTGAAGCCACAAAACCAAGCTCCTGCAAGTAAACACACAGGCTCACGCACACACCTACGCTAAAACCAAGCTCATCGCTCCTAGTACGTCACGAGTCGCCGTCTAGCTAACATCACCAAAACAAATATAATTATGCCTTCCTGTGTAGTGAAGACGTGTAAAAACAATACTAAATCACAGAAAAAGTCTCACGGAATCACTTTTCACTTGTAAGTACTTAAAATAACATCGTTTTTTAATTTAGATAACTATGAATTTTAGGTTATTTGGAACAAAAAACCTGAACGAATGAACGAACGAAAACAGTGACATTTAAAGAGCGAGGGTTGCCATAATATGATTTCAAATTTCCCCATTCGATATTTTTTACTTCGAGTAATTATTATATCTGTTTTTTTATGCATTTAATATTTTAGATTTCCAAGTAATACTGAAAATAAAAATAAATGGATAAATAAATAAAAATAAAAGTAAATCAGTACAAATATATAGTAAAAAAAATTTTAGAATCATTTTTAGGGAAGGATAACATTTTTGTAAAACAACAACAAGGTTTTTAAACGGAGAATAGAAATATACATATGTGAGCAGACGACTAAAAAAAATCTTTTTAGTCAACGAAGTGATAGACATAATTATTGTACTAAAAATAGGGACCTATTAGTTCAATCAGGCTGGCTAAAGTAGACTCATCTTTCATGAGGTACTGTTTAAAATGTTGCAATAAAATTACTCCCCACATACTTCAACTGAATGAGACGAAATTCAAAACTTGTATAAAACGCACACTATGCAGTGGCGGATTTACCAGCAGGCTGAGTAGGCTCGAGCCTAGGGCGGCAGATTTTGGGGGCGGCAAATTTGGGGAACGATTTTTTTTACCTCAGAAATCAAAAATATTTTTCTATGACGGTTTTCTGATGTCTTACAGATAGATGAGATAGAAGTCCGCAACAAATTTTGTCGATGACTTTTCTCTCTCACTTGTCATTGCACATTCCGAGAGTAGCAAACTTCCATATTCTAGAGTAAAACAGCTAGTTCGCCGCCCCTCAAGCAGTAATCGGCCTCTCGCCTCTGCGCCCTTTGCCCACACTTCTCATGAGTGAAAAGAGCGCAATTGTAAAAAATATGCGAATATGCCCCTCTTCCCACTACAACCCATACATGCCAGTCTTACTACTGGTTGGAGGCTACGAACTGGATGGTTTGTATATAATTTTCCGATTTTTATTCGAATATAATGAATAATTTAGTGATTATTGTTAACTGTTTGAAAGCGCAATAAAGATTATTTATTAACGTTTACCAAATGTTCATTATTGTGTAAATAGCATACATTACCCCGCCCATACATGATTGAGCTTCGATTAGCTCAAAAATATACCGAAAAATAATTTTACGTCCAATTTCAACGAAATTGTTGCATTGTAAAAATAATGTATGATATGACAATTGTTGAGGCAAGGGCGGCAAAAACTATTCAGCCTATACCTTAAAAATTTGTAAATCCGCCACTGACACTATGCATGCAGACATTTATTATAAGTTGGAGGATTACATCGCTGATAAAAATGCTTGGCTTAATGCTGGTCCTGCTCCACAACCACAACTAACTAATTAACATTTGAAAATACTGTTGGAGCTGCTGAAGATTGTAAGACCATCTTTGCATAAACTCAATCTCCTTTGTATTACATAATTGCATAGCACAGGTGTGCGTCATGTTCGTGAACGGGCGCCGTCAGTTGTCACTGGTCATCTCTTAGTAGCCATGGCTTATTTTAATTTATGAATCGTTTTTATTTTATAATTGCGGACGCTTTTTACGTACTTTCTATAGTCATTGATTTTGTTATCGTGGTGTTTTTGAATTTAATAAAGTTGATTAAAAATATAATTAAGTACCTATTTTATTTCAAAACAATTTACTTAAAGACTCATACCCACGACGATGATATGATTTACGCTTCAACTACCTTATAACTTATAGTTTAATTTCTGTGTGCATGGTTATTGGAAGAAGCTGTATTACGCCCATTCATTTATATACAGATTGATTTTTCTGTAATTTACTAACCTATTTATATATATATATATATATTTTATTAACACTCTATTGAAAATTAATGAATAATTCTAAGTGAAAGAGCGGAGTCTCCTAACACAAGCAATTCTTGCATAAAAGGTGATCTCCTAAATGCACTTTGTACTTAATTGTTTTTTTATTTTATTTTGCGATGTAAAAAAAAATGTTTTTGTTTCGGAATTCTTCCTTACAAATGAGGTACAATACCATACTCAACAATATCTTACTCGTACAATATTAGCCTACCCAAAATATTATTCCCCAAGTTATAGGGAAAAACTTTAACAACTGACAACCCTTTTACACACACATAGATAAACAGGTGGCTTCACTTTTGACGTACGGCGTGATCTGTCTTTCCTTTTTTGTTGGTCTGAGTTTTCGTATAATTTGTGATCGACACAAAAGTAAACATAAACACAACAATGGCGGATTGAAGACGTACGATTGGCCTGCCACCTATGATGAGCTTTCAGTTTTTAACCCCATTACGTTGTAATAACTCTGCGTTGAAAGGGAATCTGTTTTACAAATAAATTAAAATGGAAAGTGATCATAGTGAATCTGATGGTGGAAAAAATTGTGTCAACTTTCTGTCGTCAGAAGACATGCTTAGGAGACAAAAATACTGAAATGTATAAAAATGATCATGATCACACAGTTATTTTGTGAAATTCCGACGAATTAAGATTTATGGAATAAGCGTTTTTTTTTTCAAACATCTATGTAATTTTGCACGACTTTTTAAAATCTACCGTAATTTTAAACTGGAAACACCGCAATCCATTATTTGGAGTTGGCAACGCTGAGTGACATTGACGGAGATTAGGGGTCTGTCGTTTGTACTCTAGTGTTTTGTTGTTTACTTTTTACTTGTAGTGCAGTCAGCAAGGAAAGTTTAGTGGTAATAGATTGGGATTGGCTTGTAGCCTCTCTTAATAATAGATGATACACTCAACAACTCATTACTCTTACCAATAAAAAAGTACCTTCCTAATAAGAGTGCAGATTTCAGTTAACTAAGTATATCTTCATTATTCGTATTGACTATTTATATACATAAACGACGTGGAAGGCTGAAATAACCTATCAAGCAGGACCACAACAAAATTATAACAGACACTTCTAGGAAATTCAGGAATAAAAGAATGGCTATGACAAAATATAAGGTTGAGTCAGGAGTGCAACTGCTAGCAAGACTGATTAAGAAGCCAGTTATTGAAAACTTCTACTCAAATTTATTCCAGCCTGGATTAAAGAATGATGATGTTGTTGAAATATTTGGTAATAATTGTTCTGCTTTATTGATTGATTTGATAAGTGAAGCATTATCACCCAGGTCTAATGCAGAACCATTAGGGGTCCTAGTGTTTAACACAGTCGGACAATTGAACTACAAAGAACTGATCAATGCATTGAAAAGAAAGATAATATCATCAGCAAACACAAATATTGATAGTGATGCTGAAATGGACACTATTCTTCATAGAACTCTCAACAATTTGTTTATACTAGATGTTTATGATGCAACACAATTATATACAACTATTCATAATTTAGACACTATATTAGCACATCATCAAAATATTTCATTGCTAATTTTTGATACTCTAACAGCATTCTATTGGTCAGAGCAAGGATTCAAAATAACAAAGATGGATTTATTTATGAAAAATTTACTTAGAATGATACAAAAAGTTTCTAAAGAATATAAAGTAATATTAATCTATACAAGACCAGGATATTTCAGTTCTAGCAAAGATTCAGGTAATAGTGGTGAGGTCCAAATCACAGAAGGTGTTAATTTTAAAGTTCAGTTATTAGATAATAATAGCACAGGGGCTTATCAAGTAAATGTAAGAACAATTGATTTATTTTATAAGAAATATATGAGTATAATAGATAATGAAATAAATTGGCAGTGAATATGAAATTTCTTGTATTATTTTTATCCAATTTACTTATAATTATATAAAAGATTTAGATTCTTACAAATAATATATTCATATTATTGCCTAATGTGCGTTTGACATAATAATAATGTGCATAGAAATGAGCATTCAAAATTTTTCTTTCACTTTACCGACTTTAAATTAGGACTCACAAATTTTTTATGGAATGATCAAATAATTTTTATGGTTTTCTATAAAAAAGACTAGTCATTGACTTACACAACAACATAACTGCTACAAGTATCTAACAATGATGTAAAATCAATATATGTAATTTAATCTAAATTTAAGCCCTAAACTTTCTATGATGGAGAAATATTATTTATCAAATCTAATTTGTTCAATAATCCTTATCTTAAAAGAAAAATGTAAATGTATAATACTGTAAGAGATCGCAAGAGGAGATTCAGAAAATTCTATAAAAAGATGCTTACTCACTAGGGATATAGGTATGATTTAACTTATCACATCAGTAAATAAATCACATACAAAAAGGCAGCAAAACCATGACTAAAATAATTAAGATTTTCCCATTTACTTATAGTATGGAAGTATGAGTAACCTGATTCTTGTATGGAAAATGATGCCTCAAACATCACACCTAAATAAGCAAGGTGAATAATAGTAATTAAAGAAAATATGCTGTTTGTGAGTATAGCAAGCATACTGTTCTTCTTATACTTGTGATCACATTGTTTACTGCATGGATTTGCTAAACAACACACCTCCAATGTTGAGGATACTTTGTAACGTAAATTGTACTCAACATACGAGAATGTACCTATACTGAGAAGAACTGCCGAAAATTGAAAATTCAATCCATGAAGCAATGATGACACAGCATAGGTAATAAATATGGCTGTAAATTGACCATATGGTTGGCAAGTTTTAAAAACATAGTTCTTCAACCACTGATGCATGGGAATATTCCAATAAATCACCACTTGGACTAGAGATCTTGGCAATTCAATGAAAAATGGTTTAGTGACATGAACCTCAGAGTGGCAATCATTTGTAAGTCCAAATCCTGCACTTATCATTGATACAATAGACATGCTTGACACAAAATAGTGTGACATTCTAAAAGCTTGTGCATCTCTGTATGCTATTAACCACTTAGGCATTTCATCATCAATATACCAAGGTACAATACAGTTGGATAAAACCAAGAATACCATGGACAAAAAGAGATTAATCACAATAATTTTAATCCATCTTTTAGACAAGAACTTAACTTCAAGGTATTGATTGTAGCTGTGGAATGATATCCATGGGCCTAAAATACAATTAGCTGGACAAAGTATGTACCCTCCAAATTCAACAGGGTTCAGCATTCTTTTGAACAAGTCTCTGTCAAGTTCAATGGCTACAGAAATTATCTTCATAGCTGCTATCATCTGGATCCCTCTTATTTGTTGCCACATTTTTGGATTTAGTACATAAAGTTCGCATAGTAGCAAGGATGCAATAACAGATATGGACATTAGAAGTCCTCTCCATTTTTTTGTAACAAATGAGGTTAGTATCATAAATATGTAAGCACCAGTTGTTAGTCCCACAGTCCAAATAAATGGGGGTCCAATATTATGATATAAAAGAAAACTTCCAATAACTAGACATAGACTATGGCGGACGTTATGAGGCAGCGGTACAAACTGAATGATGAGGCGCAGAGTAACATTAGCAATAATTAAGTCCTTTGCAAATCGGAGGCCTTCATAAAGAGTGGGTTCACCACATAATGCTATGTAGGTCCAAGCGGTTTCAGCGTATTCCTCTTCTTCATCCATGTTTTACCGGCGGTATGAAACCGGTTTCTTTGTTTCGTGCTCGGTAAGTTTGTGCTACTTTCTCATGGTACGAGTCTTAAAATAATTAAGGGCTTATTTCTTTCTGTTGTTTATAGACAGATTACTACACCGTTAACTACACGAAAACCAGCGCTAGAGATTTCAAATTTTTTCTACACATTTTGTGTGCAACGTGCATTCGAATTGGTGTATTGCTATTTTGCTAATGTCACAGTCAAAGTCACAGGCTAATGTTGTCAACGAAACGTCAACGTCAATCAATATTGACAGTAGAGAAAAGATGCGGCAACAAGAACTATTTTTTTTTGTAACCGCGTCACAAAAATTGATCAGCATTAGATGAAAATAGATTTAATAAACTGATAAACAGCGATAATTACCTACATTTTATAGAACAACTACAGCATATTATGCTGTAGTTGCTCTATAAAATCTTTCAATAATATTATTATTATTAGAGACCTCCGTGAAGTTAGCCGCACGATTTCATTATAATGAACTATTGATAGTGCTAATCGTTAGAGAGAGTTAGAGAGAAAAGAAAAATCGTTAAAGAGTAATTAGTTTTTATGTAAAAACAATTTTAATTATTCGTGTGAAGTTGGCCCCCCTTCCCGCAAAAATGGACTCATACGTAATTTTATTTTTTTAATCGTTTGCGAATCGTTAGAGAGAGATTGAGAGTTACACAAAATCGTTAGAGAGTTAATATTTTATTTGATAATAAATCATTTCTAAGAGTGTGACGTTAGCCCACCTATGTGAATTTTGCGTCCGATGTAATTATTCTGAACTTTTGATATTCCTAATCTTTACAGAATCGTTAGAGTTAGAGAGAAAAGAAAAATCGTTAAAGAGTAATTAGTTTCATTTATGAACTTTTTTTTTTTTAATTGGCCCCGTTTTTATTTATTGCAGGGTATCACTTTTAAATGATTTTACCACTCTTATCTGTTATCGTCCCTCTGCACCAAGTGTCAGTAGTACTTACGTAACGTAAGTTAACAGTACCTCGGTGAAGTTAGCCGCACGATTTCATTATTATGAACTTTTGTTAATGCTAATCGTTAGAGAGGGTTAGAGAGAAAAGAAAAATCGTTAGAGAGTAATTAGTTTTTATGTTAAATCAATTTTAATTTTTCGTGTGAAGTTGGCCCCCCTTCCCGCAAAAATGGACTTAGACGTAATTTTTTTTTTTAAATCTTTTGCGAATCTTTAGAGAGAGATTGAGAGTTACACAAAATCGTTAGAGAGTTAATATTTTATTTGATATTAAATAATTTCTAAAAGCGTGACGTTAGCCCACCTCTGTGAATTTTGCCCCCGATATAATTATTCTCAACTTTTGTTAATGCTAACCGTTAGAGAATCGTTAGAGAGTGTAAGAGAGAAAAGAAAATTCGTTATAGAGTAATTAGTTTGATTTATCAACGATTTTAACTACTTTTGTGACATTGGCCCCCATTCCCGCAAAAATGGACGTAGATGTCATCTTTTTTTTATAGTTTGGTTATCGTTAGAGAGAGATAGAGAGTTAAAAAAAATCATTAGACAATTAATATTTTAATTGATATTTAATTATTTCTGAGAACGCGTTTTACCCTAGGACCTGAGCAGGTTAAAATTTAGAAACGTGCCGCCTCGATAGGGGATAGGGGAGGGAGGAGAGGGGGGAAGGGTTAGTAGATCCCTCCACTCCCCCCTGCCGGAGATACAAAGTTTTTTTAAATATGACAAATCTCTTATATGCTGGGGCCACACCAACGGATTATCGCGATAGACGTTAACCGTTGGTGCACTACACCACGAATTACCTCGAGAATTTGTCAACGGCATTTACATTGGCGTTTGACGTTGGGTGATTGATAACTCTGGTGGCGGCATTTTAGGCAGATCAAAGAGATTTACAGCGAGAATTATTGCATTGAATGAAGCGGCCACACTTACGTTTCTCATTGTGCACCGTGAGCGCGAGTAGTGAGTAGGTACTACTGATACATGACATGATGCAAAGGGACGTTATAGTTATGAGTGGTTAAGTTGTGTATTTGATCAACCATCATTTAACAGTGATACCTGATAAGAATACGAAATATTGTTGGTAGTTTCAATTTGATTCGGTACTTATAGTGCATCATTTATGCTCAAAAACTCAAAACACACAAAAGGTTGGTGCTTGTCGGGAGCTGGTCGGGTTGTTTTTAACCCACCGACGGAAAAAGAGGGGTGTTACAAGTTTAACGTGTGTATCTGTGTGTCTGTATGTTACATCGCAGCTGCCAAACGGCTGAACCGATTATGATATTTTTTATTTTGTTTGAAAGGTGACTTGATAGAGTGTTCTTAGCTATGATTCAAGAAAATCGGTTCAGCCGTTTGAAGATTATCAGCTCTTTTCAAGTTGATGAATGGATGTGAGCATCTTCCACAGGTCTCATCGATTCGAAAGGACATGTCCAAAAATGTTTTTTTTATTATTCAATCATTCTAACCAGGATAAGTTAAATATATTTGGATAGACATCCCAAAAAGCATGCATTTTTAAAGATTACCAATTTTGAGAAAAATCGTTTTGTAATTTATTTATTTATTTTATTATTTATGTACACACAGTAAAATAAAAAATAGATACGACATAGTTAAAATACAAGTACAAAGGTACTGCTTATTTCTTAAGAAATAATTAATTAAGTATTAATTTACTCCTAAAACGAACAAACTTTTCTAACTATCTAGGCTAATAAAATGAACACACCCCAGAAAATAACAAACTTTACACATGGTACTGTCATTACAGTCAATCAATATTTTGTTTTAAAGAATATGACAATGCAAACAAAAATTCTAATCAAGTTATTTACTTTATGTACCATATTCTGAAATTTCTTCTTTTTTTTAGTTTTAAATAATGATTTATTGATTTTCTTCATTTTAAATGTCTTCTCTTATTAAAATACTGTCGAGAAACTGAGCAGGTGGAGATATACAATTTTGATGCCGGCCCATCCAAGATACCAGATAATAATGTAATACACTCTATAACTATAGTGGTGTGAGTCCTCTGATCAAAGCTGTTTCATGTGATGACGAAATGCCTGGTATCTTCACTAACTTCTAGGTACAGTAAAAGTACCGTTCGTCTGAATATGTTGCCCATAATAAGAGCGAGCCTGTTTAATCCAAAACGCGTTCTCAGACATAATTTAATATCAATTAAAATATTAACTCTCTAATGATTTTTTTTAACTCTCTATCTCTCTCTAACGATTCTCAAATTATAAAAATAAAAAATTTATATCTACATCCATTTTTGCGGGAATGGGGGCCAATTTCACAAAAGTAATTAAAATCGTTGATAAATAAAACTAATTACTCTCTAACGATTTTTCTTTTCTCTCTAACTCTCTCTAACGATTAGCATTAACAAAAGTTGAGAATAATTATATCGGGGCAAAATTCACAGAGGTGGGCTAACGTCACGCTCTTAGAAATTATTTAATATCAAATAAAATATTAACTCTCTAACGATTTTGTGTAACTCTCAATCTCTCTCTAACGATTCGCAAACGATTAAAAAAATAAAATTACGTCTAAGTCCATTTTTGCGGGAAGGGGGGCCAACTTCACACGAAAAATTAAAATTGTTTTTACATAAAAACTAATTACTCTCTAACGATTTTTCTTTTCTCTCTAACCCTCTCTAACGATTAGCATTATCAAAAGTTCATAATAATGAAATCGTGCGGCTAAATTCACGGAGGTGTTAATAGTAGCAATTCTACATATAAATAAGTACCTATCTGTTATAGTCGCGACTCATATTTTGATCCAAATACAACCTGACACAGACCTGCAAATTGCGAAAAATTTAAGAAAATTTGAAGTTCGCTGGTACTAACTTCGGATCCACCTAGGCACCCCGGGGGAGTCATGCATTTGGCGCTCTTTTACTTTGAACTGTCGTGTAACAGAAAGCGAAGATAGGAAAGTATATAGGGAGCTTAACACGAGCTGCCATTTCTCGTCCGTCACTCAGTGCGTTTCTCTGTTATCCTACACAGGGAGGGATACGACAAGACAAGCAACAAAATGACAGGTCGTGGTAGATAAATGGTGAATACGCACTCCTACGAGATAAGTTCATAAAAATTAACACGCTCAATTCAGTTTTTCTTTATGGAGATAGTTAAGTATTCAAATTAAGTGGTTAAGTTAAGCTGATGTCCGCAGCGCCCTGCACGCACGGTGCCTTCCAGTCGTCGGCGCCCTTGGTACCGGCGCGGCGCTCCGGGCGACCATATTGGCTCTGTCGGAGTTCAACCTCAAGTTAATTGTCTATGTCATTGTCGATGTTCTTTTTATAATATCTTAACAGTTAGAGAAAAAATATGTATGTTGAAATAAAAAGTAAGTATAGCTATAAAAGTAAACGCAATCTCCCCGTTACCTGCTCCAACATAAGGTTATGGGCTAATACATGGAGTAGGTAAGCAGAAGAATAAATACACGTACCTACTTAGATAAAAATATGAGTAACAAATACTAGAGTATAACGATATAGAAATTATAAAAGATGAAAAATTTAAGGTTGATAATTCGAGAGCTAAAGCTATGGCTTTAGCTCTCGAATTATCAACCTTAAATTTTTAAAAGCATTTATCTATAATACAAGAATACACAAACGCAAAAGAAATGTTCATAAAATTAGCCAGCGTATTTCAACGTAAAAACGTGTTTACTAAAATTACACTGAAAAAGAGATTGCTAAGTCTAAAATTACAAAAAACAGATACGTTAGATGAACATTTCTATTCTGATAAATTTGAAAAAAAAAAGTGTAATTGAAAATATAGATAAAAAATAAGACGATTCAGACAAAATATTGTCCTTAAATAAAGATTACGAACACGTAATTACAGCAATTGAAACTACTGTTATAACATTAGAGTTCGTAAAATTACGATTACTTGATGAAGAAATAAAAAATAAGCATAAGTACATGTGAGTCTCACTCACAAGTACTTTATCGAACGCGCGTGAGAGAAGTCTACGTATAGAACGCTTCGCGAAGAGCGAGTATAGCGAGCTTGAAACTTGGGTTACCCCGGCTCAGACAGGTTAGGTTAGTTTACTTAACATTCTTTTATATATTTGACCTTGACCTTCGAGGGTCACAAAATCATTTTAAAAAATCGCAGGGGGGAGTGGGGGTGATCTACTAACCCTTCCCCCCTCTTCCCCCTTTCGTATATCGATGCGGCACGTTTCTAATTTTAACCTGCCCGGGTCCAAGGGTAAAACGCGTTCTCAGAAATAATTTAAAAATTAAAACATAACTCTCTAATGATTTTGTTTAACTCTCTATCTCTCTCTAACGATAACCAAACTATAAAAAAAAATTACGTCTTAGTCTATTTTTGCGGGGATGGGGGCCAAATTCACAAAAAAAAATAGAATCGTTCATAAATGAAACTAATTACTCGACGATTTTTCTTTTCTCTCTTACTCTCTCTAACGATTCTGTAAGGATAAGCATTATCAAAAGTTCAGAATAATTACATCGGGGGCAAAATTCACCTAGGTGGGCTAACGTCACACTCTTAAAAATGATTTATTATCAAATAAAATATTAACTTTCTAACGATTTTGTGGAACTCTCAATCTCTCTCTAACGATTTGCAAACGATTAAAAAAATAAAATTATGTCTAAGTCCATTTTTGCGGGAAGGGGGGCCAACTTCACACGAAAAATTAAAATTGTTTTTACATAAAAATTAATTACTCTCTAACGATTTTTCTTTTCTCTCTAACGTTTAGCACTATCAAAAGTTCATAATAATGAAATCGTGCGGCTAACTTCACCGAGGTTTACTAGAGTGCGTTTCATCAAATACCTAGTTCCTATGCCATAATGTTGGCTCCACTGTTGTATTGGAGGACCAATCAATACGAATACCCTACGGCCTACTACGGCGCTAATGTTGGGGCCACACCTACGGTCAACGTCAATGCCCATCATTGCCATAAACAACGCGGTAATTGATCCGATACATAAAGCGATACATTCAGTGGCCACACTTGAACGGTCAACGTCAATGCTCATTTTGATTGTCAAGATGGGTGTTGAAGTTGCTACACTTTATTTTAATGAGTGTCGGACTTCAAAGACTTTTAAACTTGTTTAGATGGGCTCTATATTAACCCATTAGGGATTCTTTTTTTTTCTTCGATTGTTGTTTGAAACTGTAATACTTATTTTATTCGACTTTAAGCATCATTTTGCGATACACGATTTTTGTATCTTTTGTGTCTCGGATCCCACAAACATGTTTTTTCCAGAACTTTTAGAAGCTCAATGGCTTTCTCGTTAATCCACTCCATAATCGGCTGATCGGCTCAAAATAAATAAGTACTTGCGATCCCACCGCGCTCACGGTGCACCGCTTCATTCAACACAATAATTATCACGGTAAATCTCTTCGATTTGCCTAAAATACCGCCACCCGAGTTATCGCCCAACGTCAAACGCGAATGCCGTTGTCAAATTCTCGCGATAAGTTGTGGCTGAATATACGGTTAACGTCCATGATCAACGGTGTTTCCCACAGACTACTTAGAGAACGTGTTTCCCATTGGTCTGACCACAGACTTCTTAGAGATACTACGTATGGTCCTGACCCCGTTTTTAAATTTAACAGCAGAGCCAACAATACACCTCGGTGAAGTTAGCCGCACGATTTCATTATTATGAACTTTTGTTAATGCTAATCGTTAGAGAGGGTTAGAGAGAAAAGAAAAATCGTTAGAGAGTAATTAGTTTTTATGTAAAAACAATTTTAATTTTTCGTGTGAAGTTGGCCCCCCTTCACGCAAAAATGGACTTAGACGTAATTTTATTTTTTTAATCGTTTGCGAATCGTTAGAGAGAGATTGAGAGTTACACAAAATCGTTAGAGAGTTAATATTTTATTTGATATTAAATAATTTCTGAGAGCGTGACATTAGCCCACCTCTGTGAATTTTGCCCCCGATATAATTATTATCAACTTTTCTTAATGCTAATGGTTAGAGAATCGTTAGAGAGAGTTAGAGAGAAAAGAAAAATCGTAAGAGAGTAATTAGTTTTATTTATCAACGATTTTAATTACTTTTGTGAAATTGGCCCCCATTCCCGCAAAAATAGACGTAGATGTAATTTTTTTTATTTTTATAATTTGAGAATCGTTAGAGAGAGATAGAGAGTTAAAAAAAATCATTAGAGAGTTAATATTTTAATTGATATTAAATTATTTCTGAGAACGCGTTTTAGATTAAACAGGCTCGCTCTTATTATGGACAACATATTCAGCCGAACGGTACTTTTACTGTACCTAGAAGTTAGTGAATATACCAGGCATTTCGTCATCATATGAGACAGCTTTGATCAGAGGACTCACACCACTATAGTTATAGAGTGTATTACATTATTGTCTGGTGTCTTGGATGGGCCGGCATCAAAATTATATATGATTGATTTTCTTCATTTTCAATGTCTTCTCTTAATAAAATACTGTCGAGAAACTGAGCAGGTGGAGATATATAATTTTGATGCCGGCCCATCCAAGATACCAGACAATAATGTAATACACTCTATAACTATAGTGGTGTGAGTCCTCTGATCAAAGCTGTCTCATGTGATGACGAAATGCCTGGTATCTTCACTAACTTCTAGGTACAGTAAAAGTACCGTTCGGCTGAATATGTTGCCCATAATAAGAGCGAGCCTGTTTAATCCAAAACGCGTTCTCAGAAATAATTTAATATTAATTAAAATATTAACTCTCTAATGATTTTTTTTTACTCTCTATCTCTCTCTTACGATTCTCAAATTATAAAAATAAAAAAAATTACATCTACGTCTATTTTTGCGGGAATGGGGGCCAATTTCACAAAAGTAATTAAAATCGTTGATAAATAAAACGAATTACTCTCTAACGATTTTTCTTTTCTCTCTAACTCTCTCTAACGATTCTCTAACCATTAGCATTAAGAAAAGTTGAGAATAATTATATCGGGGGCAAAATTCACAGAGGTGGGCTAATGTCACGCTCTCAGAAATTATTTAATATCAAATAAAATATTAACTCTCTAACGATTTTGTGTAACTCTCAATCTCTCTCTAACGATTCGCAAACGATTAAAAACAGAGGCGGCTCGTCATAAAGAGCGCTGGTGCAGTGCACTCCCACGAAAATAGCATAATCTATATTTCTTTATTATAATCCTATACATACATTCTTTCTACTATGCCCATGTATACAATAGCAGTTTACTAGAAAACCATTTCCTACGCGTACATTGGGCGTCAAGTTGTAACGTGTGGAGCGCCGGCGATTGCGCTCCTATGAAACAAAGTTCAGTACGATTTCTAGCACTGTATTCAATGAGTGCGAAAGAGAAATATCGACACAGTCCGACGCGTGAAACAAAAGATTTTGTATGAGAAATTAGCCTAATTTGGAGCGCCGCTCACGCGCGACGTTGCCAAACGGCGCAAGACGGCCGCGCGCGGGAATGCGATCCATGCCTTTGCGCTGTTGCCGATCTTATGTAAACAAACGGTCGGCTCAACTCGGCTGTCAGTAGATTCGCAGTGTTTATTCTAAATAATTATTAAAAATAGTTTGTGCGCGACATTTGTGTTAAAAATGGAACAATACAGTGTATCTTGTTGTATGATAAGCATTGAAAAACGCTTAATTAATTCCATAACTGATTTTCACAAGAAAGTGATAGATGTCTTCGCTCGCCAAAAAGATCGCCGAATGGATTTTCTTTACAAATAAAATAAATGGTAAGCTCTAGTTCTACGTTTCTTTTTTAGTGAACCCCCACAAATAAATATCACGAGCCGCCTCTGATAAAAAAAATAAAATTACGTCTAAGTCCATTTTTGCGGGAAGGGGGGCCAACTTCACACGAAAAATTAAAATTGTTTTTACATAAAAACTAATTACTCTCTAACGATTTTTCTTTTCTGTCTAACCCTCTCTAAAGATTCTCTAACGATTAGCATTAACAAAAGTTCATAATAATGAAATCGTTCGGCTAAATTCACGGAGGTCAACAATACGCTGTAGTAACTATTTGATGAAACGCACTCTATCTATGGATAGCGTTTATTTTTACGAACTAAAACGGGTGATATACGTGCGAGCAAGTACGCGTACTTATTGCTCGGTGAGCTTACTCGCCCATCTGTCATCGCCGTGAGCCGTGAGCCGCAAACCGCGAGCCAATTTGACAAATTTTGGGCGAGCTGAGTAAGGTCGTGAACTTAAAGACCATGTATTTTAAGTACGCACGTCTATCACCCACTTTAAAGTCCGCGTACTTAGCATGACACACGGGCGAGTAAGCTCGCCGAGCCATAAGTACGCGGACTTGCTCGCACGTCTATCACCCCTTTTACAGGTTTGAAATTCTGCTCGTAGCCCGCCTTGTCTCATATGTCTGTCATCGCCACAATGATGTGTAACCTTGCGTTTGCACTGGCGAAACATTTGCGACAAAACATGTTGAAATCTCTATCTTCTGTCAATGTTCCATACAATTTTTGACAGGAATTAGAGATTTAAACATGTTTTGTTGTAATGTTTCGCCAGTGCAAACATGTGGATAATTTGTATTATCATATTAGAGCAGTGCTAGAATTAACATGTCTGAATTTTGTCAGTCGGGAAGATCATCTTTGAGTTGGTTTTCAACTCTGATCAGGTTATTTCTGTTGTACGCTTCCAGTCTTTAACAAAAAAAGAACTTAAAAGTCTAGTCAATAAACACAAAAAAAACTTATAAATAAATAAATTATAGGTCATTCATATTTTATTGACTTTTCCATTAAAGCTGCTTTTTTACCATGCCTAGACGCTTCCCCTGTCCTTATCTTATCTTACTGTTACTGTTAGTGCTACACTCCAAGTCCTATACTTACGGCCACTTTCTTCATCAAAAGTAACAACAAAAAGTCAAAGAAACGGTTAAATTTGTTTCTTTTTGACGTTACTTTGGCTGTTACTTAGTTATCTAGTTTTCGTATAATTTGTGATCGACACACACAAGTTAACATAAACACAATAATGGCGGTTTGGAGACGGACAACTGTGCTGCCACCTATGATGAGCTTTCAGTTTTTAACACCATGGTCCCCATCCCATCCATTCTGTCATTCTGTAAATTTCTGTAATCTGTGGTAGGGTAGTGTGGTAGTGGCAACATTGTGAATTGTGTGCAAGTTGCATTGATTGTGGATTGGGATGTTGTATTATTTTATTTTACTGTTTTAAATGGAAAAATCTCGTCATCAGTGCTCAGAGGGACAGGTGTGATACTTTCTGTTATATCCAACGAGTGAAAACTACGCAATTGTGCACTAAAGTACTGTGAACTATCATTGACATTAGCTTTTCTCTGAACACGGAGTTAGCGTGTGTAGCTGTTTGGATTATATCAATTTGATATGTGCATTCATTGATAATTGTTTTGATAAGATGGCTAGTCCGTCACCTCAGAATAGCCCAATGCCGCCTCCGCAGGCGCCGAGCCCAATGGGTCCACCAACTCAGAGTCCGGCTCCTCCACAGTCTCCGCACAGTCCTTACAACCAGCAGCATGTCAACGGACCGCCACCGTCGCATCCTTCTGGTGGCGGACAGCCTCCAATGCCCAATCATATGTCGCCGTCAGGTCCAGGGCATCCTATCGCGTCGAACTCTAATGGCCCCCCTGGTGTGCCTCAACATCCTGGCATGCCGCCAAGTGGTCACCAATTGCCTCCACACATGGTGGGCCCTCATATGGCAGGGCCACCTGGCCATCCAATAGGCCCTGGAGGTGCTCACCCACCTGGACCCAACGGTCATCCTGGTGCACCACAACATCCTAACATGCCTGGGCAAGGTCCACCACATGGCTACATGCAGCATCAAATTGGACATATGCCACCTGGACAGGTAAATAATAATTATTATACTTTATGCTGTAATCATGTCTAGTTCAGATTGATTATGTCAACAGCTCCAGCCTATGGTTAACATTAATCTCAATGTATAGATGAGAGTATTAAATCTGGTTGTATCTTGTATTTGTGGAGAGATCAATGCTTTTATTGCTCTACTGTTCTAAAAGTAGGCCCTCAATCGCCCCACTAGGTAATACAGACTGGTGTCTGCAATTCTATATCAAATCATGTATTTTGCATACACTAGCTATTGTTATAAACAATCTCATTTTTTTATTATTATGTATTGAGACATAGCCATGTCATGTCAAAGCATTAAATTATTCATGAAGTAAAATATACCTTTACAAAGCCAAAGCTCAGTCATAGTGAATTTGATGTTATTTTTATATGAAATAAGACAGATAGGTACAAAAATTTATAATAATAAAGTAAATAATATATTCATAATTATAACAATGGTCTGAATGGAATGTCTAATCTGATGGCTGAATAGTGGACTGTAGATACTGCTACCCAAGAGTAATATTTCTTTCATCATTGTTGACAATTGATTTGTCATTGGTTGTATATCCCTGGCACTAGGGAAAAAGCTATCATCAGCCTTCATGTAAAATGTATATACTATGGGAGTGTTTAATTTCTTCTTTACCCAATCAGCAACATTACCAGAAAAGTTATCTGAGGGAAAAAAATATTGTAAAATATTGTGCAATTCTATCAAGTCTTATTTTTTTGAAACCATGTTATTATATTTTTCTGGTGTTAAACCAAATATTAGACTCACATAAATAATCAGAAGTAAGGCCATAGAAAAAGGTTTTACTGTGCTCCTCTCTTACTCTATCACGCACAGAAGTTATTATATCCAGCTGAAAATTAAAATTACATTCATTTAAAATTTTTTTTTTTGCAATCAGTGCATTGTACTTAGAACATGTCTTACAACTTTTCACTATGTCTCTGATGATGATTGAATATCATTTTTAATCACCATAATTTCTAATCACCTGATAATAAAATTATTTATTGATGCTCACCAAAACAGGGTAATTATTACAGTATTCATGATCATATCCATAGGGTATTGTTACAAGGTATTCAAAACTTCTCACATTGACAAATGCCAACATTTGAAGAGCAATGCTGTCCAAAAACTTAGCCAAGCCTGCAGTTTCTTCCTCAGATATAGATTTAGAACCAGAGTAAACTGGGTCACATTCTTCCTCTCTTACTAATATAAAAAAAAAATATTAAATCATAAATGGCATAGTTCAGTTCCAAGTTTGTTAGTCTAGTTATCTAGTAAATAAAGTTTGGATCTTTCTAATTTCCAACATTGCTGTTGTGTCCATGGCAGAATATATGTTCAATTTTACAAAGGGATTATAAATTATAATGGATAATCAAGCTAAACCCCTTTGTAATTCTACAAAGTGACAACAAGTGAGAGTTTTTGCAAGTCAATCAGAAAAGCATTGATTTATTATGACTATAATAAAATAAAATGTTGCTTACTTATTTCTTTGCTGAAATACCAGTTTCTATCTATGTTTATACCAACACTTGATTCATTTTTCGAACACAATTTTTTTGGAAAATATATTTTTCTATTTTGTGTCCAGTACCATTCCTGTAAAGTGGAATCAAGTTTACATCTTTACATTATGTTTGCTACTACCAGATGAAATAATTAAGTATAGTAAAATTAGTAAAATGAATATTTACTTTTGCCATACTATATTCATAACCATCAGGATTAAAGATTGGCAGAATGTAAAAATCATAATGTTTTGTCAGTAGATCAACATTTAGTTGAGGTTCTAAAATGTAATTAACAAAGTTTAAAAGCATTGCTGGAGATAACCAGTCTCTGCCTTCTTCACCTCCCATTAGAAATACAGCTGTATTCTTTCTTCCTGTAGATATCTTTAACACAAATATTTCTCTGTCCTCATAAGACTTTGCTATTTTAATTTTTCTTAAAGCTGGAAACTTTTGTAGTTTGGATTCTATCCAAAGCATGAGTGTTTCCCAGCGATGAAATTCTTTGGTTAAATTAGGCACATTCGCATAGGGATAAGGAGTTTCTTTAATGATATGGTCCAATTTATTTGCAAACCTGTTAAATAAAAATAGTTTTTGTAGTAGATTTTAATATCTCATATTTTTGTTGTGATTTAATTAATAGATAAAGATAACACATGTTTAAGTATTTTATGCATTAAGTACTATTTAGTACATTTCAAAATTGCAAACTTACAAGATCTCTTTTGGTAATTTAACATATTCTATATCATTTTCTCTCAACTTTTCTTCAAAAAATTTTGTGCAACATCCATCCACAATGACATCCATAGGGATAGCTGCTTCATTAGTAATGCCATTAAGAAACACTATCATTTCATTTCTTACATAAAGAAAATATAGGAGGGCTCGTTCTCGAGAATTAAATGCTGTCACTTCATATAATGTGTAGTTATCAAATTTATTGTAATCACATGTTATTTGTGATAGTAACATGCAAAAACAAATGATAAAAAAACTCGACATAATGTGGCTGGCGTATGTATGCATCTTATTCAGTAAGGCTATGGCACAATGATACAACAATGAAAAAGAAGGTTAATAATTTACGTTATAAGTTACCTATTTAAGAAATGTAAGTACCTAATAATGTTAGGTACATTCTATCATCGAGCATAGAATAACGTAAATGAGAATGCGAATTGTGAATTAAGTATAACAATCGTCAAAACTGATGTATTTTGCTATACTTATATCAGTTTTTACCCGGACTGTCTAGGAAGGGTTATGTTTTGTATAATCTGTATTAGTATCGTCACAATACATACCTAAATAATAACTACATTTCATTTTACATTCACAGGCTCCTATGCCGATGGGTGGGGGACCGCCAGGCAACGGGCCGCAGGGTCCACCCGGCGCGCCGGGAGGGCCGCTGACGGGCCCACCGCCGCACGGCGTGCACCCGCAGGGCATGCCGCCCGCCGCGCCCGGGCACATGGCGCACCACGCCATGATGCCCGGCCAAGGCCCGCCGCCGCACGCGGCCTCGCCCGGCTACGGTCACGCGCCGCCGGGCGCGCCCGGCCCCGCCGCGTCCCCGTCCGGCGCCGCGCCGCCGGGAGGCGCGCCGCCGCACCCGCCGGCCGCTCAGACGCCGCCGCACGGCCAGCCGCCGCCAACTACATCCTCGGCCAACGGCGCTCCACCTGCTTCGTCCCCGATGCAGGGCTCTCTGCCGGCGCCCGGCCCTGATAACTTGCACGCGATTCAACGGACTATTGATTCTATGGAAGAGAAGGGGCTACAAGAGGACCCGAGATTTTCGCAGTTGCTAGCGCTAAGGGCGCGCTCGAACCCCCAGGACCCTGGCAAGGCACTGTTCAGTAACAATCAGCTCTGCCAGCTCAAGTAAGTATTGTGATACCAATCCAGATTAACAAATACAACTTATTTTTTTATTTACTTTTTAGTTCGCTTTTTGGCAGGGCAGTCGTGTTTTAATTTTTATTTTTTTAGTACATTCAGTACACTTACTTTATTATTTTTCATTTCAATGGTATCTTTCAAATAAATGCGCCATGACGCTAAATATCGGTAGTTCTTAACAATTACAAATAGCATGTTCTGCTAAAAGGACAATCTGCTTATAGGAGGACGATTTGCTAATAGGACATTTTACTAATGTGTTATTTTGATTATATTATGTCGTTTTGCTATTAGGACCATTTGCTTTTTGATTGATACGGAGGAAGATTATATCTCCATGGTGTCTTAACCACTAACCATCTACTCTTAGGGCACAAATAAACGCCTACCGGAGTCTCGCGCGAAACCAGCCACTGTCGCAGCAGATAGCTATGATGGCTTCCGGCAAACGGACCGGCGAAGCGCCGCCGGAGTGCCCGACGCCGCCCGCGCAGCCGCCTTACGGCGAAGGCCAGGGCGCAGCGGGCGGGCCGGGCGGGCCGGGCGGGCTGGGCGGGCCGGGCGGGCCGGGTGCCACGGGCGGCAAGGCGGGCGCGGGCGGCGCGGCGGGCGACGCGGCGCGCGGGGGCGGGGGCGCGCCCCCCACGCCGCTGCCCATGACCGGCCAGATGGCACCTCCGACGCAGCTAACTCCACCGTTAGTGAATCCGGTAAGTTTCTTTTCGGTACTTTTTCTTTTTAGGGTTCCGTACCCGAAGAGTGCCTAACGGAACCCTATTATTAAGCCTCCGCTGTCCGTCTGTATATCTTGGCAGTGAGCTGTATCTCATGAACAGTAATAGGTAGACTGTTGAAAATTTCAGATTATGCATTTCTATTGCCGCATAACAAAAAATAATAAAAATTAAAGTGGGGACTCCACACAATATACTTACATTTGATTTTGAAAAAAAAGTTTAAGCCTGGCATGTTGGGAGTTTATCGAGTAGAGAACAAATTAATATAATTTTTTATTATCTTCAAAAATGATCAAATAAAGCGACGTAAAAGTTGTCAGTTTTAGACCATTTTTGTACGAGCTCTATCATAACAACTAAACAAGTTAGGAATTTGAAACTTCTGTATATCATGTACCATTTTATGTCAGTAATCAACAAATATTAAAAACGCCGATTCATATTATTAAAGTTATTTAAATAAGAGTGATGTTC
Source organism: Lithophane semibrunnea (assembly GCA_947363905.1). Classification (NCBI taxonomy): domain Eukaryota; kingdom Metazoa; phylum Arthropoda; class Insecta; order Lepidoptera; family Noctuidae; genus Lithophane; species Lithophane semibrunnea. The sequence continues at coordinate 6,457,467 of OX376188.1, read as the reverse complement.
TGCAACTGCAAAAATAACTTTGTTAATTATTCATAGTGTCATAATGAAATACAAATTTACCTGTGCGATTTTTTAAATTAAAGATGAAAAACAATTGGCCGGTTTTTTTTTATTATCTTGATATTCGCACTAATAAGCGCTCCGCCAACCTATATACGACGTAAATTCGGCGCTTTCACAACATCAAATTAATTGTGAATCGGTTCTTATTTAGTTCGGAATTAATGAATTAAACTAAGTTTATTGTTAAAGTACACAACTAAAAATTGAATGTCACTTGCAGCCCATGAGTGGCGGACCGCTGATGCGGGGCCCCGCACCGCTGCGCCCGCAAGCTCCGGGCACGCAGCCGCAACATCAGGTAACACCGTAGTTAGCACGTTTTACACGCAAATTCAAATAAAAATCACATAAGATCACAAATACTACAATATTCATCCACAATACACCTAATGACATATTTAATATCTTCCTCAGCCGGGCGTACCAATACCAGGAGCGAAACAGAATCGTATTACCAGCATGCCCAAGCCAGTAGGCATCGATCCTCTTCAGATCTTGAATGAAAGAGAAAATAGGTAAGAGATTTAAGAAAATCATATCTTTTAAGTATGTAAATGGCCAAATGGGAAATCTCAGTATTTTTAAGAACATTCTAATCTCAGTCAAAATCTGTCAAGAATATCTCGAGTTTGAGCATTTTTAATAACGAGAATTGACTTTTAAGTACTTTTGGATTGTCTTGTCAAGAAGAGCATTATAAATTCAATGTTCTTTTGTTTTTTGTATAATAATAGAATAGCAGCGCGCATCGCCCATCGAATCGAGATGCTATCCAACTTGCCGGCCAATATTCCCGATGACCTTCGCCTGCAGGCACAGATCGAGCTCAGGGCACTTCGAGTTCTTAACTTCCAGAAACAATTACGTTCTGAGGTATTTTTTTTATTCCGTTATGTCGTTTAAGTTGATTTTTGAGGGACCCTTTGTGTTAAAAGTAAAAGGTTAAAATAAATAGTTGCATTGGTGTTTGTTTGTAATTGAGTTTTTGATCCATATGTACGTTGTGTGTTCTAAAACTTGATAACTATGTAATATTCTGAATTCAATTTTAGTTCTATCGAAATTACTCTATATAAATAGATCCTGGGGCAAGTCCGTCGCGACACGACCCTGGAGACGGCGGTAAACATAAAAGCGTACAAGCGCACCAAGCGGCAAGGCTTGCGAGAGGCGCGCGCCACAGAAAAGTTGGAGAAGCAACAGAAACTCGAGGCCGAGAGGAAGCGGCGCCAAAAGCACCAGGAGTTCCTGCAAACCGTGCTACAACATGGTCAGTCACAGAGGGAGATCTTTATCCAGGAGTGAGACAGCATAGGCTAGCAAAAAAAAAATTGCCTTCTAAAGGCCAATCAACAGTTGAGCGGATAAAGGGCATTTTTAGGGTGCCGTAGTCAACAAGGAGTTTCGCGATGTCCGTCTGTCTGTGTGTCTGTCTGTCTGTCCGCGGCTTAGCTCAGAGACTGTTGGTACTAGAAAGCTGTAATTATATGTAGCTGTAGGTATAGGTATACATATAAATCACGCCGATAAAGTGGTAAAAAAAAAATCGTACAAAATATTTTTTTAAGGTACCCCCTACACGTAAAGTGGGTATGGTTTTTTTTTTCGGTTATCCCATATTGTGGAGTATCGTTGGAAAGGTCGTTTAAAAATAATGAGTGGTACGACCGCAAATCATATTTAGATCAATAATACAACCTGATACTGACCTGCAAATTGCAAAAAACGTAAGGAAATTTGAATTTCGCGGGTTGCCCTGAAGCTTTCGCCTTAAGGCCGTACCCTACCTCAGATTTTACCTTGTTCGCACCTTACTACTCGCGGACTGAGTTTCAAGCCTCGAATAGTTTAGGCAATTGCTTTTTACGGTGAAAATAATGGTAATAAAAAAAAGAAACAAGACCTGCTTTATAGTTAGTTCACATATTATGCAAAGTTTCATGATCTAATTTGAAGTATTTTTGTAATACCAGCGGTTTATAGTTCGGCTTAGAGCAACTTTGGAATCCTCAACTTTAACATATATTTATTTCAAAATTAATGCTGCAGTATTTTCGGCATAACAGAGGATCATGCTAAGCAATTTTAGGTAGGGTAGGGCCATAAGCAAACCGAATACAAGGCGGGTAGGGTAAACTGAATTAAATATACATACTGATCATACTAAATTTCCCTGCGTTATTTTAGCTAAGGACTTCAAGGAGTACCACCGCAACAATGTCGCTAAGCTATCGCGCATGAACAAAGCTATCATGAACCACCACGCCAACGCCGAGCGCGAACAGAAGAAGGAACAGGAACGCATCGAGAAGGAGCGTATGAGACGGTAAGATTCGTTTTTTAACTCTTTTATGAAATGCTGACAGGACTGAAAAATCTACGATAGAAAAAATAATCTAAAGAGTAAATCGAGGGTATGAAATAGGGGTATCGCGTGCTTATGTCTCGACTTGCTTGCTTCTGAGGAGATTTGAGAACTATGAACATTGGTCCTTAGATACAAGTTTGTCAAGGATAGACAGCACTTATTCCTTGATCAAAATCAAAAGTCATTTATTCAAACGACTGAGAATCAGCACTTTTCGAACGTCAAAATTACATTAGACAGTCCCTCAAAACGCCCACCCTTCACCACCGGTGATAACACGATGTTTAGCATTCCATTACAGACATACCGAACCTTTCCAAACTATGTTAGAATCGGCTGTCAGTCTAACCGGATGCAGCTGAATATGTGCATCTTTTTATTCTAGTTTGATGGCGGAAGATGAAGAGGGCTACCGTAAACTCATTGATCAGAAGAAAGACAAGCGTCTGGCGTTCCTTCTGTCGCAGACTGACGAGTACATCGCCAGCCTCACGGAGATGGTCAAGCAACATAAGCAGGAGCAGCGCAAGAAACAACAAGAAGAGGAGCGCAGGAAAAGGGTTGGTTTTAGAACATGCTTTAATAAAGCCTCTCTTTCTCTTCCTATCTTAAATAGCCATCTAACAAAAGACAATCACCGCCTATTTGCCGTTCAGACTGTTGCTGTGTTCCATTTTTGAATAGTATGGGTTCTGGTTTACAGGCACATGAGACATTTAAAATGCAACTTCTAAAATGCCTCTGGTATTGCAGATGTCCATAGCCGGCAGTCACCACTTACCATCAGGTGGCCGTGAGGTTGATTGCCATACAATAGTGAAAAAAAAAGGTAGGAAGAATTGAAGAGTGGCTTTAATATACCTTTTATGTGAACGTTTCCTTTAGGTTAGGTTGGGACGCCGGACTGGATCGAAAAGAATTTTATAAGTTAAATTGAAATAGTTTATAATTCAAATGCAGAAGTCAAGAAAGAAGAAGCTGCTGGAAGGCGGCGACATTGATGCTATGGACGACAGCTCGCAGGCATCAGACTCACGCGTTAATGTCATGGATCCTAAGACGGGCGAGGTGAGTATCATAAACCTCAAAAAAACTTATAATACACCCTTTTTTTTTTGTTGTTGGAAAATCGTCCAATGCCTTTTACTGCTCTGGGCGGAGCGGGAGGGCGTGTCAGATTTTTACTGACTAAAACCCTCCCGTGTTCCTTCAGTTGCCTGTTGCCAAGGTCCCGGTATCCCTTTCGGACTTTCCCGCAACCCTGGCAGGACTTATAATACAACCAGGATTACATTTATTTTAAAAGTATTACCTTATTACCACAAAACCGTGTTTATCAGTAGTTTAGCCTAAACACCTTTTAAACATGACATTTCTGTATGGAGTTTGACATAAAACTGGCATTAAACACGCGTTGAACAAGTGTCTAAGTTTTCTTGGTAAGGCCTTTTAATGTATTAGATATTAAATTCATAAATAGGCTTTTCTCCTTTTCTTGGACTTTGTAACAGGAAGGAGGGAGGTTTGTGGTGGATTAAATGATTGTGTATTGTTCTTGCATAACAAAAGCTCGCGTCAATCGTTGCAAATCTAAACTTACATTGACTTTTGACGCGTGCTCATGATTAGCTACGACTTTAGTAATAAAGTAACACACATTACAAGTATTTCAAGACCGAGAGTGTTTAATTAAATGTTATTCAACGTATGTGTTGCACTATATAGATACTGAGAGGAGAAGAAGCGCCGCTGTTGTCTCAGCTGAAGGACTGGATGGAGACGCATCCCGGCTGGGAGGTGCTGTCCGACTCCGAAGACTCTGGAGATGACAGCCAAGATGACGATGGTAAGAAAGGTCTCGAAATTAAACAAATATTACTATTTTCTTTCTTGCAATTTAATTTACCAAGGAGACTAGTCAGAGTAGTTACCATTCTATCATTGATTACCAAATTACAACCCTATGTCGGGTTGAGTATTTGCGACTGACAATTTGCGAACGACAACGGTTCAGCAGTTCAGCTCATGTTTCCGACCTGCACATCTAGTCACAACAGTTCGTTTCGCTTTTCGATTCGATTGGTAAGGTTCGTGTAGGAATGTTTTATGTGGTAAAGCAATTTTTATTATTAAATAACGTCACTTATGTTCATCAGGAGTGAATTAGAAGATCGTTTATCTTTTGTTTTAAAACTGAACGATCTCGATTCGCCATTCCTAAAAGAACAATGGCCAATCTCCCAACATGCTGGCTGCTTGCATGCTTTTCTCTTAAGGATCTATTTACGTCAGTACCAGTTTTTTAAAGTAAAATCATGTTTTAAATTGGCTTTATTAAAACTTATCAGTTTATCACTTATCAATTACATCAAATTCTGCTAATGGCTTATTTAAATAATTATCATACCGTTGACATTGCGTGTGATTTAATTTCGATTCAGGATTAAATTTCTTCAAAATTCTTCATTTTGGTAAGAAATTCTGTTTTTTCCTAGTCTAAAATGGCCATTGTTCTTTTAACTCAAATTCAAAATATGCGTTGTTTACAGAAAAGAGGAGAGGGCACAGAGATGAGAGGAGTGACAAAGAGAAGACTGATGAGGAGAAGGCGCGGGAAATGATCAAGAAGGCCAAGGTCGAGGACGACGAGTACAAGACAGAAGAACAGACCTACTACAGGTATGTTCCCGTAAATAAAACATGCAGTTGGATTCTATGTAAACCGCAGGCCACACTGGGAACTATTAAATGAAGGATGAAAAGACGCAGTAGCTACATGCGAGGCGAGAATAAACTTAGCTTCATTCCCAGTGTGCTCCGCGCTTAATTCGAGTAAACGAAATCTCTAAAAAATCTGTTATTATTCATTCGTTCACTGACAGACAACACAAAGCCTAAACCGCTGGGTCTATAAGCATGAAACTGTACTCAAGAGTTCGTTTAATAACGGAGGTGAGAACTAAGAATGGAATTTAGAAAATTCGCCCCCCTAACTAAGTTACATAGGGGGTTGAAAGTATGTATGGAAGTTCGTCATGTTTGCCGATGGAAAGTCCCATCAGAAGCACTTCTTGTTAAATAATAATTATCATTTACTTAGCTGTCTGGTAACTTGTGTGATTGTGTGAACTGGATGTTGTAAAACAGAATTGTGGAATTATAATTATTGAATGTTTACAGCATTGCCCACACGGTCCACGAGTCTGTCACCGAACAAGCCAACATTTTGGTCAATGGAAACCTGAAAGAATATCAAATCAAGGTATAGCTTAAAAAAATGTGTTACCAATCTTTACAATAACACACTTGTCTTTTTTACATTCTTAATTATTTTTAATTACTTTTTAGGGTCTAGAATGGCTGGTATCTCTGTTCAATAACAATCTGAATGGTATTCTGGCAGACGAGATGGGCCTCGGTAAGACTATCCAGACTATTGCGTTGGTCACCTATCTGATGGAGAAGAAGAAAGTCAATGGGCCTTTCCTTATTATTGTGCCACTCAGGTAAAGAGACATATATTCTTGGTGCTTAGTTTTTAGTAAACTGTTCTCTGGCTATAACAACTCTTGTGATCGATCATCTTGTGATTTAGTTATCATTTAGATGCTCATGTTCAGATTCTGATGAGCTAAGAAAATAATCTGCAGGCTTAGTACTGCAGATTTGAATCAAGTCGAAAATCATATTGGCAATAATTCGAATATAGATTCTCATCTAATTAGAATCAGTACACGAAAAAGAGTCTGGGAGTATAACACACACACTTTTTTGAGTGTAGAATTCCGGCAACAACGCTAATGCAATGCATTTATTTCAATTAAACCAATTACAGGCACTTTTGAATTGTCATGGACTTGGTTAGTCAGAGATACAGTTAGTTGCCCATTCTAAAGCATAGTAGGTTCCTCAACCAACTTGTCAAGTCTTACAATGAACATTTTAATTTCAGTACTCTATCCAACTGGGTGCTTGAGTTCGAGAAGTGGGCCCCGACAGTATCAGTGGTGTCATACAAGGGCTCCCCGCAGTCGCGGCGCCTCGTGCAGACACAGATGCGCTCCACCAAGTTCAATGTGCTCCTCACCACTTACGAATACGTCATCAAGGACAAGGCTGTACTGGCTAAGGTTAGTCCTACTTCGATTCAAGTTTTAGGCCACCCCTAGACAGCCGATTCTACAGTTTAGTCGGCGTACGAAACGTAGTTTAGTTACTCTTATAATTATTCATTCCTACAGTTGTTGATTCGTCTATATGCAGGCGCTTGTAGTCCTTTAAATTCGATATACTACTAATGACCATCATATAAAACAGCTTAACTAAGCATAAGTGTTCAAATTATTATACGGTACTGCCAAATGCAACTAAATATCTTCAATGTCGCCTCAATTCGTAATCCCTCAGGTGCAATGGAAGTACATGATAATTGATGAAGGTCACCGTATGAAGAACCACCACTGCAAGCTGACTCAAGTGCTGAACACGCACTACATCGCGCCGCATCGCTTGCTACTCACTGGTACACCGCTGCAGAATAAACTGCCCGAACTGTGGGCGCTTCTGAACTTCCTGCTGCCTTCTATCTTCAAAAGTTGTTCTACTTTTGAGCAGTGGTTCAACGCGCCCTTTGCTACGACGGGTGAAAAGGTAAGACTTTTTTATTCTACTGCAGATGTACTTTTATAACTCTGGATAAAATTAATGGCACATTGTGGTTTTTGTTTTAATGTACATAATATTCTCAGGACCTCCGATTTTCCAGTTTGACTTATAAATCAAAGAAAATAATTACAAGCGTAGGTACCCGAAACTTTTCATAGATCTCATAGGAATATTTATGTTAGCCGTGCGTATTGGTGAAGCCTAGAAGTTTCTTTAGAATATCCATATTGCCATGAAACCTTTTTTTATCGCGCCCCAACGTATTTTGAGAAAGTCTTTATAAATAATGATCATGATTAGTTGTCATAAATTGCTTTTTTTACTAGGTGGAACTGAACGAGGAAGAGACGATCCTTATCATCCGTCGTCTGCACAAAGTGTTGCGTCCGTTCCTGCTGCGTCGGCTAAAAAAGGAGGTGGAGAGCCAACTGCCAGACAAGGTGGAGTACATCATCAAGTGTGACATGAGCGGCCTGCAGCGAGTGCTATACAAGTGAGTAAACAGGGATAATATTATTAATTTATGTTTGTTAAATTGCTTTTCGCCCTATTACAGTACGTGAAGTCTGGCGACTTATGACAAAACTTCAAGATAAAAAAGCTCCCGGGTACGATCTCCTTACCAAAAGAAATACTGAAACAGCTACCCAGAAAAGCCATTGTGTTTCTTACATCACTTTTTAATGCCATTTTAAGAATCCAGTACTTTCCACGAGCGTGGAAGATGTCCCAAATCATAATGATACACAAGATGGGTAAATCTCCCAACGAAGTATCTTCATATAGACCCATAAGCCTTCTGCCAATCCTCTCCAAAGTGTTTGAGAAGCTATTGATGTACAGAATATTACCAATTCTAAATAATGAGAAAATTATTCCCGACCACCAATTTGGCTTCAGACAGGAGCACTCTACTACTGAACAAGTCCATCGAGTATACAATAAAATAAGAAAAAGCCTAGAAGAAAAGCTATACTGCTCCTCAGTGTTTCTGGACATCCAACAGGCCTTCGATAAGGTTTGACATAAGGGCCTGTGATACAAGCTGAAAATCAACCTTCCCCACCAGTACTACTCATTAATGAAATCTTATTTGTCGGAAAGAATATTTCAAGTAAAAGAAGCAGAGACATCGCGATTCTGTAATATAACTGCTGGAGTACCGCAAGGGTCGGTACTGGGACCGGTGTTATACACAGTATACACTGCAGATCTCCCGCAGGCTGATGAGGTTACTACAGCAACTTTTGCTGATGACACCGCAATACTGGCAAGCCACACAGATCCTGCTATGGCCTCACACATGCTGCAAGGGGGACTCGACAAAATAACCTCATGGTTACAAAGGTGGCGGATAAAGGCGAGCGCAAGCAAATCGGTCCATATCACATTTACGCTGCGAAAAGGTGACTGTCCACCTGTAAACCTCGAGAATATCACACTACCTCACCACGATAGCGTAAGATACCTAGGGCTACATCTTGACCGACGTCTAACGTGGAAGAAACATCTTAAGACCAAGAGACACGAACTTAATATCCGTTACAAAAACTTACACTGGATCATGGGGCGAAACAGTAAATTACTGACAACAAACTTTTAATATATAAAGTGATCTTGAAGCCAGTGTGGCTTTATGGAATTCAACTTTGGGGCAGCGCCTGCAACTCCTTTTAGCATTAGCATCATACAGAGAACGCAGAATGCTATTTTGAGGTCAATTAGTGGCGTTCTTTGGCTGGTCACGAACGCTGAAATACACAAAGAGTTATCTATGAATACCGTCATGGACGAGATCAAAAACATCACAAAAAGATACCAGCAAAGACTGGCAAGGCACCCTAACGATCTGGCTGCTGCACTGAAAACAAGAAGTTACAGGAAAAGACTTAAAAGGAAAGACATTGTGTAGTCCACCCACACCTGTGTGGACGTAAGCATGAATACGGAGTAGATGGCTCACTGGGGTCACGCTCTTCCCACCAGTTTTCGTTTTCAACTCATCCGCTAATAGTAGAAAATGACAGCGGATAGACCAAAAAAAAAAAAAAAAAATTTGTTTTTCTACCATATTCTTTAGTATAAATTTAAATACTTATGCATTATGCATCCAACCAATAATCTTAAATTTACAGCAGGACAAAGCGCAATTTTGATTTCAATAGACTTCAAATATGTTTGCTACTTTAAGGCATGCAGTGTAATGTGTTCTTTAAGTTTCCCATTCCTTGTAATTGATATTGTATTGCCAGATTTGTGAATCACTAATAAAAAAATACTTTTGCATAGGCACATGCAGTCTAAGGGAGTCCTGCTTACCGATGGATCGGAAAAAGGCAACAAAGGCAAGGGCGGTGCCAAAGCACTGATGAATACGATTGTACAACTACGCAAGCTCTGCAACCATCCCTTCATGTTCCAACACATCGAGGAGAAGTTCTGCGACCACATCGGCACAGGTGGCGGAGTTGTTTCTGGGTAAGTCATTTATCCGCTCAAAAACTCTTTTGATTGGCCTTTAGAAGGCCAATAACAATTAAAATTCTATTGTGTTTCGTTAGTGACTGGAGGAGCGTGGAGCTCTAGAGTGAGGAATGAGGAGCTCGTGACTGATTAATAACTGCCGCACGGTTCGATCCATCAGGTTTAGCTACGCTTGCCGGGGTTGGTCCGTGGATGGGTGACCATCTTTACATACCGAGACGGTTGGTCCCGGCTGTCATTCGTAGATCTTTGACAGTTGCTATTGGTCGTCAGAAGCCCGAAAGTCTGACAACCAGTCTTACCAAGGGGTATCGTATTACCCAGTTACTGGGTTGTGGAGGTCAGATAGGCAGTCGCTCCATGTAAAATACTGGTATTCAGCTGCATCCGGTTAGACTGGAAGCCGACCCCAACAGAGTTGGGAAAAGGCTAGGCGGATTTTGTCTCGTTACTGACAGTTGGAGGTTTATTACGAATTTAGCCGTGTATAGATTATATTGATATAGAATGTTGAAGTTGAGGGGGTCGCGCCTCTTGACAGTGTCAAAAGCCTGCACACAAAAATAACTGACAGTAGTGTTGGCTGCCCGATTAGCCGCTGTGCTACGTGTGACGGATTCAATTCCCGCACGAAACAAATATTTGTCTACAGATCGTAATTCTGCAACTGTTCCTGCATGTGTGGGACAAATTTAAACATTTGTTTGAAGCATCTGCAACTCAGATTATCATCAGAAGGCTGTAAATTTTTACTGCATCGAATTCAATATTATTGTTTTTATTCACAGGCCTGACCTATACCGTGTTTCTGGTAAATTCGAACTCCTGGATCGTATCTTGCCGAAGCTCAAGCAAACTGGCCACAGAGTATTAGTGTTCTGTCAAATGACCCAGTGTATGACCATTATTGAAGACTACCTTTCCTGGAGGGCTTTCCAGTATTTGAGGTAAGAGACAAACCTTGTGCCATCTTGTTGGATACGAAATAGCACTTGATGCAACAAACAAATGTCACGATTATAGTCACATAACATAACCTCACGCCTGTATTCCCCAAAGGGTTCGGCAGAGGCATAATTATAGTATATGATTATACTCCTTATATTTTATAAGGGTTTGCCTACATTCTCTGACGTCACTTGCAGCAGCTCTCATTCTACCTCAATTGTCATCACAAATAACATACTCACACATATTAATTTCTCCCTTAGATTGGACGGTATGACAAAGGCGGAGGATCGTGGCGAGCTACTCAAGAAATTCAACGACGTGGGCTCGGAATTCTTTATCTTCTTGCTGTCGACGCGCGCCGGTGGTCTCGGACTTAATCTGCAGAGCGCTGACACTGTCATCATATTCGATTCCGATTGGAATCCACATCAGGTACCGATCAAAACCTATTATTATATCAGTCCACTACTGGGAATTGGACAACAAAAACACGGATGTTTAAATAAACTAAAGTAGTGCAAAGAGTAAAAAAATATAGTTTGTCGCGAAGCCACTCCTTATAAAAAAAACAAATTTAAGATTTATGTAGTACATTATTATTATTACAGCACATTTAACAAGAACAAGGATGTGCTTGTGTTTTATCCTGCTTCCTATTTAGTTTTATTGAAATCAATACTGATATTTAATTAATTGATTGCAACAGGATCTGCAAGCACAAGATCGTGCGCATCGTATCGGACAACGTAACGAGGTGCGAGTGTTGAGACTGATGACCGTCAACTCCGTGGAGGAGAGAATTCTCGCAGCCGCTAGGTAACATATTGTATAAGTTTCATTATTTATGCAAATCACTTGCCACATAAATATAAATAATCAGCCATCCCATCCCATACATTTGGCTCGAGTAGGTACTGAAGTTTTGTATGGGACAGTTGATATTTTTTTCACGTTTATGAACAACTTTCTTCATGGGACCAACCCATGAAGAAAGTTGTTCCACAATTCACGCAAGAAGAAAGTTGTTGTGAATTATGACCACACGTTTCTGATACAGCCTCAGCCAATAATTATTATCCTAATCACCCGTGACCACCCCGAAATCTGAGGCTGTAACCGCGTCTGCAAGCTGTGAAAGATCTTTCAGCAATTTTAAATTAATCCTAATTAATATTATAAATGCGAAAGTGAGTATGTTTGTTTGTTATGCTTTCACGATAAAATAGGTGAATGGATTTGGATAAAACTTGGCACATAGGTAGGCCATGAACTGGAAAAGGCCATAATAGGCTACTTTTCATCCTGAAGTCACCGGCAACAGCTAGTAAAACAATATTTACAATTGCAGACTGGTAAAGAATGTTTAAGCAATCTGGCTATACTATCGTTTGAGTATGACATTGCAAAAAGTATTGATGTAGAGTTTACGTCTACATTATAGACCATATTATTGACAACTTGGCCCCAGAAAAAGCCAGAAGAGTAAACTTTGTGATTATAAAAGGCATAAATGAACTCGTGTTGTATTGTTTCCCTTCCTGCATAAGAATAATGAATATATAACTTAAATTACCCTATCCAGTTATTGTGTCGTAACTCTTCCTAGAAAATAAGTATTGAGAGGCGCCAAATTCAAATCTTGCCAGAGGCGCTCATGACCCTAGGTCCGACCCACAGCGCTGTAGAGATATCGTTTTTCGCCCCGGGTACCATATACTCCTTCAATAGTATTATTCATTAAACTATCTTGTATCATCACAGATATAAGCTGAACATGGACGAGAAGGTCATCCAAGCTGGTATGTTCGATCAGAAGTCGACAGGCTCTGAGCGTCAACAGTTCCTTCAGAGTATTCTGCATCAAGATGGCGATGATGAAGAGGTTTGTAAAACCATTTCTATCACAATAAACATAAGGCACTGTAATAACCTCTTAATGAAATGTTCATTGTCCCTAAATTGTTTCCCGTTTCACGTGAATTGATAAATTTGTAGGAAGAGAACGAGCTACCAGATGACGATCTTATAAACGAGATGATTGCACGGTCAGAGGAAGAACTGGAGATATTCAAACAGATCGACATTGAACGCAAGAAGACCGAGACGCAAACCCGCCTCATTGAGGAGTCAGAGCTGCCTGACTGGCTCGTCAAACATGAAGATGAGGTCGTTTGCAATAAGGTAATCCTAATCTATAGAAAGGCACTACACACATTTTTTTGGTAATGCTTTTTTATACTGTTTGTTTCAACACTTACAGCAATGATGAACTTGTTAGAAGAACACACTTTTGTGACAATCCTAGCATACTACATTCTTCATTATAATTACTTATGTCTTTGATAGCATTTTGAGATTCACATGTTAATAAATAACACTAAAATCTGCGGTTTCAATAGGTGCCCCATAGGGTTCATAGGTATACACTTCATTTACTTACTGTGCCTGTGTGTGGTTCATTTACTGTGCCGTGCTAAAACAAAGTATTCATGTTTAGGGTCAAGGCTGGAACTACCTCGACGAGGACGAGACACTAGGGCGCGGGTCGCGGCAACGCAAAGAGGTTGACTACACAGACTCGCTCACGGAGAAGGAGTGGCTGAAGGCTATCGACGAGGAGTTTGAGGAGGAGGAAGAGGAAGACGATGATGACGAGGTGCTCGATAAGAAACGCAAGAAGGGACGCAAGCGCCGGTAAGATACAGCAACTAAACACTTTTATGGTTCTTTTTTCGAGTCAAAAGGCTGGAAGCCTTGTCGTGGTTACCCAAAATGTTAATTCAATTTGAGCCCAGTTATATAATCTTGTAAATTTAATGAAAGATTTATTAATTGAACGTAACTTTACAGCCGCCAAGAAGAATCTGAGGAAGAAGAAGCACCAAGTTCATCTAAGAAAAAGAGTAAAACAGAAATCAATCAACAGAAGAAGCGATGGAAGAATATAATGAAGAAAGTTATTGATTATGCAGATGAGTAAGTAAACTACAGTGTATCTGATGAATATCGCCAATCTTATTAGGCGCTAATATCCTTTTAGATTCAATAGTGTTTACAACATAATAAAGAATAAAATGTTTCAGGGCTGGGCGTGTGCTATCTGAGCCGTTTATGAAACTCCCTTCACGCCGCGAATTGCCAGATTATTATGACGTTATTAAGAAACCCTTGGATATTAAGAAAATTATTAACAGAATTGAAGATGGCAAGGTAAATAGAACTGATAAAGAAAAATGCATGACGCTGTGTAACTTATCGTATAAAGTTAATAATACGATACCATTAATGAACTGATTTTAACAGAATATTCTTGTTATCTTCAACAGTATACCGAGATATCGGACCTCGAACGTGATTTCTTCACGTTATGCGCCAACGCTCAGACGTACAACGAAGAGCAGTCGCTGATATACGAGGACTCAGTGCGCCTGCGCAACGTGTTCATTGAAGTGCGACGTCGCTACGAGAGCGGACAGAACTCGGACGATTCCGACGATAATGATAAGGGTACGTAAGTACAGTCACGGACTTTAATTGTCGAGCCACCTGGCACTGTTCGTATTTTAGCCGTGTAATGCAAATCGGGCTTATTCGGTTCCCGACACGCAAAGTCATATGTCTTCGTATTAGAAGAAGAAAATTATATTTCATATCTTTACCGGTTGGCTAACCTGCCTGAGAGCAGAACTACAAACTTGACAGCAGTGACTACTCAAAGTCAACCAATTGCAGGTCTAGCAACAGTAACCTAGCAACGATAAACAATTGTTGCTAGGTTACTGTTGCGATAGTAACGTTAGCGTACGGAGAAATTTTCTGACATCGATATTTCAACTGTCAGTTAAGTTTTCAGAATTATTGACTTAATGAGCTATGATTCAAAGGAGGTCAGTATCAAATAGATTGGATAAACTTAATGCAACATTGTATTTATTTTTATCATTAAGAACTTATTAGTCAACCTCTATGGATAAGACTATTTCCGATTAAAAGTAATTTATTTGTCATCTTGATATTTCAACTGTCACTGTCTTCAGTTATGTTTTCATAATTATCGAGTTAATGAGCTATGATTCAAAGGAGGTCGGTATCAAATAGATTGGATAAACTTAATGCAACATTGTATTTATTTTTATCATTGAGAACTTATCTAGTCAACCTCTATGGATATTTCCGATTAAAAGTAATTTATTTGTCATCTCGATATTTCAACTGTCACTGTCTTCAGTTATGTTTTCATAATTATCGAGTTAATGAGCTATGATTCAAAGGAGGTCGGTATCAAATAGATTGGATAAACTTAATGCAACATTGTATTTATGTTTATCATTAAGAACTTATTAGTCAACCTCTATGGATAAGACTATTTCCGATTAAAAGTAATTTATTTGTCATCTTGATATTTCAACTGTCACTGTCTTCAGTTATGTTTTCATAATTATCGAGTTAATGAGCTATGATTCAAAGGAGGTCGGTATCAAATAGATTGGATAAACTTAATGCAACATTGTATTTATTTTTACCATTGAGAACTTATTAGTCAACCTCTATAGATATTTCCGATTAAAAGTAATTTATTTGTCATCTTGTTTACGAGCTTGCGATTTAAGTTCGTGTTTAATCGTGTAATCTCGTGAATGTATGAAACTGCAAAATTGAAAAGTTTGAAGGTGGCTCATCAATTAAAGTCCGTGACTGTACCTACGACTTGTGAGATATTTTTCTTAATGATTAGCTGGGTCCACATCAAATGATCAAATTTGGATTGGCGCTCCACGATTCACGATAATCTAGCACGGGTCGTCGATCGCAGATTTATTTATTTATTTAAACTTTTCGCACTCAAAAAAAAGGTACGAAGGCGGACTTAATGCCTTAGGCATTCTCTACCAGTCAACCAAGGGTGGTATAGAGATTAGATTCTTTCGCACGATCCGTTTTTCGAAACCCCATCCCCAATCCCATCGCGCGCTCCAGTGCCCATCCACGTTTTAGCTAGATTAAGTTCAGTTGAACACACCCTCGATATGGATTTCCCGATCGCCAGACCCACACACAACCGTCCACACCGAGCGCGCCAAACAACAGGCCGAGGGAGGCGTCTTTGACCATTGTCAAAAAACAGACAGGGCTCGGATTGGTCACTCTACAGATCGCACGCTCCACCGCGGTTGCTGATATGATAGGGATCACGCGCGGCACGTCCACACCGACTGCGCATTTGGATCGCGCTCCTGCAGCGCTCGATCGGACCGCGCTGTATCGTCCGGTGTGGTGTGGACCCAGCTAATCGCTTTTGACATAAGTGGCAAAGTACCGTAGGTCACACTACAGTTATAACAAAACCAGTATAAGCTAGCTTCATATTCATCTGGCCAACTCAGGGTTAAAGTATTACCACTGACATGCGGCTTACTGTACTTGCAAATTTTAAATTATTTTATATCAGCCTTCTATGTACATACACCGAATCGGCTGTTGTGCAAGATCAGCACAAAGCAACGTTATTAAATTAAAATTCTGTCAACAGATGAGGATGATTCGGATGGCGAATCTAACCGCTCCGTCAAAATGAAGATCAAGTTGAAGGGTAAGAGCAAGAGCACACCATCCAGGAAGCGCAAACAGCGAAAGTATATCTCTGACGACGAAGATTATGAAGAGGATTAAACTCAGTGTATCACCCTTCTATTACTAAGGAATATTAGATCAATCTTATAAAAATAAGCCATTTTAACTCCATAGACAAGTATCAATAAACTAGCCTTATAGACAAAATTCGATTTTAACTATCTCAATTTTGACAATTATGAAATAAATGTATTACAATTTCTATTAGTAGAACCAATTGAGTATTTGTTGCACTTAATTTTTTGCATTACTTATGCAGCTTTTTATATGAGGAAAAATATTTCATGTTTATAATAGTTAACAGAAGGAAATTAGGGTATTCCAAGTAGTTGCATTCATTTAGTAACTTCTTACTAGTGATTAAGTATATTGATAGGAATAAAATACTTATAGTTAAGCATTAAACTGACTTTTATAATATATTTAAATTCAAATAAACTTCAGAGGCAGGCCAGGATGTTACATAATGTATGCATAGCAGCAACATGGGTGGGGCAAGAAGCTAGGCAAAAAAAAAACAGTCGAGCCTCATTGAATCCTGATAACTTGCTGAATTCCTGGTTGCATTAATTTTTTCATATTTTATGGCAATGAACATTAAATCTATATAATATTATAAAAGTAAGACCTAAATTATTCGATATTTGACTCTGATTAACACTAATATTTTTACCACTAGACATCAAAACAGTGTTGTTTGGAATTTAGGTATGTAGGGTTAGTATAATAGGGTTTTATGTATGTGCTTTGGCATGAATAAATAAATTTCTATGTTTAATTGGTGTTTTATTTGACATATAATTATGTTATTTTGAGGAGCTAGGCACATTTCCATCAATCTTTTCTACAAGTTTCACTAAAGTTCCCTTCCAGTCTGCCCATTTGTAGTCTACTCCATGAATAGTTTTCATGTGTTTATTTAAACTTGGACTGTAACTGAACTTTTGCCCGCAAGTTGGACAAGAGTATGGTTTGTCGCCGGTGTGTACTCGCAAATGTCGCCGAAGGCTGCTTTGTGTGTAGAAGCCTACATGGCACAAGTCACATTTGATAGTTCTGTTGCCAGTATGTCTGAAACAGAATAAGGCAGTGCAAAATAATGATTTGATCTATTGTATAATCATACTTCAGACTGCTTGCACTAAATAATGAAAGCATTATAACCAGGCTTACCTTTTTAAATGAATAATTAGATTTTTCTTAGTGTGTGTTTTGTATGCACACAAATGACATTGTAATTTCTTTTCCAAACTATGTTTTTTTCTGTGATTATGTAGTTCTGCAGATGTGACAAATGTGTCTCCACAATCTTCACAACTATAATTACATATTTTGTAATGTCTATGCATATGAGCCTTCAGTGACTCCTTTGATTTTAATGATTTTAAGCAAATACTGCAGGAGAAGCTAGCACTCTCATGGACCCGCATATGCTTTTTCATTGTAAAAGCGTGTTTGAACTGCTTTCCACATAAACTGCAAGTGAAATATGTGGTTGTACTATGTGTCTTATGATGAGCTGCAAGGCTCGAGGACTGTGTAAAACTTTTACCACATTCACAGCTGTATGGTCTCTCTCCATTGTGGGTTCTCATGTGGCTGACTAAGGTCTGGCTGTGTGGTGTAGAGTAAGAGCATGATGTGCAATGGTATCTTCTGGCTGCACCATATCCTGACACTTTACCAATATGTTTTCTTTTTTCATGCATAGATTCATAATGTTTCAAGAGTGTTATCTTTGTCTTTAAAACTTTGCTACAAATATTGCATTTAAAACTATTCTTAGCATTTATTACTTCCCTTTCATTAGTTTCTGCTTTATCAGTGGCTTTGGTATAGAGATCAAGATCATTCAATTCTGAAAAGTCACTTGGAAATGGGCCTGCGTCAGAGTTTTCATCGTATGTTTGCATATTATTTCTTACATCATTCTCAACCTTAAAAGTGGTCCCTTGTAATATATGTTCTTTGTAATATAGTTTGATTCGTTCATTGAGTGTAATGCATTTGAGTCTAAAGCTGTTAGCACTGTTTAGTTCTTGTAAGCAGTCACCACACATTAGAAAAGGCATGAATTCATCGTGAGATAAAGTCACTTGAAAACAAAGATATATTTTATTTAGAACCTCTTGAGAATCATTACTCTCAGAGAACAAACTAATACTTTCTTTAGCATTCTGCAAACAAATTCTACACAATCCTTGCACGTTTTTAACGTTTGAGTATGCCATAATTTTAAATTACAGGCACAGATTACAATTATATATAGGGTCACAGGATGTTTTTATTTGGTCTGAAGGTCACGGGTCGTCAGAAGCCCGAGTCTGACAACCAGTCTTACCAAGGGGTACCGTATTCCCCAGTTACTGGGTTGTGGAGGTAAGATAGGTTGCTCCATATAAAATACTGGTATTCAGCTGCATCCGGTTAGACTGGAAGCCGACCCCAACATAGTTGGGAAAAGGCTAGGAAGATTGATGCCATGATTTTAAATTAGATTACTATTGGTATTGTAATAACTCTCCATTAATTTGATGTTCCGTTGATTTTACTCCCAACACCGAGATATGGAATGATACCTAATTTATTAGGAACAATTTTTGTCGAAATCCGTTTAGTGGTTTAGGCGTGAAAAGGTAACATATAGACAGACAAGAGTTACTTTCGAATTTATAATTTTAGTATTAAGGTATGGATACACTAATCACCGTTATTTATACAACCAACCAACAAAAGGAGATGAAGGGGACAAGGGAAAGTTCTTATCCTGAATTTGTTAGTTATGTCCTCAGGTTATATCCATTAAAAATAAAATCACTGTTTTGTTTACGATACATTGACCACAGAGCATGCATGACATCAATTCAATTTAGGGGCTAGGGGTGAGGCGTACTAGTAATTTTCAGTATAGTATAATGTAGTACTCTGTGGAGGTGTTAGGTAATAGGCGTGCGAGCAAGTACGCGTACTTACGGCTCGGCGAGATTAGTCGCCCGTGTGTCACCGACGGCGAGCCGAGTAAGGTCGCGAACTTAAAGACCGCGTACTTTAAGTACGCACGTCTATCACCCACTTTATTATTCCTAGTCAAAACTTCGGATATGATTTCGACTATTTTCGACTATCAAAAAGAAGATATACAGTTGAGATTATGTTGTTATCGTCTGTAGAAAAATAACAGATTTTTGGATCTGTTATTTTTTTGTAACATATTTCAAAAGTATTAGAATGAAAATCAGCCAAGTGCGAGTCGGACTCGCGCTCGAAGGGTTCCGTACCATCCTTACTAATATTATAAATGCGGAAGTAACTCTGTCGCGCTTTCACGCCAAAACTACTGAAACGATTTAAAATGAAATTTGGTACACAGAGGCGGCGTCCTAATTGGGAGCGATCGTACGATGGCGCGATGCGTTTTTCATCTCACGAACAAAGTGGTCGTGCGATGACCTAACAGGTGTCCTAATAGATCGCGCGATGTCCATCGTTTGATGCCCTCGCGCGACGACGCATCGCGTAGGTAACCGATTAGGACACTCAAAAGAGATCTGTTGCTTTGATTACATGATCGCACGATCAAACGCATCGTACGATCGTTATTAAGCATTTCATGTGCTCGCACGATTACTTGCGAGGATCAAATTGGACACTCTGATGAAATCTGTATGTTTGAACTCTTCGCACGACGAGAACGCATCGTGTCATCGTGCGATCTTCGCCAAATAGGACAACGCCAGATAGTCTAGAGCCTGAGAAAGGACATAGGCAACTTTTTATCGACATAGTATCTATAATAGTTACTAGAAATGGCAAAAAAAAATGTTGCTCCCTTAAATATTCATTTTACTGTTTTTTTTGTATTTCTTGTTATAGCGGCAACAGAAATAGATCATAATTATGTGAAAACTATCTATCACGGTTCATGAGATACAACCTGGTGACAGACGGACGGACAGTGGAGTCTTAGTAATAGGGTTCCGTTTTACCCTTTGGGTACGGAACCCTAAAAACCTTTTGATTTGAAAGTTACTTCAAATCAAAAGGTTTTTACACTTCGCGTTATCGCGAACTTTTCTTCGTGCGCTCTCTCGCACACCCCTCGATTACTCGCTGAGCAACAGAGAGCGCATGAAGAAAAGTTCGCGATAGCGCGAAGTGTAGCCGTAGCATAAGAACTACTGAAAAATTTCACCAAAACAAGTCATAATGCCGCATCATTTGACAATTCCGAGCGGCAATTGTTGTTTACATTTTTGGCGAATTTTGAAACGCGTCAGTCATCATTCAAAATAAAGTTTATTTCCAAATATAAGAACTTGGGTAGATGAGTGAAAGGAAAAGATTGGAAATAAAAATACAATATTTAAAGTGCACAGGCATATATTGTATATAAGGCCTACGCCTCTTGTTGAGCCTGAAGCCGCTTGATGTAGGATGCCTTCTTCTGCTTGATCCTGTTCTTCCTCTCGGCCAGGGTCAGCTTGCGCTTGTTCCAGCGCTTCTGCTTGGTGCCAGCTTCCTTCTTCTTGGCTTCTTTCTTGGTGTGGGATGGGTCTGCGCGGATCAATTCATGTGCTTTCTTGTAAGTGGCTTCAATCTGAAAAGGTCAGTGCAGAAGTTAATATTTATTCAACTTACTTTAGTTTTATCCTGTTGTAGTATTGATAGTGCCCATCTACAAAGACGCGCCCCACTCTGCTCTACTCCGTACTAAAGTGCAGCTTACAGTACAGTAATCGCGGAGTGGGGCGCGGATGTTCTATAACCATTTATCATAAAAAACTGTAGCAATATTTTAGTACTTAGAATAATGGAAGATTTTAAGTGTGGAAAACCATTGCATTATTTAATTTTGTCCAATTTCGACACTGTTCAAGTATATTTACAAGAACAGTAATTTGGTTGGACGTAGGTTGGAGGCTTTATAGTGGGATGTACTTACAGAATCAGCATTTACACCAAGTTTGATGTATTTGCCGAACTGTCGCTTGAAGGAGTCTTCATCGTCTGCTTCAAGACTGCGCATGTATTCAGCCACGTGTAGACCAAAGATGTGTGCTCTGTAAAACATTATTTATTAAGTAACTTCTAAGGCAACATGCGTGTATGCTAGCAGCGTTTAACTTATCACATACTGCAGATTATTTTCATTGTAACATGCTCCCAGTGATATTATCCTCTAAACTAAATGTTTTTAAAACCGGTTACAATAAGTTTGAATTAAACTTTTTATCACAACCAATAATCTTAACATTTTACTGTCGCTCCAATAACGCTGTCCAAACAATAGATAAACCATAATTCAGAGGATGAATGGAGCTGCTTTTAATATAATAAAACAGGGATATTACCTGTGTACTTCTGCATTGAATTTCTTTGCTTCTGCATCATATCCTGGGAACCTCTTGATGGAGTGAGGAACATTTAGGCCACCATCAACTGCACCTTTCATGGCTCCGAACACACGAGCACCAGTGGTAGTGCGTGCCAGACCCACATCAAGGTAACATCTATGATAAATAAAGTACATAGATAAGTAAAAATGCACTTATAACAATAAATCTTAATTAAAAAATCATATTTTATTTTATTTCTCTAGTGACACCATTAGAGAAATAAAATAAAATCAGAAAATTACGAAACAACATTCTTTATTAGCATTGTACGTGCTTTCAGACCGCCCGTAATGACTTCATCATAAAAACATAATACATAATTGTTAGCTAGCACATTAGTTAAAAAGCCATGCATTTTGTTTTGCCAATTAAGATAAAATACACAAATTAATTATTTAAATATTATAATGCCATATTATAAATTAGTCGCTCCATGTAAAATACTGGTATTCAGCTGCATCTGGTTAGACTGGAAGCCGACCCCAACATAGTTGGAAAAAGGCTAGGCAGATGATGATGATGAATGCCATATCATAAATGATGATATACCTGAAAGCACCTGGGCCATTGTCTACTGGTTCTACATTGTATTCATCACCAGTGACCTCAGTAGCGCCACTGTATAGGGAGTCAAGGCCGAGCCTCTGGAGCAGTCTTCTTGCAAGCAGCAACCCAGTACTGTAGGCAGCGGCATAGTTTGTCAAACCAACCTATAAATAAATGTTCATATTATATTCATCAATTACATTTTTAAAAGGTTTCTAATGCCAATTATTATTAGAATGGATCAGTATTGAACCTTATAACAACAGGGTTGTATGAGTTTGTACGTCTCTTCAGACCGCCCGTTCAAAATCATCATTGAAATCCTAATTCACTGTAATAAAATTGATGCAGCAGTCAGTCATTGAACAGGTCAACTGCTATATATCAGTTGCCTTTGTACAATAATATATTACAACTGGAGGGTTCAGCTTTGCTTCAATTTATATAATACATTTTTTTATCAATTGAAACAGGTGACTAACCTTGACGCCGTAGCGTGGCAGTTCGTGAGAGTAGGCGGCACACACAATGTGGTCACCTTCAATACGGGAGTAAGCCACCTGGCAAGTCACATCCTTGTTGGACAGACGGACGATCAGGCGGTACTTGGGTGTGTTGTATTTGTTCTTGTCCTGTTAACAACATGACTAAAATTAGAACTTAGGCAAACTAAAGTAACCTACAATAAATCTAAAAAACAATAACTTACTTGAACAACGAGGCGTTTACGTGCATAGTAGTCGGTCTTTCCCTCACGACGCCTCTTGAATTTAACTTGGTACCTCTTGAAGTATTGCTTGTTCTTCACGACTTTCACGAAAGCCTAAAACATAGCTTTTATTCAAACAACAGCCTTAACATATAAACATTGATGTTTGAATATTTAAGGTTATCAGAGACACTTTATAATCAATTGTGCTGCAGTCTAAAACAAAACCAATGTTGTAGTACACATAAAACATGGCACTACACATCGATCTTGCTTCTTCTGCAGCATCAGATGACGCGCATGTGTCGGTGGTTCATCATTTAGGTTAGGAATTGAAAAACATATCTAGGATAAGTAAGAGTTATTATAAGAGTCTAGAATATAAGAGTTAAACGGTGGTGTTGATACATAATCGGCGACATGTAATAAGTTATTGGCCCAACTAACAAGTAACGTAAACTTCTTTCTGACATGGCGCAGAGTTATCAATCCATATTTTCACAATCACAACTCGAAATTACAATAACGTTCTATAATACACACAAGATTTAACCACACTAAGAACTATTGAAAATATTTTAGCACCATTGCTCACCATTTTTAATTGTTCCTAAATCTATTTAGGAATCGGGCGTCCGAGAATGGACACCACCGGAAAAAGAGACTTTTTTAAAAGATGACAACTGACATTTTCTAGGATGTTGCCAGCTCTTGTAATTCAAGCAGTGCTCTGTGAATTCAAGAATAGACAAAAAATATAACGAAAAGGATGGAGCCACGGATGGAGCAGAATAGGCCCGCACTATAGCAGTTTCTATCCTACATTCACAGAGTAATATACTGAAAGCTACTTATGAATCAATCAATCCTATCATTTTATTCTATCGCAGCATGTAGCATACAATCAAATTATTACCAATCCTCCTTTCTTCATTTCCATTTGGTATGTATAATTCTGGTTTGTCAATACAAAAAGAAAAGAATTATTGGACATGTCGGTTACTTATCGATGTTTTCCTTTACCGTTTTGAGAGCAGTAGTGTTAAAATAATTTACAAAAAGCAATGACCCTACGACCTCGACTTATAATTCGCGGCCGATACCAATGGGTCATCTGCATCCCTGTTCAATGGTTATTAGAACTGATTTGCTACTTTATACATTTACTTAGTGTGTGAGTGCTCTCGAAAGGAGGTGATCCTGACTGCTTCAAATTTTTCATGTCGACGGTGGCATCGTCTTAAGATATAGAACTAGCTATTGCACACCGCATGTTGGAAAATATCTCACGGGAAAGTACTAAGCAGGATTAAACATACCATATGCGTTTATTCAGGTCATAAACTATCTGTGTGCCAAATTTCATCCAAATCCGTTCAGCCGTTTTTGCGCCAATTCGTAACATACAAACGGTTACAAAGTGCTACAACATTTAGGCCTAGAGGCCATACAAACTGCCCCTTGTTCTTACACGTTCTTTGTTACAAATAATAATATTATCACTTTTAATTAGGCTTTTCATGCATTGTGAGATTTTTCCATTCACAAACTGCACTTTTAGTAGAACTAAATTTTGTCTTTGGAATATAATGTCATTGACCTTCATTGCTTTTTTATTTAGTCTGGTAAACTTTAGAAATCTAATGTCAAATAATTAAATTCTTCGCTATGGCTTCCTCCTATTCATATCCTGAATTATTTTTGGCGGGTTTTTTATTTACCTTGCCATTTTTATACGAAAAAAGTAATCTATTTCGGTATTATTTGAAATTTTTTCTCTACTACGCTTATGTGTTAATAACATGTACGGTTCTCTTGCCCGTAGTGTTAATTTATCCTCGCGACGTAACAAACCTAATGTAAGTTATCGATTTATTTATTATTTCGTGTTCGCAGAATATTCAAGAATGTCGTATATGCGAAGTATTTATGTAAATCGTTTTATTTCTACAGAGTTGCTTCCAGATTTTGTCGCTATGCCTCACATATAGTAGGTATAGAATGGGAATTGCGGGGGATGGAACATTGGAATACCGAGCAGTGCTACATTGTTATATCTAATCATCAAAGCTCGTTAGATATATTAGGTAAAAACCATTTTAAAGATATTTCCACCCCGAATTTAATTGAATGCTACGTTTTTCTGTAATGTTTTAATTTTTACATACCAGGCATGTTTGAAATGTGGCCTCGCATGAAGCGTTGCACTGTCGTGGCGAAGAGACCTTTGATGTTCACTGGTGCCTTTGGATTTGGTGCCTGGCTATCTGGTCTTGTGTTTATTGACCGCTTAAGAACCGAGAAAGCTCGCCAACTCATGAAGGATGCAACTGCAAGAGTCATTAAAGAAAAAGTATGTATCTCTCCATAATCATGATTTGGTTATAATTAAGCTGTAATTTAATGTTCTTAATTTTTTTTAGACAAAGCTTTGGATATTTCCTGAGGGAGCAAGATACAACAAAGGCAGTATACAATCTTTCAAGAAAGGTGCATTTTATCTAGCTATTGATGCTCAGATACCAATAATGCCAGTTGTCTTTAGTCAATACTACTTCCTAGACAGCGAGACTAAGACATTTGAACCAGGTATGTTAATCTAATGTTAAACACTAATCTCAAACACTTTTTTAAAATATATACTAAAGTGGTTCATTCAAATAATTACAGGAAAGGTGGTCATCACTACATTGCCCCCCATACCAACAAGTGGAATGACACGTAATGATGTTGAAACTTTATCTGAAATGGCCCGTCAACAAATGATTGATGTTTTCCATGAGAGTTCCAAAGATCTAGTTATGCAAAAGAAAATTGCTATTTAAACATGTGTTGTAACCCACCTTACATTCCATTGTTATAAAACAAATTTAAAGTAATTCCTAGAATCTCATCCTAGATAATTAAGAGCTATTTGATTTTTTTGGAAACAATTACTTAGGTAGGTATTGCCATTTTGTGACTGGGATTGTAAAATTTCTAAGAATGTGAGGTATTTGTAATTTGTAAAAACATGTACACAAATATTAAAGTGGACATGTGATATTTGCATACAAGTGCCAATCATTCGCTTAATTAAGTTTACTCCAAGAAGCCATAGGTTAATATTATAGACTTTAGGCATACTTTGTTCCTTTTGTAAACATTTTATCTAGTCATGTTTTTGCTTTGTTGTTTATTCAAATGTGTTGTTGATGTAGTTGATATGAGGATTATGTCCTATTACTTTACTAGTCATATTAATATAAGTTATACTCGCCATTTAGTTGACTGATTTAAGTAATATTAAAGTGTTTGATCTTCCTTTTTGCCCTTTAGAATGTTCTAGTCTAAAGTTATTGATATTGTAGGTAATGTTGTAAGTCAACAATCAAAATAATAATTAATTTTATTTTGAATTCAATCAGCCAGTAAAAAATGGAAAAAGATTATATGGCTTCGTCACAAATTCACGATACAATCGCGTCTTGATCTTGTACTATATTGGATATTTTCCCGCCGCGGCGTAAAGTAAAACTATGCGTATTTTGGTCAGTAACCGCGTTTTTTTTTTTTCATAATTTGCACACAGAAGGTCTTTACTAGGACTGTGAAACGATCGCCTCATGAATGCGCACTAATTGCTCTATCAGCATCAAAAAAGTGTTCTTGCATAGGTAGACTTACAGATTTCATGCAAGAATGCACTTTGATTAGGTACTGGCATAATACATTGTATTTTGCCACAAGCAAGACGAATAACTTAGATTTTGCCTAAACCTTTAGTTTGGGTGTGATAACATAATTAAACAAGTTATTAAAATCTTAGATAAATATTTATTTGGCTAAGCCAATGAATCTATAGGTACTTATTGCAATCTAATTTATTGTTTGGGCTGTGTTTGTTAAGATAGGTACCTATTACAATATACAATAAGTGTTTTTTTGTAAGGTGAGGTTGTGAGTTAGATTTTCACATAGTTTCACCCATGGACAAGTCCATGGTTTCACCTAACACGAAGCGTATTAAAGCAATTATGAACATGAAGCAATTTAGACAAAATGTACCTTTATAACAACAATTAGTTTGTGTGACCGTATACTTCATGTGACAAAATTGTGTGGTGGTGTAAATTAGTAGGTATACTTACTTGGAGATTTTAGTAGTTAGGTAGCAATAATTATGTGTCGCGATAAAGGAAAATAGCTGAAAGCCAATTAATGTCTGATAGGTTTTACCAGCGCGCGCGTTCATGCAGGAAACTGAAATAGAATGTCTGATATTCTTTTATTTCTATTTATTGCGTCTCTCTAGAATGGGCTGCAGCAATCGATGGTGGTTAGAGCATTATTGATTGAAGCCTAATGATGACAAATTAAAATTAATTGTACTTAAGCTATGGCATGAATCACATTTTACACGACTGTTGTTATGATACTTTATTGCTTCCTTAAAATCTTTGCAAGTAAGTACCTATTAACTACCATCTAGGTATTGTTTTACACTCTGTCCATAAAATATCCTTTATGTAGGCTTCAGTATGTGCACATGATGTTTAAGTACCTACAAAAATCGTTGATATAATTTACACAACACCAGCTTGTCACAGGTAGGTACTTATAAAATTTTGAGATACATTAATATTCTCATAAAATTGTATGCAATAAGATAACATGTGATCCAAAAGTACTTTGCAAGAGAAGAGAGCAAATAAATAATTACACATACAAAATAAACAGTTTTTACTCCCGCATTTCAACCATCATCACAAACGCGACATTTTATGACTAGGAGACCAGAAAAGAAAGCGTACCAGCTAATTATTGTTAATATCATCTACTTTTGAATATGTATAAAATCTAAACGAGGCTAAAACAAAGCGCAACGTAAGTTCGACATAGGTACATTACGAAATGAGTAAATTTAATTATAATTTAAAAAAAATGTAGGTAAACCAAGGTTCAAAATCGAGCGCTACTAGTTAAAACCCGAATAATCACCTGATATAATTAATACAAATAACATTGCTACCAATGTTGCTACGATCTATTTGACTGCACCCTAATTGCGTAATACATGATCAAACCGAATCGGAATCGGTTTGAAACAAAATTGTCTAATTCCATAGCTTCATAAGTTCGAAAAAAAATCTGCTCAATAACGTAACTTACGAACGATTTTTTTCGAACTGATTCCAATTCTGATTGATCGTGTATTACTCAACTAGGGTGCTGGTTGTAGTTGCAGGTGATACAAAATTTTCTGTTCATATAATATATTTGATTTACAAATACATCTTATTTATAAAATGTAGAAGTACCTACTCAAACACTATTCATAGCTTGTAGATTTCTTGTTAATAAATTAAATATCCCATACATATTGTAACTCTGCAATATTTCGGTTCTCTACTAATCATTCCAACCCTCGCCCCAGCCTTCACTCTCATCGACATTTTCATCTGGAACAAATTCTAATTTGCTGCTTACGTTTTGCGTACCGCTATTTTGAGCAATATTTACAATGCTCGGCTTTTCTATTACAGGCGTCATATCAGCAAAAAAATCAAATTCATCCGAATTCTTTTTAGGATCGTATTTTTGATTCTTTATGTCTAGTTCAGAAATATCTAAGATATTCTTTTTTGCTTCGATTGCAGCTTTTTGCAGTAACGTCGTTCTTGATTCGGCAACAACTTTCGTGTTTATGTTTGAGATAGAAGTACTTTTTTCCGTCTTGATATGAACTAACTTTTGGCATGTACTATCTTCATCTAAAATTGGAGATGCACTTTTTGTTGTTAAATGGCGATTATTATCCCAGTCGCTCCAGTCATCTTCACTGTCTCCTTTCTCGGTATGTAATTCTGTTGCTATAATCTCATCATCTATGGATTCCCCACCAACTGGGGAAGGTCTTTCATTTAACGTTAATGACTTATCAAAAGAAATTAACTCATTTCTATCGTCACTTTCGAATATCTCTCCAGAACATGGCAAATCACGCAAAGACTTACTTGGTAGATATACACTAGTTTCAGTTACTGGACTGGATGCTGGCAATAAAGGCTTTGTTTTGGAATTTGGTCTGCCATCTGAGAAAAATTTCGATCTCTTTCCTCCTATGACAGTACCAGCTCCTAATATTGGTACCAATTCACTTAAACATATTAGAGTTGCTGCCACTAAACTATCATCTATATCCTTGATACCCAAAAGTAACTGCAACAAGAAAAATAAATATTCAAATATAGTCAACTACAGAAATATTCTGGCAGCCAGCATTTCATTTGGGATATAATACTGGACTAGCTTGGATTGCTTGGTACTATTGGAATTTTTGTTTCATAATAAATTAATGAAATAACCTCTGGAAGGATGTGTTGAGAGAGCTCTTCATGTGAAAATACATGAACAAACTTGGAAAAGTGTCTTAAAAGTAGCATCCGGATTTGACTGTCTCTCACTCCAAATAACTGCATTAGTCTGGGTTTAATGTGTTCTTTGAACACACCAAGACTGAAAAATCCTAGTACTTCTCCATTAGGTATGCGGTCTGGAATTTAAAGCAGATATAATTATATGCATTTTTTAAGTTGTCATAATCCTTTAATGGTTAGTCTCAGCAATCTTATTACCATTTTTTGGCTTGAGAATGAAAGGAATGACATCTCTTCTTGCTGTTTGGTCTAACATTGTAAGCCTGGATAGCAAAAGACCTCCTAGTTGCTTTGCCACAGTTTCTTCATCATAACATTTAAGATTTTCCAAAATATTAGAAAAAAACTGGCTCTTTTCCTCTTCCGAATTTAAAGGGAGGAAATTAAGAAATTTATAGATTGAAATAAATTCATGATTGAAAAAATTGTGTTGCAATATGTCAGATAAGTTGGGTCTTTTGGCAGGATTTTGATGCTGCATGTAATCTCTACAATATTTCTTGAATTCTTTCAGATGAGGTACTTCATCTGAAAATAAAGCAAGTAATTACACATAAATAGCAAATGACAAGAACAAAATAATTATGTTATAAAAATATGGATTTAGTACTATACCATCTTTACAGTCTTTGAAAACATCATCAACTAATACAGCAAATGCATATTGATCCACTTTTGCAGTAATCTCATAGGAATCTTCATTTGGATCAACTGCTTTATCATACCTAGAATATGACAAAGATGTTAGTTATTGTTAACATTTATAATTTAAAAAACCAAGCTGGAGAGGAAGCTTGGTTTTTTTGTTAATAACTTTCTAACATTTTCTCAAACTATGGGCTATGAGTATAATAATAATAATTCAATATTCTGCATACTGTACTTTAAATTCTACCTGTGAATCCTGGCATGTCTTAAATAAGCTGCCGTCAACTCAGTAAAGGGGCACAGGTATTGCAATCCTCCCAGCTTCCATTGTCCATCTCCAGTGACATATATTGCCGACACACTCACATTATTATGGGCCATACCAGCCTGCAAATAGAATAATTTCAGATGATTTTAGTGTTAAATATAATACTTATGCATAATAAATTGAAACTTAAATTGATGAAAACACCAACTCATACAGTTTCATACTAAATTAAAATTAATACAAACCTGTTCATGAATAAACACTAAAGCTCTTAAGATATTGTTGAGTCCTATGCATATCTGGAGGGGTGTTAAAGACTGTAGAATATGTGACAATGGCTGCACAAATTCAGTGGCTAAATGCAGAGTAGAACGCTGTTGCCAAGCAGAAATGTATCGAACAATGCATGGATGACGGTACTTCAGAAGATTCTACAAAATAATTAAAAACATTATCGACTGTAACCATAAACATAATCAAGTTTATTATACAATTTGAAAACGTACATTCGAAAACTTTTCCAGTGGTGTCGAAATTGACCAAAGCGGACCAACTGCAGCTTCTCCCTTAAAAACAGAAACTGAGCCATCCCCTTTTAGGCTGAAATATCTGCAACTGTCTTTTATTGTGGCCTGATAGTGGCACCAAAAATCGGTTATCTCAATTGCTTTTTCCTCAATTTCTAAGCCACTTAACTGTGAACTGTCGTTACCCATCATTTAGGATTTTAACTTTATACGTATGTATGTCATTGGAAAATTTTAATTTAGTACGAATCAAAACTTCGTATGTAATTAATTAATAATATCGAAACAAGAAACAACAAAATCTATGAAAAATGTTCAACGTGACATTTCGAAACAACTGACTTGAACTGACAGACAGAATTGACAGATGATTACGTCTGTGCAGAAATGCAGATTAGCATCGATGGCTTACAGTACAGATAATCACGATGAAAAAAAAAAATGTTGCCAGATTTCTTAACGGCTGTTTGAACAGAGTCACAGACAGTCAGCGGAAGTATAGGAATAGGGTTCCGTTTGGCACCTTCGTGTACGGAACCCTAAAAAATCCGTGTGGCCTGCTTGTTATTGGATACGTAGTACGTAGCAGACGGCGCCACGGAGCCGCCATTTTCGTATGTTCAGCCGTCGGTCTGACACCCTATACCTATTTTTATCCTCATTTAAATAACATTTTCCAGAATGACAGTGAAGTGTCAGGGTCGGGTTATAATATTACTTTCGACGGGTCATACAGAATGAGGGTAGAAACTGCCACTTGCTCACTTCAGTTGTCCCTACTACCCAGCGTCTTATAATTTATTGTTTTTTTTAGAATTTATTTATTTGACTGCTAGCTGGCACTATCCATTGGTACATTTTATGTAAACTAGCAACTTGGTAGCGCC
The DNA here is from genome assembly GCA_947363905.1 of Lithophane semibrunnea. Lineage (NCBI taxonomy): Eukaryota > Metazoa > Arthropoda > Insecta > Lepidoptera > Noctuidae > Lithophane > Lithophane semibrunnea. Next base: position 6,425,905 of record OX376188.1, on the reverse strand, counting down.
GCATTTGAGGTTTTCTGCACCTGCAACAGCAGTGGCGGCGCAAGATCTAAATGTAGTGTGGGCGAGATACACTCCGCGAGGCCATCTGGTGGAGAAAGAAAAAAAAAAAAAAAAACATTTCAGTCTGTCATAGTATTATTTTTAGGTATAATAGGCCAAGAACGGCAGTGGCGGACTAAGCTCGAAGACTGTCGGGGGCCCAGGGTGGCAAACTAAAGAGAACCCCCTCCTGTAGTATGCCACCCCGGGCCCCGGTTTCTGCATACGTAAACTTTGAAAATGAGGAAAAACGTACAATTAACGAGCGAGAGAAGCGAGCTCGTAATTTTGGCATACTACCTCAAACAGGTTACGATTTCTTTTGACTATTTGACTTAAACAAAAAAGTTTGAGCATTAACCGAATACATGATGCTAGAGCGAGCGAAGCGAGCTCCAAAAATTTTGCACTCTGGGTAAATTTTGATTTGAACATTTATATAAAAATAGGAATTACTTTGTCGACCCATACAGAATGGTTTGGGAACGTAGGATGTAAGAGCGAGCGTAGCGAGATCGAAAATTTTAGGACCCCGCCTCTGATAAGTAAGGTTTTCTGCCACCCCGGGCCTCGGTTTCTGCATACGTAAATTTTGAAAACTAGGAAAAACGTACAATCAACGAGCGAGAGAAGCGAGCTCGTAATTTTGGCATACTACCTCAAACAGGTTACGATTTCTTTTGACTATTTGACTTAAACGAAAAAGTTGGAGCATTAATCGAATACATGATGCTAGAGCGAGCGAAACGAGTTCCAAAAATTTTGCACTCTGGGTAAATTTTGATTTGAACATTTATATAAGAATAGGAATTACTTTGTCGATCCATACAGAATGGTTTGGGAACGTAGGATGTAAGAGCGAGCGTAGCGAGCTCGAAAATTTTAGAACCCCGCCCCTGATAGGTAAGGTTTATTTATGTATGAACGTATTGTCAAAGAGACAATACGTTCATACATAAATAGGAGTTAATATATTGGAGTTACAGAAAAGTCAGAGAAAAAGAGAATGTAGGATGCAAGAGCGAGCGAAGCGAGCTCGAAAATTTTAGCACTCTACGTTTATATTTAGGGGGCCCCCAACAAATACTGCCTTTTACTTACTGAACATATTTTGGCCTTGTTTGGGGTTTAATTAAGAAGTATTTCTAAAGATTTGGGGCCCCCCAGAATCGGGGGCCCTGGTCTGACCGCACCCGATACTTTGATTGACTTCCTAGCCGTTGCATTTGCTAGCGTCGTATTTGTTATTTCGTTTACTGACGTAAACAAACAGAATGGGAAATCCCCAGCCCTGGCCAGCGGGGATTCCCCACGATACGACGCTAGCAAATGTTGCTTAACTAAATAAAAACATGTTAATATATTTATCGTTTTATGAAGATTAAAGTTTTTTCACGCGTTCATGTTTTTAAGTAATGCTAAACCGTTGTGGTGCGAGGCCGTAGGCGGTCGCCCACACCACCCACGCCTTCCGCCGCCTCTGTGCAGCAGCCACAGCCCACCGTGCTAGGAAGATGGGGTGGCGAGCGAGGGTGTCGAACTGTCGACACAGGTTGCATCCCACAGCTGAGCTGTCTGCTCTGTGGACACATGAATGTCATTTGTCTGACAGTCATGAATCAGTGTCAATAACATATGCCACACTTGTCAGTAGAGACAGCAGGTCTGTCAAATGTTTTCTAATTTTTAAGTAATATTCGTACAAAAATGGCATCGAGTTTACTAAAAAAAGCTATATTTTCCAATCCTGCCACTGTGCGGAAGACGTTTGGAATAATTTGCAATGCTACACGGAACCGTAAGAATAATAAATTCCCAAGCAATGCTATTTTATAATAATTCCCCAGGGTTGTGACTGTTTACTGTTACGTCATTCCATTTTAGATTGGAACTATCAATACATGCCCGGTCCGTATCCTAGGACCCTAGAGGCACGAGAGGCTGCGGCAAAAAAATATGGCATGACCATTGAGGAGTATCAGCCGTATCCCGAGCATATGGGTTATGGTGATTACCCAAGACTACCTGATGTTGGAGAGGATTCTAGGGATCCACACTACCCATATGATTGTCCAGAATTGAAGAGAAACTTTCAAGAACCTGTAAGTTTTAAAATGGCCTTAAACGCGGCGACGGATAAATTCTCCATACAAACGTAATACCTAAATCATTTGCAATTTGAGCATATATTTTCACCATGTGTTGTTTTTCGGATTAATACAGTATTTATCTAGGTTCTTACATCTTTATTTTTCCAAAAAACCTAACATAAATGAAGTTGTAGCGAATTGAATTTCGCACATTTTTTTCAGCGATGACATGTTTTCATATTATTTTTTCTGTATTTTAAACAACAATACTTATGATATTGTTTCAGCAGAAACATAGCCTATAATATTATGTTACAAATTATCGATTAAAATTGGAAAACATTAAGTTATCATTCATCATTTATCATAAATTTTCAATAGCTAGTATTGCTATCGCGTCAAGCAAATATCATGTCAATGAAAATGTGCATGGTCTTACAGTTCACGGTAGCTGTGGTATCGCTCCGACAGGCATTATAGCGCAACATTTGTAGCACTTGATTCATAGTTTGCGATTGATGCTCCACCAGCCCCTTAAATTATTTGAAGCTTCTGTTGGCTAATAAGTAGAATTATAAATATAAATATATAAATTGTTTATTAATTTTCAGATACATGCTAGGATGGATATATTTGGTGGTGACCGTTATGACCCAGCTATGAAGAGAAGGTTCTCATTGCCTCACCAGTGGGCATGGTTTTTGGGTGTAGTTGGAGGATCTTTCGCATTGTTCTTCTATCTGGAAGATCATAAAGTGGGAAGGCCTGTTACAGCTAAGCAGTACCCATCAAGTGGACCTCACTTTGCATTTGGTAGTGCTAAGTAGAACAGATGAAGCTCTTGTTCTGGTCTGTTCAATTTAGAATCATTATTTAAAAAAATAGTTTCAATAAAACAAAATATGGTTTAACTTTTTATTTTTATAACACAATCATCAGGTCTTTTGTAGGATTGCCTATTGCTATTATGTTAAGATTCACATCTAGAAATTTTTGCCACAGGCCAAAGTAAACCATTTCACGTAGGTACTTAATAATCCTACCATTACCATTTTCCATGAATTTTGTCCTTACAATTGCCTCTCTCAATCATCCATCAGTATCATAAAATGCATAAAAGTATAGGTTCTCCATCCCTGACTTATTAATTGATCTGTACAAGGTGGGTGGGGAGTATGTAAAAATTGTAGCATGTGGCATTTTGTTTTTTCTACTTTCTACCTACTATGGCAAAAAGCTTTTACGAAATCAGTAAGAAGAATTGAATTTCCCTAGCTGGTCCTGAGTTGTCAATGTTTCTTGCTCAACAAAAAATATGCATTTTGTTTTCAGAAATTTACTGTAAAATTGAATGGTTATGATGACATGATGGTAAGCACAGAGCATGATGGTAAGGCACAGAAAGTATATAAAATTTTATTATTACAAATTAATCAATTTAGCATTTCACTTATAAATACTAGTAAAATATTCATCTTCCAAGTCATAGAGATCAGCTGCTATGTCATCACGGAGAGACATTAGTTTCTGGTCACATTCTTGTTGTTTTGTACGGAATAGTTTAGAGTTTTGTGTTATAGCCTCGTTCACTGATGGGAAATCATTCAGTATTAAATACTGTTTTATGTCTGATACTAGCTTCATCAAGGATTCACCAGCTCTCACTGAAACATAAACAAATAAGTATGTTAGTATTTTTGGAAGGTAATAAATTAAAGGGATTGGCAATTTGATTTTTGAAATGTGAAAGTTGTCTGTGCAAACCGCTGATGTGGTGCTTGCACATTGTTCTATATTGTAAAGTAGTAGTTATAAAGAAACCCAAAACTATTTCAAGAGAAGCTCCTTTTTAACCGACTTCAAAAAGGATTATCAATTCGTGTTTTTTTTTTTGTGTTTGTTATGCAATTACTCGAATTGATTTTGATGATTCTATTTTTGTTTGGTAGGTCATGCTTCAGAGGTGGTCCCATATAAATTTTGTTAACTTTGCTTGCATAGATTTTGAGTTAGCTTCAATATTACGTATTTTTCCCTATTTTTTTTTAATTAGTTATTTACATAGGTAGGTACCACAACTAAAAAGTGATAAATAAAAACTTTTTACAAAAAAAAAAAACCAACTTCCAACACTAAAAAGGGAAAAATAACTTTCATACCGGAAGTTGGTGGTTAAAACGAAAATTGAAAACCAAAGACATGTTTTGTAAAAGGTTTTCATTTTCAAAAAAGATTGTATACTACTTTTACTTGTCCATTTACAAGTAACTACCATACTTTCATCAGTTCATGTATGATGAATTAATTGTATTCTTGTTGAGGAAAAAAAGCAATATTATAAACCTTAATGCACTATGAGGTGATTTTCTTTGAATTAAATTAACCGCTCAACTGTTGATTGGCCTTTAGAATGCCGTAACAATCAAAATTCTATTGTGTCTCATTAGTGACAGTTGGAGGTATCATAGTATCTCTTTAAAAAATACTTACATACTTGTTGTTAAATAACAACAAAGTTGAACTTACCAATGTTAGCAGCCCGGACTTGCATTTCAAATGTATCTTGTTCAATCTGTGTCATTCTATTCAGTTGGGTTTCATTTTCTAGTTTTGCAAGTTTAATGATTTCTACAAAATAGAAACAAACTGTGAATAATGTGCAGGCACAGGCACATACTCCAATGCTTGTTTTTTGTTAGTATACTTAAACACCAGCTTCAGCCCGCAGTTTCGCCCGCGCCGTATGTCGATAAAAAGTAGCCTATGTCCTTCCCCAGCAGGCGTAGCATGGCGATTTCTATCTCTACGAAGAATAGACATAGCTTTTTCTATACAAAGTGATAGTTCGTTTCTTCATTTTTGACATCCACCCTAGAAATCTTTCTACAATCTGTCATTTTGTCTTTCATTTCTAACGATCTTTGTCTAAAAAGTAAAAAGACCTACTTTTTACTTTTTAGACTAATTCGGAAGAAAGTTTTCTATACTTACTATCAAAATCACACTGACAACCGATAAATCCTATGATAAAACAAAGAATTCTGAGTCGAATTATGTAAAAGAGTGAATTTCGTAAAAAGTGCAGCTGACTCTTTCTATTTTGTTGCCGTCTCGTACTGTCTACAGGAAACGTCATTTTTGTCTACTCTTCTGTCGACAAAATGGTGCTCATGCCTGCTGGGTGCCATCTCCTAGCCAAATGTCGAAATACGTTCAGTGGTTTAGGCGAGAAAAGGTAAAATACAGACAGACTGACAGAAAGATAGACCAACAGAGTTACTTTCGAATTTATAATATTAGTATGGAATAATAAGAAATGTTTTTATATATTTTTATTTAAAAAAATAATTTGGATGTATTAAAAATGAAATAAAGAAAAAAAACGAAATCTGGGTGTACTATAAGTATTCCTATGATGTACCTACCCTTAGGGGAGTTCAGGCGTGATATGAGAAGACAAGGGCTTTTATTCTACTTTTGAGCAATGAGACTACAATTTAGTAATATTATGAATTACGATACATTTTTGATAGAACGAAGGACGGTGCTACTTTATACCTCATGCTGGAGAACCGTGTCTAGTCGAGAATAGTTGATAAGGTTGGTTTTGCGTTACCAACCTACTGTACGTAAATATCTAATTCTCTCCAATGTAACAAAAATTATACATTTCTTCCGTAACAGATCGATAGATCGCAATATTTTAACTTTTGTTTTCCATCCGAATGAAGTATTCAAATTATTAGAGCAAGATTGTAAAATGTTACGGTTATTACTTTAGTTACTTACCTTCAAAGTTTTCTAACATACTCTTGACATCTTCTTTTAATCGGGTGGTATATGATTTTAGCAATGCTTCCTTATTTTGAGGCAAATTTCTTTGCATTTTGATTTATTTTGCAGCTTTTTTTCAAGAATACCTACTTGTTTTCAAGGAAATCTCAAACCACAGGATCACAGAGTTGACAGTTTGACACAATGACGCTTGACAGTTGACAGAGTACATTGGAGTACATTTGCCACAGACTACCAGTATTAAATAGTGCTGTGTGCCACAGACTAACCAAGGAACCACAAACTACCTAATAGGCATGAAGTATATAAATATCTATAGACCGTTTAAATAGACATTTATAGAATTTAAGGAAGATATATTCAACCTTTAAAAGTCAAAACACAATTTCTTTGTCAGAAGTGGAAATTGATTGACATTGCTGTGCAATTTTGACATTTACAGCCAACGATACCACAGACCATAGAATTTTCTTTTAGTTCTGAGCAGTTCTGAGTAAAGTCTAGTAAAAGTAAGTTCATCCTAGAATGGTATGAATATGATAAAATAGTTGTTGATCTAACCATGCGTTTGCACTGGCGAAAAATTACAACAAAACATGTTTAAATCTCTAGTTCCTGTCAAAAATTGTATGGAACATTGACAGAAGATAGAGATTTCAAAATGTTTTGTCGCAAATGTTTCGCCAGTGCAAGTGCAAACTTATGGTTACTGTGCGTTTGCAATGTTCATGTTCCTTAAAATTTTTGACAGGAACTAGAGACTTCAACATGTTTTGTGGTGTATATTTTCGCCAGTGCAAACGCAGTTACTTTTGTTGATTCGAAACTTGTTTGAGGATTCATAATCTCGTTTCATGTTTTACAAACCAATTTCCAAAATGTTGTCCCCTAAATATTTCGAATTTTCGATGTTTACCGTTTTATTTGGGAAACACCAAACCTTGCAATAAACAATAATGACTAACTTTCGAGATACAAACAAAAAAAAACCGGCCACGTGCGAGACGGACTCGCGCACGAAGGGTTCCGTACCATTATCTATAAAAACGGCAAAAAATTAACCCCCTTCAATATTTGTTTTACTTTTTAAAGTGATAAGTATATGGTAACTAAATATTCTGTGAATATTTCAAGCGTCTACCTGTTGCCGTTATCAATATGGAGCAAAAAAGTCACGTTTGCTGTATGGGAGCCCCATAAATATTTATTTCATTCTGTTTTTTAGTATTTGTTGAAAGCGGCAACAGAAATACATCATCTGTGAAAATTTCAACGGTCTAACTATCACGGTTCATGAGATACAGCCTGGTGACAGACGGACAGACAAACAGCGGAGTCTACTAATGGTCGAATCCGACGATCGGCAATATTGCAGACGGACACGCACGGTAGACGACCGCAGACCGCCACGCACCGCGCACCGAAGAACTTCCGATGTGTGCGATACCTCGCACGTACACTTTCCCACGGTCCGTCGTCCGGGGTCGTCGGTGTCCGTCCGCAAAATCGCGGATCATGGGCTTTCGATATAAGACTTTTATGGTCCGGTTTGACCCTAAAAACAGTTATCATAAAACCGCTGAACCCTGTCTGGTATTAGTGGTTCATAACTTCAAACATTCCGATTTCTGTACACGTACAGTACCGCGTTTTGCTACTCGCGCGTAAAAAAACGTGAACAAAAATAAATTCTTATGCGCGTAAAACGCCTGTAGAAAGGCTTTTAGCAGCTATTTTGTGGGCGTGGCGCTATATTCAATTTCCGGGTAAACCCTGAAAATAAGTTCGACAGATGGTCCAGTCCATTCGACCCCATGAGACAAGGGTTGTGAAATAAACATAAAATTATCTTGAAATATAAGTCAATGAATAACATATTTTCTAGAGCGGTATCTTTATTAATAAAAGTATCTTTTGTAAACATTTTAACGGAAGAGTTATTTTGAAATTTGAATTATTTACTCTGTTTAAAAAATCTAGCATATTCTTTTAGACGAAGAGCGTTAATATTGATGAATCCAGTACTATCTTCTGGCGAGAACCCTCCGGCAATATCCATTGAAACCAGATCTTTGTTGTACAAGCTCGCTGAGCTCTTTCTCGCTAATATGGTAACTGTAATATAGAAAACAGCGGATAATAAGGCAATAATTATGTTGAAATAATGATTAAAAGCAAGTGTAAATGATTGCAACTTGCCATTTCCTTTGTAAATTTGGACTGTAACCATTCCATTTACAGTTTCTTGAGACAACTCTAAACATTTTCGCGTGTAGGCGGCTTCAGGTGAAAACCAAAATCCATTGTAAACGAAATCTGCCATTTTCTCCTGAAGATATTTCTTAACTCTGTAGAAAATTTATCAGATTCATTAGTTGATCCTAATTTTTATTTTACATTCAAAATTTTATTTGAGTACCTATTAATTTAGGCAGGTATATTATGTTGCATTAAGGCTCTTACATACTGGCGCGAGTTGTCGCGCGACGCGACGCCGCGCCGCCGCATTGTTCGCCGTGAAGTTTTCTCACAAATTGATTTGTTAAAATTCGTATCGCGCGAGAAGTCGCGCCAGTATGTAAGAGCCTTTACCTCAAAACTTCTTTGTCGAGTGCGTAGGCCTCTAGATCTACATGGGCCACGTGAAGAACCGTCCCCGCAGGTGTTTCGTATAGTCCCCGGGACTGTAGGAATAGTACATCATTTCAGGATTCCAGATCTCTATGTAAAATAAATTTTTGGAGTAAATTATGCAAAAGCGTTAACCTTCAATCCTAAGAATCGATTTTCCACAATGTCGATACGTCCAACTCCGTGCTGGCCACCAAGCTTGTTCAGGGTTTCCACTATAGCTAGTGGATCGGTTAGCACTAGAGACTTCTCGTGCCCGCTAGGGATCCGAACGGAGACAGGTAATCCTGTCGAAGTATAAGTATATTTTTAAACCTAATATAAGTAAGTAGGTACGTACTTTACAAATTAAGATAGGTACATAAAGTATGACTTGACAAACGAAGTAAATGTTTACTTACCCTTTTCAAAATTGATATCAATCGCGCTTGGATAGTCTTCAGCTTGTTTTAAATCCCGAGTAATTTTGAAAATGCCATTTGGAGGAATTGCCCCAGGATCCTCTAGTACGCCGGATTCGTAACTGGCAAGGAAAGCAATTTTATAACGACATTTTAAATAGGTAAGTATACAACGGGTAAAATTAAATGTTTGCTTTACCTGATGTGCATAATATTTTCGTCAGTTGACCAGGGTTCTTTGGGAGTTGCTGAGACAGGGATGTCTTCCTGTTTTGCGAATTCGATAAGATCACTGCGACCTTGGAACCGTTCGAAGAATTCTGGGAGCCGCCAGGGCGCTATCACCTGGATTAAATGATTTATTAGACAAGATCTTACCGCATATTTAAGTCTTAAAGTAGGTACCTACTGATGTATCCTTACCTTTCCTTCGGGCCACAATGAATAAACACTGAGTTCGAATCTGACTTGGTCGTTGCCCTTGCCTGTAGCGCCATGAGAAATGTACTTGGCACCTAGTTTTCTAGCAGCATTCACAAGTCCAACTGAGATGCAGGGTCGTGCAAGAGAAGTACCCAAGTAATATCGACTTTCGTAAACCAGACCCATCTGCACTGCAGGCAGCATATAGTTGGATACGAATTCTTTACGCAGATCTTCTACTATCACCTAAAAATAAATTATTATATCATTATCGTCCCTACTTACATAAAGTTACCGCGAAATATATCTACCAATATTTGAAATGTATAAATAGGTACTCACATCTTTGGCTCCTACTGCCATAGCCTTTTCCTTAGCTTTGTTGAAATCTTCATTTTGACCAACATCGGCCATATAGCACACCACATCATAGTTTTTTTGGATTAACCTGGGAATCAAAAACAGTGTCAAATGGTCGGTATGTTACTGCTGGCTACTGAATGGGCTATCAGATACTCAGCAAAATGATTGGAAACATGCTTTGACTACCCGATTTAATAACTACGTAGGTCATTCTTCTGTGCTATATAAAAAAAAGTTGAATATCGTTAGTAGGTTTTACGGCCCTTTATCTTTACAAGACCCAAGAGAAGAGAGTGGCGTTCTTAACTTTCTAGGCAAAATTTACCATTTTAGGATGCAGCTGGTATCCAGACCACCAGAGTAGGCAAGAATAACAAGATCTTTCGCCATGACGCTTATTGAGTGATTGCTTGCAGACAGTCGTCGATAAACTGAAAGCGACGATGAACTGTCGCGAATGGGCTGATAACCCTGAGGTTAACACAATAGTGAAGTGTCGCTTTGTGATATTCGAATACCTACATTTTAATTACCTACATTGAACTTGAGAAGTTTCGGTTTCGGTTTCGCAGAATGGTTTTATGTTGTAGGTACAATGTCTGCTGTAGGAAATGGCTGTAAGGCTTTTCGGCACTGGCGTAGCTAGTCCTAATGGGGCCGTGTATCTAAATTGGATTATGACTTGGATATCTTAAATTTTCCGTGTGATTTTACTAAATGAATGCACGAGCATGAGAATCGGACCGCGCTCATTGATAAGGCTGATACCGCCGCTGCTTTTCGAATGCGCAATCCATTAGCATAAACCACGTCATAGTTTTGTTTAAAAAAACTGTAGGAGTATAGGGAGAGCGGTATCCTCTATGGTCGCTACAGTATATTATCCTATTCTGTGTCACACCCAACGGTCACATAGGTTGAGGGAGTTATGCATATACGCCAGCACGGCGCACCGCCAGCAAAAAAAGCCATTATGGACACAACGGAATTATTACTCTTGGTATGGGTATCTACAATTCTACACCTATGAGAGATTATAGCCTGAGGTAATAGTAGAAGTCAAAATTCCAGACAAGTTTTTTGTGACCGCATCACTCAACACTTCGAGTGGATAACCTGCGGATGACGCTCCCAAGACTTAGTTGGTCACAATATTACATCATATGATTAGGTATTTGTTATTCCAATTATATTTAAGGTAACACAAAATATGAGTATATAATTTATCTACTAACTATTATTAGATAAGTACTTACCTATCCATTTTAATGAAGTGGTCGTTTTTAACCGACTTCTTCAAAAAGGAGGAGGTTCTCAATTTGTCTGTACGTTTTTTTTACGCGATTACTCCGCCAATTATGCATCGATTTTGATGATTCTTTTTTTGTTTGGTAGGTCATGCTTCAGAGGTGGTCCCATATAAATTTTATTAATTTTGCTTGCGTAGTTTTTGAGTTAGTTTCAATAATTACGTATTTTCCCACTTTGCGTATGTAGACGATATAATTATTTCACTCTTTCACTTTTATTTACATAGCAGGTAGTGGTATTCGAATTTGTGTGAGGTAGGTACCACAACTAAAAAGTGGAAAATAAAAACTTTTTACAGAAAAAAAAACAACCGACTTCAAAAAAATATAACTAAAAAAGTGAAAAATAACTTATACAGCGCGTATCTAGTTGAAAGGCTAGAGCTTGGAACTTTACTTTGAGTTTTCTAAATCTGAGCACAATTTCGGAAGTCGGTGTCTTTGCTTTTCAATTTTTGTTTTTGCCACGGACTTCCTATTACATTAATACATTTTTACCCGACTGCTCCAGAAGGAGGGTAATGTTTTTTATATGTGTAAATAAATTTATAAGGGACCACCTTGGAAGCATGACGTACCAAACAAAAAAAGAATCATCAATTTCAATTCATAATTGGCGGAGTAATCGCGTAACAAATATAAAAAAGAAAAAAAAAATTACGTACAGACGAGGTGAGAACCTCCTCCTTTTTGAAGAAGTCGGTTAAAGATTGTAGTATGTGGTGAAAAGTTTACAATGGACTTTTGCGGTGTTAATGTGCCTAGATATATAGTCCCAATTAGGATTTGCAAATAACCAAAGCTTGTGCTTTTCGCTGACAACGTCGATGATCTCCAGAAAATGCTTCACAATTTTTTTAAGGTAGGCCTTGGATACACGGGCTAGCGGTATTTATGCCAGTGTTTACTTCGTATCTTTATGAAAAATAGGTGAAGTTGTCTTGATATACCTACGTGCCTTAATATTAGTAAAATTCAAATAAAATACGTCATTATTGATGATTAAATAATTTAATGAAATTGTTAACAATTAAATACTGATATTTAAATTTATGATTAGACTGGCTATAATAAGAATATTCCCTACATAATTGCACAATCCGTCATTAACACACAATTCATGCAAATTGATAGATTTAACATTTTTAAGGCTATAAGTGGCCAGATGCAGATGGGGACTCGTATTGCTTGAACAGTGAACTACGTCGCGATATCAATAGATATTACATTATGAAATGTATTTATTATAATCCCCTATCTAGACCATTACTACACGTTATCTTATGAATACATTGTAAATCATCAATACGTTAAACGTACCTAACATAGTTCAGAAAAAGTTAGAGGTAAACACTAAATCAGAATTTCAAGAGTAACATGTAAGACTGTCTAACAACTACATATCGAAATAGTTTGGAATGTATGAATGTAAACGATTCTGTCAAGATATATAAATATGATTAAACACGCAGAATAATATCATAGATAAAATATAAGATGACGAGTGAATCAAGCGTGTCGAGAACTACCTCAAGTGCGTCGACCAAGCGACATCGACAGTGGTGCGTTGAACAGGCACAATCAAAGGTGCAAGTTAATAAGAACAATTGAATCCTGTCAACAAATTATATCTATGGTTAATACTCAGTTAAGATTCTAGCATTTGGCATTAAATTAACTGCACAACGGTTTTCGGAAGCGAATTTTACATCTAGAACACACACATGATAAAAGACATTGTACCTTACTATAATTTTGCAGACAATTTAGTTTTTAAACTATGCCTACACTTCGCTCAAATCGTTACCTCAATAGAAATTTTAAATGTACCATAATTTAACAATAGCATGTCGTCTGAATCAGTCTATATTGATAGTACACAAACCCATTCCAAGTAATGTTTAACATTCCTATGCACAACAAAATAATACAATTGGAACTCTTAAAAACGAATAATTCTGATATTGATTTAAATATTTTTTTGAAATAAAAGTCAACAATATAAACATTTTGATCATTCTGTTATACAACAAAACGTAATAGAAACATAAAACAAAATTACAAAGCACATTTGCACTTATTTTGATCTTAAAAATTATTTAAAATACTAAGTTATTATAGTACACACAATTTGTATTCTAAAATAACCATTCTGACACAGTCAGATGGTACTTCAAACTTGTAAGTAAAAGCGGTAAATAAAATCAATGTGGCCTTATAATAAATTAAGTTTAGCCATTAGTAATTGCATAATTATAATATGCTTATATATCACAATAAATGGTCGAAGTACGGCAACGCTATGCTAATGTTTATGTAATAAATATAAACAATTTATGGTATTTTAAACACTTATAGGGCCTAGGCATTTGCTAATTTTTACTTCGACAACTAATAACAAGTTTAGGCGATAATAATTTGGTAAATTTCATATGTATGTCGATAGCCGATTCCTTGAAAAGTTGGTGTTTAGGCGGTTAGAGAGCTCAGGTCAGACAGGAAGTTGTCTGGAGTCAGTATGTGTGAAGAGCCGATGATCACCTCCCAGTTCTTTAGCGCGGCTGTCACCTCGTATGCGCAGCGGATTTCAGAGAAACAGACGCCTGAAATGAAAGAAATGTAAAATATATTGTAAACCACACAAGCATAGATTCTGGATTGAATGCTCTATTTTATAGAAAGGCGAGGCGAAGGAGGACTGGCGGCGCAAGATCTAAATTTAGTGTGGGCGAGGTACATTTCGCGAGGCCCTCTGGTGGAGCAAGAAGACAAAAAAAACAGTTAAGACTGTCATATTATTATTTTTAGGTATAATATAGGCATTGGCGAACTAAACTGGTCGAGATAGGCAATGGCGGACTAATCTTGAAGACTGTCGGGTGCCCGGGGTGGCAAAAAAAGGGGGGGTCGGTTACTGCATACATAAAATTTTGAAAACTAGGAAGAACGTAGAATTTACGAGCGAGTGAAGCGAGCTCAAAATGTTGGCACACTAGCTCAAACAGGTTACGTAATCTTTTGACTTAAACGAAAAAGTTGGATTATTAAACGAATACATGAGCGAGCGAAGCGAGCTCGAAAAATTTTGCACTCTGGATAGTATTTGAATATTGATATAAAAAATTGCAATTACTTTGTCGAGTCATACAGTGAAATAGTTTGAGAACATAGGATTTTAGAGCGAGTGTAGCGAGCTCGAAAATTTTAGGACCCCGCCCCGGATAGGTAAGGTTTTCTTCATACATAAATAGGAGTTACTTCGTAGACTTTTACAGAAAGGTTTGAGAAAAAGAGAATGTAGGATGCAAGAGCGAGCGAAGCGAGCTCGAAAATTTTATCACTCGTACGTTTATATTTAGGGGGCCCCCAACAAATACTGCCTTTTATTTACTGAACATATTTTCGCCTTGTTTGGGATTTGATTAAAAAGTATTTCTAAAGATTTGGGGGCCCCAGAATCGGACCGCACCCGATACTTTGATTGACTTCCTAGCCGTTGAAAGTAACGTAAACAAACAGAATAGGAAATCCCCAGCTCTGACCGGCGGATTCACCACTATAGCAACGCAACGCTAGCAAATTTTGCTAAATTAAATAAAAACATGTCAATACATATATAAATCGTTTTATGAAGAGTATACTTTTTCGTCGCGTTCACTGTTTTTAAGTAATGCATAGAACGTCGTGGTGCGAGGCCCCTAGGACCGCGAGGCCGTAGGCGGTCGCCCACACCGCCCACGCCTTCCGCCGCCTCTGAAGGAGGATACCAATATGTCGCGGTGGAGAGAACTCATTATAATAAAAATTGAAAAATATACGATTCTTACCGCCAACAAGGAAAACAATCAGACGCGGTACGTTCTTGATAGTCTGCTGTGCCTTATCCTTATGCCAGTGTCCGTAGCGCACACTGAAATACAACATAAATTAAATATGTAATGCTAACAAGCAATGAATGCAATTAGTTCATGATGTACGTGTTGCAAAATTTGACGCTTAATGGTATTTTTACCTAGTGGGTGCCTGATATCCAGAGGTTTGCGCGCGTCCAGCCAAGAATGGGAAGTGACGTTGGTCAAGTTTATCTTCAATTGCGTCTTCCATGATATCCTAAAACCAAAAACAATTATTGGGTAAAGTCGCGGCGATTTTGTGTTTTCTCAAAAATTAGGTATAGTGAATGCAACCTACTTTGATCACGGGTGTCCATCTTGACATTTGGTATGTTTGCTCTGTGATCCTTTCCTTTCTTGGTACTTGATACTGTTTCTTCCGATTCCCCTGTGGAATGAACATTACACCGTAACATAAATTGCAAATATTGAATAAGGGAAAACTTAACTTATCTTCATAATTGAAGCGACTATATAACACTAAAATAATATACAAGTCTGAAGTCATAAAACATGGGTTGGAAAAATATAGTCAATAAAATATTGGGGGTTAGACATTGATAATAATACAAACAACCCAAGATACACATGGACTGTGTGACCGAGAGAGCAAAAGTCTAAATTGAGCGCTCATTTCTATTTTCAATGGTGAAAAAAAAAAAACAGTTTATAACATTTAGTTTAAGTTAAGGTACAATTCCGAAGGTGACCTGCAGACCGCAAACCGCAGCGCCAAAACCGCGCAATCGTAATGACAAACCGCAGCAACATTACTGATTTCTATGTTACCCTATTTTACTTTAGGAAAACGCTTTCGTAGATTTTATATATTGCTGCCCACTGCAATATCGTGTTAGGACGGCTTTGTCGCTGCGGTTTGCGGTCGACGTCGGAATTGTACCTTTAGTTTTAATTCCTGTTTATTTTGATAAACACAATATGTGATTTTGATAAACTCAAAGATTGTTATGTTTGTCTTATGTTTTGGTTTATCGAAGACTCGTATTATATTAGTCACACAATTTGGAGGAATATTGTACCTTGGGTGTAACAAGGGGATTAAGTGAACAATCGATAACAAGACTGTCAGTATAACAGAACAAAACCGATAATAAAATACCATGCTACATGCAAAAAAATACATAAATATATCTATATATAATAAGTATACATCAACAACGACATTCAGTCCCAGGTTGGCGAGGTTGAGTAGCGTCTGCTTGTCGGAGGGCTCGAGCTGCGCGTGCGTCACCAGCTTGTTCAGGTTCTCCTCTGAGATGCCGTTCTTGGACATGATGTACAGAGCAATAATTCGCATCTTGTTGAAGTTTATCACTGCCTGGAAGGGTTTGAAAAGGTGATCAGTCGATATACCTACAAGTATCAATAAAAGGAGTGTTCATTTCAAACGACTAAGGGCGAATTTCACCAAACTTTTATACCGAGTATAAGTCTTACCCTGCGAATAAATTTTGAATTTTTGACAGTTTTTCCATACAAAAACTGTCACACGCCATTTTTATTCCACGGATAAAAGATATCTGACTTTGGTAAAATCAGCCCTAAGCAAAAGAGTTTCTCAATTCGACGGAGTTTATATTTCATTTAAAGACTATTTTCCTTTTACATTCGCGAAAAAAGAAAAAATGTTCCAGCCAGTCGATTTGGGGAAGGAATCATGGCTTATTTAGTAAGCCATGTTTCCCTTCCCTTCACACACCTTTTTTTGAGAGATATTAAAAAGGCAAGCTTTAATAAGTCGCCATACATACCTGGTCAAGAAGCACGGGTACAATACTCCTCATGTGGTCTTTGATCTTCTCGCCTTCGGCATCGGTGCCCATAGCTAGGTCCTGTTGTGATAAAATCATAATCAAGTCTCATAAGACAAGACAATTATGGCATGTCTATGTGCGTAAAACTTTATCACATTATAATAGGTCTTTACCTATGAAATTGCCGTTCTGCAGTACTGGCCATTTCAAATCAAAATAATTTTTGTTTGGCTAAGAATTCTAATTTCAAATTAATTTTATTTTAAAAACATGGAATTCTTTTTTCAAAAGAAGTCATTTGTTTAATGATTAGTGTTACATTTTCATCGCATTTCAATCTTTTTCGTCATCATGGATACGTTAAAATTTCGAGTAATTATGGAATATGAGTACCGTCGTGGCAGCAACGCGGCACAAGCGGCACGCAACATCAACGACGTTTACGGAGCTAACATGACATTTGACGTTCAAAAGTGCCTTTAATGTGCCTAGTTGAAATTAATTATTTGACTTTGACTTTAACACTACAAACCAACGCACCACCTGTTATTGGTTTGCTCGCTTCCGTTCTGGAAATTTCGACCTGAAAAATGAACCTCGCGGTCGTCCGAAGACTGGTCGACAATGACGAATTAAAGGCGATTGTGGAAGCTGATGATACACAATCTACGGCTGAATTAGCAGCAGCTTTCGACGTTAGCGTCAAAACAATATTGGTCCATTTGCGTCAAATTGGCAAGGTAAAAAAGCTTGACCACGAACTCAATGATCGCCAGCGCGAAGTACGCGTCGAGGCGTGCCTTGCACTGCTCAACAGACACACAAATGAAGGAATTTTGAACCGCATTGTTACCTGCGATGAAAAATGGATTCTGTTTGATAACCGCAAGCGCTCAGCAAGTTGGTTGGATCCTGGTTCAGTACCTAAACAATGCTCTAAACGAAAACTTACCCCTAGAAAAGTGATGGTCACTGTTTGGTGGTCTAGCGCCGGTGTGATTCATCACAGCTTCTTACCAAACGGCGTGAGCATTACTGCAGATGTGTACTGTGAAGAACTGAACACAATGATGGAGAAGCTGGCACATCTCCAACCAGCATTGGTCAATCGCTCGTCTCCGCTGCTCCTGCACGACAACGCGCGACCTCATACTGCACAGCAGACGGTCTCCAAGTTGCAAGAACTGGGGTTGGAAGCTCTCCGTCATCCGCCCTACTCACCAGACCTTGCGCCTACAGGCTACTACTTTTTCCAGAATTTGGATAACTTCTTGGCGGGAAAAAAATTCAATACCCGAGACGCAGTACAAAATGCCTGTGAAGAATTTGTTGCCTCCCGTCCAGCTGATTTCTTTAAGAAGGGCATCAATAAACTGCCACTGCGTTGACAAAGATACATTGATTGCATGGGTGATTACTTCGATTAATACAAATAAAAAATACATGAAAAAAGTTCGTTTAAATTTTTTCATACAAAACGGCAATTTCATAGGTAAAGACCTAATATTTATTTCAAAATTCATACATCTATATATATAAAAGAAAGTCGTGTTTGTTACAACACTTATAACTCGAGAACGGCTGGACTGATTTTGATGATCTTTGATTTGTTGGATTTGTCTCCGCCCAGAATTGCAGAATAACAATAAAAAAATTGGAAAAATTCACGAAAAAAAAAAAAATGAAGAAAATCGTTTTCTCATACATTCTGTATAGAATGGGTCTTTTCATAATATCTCGGTATATAGGTAGGTAGGGGTTGGTAGGGTTGGTAGGTAAGTAGGGTAAGTATGTAGAGTAGGTAGGTAGGGTAGGGTAGGGTAGGTAGGTAGGGTAGGTTTTTTTTTTTTTAAGTAGGTTAGAGTAGGTAGGGTAGGGTAGGTAGGTAGGGTAGGGTAGGCAGGGTAGGTAGGTAGGGTAGGTAGGGTGGGTAGGTAGGTAGGGTAAGTATTTCTTATAATATAATTCCTAATAAGATGACACAGCTAAGAAGACTGATAAATTTAGTTTTAAAGCTTTCTCTCTCCATCTGTTTTGCTGTGCCCAACAGGGTCCATAATGATCTCATTAAGTTTTAAGTTGCCACCTAAGTGCACATTGCGGAATGCAATAAATGATTGGAATATTGAAAGTTACTGTAAACATAATAATATGTATATTATTAGGTAAGGTGAGGTCGCCAAAACAACGTGATCCGAATGAATTGTCTCTAAAAATTAATGATGAAACCATTTCTGATAAGTTAAAAGTTGCTGAGACACTAGAAAATTTCTTTACTAACATCCCTATAGACGTTACGAAATCTCTTCCCTCTTCATCTTTATTAGCAGATTCTCTTCTCAAAGAAAACTTTACTAAAGTCATTCCAAGTTTTGCATTCAAGCCTATTTCTATTACCACTATTAAAAAAGCATTCATAAGTCTTAACTCAAAAAATACTGAAGATTTATGGGGCATCTCTGTTAAGGTTCTGGGAGATATCATTGAAACTATCGCCCCTGTCCTAACAGGCATATTTAATCAATGTTTGGACACGGGTACGTTTCCTGATTTAATGAAACATAGTAAAGTTGTACCAATTTTCAAATCAGGTAGTAAAAGCGATCCCTCTAATTATAGACCAATATCTGTATTACCAGCATTGAGCAAAATCTATGAAAAAATCATGCTAGACCAGATGTTGTCACATTTTAACTCAAATAGGATTTTACATAGTCACCAGTTTGGTTTCACGAAAGGTAGGTCGACGACAGACGCGGGAGTAAAGCTCATCAGTCACATTTTAGAATCCTGGGAGAAGTCCCAGGATGCAATTGGCATCTTCTGTGACCTCTCAAAAGCGTTTGACTGCGTTGACCACAATACACTGATCTGTAAATTACACCACTACGGAGTTCGTGGACAAGCTGCTGATCTTGTTCTTTCTTATCTATCAAACAGGCAGCAAAAAGTAAATGTTAACGGGGCGACGTCCTCGGGGTCTCTAGTTAAAATGGGCGTGCCTCAAGGTTCAATTCTCGGCCCATTCTTATTTCTAGTTTATATAAATGACCTTCCTTACATGATGGCTAACTTATCGGATATAATACTATTCGCTGACGACACTTCTCTTATCTTTAAAATAGATAGAAAAGATACAGATGTCTCACATGTCAACGATAGCCTGGCTATGCTTTCGGAATGGTTCGCAGCCAATAATCTTTTACTTAATGCGAACAAAACTAAATGTATTAGGTTCTCATTACCAAATGTACCTCAAGTGGGTCTAAATCTAAAACTTGATGGCATGAAACTAGATGCAATCACGGAAACTTTATTTTTAGGAATTACCATAGATTCAAAATTACAATGGGGCGCCCACATCAGAACTCTTTCAGGTAGACTAAGTTCAGCTGCATATGCAGTAAGAAAAATAAGGCAGTTGACTGATATAGCCACAGCTAGGTTAGTGTACTTTGCTTATTTCCACAGTATTATGTCTTACGGCGTTCTGCTGTGGGGATCGGCAGCTGACGTAGATTCAATTTTCATTTTACAGAAGAGGGCAATCCGCGCGATCTATAAAATGGGTCCTCGCGAGTCCCTTAGAAACAAATTCAAAGAAATTGATATTCTGACTCTGTCTTCTCTCTATATCTTTGAAAGTATTTTGTATGTTCGCAAAAACTTAGGACTTTTCAAAATAAGAAGCGATTTCCATAATATAAATACACGTAGTAGACATGAAATTGTCATACCCAAATTTAGATTAACTAAAACAAGCAAGTCATTTCTAATAAACAGTATCCGCTTCTATAACAAGTTGCCAAAGTCGGTTACAGAACTTAGCGATGGAAAGTTCAAAACCCACATCAAACGAGTCCTTATCAAAAAAGCATATTATAAGATTAAAGACTACGTTGAAGACAAGGAAGTTTGGCAATAATTCCTTCTGCACATGTGGCTTCCCTGGTACCTCATTAACGGCATATTTATGTAAGTCTATTAACTGCTCCCAAATTACCATGTTTATTTTCTTTACATTCATCCTTGACATATAATCATTGTATTTGACATTATATACCTCCAATTAATTTCAACTCTTAGTGGCTTTTGTGGACAGGATTATAATTATTCAATTTGTTACAGTTGTAATAGCAATCACGTCAATTGGTTTAAATAGGTTTTTATTTTTATATGAATTCTAATTTTATTATCATTAGTCTTTTAGATAGATTATTTCCTATTTTGTGAATGTGAGAACATTGTAGGCTTATTGGACTGTAGATTGAACATCTTCTATTTTTGTTAAGTACCTGGTACTTACTTGTTGAAAGGCCTACATTGTCCCCCCATGCCTACCAACACTGTAATTTGAAAGTATTGTAAAAGCCAATTATTTTTAAAAGAGTAACCATGGAGTTTCTTGCCGGCTCTTCTCCATAGGAAACAACCAATTGGAACCGTGCACCTAGCTTCTGACGTTTCATAAGTGCCCATGTAGGTTTATGTGAAATAAAATATTTTGATTTTGATTGAATATAGTAATAGAAATATTTGTAAGGAAGAACTCACCTGTTCAACCTTGCACAGTTTGTCGACGTAGCCCTGGTAAGACTTCATGCAGTCTTCAGCCAGACGCAGATGTGTGGCGTACTTGGACAACTCCTTCTGATACTGGGGCATCTTCTTGATCATTTGGGAGAGGTCTCGCATGGATTGCTTGTCACCTGATTAGGTAATATTTAATATTGTTAATGAATTATTTTTTATGTAATATTTTTAAATACAAAACCTACTTCAATACGCCCTTTGAATTATGAAATGGGATTTTAGGAGTCTATCACCTATTCTTTTTAATGGCCTCTCCAGAGTTTTCTCTTTTATTGGCATGTCAGAACTGCGGTTTTGTCTCGCCACAGACTGGGAAGTATACTACAAGGCCTTTGCTCCTCAACATGCTAAACAAAGTCGAAATAGAGTAGAATTTATTTAGTCACCTCCGCCCATTCGTTTTGAATCAGTGAACTTCTTCAGGTTCTTGGTGACCGACGTGGACACGACGGCAATGTGCTGATGTCGTAGCTCTACCCACAACTCATCATTCTCGTCCAATAACACTTCCTTCATGTTTCCCGAGGAGTCGTATCTACAACAAACAATTATGAACATGTAAGAGAAAGTTTTGGAATTGAAATAGATACACCTCCAAATAGTGTGATGACTTGGTCTTCATTACCAACAAAACGTATAATAAGCAACTAATCTCGTGACAAAATAACTGGGGAGGCTTTTAAATGTTTGGTCGTGAATGGCTTCTCTTCTACTTCTTGTATCAGCTAGGTCAATAGTAAAAACCGGCTCAGTGTGAGTTGGACTCGTGCACGAAGGGTTCCGTACCATTATCTATAAAAAACGGCAAAAATTCACGTTTGCTGTATGGGAGCCTCCTTAAATATTTATTTTATTCTGCTTTTTAGTATTTGTTGTTATAGTGGCAACAGAAATACATAATCTGTGAAAATGTCAACTGTCTAACTATCACTGTTCATGACATACAGCCTGGTGACAGACGGACAGACAGAAAGCGGAGTTAGTAAAAGGGTCCCGTTTTACCCTTTGGGTATGGAACTCTAATAAAAGCGAAATGCTGTTCCTTGCCGTTGGTAGGCACAACGCATAACTTCAGAACGGCAGGACCAATTTGCCAAATTATTGTTATCAAATGTTCGTAATAGTCCGAATCAGTTTCTAACGGAAAGAAAAAATTTAAAAGTTGCCAGGAAAATGGGAAAATTCGGGAAAACTAAAAGCGCATTTTCTATGGGAATTTTGTATGAATTATTGAAATTTGGACCATGACAACGTCGATCAGGGTGGGCTAGCGAAAGTTTGTAAGTGTGGGTGGATGGATGGATGGATGTTTGTTACTCTTTTACGCAAAAACTACTGAACCGATTTGGATGAACTTTGGCACACAGATAGTTTATAACCTGGATTAATACATAGGATAGTTTTTATCCTGATACTAGCTGTGCCCCGCGGTTTCACTCGCGTAGGTCTCGATCCCGTGGGAATATAGGGATAAAACGTATCCTATGTTCTATTTCAGTTCATGGTCTATCCTATGTTCTATTCCAGCTCATGGTCCATCCTCTCCTCGCGAACATAGGGAACGTCGCGCCGGCGTCGAACGGTTCGCGTATTGCATTTTTATATTCATGATGATTACTTCGAAATTAAATGTCCAATTCGAATGAATGAGGTTAAAAACTGCCACTTGCTAACTTCAGATGTCGCTACTATCATAAGTCTTAGAATTTGACTGCTAGCTGTCAATATGCATACATTTTTTGTAAACAAGCGACTTCTTTTACGCTTAATTTATTAATATGCCTATGCGTAGCTGTGTAACTGAAAAATACGGGGCCCCATGTATTTGCCAAAGATGTTAAAATAAGAAAACTGTGGAAGAAAGCACTCCGAAAAAAAAATTGGAAACTCGATATTTCGTCGCGACTATTTTGAAACGAAGACTTTTATCGGAGAAATTCGTGTTTATGTGATGCTCCCAAGAGAACTAAGTCTATTTTTTTTACATACAGGTGCCTGTGATGTGTTATAATGTAAATTATAGTAAAAGCGTGGGTGTTTTGTATTAGCGTATTATAGCAGTGCTAGAATGAACATCTCAGAAGTTTTTCAGTCAGGAAATCATCCTCGAGTTGGTTTTCAACTCCTGATCAGCAGGCGTAGCATGAGCACCGTTTTGTTGCCGGAAGAGTAGACAAAAATGACGTTTCCTGTAGACAGTAGACACAACGAGACGGCAGCAAAATAGAAAGAGTCAACTGCACTTTTTACGAAATTCACTCTGTTACATAATTCGACTCAGAATTCTTTGTTTTATCATAGGATTTATCGGTTGTCAGTGTGATTTTGACAGTAAGGATAGAAAACTTTCTTCCGAAATAGTCTACATATAAAAAGACCTAGACAAAGATCATTAGAAATGAAAGACAAAATGACAGATTGTAGAAACATTTCTACGGTGGATGTCAAAAATGAAGAAACGAACTGTCACTTTGTATAGAAAAAGCTATGTCTATTCTTCGTAGAGATAGAAAGCGCCATGCTACGCCTGCTGCAGGTGTAGCATGAGCACCGTTTTGTCGACGGAAGAGTAGACAAAAATTACGTTTCCTGTAGACAGTACGACTGAAGCAAAGTAGAAAGAGTCAACTGCACTTTTTACGAAATTCCCTCTTTTACATAATTCGACTCAGACTTCTTTGTTTTGTCGGTTTTGTCATAGGATTTATCGGTTGTCAGTGTGATTTTGACAGTAAGGATTAGAGATGAGAATATTGGTTGAAATTGTTTATTGGTTAATGGTTAAATAAAAATATCGATATTTTTATTGGTTGAAAATATTAGTTAATATTTTTATTCAAGTATCTGCAACATGTTGAAAAGTTGAATATTCTATTAACTAATGCATGTTGAAATTGTTAAGTTAAACTTCCCTTCATACTTTAACAGGCTTTTTTACAATATTTACAAGTTGCGACTTTTTCCACCCCCACGACCCTATCGAAATGGTTCCACGTATCATTATTTCGTTTCGGCATTTTGTAAAACAAAAAAAACAACAACAACGCAACGACGCGACTTTGTTATTTGAGTAAAATATCAAAACTAACTAATAAAATAAACTTATATCAAAAATCAACCATTAACCGACCGAAATATTGGTTAAAAATATCAACAACTTTCTTTAGAATAAAATATCCCCAACAGTAAATGTGTTTTAACGTAACAAAGATAGAACATACAATTGAATGCACGTAACGGAATAAATATTTCTACGACACTGACGACACTGCGTTGCCGCTCCGAAGGTCAACCCGAGCGAGCGAGAGACAGCGCGTTGTTCGAGCGAGACAGAGAAATATTCGTCCTTGCCAATTTTGCGCCGAAGAAGTTGATATGATATTTTTATTCGTTAATGTTAATTTTATTTATTGAATATCATGGTTAATTTTAAATATTAGTTAAATTTAATGGTTGATGGTTATATTCATCATCTCTAGTAAGGATAGAAAACTTTCTTCCGAAATAGTCTACCTGCAAAATGACGTAGACAAAGATCGTTAGAAATGTAAGACAAAATGACAGATTGTAGAAACATTTCTACGGTGGATGTCAAAAATGAAGAAACGAACTGTCACTTTGTATAGAAAAAGCTATGTCTATTCTTCGTAGAGATAGAAAGCGCCATGCTACGCCTGCAGGTTATTTTTGTCGTACGCTTCCAGTATTTAACAGAAAAAGTCAACAAACACAAAATAACCTATAAATATTAAAACGTTCATAATTTAATGACTTTTCCACTAAAGCTGCTTTTTTACCAGTGGTAGTCGCTTCCCCTGTCCTTACTTCGTCTTATAATAGTGCTACGCTCCAAGTCGCATACATAATTATCTAGTTTTCGTATAATTTGTGATCGACACAAAAGTAAACATAAACACAACAATGGCGGATTGAAGACGTACGATTGGCCTGCCACCTATGATGAGCTTTCAGTTTTTAACCCCATTAAAAAGTATTTTGCTGCTACATAAATAACCTTGATATTAAAACTATTTATTTGAATAAGAATTAATATTATGTTGATTAAACTCCTTCGCAAATAATGCATTAGTTTCGAACAAATTTGATTACCATAAAAAATGGTTATAGTGAGTCAGTCTTAAAAGATAGACATAGGCTATCGCGGACTTTTTTTTAGAACTTTTAAAGAGGAACAATTCCATCATACATGATATTTGCGTAACTTAAACCGGTTACGCAGCGCACGCAACAGCTCTCAAAAAGGAATAATTTTTCCCGATTTTGCAACATTTTTCATTTATGCTCCGCTCCTATTGGTCGTAGCGTGATGATAAATAGCCTATAGCCTTCCTCGATAAATGGACTATCCAACACAAAAAGAATTTCAATTCCAACCAGTAGTTCCTGAGATTAGCGCGTTCAAACAAACAAACAAACTCTTCAGCTTTATATACGGGTGGAGACATATGCGGGTGAAACCGCGAGGCGCTACTAGTTCAAATAAAATAAAAATATAACTACAGTTACTTACTTGTAGACGTCATTCTCGATAGGCAGTAGATCGTATGCCATAGCTTGAAGTGTGAGTTCGTGCAGCAGCGGCGACACGCAGTCGAAGCCGCGGTCTATTACCAGCAGCTGAGAGCGAGCCTTCTCGGGACCCTCGCCCATAGTCGGCTCGTCAGCCTATATACAACATAAAATTATACTAGTTTTTAGCGGCATGGTATACTGGATGCATTTCACGAGCGCACTTCGTCATACAGGTCACATGACGCGCTCGTGTTGCGTGAAGCCTATAATTTTATTATCTTTTTTTATCTATTAGATTTTGAAGCAGACTCCGAGGATAGTCGAACGCACGCCTGTGGTATGTTAACACCTTGCCGGCCTAGCGTAGTACGGAGATTCAATAGAAATAAAAGGCCAGCTTTAATGAATGAATGAAAATATTTATTTGTTAAATAAAGTGTACACACATAATATGTTTTGCTACCAGTGACGTGCGGCCTACTGTACAAGTAATTCAGTAGTCAGTGAAATTACTTTTTGTGATTGCTACAACATTAAAGAGTTGTGATTAAGTTCATTATAATTATTTTATTTACCTTGTAGGCATCCAGTTTCTGTTGGATCAGCTGGGCGAGCTCCACATTGCGTTCCCAGTCACTGCAAAACAATGTTTTGTTTAGATTTACTCCAAAATTGAATTCACACACAACACATTAAAATAATAAATTATTTTGGTGAGACACAATGTTTAATACTATTAGGAGTTTAGGATATGAAATGTTTATTTCTGTAAGTAGATCTTCTAAGACACTTTTACTAGTCACTCCAAAACAAAAACACAGGTCATGGTCTCTTTTAAAGTGGATGAACTCAAATAGTAAATAACCAACCTTGCTAACTTAACGGATAACGGTTCTGTTCGAGTCTGTAATAAGTCTGGCTCTCCAAAACTCGTACAATGTTCATTTTTTATAAAAATGCTGCCATAGGTTTTGTTAGAAATATGTACCTGCGGTATCGCACAGAAGGGTACTCCCCGAGCGTAGCACAGAGCGTTGCGATCTGTTCGGCGATGCGCTCCATGTTAGCGTTGCGAGTCTGCGCCAGCGCTGGGTTGTACATGCACTGGAATGTCTCGGGCGAGTCCAGGGAAAATACCTGTCAATTTAAGATAACAAAGAAATATTGAATATTATTGTCACTTACTATATGTATCAAGTGACGATACATAGGTGTATCTGGCGCACTTTGGACAGTCAGCCCCATTACCATCCTTGGTATCTGGCAAATCTTACAGCTAAGTTATTATCACATAGATTTTATAAAAATAAATTAGGAAAGATAAGTAATTTTTAATGAATTATGTAAGGTATTCTTACTGACCTGGCTTTCATAAGGCAAGAAAGCAATGTTAATTTCCTTCAAAGTTTTAATTTTTCTTGCTGCTGATGACTTGCAGAGTTCATTAAATAGTTCCTCAGGGCATACTAATTAGAGGCAGCGTGTAACAAGTGTTAGACATTAGTTTCAAGGTTGAACTCAAAATTTATTGTAGTAAGTACCAGACTAAAGTAGAATCCAAAAATGAGCCTGTTTATTATGCTTAGTTTATTTATAACAAGTATGCTTTAAATTAGCTTCAAATTTAGACTCAGATGACGATGAAGTTCTACTAAAGTCTGATGAGTTCACCCTACTGGAGATACAATAAAATTCGACAAACCTGTTGTTCGTATGGAATAAAAGCAATGTTGATTTCCTTTAATGTTTTGATATATTTAGCTACAGGACTACGTGATAATTCGTCAAATCGAGCATCAGGACAAGCTGTGAAAATAGAAATTAAATTGCAAATAAAAATTAAAGCAAATAAAAAAAAGCAGAAACTACCTATTTTAACCGCTAAGCTACCAGACGGGCGCGGGACAAAAGACATTGTAGTTGATTAGAAAGTCCTTGACGAATAAAGATTTTTTTTTTGTTTTTCTTATTTATTATGTGATCTCATTTAAAACATTTAAAATATATAAAGAAGAACCGAAAAAATAAATAAAGAAAATCTACCTTCAGTGAAAAAGACATGGGCAGCCCGGTACATGATGCGATTCCCCACAGAGAAGTCATTGATGAGGGCATGTACAGATTTCTCAGACGGTGTGATCAGATAGATACCATCCATGGTGCACAGTGGTTCCCTCTTCTTGTGTATATCCTCTACCACTGAAATATTTAAAATAATATTTTTCAAATCAAAACAGTTTATGGATGTGTTGGGTTGCAATAAATACTGTGACAACCTGTTATTTTTTTCTATGTAGAAAAACCCAAATTTTAGAAACCTAAAAAGGCTATACAGCTTCTATGTTATTGGTATGTGAAACAAGTTATTTGATAAAGAAAGGATAATTTAAAAAATATAGAAAATATCCTACAAGTAATGCCCTCGGCAGAGATGTCGTGCATTTTGCAGCAGGCAGACACCATGCGCATAGACAGCTGATCCACTACTAAGACACGCCATTCTATT
This sequence comes from Lithophane semibrunnea, assembly GCA_947363905.1. Lineage (NCBI taxonomy): Eukaryota > Metazoa > Arthropoda > Insecta > Lepidoptera > Noctuidae > Lithophane > Lithophane semibrunnea. The sequence goes on along the minus strand of OX376188.1, from coordinate 6,397,553 downwards.
TTATCTTTTCCTTTTGACCGATACCGGATCACCTCGTTCATAATCTCTGTAAAGAGGACAATAGTAGCCTTTATTACATTTTTAAAGCACTGGTTTTGATGTCTCATATAACAAAAGGTCAGATTTAGCAGCAAACTTTTAAGCAATTTTTAAGCAACTTCTTCAAAAAGTTGTCCCACAACTGAACAAAGCTCTCCCCAGCCTCTATCTGTCTGAGCTGCCAAGGACCAAAGCTTATGCGGGATAAGCTTCATCATACAGTTAAATTAGATTAAAAAACTCAAATAAGATGCCTTGATCAACATGGATAAATGGTGAAAGTGGTGATGTCACTAGTAGACATGCGTCAGATACATCAACATAAATCTTATATCTGATTTCATTCAAAAATGGCTTTGTATTTGGGTATGCAATATGCAAGTATTCATTTATGGTTGGATAGTTTTGAACAATGCAGTTACTCTCCTGAAATCGATTTTGAGAACAATTTCAAAATCTGAAATCAGATATAACCATAAGCGTAAAAATGGAAAAATGCCCATGTCTACACTCTAGCCTAGTTTGTTATATTTTAGATAACCTCTTCAGGTTTTATGATTTTCCCCAATTTTTTTTGTATTTTATTGGCCTTTTTTTATAGTTTATTGCATTTTTGAAGAAAGATTCTTAAAACAAATTTTTTGTCACATTGACTCATTAAAATAATTGCATCAGAATAGAACAAGAAGTGTCTGAAAACAATACATTCAGAATTCGCACGATCTGCAGCTACTTCGTGACGTCGGTAGCACCCCACCCCCCAGCTCAAGTGACACAAGAAAATCAATATTAGGTGCTAAGCTTTACTGCCTCTTCACGTAACTTTTCTAGACATATTGAATTACTATAACAAACCTTCTATAGCATCTTAGCATCATAACGTTATGGAACACATTTTCGCCTTTGTTTTGTCTAATTCTAGCAAAGTTACGGGAACCCATTGTTTATATGCCGCTATTATAAGTTTATAATAATGTAGTGTACAGTCAAAAAGTTGGTAGATAAGTTGAGCCCCAGGCAATTTTAGATAAAAATATCGAAATAATTGAACAAAAACACATAAAACTGTTAGTCATCGATAAGTTGATGTCTGTTGATAAAATTAAATCATAAAAAATATTATACAATGAGCAAAAACACATTTATATATACATTTTTTTAAATTGCTTCCAAAATTAATGGTAATAAAGTGTTTTGTGCAATGAAATAATGCCAAAAACATATTTTTTTAAACTCACTTTGCCCGACTTGTGCTTTGAGAGCCATCTTGAACCGTAGACTAAAGCATAGATACTACAATTATAGAGTAATGTGGGAACTGTCAAACAAGAAGGTAAGAAGTTGAAGAATCGCGCGCCCTGTTACACGGACAAAAATTACTTCAGAATGTATAGTCAGCTTAAAATTTTAATGTTCCCACTGCTGCTGTATACGGGCTATAGGCCTCCTCTCGGTGAGAGGGAAGACTAATTAGTCTGTGGGGAGTGAAATGTAATCCACCATGCGGGCACAGTGCGAGTTGGTAGATGTTAAATGTCTTCGAATTTTTGGTTCTAGGCCATTCCGCCGGTTTTCTGAAGATGTTTTCCACAGACTAAGAACTAACATGTTTTCCTTCACCCAATTTTTGTTTCGTTAGTGAGTGCAAACGCACGGTAATGTCAAATACTGCTGAAAATGGCACCTAGGAGCGTTCGTTCTTCGTTGGCAACGGCGGCAAATAGCTATATATACAAGTTTTGATTAATTTATGAAGATAAAATGCTTTTTATATAAAATATTTTGTCGTACGGCGTCTCCACTGTCTCTGTTCTTTTTCGAACTTTAGGCATTTTAGCTCACCTTTTTCCGATCACTGCATATAAAGGCCCATGGAATTAGTATGTACTATATTGTCATTGAGGGCAATTTTTTGGCCACGACGGCCACCATGCTTTCCAGGAGGCCATGCCCCATGCTTCAGTGCCATGCCCTTTGAAGTTATTTTGTCAATGCCGCCAAATGTCACTATTGTTTCAAATTATTTACATCTTCAGACCAAATATTTATTTGGCCTGAGTTTACATCATGCAAAATCTTTTTAGATAGTATGGTCACTATTTTATTGCAGCGCAAGTCAAAAATAACTAGTTGATAATATTACCCCAATAATTTGTTATTTATAGAATTTTTAAGAATAATAAATACATAAACTGTTTACATAAATTCTCTCGCTTTGTATGCGCGCGCATTTTGATAGCATGAATGATAAGGAGGCGGGTCAATAAATAAGTGAAAGAGATAGATCATAATGCTGTTTCGTTTTCCCACAGAACGGAAAACAGAATGGAATCGAAACGTCAATTCAGTTTTTTCTATGTTGGTGTCGGATGTGGGTGTGTTGATGGTTAGCGATTGAGTGTAATTATCACGTGCGCGTGAATTTTCAAAATCCTTAATTTATTTAGGCTACGGAATTGGATAGTCAGTCAAGGTAAATATCACAGAATTTTAAATACTAAAAATATATTTTAGTTTTTTTTTGCAAATGTTTAAATGGTATTGTTGAAAATTATGGTACCTACATTACTGAAAATAGTTGGGAAATGTAATCTACCCTTAACTATAAAAACGGAATAATTTCGCAATAATCTCGACCAAGTTATGAGTGAGGTGTCTCAAAGTTAGATGAAGAAATATTACTTAATTTGTAATAATAGAAATATACCTGGGGATAAATAAATAAACATAAATTAGGTATCTATAAAAGTCTTGTAAATTGATAACAGAAAGTGTATACTTACTTACCTAAAAAAATATAAATGAGGTGCTAAGTACTTATCATACTAACTACATAATCTAAACTTTCTATTTGCATTCATATTAACAAAATAATTTTTTGTTTAATTTGAGACGAAATTGCCTAGAAGTTTGCAAAACAATGCAGCTATATTTTGTTCTATTCTTAGTAGAAATTACTTAGAATTTTTGGAAACGCGATTATTTTGGGCATTAGGGTCTCAGAATCACCCCAGAATATGATGCATGAATTTTCAAGACAAATAAAAATAAAAGCCTCTACACGCAGTGAACCGCAAAAAAATTGCTGAAGTGCTGAAGATAGAACATTTCAATTTTTTATCTTGGTGTACCGCTGCAGCGCTTTATTTCCAATGATTAGCATAGTTCTCTTTTTATTGACAGCTACTGGTGAAAGTGTTGTGTAGTCGAGGAGTCCAGTGCTTGAAGCGCTTGATCAGAAAAGCTGTTCGGTGTACAGTGAAATGTAATGCGATGTATGTATCGTCCGCGGGACTTTTACAAGTGTTTGTTGTTGGGAAGTGATTGTGATCAAGATGCGGAGTGGTGATCAGCTGGTGGTGATCTCGTACCCTTGCCGCGCTGAGGGCTGGCTCGACCGATGTGGTAAGTACTTATTACTACTTCAATGCACTCTGTACAAACTTTTCGTTCAGCTACGCTTGCTATTTTTACCGTGAAATTATTCGCCAGTTATTTGGGGCGCTTTACGTAAGTGCTCAATCAGTGACATGTATCATGTATGCAACTCGGAAAGGTCGCGTGGCTTGCCAACTACACCTGTCGTATTTTGATGATTATAAAGAGAATAAACACCAACCTACTTCATGAAATAAATTCAAAAAGTAGGTAAGTACCGAAAGCCCAAAAACAAAACTTTTCTGAAAAGCTTCATATTTCAATGTTTCCCTTTTAATTCCCTATTTCCGGTCAGTGGGTCTTAGGGTAAACTTGCAGAAAAAATACGCGATATTTATTATTTCGATACAACGTTATAAAATATCAAGACTTTGTATCGAAAATGTATCAAATACGATATACATACATACCTATTGCCAATAGCAACACCGTTGACGCCACTGACTAAAACCGCTGAAATTCAGAGTCGAGAAAAGTAGGCTTTTCTTTTTCCTAGTTTGGTATATTTATTAATAAAAAACAAATTTATTTGAACTTCACGAATATTTTTCAAATGATTTATCATTTTCAAACTTTTTTAGAAAATTTAACCGATATATCGAATTTGATATTTAAAAATATATCGATACGATATTATCGATACTTTTTGGCACTTCTTACATCCCTATCTTAGGGGCGGAGATTTATATTTATAATAGGTCTTTAGATACCTATGAAATTGCCGTTCTGCAGTAAATAGTTTTTGTTTGGCTAAGAATTCTAATTTCAAATTAATTTTATTTTAAAAACATGGAATTCTTTTTTCAAAAGAAGTCATTTCTTTAATGATTAGTGTTAAATTTTCATCGCATTTCAATCTTTTTCGTCATCATGGATACGTTAAAAATTCGAGTAATTATGGAATATGAGTACCGTCGTGGCAGCAACGCGGCACAAGCGGCACGCAACATCAACGACGTTTACGGAGCTAACACTACAAACCAACGCACCACCTGTTATTGGTTTGCTCGCTTCCGTTCTGGAAATTTCGACCTGAAAAATGAACCTCGCGGTCGTCCGAAGACTTTGGTCGACAATGACGAATTAAAGGCGATTGTGGAAGCTGATGATACACAATCTACGGCTGAATTAGCAGCAGCTTTCAACGTTAGCGTCAAAACAATATTGGTCCATTTGCGTCAAATTGGCAAGGTAAAAAAGCTTGACAAATGGGTGCCCCACGAACTCCATGATCGCCAGCGCGAAGTATGCGTCGAGGCGTGACTTGCACTGCTCAACAGACAGACAAATGAAGGAATTTTGAACCGCATTGTTACCTGCGATGAAAAATGGATTCTGTTTGATAACCGCAAGCGCTCAGCAAGTTGGTTGGATCCTGGTTCAGTACCTAAACAATGCTCTAAACGAAAACTTACCCTTAGAAAAGTGATGGTCACTGTTTGGTGGTCTAGCGCCGGTGTGATTCATCACAGCTTCTTACCAAACGGGATGAGCATTACTGCAGATGTGTACTGTGAAGAACTGAACACAATGATGGAGAAGCTGGCACATCTCCAACCAGCATTGGTCAATCGCTCGTCTCCGCTGCTCTTGCACGACAACGCGCGACCTGATACTGCACAGCAGACAGTCTCCAAATTGCAAGAACTGGGGTTGTAAGCTCTCCGTCATCCGCCCTACTCACCAGACCTTGCGCCTACAGACTACTACTTTTTCCAGAATTTGGATAACTTCTTGGCGGGAAAAAAATTCAATACCCGAGAGGCAGTACAAAATGCCTTTGAAGAATTTGTTGCCTCCCGTCCAGCTGATTTCTTTAAGAAGGGCATCAATAAACTGCCACTGCGTTGGCAAAGATGCATTGATTGCATGGGTGATTACTTCGATTAATACAAATAAAAAATACATGAAAAAAATTCGTTTAAATTTTTTCATACAAAACGGCAATTTCATAGGTAAAGACCTAATACATCACTAGCTGATGCCCGCGGCTTCGCCCGCTTGGATGACGGTTATTATAATTATTCTAAAACCTTCCTCCAGAACCACTCTATCCATTGGTGAAAATAGCATGAAAATCGGTGCAGTAGTTTTTGAGTTTATCGCGAACAGACCGACAGGCAGACGCGGCGTAGGACTTTGTTATAAACTATGTAGTGATATACTTACCTAATGAGACAGTTACCAGTACCGGAATTTATCAATGAAAACATTTCACAGATGACTAATAAACGTGAACTATTGCGTGAATTGATTTTGATTTGTGACCGACATGTTGTGATTGTGTTTAATTGTCGTATTGCACAACAGTGGGTGTTGGGCGTCCCACAGCCATGTCGATTGTCCCCATCGTCCGGCAATTATGTATATTGACTTGACGCGAACCTACAAGTAATTGCTTAAGTCCTAAATGGACCACGTGCACACTGCTTAGTCATTCTGGTCTTCAGAGATTGAGTAAGCGCTGAAATTATCTTTAATTGATATGAGTGTGACTGGACGCTTAGAAGCTGTCTATATATTTTCTCGTCATTCGTTCTGCGGGTCTAAAATGGCCACTTTGGCAGAATCATAATAGGAAAATATTATGAATCATGGTAAAATGTCACAAACTGATATTTCATAATATAATAAGATCTGCGTGTTGATTCATAATTCATCCGTTTGACAGTTTTCTATGGAGATTCGTAAAATGGTCCACAAATTATGAATTGCTTTTGTGTCAAATCAGCTGGGAATTCAGGAAATGAATTGATTTTAGAGGACTTGCTAATGTGACCGTTTTATTTCTTTTTGTTCGTAACGAATAGAAAAGAATATTAAACTAAGTAGCTAGGATGGTTCTTCGCTACGTCCAGTTCCAGTCACTCTCACGTCAATCAAATTAACTTTTTAGTTGCTAGAATACTGCTATTTTTTTATTTAGCTAGGTACCTTCCTTTTTTAAACAGGCTTTTTTTTTAAGCAGACACTGTCTAGTTTGTATGCCAAAGCAGTGATTGGAAAGCAGATAAAATTCCAATACGTATTAGCCTGTAGATGGTTGCACGTATCAATCAATATTTTAGTTCCGCAATTAGCACCTATCTATCGTTAGTTACTAAAGGTTAACGTCTCCTCTACGCAGCTGACAAGTCAGTAAATACTGACTTATACTGACTACTCTCTGTGCGTACAATAATAATATAATCGCTAGAGTAATTAATACAATGGCGGACCTTATCGTCAAGAGAGTAGCAGGTCGTTCGCGTATGGCCCACTTACAGTGAAAACTTTACGCTCTCTGCGGTTTCTATCGAGTTTCGGTCCATCAGGCTGAGACCAATTGACTCACTTTCTAGTCTCAATTAAGGGACTGTGGTATCCGTGAGAATGATTAGCGCGAAGTGTCCGGGAAAAAATGGGATAAGTAGCTTGGAACTTAGGCGCTGAGCAGACGATGGACAATTTGGAATCTTATAGAAATCCTGGCATTTTGTCCGCGCGCGCGTTTCTTTTCCATACGATTCCAAATTATTGTCTGCGGACAAATTGCCAATCCGCTGCTCAGCGCCTAAGCACAGTAGGCTTATGCACAGTAGGTAGAGTAGACGGATAAGTTGTTGAAGTAGGAATCTTTTTCAAATAACTTCGCATGCTACTCTAGCCAAGATTAATAAAGTTTGTTCTAGTCGCGCCGTAACTTTCAACGATGCGTATTGTGCTCTCACGGAAGCTCAGATCCCAGCAATGTGCTACAGCATTCATAAATATTGATAAATAACATACTATACGTAATCGTTCATTGAGACTTGTGTGATTGGAGTTCTGGTTTTATTCATTAGACCGAAGATATTTCACCTAAAATTCAGTTAATTCGAACAAATAATGTATTACACGCACCAGTGGGCATCTAGTGATAGGCAAGCATGTATGTTTGGCCAAGTGGATCATTATTGCATATTTTCTTACATCATTAAAATACTGAATACTAAATTATGTACATTATTCAGTGATATGCTAATAAAACATTCAATTCATCATTATATTTACGCATCTGTACACACTACCTTTATGTACAAATAGCTAAAAATATGTAAAAAACGTTTCTAGTGCAGTCTATGTACTTAACATTATTTCTCAGGCTTATTTCGGAAACAACTTGGTCAATTAACGATTTTTGTCTCTAGTCTCTAGTAAGAAAGTTTTGAGAATATCATGTACTTAGACTTACTTGGTACTATTGCGCATTTGTTAGTTAAGTATTGCTGAAAATGATAAACCCTGAAGATGCCGCTTAGGTACCTAACTTTTGAATCCCGAGTACCCGATGCTTCTAGTTGGTATCGCAAATACATTTTGGGACGAGCGTTTACCAACCAGCACCTACACGATCAATCACAATCTGAATCGTTTTGAAACAGATTGCTAATCCATTGCTTCATAATTATGTTCGAAAAAAATAATCGAATGCTCAACAACGTAAATAAAGACAATGAATATTGTTGAACTGTCAAAATGAAACTTACGAAAATTTTGAAATTTTATAGATAGGTACTCAGTGAAAACAAAACAAATCGGTGACATCTGCAGCAAGAAGAGTATAATAGACTTGTTAAATTACTCCTTATGTAAAATACATTAAAGTCTAAGCCAACGCTTACCCTTTGTTCTGCAGTAATTGGCTTCCAATCTGTCCGATTGTTATGCATGTTTCATACCTACATACAGTTACAGGTTAACAACTTTAGATATTTTAAATGCTATAAAAATGTTTTATAAAAAAAAATATGATTCTTTACTTTTAATTTGATATTATATAACACGGTAACTTGGGAATTTGTGAGTCCACTTAAATACAAACGGGTATATGAAATGACATATACCTAGGTACTTCTTTCTTTGCAGAATGTCTAAAATAGAAACTCATTCATATCGAAACTAGAAAACCTTTCAAGAGCAATTATTCACTTAAAAGCTTTCCCCGCAATGTCGAAGCACCGGTATTCATGGATTTGTTAATATAGGTAGGTAATTAATATTTATTTCTGAGAAATCCATGCATATCAGTAAAAAGAAAGGTCAGAAATTGTATTTAAACCTTGATTTCTCATGGCCTACAATTTGGTATGTAGTAGGTAGCTTATGGATAGAGAAAATGTTACTATATACTTTGACATATTATAATGAAGAATTATTCACTTTTAATGAGGTAGGTAAGTAAGAAGAAAGCAAAAACAAGGTTATAGTTAGTATAGAAACACATAGTCTTCGTCAATATATAATTACGGTGATTTTACGTTATCATTGCTCGGATCGATGTAAGAGAACAGTATTCAATTCGTTGAGTATAATTATACTCCATATCATTATACTCCAATTTAATCATTTTATGTTTTTTGCAATAACGTAGGCATGCGCTACGAGCGAAGTGCTACGCGGCTACGCGCATGTTCTCAGGTACTTACCTTACCTACCCCATTATACTGTGGTCCTTTACCACAATGCCAGTGTTGGATTAAAAACCACAAGTTTCGTTGTAACTTGGTCCTCGGATATTATTAATCATATTTAATTTAAATAGGTAGGTACGTTTTTAACGGAACGCATCGTGCTTATGTAGTATTGTATTCGAAATGACACCTACAAGCTTTTCGCTGAAATCTCTTAAAAATAGAACACATTGGTTGACATGTTTTTTTACATTTTCTCTATTCGGCATAGCGTTGCCAGTAATCCCAAAATAACTATTTTGTAGAGTTATCTATGTCTAATCACAGTTAAGTTAAGTATAATTATATATACCTAATATCACATCAATCACTTCACAACATCTGGACACGGATGCGGATGCGAGGACCATTCACCTTGATTATCGTTCTAATCTATTTGAATTGGTTCTGCTCCGATTTTTCGATTATTTACATCATATAGCGTCAACTCTAATTTTCAACATTTGACGCAGAATAAAAAATAACACTCGAAATCGAAATTAGGTTCTGGTTATTCGACGTAACAATTTTACGGTAACATAATAATAAAGTAGCTCTGTGCCTTAATCAAATTAATGCCTATTACCGAGCTATTCAGTCACGTCGTATATAATGTTGAAATACGGACTTCGTGGACAAGTGATGTCATACTGTGCCCTTCAGAGCTTGTTTATTTGTGACTACCCACCATGTTTAGACAAATACCTATATTTCCTAGGAAATTGAATACAAAAATAACAATAGTGAATTAAAATATTTCACCTTTATTTATTTTAAAACTTAAAACACGTGAATGACATTTGTCATTGTTTGACGAAACGATAGGTTGAACGACCTTGCTGAAGAGTTAAAAACTGCCTTCTTCTGCCTGCAGAGCTAGTAGACAGCGACTTTGTTGCAATTGCAACATTCCTAATTTTATTACAGTGTGTAAGAAGTTAATTGCTTGAACTTATTACAACGTAACTTTTAGGAACTTAGGTAAATACTAACATAATTAACTTACCGAAATCAATGACGTAATTACACTTAACACGCAGTCATACCAACCGTGAATTAAAATAAACCTCGATAAGGTATCTGTTTATTTATAGAATAAGTACAAAGGACATAACAACTTATTCCTGATAAACTGGAAAAGCTACACTAAGTTTAAAAAGAAAATGGACCTGTCCTCTTTTTTAGTCGCTTCAAAATTATACCAAATTCAAAAAGGAAACCTCTGACTACACTCAGTTGCTAATAATGTAATAAACCGTTCCTTATAACAATTAGCGGTCATTAGCTTTTAAGCGTGAGAAAAAGTCGCAAATTTATCTGATAAGTATTTAATGTAAAGCTGGATTTATCTCGGATTAGATCTCTACCTAATGTCTGGATTTCAACCTGACCGGATAAGTATATGTTTATAAGCCGATCATAATCCAGTGCCTATCAGATCATTACGAATATCGACGATTACAATCAGTGCCATTTGGAGCTAATGTCATCTTCATGCAAATGAGGTTGATATTGTCATTATATTATTATTTTATTCCATCGGTAATACATATTTATTGGACAACGACAGCAATATGGCACTTATGGCAGTTCCGTCCTGCTCGCGACGAGTAATACATTCTCAGCGTGACGAGAGATGCTCCGTTATTTTAATACTGACTTGGATAGAGTCCGGGCACGTGCCGCGCCTGCGAATGACATTCGGTAGAAAGTAAACTCTCGCAGTAACGTAAGCACATCGCTCTGCCTCGATGAGCCACAGTAGTCGATACTACTTCACTTGACACCAACCAGAGACCATTGTTTTATTCTCCAAAGTGACATCTCTATCTCGTGAAATTTTACCACCGACTTTCTACGGCACGCCTCCCGTAAAATAAAAATAATATAAAAGAATCTGAAGTACTTTAGCGTTTGAAGTATTTTCACACAGTTTACGACACAATTAACTAATGATCATACCGTTTTACTAATTGCTCGACTTTGTTTGCTTTAGAAAGTTGTTAATATTGTGTCAGCTTCCAAATTCCCATGCGTGTCATTCCAAATGTTATTTGGTTTTAATTGTTGTACTGTATCTAAAGAACTGTAATTAAACAATCAGTTTGTAGCAGTTTTCCCCAAAACTTCGTAATTTCGTAGGTAGTTGTAGGGTGAGTGGTAACAATCTAATAAATGTTCTGGTGTAGTGTAGGGGTCTTTCGAATCGCGGGGTAATTACTATCCGCCCCAGGGCGACGTTTCAAGGGGATCTCTGGAGTTTTGGGTATAAATCACTGCTAACTCGGCTTAGCTGATCACGCTATCGGAATCCCAACTAAATTGATTCTGCTTAACGTCATGATGAAGTTACTACTTGGGACGATGCCAGTGCAAATATGAAGGTCTCTACAGAACTAAATAAATACAATTGTTTGATACATTGAAATACTTAATATAAGAAAGTCAGAATTATTCTTTGCAGTTGATATATAATATAGTAATTTATAGCCAATGTAAATTTAGCACTAAGTAGCACCTTGTGTCCAAATTGTTTGAAATTCTGTTCCCATATAGGGAAATAAGCTTGACAAATCACACGAATGTGTTGTGTGAAACGTAGAATGTTTAAAGGTATATAGGGGCTTGGTTATGTCTCATGTTTGGGCACGCCAAAAGGACAGTTCATCTGTGTCCACACCCGCCTTGCATCACTTACGAACACAGTCGAGTGTTGCGCAAACCGGCAATTCCTGGTAGTACCAAGTCAAGCTGAGTAAACAAACCATTATTATTGGCTTTTCTAATCCTCATTCAGTTTAAATACCTGTTAGCAAGCGTTTTAATACTTAAGTGTTCAAATCAAATACCTTACAAGATAATGCTAGTGCTTTTATGGTCCTTGCGTAAAGATTGTGACAAGCCAGGTCATCGTTAGTCGTATGATTCAGAATGATTGAGTCTTTAATCAAGATAATATCAATTAGCCAATTTAGGAAAGGATGATAGAACCTAAATTTTTTAGTAAAGTAAAAAGTGCTTCTTTTGTTCAAATCACAAGTCTATTTCTGCCGTTTGCTTTTTAAATGCATTAGTTACATTATGTACCTACCTATGTATGCTTAACCAGATTACTTTTTAGATTGAAATATACGACCTACTTGACAATAAAGTGCTTACATTTAATGTCTTCGACAATGCGACTTTTCTTTAACATAGCTGTTTTTTAACAGATCCTGTAAGTATTGAAAATTATTTTATTTCAATTTTACTGGTTTCGGTAATTGGAATGTATTTTTCCGTTGTTCAATGTTCAATCCAACGACAATGGTAGGTATTCTGTTCGTATTATTTGTGTCTCTCAATAATCTCTTTCTGTGGGTACAACTTTTCCATTGCGTGATGTGCCCAATTCTAAGCGTAGATATAATCGCCTCAAGGTATAATTACATGTTAGGTCATTGGTCGTGTAGAGTTCATTACGTATTGATAGAAATGGTAAGTCGAACTAAAATAAAAGTATTGAACGTCTGAAACTCCAGCCTGAAAAATGCAACGGCTGAACTTAGCTGGTGAGCCCTGATTGGTTCTCGTCGCATTGTTAAGAGTCGGTAACTCGAGCGTAAATAGATGCCATTATGAAAATAGAACGCACAAGAAAAGTATCATTTTAAGTACATTCATGATAATGACGAGTGAGAAATACTGGCCTATCATTCAATTAGAGGAAAAGTGAGGTCATGGAGTATCCTCCCACGGTCACAGCTTATCAACAGAACTGGACCGGGGTCGGCGGCCAGCCGGCCAGCTACGTTAATGTGACAACAGCAACCCGTTTCTAATTGTGATTTTACGTGTCAGTTGGACATTTAGCCTCAATCTGATGGATATCATCATAGTTGTACTATATCATTGTGTTAATCAGCTATTACTGAACAGTTGAGAACTGTTTCTACGTTAGGGTTTCAAGTATTCCGTGAATTATTTAAACCGTACCAAAGGTCCAAAGCAGATAAGCAATTTTTTAAACTAATATTTTAGGTATACGGTAAATATTTTAAACAACAATGCTTTCTTAATAATAATGTGTTCTTAACAATAAAATCTCTTGCTAACTAAATAAAAGCTGTTTGATTTTTTTAATAATTTTATAATATATTATGTAAATAAAATGGAACCAGGTATTTTTTTTTTTATAATACCTAATGCCATTAACATATATATATTTTTAAACGTTTCTAAATTATAATTATGTTAATTTAATGTATTCAATTTAGGAGTTGCATTAAAATACATGTCAATAACACGGTCGGTGATGATTGTTGAAATAACATTAATTTGCAGATTCGCGGTCTTTGGAGTCGCGGACAGGTGAAACAAAAATACCAAAACATGTAAGCTCACTTAGTTGCGTAGTACACAAACAAAACCATGTTTATAAAAGTTGTCGTGAAAACGCAACTAACTCGTACTCGTGGTAGACTGGTGGTCGTGCCGACTGTTGATATATTTTTACTTTCACACTTTCAATCACGATAAGGCGTGCGACAAGTTTTATTTCTTCGTTGGACGTCGAAACCGACTGTTTTCCGTGCCAACGATTTCGTAAACTGCAGTTTTGTAAAGAATTTTTATGTTGCCACGCGTAACGTATTATCTGCCCTTGTCGGTGACGCTTGTGGATTGTGATTGAGAAAAGTTTCTTATGTTTTGCAATTTTAAGGTATGCGAAGATTGTTCAAAGTTGGAAATCGTGCAGTCAAAAATATCAACTCCAATTATTAGAAGTGGACAACAGAACAGTTGACTTGATGAAATTGCCGAATTCCAAAAATGCAATTATAGAATTAAATACCTAATGCACATATTCTGCTTACTGAAAGTACTTACTAAAGGATGTAATTTTCAGACGTATTTATTGTTTTTAACTTGCAAAGACTATGATAAATCATCACAGAGGTTTCCAATTTCTTTAATCCTAGGGATCTATTTCAAAGCTCAATGTGCGGTAATCGAAACCGAAGAATTCGCTGTTGATCAATGCAACGTGACTTCGTGACACTAGCTTGGATATCGCGTTTCTTTCACACTTGTTTTTATTCCAATATTATACAAGTAGCCATTTTGGCGATCGGTGACAGACCTAACGTAGGTACCTAGATTCACAGAAAAGAGAAAACTGCATTTACAGATTGGCAGTTATGAACACCTGTCTTTAGAAAACGGATTCGAAGGACCAGTTTCAAAACATTAAAATAAAATAGAATTTGTTCAAAATAATTTGCGAGGTGACTCGGGAATTTATCCGGAGGACACGAAACGTTTTTCTTCAAATTATTGTCAAAAATACTACAAAGCTTCTCAAGCTTTTTCCACATGTTATAGGTAAACTCATTTGTTTACACAGCTAGCATCGTAAAGAACTTAAAAAATGCACTGACGTTATATAACAGTGCCGGTGTTACGAGTCGCTCTTTCATAATTTAATTACACACCTGTACCAGATCCGTCAGGTAATATTGATTGTAACTGTTATATGCTCGTATAAACTATGTAATTAAAATGATAATATAAAAACATTATTCTACTTTTGTAATAAGTTATATTGTTTACTTTAAAGCTAAATTGATTATGAAAGCGTAAAATGTAAAATTGTATGGTTATCGATTGACCGTCACGACTGTCCTATCTTCCTCGGGTAGATATTTAAATCTAGGTGATCATAATACTTATTTCTTCTAAGTTTAGTTTCGTAGTACGAACCAAGTATAGCTAGTATTTGTATAATTCCTACTAGTATCTATTCTGTCCATAAACATCCCACGCACACGCACGATTGTAAAAGTTGTGAATAGCTTCAGAATATGGATTGTTAAACTGTCAGTAGCATGATTCAATGATTACTATTGTAACAGGTAGGTAGCTAACCAAAATGCCAAAGGTTGTAAGTAATCGAAATAGGTATTTTGTCAATATTGAATAAAGCCTGGCCTCCACAAAAGCGTAAAATCAATACGACTGTAAAGGTGCAAAACAATAACATGCTTTCTGCCATCATCGATATTCCAAAGTACGTACTACCTACGCTACGTTTCCCATTTCCGTTTTCAGGCCGCAATTCCGATAATTCCGGCCGCGCGGTTTGCAGATAATTAATGTATCGAAATGGTTTCGTGCGTTATTTAAGCTATAATTTAATTTCAATATTGAACCTGGCACCTTTTGTTAGTTAGCAGTAAATTATTTATTCATTAACGCTGCACCGGACTCGTGGTTTCGACCAATCGAAAAGAGTGCAGATGAAAATTTTATTTTGATAGTTTATTGACCAGCGGATCGAATCTGGCCGGACCACTTCGATAATACTGTTACTTATTAGATTCAGCTTTATTTTTTACTTATAATGTATACAAATCTATGTCTGACGGACTTTTTACGTTTTTCACTGACGAGTGGATGTGGATGCCTGTGCTGCGGTCAAGCGCGACCATTGTTGCAAGAGTAGTATCTCGTGTTACGATGAGAACTCATCCATAGTGATGAGTTCTCATCGTACGCGTCTTCATCTGCGTGGGCGGCTGTCCGCAATCAACTGATATTAATTTCACATTTACCTCACAATTACACCGTTCTTAGGTTCTTGTGTTGTGACTAATGCTCGGTTCCTATAAACAAAAACGAATCGTTTTGCTTACCAATGGTAGCATTTTTTATTGCCAAACTGGGCAAATAAATAAATTCGTAAACTAATTTTACCTGTGATATCTACTTCCATATGGGAGGGTCCACTATGCAAAGCTATGAGGTTTTAGCTTCATTATTGGTAAAGATACAAGAGTTTTAATTTTAACCAATAACGGTCCGTTAATTATAGGAATCGGCCAGTAGACAATAAAAATTATACGTCACTGTGGATTGAACGTAATTTTCATTCATAATGTGCGTTTTTATTTCGGTGTACGATGTAGAAATGTTTAAAAGGTTTCGTGACATGGGTTCATAACGTTCCGTGGGCGAATATGGTGCTGACCTTACGACCGTAATTATGAAGTTTTAAGTCCATTGCGTATTGTATAACTTCATATTTTGGTACCGTCGAGAGTAAGGTTTCATTTTGTTGGGTGTTTTTCGTTTTACATTGCAACACTTTGTACGTACACAAGCAATTCTGTCCGTCAGCCTGCATGCATGTAGCATTCGAAAATGATTAGGCGAAGTTTAACGGGAATTGTACTGTTATTATTGTCACGCAATGGTAAAAGGGAACTGGAACAGCTACGTGACCAAGCGTGGGGAAAACCTAATTCTTGCCTTGTTTACTCGAAAATGTAAATAATACAGGTTATGTCACCTGCCTGAGCCATATTTTTATTGTATTTTAAAACTAAGATTTATGAACCATCGAGACAGCTTTAGTATTTATTAATAGCATGATTTTACTCACTGCATGGCATGGCATGATATCATCCTTCTGTGAATATTTTAGACGTCATTAAAGTCCTCCTCGGTGCTCTTTGCAGCGCGTCACGGGGGACGCCCTTGCATAAATCCCAGACAACAGGCCTCTTTCGCTTCTCGCCCTCCGACCCTCTGCGACGCATTGTGCAGGGGGCAGCGACCGTCATGTAGGAAGCTCTCCCTCGTCGCCATGACAACGCCGCTTCCCGCGAATATTGACAGACGCGAAGTAGACAGAGCGAAGCAACCCTCACCCGCCGCTGTGTTACACGCGTATCTACCGCCAACGATATATTTTTACAAGAATTAACGTCCCCACAATGATGACGTGCTCATTACTGATAAGGTGTCACTGCCATTGTGCGATTGGCAATGGGGAGTTTATTGCCGCTATTTAAAGTGTTAATGTATCTGTCACATTCGCAAACATAATTTTAACAAGGGTTAACTTGGTGAATACTTAAAAGTAATTTATTTTGAGTTTGCTGAATACTCATAACTAACACTTAAAAATGATCTTATATTCTGATATTCTGTGGAATTAAAAACGTCAATCATACTTATAAATTAGGACAAACAGCACAAGTCATTATCATTTTGAGTATTATGATCAAAAGAAAGAAACGGATGAGTTTTTATTACGAAACCCATAATTTATAATGTGCTTCATGTTGCGCGCTTCGGGTTACTTCCTGATTGCGCATTTCGTTGCATTCGTCGTGTCGGGGCTGCATTTTAAATAAAATTATTAATTTAAATGTATGTTATGAAATCCTTTTATAGTCCTGCCTGAATTGAATCGCGGTGTATTCATAAATCATCCATTAAGTTTCAGTGACATTTACATGAATCTGCAACGAGTACAAACAATTTGACGCACTGACGAATCTTGCATTAGAAATTCTTGGAGCTATGAGCGTAGAATTTAATGATATGTAATAGAAATCTATTAATTCACCCAACAGCCAATAGCTGCGCACGCTGACATTTACTTTGCTTGGATTTTAGAATATTCATGGACTTGGGACACATTGACATTAGCTTTTTGCGTAAAATCATAAACAAGTTCGACTGCGAGGGGTAGTCGACCTTGCGGTATTGATTTCGCAATAACTTCACAATGAAATAGATTGGGCTATAAAATGTAGCTTGTAAATGTGCGATTTATAAACATAGTGTTGAATGTAACGATATTGTCGTCCCACTGAGCCCTTGACACGGATATTGAAATGCAACTCAAAGTCAGTGGACTGGATTGTAAATAAACCGCTGCGTCAGCGATGACTACTCAATATGGACGCGAGGACTGAATCGGCAAACGACTGGCTTGCATACAAACTAAGTAGTCAAATAAGTTGAGAGTAAACGAGTTTACGGATGTGCCTCAATCCCATTTAAACCGGAAACTACGTGTTTAGGAGTTTTCGTAGCGGGGTCTACGCCGCTACGGGCGGGTCTACAGTTTCGTAGGGAGAATAAAAGCACATAATGCATAATGTAGGTGAGTACACAAACTCAGAATTTGGTATTCGTAGCATGGTCTGAAATTTGAATGTAGGTATAGACACATAGTCGACAATTTTTTTTTAAGGTGACTGAAAATATTTGCTCGACTCAGATTTTATGGATTCTCAATCCATGTTTATGGCAGCTACATTTGTACAGTCAATATTAAGAAACGACTTACAACGATATTTCAGTCCTAATAATATGATTAGTTCTGATTTCTACTTCAAAGTAAAGAAATTGTAGACCACGTAATATTGAAATGGATTGAATCAAGTAACAATTGGTTC
Source organism: Lithophane semibrunnea (assembly GCA_947363905.1). Taxonomy (NCBI): domain Eukaryota; kingdom Metazoa; phylum Arthropoda; class Insecta; order Lepidoptera; family Noctuidae; genus Lithophane; species Lithophane semibrunnea. Next base: position 6,379,372 of record OX376188.1, on the reverse strand, counting down.
TGTAGAATATACAGGTAATATTTTCTTTATGAAAGCAATGTACTGTATAGCTACATTGGATAAAGTACCGGCTTTGTACAAATATGCTGGTTAGTCCAATGTTATTAGAAAACGGACGGCATTGAGCGTATGTTATCGTAGGTACGGAGAATCCTTTAGTGTAGGACGTACTAAACATAATCATAGCCTCCCCGAAAGGTCTACTGTAGGGTATTTCAATTTACGAGGCAGACGATCCTAGCATAAATTGGAATAGGCTTACTATGCATTATGACGCTATGAGTCTGGGTATGTGAGCTTAATCTGCGTCGTTCCGGTTAATCGCTGAGTGCAGGCGGTGTCCATCCTAGCGTGTAACGTAATTTCGCTCCGGAGGGATTGCCGGATGCCGCCCCAACGCTCATCCCTCTCTGGATATACCATTTTCATCAAATGAAAATTCAAATTTTATGCAATGTAATAAAATATTCGCCTACGTCTTTTTTTGTGAATAGTGGGCGGATTTCATTTACGATTTTTTCATTATTATACTGGAAGGTTTAATCTGGAAGCTGTTATTGCCAGCTAGGCCTCACTGATTTTGTAATTGGTTACTTTTTGTCTCTGCAGGTTGACGAGAACTGGAATGAATGTGTTTACGTTTTCCTGGTAGTCATGTGTACCTACTTCGAGTGGTTCTGACTCTTACAACATTGTATGCAATAGAAAAACATTCGGTTCAAAGCGAACTGAGATAGTATGTAGGCATTTGTTTTGATTGCTATTAAGTATGTGGCCCTATTCTCAAGGCGGAAGATGTGTGTGGGATGGGTGGCCCAATGCTTGAGGCAATGTTAGTTTAGCAGATTTAAAAATTGAGATTAGTAGTTACTGTTACATGCATTCATTGCAGTAACGTTAATGAACGATTTCCCTTAGTTATTTACGACTTGTATGCGGGAAGATAAGTACCTACCTAATGCTATTTTCGTTTGTCACGATTTCCCAAAACGTGAAAAGCGAATCCAATTACTACTAAGTATTAGCAAATTGAATTAGAACTAAACCTACCTACCACTCCTTTTTATTAATTAGGACAATATACTGTGACTTGTAGTTTGCGCAATTTCATTACCATTATGTATTGAAATGCTCCAATAACAGCCCAACCCGTTGAGTTTTTGTGAAACTATTGGAAAATGCCCAGTGTTCCAAATAGCAAAAGCGCTTTGTAACGCAATCTGTTGAATAGACTTGCATTCGACTTCCGTGTGGATCGCTAAAAATAAAAATAAATGAGGCAAACTATAATAAATGCGTGGTCAATAGAATAATATAGGGAATATAATGCACAATAAATATCTCGAAGATAAGCTTATGTTTATGGTTCGTAAGTCGTAAACGCTTTGGTGCTAATTAAACAGGTGTGTTGTTATATTATTGTGTCTATATTTAGTCATAGAAGATTTTCAGTCTGACACGTTTAATATCACGGGTCTCTTTTACAAACGAGGTCGGTAGGATGTCTAGTGTTAGTAGTTCGGTAGGAATCTAGAGTAAGGATAGGTAACAATATCACGAAAACGAACCAACAGGAAACTGAGACACGGATGTTCGGAAAATTGAAGTAGGTACCTACTTACAACAAAGAATGTTAGGCAGGATTTTCCAGTCTTCAGTAAATTAAATTCTGAAATAAAAGCACCTTTTCCATTGGTACGAGGAATACCTATTACATACCCCATATAATATTTTTTTAGGTAGCAACAGAAACCCTTGTTTGAATAATACAAAGTTTTCTTCAAAATTTCCAAGCTAAAACTAAACAAGATTTAAAAAGAATGGATTTATCAAATCAATTTGGCGATCTTTTGCTCAGGAACGACATAATGACTGTACCTACCTGCTTACTTATTCATAAAATATATTCATGGATATTCTTTTGCCTTTATATTTTTATACCAAACGTGTTAGGTACCATACCGCAAATGTCGAAACGTCCGCCCGGGGTCATCAAAGACTGTTTCACACTTATTTGAATAGAGACACTGTTTACGTATTCAAAACAGTTTATTGCGTGACGCCCACAAAGAATGCATGCATAGCCTTTATATTATTGTTCATCCGTTATGTGAAGGACAATTTGTCGGCTATCAATGGTATAACAAGAACGGCGAGCTCTCCATACAAGATTTGGCCATCAATTCGTATCAATCTCAATAAAAACTAATCAGTTCGTTAATTTTCGAAGTCTGATGCTAGGTACCTACACGTGTTTAAACGGTCTCCTTTTATGTTATTTATCAACATATTGTGTAGATCACATAATTATATCGAACAATATAGCCAACGTTACACTCTCAAAATTTTCCGAGAATAATGACCTAACTATTCAACGAGCATTACACAGATCAATGAACAAAGAGTGTTCAAAAATCGCAAGCTCTAATGGTTGTGCTCCCAAAAACGGTCGTCACGATGCTGATGTGCAAATACGCTAACGGTACAGTCTGTAAGTGAGTGATGTACGCAAAATTGGTGCTTGTGACGGACGGGTGAGGAAGGACGGGCTGTGTCCTGCCGATGCCGCTGCGATACCCTGCCGGACGTGTGGGGCAGCGCTAATACAGTGACCTCATCGTAACGGTTGCGCATACTAACTGCGAGCAATGAGCATGTTTTGGCTTTAAGCTAAGTCAAAGCCACCTGTTATTTGAACTCATACATACATAATTAATATTGTGTGACAAAGCTTTGTACTTAAGTTATATACGTTTACTTATGCTTAGATTGTAAGCATCGAAGACAAGTTGCTAATGGTATAATCTTGTAAGATGTGTGCGATGTGTATATCTGGGTAAAACATTTATCTGTATAAAATAGTCGGTACCTAGCTAAACAGATATCTAAAGTTTCTAGTCATGCACGCTATGGTTCCTTAGGTACCTATAGAAAGTCAATCTTGTTATGGTCTGATGCTCACAATTATTGGATACCTACACAATAACAAAAATAGAAAAGTGATAACTTATATTCCCATTTTATGGAACCCTCCAGGGAAATAATTTCCGTTCATGGCGAGAAAAAATAGAAATAGAACAAATTCTTATGTATGTTTATTTACATTTTATCTAATATTGTCTCATAAAAATAGTCTTCCGTTCAAGGTCTGAAATAGCCAGTGGAAACAAGACCTGACCAAGACTGGTATGAGCCACGGTATGAATTAATTTTAACGTGAGAAGCTCTTGACACACATCTTATGAGCTCATACGAACTGACTCACAAGCCATTTTCCTGAAGGTCAATAACACGTTTTAATAATTTATCAAAATGCAAGGAAACATCTTCCCCTTGTTTTATGATTATGCGTTTTAACGTTTTGGCTCGATCCCAACTAGGTTTTCTCCAGAGTCTGGGATCAGTTGATACCAAAATGTCACAGTCAAAATCACTGTGGTTTTGACGAGCGTAAATTCGATTTTGTCGGGATATCGAACCTGCAACAGGCAGAAAGCTAATCATTTAACACGGCATCAAACAGTGTTCAAGCAAGTTAATGCTGTTAAATTTTTCCTGTTTTGTGTTTGTATCCTGTAGTCTAAGTAATATTATATGATCATAATAATATTACATTGACATAAATAGGCATGAAAAGATAATTATATTTAATTTTCATCGTGTAATAACAATATCGTACATTAAAACTTTGTACACCGCCACCTAGTAGCGAGCGGAAAAACTATTACAAGTGAAACTCAACTCATTGTCACTCTGTTTTAAAAATACGTCGCTAGATGGAGCCTTTTAATGTTTTGGTTAAACTTAACTTCTACTCGACAATAGATGGCGCTAGAGTGCTATCGCTATGTGATGTGTTTTTTGTTTTTCCATCCCTCGAATTTTCTTTTAGCTAATTATCTTTTACAATTTGATTTGAATTAATCAATTCGATTGAAAAACCTAAGTTATCCCTAAACATTGCACGTCCCAGTTTTACAATGTACTGTTTTGTTATAATTTGCAAACTAGGATGATACCTAGGTTATCAAACGACCAGGAAAACTTTTCGGATAATATTCATAATAAATCATAAAATAAAAACAAAGCTTATGTACATTCATCACTATAGCATCTTCAATTTTATCACATATCACGTAGGTATAATGTGGCTACCACATGTGAACAGCTCTACTGTTTCCTACATAGCACAGTCTAGTCAATAGATCCAGCGCTTTTGTTTGTTCGGTCAACGACATCGTGATTAAAATATGATTTGTAAATCACCTATTTAGTCCTCGTAGGTGTTATTGTTCATATTAATTGGCGCAGGATTGAGGAACTCTGCGAGAATGCTATTTGCACTGCGTGAGTACGCCTACGTTCATTTGTTTCTTTGGTGTGAAATACTCTCTGATTTCATCCTTAGATAGCTGTAATCTTAAAATATTGGTGTTATTTGCGACGGCGGAACAATAATTAATAAAGTTCGAATAATATTTGTACTGACAAGTAAGTAGGTAGGTATTGGTATGTATTTTTCACATATACTGAGTAACTTTCTGATTCCCCCGATTGTGGGGCTCAGCAGCACCATATCGTCTGCGTAACTTAAATTATTTAAACTAACTCCGTCTACATGACAACCAACATGGGTGCTGCTGAGCTCAACAAGCAGGTTGTTTACATATATATTAAAGATTCTCGGTGAAGTCAGACCCCCTTGCCTCACACCACATTTGAGTTTATATGGTTCTGATAATGCATTGGACCATTTTACAAAGTTCCTCTGCTTCTCATACCAGATAGATAATATTGACACCAATGCAGCCGGAACTCCCGCTCTCCGAAGCTTCTCCCATAACACTTTATATGAAACTAGGTCGAACGCTTTGGAAAGGTCTAGGAAACAAGCATACACTGGTGTCTTCCTGTCCGTATAATATTTGACAGTATGCTTTAACGCAAGTATTGCACTCTCTGTAGACAGCCCCGCACGAAAACCGAACTGAGTGTCGTGTAGTTTTGTACAGTTACTCAGGTGCGCGTCAAGCACACTGTCAAACACTTTGGCTATTACAGTTGCCAACGAAATTGGCCTATAGTTCCCTTTGCCAGCTATGTCTCCCGTCCGATTTTTTACAATAGGTACAACTAACGTATCAAGCATCCCTTGTGGAAGGTAAGAATGGCCCACACATAGATTTAAAAACATGGTTAATACTCTTGGCAAGTGCACACCGGCATTTTGAAGATGCTCAATGCTGAGCCCATCATGCCCAGGAGACTTTCCCCGCTTCATACATTTAATGACTGCTTTAATTTCTGTACACGTAAGCTTAAAAGGTGTTTCTGACCGATAGGACTCAGCATCATTCACCCTTCCCACAGATTCAAGAGGTGAGCTCACAATAAACTGCTCTTTAAATATATTAGCTATCCCAGTGTGGTCACTCTCACCCTCCACACTGAATGGTAAGCTTGGAGAGACATTGAGCTTTTTAGTACCTTTCCAGAATGTCGAGAAACAAAACCGAAACAATATAACTTATGCCGAAACAATGAAACTTTCATACAGGTTTTTTTTGTACGGTGTTCTGAGATGTGATATCCACTCTCAAGAGGGTTTTTAAGTATCATTGGAACTTATTCAGGTGAAGCTTTTTACTACTATTTAGAATCAAGCAGATCTTGCTGGATCCGTATTGTAACACACCGTATAGAGCACGTTAGTTTGCAAGCGGAGCGACCTCATTGGTGACACAAGATGACAACAACCATTAGCATGAAGTACAGTCATCATCAAACATGAATTGGCCACAACTTTTACAAATTGTAGGAAATCAAATGAATTCCCTTTCATCTTTATGAAGCTGATTGTAGAGAACCTACGTGAGATGCCTTTCCCTTGGCCAGGTATAGTGATGTATTTCAAATGAGACTGTAGACGACGTAAGTAAGCAATACGTATTCATTCCAGGACCTGCGTTTAAGTGATTCCTGGTTAAGAGCCAAGTTTACTATGTAACTTAACGCAACGAATACAGACGGAGTATTATGTGAAAAAGACAGTGTGACGTTTATAGAAATACTAGCTGCGCCCAGCAGTTTCACCCGCATAAGTCTCGATATGGTGAGAAGATCGGGATAAAAGGTATTCTGTCTTTTTCCAGGTCTTAATCTACCCATGTGCCTAATTTCATAGAAGAAATCTATTCACCCGTTTAGCGTGAAAGCGTAAAAAACAAACAAACTCATTCCCGCGGCTTCGCCCGCGTGGTATGTCGATACAAAGTAGCCTATGTCCTTCCCCGGGGTGCCATCTATCTCCTTGCCAAAATCGAAATCCGTTCAGTGGTTTAGGCGTGAAAAGGTGACAGACAGACAGACAGAAGAGTTATTATCGAATTTATAATATATATAGATTAGTTTGGATAGGAAGAATGAGCTTGTTAAAATGACTGTGCGACAGCAAAGGCATAACAGTATTTCCTGTCTTTATTTCCCTGTTTTTCACGCGTATCTATATATATTCGTGTGTGGGATTCTTGAAACCCTCGAAGCATCCTAACGGCTGGGATGGATTTTAATAAATGAGGTGTCTAGGTCGCGCGTTGTTTAAACGAGTAAGCATAGGTTTTGTTTTTATAAGATCACAATAGCGGATTTTACAGTTCATTAGGTAAAGTATTGAAAATAATAAACAATACCATGACCATGTGCGTATCAAAATAAAGGGCTTGAAAGGAATGGTCTCACCATTTCAAAAACATAAATAAAAAACTTAACATACACATAATATCACGCCTGGATTCTCCGAAGGGTTGGGCACAGGTGCACCTATGTGGTGGATGTACATCCAGTTTCGCTAGTTATGTTTAAGTCCTATGTAATAGGGGGCGAGCCTATTGTCATCAACCGGGCACAAGTCAGACTCCGGGCTGCTACTGAGCAATTCCTGATAGAAAAACCCTAATAACACTTTGTCCGACCTGGGAATCGAACCCAGGACCTCGTGCTCAGCAGTAGCGCTTGCGACCACTAGACCAACGAGCCAGTTATATTATTTATTCACCTTTATAATTCATTATCATCATCATCAGCCTATTGCAGTTCACTGCTGGACATATGCCCCTCCAGTTGCACGTCATTCAGCTGGATTCCCGGCAACTCTCATCCAGTTGCTACCAGCCACCCTGCGAAGATCGTCGCTCCACCTAGCCTGACGGCGTCCTACCTTACGTTTTCCGATTCGCGGTCTCCACTCAAGAACACGTCTACCCCAACGGTCATCGGTTCTACGGCTAATATGGCCGGCCCATTGCCACTTCAGCTTGCTTATTCTGTGAGCTATGTCAACAACTTTGGTTCTCTGCCGGATTACCTCATTCCGAATTCTATCTCTCAGAGATACTCCAAGCATAGCAGGTTCCGTAGCTCGCTTTATAGTTTACTAGCTGTGTCCCGCGGTTTCACCCGCGTAAGTCTCGATCCCGTGGGAATATCGGGATAAAAAGTATCCTATGTCCTTTTCCAGGTCATGATCTACCCCTATGCTACATTTTATCTAAATCCGATCAGCCGTTTTAGCGTGAAACCGTAAAAAACAAACTCACTTTCGCATTATATCCTACTAGCTTCCGCTCGCGGCTTCGCTCGCGTGGTATGTCGATTAAAAGTACCCTATGTCCTTCCCCAGGATGTCATCTATCTCCTTGCCAAATTTTGTCGAAATCCGTTCGTGGTTTAGGCGTGAAAAGGTATCATACAGTGACATACAGACAGACAGACCGACAGACAGAGTTACTTTGGAATTTATAATGTTAGTATGGAAGTATGGATTTACCTTTATTATTTATTTATTTTATAATTTAATAGTTTTGCAAGAAAGCTTTGTACGGTAAGTTTTTTGTATACATGTTTTGTGTAAAGTTTTCACTTAGTTTATCGGTGCTGTGGGCTACGGTATGCTACGAAATGTATAGTTTAGTGCCGAAACAGCTCTTGCTGCCTACTTTCCTAAAACTTTGGACGAATTCATTTTAAGGAATAACTAAGATAGTTGGTATTCTTAGATTGACTCACAGAGCTTAAAATTGTAGTGACTCCACTTATTATATTGGTCTGACCGCTGACGTAATGTTTCTTGTAGTTGATGTCAGAATAACTAAATGTTGTCAAAAAAATTATGACTAACAATAGTTCTTTACGAATTTTTGTGTTTTTTTTTTACATTAAACACTTTCCGAACATAGTGGACTTTTAAATTATTTTCACTAAGTTTGTTAATTTCCTCATAACACTGTGAAAGTAGTAGTTAACATTATTATGTATTTATATCGTTAACGGATTTGTTCTGTGAATTACTAGGTAATCCATTATCTAATAAAATACGCTATAGGAGAGCTTTATAATATTGAAATAATATACTCCTTGCTATCTCTTTTTTTTATTCCTAACAGGGGGTGACCAACAGAATATTAAATGTCCAGCACTATTTACTTAGGTGACCTACTGTAAACTTCAATATTGACGGAGCACTGACGAGTAACCATCTGCTTTGGAGCTCTCAGCAAACAATCGCTTCCCGTGTGAAAGATTACATCAATGATCGCTTACTAAACAACATGATCCTGACCAAGACAATGTCTGGACTTTAAAAGAGACTGAACTATGAGTTAGTTTCCGTGATTATTCTCAGAGTAGGTACTCAGGAAACACCAACCTGATGAAGATATAAAAATTTGATGTGTAAAACGTTTTTGTACAGACCTACCTACTTACAGAAAAAAAACATTGTTACTGTATCAATAGACAATAATAAACGTTTCAATTACATTCAATGTTAAATATTAGAAATAGGTGTAGTGTTGCTAATTGTTGGGACGCATCAGTGGAGGGCTTTGCTCTTTGCTAAAATGTCATTCCCTAAAGTCCGGTTAGTAAAGGGACGGAGTCCTAACCCTTCCAGCTCTAAAGCCTAAATTATTACAATTAATTTTGCTTTCTATATAGAAAGCAAGTATAGTGTAATCTATATAGTGCAGTTCTTTTTGACTATATAGTCAGAAAGAACTGCACTGGGCTTGAAGTGCCTTGTTTAAAAGCTCTCTCTTTGTAAAAGCTCTGTAGTATAGTAGTTCTGTAGTTTACAAGCTCTCTCTTTCTATAATAACATTTGCGTTTTTTACTAGTCGGCACTCGCTGCAGTTGAATACTATTCTATATGCCGTTTTATTATAATGTCAAGTCGCGAAAACAACTTTCAAGAATAAAAAGCGTCATTTGCATTGAAACTAATTGTGAGAACGGTTTCAAAAACTCTTGGGCAAATGCACCGACCGAATGTCAATGAAAGTATGATTGTGCAATTTGTAAATATAGAGTATGAGCTGTAATTGTACAATAACGCGTCAGTAATCGTTGAAGCCCATAATGGCCAAAGATAAGAGACCTTTGACTTTTCAATTAAGCTCTATTAAGCAACACAATACAATTTCCTTGCACAATTGCTATAAACGCTTCAGTGTGAAATTGCTTACACACTGCATGTTCATTTGTTTATACTATTTTTATCTTGTCTCTAGTCGTTGGATCTCAAGCGGTTAAATGCAAATAATTATTAGAAATGAACCGGTCTACCGCTCGAAATCAACGATAAAGTAACGCTCATGTTGTGTCAAGTAGCAATGCTGTGCTATTATAAAAAAACTTTTTGACACTCTTTCTGAACTAATAGACGAGATTGTGTCGACCCCTATGATACTTTTACAGAATAAAAATACCATGTTTCTGCCTTCTATTGTAAATCTCTGGATTAAAAAAGCGGTGTATTGATGTTGTGCCCCCGTGTGCTCTCTAGCCTTAGCCGATTGTGAAACTAGGCGCGCAAACTAGTTTTAAAAAGTGTTGACAACTATACGCTTTGGATTGGATAGGCGCGTTCGATTCAAATCCTTTGTTGCGTGTTTAATAGTTGACATGAATTCATGAATATCAAATGGGATTTGTTTGTGACTTGAAATTGGTGTCCCTCACGAGTGGTAACGGTCCGTACGTCGCCGGCGACCAGCTGCGAACAGATGAGCGGGTCTGAGCGAGCAGGCGCCCTCCGCGCAGCCGCAGCGCGCACAGTCGGTGCGAGCACGACCCGCCACGCGCACCTCTGTACCGCGCGTCATCAACGAAACGAATACTATCGAAATTCGAATCAAACGGTCAACTGTCCATTGTCAAGTTACTATTGAAAAGTGACAGCTTTATGTCTAGTGTCAAGTTCAGTGCTTGCGTTCGGTAGGACTTTGTGAGCATTCGATTGTTTATGTTTACTACTGTCGGCGTCTCATATTCACGTGCCATTTCACGGATTTACCTCATTTGAAAGTATTTGAGAAGAAAATGTTTTGTATGTCCATGCGCTCAATTTAACGGATTGTTTACCTACTTTATTTGGTTTGGCGTTACGTTGACTCTTCTTCGTGTTTATAATTGTACATGCCTGTTTATTTACTTCATTAGTGCTTCTGTGTTCAGATTCTAGCAGCTTTTGCTGGAAACTATTACTATACTTAATTGAGTTATAATTAAAGTGAATTCTATGAAATCGTGTGAGACGACATGTAACGTGCAGTTAGACGTGAGTTTGTGTGACATTGAGGAAAAAGTTTTTCCGCTAAGTGTTTACTCGTTGCAGTGTAGGTAGAGATTAATCATGAAATTCTGCTGAATTACCACAAATATAGTTACTTTTATTATCTTGCCGAGTTACCAAGGCTTGTACCACTGCCCTTAATACAATTATTTCATAACTTATTAAGGGTGCTGGTTGCAACACCTAGCTGTTTTGTTAACTAGAACAAGTCAAGTGTACAGACCTATAGATCCTAATATTTAATGTTAACGCTATTATTATTTGATTAAATATTATTTCATTTCATTATTTCAAGTTCTGGACGTAGGTACACTGTACTTAAGTGTAGTAATACTCGTATGTTTACTTATGTCTAGTCTAGGCTCTATCTGAATCTGTCCTTAACCTTGTCATAAAGAAAGATCTAATAAAATCTAGTAGAAACACCTTAATTTGCTTTAACGCAAGTAATGCACAAACTACGAAAGCTCTAGCCTACGCCTGTTGGTACGTCAACCACGAGGGGCACTGCTCTGATAGTGCGAGTCTATAAAATATCGATGTCCGTTGCTAGGAGCCAGGCGATGCCAACAATAAACCTGGTTTATAATCCCCAATAGTGGCCCAGTGGGTGCAACTCTCACTGCTACTTACCATGCAATATCTAGAGGTGGCCCCGCATCGCGTCAAACCTCTCGGGAGCTTTTCCAAAGAGGCCGCGATTGTCTATGTCTAGGCCAACTTTCCTTGCCGACATTTCAAAATTCGAACAGCGAAATGCAAAAAAATTATATTTACATGTTCATTATTAAAACGATGCGCGAATAACCATAAAATAGAAAGTGAATGGATATTGGGTAAATGGGTAGTCAGGTGCAAATAAATAGTAAGTGATTAATTAATGGTTAGAAAAGTTGTGTTGCGTGTCTGAGGCATCAATTAAACAGGATTATTTTCTTATTAGAATCATAAATCACAAGTTGATCAAATGATTAGGTATTTTCTACCTTTATAATATTTGGTAGTCTCATGAAAAACCAGATGCTTTTTAACCGACTTCTTCAAAAAGGAGGAGGTTCTCAATTCGTCTGTATGTTTTTTTTTTTTTTTTTTTTGTATGTTACCCGATTACTCCGCCAATTATGAATCGATTTTGATGATTCTTTTTTTGTTTGGTAGGTCATGCTTCAGAGGTGGTCCCATATAAATTTTATTAATTTTGCTTGCGTAGTTTTTGAGTTAGCTTCAATAATTACGTAGTTTTCCCACTTTGCGATGTTGATGACATGTTAATTGACTCCGTCACATAGCAGACAACGGTATACGAATTTGTGTGGGGTAGTTACCACAACTAAAAAGTGAAAAATAAAAACTTTTTTTTAAAAAAAAAACAACCGACTTCCAAAAAAAAAGTGAAAAATAACTTTAATTTCGGAAGTCGGTGGCAAAAAACGAAAATTGAAAAGCAAAGACACCGACTTCCGAAATTAAAGTTATTTTTCACTTTTTTTTTGGAAGTCGGTTGTTTTTTTTTTATAAAAGTTTTTATTTTGCACTTTATTTTAGAAAAGATTAAGCTCAAGTGCTAGTCAAAGTCAAATCATTTACTTCAAACTAGCTTCCGTCCGCGGCTTCGCCCGCGTGGTATGCTGATAAAAAGTACCCTATATCCTTCCCCAGGATCTATCTCCTTGCCGTTCCGTGGTTTAGGCATGAAAAGATAACATACAGACAAACAGTTACTTTCGAATTTATAATAAAAAATCGTCAAAATTAACAAGATAATAGAATTGATTCTACTTGCCCCTTCCAAAACGTAGTTTCGTATGGAAGAATGGGCAAGGTGCTTTGTTTTTTTTTGTTGAAAATATATTAGCACGTAGGTATAAAATTACTAACCACTGTAGGTAAAAAGAATTAAAGGTGAAGCAATGACAGATAAACTAATTATGGGATAGATACATTTGTTCACATATTTACAAACATTGTAAAAGTAGACGATTTTCCTGTAACTTTACACCCTCTGGCAGCTAAAACTAACATCTTGAGTTTCCTAAACAACTGACGAGATAAGAAAATATTAAAAAATCATACTATAAATGTAGTATAGTCATTCGCGGTTAAAACCTCTGTGATAGCCTACAAAAACGACCAAAAGAATCAGCACTGCTTTATACTAGTATAAATGGCTTACTTCGCATATAAACTTGACTAGTTTACTATTTATCTATTAGCATTAGTGCTTAAGTGTAGGAATATGGCGATTTTATGAGTTTCCTACACCCACATACTTTGTTTTTCGATGCAATAAAATCGTACGTGATACATCGTTCGCGGATTCAGTACATTTATGGTAATTTCGATGTAACAAGTGCGTTATTCTAGTATTTTCGCAGTTTGCAAGGAAAGTAAAACATAATAAGTAATTTTTATGTCAATGTTTAACTTAACACTCGCTTACTACATTTAAAATTGTCTAGTTTTTCTGCGTTTTACTTCAAATTACATCACAAAAGTAAGCAGGTTGTGTACTAGAAATTGTAAATACTTTCGTAATGTTCGAACTTGTTAAATGTAACACGTAAATACAATATTGGAAATAACTTCTAGTTTCATATAACATAAGTATCTCGTTTATATAACAAATGTATAATTATTTATACTCTTCTCTTGCCTACGTTCCGGGAAAAACGTTATCAGTTTAAGTGCACTTCACTGTAATTAATTACTTGCCGAGCTTTTTACTAATTGTTACTATTCCGCCGACACATTAGATCAACGACTTTGATGCATGCTTTCTATAGAGCGCAGGCGTAAAGTACATTCATATTATAAAAGCGTTTATTCTCCATTATTCCGTAGGGTGATTTATTTAATGATAGATGTAGAGCATTTCCTCTTCGTATCAGGCGCCTGCGCAGGTATACGAGTAAAATGGTTGGTTATTTTCGTTCATTGACCGTGGTTAACTGATGTTTTTGTCGCCCACCGCATCGAGCCTCAGGAATTGTAGCACGTGCCTACGACCGCTACGCGCTTGCGCCGATAAATTACAACTAAACTTTTTCTCACATGTAAATTACATACAAAGTTACACTTGTAAGTTACTGAAAAATTTACTTCAATTAATTCGTGTGGTAATTAATATTTAACAACCCGTGAAGTGTACCTATTTGTTAGCTACAAATTCTACGCTAATTAAAATCAAAGCAGTCGAGTAAAAGTCATTGTTCACAGGCACAAGATAAATATGTTGATAATAAGTAATTATTGTATGTTGAGCTGTAAACTCTTAATAGTTTTGACCTAGTTTCTTATAACAGCTCTTAATGAATCTTGTATTTAATTTGAACACAAAGTTATGGCGATCAAATGATCTGTTATGAACTTATGATTGTACTGGCGAAAACGTTGGAGCGTGGGCTTCAATTACGCGAAATTATTCCACATAACATCACGCCTTGTTTCCCCAAAGGGTTGGGCAGAGGTGTACATGTTATAGTACACCCACATTTCGGCAGTTATGTTTAAGTCCCATGTAATAGGGGGCGTGCCAACCGGGCACAAATCCAGGTTCCGGGCTGCTACTGAGAAATTCCAGATAGAAAAATCGAATAACACTCTACCCGACCTGGGAATTGAACCTAAAACTCAGCAGCAGCTATAGCGACCACTAGAGCGACGAGGCTCTCTCGAGTCGAGTTTCTAGTCTCCTGTATTTCGTGATTTCTTTACTAAGTTGGTGCTTGTGGATTTTTTTCCAAAGTGTACAGTGTCTGCACTCCTGTGGTCACGACGTCGCATCTCTTATTATCATGCCGCTATAACAATTTTCAACGTACTTACAAATAATTGCGTTTTCTAAGCACGACTCGCAGGCGTTGACCCTTTATTCACTTACTGGCGTTTGTTTAATGGAAGAATATCTCGCTGTAAATGACGTTCAATTTAAGTGCCACCAAATGACTTGATAGTTTGGAAAAAATTGCTGATTTTCATTAAAAAACCTAAGGATTGCCTTTTGCTACCTTTTGTATAATCAAATGTGAATGTGATATTCAGCACTGAATAAAATATCTTTAACGTAGGGAAGCTTTACAAGTTCTCAATTGTTAAAATCTTGTTGAAAGAATAGGTAAGTTCTAAAATTGATCCATTTTATCGAATGCTACGGATTTTACAACATCACAAGGCTCTCGAAATACAAGCTGGTAGATAAAGGCAAGTTAGATTAAATAATAATACCCTAACAGATGACAATTAATTTGAACCAGGGCTTCAATTGATCCCAAACTAGATGGATATACGGGCTCACTCCTTTATTTAGCTACAGTTCAAATAACACCATCGGTTCTAGTGGAGAGTAAATGTAGAACATGTAGCCCTTAATCAATATCAACAAATACTAATCGATACTTCAAAAGTTCCCAAGTTAAATCTAAACATAAATATGCAGAACGACTTGCCGATCTAACACAAGGAATTTCCCTGGAGGGAAGGAAACCAAACCGGTCAACAGTTACAAACTAGCCACGAACGAATTAAAATCTAAAACTAAATCGTTAAAAAACATACACAATTCGACCATGTTATACGAGTACATACCACGTACAGTAGCCATGTCAGAGTAAAATAAAGTTTTGGAGCGGACGTGAGTCCAAATAATTCGAACGTAACGGGTCCACCGATACGATACCGTAACGTACTGGACCTGTTACCATATCTACAACCAGTCTCAAATACATCCGGCAACTTTAACACAAGCCTCTTTGTATAAATTACCTATTTTAATGTACGTAGGTTCTCTAGATTGGAAATAGAACTACAAGATCCTTTGATATCTTCCAATGACTGATATCTGCGAGGTTAAATATAGGATCAATGGCTGCTATTCCATTTCGATAGTATTTCTTAACGGTTATTGTAACGTTATCAGAGTTCGTGAGACATGTAGTGTGCATGTTATGCATATATGTTCATTGTTTGGTTTTATTACGCGTTGCTGTGCTCAGCTGACCCACATTACACTCGTTCCATTTGAAGCTGTTTCACCCATTAACAACGGTGACGCGGTTTTGATTAGCTTTTGTGTGGTCACTAAAATTAATCAGTCAAACAGAAATTATTTGATTGCTCGTATCATGTATCACTAATATGTAAACTGGAATCGTTTATGGCTATAAGCAGCTGTAAAGTATGAAGTTTAAGTAATGGTGCTAGCAACAGTATGCAGACCTGTCGCCTTTTACGGTTTCATTAATTTATTATGAGTATTCGTGCTGGAAATATGCGCAATATCAACATAAATAATAGTCAAATAGCCCTAGACCATTTGGCAGCAAACTAACAGATGAGTCAATTTGCAACGCGAAACGATCCAAAAAATACTTTAGCGCATGTTTGTACAGCTGCAGACACCGACAGTAGTAAAATTGTTCAGATATTTTCTTTAGGTTGAACAATGAGAGTGACATAATGTGCTTATAAGGCTAGTTAGCTTACCAGTGTGGCCTTGGGATGAAACCAACAGTTCTTTATTGTGTCGCCGTAAAGTGATGGTGGTGATCAGCAATGCCAGATTGGCGATACAACGTGCTCTCGACCAACGAGGCGTTCATTGACACTGAAGGGGCCCCCATGCGGGACCCACTCGCTGCCAGCTACCCGCGCCGCGCCGACCGCAGCAGACCTCCCCACACCTGCCCCTACACCACCATATTCCTGGGAGCTCGCTCGCACCACGCTCCCTACAGATTACCAGTTCTGCAAAGCGATCCTATAGATCCCTATGCCGACGTCTACTCTGTGGACCGTTCGTCCAACCTTACTGATACATCAAGCTTTGCTCGCTATGAAGACTGCCGCCCACAGATCGAGGAGATCTCGTCAGAAACTGAAGACCAGGTTTACACGGATGAAAATTCAACAGAAAATGTAACGTTACAAGTTCAGAAAGTGCCATACACTTCAAGTGTGTTTTACATCTCAGCAAAAACTGACACGGCACGCAAAGAGGTGGTGCAAAGCAATGATGTCTTTCTTGTGGAAGAGTCCGATTCGGATGCATTATCGTCATGCACCTGTGACAGTTTTGAACGATGTGAGTTTGATTGTAGAGACTTTGAGCCTTTCTCAGACACGTGTTGTTGCGACCCATTGAGTGACGGTGTTTGTAGTCGTAGTCCTAAGGATGTCGACTCTCCAGAACACTTTTGTGATCGTGTGGCGGAAGAGGACGGGGTGTCAAACCGAAGTGATATGGACGGTCTGGACCTGGCTCTGTTTGAACCGGCGCAAACTGACTCTGAAGAATGCGGCGAGGGGCCCGCTCGAAATACTGCTGTGTCCGCCTCAGCTTCTTTGGGCGGGATATTGCACGCGCTCCCTGACAGCAGCATTGGTAAGTGATGTGTAGACTTATTTATTCGCAGTTAAGCGCAGGCATCCCGGAACCGCTGTTGTGATAACGCTCAATTATAGTGATTAGGAGCACGGCGAATAGAGCAGCCGCGCTCTACCGCCGTGTGGTCTGCGTCAATCCGACTCGTATCCGATACGAACAACGGTGTGCGGGAAATTACTATCGCATCAATCACTGGCAGCATTGTCATACTTGTAGTGACAACAGAGCCAGCTATCGGCAAGCAAGCATAATAGACCGTAAAGGTACTTATCATAACACACGCAACGTTACCTACATACCTCGCAAGTCATGTTCTTGATCTTGATCGAATGTCTGTTTATTTAATACTAGATGTAACATTGTCGATACGAATAGGCCTTCATTAGTATACAAATCGATATTTGAATTGAAATTAAATTGGCGAAAAACTAGTTACGAAAAAAAGTTATCTTTAAAGGCATCACGGATGTGCCATCTAGTAGCAGTGATAGAAAAAAACTGAAAAACTGTTAGCATTCTGTAATGCGGAAGCCAACGAAGCTTTTATATTGTACTAGCGCTACGTACAAATTGCGTACCGTTAGTCGCAAGTTTCTAATTACCGGTAGCTATAGAGGGCGATTGTTGCCTCATGCAAATCCGATGGATACCGGAGCAGATAAGCAAAGATACAGAGAGATACACAAGCAGGCAAACATATGGTGTAAGTCAATGATCTGTATTTTTCCCGTTGAAAGCACACACGCTGGAGAAAATGTAACGGACACTTTACGCAGTTTGGGCCAAATTCGAATTGAATGACTTGACCCTTATTTATCCACATATTCAATAGGAGAATTAAGGAGGATGATGATTCCACAGTAAAAATGCTTTAATAACTTGAAAATTAAATTATACGCATAAATTAATACAATCGTGAAGTCTAAAGTTTATGTAGCTCATAATTGTGAGCGTACTCGTTGAAGTAATTATTTCTGTGTGAACAAAAATTTTGTAATGTCAGTCGTTAAACGTTAAAAACAGCACCTACCATTAAAGTGCTCCAATGGATTTTTAATGGGGTCCAATTGTGTTCGACGATGAGACAGGTAAAGAAACAAACTTTCTGGTTTTATATTTATGTGACTATTTGCTCGGATTGCAATACCTCCTTGATATAAACATACTTATTGGAAGCTTTTGTCTATCTGAAACCTAATTAAAATAGGAAAATATATTAAAAAACTATACTCGAATAAATAAAGTTCAAAGTGGACAATCGACTCTCGTTAGAATAGCGATGAATAGAATTTAAGGGAAATAATATATTATTGTTGATAACAATAGAGCCTTCGGGTGAGACAAATTCAGTATAATAGTCTAAAGTTATAGCATCTGAATCATCCTGAATTCCTGACTGATGAATTGGTGATTAGTTTCATTCTTACCACCGGAATTGATAGGCACATTATAAGATTTATCGTAAATCTTGATAAAATTGTGCAAGCTATTAGAGTACAATCATAATTTAAAGAAAAAATCAGTACCCTACCTTCCTATCAACAGATCTGACTGCTAAAGTTAAGAATGAGTTAGTACCAACAAAACGTAGCCGTTAAATTCAAGGTTATCAGATAACTTACAGACAGACGTAGTTTTGTGAATCGTACAAATATGGAATGGTATTTTCGTGACATTGTTATGGAGTGGAGAACATTCATAACAAACGTCATAGCGTTCATTGTTAAAAGAGCTAAAAGTCGCGGGACGTGGCCTACCATATAAACAAGTATTTTACAATACGTGAGAAAGTTAAGGGGTCATTGCTGTTAATATTTTACGAGGGTTTGTTGCGGTTGTAACGTAAAGGTCCTCGGCTTTATTTCGGAATAACGGCTTGGAGTTATTTTTGCATCGTCATTTTAAAATATAACCAAAATTATATAAATGAATATGCAATGTATTTGAACTCCCATATAATAAGATTTTATTTTTAGTGCTGTTCATTTTGTTTTATAATCTACATATCAACTCATCCATAAATTAGCATTTTCTAAATTCTAGAACTCTATTTAACAACTTCTTTCTAGTAATAGTCAACTTTTGATTGTGAAAGCGGCAGACAGCCAGTTGATTTGTTTATCATTTAAAACATTCCTCGTAAAACAACTTATAAGTTGTATATACGTCATGTTTAAGTTCCCCAGTTTTTCCAAATGTTTTTAAAAACACGGCCACTGTGGGAGCGATCACCTCTGCGTCATGTGCTTGGCGTTCCCACCCAAAAGGCCAAAACAAGGAAACTTGTGTTGATTTACACCGCATTGTGCCAACTTGCCAACTGAAAACTGCTAAGTATTATTATCAAAGGAACATTTCCATTGGATTTCGTAGGAAAGTGATTTATCATGTTTATGCGTCTGTTGTTGTTGAACTTGATTTATATACTAATTTCGAAGTATGTTTTACACTAATTTTAGTACGTAATTATTTGTGTTTGAGCACTTCTTATTACCGTTGTTTTGCAAAGCTTTTTCGTCTTCTTTGTTTTGTAATTGGTGTGCTTTAGTTCATAAGTCTTCAATCCTAAAATCTTATGAGCAAGTAACAATCTGGAATCAAATTGATTGTGATTACTAACCCAACATGTCTAAATGTAGAGTCGCTAATCGTTGGGATATATCGACATCACAATTAGGTACAGAATATCATCAATATGTATGTGCATGTGCAGTAGCACCCGGTCAGTACTATAAACGGCAATAATTACTTCATGTCGGTTTCCGGCGACTCATCAACTTGATCAAGTCACCACTAGACAGCTCCGCGATACTCAAGAATGTTGCCGGTCCCGTACAACTTGTTACAAACCAATCAGAGCCTTCAATACGACAAGCAATCTTATTTTAATACTCTATGCAAATATTATTCTAACATTCGTACTGTTTAATTACGACACGTCCGCAATATACAAGATATTAGATACTTACATAGCTCCACTAGCTAAATGAGTCGTATGTCTGTCCGAGTTATGATCATCATCAGCCATAAATCGAGCCTACTATAAGATGGGGACGATTAAATTCAATAACAAGCCTCGGTACCAGCACTAAATCCCGCTCAGTTATAACCTCACATGCTCTTTCAAGTTTCTTATACGGAATCCCAAGACTATAACGTCAATAATCTTGCTAGACTCGATCAGGGACTGGGTGCGCATCCTTGTCCAGTTATGTATGTGATGCAATCGTTTGCTTATACTTTCTAATGAGCTTGCCCTTCCTGTAAGCCGCTTCTTGAAGGAAGCCACTTGCGCATGCACTTAGCACTTCGCGTGCAGTGCAATGTGAGGCAAGCACAGGATTTAACATTTCACTACACGACGTTTTGATTAAAAAACAAGTTTTGCAAGTTTTAGATTTCAGAATGTCGAAAGTTTTAGTCTTATTTTCAATACGAACTTAAGTTTAAATGTCGGTCAGTTAGCGAATAATTCAATAATTAACTTGACAGTCACCTGCGTTTTGAATATGAATAATTAATAACTTGGTGATTATATTCGTCGCGACAGTTGCACAGAATGCAAACTTAATTATTGAATTCAACATGCAAATAAAATGTTACTTAGGTATAAATTATAGCAACACATTAAATGCATGAATAATGATTAAGAAATAATGGATACATTCTAAAACACAAATATGAAACGTTGAAAATCAAAATATAGATAAAGAAGAATATGTGGTACAACAATTTATCTTTAATGAGATCATAACAAAATTGGAACATCCAACAATATTGAGAATTTCTTACGTTTCGATAATAGAAAAAGAAATACTAGGACGGTCACCTACTACCGTAGTTGCAATTTCGCGTAATAACCAGCAATTTGTATGAGAAACTCACAGACAATACGGATACGGAATTGAGTTTACGGTATCTAATTATGTCATAATGATTATATGCGGTTGTGTATTTTGGAGTAACTTGGGAGCATACAGTTACAGTTCGTCCGACTTTGGTACTGGACTTTTATTGTTCACATAACGTTATAGCGGCATACACATAATATGAAAGTTGAAGTTTAGTATAAAGATAATTCAAAATTCTTAGAATTTTGCGCTACACACAAAGTTTAATGAAAATTCAAAGAAACCTATCGCTTAGAACCTCTACTTAATGTTTGCACAGGTATGGTAATAGTCATAATGTATGAACACGCAGTCATAAAACAATTTCCAATCGTAATAACGCCTTGAGGGCTATTTCTGTCGCAATCTTGGTCCTGTTGGCTGTTTACTTGTATGCAACGGAGAAAGTCTATTAGGAAAGCGGATCCTGGCATCAGGCCAATGAACATAAGTTACACAAGAAGGATTGTCGAGACTCGACAAGGATTAATGTATAAATCCCTTTCAAAAGTTTTGAAAATAATAGTGTTTGCTTTATTAACCTAGCCTAATGCAGTTTATTCGACATGAGCCAAGTGTTTTCTTAATACAGACATTTCAAGTTATGGCAGTACATACATAATGGCCGTCGTATATATGACTCAGAGAACTTAGTCTAGTTTGATCAGTAAGTTTGTCATTGCGCCAAAGGTGAGGGCGTTCGTGGTTTTCTATTTGCTTATTGATGAAGGAAACGCCTTCCAAATATTTATCAATCTTGACTTAAAGTTCACAACTGAGTTCGCGTTTCCCAAGAATGTTATTTGCATTTGTTTGAAAGAAGTTTTTACGACCCGCTGCATCCTTTCAACTGCCGAGAATAAAAATGAACAACGTTTCTTCGGAAATGCAATGTCTTACAATGAAGACATCTTCAATATCGATTCCGAATACTGGTATATTGTTCGCTTCGATTGCATAAGCATGTCTATTGGTTTTTTCATCCATCCAAGGGGCATTGTCTCTATTGTTTGTTGAGTGACGTGACATGTGATTGTGAAATGAAATAATTTGATGCATGATTGAGACTAATTTGAACAATTTTTCATTTCAACGCAATCATGTGACCTTCATATCTACATGCAGTATTGCGTGATTTTACCATTATGGTGTAATTTAGTGTGCGTATATTATATGTTTTGGGTGGCGATGGCATATAAAATAATTATTATAATCACAGCTCTGATAATGTCATGTGTCCATGTATCGGATATTGGCCGTCGATGGTTTGTTATGGCATCTAATATTTGTTTCCAAGAAGTAATCGTGTATTGCGTACGAATGTGTTTACATAACATATTATGCGTTTACTTGACGGTATGAAGATGGTAATGATCTCTTGTTTTAAAACCATACTCAAATAGTAACATGGCCTTTAACTACTTGTTGCTCCATCATTCACGTGCAAAAAACCATCGATTATGAATTTAATCATTTATACATGACTAGTAAATTAATAATCGTGTGAAAATTAAGGGATTTCATGGCTTATATTGAAATAGTACACAGTGCCTTATTGGTAATCTGTTTTTGTCAAATAATATAATATAATTAGTAGAACTACACTTATTCTATAAATGTTTAGAAATTGCTGTGTTAGACAAATTTGTTCCGGAATTGAGTGGAGTCGTTCATCTTATGGGTATCTTGTTGACTGAAAAAGCGCTTCTAATAACTGCTATCTGCAGATAATTTACAACTCGTAGAGAGACAAATATCCTCGATAATCATGGGAACGGACTACGAAGCCTAGAATGCAGTAACGAAGTATATCGCATAATTTCCATATACTGTTAGGAATCGGAATGCGTTTAGTAAATAAATTAGGAGTACTGATATCCATCGTCGTTCCACAATTTATGATGTTTTGTTACGTGAGATAAATACCCTTGTGATTTATTTCCATATCATAAATATGTTCAAATATGTGGCTGGGTATGGTTGATTTAAGCACCGCAGTTGGTATTTATTTGATATGGCTTAACTGTTGAATATATTAAGAGCCTTTCACCAAGAATCCTGATTCGGCTGTCCTACTGTTAACGAAGATTTATTTCTATACAACCATTGACAACAAACTAGAACCGGTTAGGTAAAATTAAAGTTGCAATAGGTGAGGATCGAAACTATAATTTATTTGAATTGCATTCTTAGGATTTTTTGCTGCATTGCGAATTTTCTGAATAGCTTTCAATGAGCGGTCGGCAGCTGTGGTGTTTGGGGCACGCGCGTCGGCTGCGGCGCGGGCGCACCTGTACCAGTGCGACCACTCGCCCGACTGGTCCAGTTTCCCCAGTCCACTTCCACGCTGACGTCACCTTCACATATACTTATCGATTAAAACTTTCAAAGTGATAGTGACTAACTAAAAGTCAAGGCC
Source organism: Lithophane semibrunnea (assembly GCA_947363905.1). Taxonomy (NCBI): domain Eukaryota; kingdom Metazoa; phylum Arthropoda; class Insecta; order Lepidoptera; family Noctuidae; genus Lithophane; species Lithophane semibrunnea. The sequence continues at coordinate 6,356,051 of OX376188.1, read as the reverse complement.
GAGTGATACATTGATTGTATGTTTGTTTTACACCTGCACCACGAGTTGAGCTTACTCATAATATTTGTAAGCAAACAACTGGTCTAGTTTCTTAAATTGACTTAAATCTTATCATGGAGATTTTTTTAGGTATTTTGATAATATCTCTATTACTCACGTTTTTCTTGTTTTACATGCACCTAACATATTAAGTTTTTAGGTCGTACCATCTAACATAGGTAACTTTAACTGTCTTGTGCGCGTCATGTACGCTCATTTCGGTACGTGGTCTCCATTCAAGAACCAGTTTATATCTAAACATTTATTATATCTCGCATATGTACATAGTCAAAGTAAAACGACGAGCACATGCGTTTTACGGTGCGTTGCTCAAATGTTGGATTTAGTCTCACGAAAGTAACATTAAATTATGCACGGCATTTGAAGTACTACAACGGCTTTAATCTACATAATACTGATATTAATTGTATGCTTAGACTTACAAATTTCATGTTTAGCGTACATTACATTGCATTGAATAAACAATTCAGCAACGAAGCTAAGAATAAGAATACATTTTCTAATAAAAATAGCTGCGAGAGGAAACTATACATATAATCCGGACAAAGCGTTCAAAATGACATGAGATAAACGACGCCAGGCCTAAACAGTCAGCTATAAATATATTAAAAAGTCAAGTTCGTATAAATACAGTGAAGACGGATGATCAATGATTTTTAAATGGGCATTGAAATAATTCTGTGCACATCTGCAACCTCTCGGTACAGCCGACAAAAGTGTTATTCATGCATTGAATGTAAAGGCGGAGAGTTCGTGACTTGTGTCAACTGTACCGTACGACTCAATTCTACTAAGTCATAACGCTCGTGTGTGCAGCACAGCAATTTGAATAGTTTATTCATGTGATTATAATTGATTTCTTCTTATGTGAATGAATGTACTCAGTCTCGCGGAAGAAGTGACCTCTTTTTATCTTTGTGCTGTGTTTCATTCATAAGCTTCCATAATTCATTCAGTGAGCAGATAAATATAATAGCTTATCGAGTATGTGACTGTTATGTTTGTCGGAGGAAAACAATTAATACGCAAGAGGTGGTTTACGCACTGATGCTTTAATCCAGCAAAATCCCCAAGCAGACATACGAGGCTTCTGTCGTCCTGACAGATGTCTCCTAGCAACCGATAACAATTGCCGCGTTCATACCTCTTTTCTAATATACAACAATTCTCCCCTTTTAGTATGTCACCCAATTATAGCTGTACACTATTTTAAATTAGTACAAAAGAAAGGCTTGTAATTAATGTATCGAGCCGGACGCAACACCCTATCTGATGCAGCCCTGACTTCACTGTCTGAAGCCTCGAAGAATTCTTCATCATCCGTTACTGCAGAAACTGAAGACTGTTCAGCAGTAGTTGCTGTCCCCGGTTCACTCTCTTTTCCTTCGTCATGAAGTGGCACTGAATCAGTGATTTGTCCTTGCCCACTTTCCCCCTCATTCTGAGACTCGTTGACATAAGGGTCTGAGTACAAAGTCAAATCAGTGGGATCGATAGGGCTGTCATAAAACGTATCATTGGTGTCGTCCGGTCCCTTGTAAGCTACAAGTTGGTTTTTATGTTTTTTTATTTGAACTAATGTTAAACAATCTTTGATTAAATAGGTCATTTTACCCATGCGTTTTATTACAATGCCTCTATGCCAAGAATATTTTTTATTTATGTAATATTTCTTATAAATAATGTTATCTCCGGGGTTAAAAAATTGCTTGTTTGTGCCCCCATAAGCTTTACCCTGTGAACACTGATTACGTTCCACAACTTTAGCTAGGGTGTTAGGTGAAGACGGCGATGGCGTGTCCGAAACCAACAAATCTAAGCGTGAACGAAGCTTCCGTCCAAACACCAATTCGGCAGGCGAAGAGCCAGTTGTAGCATGTAAAGAATTCCTATAGTCGAACAGGTATTTCAGTAAATCTTCACTGTTTCGTTTTAAATTATTCGACATCATTAAACAAGATTTAATGCCTTTTTTAACAACTTTTACATAGCTCTCTGCCTGACCGTTACTCGCAGGGTGATAGGCGGGAGACGTCACATGCGATATTCCATTGGACGAGCAAAATTGTACAAAATCGCGTGAAACAAAACAAGTAGCATTGTCACTGACCAAAGTGTGAATAAGACCAAATCTTGACATGAAATCATATAATTTTGCTATAACTGCGGATGTAGAAGTGCTGTTAGTCTTATATACTTCAACCCATTTAGAATGCGCGTCAACTATTACTAAATAAGTCTGACCATTAATTGGTCCAAGGAAATCAACGTGTACTCTCTGGAACGGGTGTGGAGGATGGGGCCACACAGCAAGCGGTGCTCGAGCCGGAGATGGTCGGAGCTGTGCACATATTTTACACCCACCGATCATCACTTCAATAGCCTTATCAATGCCAGGGAACCAAATTCTACTCCGGGCTTCAGCTTTACATTTAACAATTCCTAAATGTGACTTATGTAGCTCAGATAAAATTTTACTTTGCAAAGTTTCCGGTATAACTATTTTGTGACCCCGCATTACTATGTTATTTTCTACTGAGAGTTGACTTTTACATAAAAAGTATGGAAAAATACTTTGATCTGAAACTTTCTTTGGCCAACCATTTAAAATATACTCAATAACTTTGGCCAACTTAATATCTTTAAAAGTTTCTTCCCGTAATAAGCTAAGTGTAATAGGCAAGCTAGAATCTACAACAAAATTAACATATGAGGCTCTATCCTCTATAAATTCAGCCGTGCCATTCACTTTATGGCCTTCTGTTTCATCGCTTAAACTCGCGCGAGATAGATAATCGGCACAGTTATTAGCACTACGAATGTATTCAATCTTAAAGTTATAACCACTCAAAAACATAGCATAACGTTGCAACCTATTTGCAGAAACTTCTGGTATGCCGCGATGTGGACCAAATATTGAGATTAAAGGTTTATGATCAGTTCTAAGTATAAAAGGAATTGACCTACCATAAAGATACTGGTGAAACCGGCGTACCCCGAATATAATTGCAGTCGCTTCTTTCTGTATTTGAGAATATCGACGCTCGGCCGGGTTTAACGTTCTCGACGCGTACGATACTGGACGCTCCACCCCAGAAGCGTCAACCTGTGCTAAAATCGCACCTAACCCACTGGGTGATGCGTCGACTGTCAAAATAACCTTTGCATTTGTATCAAAATGTGCTAAAACTTGATCCGACACAAGTATCTTCTTTATGGTATTGAATGCGTCGTTATGCTTGGAATCCCATTGCCATTTTGTATTTTTTTGGAGTAAACTGTATAGTGGGCTAAGTATTGATGACGCGTTGGGTACAAAATTTCGATAGTAGTTAACAAGACCCAAAAAAGATTGTAATTTACTGACATCTTTTGGAATAGGAGCCTTTAAAATAGCGGTCATTTTCTGAGGCGACTTTTTTAAACCATGCTTATCTACTACGTATCCTAAGTATTCAACTTCATCCATAAAAAAGTCACACTTTGCTTTTTGAAGTGTGAGGCCCGCATCCTGCAAGCGCCGCAGTACCTCGTGTAATCTACTTAAATGTACTTCCCTGTTAATCCCCGTTATAAGCACATCATCTAACATACACAACACTCCTTCCATGCCTGATAACACACTCTCCATTACCCGTTGAAAAATGGCTGGCGCACACGCTAAGCCAAAAACTAAACGCGTATACATGAACAATCCTTTATGCGTGTTAATACAAGTTATTTTTTGTGATTCTTCATCCAAAACACATTGAGCGTAAGCTTGAGACAAATCTAATTTACTAAACTGCTGCCCCCCGTGTAACTTCGTAAACAATTCATGAGCCGTAGGTAACGGATATTGGTCCACTAACAGCTGTTTGTTGATTGTAACCGAATAATCCGCACATAAACGAATGGAACCGTCACGCTTTAAAACGGGAACTATAGGCGATGCATATTCGGAGTACTCGACTGGTTTTAATATACCTACATGAACTAAACGATTTAACTCCTTATCTATTTTATCTCGCAGAGCAAAAGCCATCGGCCGCGGCTTGAAAAAAACTGGCTTGGCATCTTTCTTTAGATTTAATTTAATTTTATATTTCTTAAATGTTCCAAGCTCATCAGAAAAAACATTAGGAAATTGTTTTTGAAATTGCGCAATATCTGTCGATTTTTCGCAATAATTTACTGGCATCATTTCTAATTTAAACACAGATATAAAATCTCTGCCTAAAAGTGGTGGACCGCCGTCACGAATAACATAAACATCTAATGATTGTGTTTTACCCGCGTAGGTAAAAGGTAATCGTGCTATTCCTAAGCATTCAATGTTATTACCTGTATAGGTTAATAAACGTTTATTCGTTTCGGTCAGTGACGCATCTTTGAAATGTTTTACAAATGTTTTTTCGGAAATCGCAGTAACAGCCGACCCACTATCAATATGAAACTTCATTTGCACACCTCGGACATTAATTGTTTCAGTCATAGGTTCTCCGTTAAACGTACGAATGTTGAAACACTCACCGTCATCGCCATTATCAGTAACACTTTCGTTTCCTATATAATTGACTTTTTTACACATACGGCGCAAATGGCCCTTCTCGTTACACCTTTTACATTTATAATTTGCAAAACGACACTGCACTGATGTGTGGTTTTTGTATCCACACACTGAACACGACGTTTTATCACTGGTTCCGTTTTTCTTTTCCATTTTGAAAAGTTGGTCATCGCGCGCCGCGGCTGAAACCGCCAGCGCCGCCGCCGCTCCGCTGCGCGCGCATCGCACGCTCTCGGCTAAATCAACGGCCTTAACCAGCGTAAAGGTCGCAGGGTCTTGTGCGAATAACTTTTCGCGCTCGGGTCCTGGCTGCATTCCCATAATGAAACGATCTCGTAAAGCTTCCTCTATATTGTAAAACCCGCAGTTTGCTGTCAAACCACGCAGTCGGGCCGCCCAGTTTTGATAGCTTTCACCATTGCTTTGAACGGCGGAGTAAAATTTGTATCTCTCGCCGAACCCGAAAACTTTCGGCGTGAAATGGTTATCAAAAAGCGTTAAAATGTCTTCAAACGGCACCGACGACAACACTTTCGGCCGCGCGAGATCCGTTGCAAGCTTGTAAGTTTGCTCGCTGAGTGCGCTCAACAAAATAGCGCGCCTTTTAACACCCGTGGCGTCACTGGTTGCGCTGATTTCGTTGGCTATGAACCACTGTTTCAATCGTTCCTTGTATTCCTGCCACGTTTGCACATTATGATCGAAACTGGTTATCACACCGAATAACGACATACTTTTGCAACTTTTTTTCCTACACAATGGATAAAACGTGGGTACTTCGTCGCCACTGTTATGTTTGTCGGAGGAAAACAATTAATACGCAAGAGGTGGTTTACGCACTGATGCTTTAATCCAGCAAAATCCCCAAGCAGACATACGAGGCTTCTGTCGTCCTGACAGATGTCTCCTAGCAACCGATAACAATTGCCGCGTTCATACCTCTTTTCTAATATACAACAGTGACCAATTCTTCAAACATCCTGCGAAGTTTGAATAGCAGCTCCATCATTTAAAGTTCCTATTCGTTGGTTAATTTACGGGTTTTCATGAAATTCGTGTATTACATCAATTTATATTATACGCATAATACGAAGGAAGTCTAAGTATTAGTTCTTGGAAGCTCACACGAGTGACGCGTGCGCAAACAAATGCGTTTCCGGTGGCATACAGAGCACTCGCTCATAGAGAAAGTTGTCAAGCCTTCTTTCTTAACAATGCTCTAGCATTTTGCCATTACATCATATCTCCGACTTTTTTTTTGATGATTAGTCAGTATAGGAAGAGATTATGAAACTATTATCGGAGTTCTTCATAGAAACCCGACGTGATTGATGTTCTCTGTTACTTACGTTCGATCTTACCGTTGGTTTTGCAGGAAGTTAATCGTTTATCCTAAAATAATGAGCTTCTTATTATAGATTGATAGAGAGATCGATACTTCGGCCCATCATACTTAGGCCCCCAGTGGTCAAAGCACCTATGGCTGACGCCCCTGATTAGATTAATTTAATATTTTTTTTTTTTTGGTGCTTTTTCACGTAGTTTATTTATTTATTTATTTAATACTATAAGCACACAAATGTACAGAGGCGGACTTAATGCCATAGGCATTTTCTACCAGTCAACCTTTAGGTGATGCAGAGACAAACAGTGGTAGGTGCAATAGCGAAAATTGTGGAATAAATATTATTTAATTACGTAAACCTATTAAAATAAACCTAAATATATATAAAAATAAGAACAAATAAACACACATAACTACACGAACATACTAAAACAAATAAGACAAACAATGGGAAAACATTACCGTTGTGATGATACTGCCAGCAGAAGATGTGCTCTCGAACTTAATCGGTAATAAACATAAACGATAATCGGTCGGTAGTTCCTTCTTCTGACTATATATTATAAATATACACACATTTAGCAATATATAGCCTCTGTAATAATTGTAACAATTTTAGAGGCTACGGTAGATGTGTTGGTATGATCTCCAATTTTAGTAGATGAAAGAACAAGTACTTTGCAATACAATATTCAAAGTTGATGCACATGTTGCTTCAGGACAGGCCAGGTTTCGAAACAATACAGGAGTATGTTCTAATCTACAAAGACTTGAACATAATGAACATGTATGTGTCTAACTAAAGCGAATTGGCTACACACAAAGAGCATAGATGTAGTGCCTGATACGAAATATGAACAATAAGTAAAATGCGCTGAGTTAATGTTCCAACCCGATGCGTGTGAAATTGCCACTGTCGACGGACACGCCGCTGTTGTCAGCTAAATGTTCATCACGTTGACAATGGACACGACTTTTAAAATGTGAACCACAATCTAATTCGCCTTTATTTCTGAGGGAAACAAAGGAATTTATAATACTCAGATCGTATTACTAGCACGACCAGGGAACATTCCTGCTATGAGGAAATCCTTGAAGGTGGAATTAAGGGTAATTCAAACCTTTGTGTGATTGTGATTTTCGTGCTCGGCTCGATCAGTTTATTGCTCTCTCGCGTGATGTGTATGTTGCAGCTAATCAGCTTTGAGGTCGTAGGGTTTCCGCTGCAAATAATGCCAGTTATCCAACGCCACATCTGTTACATCAACCGTGCAATTGTGGGAACTGTTGCATACGTTTGTAATTATCACCGTATTGTTAGACTATGGTTTCTTTCTAGGTAATAAGAGCACCTACGCAACCTATATGCACTTTATGATAATCAAGTACATCGAACCGCTATTGTTTTACAAGCATTATATGATATATCAGACATTCTTCCTTTAAGTTTTCTTGTCATTTACACGTAAGATTGATTATACAACGTGTTTTATTTACAAGTGGGATAGATTTGAAACGCATTTCTCATGGATATGAATTGTGTTCTGTGTCTGTTATTGACTTTAATAGTCGTTGTGGTTGATGTTGATGTTTATGTTCATACCACAGACAACCGTTGAGACAATACTATCGAGATACTTAGTTGACTTATAAGTTATAACGTAGGAATAATCTGATCTACTTTCTCTACATCGCGTGAAGGGCTCGAAAGTCTCTCGCGCGAGATGTCGACATGTTGCGCCTACGCACTTCAGAAATTATCACCTGGTATGAACTCATGTATTGTATTATAAATTAAACCGAATTTATTTCAGGGTGAATGAATGATCTAGTGAATTATTTATAGTACTCAATGCAAAACGGGATTATAGCGCGAGAATGTAAATATCTACGTCCAGCTCATAAAGTTAAGTTTACAAGCTGAAAAAAAAAGGAAATCACTTTCAGAACTCTTAACAGTTAGCAAATTATAAGCTATTCAATCCTATTATACCCAAAAGATCAAACCACTTTTATTATTCGGAACACCTTATAAGCCTACTTAATTGTATTCAGCTCACGATATAACGCATGAAATTCGACACAAACGGTGCCCATGCGCAGGCGTGGCGTTCACATGCCTACGTAATCGTCTGTCAAAACGCTCACATTTTTAACGCCCAGCATTATATTATACGAAGATTAACTCCTACGCGGTAATCTTCTTGACGGGAAGCTTACATTGTCCCCAATGCAAGCGTGATAGATATATAAAGGCGAATTTGATGCGTTAGTACTTCAAGACGTTCCTTAGAACTTGACGTGAATGACATACAAATATGATTAATGAAAATGTAAGTATGCCGTCGTCGTGATGAAAGGACCGTGTTTAAATTTAACTCCGTGGAATTGTTACTAATGAGTGATGTCACGTAATAAATGTTTAGTTTTCTACCATTGTTGTTAAAGTCTAACAAAAATATGGTCTTGCTCAACCTGTTCATCTCAGCGGTAACAAGAATAGCCTCTTCGGAGAGAACTTGATGCTATTTTAGAACTTGGAGGTAATGCATTAAAAATCAGTAAGCTCTTTTAGCATATGGGCGGCATGAATATTAAAGTTTTACCTACAAGAAGAAAATTGCATACTATTATGATTCCCACGGTCCTAGTCCAGTCTACGTTAATGGTTAGTTTTTATGTAGGTACTAAATATATAATATGTGTGTATGTATATGTGGGGTGATATAATTACGTGTATAAAGTAGATCCGTGAGTGCAAACGTATAATTTATAATTGTGGCCGCATGGCGTAGCTTCAAAGGGGCGACGACCTTTGCAGCCGGTCGACAACTGACCTTTAGGTCCACTAAGGGCAGGAAACCTAGATGCAGGAATCCTCATTTTTTCTAAAGTTGAGGTCAAGTTTTTACGCACGATAGTTTCTGAAACATATCAACTTGGTTATTCAACTGGCACACTTCTTTAACATACACATATGTACACTCTACAATGTGTGAAAAATACAGCTTTGAAACATGTGGCGCTTATAATCTTATTAGTACTTACCTTCGTATTGTTATTCCTTGGTAATATTAAATTAATTCTTACAATAACTCAAATGTTTGTGGACCAGAGTTAAAAGCACCATATTTCTGATGGTAAGATCTTCAATCGTAATTGCTGGTCAGCTAAGACACACATATTTCGATTTGTGTGTTCATTTTTCGTAACTGCAGATAAATTAAATCATAAATATTATAAAGTTAATGAGGTTGAACTGTTAAAAACCTGCGTCAGTTTGACCTGACCTTTAATTTCATTGAGTAACGAATGTAACGATATAGCAAATTAAATCAATGTTATAACGTAACAGCGTTAAGTGTTACATGTTTAATTAGTTAGTGAAATTGTTTTTTTTGCAATCATTGTATCCATGATTTGGTTGGTAATATGAACTTTTTCTTTATACGCCTCACCCACCTTCGTAATACAGTCATCGGTCATCACCATCAGTTTAAAGCAATCTACTACTGAAATGTTACTACTTCGTTGTTTAAAAAAACGATTACATGTGATTCGGGAACAGACTACTTGGATATCTGATGTCGAAGCCTCTTAGCAAATCATGGAAATTTTCAACCGTGCATTTTTGTGCACTGCGTTTTAGGGAACTTGCTGAGACAAAATGGGCAGATAGCCATGAGCACAAACGATGAACCAAGTCGATAGCTCAAAGCTAAGGGCAAAGACTGAATTGAAATAGATTTAAAAAAATATATCATTGATTAAACAGACAATTAGCTTCAAAAAGATTTTTATGTAAGTACATCGACAAAAAATCATTTGATTATCTACATATTGCGTTTTGTGATACTTTATCAATGAGATGAAAATGAGGATGATGATGTATTGTGGCTATACAATATTATCATCTTTTTGAGGCTGACTATACCAGCTATAAACACTTCAATCAACTCTCTTCAACCTGATTGTGGCCAGTCAATGAGGTAGGCCTCAAGGTTGACTAGTTTAATCAATTGTTAATCTATTCCTCAAATCTTAATGGCAAAATTTATAAAATAAATTAAGCACAAGAACAACACCTCCGTGAGAAACAATTAATGTTATATTCACTCGTTGCTTTGCAATGTATTTTTACATAACAAGTTATTAACATATTGTTAGGAAGATAAATAGAATAATAACAAGTCGGTTAGTTCCCAAATTAGGCAACATTGTGTATTTGTGTCTGAATCTGCCCGTTGTTTGAGATTTGACAAGATTGCATAAAGAAGATACTGTGAAGATGGACGATAATATTATGTTTAGTTGGAATTAGAGCACTGTTAATGCAAAACCAATTGTTCAAACAGCATAGAATCCCAATAGCGTGCAGATGAGAATAATACTGGACAATAGGCTATCAAGTATTCGTAATGTTAGAAGTTAGATCGATCTGACATGCCACCATCGGTAGCTATCCGTTTATCTATCTGTCGTGGTGTCGGTATGTTTATAAATAAACAGCGGGCAACATGTTGCGTCGGTCGTGAGGTTCGCCTGTTTATTTCAAGTTCATTGTTGTGCGCCATCTCGCGTGAAGGCGCGCCGCGCCGCCCTCCCACGCAACCGTACCCCTTCTACACAAATACTGAAATTATTTTAACACGAACTTAAAAGCTTCCTCTCATTGGAAAGGGAGCCGTTAATATGCCTCTGTACATTGTCTATAAAAACCAACTTCTGCTTACTGTTCACATGTAGCACGCATAAGGCCAAACAGAGAAGGGAATAATAAACTGGAAAGTGGATTCTGTTGTTAACTCAAAATGTAATGATACTGTGCAGACTTGCAGTTTACATGTTTATTCACTAAAGTATATTGCTTTATGGATCGTATAAAAAGTTTTTAGTGCAATCCTACCTACGTGTTTTAGATATGTTTTTTTTTTGCTTTGAGTCGTTTTCAGACTACCAAAAGTTCACGTTTAGTCGAACCAAGTCTGAGGTCCATTCCTCGTTTGTATAATGTTATTATAAGGCAACTTGTATCCAGACAAGTATTTCTTGTTCGTTGACGAGTCGCGAACTGCACTCGCTTTGGCTTGAATCATTGCCTTCGGCTGGCGCTAACTAGGTGCCACTGGCATTACCACACTGACTGGTAATCAGGGCTATCTCCGATCTAAGATACGATCGCCGGATACGCCTACCTACGTGAAAGGTACACCGGTAGAATTATGAGCCATGTGTGTTGAATTCATTAGGCCATAAAAAATAATTTGCATCAAAATGCAATGTCATGCTATACGTAATGCAGAAGTAGAGTTAATTAATAATGTAAGTTTAATAAGATATTATGTAAAACATAATAACATAATTATTAAAAATGCTTCAATAGTTATTAAACATTGTTCTCCATTAATTTCTAAATATTTATTTTATTATCATTATTATGGGGTTTTCCCGTCCTAGCTCGTAGCCATATCATGGAGAGGCGAAGCGTGCGTGACTTAGACGGAGATAGTGATTTTGATAGCCACCGGCTATTTTCGAAGCACGACGGGCTTTTAAAGGCGATTCTAGGTTTATGCTCATTAACTATAAATATTCTGTGGCGGCTTTGAGGAATTCTTGAAAGAAATAAGAGATAAGATAGTGTTTAGCTTTGGAATTGTGGACTTAAGTTATATTTGAGCGCATAGAAGTTTATTGGGGCTGGTTTCCTAAAGATTTAATAGCAATGTATTTTGCTGCTGAAAGTAGATGGGGAAATATAATTGGAGGCTGTCTACATACACAATATGCGAGTGTGTGTTGTTTCAAGTTTACGCAATACAAAACCCATTAACATTGCGTTCAATGATAACAAGTGAAATTAATGTTAATTATGAACTTTGTGCACCTTTTGTAACGCAGGTGTGATTGTATGTACTTTTCGTTTTACATGTTCGTGTATTTCGAGTGCTCCTTGAGGCAGCGGTGTATAAGCAATATTTTTACGCGACAGGCTAAGTAACGATTGGGTAAAAACCACTTTTGGTGTGCATAATTATAAGCAACACAATAACAAAAGTTTCTACACAAATAAAGCCATCAATCAATTTAAATAATAAACCAGTTTTACCTATCAACGTGCTACAAACCAGCCAGTTAAATAAGAAATAGACACATGAAATCAATAATTACTCCATTATCTACCTTCGTTTTTCATGATAATTTTATTCATAAGATTTCGCAATATCAATAGACCAATTAATTTAATTTATACAATAGATAATAATGCTATTAAAAGTTTAAGTTCTATGGGCGTTAATAAATGTGCTTTTTACACGATTAAATATTCTCGCGTATTCAATACGACTTGCCGACTTGCCTCAAGCGCTGTGCTGGCTCGAGTAGGTGTGCTTTGCACGATAGATTATCACAAAAATTCACTACGTCGCCGTGGGTGGGTACTAGCTTAGTACCTACGTAACGTTTTATATGCTAGTAGGAGTATTGCCATCCTAGAGTAAACGAAAAATGTTACAGCAGCTGTTTATGATGCCGTACAAGTTGAGTAAGCTTCGAAAGGAAACGATTTACGATCATATTTGTCGGCTACGGGACTAGCTACATACATTACTACTTATACTTACGCAATATCTTGATCTATCTTTCAGGACGCATATAATATCGTATCTAGAATAGTCGTATGGAGTAATGAAATACATTAGCTTTAAAAGCCTTGTTTGCACTGCCACCAGGCACTTCCTCTAGCCCAACGTTGGGCTATATGCAATAGTTACATTGTTGTGAACTATGCCGCCTTCAGACTTAACCTGCACCACTATAAACTAGACTTAATATTTCAGTATTATGTAGTACGTTGATACCGTTTACTAGCTCGCGTGCTCCACGAGACAAATAGACGCAAAACGATTGATATTACGAGCATTATTCAGCGCCGTATAGCGTTGCCGGCAACTGTATGAGTCACGCCAAACTGTTATTGCAATAACCCAAAGAGAGTAAAATTTATTTGTTGCACAGTTTCACTGCCGCAGACGGTACCTACACTACGGTACAGTACATTGCGTGAATCTATTAGAATCTGTTATTTTATGGGTATTAGAACTTTATTCATTTTTTTCAGAGTAACTACAAAGCTTAAGATTTTCGTAGTTTACAGATTATTTCTTTGCTTTCTAATAAGTTCATATTATGGTTTTTGATGATTACTCATCAAGTTACACGGACTTATTTCCCGGACAATTGCACGGGCTTTTGCGCCTAATTTCCCGGACAAAGTAGAACCTGAGTACGAAAATAATATCCTTGTCCCTTTTGATTATCGTATACTGAGTCGTCGGTCCACTGAGTCACTGTTTAATAGATTAAATGGAACGCATTAATCCATGTGGACGCAGCGTCGCACCACCACTGGCTTTTATTAGCTGAACAAGTGCTTCAATTACTGCCATTGTCCTGTTTAAAATCGACTCCAGGATTTTGTATAAGGGATATTTTTAGATAGCAAATACAATGGCAGACAAATAAAGCAGTTATTTTAAGATCGTTGATCTTAATTGGCTTGGGAGCTTTATAAAATGAAAAACAAACAGTATATTAAAAATAAACAAAAATAACTAAACATTTAACTTAACAAATATAATACCCACAAAGTTTTCCACAGATTACAACTAAGTATTCTAGGATATGGTCAGTTATAAGTTCAGTGGAACAATACATAGCAAGAAACTTCTATAAATTGTTCTACTCATTTAAAAGTCTGTCAAACTATGAACATAGTTAGTATTCATCAATCAACAGTAGTTTATTTAGCGTCTATTCTCTTTAAGAGCTCAGCCAGCCAAGTGAGCGAAAGCTTCTGTTGTATTCACACAAGTGATGAATTTGCAGCTGCATCTCTATAAATAGTTTAAAAGCGCAGAGCATCATTACCTTATGTGGCATCGAGGGGCAAGGACACCTCATGTTTGTGTTACTCGGCCCGTTTGTTTACCTCGTAAGGGAGAACAGTGTGAACGAGGCACCAGGCCCCATTGAAATCCGTTTATTCATATTGTTTTAAAATACTGCCCTTGTTTTGAAGTTACTTTATGCTTGTATTCAGTAGTGTGACTAATCACATGTGGGCACGCTATTATAAAGTACTGATTAAGATCGCGTTGAAAGGTTTTTAATAAAATATGTATGAGACGTGAAGTCTGTAATAGATCAGTCGTGCCGCAGCTAAGATATTGGTCCATCATCCGTCAGGTTGACTCGTTTTTCTACTCTGAATATTGCATAAACTACTTAGTTGCCGACGAGTTGCATCGTGATTATTTAAATTGTAAACTAAACCTTTTTATAACTTAGAAGATAACGAGGGAGCTTGTTAGTCTTGTCTTATATTGTGGGTGCATCTGATTTGATGGGTTTACTATGAATAATGACTTAATTATTATGATAATGTTACATAACATCTCTTTTGAATATAATTAAACTTTAAATAAACACTTACCTGTAGGCAGCCAGTGCTCTTACAAAAGAAATCTTTACAACATATTATGATGTCATAATCAGTATCCTTCAACTAATCAGTCACGAGAGCTTTTCGTAAAGCCGATGACAACAGGCATAAGCTTACTATGTGCAGTGAAATTAATTTACATGTACGTTACGCCACACCTCGCCGCGCAGCGTGCATGTTATTCAGATCTTTCCAATTTTATCTGATAGATGAACGACCCACTTTCCATAATATCTCGCGGTATCGTCGTATACGGTAATTAAAAACTGCCGGTACACGATACAAGTATGGCAGTATATAATTTACCTATGTATATCACAAAAGCTACGTAATCTTATAGTATTTTGTGGCATGTAATGTTATGTTTACAATTAAAGAAGTAGGTAGAGTACCTTTCACTTCGTATTACAGTACCATAACGTAACCTAAGTGTTTTTGTTATTGAATTATTATGTTTATGACGTTTGTATTGTTTGGTTATGTTTTTTATGGAATGGTTATGGTGAACTAGGATGGTTGTAACTGCGAAGACGCCTGGGCATGAAATAGAAAAACGTGGTTACAACAATAACCGAAGCATACGTTATGTATTTCTAATAGATTCAAAATTCATTAACTTACCTATATTTTCTGTATAGGTACTTACTAATATTTTCCAGCATCATTTTATTGCTTTGCCTAAGTATGGGTAGCTATTAAGCTAAGCTATTATAACGAACATTGCATTTGTAAAGATATTAACAACTATGAGCTAAACGCACCGATCTCTCAAATCTCTCTCGGACACTTGAATTTCTAAACTTTTTCATTGTATTTTAACATAAAACTAAGGTTGTACAAGAACCTATGCAAAAACAAGGTTTCCAAAGCACTGTTGTATTCATAACTTTCACTTAAACTGAAATACTTATTATAAGGTTTCTTTAGTTTCTTTGTTGAACAGACAGAAGCCTCTTAACCGCTGATTATTAAGCAGATAGATCATTATTTCTTTTAGCTACTAAAAGATAAAGAATTACAAACATATGATATTGTTAGTGTCATCACCGACTAGCTATCTGTTAATAGATTTGTTGGGTGCCCAAATGCGGTCGATGGTTATTGCTAACTAGGCATACGTACGAGTAGATATGGCGTAAAACGTCTGGCTACCAATAAGTGGTCACAACCTCCGTGGCTTGATCTCCGAAGCAACCAAGAAACTATTGTTAATAACGAATTCAAAAACGAACCGGTGATCGTCTTTTGTTATATTCATTTAATTTACGAGTATTTTATAGTTTTCTTGTGTTTGTCACCAGATGGGGCATCAAGCGCGGTGGCGGGCGCGGCCGTGGGGGTGCCACTGTCCTGGGAGCCGTTCTATTGCGTGCTGCAGCAGGACCGGCGCATCCTCACTGCCTACACCAGCGAAGAGCTAGCTGTAAGTACCCACACTTAAATAATATACTTAATTACCTACGTTACCGTCGCTAGGCAATTGTTAGTAGGTAAGCCCACCCATGAACCGTGCGGATATGCTTAAAAAATCACCACAGCAAGCGCTATTCTCGTAAACCGCCTTACGAAGAAAGAATTACAGGATACTTGTCTTGTTTGTAACATATTTATGATGATTGCATTTGGCACAAACATGATCGAGGCTATAAAGCGTTCATTGCTTCCAGTATAATTATTTTGATCAATATACATATTATTACCGTGTGTTCACTGAAACGGAACTATCAGCTACATATTCAAATATATTTATTTTTTCAATACCTTCGATTTGTGTAGCTTTAGGTCGTTGGAATTACTGTTAAAACTATTATTGTATACCTACTTACACAATTAGATTAATTTTCGATGGCCATCATAATTTCGGTTCACGCGCAGTATTTCACAAACGCATAACCTATGAGTTGAATGTCCTGAAAACATAAACAATTCGTCGTATCCAGGACGTTCTAATTTTTTTTAGTCTTTGCCGTTTTTAATGTCGATTTTATGTAGACAAATCGTGTAGTTTAGCATTCCGTACGGATCAGTTACTAATGCCAACACGAAGGTTTTATTTATTACCGTATAATCATAGAAAACCGGATGCGGTGATGTTACAAAATTTGAGTGCAATAAAGCATGACTATTGTCGAACACGTTTAGGTTTTTGTATTTGGCACATAAATCCTTTTATGTATCGGCAATGTTAGTCCTCTTTGCATATGTTATGCTAATCCGCAGAACGATAAGCAAGTTTTATTGATGGAATGGCATTTTTTATTGGTAAAACAAATGCCAATTGATTGTGTTAATAACAAGATTTTAAAACCATTTGCCAATGTATGACCCTATTCTTTTGATAATTTTAACATTTTTAACCCAGAGATTTGAAAAGATTAGGAATATGGATGCATAGTTGCACTTTCATGTTGCAGGAAAAGTTGTCAATAGTTTTCTTTGTCAAATCAAATCATGATCATTTTAATAATTAAATATGTTTATATTCGTGTTTGGTTGTGTTTGTAATCTCAATCTGCCACTTTTCTCCTTCTCATAAGTTTAGGTAGGTGCTTATACTTTTATCACTTACCAAAATAGAGTAGCTCTCGTTAAACATAATAATGGTCACTTTCTCACATATACAAGTTGCTTTATTATTTTCGAAATTACGATTTATCCGTCGGTTCGTTTGTTCCGCTTTCCTAATCTTGTGAAAATAGCTTGTTCGGTACATTTGATGGTTTTTAAAGTGACAGAGTGTTTACAGCAAGTCATTTCGTTGCTTAATCATATTTGAAGAGACGATGGCGAGAGGGATTTTGTGAGTATCTTTTCCTTGGTTGCCAATTTTGATCTGAAATAATACCATGTTAGGCGGGAAATGTGGAAATCTATAAAGAAAACATGTTTTATAGATTGATTCTTACAGTTTATTTTATTCATCTAAATATAAGAAATGTAAGACAAACTTTGATAAAACACAAAGTACAGATGCATAGTGTTAGAAATAGCTCAATTTGACTGTTGATCTCATTGTGGTTGCGTGCGCGCAGCTCGCGTGCGCTAGAGTGGCTCATCGGGCAGCTAAGGGAACATTCCCGACCATTATGCTTACACATTTGTACAGGGCTGTCATTAACACGTAATAATATTTTGTGGAGCATTAAACCAAACAAAAAAGTAGTTATTTCTTTTATTACTTGTACCTATAGTATCGAATGAACACGAGGTATGGTTAGCAATGAATTTAAGTATAAAGACCAAAGTTACTTTTTCAGAAAAAACTTTTTGGTAAAATCTAACCAACCCTAACTAAGTGAAAGTCGATTTTAATTTCGAACTCATCGATACTGATACTACCACGATACTTTTGACAGTACAGCCTAGCATTTTGGTTTGATTACACTCATTATGATAACTATGGGACCAACAGACGATGTTACGTCACTCTGTGGGAAATTAGATTAAGTGTTGTAACAGAGAATGCGATTTGTACGCATTTGAAACGGGCACATGAACCGTTTTAATGATGATGTACTCATTTACATTTTTGGCTTAATTATACGCCTCGTACAGATTTATAGTAATTTGAGGTACATTAATAAAGTAATAATCAGTTAGTGGATGGATTAATAGTTTGGTCTTCACCATTTCAGATTTGAGAGTAATTGAAGTAACCTCACTCGCTGCTGATTACTTGCACTTCGTGTTATAACTATTTTATCAGAATGTAAATCCTATTTGCTAGAATAGGGCCACAATATTTTTGTCATGCGTCGCCTGCGCATTGAGTACAAACAGACAAATGCGGCGTGGGCGCGCGGCCGGCACTCTGCATAAATCAAAATTATGCGTTGCACGCCTAAGAGCGGCTTTTTGCCGCGCGGGCGCAGGATAAGACGAATGAACTCTGCTGGTAAAGCTTTGTTTGAACCGCAGTTTTATGGTCTATTTGATACTTGTTAGACACTTTGTGGTGAATTGAAATGAAGATGTTTCTTTTCTGAGCCCGAGGCTTTGTTAAATGTATGCCATGCCATGGGGGCTTGGATTTATTATAAAGAAGGTTTCTTTAATAGTTGAATGCGAAAGGATAGATAAGGAAATGACAAAATAAATATTGAAGGTGGACAGTCCATATTAGGTAGATATACCTACCAATATCGTGTCTTCGATAAGACCACATAATTTGTGTCAGGCCAAACAAAAACCCAGAAAAAATAAAACATGCTGCTACTGTATCTTTAATCAAAATCATTTATGCTCACATGATAGCCATATAATTATCTGTACAGTATTTGTTCCGTTGAACCTTAACGTTATTCAAAATCACACGAGAGCGCTAACACGCGAATCATGACTCATATAATGAGTTTCTTGTCCCAAAAACTTACATTCCTCTTCAAACTAAGAAGCCATCTTTTGGGCGAGGTTATTATAATCTTTGAACTTTATGACCAAATACATAGAACATAGTAAAATACGTCCTACATGGAGTTATTAATCAAAGGCAGGATGTCTTCAAACAATGAGGACGGAAACGCAGAGTGACTGGGTTCCGCTTCTCACGAAGACGCATCGCTTTCTAGCTGAATCATGAAGTACTTCAGATGCGTTGTATCATCTAGTAGGCGTTGTTTTGGGCGATTCGAACTCATTGATCTATTTGGTTTAGAAGATATTCATCTGCAAAGTATAGAAGAGTAGAGATCAGTGTCTGAACAGACCTGTAGGTTTACTTCCAACATTATTCGATTGGTGAAATGATTTTCAAATTGACATTGTACGAGTATGTATTTTTAACAAATGAATGTGAAATTGACGTTGATTCAATATGTAAATATGTGAGTGTCAATACGAATCTTATTTTGAATCGAAGGTGTGGGTAAATATCTTGGGTTTCGTACGACAGCGGTGGCCGCCACATAACGGCCGTAGTGACAGCCTTCATAAAAATGGTAGCACCGGGATTTGTCTTTACGGTGTCCAAAACACTCTAGGGAATCACCAAATTACTTTAATAAATAACGTATCGGTGACGTCTTTCAACGGTTAATTGCGGATGCTAAGCTAGTCTTAGGAAACTATAGTTTCAGCCTGCATTTGTCTTTTTGATTAGGAAGATAATATAGTCTTTCGATGTATTGCCCTCAACCAAAAGATAATTTATATATGTAGTAAGCAAAAATGCTGTAAATACACAATCCCTTATTTTATAATATAAATCTGTTATGAATATCAAAGACGTGTCAAGCACAAGATTAAAATAATCTTATGGCGCTAACGGGTAGTTAGCTAATCATTTATGATCACGATCACCATAATAACTGCTTCCTTTGCAGTTTCTTTACCGCCAGCTTTTCTCGTTGACTCTCATAACTTCCGCGAGATTATTAACTTTGGTTGTTTTTTCTTTTTATTATTATCTACGGATAATTGTTTGAAATATGGTGATAATTTTGTGTTCGTTTTAAGTAGAGTCCATATAAGCACATTGGCAGCTGTCTATTTTTATGTAATGTAACTAAGAGTCGATTAAAACTTTTATAGGCAACATCAACTTATGCTAAGACCATATTATTGCATATTGAGGTTCCTCGCCGTTAAACCTACAGCATCTTAGGTATGATGGATGAGGCGGAAGCAGGAACACCATGTTTGCCATAAACAGACAAATATAGTTATCAACTCTAGGAGAGAATAGTCTAGGAAAAGTGGACAACGATAAAGAGAATTACATTAAAAGGCTATTATAGACGTTTTCACCTGCAATTTATTTTATGTTCTTGTGAATTATGTGTATTAAATCACTGATTGTGACTTGTATTGTTGCACGCGGCCGGACAGTCGTTCCCCGGGTTTTACGTGGACAAGGTAAGATGTGTGCCCTGGCTTTTTACGATCCTTGTGCTTCTTTATCACCTGATTCATGGATTTCAAATAAGTGTAAATATTTCTTTATACGATGTGTTTTTCTGGAGGATTTTCTTGACTTTAAGTTTGATTTTGGCACCTGCGGTTTTTTTGTTTTTGACTTTCTTTTATCAGTCGCCCTTTTTATCCGAGTGAAGTGCATGAACTTACCTTAGATGCGGCATTAGTCAAAATGTTCTTACATATAGGCAGTAGTTGTCGCCACCCATTTTTACTTTGTTTTTGTGATCACTCGTGGTGCCATTTTCCCAGTAAATAATAACTAAGCTTTCTTGTACACCAACAGTGTCCGTTGTGAAAGTTCCTCAAACAAAGTTTATAACATAAATAAATCCCTTATTAAGTAAGCGATTGTGTACTCCGTAAAACACAAACAATTCGACACACATACATACACTTTCTAGTTTCTACATCAGGTAATGTAGTCATCAAGCTCGCGTTAATGCAATAAAACTCACGTTTACGATAATTGATGTTTACTATTAATAACTTTATGTCTTTTCAAAACACTCTTGTTCTATAAAGTTTTTATAAGTTAAACCTCTTTGTCCTGATTCTCGGAAGTACTTGGATTATGGTGGCGATGTAAATGGAACCACATTGGGTGATGTCATGGACTTGTAAAGGCCATGTGCGCGGCGGACCATGGAGGGATACAGACAAAATGTTTATTTTTATAAAAATAGTATATTTAGAACTTTTTGCCCTAATTAATTCGTCAACACGTTTCAAATAAGAGTCGCTAGCTAGAATCGATATTGATTTTTTTATGGTGTAATGTTAGAATTTAGTTGCTGCCAATTTTAAACCGCTCTCGAAACCAGAGACACTGGAAACCGGTTAAATTAATATAATGATTGACCATAATTTAACTACACGTCAGTTAATTCTAGAATATATAAATCTTAACTTAATTCAATGGAATATGTACTCGTTTATGCAGAGATTGTACCAAAGTATGTCTGATGTAATATTTGAAATTGTATTTTCAAGGGAGTAACGGCAAGGACAGATCATTCCCAGGCGACTAGTGGAACATAAAACCGACCAACTATCACGTTAAATTGACCTTTCGAACAATTGGTAAATGTTTTACCATTCAAACTGAAGTAGGTAATCGGGTTATCAAGTACTTAATCGCGTGGCTTATAAAATCGTGCGTAATTGGTGTTTCTACCTGACCATCGACGCCCGTTACCATTATGTGGTACGCAGAGATATGATCGCTGCGAAGGAACGCAGTACGCACTGCTCAATTAAAAAAATGTTCCAAGAATGAAATATTGCTTTTAAAACTATTTTAATTTCAGACTATGAATAAAAGCAGGCTTAACGTTTATAAAAAAAAAACGTTTTGGAACGTATGGCATAGACGTGTTTGTTAGTTGTTATTCCAAACGAACAGTAGAAATATCACATAGGTTTAATGAAACAAAGCCCATTCAACTGGTTTATTATTGTTCTGTAATTAATAAAGACATGGTGCACACCTTTAAAAGTTTACATAACAGAAATTGCTACGAAATAAAAACAAGAATAATGTCCTTAATTTTTCATTTGCATGTGTATTGTTGTAAGTTCAAGTTAATAAGTAAAGCTCTAGTTTGATTGATAATAAAACAACTAGTGGCGTAAATTGTGGGCACATCGGTCCAGTACAGCCGCGTAGACTCTGAATATCGAGTAACAAACGCTCTCAATTAATACTATGCTGGTGCCACAGTCGGAGCTATTTATGTATTCCGTCGGATACAGAGATTAACAACAGTGTTTTGATAAAGTGTGAGACTTGCACTGAAAAGTTGTTGCGTTTCACATCGTTGGATCCTTTCAAAACTAGTTTTACCTCAGTGTTGGTTCTGATCATGAGTAAACTTTAACAACATTTCAAATATGAGCAAAGCTACAATATTTCATGTTACTAATGCTGTTTTAATGTTGTATATCTGCTATACCTATTTCCGACCATACTGTAGAGTCGGCGAGTAAAATCAGTGAAATAAAAAACTTGTAACTTATCGCTATGTAACATGAATAACATTTAAAATAATAATCTACGCAAGCTACAGGAACTAAGTAATTTATTTAAATGGTTCTGTAATAAACTACCTAATTACGAGTGCGGTAGTTCAGTGATTGATTGACCACGGCGAATTTGGAACACGTAATTTCGTTTTTTTCTTCAGTTGAAATATTTTTGGTAATACCTAAGCTACATCGTAATAATGTGATTGGTATTTGGAAATTGATAAAAAGCAATTTAAAAATTCTTTAGTCATGTGGTCATGAAAAGTTGGCAGAGCTAGAAGACGAGTTTAATAATATAAACAACAGGATCTGCATTGAAATGTTGTAGTTTTTTAATATTATTTTGATTGATATGCAAATATCACATTTGTAAATTGGCATTATGGTTCTACACGTATTCTAGTGTCAGTGCCTAACGCTAAAAGTATGTAAGTGATAAACTGTCGATAGTTTTCTTACTTTTTTTTACAGTTTTAGGAACATGAAAACGCTCTATACCTTCTATCGCCTATACAGTTATGATGATGCATAGAGCATTTTTCTTAAACGATGTCACGTTCGCAATTCTAAGTCGAGGATCCTCGTCAATAAACGCATGGAATGGCATCTAAAATGTGGCCGATGCGTTCAATCGCATAGCTGAGCACACGTGCACGTTATGCAACGAGTACATGAGTACATTGTAGTCTCGTCCTGTCCGTCGTCGCCTCGTTTGCATACAGACGCGACGGTCGACGCCGCCGATGTGTGAAGAGCTTTATGTCAAGGAATTCTGTATTTTCTGCATGATTTGTATGTAAAAGGATTTCTATAGACTTTGTTGCTTTGAGTTGTCTGTTTGTGAGCTTTATGATTGTTAGGACCTACTGGAGTAGGTATAAATATGTTGGGTGTTTGAATTGTAGACAAGAAGTTCATACTATCTTAGTTTACCTTAGCTTGGCTTTATAGTCAAAATTCTTTCTCAGAGTTTTGGTCCCATCCTCAAACCTCAGCTTTTTATTATACTAGACAGTATTATTCACTATCGTTTACTATATTAGTCCTTTATTTACAACTAGGCGAGGCTGCCAATATTATTGCTTCAAAATATCATAACTTCACAAAACATGCGTACCTATATGACGCCATTTCATAAATAGTCTCTCTCCCCTCATGCAAGCCTGGTACATCTCAAAATGGCCACAAACCGCTATAAAGTATGAATACAGTATAAAAGAGAGCTCTTTCAAAATAAAATGAATAATAAATATTCCATTACGCTCCTTCTTTAGAAATTTTATTGATATTAGATAAATTGCATTTATTGCATTACTTACGTATAGGGTATTTAACGTTTATATAGGAGGATGTAAAATTCATTAGAACGGTTGTATTTTACAGTAATAGTGGAATTATACATAATCTTGGCAATACTTAACTTCCCTAGAAGAATTTATGAAGCATTTCCGTGGCGGCGATTTATTCCGTATACGCGTTGCCCTGTGATGTATTAGTATAAGAATTATTATTGATAATTTGTGATTCAAAATATGATACAAATTTGAAAAAATTATAAATAAAATACTCGAAACTTATTAATAATGCTCTTAACATCAGCTATGCAAATAGGGCGCTACGCTTGCTACGAAAAAAGCGCTTAAATTATTTATCGTAACCCTTCCTTAACAGTTGCTCATATTTTTATCTTTATCCATGGAAATATTAGAGTATAATTACTGTTTAATTAATATTTAACTAAAAATTATTATAGATAGACTTCACTTGCCAAAATTAATTGTATAAGGTGCTACGCGGGTGCTACGACAAATTACGCATATAAGGTGACTGGGAATCAGTGACCGATACTTCAACACGTGACTTTACTCATCATTATGAACGACTTTTACATTTTGACGAGATAAGCGAACATAAATGTGTAGAACAGCAGATTTTTTTTCGCGATTTCGGGTTTGGTCCCATATTAGAAGTTGTTCATAATTATGAGTAAATTCACGTGTTTTAAGTATCGGTCACTAATTACCAGTTACCCTATTATGTGTTATTATGATTCTCGTTTCGATGGCTGATTAACAGATTTTATCTCTGACTTTATCCATTGAAATATTGAAGAAAATGACTGACTACGCAGTTTATTACAAGGTATTAATAATTTAATAAAATTATTTATTATCTAAGTTCATAAGGTTATTGAAAGAAGCAAAATTAAACGTTAGTGGTGTTCCTTGACCACGCTAGCACATAGGCATAGTTGACTAAATACTTAACGTTATTTATTACTGTAAACTACCTATGCTCATCGAAATCACATTTGTCGTAAATGAAGCTTAATTATTTAGGTGAAAATATGTCTTTGCAAAGAGGCTAATAAGAATATTGATTATCTGAAACCCTGTTATATCAATTACCTACTATTTGATGTAGTACAATCGCGATCTAAGTTTTATTCGGAACTAATTGCAAGTACAGAAAGTGCCATCCACGAAGAGCTGCACTTCAGTACGGAGCGGAGCGGAGCGGGACGCGTTTTCGTGGATGACACTATCTATAACATTCTTAATGCTTATTCCATAATAATGTATGTCTAGGATATTGTAACAAAGATTTACCGTATCTATGTATATCATCCAGGAGATCAGACGGCAAAGATTGATCTCAATTGACGACATCCAATGTCTGCGATCATCTTAGTTCTTCCAATTCTTAACGCCATGTTTACAAAATCATTCGTGATAATTACGTCCTAATAAAGCTAATTCAAAGCGGTGGCCACAATTTATTTACCTACATATCAAAGGGCGGCTCTCGACAGCGTTTCTAATTTCATACAGCTTTCTCCGGCCTATTTTTAGGTGTCTGTTACAAGGTGCAATGTCCGTCAGTCTTGCGTTACATGTACATTACGTACCCTACATATGATTTTTAGAAAAATATAACTATACTAGCTTCTGCCGATGGCACTTGGCATTAGCGTAGCTTTCTATCAGTGAAAGATTTTTTGTACTAGTTTGGATTACCCCCTTATAATATTATTATAGTAGCAATTTGTAGTTTACTAGGTGAGTAGATATATTCTACAGTGAAGAACTTGAATTTGATCTACGGTCGGGTAACAGTGGCAATCCGGTGTCTGGATTTGGGCTTGGATTAATAGCCCCACTAACTCTTATTACATGAGACTGGACATAACTGGCCAAATGAACTGTAGCCCTCTGCCTACCGTTTCAGAAATACAGGCGTGATATTATGTTAATAGTTCAATACTGTATCTAATTATAGTAATTTTCATGGCTACATTAAAGTGAATTGTGTGATTGTTCAGAAGTTCGAGATTGATTAAAATATTTATGAGTTGAGACAGTGATCAATTTTGTTTGAATTCAAAGCGTTTTAATTGAATTGCAATAATATGTTTACTAACAAATGGTTCCTGATTAAATAGAGTCACCATAAATATTTTTCGTTACATATATACCTACATAAAACTAATGTTATTTAAAGGTTTATATGTGGGTCATACAAGTTCTTTTATGAGGAATATCAACGCATTAGTAACTCCTGGTTCCCAGAACATCGAGTCCCGCCACAAGGAGGAAGCCTGTCTTAATTAGGTCACGTTTAGCTTTCCGAACATCGTGAATTACGTCCATCGTTCACTTTTTATTACCCATTTGATGCATCAACTTGCTTTGAACGTACCATAACGTCTGTTGTTTTATAAGAACAGTGAGTAAACACAGACTATTAACTGGTGAAGCTATTTATCGCTCGATTTGAACCTAGATTCTAGCTAACGGGAAGAGCGGTACAGCAGATAACTTGTTGAAACATTATGCTATAGGTTGTCCATGTTTGTATAGTTACATTACAGTTCAAGGCTGTTAATGTGGCACATCGAGTAGGTATCTATTAGAAAAAGTATGGCGTTGTAGAGCGTTCTCTTTAAGATCGGTATGACAGCCTCCTTCCAAAGCTCTATATGTCATGCAGGTACTGTATGTGTACAAGGGTCTTTTGGCGCGTGGCCATAATCGGAACTAACGCCGCCATCTTGTTTTTCTATACATTTCACAAAACAGTTTGCGCTCCCCTGTCAACGTCATTGGAGCGCCAAAAGATCCTTGTAGCACTGTTCAAGTAGGTATATAAGAGTTAGTTATACTACGATCGTGACACGTTGCTTACAACTTTTAATTGCTACACGCCTTTTTAAAGTTCAATATTAATTAGAATCATTATTTTAAGATACCTTGGGGAATTATATACGGTGATATCATAATACAATATGTCTGATATTTGTAGCCTAGTAGTTAAAAGGGCACTTTTAATATGGAATTAACCTATATAACATGAGATGCTTTGACGTATTTGCGATACAGCTCCAAAAACAGATTAGATGTCGTCTAATTCTCTGTAACGAGAGTGTCTCCTTGAAAATGGTAATAAGTATGTGTCCTACTTTATTGTGTCCTGTCCTTGTTGGCATCATCATTCACGTTCATTAATCTGCCAGTGGTATTTAATTACTCATGCATGCTCGTCAATTGTGAGCGCTCTTCTCTGCAGTGGAGTTTATGTTGACTGTGTGGAAAACCTCAAATGTCTTCTATGATAGGTCACACTGCTTTTATAAAAAATATTTTCAGCCATTACATTTTGGGTAGGCTTAGGTATCACAGGAGAATAATTACAATTACTTTATATTATTAGTAGGTTGCGATACATATTAGGTTACGTTTTAATTAAGTTACAAATACCTACCGATTTGGTTGTTGGAAATGGTGACTTAATTTTGGAAACCCCGCCTCCTAAACTAACGGGCTTGGCGGTCCTGGGATTTGTGCTACTTCGTGCCTATTCAAATAATCGTTTTCGTTGTCTGTTGTTATACCTACATATTAATATTATTACATCTAAACTATTAAAATATAAACAATTCTATATCAGTTTATTTGTTTGTTAACCGGACATGATGTTGTGTCTAGCTCGTGTTTACGACATGGTGTTGTCAGACATAACAATAACACGAACGCTACACAAGTGGACCCGTCGTTATTCCATTTACACTGCTACTAGAGTATAGAAAGCGTATATTACAGTTAAAGACGTATTCAGAACAAACCTGTTATGTTTTGAAGACCTTTTTAACTTTATTACCTACTTAATTAAATTCTTAATGTATGTTGACGGGTAATAAGATCGGCTACTTATCTGCCCACGCCAGCTGTATGTGTCAACATAGGAAAATATATTAGTGTTGTGGACTTGTGGTATCCTCGTGGGTCTTGTCGCAACTTGTCAACTTACAACTGACGGCTATCGTGAAACTTGGAACTGTTACTTCTGTCACGGGCTCGGAACGGTGATACGGTTGGAGATAGTGTCGCCGTGTGATACAAATAGGTATACAAGTTAATTAAATGCAGTGTCCCCACGTTGCTACTGGACTGCCTGGTCTGCTGTTTGTACGTACTAATTGATTTAAAAGTCGAGAGTGTGACTTGAGTTGTTTTCTAGACAGGTTTTTTAGATAACCTAATAAAATATAATTGGTTACAATTCTTAGGCAGTAAATATAAAATTAACTGGATAATATAATAATATTACTTCACAGCATTCTCATAATCTAATTCCCCAACAAATCGTGTTTTACCAGTTTTGAACTAAGTTTCAGCGCAAATGATTAAATAAATCCGTTTGCATGTTTAAGTGAGACCAAATGATCATGTCACACAGTATCATTAGAGAGGTACGACAAGGACATTGAGTGACTTAGTATCAAGTGGCGATCAGCGTCACGCTCCAAGAATTCAACTCCGTTCACATGATAATGTCATACGCGGGGAATAATGGGAAATAAACGCGTGCCTCGGATTCTTCCGCCAGAGCTCGGGTGTTAAGTACATAGTACACCGCTATTGTATGGCATTCGTTCAATACATACTTACATACATTCTGCACCGATATTGTGCAATATTATGTTACGATGTGGAAGCATTGTGTGTGATTGTGACCTTTTTTCTATATGTATAGTTGCCTCATTTGTTGTGCAGGCTTTATTAATGAGGTGCAATTACTGATTAAATAAAGACAGAAGAGGATATATTTTCTAGATTTGCAATGCTGGCGTTAATGAAGAGTTATGAATGGATAGATCTGAGTGTGTTAATGAAGAATTATGAATAGTGAGTTTGAGTGAAATATGTTTATTGTGCTTCAGCAGCTTCAGCGTTCGTTAATTACAGGGTTCATTATCTGAAATAATAGTCCGTACAATGTTTTCAGGCCATTACTTACTTAGGTGGTATATTTTTATTTTCTACTCATTTCTGCAGGCGTAGCATGAGCACCGTTTTGTCGACGGAAGAGTAGACAAAAATGACGTTTCCTGTAGCCAGTAAACAGTACGAGACGGCAGCAAAATAGAAAGAGTCAACTGCACTTTTTACGAAATTCACTCTTCTACATAATTCGACTCAGAATTATTTGTTTTATCATAGGATTTATCGGTTGTCAGTGTGATTTTGACAGTAAGGATAGAAAACTTTCTTCCGAAATAGTCTACATATAAAAAGACCTAGACAAAGATCGTCAGAAATGAAAGACAAAATGACAGATTGTAGAAAGATTTCTACGGTGGATGTCAAAAATGAAGAAAAGAACTGTCACTTTGTATTGAAAAAGCTATGTCTATTCTTCGTAGAGATAGAAAACGCCATGCTACGCCTGCTGGTATAATAGAAAAACTGAAAAGCAAATAAATTAATTTGAACCGTTATTGGTAGCACAATATTGATATTCTTCGGTAGTTTATGTAACTACTTACCTTATCTACCAACATATCTCAATCATGATACAAGGGACTTACTAAACATTTCCCACACAGAGTTACAATTACAGATCAAGTTGACAGTGTAATCTACAACGGTAACAACAAGTTTGTAATAAAACCAATCAAGTTAAAGCTTTGTAAGCACTTCTCGGTAACGTACCTACCTACCTATACCGTACAGTCGAACACTATCTCAGTGGGTGAGATGATCTCGAGTCGAAAGGATTAGGAGTGAGGCGTATTTATCGTCACAGCTAGAAATCACAGATATTAAAAAATAGCAGATAGCAGTTGCTCCTAACGATAAAAAATATCTGTTACTTAAAATCACAGATCCTTAAGACTGTTACTGTTAAAACTTCGGTTACGATTTTCGACTTTAACGAAAAGAAATAAAGAAGATATTCAATTGAGTTAATACGTATTTATCATCCGTACAAAAATAACAGGCTGTTATTTTATAACAGATAGATACGATTTTCGACTTTAAATTAAAAGAAATAAAGATGATATTCGATTGAGATACGTATTTATCGTCCATACAAAAATCACAGGCTGTGATTTAATAACAGATATTTGGATCTGTTATTTTTTTGTCACAGTCACAGTGATCACAGATATCGTGTTTCACCTGTTACAACCCATCTCTAGAAAGGATCCCTATAAGGCCTCGAAATAATCCGGTACGAGTAATATAGTGCAGTGATGCAGTTGCGTTCCCACGATACCCATACCGATATCCGATTGGTTCACCTACATTGTACCTAATTACTTTTATATTACCCCACATTATAGGCCAGCAAATTATACGTGGTATAGTTTTCTCGAGCACTTAATTAGATAATTAATTGTCGTACGTTAGCCTGCGCCTGCGGTTATTCATAACACCACTTGTGTTGACTGAGTACGTGCGTGTTTTATATAAACATGTGTAAGTACCTAATCAAAGCATTTCAATTGTAAGCTAATATGTATTACCTAATAAATAACATTAGTTATAGGCCTATGTCATAATAGGTTTCAGCTTCAGTTGTTAGATACTTATTTATAGTATAAACTCTTTGTATTTTAATGTATTTTTATTTTGAATTTTTTTTCTTAGTAATAATTATATCATCAAGCCATCATTGCTGTTTGGGCCCCATACGTTAGACAAAATCAGAAGCCCAGGGTGATAAGATTTTTTGCTCCGTCTCCGCAGTTTATATTTATATATCGCTCGCATTCCTATATCGTGACATGTAAATGTAAGTAGATATAAGACAGTTTCATTCACCGTGACTTACGCGAAATCCGCCGTACGGCAGGATCTCCTAAAATAACTAAGCAAAAAAACGGCGATAATGCCAAGCAGTGCCGGGATGTTGACCCGTTACTCACATCGATAGAATACGCTTTAGACTAGTGACATCCTCAGGAACACACACAGTTACAAGCAGTTTTTTCAATGGATTTTATTTACTTAGAGATCTGCATGTTAGTTTAGGATTTGAATAATCAAATGTTTTCACATCACTAATGTGTCTGGATGGTTCAAGGACTTAAATCACGCTTTACTGTTTAAATAAGGTTTTATTTAGTAAGTTAATTTCGATTTTAATCAATAATTCTTCGATTTGAATTTGAAGGTTCTTTTGTCGGTTCTCCACATCTCTCTTAGTACTTACCTTTTTTGTTACACGCTAGAAGGTAGACACGCTCAGAAGGATGATATTATGTAGTTATATCAGTACATTAAATAATTAAAGATTTCAATTATCATCATATGAGACACCGAAAGTTAATTCGCATTCTTAAGTATTTTCAAAGAATTAAATATTCCAGTCATCTTGCCTATCGTATTTCTCGTTTATCTTTCCGATAAGCTCTTTAAGCTTGATTTACAAATCCCTTCTCACAACATCGCCTTATTTAAAGCAGTATTTATTCTTCATAACGTATCATTATCAGTAAGCAGCTGCTACTTCGTGCCTACAAAGTAAATGTCAGTCGCTCATTCGACGGCTGCCTGTGATTACAAACCACTGCGTTTATTTACCTACATACCTAACTACATAATAACATATTTTCTGTACTTACCCTTAAATATGGCACATCGAGTTTTAGGAAAACTTTTAAATAGCGACGTCTTTGTCATTCATTGTGCGTGCTACAATTTTATTACTAACGCGAACGTCAGAATATTATTGTGGACGGTCGACGTCCATAAAATGTATGGGAATAATTGCTCGTTATAACGTTATTGTTCCATACATTTAACTTCCCTGTGTTATCGTGATCCCGTGACGTGAACGTGGACGTCCGCGAGAGCATAGTAAAATTTGTAACGTTAGAAATGATGAGGCTCTTTTCACCCGACTACGACCAAGCCAAAGGAGGGTTATGATTGTTTAATGCTTAATGTGTCCTAATTACACCCGCCCTGATACTTACTGAATATCCTAATGTAAGACGATTCATGAATTCCTATGTATGTCGATTGCATTTGATTCCGCATGGCATCCGTTTTTATTATTCATTTCATTGCAATGTATTTTGATTAGTTTAATTTTAGCATTTACAATTTGCATACACGTGTAGTGCTAATGACAGTCACTTCCTTTATTTTGTTGCTTTATTTTTGCATCATTAAGTATCCAAATATACATAATTAGCGTAAATCGCCTTTAGACGGGTAACTGTCGTCATTAATTATTTTCATGAAATTGAAAAACTTAATTTCGTCAATCCAACTCAGGACTCACTTGTTCCAGGACAAGATACTAATAAAAATGTTTGTATTCGGCAGACCAATAATAATGGGGAATACTCATCACGGAGTCTTCCTCGCGTGAGGCTCGACAACGGAGCAAACGTTGGCACTGCCGGCGTCAGACTCCGCTGTTGGGCTGCACCACCGTCGATAACAGAGGAAGAAGTTGAAGAAGAAATAGAAGAAGATGCAGTCTCACTACGAGCGATGCCTGTTCAAGGTTCGTAATATTTATGTTGTATATATTTTATGTCAGCGCCATCTAGCGTTAAGTAGAAACAACTGACAATCAGCGCCCTCTGCCGGGTATACGGTAGTTATTTTACTGCTTCTATTCGATACTAGATGGCGTTGTTTTAGTTTCATATATCGCACAACAGATGTCGCTGCATCACTGTTTACTTTCCAAAGAAAAAGGTAAAGTTTATCAAAACTTTTTTCAGTGAGAATTAGGTTATAGCAATTATTTACTAAAATAATGTTCTTCAATTTTAATTACTTGTTGCAATGCTGCTGGATACAGTAATAGCGATGAAAATTAGGAAATATTTAGTTTTTGAGAGTTGGAAAAAAAAACATCATACCACAAGAAACTAGCAATATTATTAAGCCTACGGCGAAAATAGTTTCTGAATAATCCACCGAATAACGAGGCAGGTAGGTTTGGATAATCAAAGTTTTTTTATGAAAGCGCGGTTATGAAACATGACTGTTAGCTTTCGCTTCTGGACTTTCAGGAAATTGTTAATTGAACGAAGTAGGGCAAGCTAATTAACGTATTTACCCACTAGCTTCCGCGAAACCAAACGAAATTCCATAAAACTCTGACATTAATCATGTATAACATTAACAAGTTTTCACTTCATTAGTAAGCATTAAGTCGGGCGGAATGACGTTTCGTACAGTGCCACCAATATAACGCAAGAAGGGCGCGCACCGTGACGCTAGCGCACCCGTCACCAATCGATTTCGACCAAATGTTTCACGCCCCTACTTGTCGCTCTTTTTATTAGGTACTCCTAAAATTAGTGAGAATATTAGCTTCTTTAACGAATTCCTTATCTTCGTTGCGTTGTGGCTTGTGAAACAGTCCTCGACATTTTTTGTTAGTTGTACGAGTATTGTCTCATCTTTTCGACGACAGACACTCAGAAAATTACTTTCTTTTTCTCGCCTGTTCGGTTTTCTTATTTTTCTTTGACGGTTTGAAAAGCAATCAAAATTAATCTTCCTATTCTTTTCCCAACTATGTTGGGGTCGGCTTCCAGTCTTGACAGTGGTCAGTTGTCAGTGATGGCCTTGAAAAGCAACATTGTTAATTAATTTCGGGAACTGCGGCTGACGTGGACGAGAAAAACTTTGAATTTGATTGTTCCCATTTAGGGTACAAAACGCTTACAATCTTGCTGGCAATGGTCAACGCCAAAACTGCTTATAAAAATAAATATAGTACCTATTGGATTCTTTCCTGGTTCTTAAATTATGCAAGATATTATTGCAAAAAGTTGAGCACAAAACAGTGGTCCCACTTCAAAACACAAATCAGAATTTAAAACTTGTAGCACCACTTGACAAAGTTGCTATAATTTATAAAACGTATGTTTTTCCACTACTCGACGGTATTGCAATTGGACACGCGACAGCGCTCAGTGTCCCTTCGGCCGTCTGGCGCAATCGAGCTAAAATGGGCACAATTAGGGCCCCGGCAGTTTTTAATTGACATCGGTCTCTCGACTCGTGTGCGTTGCCCCGTTGCCCGACCCTATGCCTATCAATCTGACTTGATACGCAAATATATATAGCACTCGATGTTTATCTGGCAACACCACGAAACAAAACAAAGGGGTTGAAGTTAGTGTTCCTATATTTTACCGATCCTTATTAGTTAAAAATACGACCAACAGATTTGAACAAATAATGGACCCTCCAGAAGTAAAATAGTTTATTAGGAATCGAACGGGAAAACGAGTATTTAAGTTTAAAGAAAGATAGAAAATAGAAGACGATTATATAATTTCGATTATAGAAGAGGGTGATGAACTTATAAAAATATATATCATATTTATAAGTAAATGCCAAATTATGAATGGTAAATACGATTGTAAATTAATTAATTATACGTTTCACGTACTAGTCTGATAGACAACGTAGGTGGAAGTTATTATAATGTCTTGCATATTTTACAGGAGCATCTGCTTAACTTCGAAAATATTTATTGCTTTGATCGACCTTGTTAAAACTTGACGATAGTCTGGTCACTATTATGGCTATCTAATCTATATCGTATGCCTTAATTTGTACAGGAATAAAGGTCAGTCCATGTTTTGAATGTATAATAATAATTCCACTGTATTTCGGAAGTTGGAACAATATTTTCAACCTAATATTTTAAGCAACAAATCAGCCAAGTGAACTGTTTCCTTTGACTTCCTAGACTAAAATACGATTCCAGAAAATCAGTCTTTGAAGCTCGTATCCAAAATAGAACGCAGCGCCACAATACAAATGCACCAACCGACCATCAGTTTTCAGCTTTCATATTCTCGTTACAAAGAAGAACTTAAAATACGAACTGTTTAACCTGTCGCACGACACGAATTTTGTCAGAAAGCGAACACGGGTCGATTGACAACTCCAAAATAGCGGACGTTCACGAAAAAGAAATTCTAATTTCGAACCAGAGTTTAACTTTTTTTTCTCTCTCCTTAATATTTTTGGTGGTGGAAAACTAACCGCGGCGGCCTGAGCACTTAGTCGTGGAAAAAACCCATTGATCTTTCACTGTAATTTGTTACCCTTTTTGGTGACTTCCTGATTAAGGAATGTTTATTTGTTTGACACTTTTTATGAACTTTGCGAAGCACCGTTGGAAGATGTCGCTGACATTGGGAATTTATTGCCTGAATTGCAGTGTGACTTGACTCGCGACCTGCTTAAATTGGGTTTAAATTATAACTTAACAATGAAGATATTTTTTAAACAATTTTGGTTGATTATGTTTTAACGATTGTAGCGATTAATTTCGGTCAACTTTGTGATTCTTTTGTTACGTTTCTTGGTTTTGTGGCTAACCAATTTAGGTCTGATCATTGCCAGTGACTAAGGCTACATAATTAGGTACGAGTACCTACATAAAACTTTTACGAACAATATTTTTCAAATTACGAGTTCGATGCCTCGTTTACCTAAATAAAATTGAGCGTGAGTCAGTAGGACTGATAGGGAAGTAAAGGCGGCTTACACATCGGTTCCTATGAACTGACGCTCGTCCTGAATATTAATTCGTATTCAACACATTGTCTGTCTATAAGGACTGGTTGGTTTCGAACAAAAACTGAATTCTTAATAGAACTGGCGTCGGTTAGTCGATCAAGTTGTTAATACTCGTGTTGCGAAAGTACTGAACGAGAAATTTCGAGTTTTATCGTCGACTACTCTGTATTTATAAGCCAGTAAATCACAAGCTAAAACTGTTGCAAGAATGTTTAGCAAAAACGTTGGAACGTTAAATGTTTAATTTAGTTCGATAGTGTGCCTATTGACTTTAATCATATATTTCTGTAATATAATAAATGAGTACCATAATTATTATATAAAAATGGCACCAGTTCTACTTATTAACAAGTACCAATATGTACTGTTAGTGTAAGTATTCCATTAAATACATATACATATTGTTTACTTTATGTATGTTTATGTAGTTTCTATATCGGAGAGGAAAACAAACTGAAAACAGTAACATACCTACCTACGTACAATCCGTGGAATATTAAAACCGGTAAACGACGTAATTCTCAAGGTAATTATCAGAATCAAATATAGCCATTTCTTTTCTCCATATTGGCATCCACACTTGATATAACTGAATATTATAAGGGTACCTAAATATTTACACGAAAAACTGCACTAAAATATTACATAATTTGCTAAACTTTCAGTCTTCAGATTTGACTGCCACGGTGGTCATTGTGCAGTCAAATCTGAAGACTGAAGTCTTACCTTTAAGGCTCGTATAGATTAGCGCGACGTGTCGCGCGACGCGACACCGCTAATTGTTCTACCGTGAATTTTTCTCAGAAATTGTTTTGTTAAAGTCGCGTCGCGCCTGTTTGCGGGAGCCTTTACTTTAATTATCTCGCACTATTTTGAAATAAACTAACCAAAACATTCGAAACTTAAATGGTCACAGAATAAAAACTGGAAAGCATGACTCGACTTAAAAGGTGTGTCCTCACCTCACGACCAGACGTACGGTATTGAACTTTCATGAAAGGATTACAGCTCAGTTGTCTATATACTCTATGGAATATATGCCTGTGTGCAACGATGCGTGATTCATAATATGTTCTCTATAAGGCACCGTAGAACAGCATCAATATTAATAAGTGTTTATAGTGTTATCTTTGCCCTATGACTATGTAAATGTCTATTGTAATTCTTACAGAGAATATTATTCTATTTTTATGTATTATTAATGGTCGCCCACCGCTTTATGTAAAGGTTGTGAACTTGATTTTCCGGTTGGTCATGTGACTTTGAAATTATAATATTAACCGTTTACAGCACCACAACAATATAATTAATAAATCATAATTAGTTGTATATACCTAAGGAAAGAAAACAACATCTAAGCATAATTGATTTTAAAATTAACCATATTTTGTTAGTTTTAAAACTCGTAGTCTTGAGAATTGAGCATATCGATGCACATTTTAAAACGATAGTAAAGCACGATATAAACACATGCAGTCAGCATTGGCAGTGCATGTAGGCGGGGAGCTTGTGACGTTAATGAATATCATCCATAACGTTTTCAACCCTGCCAAATATAGCTCGCGGCGTTTTTGGATGCAGCGAGTGATTCATCATAATATTTCCAATATTGGATGCGATGCATTTCCAGTGTCCATCTGTCCGTTGATATCAGTCGGCGACAGAACTGATATAGCTACTGTCTATTGTCTCTGCGTAATGCATTGTTAGGGCTGCTACGCCGTAGACAGGCTAAGCTCGCTGTTGGGAAAAAGTCTGACACTTGAAGAATAGGATTTTTAGATTCATTGTCTTTTCTGTACCTATTTAGAATAGGTATGAAATGTAAGAATAGTTAATAAAGAACTCATAAAAGCGCATGTAATTATTCTTAATCGCTGTGTGAAATATTAAGCAGTACATTTAAAAATAAAGGAAAGTAAACAAACATAATTAAAGACTGCAATTAACCATAATTATATGTGCATGCTTTCTCTGGGACGTGCATACGACAATAGAGTCATTTCGTTGAAAAATCGTGTGCGCGTTACAAGTGGTTCGGATTTTAATTGCTAACAAGCGGAAAATTATATGCGTTGATTGTGAGTGACGCCCCTACTTTTCTCTGAGTCAATGGCGGCAGACGCGAGGCGCGTACGCGGCATCCGCGCCAGTGTGCGACGCCGCTTCCGACTCGCCACACTTCGGAGCCGAATCACCGATCGGATTTTCAAATTTCGAAAACAATCGGGCGCGATTTTCTTCGTTTAAAATTTTCAGCGCACACGCTGCTTTTGTGATTGAAAGTAAAGTTCAGTGCGTGGAAATTGACTGAAAGCTATTAAATCTTATTGTGTGTGGTGCTATGTGTTGTGTTTAGTGATTCGATCAGCTGTTTTGGAATTAGCGATCATAAGGTTTCTGTTGTTCTATGTAAACATTGGCAACAAATTGGTTTTGAATTACACGCATTTCGAAATACTTCGAAATGTCTTGCTAGCTATACGACACCACGGAAATTTTACACGAAAGAAACGGATTAAACTGCGGATTACAAAGGAAAATAAATGATGTAGCTCATTGACAAAACATCAATAATATTGACAACTGCCATTAAATTCCAATTGGAGGCTCGACAGGGTATTTAAGAATGCATTAAAGTTAACGTCTTTTATGGACCCGACTGAACCCAGAATTATCTCTAGTCTATAGCTAACTTTGATTTGTTTCCCATCCTAACTAATATTATAAATGCGAAAGTGAGTTTGTTTGTTGGTTTGTTTGTTAAGCTTCCGGCTTAAAACGGCTGAACGCATTTAGATGAAATTTGGCACATGGGTAGACCATGACCTGGATTAGGATATAGGATACTTTTTATCCCGATATTTCCACGGGATCGAGACTTACGCGGGTGAAACCGCGGGGCGCAGCTAGTACTCAATAATTCGTTGGTAATTGAATCTTGCCAGTACTTATGAAAGGTACACGTGTAGGTGTTAGATTAATCGTTATTAACTCATAATCGATGTTTGATCGGCAACTAAAGTTGTTGCTCAAAAGTTTCCCATCTATGTTATGGGTTTGGTTTCCGCACTTAGTCTCTAAGGTGGACCATTGGGCGTGCTTCGCATTAGTTTCCCATACGTTACTAGTTACTAATTTAGTAGGTTATTTTGTTGTTACCGACAATATAAATACGTCTCATTAAAAATTAAAAAAATAACGTTCCCAGTGCTGGGACACAGGCCTCTTCTCTGTGAGAGGGGGGACATCATAATCCACCACGCGGGCCCAGTGCGAGTTGGTGGATTACCTAATGATAAATAGGAATTAATCCCATGGTTTGACCTTCCAGTTTCCAGCAAACAACCTAGACATTCCTAGACGTCTCGAATGTATGAATATTAAGCAATCAACTCGTCTATTATGCATCTTATCAGACACTTATTACGCATTCAGATCGCCACATTAATTTCCTTAATATAATACCTTATTTACATTTTCTTTAAAAAAAACAATAACAAAAACGCCTAGTACTTGCGTTCTATAACTAATCTAGAATATAATTAAGTTTTTTAAACTTCATACAACCTTCGCACGTTGGCTGAATAAAAAAGGACCATGGATCAGCATCCGCTGGCAACACATGCGTAGGAGTCTGTCAACTACGTTCTCACAGTTCGCCTTGTCTTAATTGATTACAAGTATTATAATTATGTTTATAATAAATAATACGCGGCAATGATAAAAGCAGGGACAGGAATGGAGGCCTCAACACATTTAGCTAACGCATTTATTCCTTCAATGAAATAATCTAGCTATGTTAAGAGGAAATAGGGTCTGTCCCTTCTCCATATAAACGCTCTCGCCTCTTTTCTCAATGATTTTTTACAGCAAAATAAATCTCAAGTAGTTCTATGCCCCTATGTTTTCCGTTTTGATGATACATTTATCTGTAAAAGCACTAGAACCCTCAGAAAATGCTCAAAATTGCCTGTTTAGACCGCTGTCATCAGAGGCCTATTGTACAAATTTGACAACTATTAATGAAAAAATAAAAACATAGGGGCACAGTAAATATCCTTCTTATTAGAGGAGGAAATAGACGAGAGCCGAACCTAGAATTATGACTTTTTGTATGGAGAAAAGACCGACCCTATTTCCTCTTAAGGTACCATTCTGTAGACGGCCGCAGGCGGCAACTGCAGGCAACGTGTCGCTGACGACGCCGCGACACGACAGGTTTCTATGAATTTCTATGAAATACCTCCCTAGTTGGCGACACGTCGGTTTCGAAGAAATACATAGAAACCAGTCGTGCCGCGACGACAAGTCGTCTGCTGCTGCAGCCTGCAGTCGGAATTGTACCTATATGTAAATAAACTTTTCATTAAATTGCCTAGTTTACGATATAGCAAATGCATGTAGACAATTTAGATAATTCAAGATTAACTAGAATGATTTGATGCTCAAGATAGGTAGATTGATGTCTAGGCTACTATAGATAGATTGATGTCTACCTACTTGACGTAGTTTCAAATGCTTTAAGAGAGTCTACGAAATATAATCTCTTGCTTTCAATTAACGTTAATTCAAGCCATTGTTTATTCTCATTGGAATCTTGGAATTGTATTAGTGTCGGTATCAGGTGCATTTATTATTCTGTTTTTGAACCACTGAAACGCCAAGCGAATGTAAACAGTAAACAATTCTAGCATTGTTGTGAAATACCGTCCTAATATAGTTCTTTATGAGTACAAACATAACTGAAATATGTACACAAAAACATCACCAACATAATGCGACGAGTTGACATAATGTGATACAAGTTTCCGGCCAATTTAAAGTAATTGTTTTCATAGGATGGACATTTGTAAAAACTTAGAGAGTGAACCTAGCGGCTCTCGTGAAGGTAATGTTCAAGTTTACCTTAATGACCGACCTGACCGTTATTATCATTACGTATATTGGAAGTCCATGTAGATCAAAGTGGTTTACATACTAACCCGTGAGCATTCTACGTATTTCTGAGATTGTTTGTTTTTGCATTCAAGCATAAAGCGCTAGCTCTAGGAACGCAAGTGAAAAGTTAAAAGATTAAGATATTCTGATAAAATTCGTTACCGATGAGTCAGGCTCGCGAGTGGGAATTCCGTGTTTGATATTTGACTTTATAAGCAGTCTACGCTAACATTCGCTGGGGATATATTCAACCTCATTTAAGCTACGAGCTTCATTGATAAACCGGAGAAGATGAACACTCGTAAATAAATCTAGGCGAAGACGTTTTCCATTGCGTGTTAAAGATTTATCGCCCACTTTATATCGTTATCCAAGCAAATAGAAGTATGATCATAATCACTGTGTCACTAATTGTTCGAGATAGCACATTAACGCGAAACCGTGTAATGAACCGTTAAATTCTAAACATTCCACCTGCGCTTGTGACTGTTACAGCATAATTATTATCGATTTCATAGTTTATGTAATATACCACTATGATAGTAAGGTATTGCATAAAAATACCGTGCGGTGGCTACCTATCGTGTCAAACTCGATCAGAACAACCGTTAATTGATCAGTCAGCATGAGCAGTGCTCCTTCTTGTAAAAGTGTTATAATGACTACTTCCTGACGTGTGTGATGCAATTAACAGCAACTATGACGATTCGTTCCGACTCGTTCTACGAGTCTTCACGAAACTACGAAAATGACGAGTATCAATAACAATCACGAAACATCTGCGCATCACCCACATAAGGTTGTATTATAGACCATTGTTAGATATTTATTAATAAATATGAGTTGATCTGAAGTCACTCATCGATTCCCGCTACGTTGATGCCGATAACTTTTCGTAGTAGATACTGAAACATTACACCGTACAATACACTTCGTCAAATACCATTCTAGATTTTATCTGAACGTCAACAGGGGATAAAATAGCATGCGTGATTTTGACAAATGTAGCACTTAATGCTTTAATCATTTATTGGTTTGATACGCAAGTTTCTATCGAGTCTTATACGCAGGTAATCGGAGATGTGATCACGCGAGGGGAAATTACTGGTGGTGTGGACGTGTCTACTTTCTGATGTGATAGATAAATGCTAAATGAGTTGTGACAGTTACGACTGATTGGCCACTGTATTGGAGTTATTGCCATTTAATCTGCAAGAAACTGTAATGTTTATGGGTACTTAGTTGAAAAAAACGTACGGTTGATGGCTAGTCGCACGAAAGTCATTGAGGTGTTGGCAGTAGAGGCTCACATAATTATAGTGAGGCAAATAAATATTATAATGATGGCATAAAAGAGAAAAGAATGCAAATTAGTTACTTAATTGCAGAACACACGCAGATTTTTATTTAAGTAGCCAAGGATGTAAACAATTGGACATTGTTTGAATTATAATTTAAGTTTTAGATTCTACCCTTTGTTTTTCAATTGCAATTTGCTTGCACACTTCTCAGAACCTTGGATTTCATTGTAATTGTCAGACATCTTGGTCTAAAAGATAAACAATAATGAGTTTTTTAAATAAACTATTAGAATAACAGATTGCATTATGAGATAACGGATTCATTCTATTGTTTCGTCTAGTCCCGAGATGTTATTTTAGAATATTGTTTTTTTCTTCAATGTAGAGCAGCTATGATTCTTTGTCTGTGACTGAATTATAAATATCAAATTGCTATAATTGCTTATACCCGATTATTATGTATTTAGATATATTATTGTATTATTTCCTTACATAATATGATAAACAGAAGCCGTGACAACGTCGAATTATCGCGAGAAACTCGCCACCGTAGTGAATTGTAGCAGTAATACTAATAAGATTAGTTATACAATATACGTTCCGATTTAATCAATTAACTTTTATAGTTTGAAATGTTTCTCTTTTTGCATAAAAAGGAATTAAATTGTGAGAAGAAATATTTTTAAAGCATAGAGTTTTGTAAGTACTTACTGAAAAACTTTTCAAAGCTTTGAGTGTGATCAACTTTTAGTCTACTGATAGTATTGAACTAGCTCTTTACCTGTATATTTTCACTATTACGCGTGTCATAATTTTTTGTGCAATATATGAGCTGAAATGTAGGTATATGTATACAGAAATACACTTTATAAATAGCCCTTAATAACAATGAAATCAAAAAGAATAATTTATTAAAAGGTAAACAAGGTCTCATTTGCGGTCTCAATTGTATTTCAGGAAGTCATAGTGATCTTTATTCAATTATTCAATAAATTGTAATTTCCTTATTTAAATGTTAAATAACAACAAAGTAATGATGTTTATTAGCACAGAATGGTGTAATTTAACGCTTTTTGTAAGAAGTTTTAATTCAGCATTTATTTTTTTGTCCAATTTTGCCCGTATAAGAAAATGATTGGATTGGCATCAGATCTATGCATCTTTGACCGCCTCGTCCGCAAGATTCTGAATCAACTTTCTAGGGACAATCTTCCTCATTTACGAAGTATCGAGAACATTTTAGCTAGGGCACACGATACAGGATGATATTTTTTTCAAACCTGTTTGGTTAGGTTCGGACCTCTATAGTTCAGAATCTAACCAGAAAGGCTTGAAAAAAAAATCCTGTCCTAGAAACGCTGAAAGGACGCAGCGGCTAAATTACAAAGAAAACCAAAATCAAGTCTAAGCTAAATTCATCTCCATATACTCTAGCTCTATTGCTCAACAATATAAGTGAAACTTACAACTTATTTTTTATATCTAAAAGGGAAAAGCAAAAGCCCATTCCGTTTCTGTATCAATCTGTGACGCAACGATATCTCTTGATCTAAAGCCTTATCATAATCAGCGGCACTCATGCGCAACTTGTCAAACCACAATTTCCCCACCGCAGAGAAACTTATGTCTTTACTCTATAGCGAAAGTCGACTCGATACGTTATTAGCATTGTGGAAACATTTTCCCTTCCATTATATAAAGTATACATTAATAGCGTGTGAGACGCAATCGTTGGAGG
Source organism: Lithophane semibrunnea (assembly GCA_947363905.1). Classification (NCBI taxonomy): domain Eukaryota; kingdom Metazoa; phylum Arthropoda; class Insecta; order Lepidoptera; family Noctuidae; genus Lithophane; species Lithophane semibrunnea. The sequence continues at coordinate 6,312,816 of OX376188.1, read as the reverse complement.
TCGTTGTGCTAACTTGTAATAAGATTATCTGTGATAGGTGCTAGTGTTATTAACCTTGAACCGTAATTAACTGGTAATGTAATTAAAAGGTTTGTTTTGGTAGTTTTTGTTCTTAAGGGGGATGCCATAAGGTAGCCCGTGTAATTTAAATTTTCTTACCTTTTTTTACAGGTCGGTATCAGGTCGTATGTTGAACAAAATATGATTCACGGCCGTAACAAATAATATGTATTTACAGAATTATAATCATTCCAACTATACAACTTTCTAAGTTAGAATTGGCCTCAAATGTCATGATTTCATGAAGTAGTCATTCCATAGGGTAATTTGAACGTAGAGATTCAAAATATGTCAAAAAATTTAAATTTCGCGTGATGCCTTGTAGTTTTTGCCTTCAAATGAGGTGGAGTTACCAACTTACGCTTACCTGCTTAGCTTGTCTTGAGAGAAACAAAGATAATATGAAGTGCCTCTGGTCAGAAATAATCCTATGCCAGCGCCAACGACACAAGAGAATCAATAACGGGATGAGTGCGTACTGTGCGTAGACAAATACCAGGAAATACTTAGATGTTACAATTTATTATCTACATTGTCAACTTAGTAATGGACGTTACACATAGGATATCTTGCCCAGCGAACTGGTGAAAGCAAATACTCGGATAAGATTGTTTCCAATTAAAATGAGATCACGTTCATAATTAATTTTATTGCCTCTATTTAGATGTCTGCCTGATAACTATCTTAACTGATCCTTAAATCGAACACGCACTTAATTTGTATTTCTATGGGTAGGCCGACTGGAAGGATACTATCGTTCTCAGGAATGGAAGCTTTTACTGAGTGCCACTGAGAGTTAAGAGCTCGTTATTTCGTCGAATACTTTAACCTGTATATGGTTTGGCATTGAGCCTCACGAATACTAATCAACACGCTTGTCCAGTCCAAAAGATTTATCATTGCCTTGTTTAAATAGTTAATTTCCATTGTCTTTAAATACTGCTCACTTTTGTCACTGCGAAATTCGCTAGCTTAGCAAATTGAACCCTTTCCATTACTGTTGGGGGAATCAGACGCAATTCATTAGGTAGTCACATTATTTGCCACCCCTGGACGGGCCTAGGAGGGTGACTTAGGCCCCCAAAGTTGAATCCTGTGAGGGGACGTACTCTGAATCCATTTGTGCAGTCGATATGCTTAGATGAGCATCAACTGCAGTGGGTGCAGCTCGTAATTGGTACATAGTACATACATATTTATGAGTTAGGGTCTTTGTTCCCTGTTGACGGGATTAAGGAGTTTTTTTAAACCATTAGAACGGAGAACTTCAAGTGTGTTTTGATATAAGTAACACGATTGTTTTTATACGCAGTATCCATGTTTTAAGAAGCCCTAGAAGTTTTTAATATCGAATTATATGCACGATGTTTCTCCGAACAAGTCTTTGAAGAAATAATTCAATTGTCACGTACTTGTGTGCGGTACCATTCTTAATGTTTATTATGATTAGCTATCAAAGAGGTTACGTCGGGTCATGAGAGTATTTTTTATTAATTAAAACTAGTCCACTTTAAGACTTAACTCTAATCGTGCTAAATCAACGCTAAATGGCAACAGATAACTATGCCAAGGTCTCGACCGCCATGGATTCAATGCCGATAGTTTGTATGTCTTCTCCACACAATAAAGTCGTCCATAAAAGGAGCAATAGTGTATTTGTTCAAGTGATCTTAGCTTACTTTGGAGTTATAAGTGTCATTGCTTGTTGAAACTGATTGAAAGGCGTGGACGTTGCTATTGTGGTTTTACCTGTACAATTTGTAGACAGCGAGGTTTCTAGTCCTTGTCGCGCGATTAACATTGAGTGGCTGTTGAAGAGCTTTACAGGTTTTTGTGTAATGTCCTTGTTGTAAATATTCATGTCCATTGTTAATTTCCACTCACGTTTTAATAAAATGCTAATCATTATTGTGTTTACCGACTTTATCAATTTGTAGCTTGACCACAGTTTGGAATAGTTTGTAGGCTGTTTCATCATCACTGCTCCTTCTCGCAGAGAGGAACACAGGAACACAGGGTTGTGTTCTAGCAGTGGGGATAGTCTGAACAAATATGTTTACCCTGATTCTATGTAAATCACCTGGCATAATTTTAATTTGCTCTATCGTGTTTCTCTGGCAAATAACCCCTTAAGAGTAGTAGTCAATATATCGATATTCCGCAAGTTTGCTTATCTACTGTAATAGTTTCTGATATACCAAGTTGCGTCGTAAGTCTTGACCGCGGCGCCAATAGACTAAACGTGATTGACATATAGATAACAGCGGCTGCGTGAATGACTTGATCGTGAATAAGTTATCACTTGCATTGGTTGGTTGGGTATACTTATGTACGATCAAGTAAGGCCACCCAGTAGAATTAAAGTTGTTAATGTCGAGGTTTAAACCTGGATGTCTTTCTCATCCAACTTCCACGAATTTATTTGTTAGTTGAAATTATTTATTTTAAAGATAAAATTCAAAGCCAAGGCAAATAATTAATTTCAATTAGGCACATAAAAAAGCACCTTTGGACGTCAAAAACAAAGAACTGATTCTAGGTGCCTCTTCTAAAAGGTAGTTTTCGTATGGAGAAGAATAGGCAAGAAACTCCACCGTTACTCTTTGAAAAATGTTTACTTATCAAATATATAATTACAAAGGACGACTAAAAACTTTCATATTTCGAAGAAGTAAAGATTCGACAGTCAGCTCGGATAGCGGGCCCCGATTTGATGTAATAATGTTATTTATTATATGAATAATTATCCTATCTTAACTAATACGTGTGTCATTCTAGTAGCTTAGAACAGTACGATCCCACTGTACATTGTCCTTATCTTCTCGTATCGAGTTACAAGAGAAAAGCTCTTGCCGTGGGGACAAGATCAAGCCAATCAGCAAAGTTAGTAAAGGGGTTGTCAATATAGGGTGCATCGGATGTAACATCTTCACTAGCGGAGGGTTTTTAAAGCACTCCTAATACTTTGTTCTTGTTTTAAATTTATCTATTACAATATCCTGTTTAAACTAAATTCGAGCCCCGGTCGATATCTATGAATCGGTTTTACAAAGAAATTGTCTTATGCGGCCCATATACGTGCAAGTAATAGAAATACGAAAATTCATATTTCGTTTTCTTGCCAATTTGATAAAATTGTTTGAACCAGCCTGTTGGATCAAATTACTTGTACATCTATGGCCCGCATTATGAATAGGTAAATATACAGATAGATTTTTAAAGATGTGAAACCAGCTCAGAGTAAAAATATTGATGTATTTATGATTTATTTATTAATAAATATATATCCCGGTGACGTACTTAGTAGACCAGTTCTAAGCACGTGTTTACAAACTAATCGTCTATAAGGGACGCCCACAAACCACAAGTTATTATTGTTTTGTTTCATTACTAGCATGAATTTGAAAATAGTCAACAAAGGCACATTAGGATTACCTCAACAGATTTATGTTTATTTTCTTGAATGGCTTCCTTAGCAAACTTCTGGATCTCTCGACTTCAAAATAATTTACTAAAGAGAAAAGCATAAAGAAACCTATCTCTAATTCTGTATACTTAGCTTGAATAAGAATAATTTATTGGTCCATTGTTACAAAGTAAATTTCAGAAATAATAATATTGCATGCTTACTGTAACTAGAATATTTAAACATAGTAATTAAAACAGTGGTCTCCTGTATCTTGGGGGCAGGAGTTGCGTTATCTTAATTTTTTTTTTGTTGGTACCTACCAGTTTCGTCGTCATTTCGCGCCAAACAATATATTTGTTTATGGAACGTCACTATCAGAACACAATTTCTATCCAACACCCATGCATGATGCACATTGAAATGACCAAATGCAATACAATTTCAACTACTTAGGTACTGTCATAGTTGCGTGCCAGATAAGATACTCTTGTTTTCCGGGTCGTCACATTTAAAGATAAAACTGACGGTTAATTTAATTTACATAAATTAATGTCAACAGTTGGAATCCATATTTGTTTTTCATTTCGCTGGTCATGTGGTGTCTATTTCGCTGATTTATTCGTAATTGTACGGGTGTGACATATATGTGACGTCATAATCGGAAACAGCGGGCTATGGGTTTTACAAAAACGTTAATCACTTTACTATAAGACAATTATAAGGAAAGAGCCTCTTGTGAGTCATCAACGCTCAGGAAATTAGTCCTGACACTTTTAGTGTCGTCGTAACGTCGAACATTGATAAACACATTTATTTTGATAAACACATAATGTGAGGTACTGAGTGCAAGATAGATGTAATGATGTTAGAGTAGGCGGCATACGGATTGTCTATTTTACAATGATAGTAGATCGTAGAAAATAAAGGCAGGAAGCAGACGAAGTTATGCTACACCAGCTGAACTGTGATAGACGATTCGTTCGGTACAGTAACAGAATGGCTTTTAGAATTATACTCTAGCGCACCAAGGCTCAACGGTAGTAAACTGTATACTGCCGAGTCTGTGTAACTGTCGAAAATAAAGCGTTAAATAATTTCTCCTGTTCGTAACGTGAGCTTGGCGAGGTGCCAGCATCCGCTCAGCAAGGATGTTCAAGTCGGGATGTTATGATCAGTGTTTGTAACTTGACGTCATGCGCGAATTCCCCTTTTTACTCGAAGATGGTAAAGTCAAAAGATGGTTACCCTTTTGGCCGTCGCGTCGCTTTTGCGTCTCTTTGTAATAAAATCCTGCTGACTATAATAACTGCTGACCAAATGATATTTCTGATCATATTATAGCGTGGTCTTCAAAAATAACAATTTCCTATGAAATTTACGAGACGTGGTCTATCTTGTTCCGGCGACTAACTTTATATGGGTAATATTATAAGCCTATAAAATGATTTTTAGTTAAGCGTGTATTTTTAGTAAAGTCTACGTCGTAGCACACCGTAGGTGGTCGCCTCAATATTATTAAATGTAGGATCGGTTTATAACTGTATGTGCGAAATAGGATACAAGGGATATAGGTCATGACATTGGCAACATCAATCGTGGTCTTTCAGCGATACTCGCTATTAAAATTAAACCGCAAGCATAAAGTATGCAACCCTGAAGTTTCAATGTCAAATGCGTTAATTTTTATTACAATGACTAGTTACAATGAGGTGTGGTCACACTGATAAGAAAATTGACGAATTTTCACGAAGCAAAATTAAAATTATTTTCATAATGGCGCGGATTTCCTCTCAATTTCTTGAATATCATAAGTTTATGAGTAGCGATTATCAGTAGGGCCATGCCTGTATGAAATAAGTAAGATCTAAGGCGCCATTCTTTTCATTAATCACGTTAATTAATTATAGTCAAAGAATAGACGTAGAAAGAACTTCTGAGTTCAATTTATTAAATTATCAAGTGGATTTTCCATCACTTTAAGATGTAGTCGGTATTCCAGGCAGCATTTAAAGAATCCAGGGAATAAGGGCAACGACCACATTTAATTACAATTTACCTACAAAAGATGCAGTAAACTGTAACTGTTAAAATAGCCAAGAATGTAGTAAACTGTAACTGTTCCTGCATCTATTTTCATTGATAGTATCAAATGTTAGAGTAACCGTATTCTTTTGATTACGGCCTTATTTCTGTTTAACGGCGATGGCTGAGTAAACAATGGCGTTGGCGCGGCGCCATCTGCCGGCGATTTGCGAACATCTGATGACTAATACAAGGTTATTGCAGGGATATGACGCTGATAGTGGTAATTACTTGCATTAGCAATGATAGCACTGACAGGTAATGTTATTATCTACTCTGCCAACAATTTATGTGGGACTTGATTTATTATATCCTCCCGTCAAATCTTGCTGATGCGGTTGATATTTCCACGCCTTCATGCTAAGAAGACGTGCACCTAATGAAGGGCTTTTAGGAAACTAGGATAGATTTCTTGTGGTATTAATATTCATAAAGATTCAAGTTAAGTTCGTGCTAAATCTAATAAGTCTTAAAAACTTGACGCTAAGAAAGACACAACTGTCAGGCTAGATTTATCAATTTCATTATGTAGGTACTCACAAAGATGCAGTTAAAATATATTTTAACTTCTCTTATGAAAACTGCCAATTAAAAAAGGAAATAATACCTTTGTGTTTCTGATGGACATGCATATTCAAAACATTTTTAATAAAGCTAATTAGATAGTGTTCATAATACATTAATATAAATACTATGGACGTTAAAAACAACGGAGTTATAGTCCTAGTAATCCTTGTCCAAAAGTTGTTTACAAACATTGACACTGTCAATGTTTGTAAACAACTTGTAGACAATAAAATGACTGTCCATCTGACAGTAATTTTATTGTCCGTTTCAAAAGGTTATAAGTAGTAAGCATAGGTTTATATCACGATTTGTTTCTATGTAGTTTCTAACGTGTGTACGCTTGAATAATGAATGAAATATCTAAGGAGGCATTTATAAGTAGTAGGATAAACTGAGTAATAACAGCCGCACTGGTTGATCGATCAGGTTAAGCTACGCTTTCCGCGGTTGGTCCTTGGATTGGTGACCATCTTCACATACCAAGACCCCTCCGTGCCTCGGAAAGCATGGTAAGCCGTTGGTCCCGGCTGTCATTTGAAAACCTTTGTTGACAGTTGCTACGGGTCGTCAGTAGCCCGAAAGTCTGACAACCAGTCTTGCCAAGGGGTATCGTGTTACCCAGTAACTGGGTTGTGGAGGTCCGATAGGCAGTCGGTCCATGTAAAATACTGGTATTCAGCCGACCCTAACACAGTTAGGAAAAGGCTAGGCAGATGATGATGAGGATTCAATGGACTTACATGAGAGAAGGTCCTGCACCCTGCTCCTTATGAATGTGCTCATTTTTTAAACGACCTAATATTTTGTCCATATACTTCCGAATGAAAGTTCATAATATGACCAGTATTTCGCGAATTATTTGAGGCACTTTTAGGGGTATGAGGAACAGGGTGTAAAGTTCACTCATCCCCCATAGAAAAGGGAGGATCCTCCGACCAGACGGGTGTTGAGTCTGGCGGGCAACTGCCCAATGATTGATATTGGGTTTTTGTATATATGTTCACTGCACGGTAAACTCTAATTGCGCGATGCAGGATTTATGTGACGTCAGGTCTTCGATGCGTAGTTCGCATGTGGCGATGTAGATACCGCCACATCACTTCCCTCCGGAGACCGGAGGTCGATAGTGGGCTGAGTCTTGTATCTTGAGATGCTTGCCAGTGCCAGTTGTGGTTCCAGTGAGTCGGAACCGGGTGCCGCATTGTTCGCGGTGGGTCGGAACTGTTTGCGGTGATTGAGTTGATTGCGGTGATTCCCCAGTGGCTCAGGGTGATGAGGTTGAGGTGATTGATGTGATTCCCCAGTGGGTCGGGGTGATGAGGCTGAGGGTGATGACCAGGAATGCGCGATCGCTGCATGCTGGTGGTCAGGATACCCGTTGACGCCTCGGGTGTTGGCTTGGCTGTGTGACTCACCTCACTGAACGCTTGCGGGAGTGATGATGATTTCGTCACGCTGGAGTAGTTGCACGAAGGCTGCGTTGACGTTCATATTCGGGGTCACCAATTTAGGGGTATGAGGAACAGGGTATAAAGTTCACTCATCCACCATAGAAAAGGGAGGATCCTCCTACCAGACGGGTGTTGTGTCTGGCGGGCAACTGCCCAATGATTGATATTGGGTTTTTGTATATATGTTCACTGCACGGTAAACTCTAATTGCGCGATGCAGGATTTATGTGACGTCAGGTCTTCGATGCGTAGTTCGCATGTGGCGATGTAGATACCGCCACAGCACTGTTGCTTTACATGAGTAGAAATAGCATAGATAAAATCACAGATTTCTAGTCTAAAACCCACTTAACCACACCTTCTTTGCATTCCTTGTATTCCACGTAAAAATCATAAACGCTTTTTACTAGTAAACTCAAAAATAACTTCGCAATCATTTTCAATTTGGGATGCGTTTCCAGGGATTGAGTAATTGAGTACGTGCTTTCACGTCAATATACGAAGATGAAACGTTTAGTCTATTATTAGTGAAGCGTTTGTTGAGTAAAGTACTAGTGTGGGATGGATGGGCAGCACCTCCTCCTGCGCAGGCGCGAAGATTTGTTATGCCCACATAATAATCAGCACTATAAATAGGTATAAATCTCTAAACGTATGCACGTTTATAGGCTATTCATAAATTTGTTATGCGAACCGATAAAATTGAACGCTTATGAAGTACTTATTGTTTGGAAAACGTTCGTAAGTACTTGATGTTATATTAAATACATACATATATTTCATAGATTAGAAGCTTGTACGCGGTAGGTTATCGGATGAAAACACGATATTAGGTGTCGTGGGTTCAATCAGGGACATGTTATTATGTGTTTTCAAATACTTTGATAACTTATCAATGCGTTTTAGAACATAATTGTGACTACTGATATTAAGTATTTGAATAGTTTCCAATGTCTACGAGTTCACAAGTCACCACTGCTATCAAATACTAAACTTTAGTTTCAAGGAAGTTTACAAGCAACTTGTAAAACGTTTTACTGTTTCCGCAGTGAGTTGTAATGTTGGTAGTCTGTGAAAGTTGAGCGTCAAGTAGTTTGAAATGCTTTGAAGACTTAATTGTTCTGAGTTTCCTGCAGTTTCTAACTTAGTACTAGAACTTACCCATTTACATGTTCACTGGTCAGTAGGCGATGAAAAAAAGGGTTTTTAATAAGAAAAAGCTTTTAATTGTCACTTTTATGCATAATTCTATTGGTTTAAGCCTAGATACCCGTCATTTACGCACTTATTCTAAGAAAATAAAACTTCCCTTTTACGTCACATAACGTTTCTACGTCCACAACCACATTGATTACTCACAAAATTAAAATGACTGGGTGATGCAATGCAAACCCCTCACAAACCACAGTACAGTCGAGTACAGTTGACTCATCTTCATAGTTAGCGGCATTGTATGCAAACCGCCGCAGTGACGTCTGCTAGTTTCGGTACAATGGCGAATTAAGACAAAGAACCAATGATTTGTTATGGTATTGCACTGAGCTTGGTCATGCCTCACCAAGGAAATTGAGACACTACATTAAGTAACCTACCCGCCTACTTTTTGAACTTTTTTTTAACCTAGATGGACCAAGGTGCTGTCCTAATTCCGTTAACCAAGAAAAATATGTCAATTTAGATTTTCACAAGACCGGTTTTGTAATTTTGTTTTGTAAGTGCGACCTGTGCGCTTCGAGCTGATGAAGTGAACAATAGCTATGACAAAGGCCGATATTTAAATAAAATTGGATCGAATGTCACATCTATTAAAACTGTACTGTATTCTCACCATTGTTAACTCGTTAACAATCATTAGTAAACATATTCTCTTTATTGTTTGTCTAATCTTAAAAACATCGCAAATTAAATATAATTCCTGTCAAAGGTTTTCGCAGTTTATTGTTACTGAGGGATTCGAAAAACGCGTACATTAATTCTGTGACCGACGCACATACGGGTATTCTAGCAATTTAGGCGGCCATAAATCGATTTCTTAAAACTTGTCTCAGGTAGAAAAAAAGTGTTACTTGACAATGTTGAATAGACATAGAACAATAGCCGACCCTTCCTGATACCCATTTGTATGCGCCCGCGCCGGTGTCTCAGTCGGAATGCGATCGTTCTGCTAAGTACACGTATCCATTTTGGCAAATTGTGAAAAACAGTTATTTAAACAGTGAATATTTTTTGTTCTGGAGTTGCTTTAAATAAAACTGTGATGGATTCGAGTACATCAGGTAAGAACACATTATAATATATTAGTTTTATGTAATTTTTTCGAATAACTCATAATGTTTTTGAGGTTCGAAACAGTACTCAAAATTATTGTAAAATTACCCCTTTTTTTATTTTCAAAAAGGTTTTTGTTATACTTCAGGGTGCGTCCCAGCTGTTTAGTAGATTGCAAATGAAACAAGAGTGTTTGTACTCAGTTATCAAATCAACACTGACCGTGATCTCCCGTGAAGTTGACATTCTTGGGGTTTCAAAGGCGACATTAAAAAACCACGTGATTTAATTTTTTATTTTAATTTACTTTAAACGGTTTTTTGTTTCGTTTCAGGATCCGCGGGTAACTCAGGGGCTCGAGTAATAACGCGTAGATTTCTTTTTGACAAAATGCAAGAGCAAGAGTTGCCAAATTTTGACGAAAAGTTGAGTTATATTGAGAGATATATTTTATCGCAAGATGAATATTGTAAAGAGCAAATGAAGGAAGTTCAGCATAAGTTCTCTTATTTAAAGTCCCAGTTTAAAAAAAGGTGGACAGGAGCGCACAAGAAAGAGAAACTTTTCCTTAAAAAAAACGAAAAATGGTTAGAAGGGACATTCGAAATAGTAATGATAAAACGGCGTTCTTCTGGTCGACCAACAAAATCATTTCAAGAATCCAGCGAAAGGAGCAAACGCAGAAAGACAATGGAAGTGCGCAGTGCTGTTGAAAAAGATGTGCTAATGTGTGCTGCTCAAACGTCCCTTCAAAGTTATGGAAAGCGAATTGCGTCGAGTATTCTCAAAGACATAACAAACTCTCCGCAGACAGCCCAAGCATACCAGGAAGCATACAAAAAATCAAAGCTCGAAAAAGCGTCACAACTAGATCCAATGGCCGCCCTCTCAATGTTCGTGGAAGCCGACCTCTCAAGACGACAATATGAAATAATAAAGAGTACTAACAAGAAGTATTACCCAAGTTACACCATATTACAGCAATGGAAAAAAGCTTGTTATCCGGGAAAAGAATCCTATCGGGTAACTGAAACATGTGCTGAAATTAACTTGCAACATTTATTGGATCACACAGCTAAACGTTTGTCTACATATCTGCAGGATATATTAGTTGAATTAACTGAAGAAGAGCGGAAATCATTGACGCTGATTTCAAAGTGGGGATGTGATGGGTCTCAACAAGCGCAATTTAAACAAAAAAGGCAAGATGAAGACTCATTTGATAGCAGTATTTTTCAAAGTTGTTTTGTTCCACTACAATTGTTTTCTAGAATAAACAAAAAAGTTCTGTGGCAAAACCCAACTCCCTCTTCGCCACGATACTGTCGACCAATGAGGATTAGATTTTTGAAAGAAACAGTGGATATCACAAAGTCTGAAATCGCTTACATAGAAGACGCTATAAATAATTTGATAAATAGCGAATTTGTACTTGGAGAGACCTCTATTTCTATGAAACATGTATTATCGCTGACTATGGTCGATGCCAAAGTATGCAATGCTGCTACTTCAACTACCTCAACTATGAGATGCTACATTTGTGGTGCTACTTCAAAGCAGTTCAATGATCTTAATGTCAAAAATACTGTAGACACAGAAGCATTGCAGTTTGGCCTATCGGTACTGCACGCTAGAATACGGTTATTCGAGAGTATTCTCCATTTGTCATACAAAATTCCCGTGCAAAAGTGGCAGTTAAGATCGGAAAGTGACAAAGAAATTGTTAAGCAGAAAAAGGCAGAAATACAGGCGAAATTCCGAGAGAAAACGGGCTTGATCGTTGATGTTCCAAAAGCTGGATTCGGCAACACCAACGATGGTAACACCAGCAGGAGATTTTTCGCTGATCCAGAGATGGCAGCTGAAATTACCGGTGTCGACTACAATTTTATTATACGGATAAAAGTGATTTTGGAGGTAATCACTAGCGGCCATAAAGCTGATTTAAAAAAATTTGCTGTTTACGGCTATGATACCGCCAAAATGTATGTGGAGTTATACCCCTGGCATCCAATGACACCCACAATGCACAAGATATTAATCCATGGTGCAACGGTCATGGAGAAAGCACTGTTGCCTATAGGATTGATGTCCGAAGAAGCAGCAGAGGCGCGGAACAAGCACTTCCGTTTGTACCGCATCAATTTTGCTAGAAAATTCTCTAGAGAGCAGTGTAATTTAGATGTACTGAATAGATTATTGCTCAGCTCTGATCCTCTGATTACGAGTATAAGGCCGAAACCAAATAAAAGATCAATGCCGCATAGCAAAGAAGCAATAGAAATGCTTCTTTCTGCTGAGCCCAATGCCAACTGCGGAAGTTCTTCAGAGGAATCTGCGGAGGAAATGACTGACGAAGAGCTTTGATAAGATTTTAATAATTTGTGGTTTTTATACTTGTTTTGTTTTTCTTTTTAAATACATACTGTTCATAATTTCATTTTTTTTTTAAATCTATGCACTCCTAAAAGATTTTACAACTAATGAAAGATATAAAAACCAAATTTAATATATAAAAAGAAACAAAATAATATTGGCCGCCTAAATTGGCAAAATACCCCTATGTGCGACGTGACGATTAGATCTCATCAGATTTTTAATTAGGATTTGTTCTTGGCCGGAGTCCAGGGTCTGCAGAGCGTGTCAACATGCGTCCTCATTTACTTAATTGTAAAACAAATACAGCTATTTGCAGCACTTTTTAAAACGCGATGGGACGTGCTTTTTCTTTTAAATGGACGAGTTATTGTTAATTATCGGAACCCAATTGTAATGCAAAGTGTGCACCTGTGATTTTATTGTTCTAAGTGTCACGAACAGTTATTTGATCCAGTTCTATGCGCTGCTCAAATCGCTCGAGCTGGCCTCGTTATAGGTACCGAAGTAAGCCCTAAATTATTGTTTAAGCACTGTAGATACACTAGATACTATGTTTAACACCATCATTTTGATCAGAGACATCACACAGTTGAACATTTGATTACCACGTAACAACCACATTATTGAAGTATTTTTGATGAGCAATTTGCTACACCTTTATTTTTTTCTTCCAATATTGCTGTTTCCTTGGATAAAAAACATAACATTTAAGTATCTATGAAATCTTAAGAATATAGAATCTAATCATTTTTGTTTGACATTGAATTCCCTTACCATAAAGCGCTTTAATCGTCAAGAGACCTTACTAATGTCGTCGCTCTTTACGGAATGCCAGGAGCCCGTTATTCGTCCTGATAATTTTGTCATAAGTGGTCCAAGAAGGGAATTTAGGGTGTGACCTCATAGGAAAAACATGCGTTAACTTATGAGTAACTTATTTCAAGGCCACATTTTGTAAAGTATAATATTTTCAGTAAAATTCAGTAAACAAATCTTTCGGACAATGCATTTAATTACAAAAGCATGCAATTAACAGAACGTTATCATTTGTTCAAACATAACACGCTCTGAAGGATTGATGAAGACATCTGAAATTAGAAGTATCATTGTATAATTACGTGAACTGTAATTAAATAATAAGAAGAGTAATTACTCGTTAGACACGACTTGATCTACTAATTAAGAAATCAGCCAGTTTCAGGCATGAACCATGTTGGAATGTTGATAAATTTCAAGCACACTTTTGATGAATTGTTTTATAAAATCATTATTGTCGATAAATTACTTATTTTAAAGAATAGTGGATATGTTTAAAATAAGACAAAGCAATTGCGAATAAATTATAACGACCGGCTCTATTAATTATTGTTATTTAATTATACGGATTAATTACGAGTATTTCACTATCGCATAATATCTACTTGAGTTATATATTAGTTACCCTTTAGTACTTATTTAATTTAGTGACATTTTAACTTAATACAATAAAATAAATATTCTTAACACAAAATTTTGCCATCAGACGGCAGTCTGATATAGACAAATCGTCTTTTAAATTGAAATTACTGCATAACATCCTACAATGATGCGGAGAGAGACACTTGAGGGCAGAGCCCCTATCTTCATTCACTATCGTTATCTCGATACATCGTGGTGTCGTAATGCTTGTGATTTACACGCCAATTGTCGGCGGTATTCACTCGACCTATGAACTCACTTGCAATTAATAACAGAAACTTTATGACTGGCTAAACACTAAAAGAATATTTTCTCTTCATAACAGCAATGAATAATCGATAAAAATAAAAAGTACAAGTTTAGTAAGCGGTGTTAAGTAATAAATAAAAAGTGTATTTTAAAATTATGTAATGAGTCTTCAAAGGGAAAAACGTACAAAATTTAATATGTGGAAGGCGATTCTACACAGGAAGAGGAAATACAGCGAAGTTTTACCATGTGATCGAGAGTCTTACTCCGCTCTAGCGGCAATGCAGGGAGGTAGTTCAGCGACGCTACCGCCATCTCTTGACGCGCTAAGAGCATGTAAGTATTAACGCTACTTGACGCTAGATGGCAGCACTGATTCGCTATCAGTACAATAATTACTAATTTTTTTTACTTTATACTATGTTTAGTTTTACTATCAGTGCAATAATTTTTGTTTTGATGAATAACTCAAACAATAAATAGTAGAAGTTATAATTTCTATAATATCTTTGGATGCAATTTAATTATTTGTATTTAAATTGCGTTCTATTCAATTTTACTTTACAATGGGTGAGCACTAGTTATAAGAAATTATACTTTTTTTTTTAAAGATACCCCAGCTATATGTGACAGTCAGCTTTAAACCTTATTGTAATATTCAAATTTTTTCCAATATCGTGTAGGTACCTATATTACAATACCTAAAAATCAACCCGATGACATTGTGTGCATTTTTTGTGGAGACGAGTAATGGCATGGCCAATGCCTCCTCTCGGACTTCAATTGTGGGAAAATATGATTCATACCATTGTGTTTACTATACCAACCGCGTCAAAAGTTGCCGCTCTCTGAATGAGGTCAATCTTTGTTACATTTCTGGCGACTCTACGCTCGTGACCCACGGTTTTACAACAAACGAAGCCCTTGCGACAACCGACAACACTGAAGCATTACTATTATTATCATCAAGATCTTAAAAAAATGTTTTTGTTTATTTCCTAACTTGGAATAATAGCTGAGTTTTGAAATATCTGGCTTTCAGTTTTTCAATAACATCTTATATTGTTTTTAATCAAAATCTTTCTTCATAATTAACAAGTCAGTTTTTATCAAGCGAAGATCCGCGAATAATACCCCTGAGCTTACTCGTCTCATTCCCCATCCTTATTCGGAAACAATTGTCATTGTTCCGAGTAAAAATCATGAAAGGACATCAGTTGGCAATGTGAAGAGGTAATCTTTAGGTACTACTTAACAATGCGCTGACTATAATGAAACTGACACTCATAGCGAAGAACACGCAGACAATATGGCTCCCACGACATGGTTTCCATGACTTTACGTAAATCTGCTAATTACTGCGCATTTAGACATAACAATGATATGTTTCCTCACTTTAATATACATAAAATGTCCATAATGGAAAATATTATTATAATGCCCAGTAATCCCAGTTTGAAAGGCTAGAATAATGTAACGATGACGTGGCGTGCCGAATATACCTAAATACTTAGTCTTCCATAGGTATTTGTGGTTTTGGACATGTACGACACACATTGTTACATATAAGTAAATAAATACAGAAGAAACACCCATCAACAACGACATTTACATGCATACAAAATCGAAGGTCTTTCAACTTGTCATGTTTCAGTCTGTTGTAGAATTTTCTTGTGTTATTTTCTATTGTTGTCTTTTGAACGTTGATCACTACCCACTTCTATATCTCTAATTTCTTGTGAAAATGTACTATTTCCACTGTGAAATGTTCATAGCTATTACGATCCATAAGTAAGTACATTATGTTCGTGCAACATTTGTTTGTACACATGTGTGACTGAATGTCGCTCACGCAAGCCTCAATGGTCGGAGTCAGTGTACAGGTTTGACCCACATACTTAGCCAGGCCATCGTCTCCGGCACGACCGCCTCCTTCGGGACATCAAACATAGCTACGCACATACTCTCGAATGTATTTATGCATATCTGAATCAACAATAACCGGCATAATGGGTCTCTTCAATGGTTTGCATATATTAGTTTATGAGGCCACCATTTTCTAGTGCATCCGGTCTTATTACACGTATTGCGGTCCGTTCTTGATTATTATGATTTTGGGACATTCGGAAGTCATTTGTAGTTACAGAATAATTACTGTTTTGCTCGTTCCCTTCACTGTTATCTAATGTTATGGCTAAACTCAAATTATATGCTTGTTATTCACACGAGTTGCTTTCTAATCTATAGATAGGTACTCTGTTAATCAAGTCTCTTTCAGTGTGATTGTGAATGCACTTACAACGAATTCGTGGATGACCTTAATTCACGGATGAATGATTCCCGAGTTTCCATCTCGATCCAATGAGAGATTCGCAAAAATTCAATGTGGCCGTGTCCCCGAACGCGTCACGGATAATGAGCAACTCCTGCTATTGTGTTCAAATTGTGTCAAATTAACGCATCCGTTTTCTAAGAACTGACTCATGACGAATTAATACTGTAGTGCTACGAACTTCGTGTTTTATCTTTTTGCGGTCAGCTTACGAGCTTCGCATAAAGGGCTTTCTCTGAATAGGTCTTTCTATTGCACCTCATCCTTTTACCTTGTTTACTAAAAGGTTCAGTTAGGGCTCTTTCTTTCACTGACCGTAATGGCGAATCGTGAGCTTACTTAGCATAAATACAACAATTTGCAAACACAAAAACTCAGTCTAAAGTGCTCTTGATCTTTCGATATCGACGACCAAGTTAATTCTCCATATATGTCAAGCTCGTTTAAGAGACAACCTCCTACTGTGGATGTGGAAGAGAGAGCTGCTTCCACAAAAAAAGTAGTTACGCTCTGAAGGCCGTCATTACTAAATTCTCCATAGTTTTTATTCGACTAAGCTCTCAGAAGCAATTCCAATTGCGTTCTTTCGATGAATACGGAACACCGATCTCTACTGTGTCCGTATACTTGAGGAAAGAGTTAAGAGCGTTTCGTGTCCATTCGTGCCCATAGTCCATTTTATTTCCTTTCTTTATATGGCGTTGTTCGACTTTTTAAAGGCAACTGCGTAATGTTAACATAGGGTTTGATTTTATGTTTGCTAATAAAAGGTCGACAATCTGTTAGACGATCAAACGTTTGTATGACTGACAGGCGGACAGAGATCAGACCTTAATTGAAAAGCTGTTTGTTGTTAATATGTCTGTTAAAGTGAGTGGTAGGTTAGCAATCAGTTCAGACGTCAATATCTGCAATTGCCTGAGTCTCTGTGTAGTTCTCAAACGGTTCAGAAAGCTATTGAAGTTTCTCAGAAAACTGTTCTTTTGTTTATGCTACCTAAAAACGCCCTAGATTTCTCATCGAAACATTAGAGATTGTTTTCAGAAGTCAGATGGTATCAACATGATTATTAGCGTCGGCAGTATTTTGTTTTATTTATGTATTGTTGGGGCCGCGACATATGGGAGACGCTGGGTACCTTTGTCGCAGCTGGGGGTAACAGGATGCGAATATACGATTAGCGATCTTTTTCTCTTGCCTTTTGAATTACTTTACCGTAATATGCTTACAGAACACAGCTACCGGCTGATTATAAGGTTTTATTTATTATGGCATCAAACGATTTTGGTGTATCCTCTGGAATAAGCATGTCAAGATTGTTAGATTTCTTTTGAGTTATGAAGCTGCTAGTGACTAGGCCTAGTATGACCTACTGAATACATTGAGAATTGATGTAGGATTTGGTACCACGCTAGCGTGTGGGTAGACTGGTAGACATGATTATAATAATTATATCCTCGTCCTATACATCGTGTGTCTGAGTGGGCTCTCGAAGCAAATTATATAACTTTTCATTATAGCGATGAAAACAATGAATCAGCGGAGTGCTCGTTAGTGAGTCACCTCCCCACCTCATTGTGGAGGCCATATCGCACTTTATCCTTGCCTTTTTTCTTAACAAAGATAATCTCGTATTCTACCTTTGTATTTACCCTTAAGTACCGGTATTTGTAGTGTTTGCATGTTAGCAACTAATTGTAAATGCGAGAGCCGACTCTAATTGACATACTCTAGCGTAGCTTGCCTAGGCCTGCCGACTCCATACCGACTATAAACTTTTAAATAGGCACATTTCTAAATGCTACGAGTTTATTTATCAAAAAATTTGATGAAACATTGTAATAGGCTTACCATTTTATGTATTCAAACACTTTCTTAAATATTTAAATACTAAGCTTTCACTAATTATGTTATCATTTTGTTACAGGTAAGTGTCGATTGCTTTACGAATTAATTGGGGCATTATACGGTAAGTACTGCGTGCCTTTATAGCTTATCTTATATTCACGCTCTCTAAACAAAGGTCTTGCGGTCTCATCTCGCACACATAATGCAAATTCAGTTAAGTTTTAATTTGGTGACTGACCGCCCACTAATTACCTCGCTGCTTCCATCAAGATTTGTTATCTCTTAATTTAACGCTGTTTTACTGTTTAAGGCTCTGATACTTGCTAATTCTATTTTTGGTTTTATCAAGAAAATCGTTTAGAAATTATTTACGATTATCTGATTCTTTATGCATCCTAAATGTCATTTATGTTGTACAGTTCATATTACGTCGAGCCGATTATACACTTATCGTTTGTCATTTAAAAACAAATTAAGTACATTTTGTTAAGAATTTTATATGCAATTCCACTTAAAAAATGATAATTTCATGATGCTGATAATAAAAGAGAATATATTGTATAACGGATGCAATAAAGCGCAGTAATTTACTGGTGTAATTAAAGCTCTTTTGTATCGTGTGTCGCGTTAGTCCGGCGAGGCCGTCCGGTCCGGCCCACCTCACCGGTCGCCGGATGCCGTCAGCCTGTGAAAACAAGAGCAGCTTAAGGTTACACGGTCAAATCGCCCAGGCTTTCAAGCTGACGTCCGAAGTTTCGACCGCAAACAAGATATCTGGTTGACGTGCGTAATTGGGTCTGTGAAAATCCTGTATGCTCGTAGATTTAACTAATGCTGGATGAAGGCTCGGACTAGGCTTGCAGAGAAAAAAATAGATATATCGATATTTATTATTTCTATATATCGATAAAAAATATCAAGTATCGAAAATGTATCAAAAACGATATATTTCCAATACACCGTTGTCGCTACTGACTAAAACCGCTGGAATTCAGAGCCGAAAAAAGTATACTTTTTTTTTCTAGTTTGATATTTATATGATAATGAAACTACATAAACTAATTTTTTTTTGTTGAAATATCCACCAATATACCTATCGAAATTTTTTTCGATATATCGAAATCGATAGTGATATTTTTTTTAAATATCGATACGATATATATCGATACTTTTTGGCACTTCTTGCATCCCTTGCTCGGGCCACCGACCAAATCTTTGGTTTTATGAGATTCGTGAGAGACAGTCATGTTGAGAAGCATTTACGACTTTACTGTCAAGCAGTCAACTGGGATTTCTCGACTAGTTTTGAACTCGTGACCATAGCGCAAGATAGGTTCGCGACTGCCACAAAAATACCCTTAATATTATCATGTCTTACTTCAGTCTCCTGTCCATAACCTAATTTATTTGGGGTCGACGCAGCATGTCTTTTTCTTCCATTTATCTGTATCAGTTGCCCCTTTCCTAGCTATAATAAAATATCTAAGGTTTTTTTTAATTTCGTGTCCAATGATTCCTTCAGTATCTACTACGTTTACAAATATCCCTATTGCACCTCTACCCTTGCCTCATCTCGAACCAGATCCCAAGGATGTTTACAAAGTTATTTTTGTTTCACATGTTGATAGCAGGCGCGTGTTGTGTTGTGTGAGGCTGTGTCATCACCCTCTCACCGTTATTGAATCAGCCGAGTTAATCAACAGCCACTGTTAGTCTGTATTGATTTATAAACCTGTTGTGATTATGTCATGATGACCTGCTAGTGACAACTCGTGAGCACCGTTCTCAACGATGTTTGTATGTTAATATGTTTGATGATCTGCATAGTTGTGGACTCAGGGGCTTACAATGTGACGTAGAATATATTATGGAATTTTAGTTTTACATTTTATTTCAAAACTTTATAATTTCTAAGTAAATTGTAAAAGAACCTGTTTCAAAAGTTGCATATTTTCTAAACTAGTAATGCTACTATACAAGTATTCACCTTCACTGTCATTCAACGCAGAATTTCTTTTAAATCATACGTATTAATTATGCGAGGCACATAACATAATGTTAAACTCTTGTGGTCGGCTCCGTACATTTTTTCCTAGAATCGTTATACAGTCGATATTTAAAATTTTCTCTATAAGCCATAGTGCACGCACATTAACGATTCTGTACGCATAAGGAGTGTGGGAGTCTTGGAAAAGTTTGTACTAAAACTCACATTTATATGGAGAATTTAGGTACAAATAAACATTTCCAACGGGCCGTAAAATGGTTCTCAGTAAAACAAGTACATTTCTATTAACGTGGTACTTTTTGAAAAACGTTGAGTTTATGGAAATGGCTATTTGTTAAACTGCTAAACTGACTGATGATCTTTATTGTGTTACGCCAATAACTCGACTATCATCACCTAGGTGGTACGATTTCTGAACTTTCTTATCAATTTCTTATTTTCATCTCCTACCAAGAAATATGATTCACACCTTTCCTTCCACGTTATTCACGTCAAAATCAGTAGCTCCGTGTTACGGCAATTTGGCCCGATTTTAAAACTCTGTGCCAAAAATATTATTCCCACATTCAACGGCAATGCAGATGTGCCATTTTACGCATACAAATTGGGACACAGCCGTGTACCGAGCTCATATGCCGAATATTTTGAAACTTTATACTTTCACGAACAGCATTCACTTCTGAGCCACTCTCCTAGCACTTACGTTGATTCTTTTTCTGCGTAAATATTTGTGACTGCAATTATAGGGGTAATCATGCATGTAAAACAATTTTGTAAAAATGTATCGGCTTGAAAAAGTGATGACATTATGACTTGATCACCAATAATCTTATGATCAATAATCTTAAAATCTTAGAATTGTGCATTGAATTGCAGATGTGGTAAACACCTTACCTTCTAAATTAAGCTTTAAATTAAAGCCAGATTAAGTCATTCTTATCGCGATTTATTGATTAATTCTTATCTTTTGACGTGCTTACCACGTGTATGAAAACTCGTAAGACACTCTGAAAACGTGACTCAATGGGTTTGGCCCTTACTTACCAATGTGTCCGATGTATATACGGACCGCTGTACTGCCTTCCATAAAATAATTTTCGTTTTTTGTGTTGTACACACACGGCACAAAGCCCTGCTTTCACACTGTTTAGGCGCTAATTTTAGCCCAAGATTTATATTTACTTATCTCTTCCGGCGATAGCTGTAAATATTCGTAGTATAAACACCATCATAAATTATCCTGGACATACATTATAATTTAAATTATTGCGTTAATTAAGATAGCTATTATAATATGAGAAAATAAATCGTTAATATGTATTTCGTAACGGCCCCACTTTAGTGCTATCTGCAATGTATTGCTCAATTATTATTACATGCAGATAAGGGGCTACTGTGCTGAACACATGTCGTATCGATATTTGCATACGATGGGCTCCGAACGTTCTGTCGTACTCGTATCGTTGTGCAAACGAGACTAAAAGAAAACCGCCGTCAAATTATCGTTGTTACGAGTTCGTGCGACCCCGTTCCGGTACTATCAGTGTCAATTTGTGTAAGTGAAGTTTCAATTATGTATAAGTAAATGACACGTTCAACATTCACACAGTTCGTGTTTGCTTGCACTGTTCGGTTCCCTTTAGACACGTGTATTATTACTTCGGACCATGTTTAACATATCTGTATGGTTTGTTTAACTACACTTCCACTGAAACGTATATTTCATTACAAAAATAATAAATAAAAGTGCTTTAATTTTGTACGAAAGTATGTCAAGCAAGCCATGTTCCATAATTATAAACTTGTGCATCCAGGCCACAGCTCACTCATTGAGTACTGAAACTTTGCATTATGGTTGGTACACACTTGCGTCCCCCGTATTCATAATCCGCTGAAAGTCAAGTGTGGATTAACAATGTTACATTTATAAATGGAACAGTTGTGCTAAGCTAGGTTGCCACACATGTAAGCTGTTTGTATCAAGAGCGGTCAGTAAGCTGACAGTAGTTTTATTAGCTTATGCATCTGACCTTACAACGGCTTATTACGTATCTACTAACCGCAGCACATAAACATTATGTGATGTTGATATTATCAATATTATGCCTAATAGAGAAAATATTATATCTCTATGACCAACTAGGAATGATAACACAAACTTCGAAGTTCCGACGCGAGCGATATGATAATGCTTATCGTGTCGTATATGAGTATGACCAAGTTTTTTAAAGTAAGCTTTATGATTTTAATAGCGTTGCCTAGAAGTGCAGCATTCATGCAGCATACTTAGGTCATACTTATAGATTTCAAGTATTTTTCATTTGGCAAGGAAAATCCCTCGTTAAATATTGTGAATTGTTGGATTTTACTTCTAAAGTTTCGATAATTAAATAGTGCTAATTAATTGGTAATGTGATGATTAATTAATTATAATTTTTCTTTAACGGAATGATTCAGTTTGATCGTTTTAGTTTCCGCTACAAATGCCATTAAAGCACCGATTTAAACCGTATGGATAAAGTAAATAAACAACAATATCCTCATTTGAATGATCACGTGCCAGCCCTGGTGGTGGTGGGTGCACAAGCGCGCGTTGGTAAACAGTTGGCATCGGTCCGTGTCGCGTGCACGTCGCGCCTCGCTTGTCCGACCATTGTGTGAGGTGCGTCCACACTGTTGTGTCCGGTGTGCCAGCAGCCGCGCTACCACAATGCGCAGGAACTCTGCGGTTTGCTGAACCACCGTACCATTGTGCTTGTTTTGTGGAGTCATTACGTGCTTTTGTCAAGTGTTACACGTCGTGGTTTTGTTCAGTGACCATTTTCCAACAGTTTGTATGTCAGCTATAGCTGTACGTATACTGTTAACTTAATTTTACCTCAATGATCCATCGAATGACTACATGCATCGTTCATAACTGACCGGTGAAGTTTACTTAACTTACATAACTGCGATAAGTAATTCGAAACCATTCTGAACTTTACGCAGCTTACGTTTTCGAAAGCGTCTTGACGGATCGTCTTGCATTTCTTGCGAATAAGTCTTCATACAAAATGTCAGATTTCATAAATTATAAGGTCAACCGATAAGTTGACAGTGGCCCTGTAGAGCAGTGTTCTGTAATAAATCAATTAATCACTCAGTATATTGATTGCCTCCAGTGGCCCAGGCATCGTATCACACGTCGGTGGGTCACACCGTGTAAGAGGAGCCTAAATATAGCTGGCCAGAGTGTGGCGGTCACAGCAGTCGCCCTTTGCGGTGACATCTACATACATAGACGCTACACGTTTAATTAGCGTGTCAACGTTTTATTTATGGTACAGTTTGTATCTTTCTGTAACAGATCCTTGTCATCTGCTTTGCATGGAGACAGGTTGTACCAAAACAATTGAGAAGGACGGTCACGTTGGATTTAAACACAAACAAACCGTTAACTTACCTGCTCTGATACTGATACTTTTGAAAAGTTTATTTAGCTGACTTCTTGTAACATTTGCCTGTTTACTCTTTAGGGTTTTTTATGGGGCTATGAACCATCAATACACTTCAGTTTGTTTTTAACTTTTTCACCTCATCGTTACATTTCTTTTATCGTTCTATGATTGCGTTATGATCGTAAAAAATGTATAACTACCATTTCGTTTAGACATGAATTAGTTCTAGTCTCAGAGAACGGTTTAACTAATCGAGTTTCAAATATTGAAGATATTTAGTTAAATCTCTTGATCTAGAAGCGTGACTGAGCGCCGACACTTCGCGGCTCGATTGCCATCAATGAAGAAAAGTTTAGAAACACACGAACAATTTGGTATCCAATATTTTTAACAAAAGCATTCGTGTTTTGATCTTCACGTAATACCGACTGACATTTGATAAAAAAATCTTATTATAACTTTCGGTTTCTCTAATGATCGAGTGCTCGAAATGTGGAGTTAATATTGGCGAATATTTGAACGGTGATTATAAAAAGTATGGGAGCATCTGTCGTGCCGGGTGTTCTAAAATCACGCTTGCACATGTCGTGTGTTGGTCTTCGTACAACGTCTTGGGGGCCTTTATCCCGCTACCTGCACCTCGCCACGCATTGTTCTCTTCCCTCCTCGTGGTAATAATGGACCTTCTTACTCTATTTTGTTCTACGAACAACAATAACACATTGTTTTGTTCTCAAGTACGCCATCGTAGCTGCACTTGATTAGAAGAATGTTGTACAGCTTGGACCGTCGGCGTCACGTCGTCAAGCTATTTATAGTTGTAGCTTGCTTAATAAAGCACAGCTCCTTTTGAGTAATCAACGCAATTACATACTGCAAATCAAATGCGTGTGTTGTCATGCGGCTGCAGGAGGTTGCAAACATTGACGGAATATAAAGTTATGTGTTCGCGATACTGGCGTACAGGTAAACGATTCATAATAGTCCAATGGGCTGTTTTGTCAATCGCACCACGTCTTTTACCCATACCGTGCATCAGTGTTGAATGCAAAGAGAATCCGATTCGGGCCTGTACATATGCGATGGAATTTTAATCGCTGTTTTCATAATAGAAATTTATTTGGGGACCGCTGTGTGCCAAAAAAATATTTTCCGGAGTTCGCTTACAAATAAAATTCCGTAATTCACGGAATTGTACGGAAGATAAAAGCTGCGGTCCACATTAATTTCTTTGAGCAAAGCGAACACATAATAATATGGAATGGTTTGAAAAATGAATAGTGTTTTAACTAAAGAGTCCCCTAGCGTATCGTCACCAGCTTATAAATCGCGGTCGTGGTCTCCGGTGACAGATAAGTGCGTGCTTATCGTCACTGAACCGAATTCCCCGAGAAGCCGATAACATGCCGTGAGAACACGCATTCGGGGGATAATCCTGGATTTTTGGGGAACATTTAAGGCCAATAAACATAACTCTTGTTGATTACTATAGAAGCTTTCCTCAGATTTAAGGGCGTGCTTTACAATGTCAAGTTGTATGAGGTTTTATTACAACCTAAACGTTTTATCGTTCTTTTGGTCCTATCACATATCTATTTAAATAGGCCGATAACGAAACGTTACTATCGTAAGGTTATCTCGACACATGCTAGAATGATACAACTATTTCATAATGGTTTTAAACTATGGATTTTCACTTACATGGAAGTCATTGCACTGAGCTTGTTGTCTAATGAAGTGTACGCTGTTGGTAAGCCGAGCTTAGTAATAATGGTCAGTGAAATTACATATATCTGATTATTTACGCAGAACAGAGCTGCAGTGTTAAGGACAGGACAGGCGATATGAGAATAATATAATGAAGATGAAATAGCGCAACATAGAGATATTTGGAAGGATAGAGGAAAGACCGTTGCTCAGCACTACTCAGCAGCCGGATATAACAAACGATAATTAGTTTTTGTAGAGCGTTTATTAAGTTTATAAAAGCACTGATATCTTTCCCTTAAAAGTATGACAGAATACGGTTCTTATTGTAAATTTTGCGCAGTGAGCAGTAGACTTAAGTGGTCAGTTGTCAGATAGGATCGCGGTCATTCGCCTGAAGTTCCGGCACCTGCGTATTCGCCGGATATTGACGCACACTCACGGTGTCACTCATTCCACTATTCACCAATATCACCGCATTATCCTTGAATTATTTGGTGTTTAGGGCTATGAATAGAATACTAATAGGAAAAAATATATATTTAGTCATCTACTACCCAAAATATGTGTGATTCTTTACGTTAGTTTGAAAATATCATTTGGAATTTTAGTGCAGCAGAATTCTGTGGTAATAATCTATTAATATCCAGTTCGAGTGCGGTGCTCCTGATCAGACTATATCCCAATGTGCTGGAGTGCCCAAAAAGTGCGTTCAACTACATCAGATCGTCAAGATCTGAAAAACGCATCTGGCGCCGTAATAAACGTCGCCTGGACCCAAACAATATATTATAGATGTACGAAAATAAGGAGAATTAATTTCCTAAATCAATCTTAAGTTTTTATTGTTTCCTTAGTTAACAAGATGACTGCAAACAGTTTTAGACTTTACAACTAGAAAGTCGACTTTTATTTCCGTTAGCGTTTGATTTATGTACAATAAAATGATGTGAATCGAGAACATATCGAATAGGCTGGAGTCCGTTGATAAATATTGATAGTACCCTTAACGCTAATGTCTACTGACATCAGCCGGTCGAGGGAAAGTGTCGAGTACTTTATATTCGCTTTCCAAAGTGATTTGCTACTGAACTGCAACTGAGTACCTATCTACTGAAATATCATGTTTTCTAAATGCTTTTACTCCGCCGACATGTAATTATAATTTATTGCCAACTTACCGCAAACCATTGTTAACTTCATCCACGCTTAACCTTTTAAAAGTTGATATTTGGTAGTTTACTACATGGGGCCTATTTTACAACGATTGTGCAAGTAGGAAACGGTACAAAACGTGCAATGTCTTATAGAAATTTCGTATACACGTTTAGTGATAGTCACGAATTCAATCTTGTTTGGGAACGCTCTATAATGAGAGTAATTCTTGTAATTACGTGGGAAACATGGAAATAATCTACTTAAATTGTAATACATTGTATTATTTCAGAGTTTTACGGCATACTTTGTTCTTGTAACGGTTATACAAGAGCTTTCACTTTTATGAAAATTTCGAATGCTCTTAAAGCCTATTACGTGAAGGTACATTTACTTACAACAAGATTTCTTTAATCTTATTAAGTTAGCTAGTGAATTGTAAACGTGGAGAAATCTCACATTGTATGGGCGTGTGTTCTTGTAGCTCACTAAGGTCTGTCAATTACGGGACTCGAGTCGCACTTTATGACCGCATGTGGAACTTGTCGGACTACTTAACCGTGTGCCACTTTAAGTGAAATTCTTTGACTTACCGAAATCTGTGAAAACGTTGACAGCTTGCAATATTGCAACTATACATAATATTATGTTTTAAAACAAGCAATATACGAGACTTACAAGCTAAGCAACGCTAATTTAGTTCCTGACGTAGTGTTAAAGGCAACTACGGGTAATAATATCTTATTGATGTCCTGCGGGCATTCCGTTAAAGTAATATTACTAGATACGAACTGGTGTAATCATCACGCTGCCAGCAGAATGGTTTCATCCAAGTTATGTTTAGATAGAACATAAACACAAATATGCTGTGCTTGCGCAATTATGAGTTGCAGTAGATTATAATATTTGAAATGCCAGTCATAAATCTCAGAAGCTGCATTCACACGTACATGAGAATTAAATATTAAACTTATGTGCAAATCGTAATTTTCCCACAAAAGAAAAACAAAATATTGAAGGAAAGAAAATACTTATACAAACAATAATCGCATCCCAACCGCGAGAATTTTATTTTTTCTCTTTGTGTCGGAATTCTTTCATTTCTTAAGGAATCGCGTAGGTAATTCCAAATCCTATTATGATCAGTTCGTAGTTATTATCAAAAATATGATCAGATTTTCCATCCGCATATGATTCACGTAGATCAACTGTATATACCGAAATCTGATACAACTAAAAAGGGATATGGATGCTATTCCGAATAAACTTCTAATTCTATATTCAACGTAATACCGGATTCATTTGAAGCCTAAACTAATCCTAACATAATTGCAGAGCTCGTCCTGTCAGAGGAAATCTTGATAAATGTACACTTTACGCTTTGTACAACATAATTGCTTGTTTATTTTAAAATTCCGAACGCGCCGTATCCTCGGTCATTAGTACATTACTCTGTAACTAAGCTTGGTTTGGTTCTACGAAACCATCCTGATGGAACATTATGCGAATCGACAATGTTACTGGTCTATGATGTTAGATTGCTGCAATAAACTCTGTTCGTGTTCATTAGACTTAGCTGTGATATAAGCTCTTTTGTGAATCTGGGCTGTGCTACTGCATTTCATTGTCTTCACTTGCGTTTATACTTTGTTTGATTCCTTTAATGCGCTCAGTTAATATGAGTTTAAATAGGATTAAGTGAGACTTCCTAATTTCTTAATGTGTTGTTACATCAGTAACGTTCTCATTAATAGATACACTTGTTACATCCGCTAGTTCGTCTTGTGACACTTCCTTAATTGTTGTAGTCTACTTTGTTAACATGGACAGTACTATATCATTCTGCGTTCTATGGGAGACGTTCCTTCCAGTCGAGTCTATCTCATTGAGCTGTTTATCCAGCGTAAGGCCGTCTAAATTGAGAGGCGCGATGCGATACACGACTGTTCCAATATCATTGCAAAGGCAGATACAATTTCATCGATTTCGGGAGCCGATCGGGATCAACGCTGGCGTTCGTCCAAACTACAGTTTATAGCTGACACTGTTTACCGAGCCGAGCCGTCACCTAAATATGTTCCCGGCTTTACAAGCTTTTATCTGAACCGAAACGCGTTGTTCGACTCGTGCCGGATGCGGAAATGCTAACTGCAATCAGCGTAGAAATGGTGTGCGATACATTTCTAATCGAAATTGTGTGTCATCATGGCTGATTTTTGTTTTCGTTATACATTGTAAATGTTATGTTACGTAGCTATGTTTGGCTTGTCACATTAATTGTATAGCAAGTGTCATGTCTGCAATTATTAAGAAGATTGTATGACTTCATCAGTCATCAATTGGAAATGCTGCATCGACACTGGATTTGAAAATACGTGGCAAAAATGTTGAACATCATAAATTCTGTATTTCAAATTCGAGATTATATCGTCGTTCGTAAAACATTTTCAAACATCAAAGGTATAGTGTTTATATAAAATTTTCCCCTTAGTAATAAGGATGATCTCATTATTATATGTATGTCAGTATAAACACATATATACAGTAGCTGGGTAGGTATGTAATGCAACGGTAATGCGTCGTCGGTGTTCGGCGTGCGTGCTTAATCTTTTCCATTGAGCATTTGTAAGGCGGCTGCATTCTTTTTACCCTACTACCCTGATTGACTCGTCTAGCGTATATTCTTGGATGTTGGAGTACCGCGTTATATTTCCATTAAAATTGTTATTCCTTAGGATGACTGCATGTTTATCGCTAATATTTTGCTTAAAGTTGTTGGTGTTATTTTGAGATCTGGTTTCTCAATTTTATTTCTTGTTACAATTGCATAATACAATACTGATTCCGCTGCATTGCGTTCGTTTTCACACTCGTTTAATTATTTACACGATTATTCTGTATTTGTGTCTGGAACGCATCAGTTTCACTTACGTTTGCTGAAGTATTTACGCATGCAGTTATTCAGTACATTTGCACGGCTGTGTCGGCCGTTTGTCTGCGCACACGCACACTCCCCCGGCATTCTATTGGCACACTTCTCTCCAACGAAAGTTTGTTATTTATTCTACTTTTTGCGCTTTCCTTGCCACTGACTTCTTCATTGATCCAGTGTTCTATTAAAGAGTTTGATTTGATGCCACGCGCCATGTATTTTACTCCGTGTTAGCAACTTATCAAAGTCTTAAAGATTGAACATTTCGATTTTGACAGGTTAATGGGCTAGGAAAAAAAAAACCTTCTTTTGTTTACATTACGCAAGTTCTAGGTAGTCATGAGTGCATAACTTATTCATACCGCAGATTCTATTTAATTTAATGTTATATACAATATAATTGCTACGCCATAGGTATTATATCGCAAATAACCTTTTGTCATTTAAAAGGTATTACTCCATCCAATAATAGCTTTGTATTTAACAAGTGGATGTTTACTTGTATTATGGACAAATGCGATTCTTTTCGAGTTGTCATTGAATATAGAAGGGCTTGTATTGGTTGCGCAAGAGTGCCGGCGTGCCAAGTTCAGTCGCCCACCTCCGCCCAAACAAGCGCCTACGCAGCATTGGTAAGCTGGTCTTATAGCATCCATTAGGATTTTAAGATTGTAACGATCAACAACAGATATGTGTTAATTTTCGACAATTGTACGCCTATTTCAAATATGGAACCGACATACGGACAAACGATATACCTACAAGAGTTGGGCCGCTAAACCAGATCTCAAGATCAAGACTCGTAAGAATGACATTGAGAATGAATACGTAAGATAAACAAAATTGAAATATTTTATTTTGTGACTCAATCGTCACATTAGTCCTTTTGGGAAATGCATACATTAACTTTGAAGGAGAAGATTCGCTGATGACACACCTATAAAGATTATAACCGTTTTAATAGGTACTTAATTATCATACCTGCGGATGTGTCTTCCTGCACGTACGCATCACTTCCTTCCTATAAGCTACAAACTTTATCATTTTCCCCATTGCACTAAAGCTTCTGCCAAAACATTAGCCCACAATTCTCAAAGCTACTCACACCTGCGTCCAATGATGAATGTTACCGTTTATTTTTATCAAGTGCATCTCACAATGTATCTCGCACGACAAGATATCGCGTGTCCGTGAACCAGCGATACAAGATGTATAGCAGTGTAAGCGTAACATTATTCCGTACTCAAGGCCGTCGTCTTGAGCTACTAACATACCTTCATTTTCAAGTGTTGCCATGGGAAAAATTCGCTTTTTACTTTTTATGCGCATACTGATCGAGGAATTAAAATAAATGCAGTGTAACAGCTGCTTATTATCCTGTGCGTGTTGTAAATGATTGGGATAAGTTACTGGATTTGCCACGACTTCCAATAGTTCCAATTGAGATCTTCAAATTCCAATTGCATGTGATTTCTGATGGTAAAGCTTTTGCTGTAGGCGGTACTTATTATAGTGTTCGCTGGAGCGTTTCTTACCTTGTGAACTGGAACTAATCAAATGTGGAACACTTTGACTAAGTTGATATTTAGCTGAATTTATGAGTGAACCTTCACTTCGCGTCCCAACCAATTTTGATTTGACCGCGAAGCGATAACATACAATACATAATGAATTGTAAAATATTTTTTTGTGTAGAAGCACGATGAGTTTGAGGAAAATGTAGCAAAATCTGAATATTATTGGGCAACAATTGCAATTTGCGGAGATATTTTAATAATAAAATGGTTTTGGTTGCAACCAAATTATCAGAGTTTTACAAATTAAATCCCAGTGTGGTTTTTCCCTATACACCACATTTTGTTAATGAAGGAAAAATGAAGAAGGTACGTACGTAACGTCATCAAACATGCAGTCATGTTACGAGTTGGTTAGGCGTGTCAGTATTTGGGAGAATATATCTTTATTGCTACTGTCTGCAACGATTTACGTCACATGACAGCAGGGTTCCAGGGTTTTACGTTTCAGCAGATGATCACGAGGCACGAGCCCCTAAAAATGTTTTATTATTTCTGGTAAATATCCCACAAATAAATGTGGGCTAAAGGGGAACCGGTGTGAGACAGTGGGCGTACCACCTGCTGATACGGGGTTGCCTTGCGAGTTGTGATGCAGAATTAACTTACAGTTACTAACTTACAGTATAGTTTAGTACGGTTACTTATAATATAAAGGAGGACACAGTTATATGGATAGTTTATAAAAACTGCTCTTTTTGGTTTTGTACTTAATTTGGAAAAATAATTGAGGAATGATCTTCGCCCATTTACAGAGCGAAATGGAGGCTACTTATTGTTTGAAGGCTCTTCTGTATAATATTGTTTTGCAAAGGATCATCACAAGATAGCTTAGGAATGTTAGCTGAACAAGCTGAAATATGAACAAGTTTACATGTGCGACGTGGTGGAAGATTAATAATGTTTACGTTCACAAAACGCTGATAAACTTGGTGTCTAGTTACATTTGATTCATGTTCAAGTTATACAAAGATACGCATGTGTGTATACAGTGTGTATTGTCTTGCTTATGCGTTCTATGACAGTGTGGAAGCCCTCCTTAAGCGGCCGACATTCCAGTCGGTCTCTCTGTTTACCCGTCCTCGTCTAGCGAGCTTAAAATAATTACACAAGTGCGTTGGCGCAACCCACCCTTTAGAGTTCCTTGCTCCCGGGCTTACCTTCCACCTTGGGCCTGACTACCTGGCGTTTTCTTTCTCATAAGAGTAAAAGTGTTCCAAAATTTTAACAGGTTTCTCGAGTGGATTTTGTGAGTGGCGATGACTTGACTTTCACTTTCGATTGTATCCATATACCTAATATTATTGATCCGGTTTCCATAAACTTTGTCTATGATCGTCATTTGCATTAATTTCTCTTTCATTCAGTTGAGTGTTTCCGCAATCCGTTTAGTACAGCAATCTCTATGTATATCTCGTCCCATTTCAACTAATTTCTGTTCTATGAAATATTCCACCCTTGGCCCTATGATAGTACCTTGGCGTATCCTCGATCTATCCGCGCCATGTTGATTATTAGAGTAAGTTCGAATTTTAAACTGTGAATAGCAAATAAACGGTTGGCAGCGGAGGGCACAGGCGTGCGCGCGCGCCGCTCTTGCTTGTCTTCGCGCCTCACCGAGTCGCCGCCGCTTGGTTCAGTGTGTTGCTATCTGTCAATGGAGACAGTCACGCGGCGTTCTGTTCTACTCTATAATTACGTTGTAGTACGAAAGTCGGGCGATTCCGTGTGTATGTGGATTAGGCCCATAACCTAACCAGTCCGCGTACGGATCCCAGTGTTGTGTTGTGTTTGAAGTTTCTCAACACGATTGTGACGTGTACATTTATTTCTGGGTAAATTCTATTTTAGTGGTGATGTTCTTCATGTGATTAAACAGCATCGTTATTTATTGCATAGCTTCAACAGTTTAATTAGCATTTATATTAGCATTCGCTCTCCGTATATATGTACAGAAAGTTGAAGATACTACCTGTAAGATAATCGACGATAATGGTGATGAAAATATCGTATCATGGCTTACATACAAGGTTATGCACGACTTGGCGTAATGGAGTAGAGTTTAGTGCGTAGTTCACTAATTATGAAATATGAGACGTTTCGCTATGAATCACTTGTAGAAACACAATATATATGAACAAGGTTTCAAAATTGCTTCACATATTTCCCACATGAGTGTAACTCTACAATTCCTGCGCTATAGATGAACTAACCTTCAACTTCTACACTTGTTCCCCATACCCGAATAGATGGACTGCTAAAGACAATAAACAGACAAAATGTGATTGTTTTTGCATCCCAAATGTATATGGCTATTCAATACAAGAACAAAACACATGTGTCACACACACACTCATACACATACGCTCGCCAAACAAAATAAATATTAAAAAAATGTTAACTATTCAATGATTAGCAGACAGTAGCGAGTGCGATAATGACGGCATTGTAGAGTGGCCGACATAATGAGCGAGATTAATAAGTCAGTTCACGAGTTCACCGCGCGTACGCCGCTCTACTTGCTCCAATCGCCATATCCGTCGCAAATCGACCGTTTCCTCCGACCATCTTCGCGTTGACTTGCTATTATAAACATGATTTATACCTGACCCATCATTAGTTAACATGTCAACGATTGTCGCTAGCGGATGCATTTTATTTGCTCCGACTCTATTTATAACCGGTTCTATAAGAATGGAGACTTAACAGGTCTCACTTAGAGGATTAACCGTCACTATTCTTGTGTTCGAGGCTTGTCATACAATTTTCTATATTTAACTCCCGAAAATTAAACCATCGGTGGCTCTCATCATCTTATCGCATTACGGTATGCATACTTACGGTTCGGATGAAAATCTCAAAAAGGTCAACATCGAAAACACTCGAGTTATCAAATCAAAGGTGTCTTTATCTGGATTATGAGTATAACAAGGTTGTCGTTTATGACATACTTAAATATATAATTTTAGTGTTGGCATTATGATTTTAACCCGGTTGGCGTTTTCGTGTTGATAATCTGAAAATGATTTAGGTGGCACACGCGATGTTGAGGCCACTGGTCGGAGCCCTGGCGTACTTTATCTTGGGAAAATCTCGGTCTCGAACGGAAAATATTGGCTTCGTGC
This sequence comes from Lithophane semibrunnea, assembly GCA_947363905.1. NCBI lineage: Eukaryota > Metazoa > Arthropoda > Insecta > Lepidoptera > Noctuidae > Lithophane > Lithophane semibrunnea. Next base: position 6,278,775 of record OX376188.1, on the reverse strand, counting down.
CAGTCCTCGTCCTCACGCGCGTTTCCATTATTGTACCGACTCTGTGTTACGGTTACGCTAGGCTTGATTAACTGCACTATGCCAAATGGATTTCTGTTTTTAGAGTTTGTTTTTGCTTTAAGTAAATTCGTCTATAATTAGCTCATTAACGATTTATACAACAGTTATAACTTTGCGTCATCACTTCAAGATTCCTATTCGTTTATGCCATGGCTGCGGAATCTCAACTACCATTGTTTAATTTTAGTTGAATGGAAACATGATTAAATTTAATGGTATTAAATAATATATCGAGCCGTTCCGGGTGGTCTGGCACCTTGAGACGACCTTCGGAACAATGGGAAATTGGTAGCATTGTTTACATTAGGGAGCCCCTCGGTGAGGGCCGATCGGCGAAAATAGCCACGTGCTCTTGTTAATAACAAACGACTGTTTGAAGCTGTTGTTTATGTAATGTACGAAATAAATGTGAAAGCAGAAGAACACCTACCAATTGTTTCTCCATCAAATAAATACTCATGAAAGTTCACTGCTTGATTCCGCAATTTTCTCGGCAGCCCGATTCAAGCCATCAACGGCTCCCACGCAGAACTTTCCACTAAGACAATAGGTCGTTGAAGATTTCACTGTTTTTGTCAACGCATCAACTTGGCGCAATCCAGTGTTAATTAAAATCAGGTAACAGTCTCTTCCTCGATTCAGGTTTTACATTTTGTTCCACTAATTGTTATGTAAAGACCTCGAGCACACGCTTAAGTACTGCAATGTGTTCGTGCAAGCTTTTGTCATGTATATTTTTTAACTTTTTCACAATCACGTCCGGATTCTTGCGTAAACATAATCCTGCTATGAGTGGAATAACATTCGATATTCAGTTCCTATATGTTACTGCAAGTTGCATGATAGAGCTTATTCTGCTATTGTATTTTCAATGCTAATTACATTAATAATGATTCCGGGTTATATGATTGTCGACAGTCAGTATTCATATTGTAACACTTTGCAATGTTTCTTAACCGTTAATGTTATTTGCAAATAATTTATTAATAACTTGGTCAACTCCGATTTTTAGAAGTTTTGATCAATGTGGTACATAATGTAATAATTAAAGTGTAATCCGTTATGTCTAAATTATTTTAGTACCAGCTTCATTATTTCGTAAATCATAATGTTCTTCATGAAATCTTTGGTTTGTAATAGCTTAATGTTTAATTTATGAATTAGTTCCGTCATTAACATTGTTTGAGTAATGGTCAGGGCTACTAGTATTGAGGAAATATCGGATTGCGCTGTTTTTGCGGGTGATGCTCTGTTGTACGAAAAGGGTGTATTGTATTTTTAGTTAACGATGAGGCGGCCGTACTAAAAAGTTACGACACTAAAAACTGAAACATCACACACTCGACAGTCGCAGGCATACGTGAATAGGATCACGGCGCCACAAAGATGTGCTCCTTTGTTCGTCTGCCATTCATTAGCCGAATGTGGTATGGTCCCCATTCTTGGGGAGTGCGTTGAACTGTCATGTTTCCTGCGTGTCCGCATGTAACGTGTTTTACGGGTTGACGCGCGTTTGGGTACGTTCCGATGTTGCAATCACTCACCATGTCGAGATTCAACAAATGAGATGAGATGAGGAGATTTCTTTTCGATTAAATGCGTTCTTCTTTATCTTTATGCATACTAGGTACTCAGAACAGAACTGAGATTGTTATTATTTACGCGTTCTGAAAATAAAATAATGGTTTATTTTATTCAGTAGTGTTGAGAACTGGAAATAACGCATGTCGAATGCTTTAGTGATGGCGTGAACGTTGATTGTATAGGCTCGTCGAACCATGACTGTCGTGATGTAAAAAGCCCAAGTTGTAGGCAAATAATATTTAGATAACAGACGTGAAATGATTCGTAATATATTATATTCTTTGGTGACATCAAGCAGGAATCACTAGTCTTGTCGAGTAACAAATTATTACTATAATTTTAAATGCTGTTTATTTGCATGTAGACCATTCGAGCAGTAGATCATTGAATCCTTACGATTACAGAGTCCTTCACGATAACGAATGATAAGAAAACGACAATGTGAAATAAACAGTGTTATCTAAAAAGGTGTGCAGTTTACACGGAACATTCAACGTTAAATCGACCAATCGCAAGATCCCTGATGCTACAGAAAGTGACGTAATATACGAAATCAATTAATCAGTGGAAGGTTAAATGTGTTAAGAAAAGTGCAAAATTACAGTGAATGGAAAATAGCAAGCAGTTGCTTGTTTTAAACGTGGTGAAGTTCAAAACTAGTGCGTAGTTCGGGACATGAGTGAGGATGAGTACAGAGAGGCGCCTCTCCCGGAGTTTTCACTCGTGTTTAAAGGGTTCCTCCACAGAGGAGGCGGCAGATGATGAGGAGAACTGCTACCACTCCCTGGGGGGACGGCACTCATTGAATAGGACACAGCCACAAGTCTATGTGGAGGATTTGACCAATGTATCCTTAGCGGATTTCGAAGCACAGGATGAAAATGGTATGTATTGCAAATTACAATACGTTTCTCTAGAATCAGTTCAATCAGCAGCCTAGCAACCCTAGCAAACCACGTTGGCAATATTTTTCTCACTAATTTTGTTGGTCCCTTCATTCAAATTCCGTGAAATATCGTGACACATGTCACAGTTTTAGAGTTATTGTTAGACCGGTGGCGGTGGTGGTTAACTTCTGAACAGTCACCATTTTATTTAATTTTCGTCGGCACATAATTGACTACTCATTTGTTAATTACTAATCAATTATCGAAACGTAATTTATGCATCGGTCGTTACCATAAATTCGAATTGCCTACTATAAACAAGTTAACATTACACAAACGAATAACATTTTAGTAACACGTGCTTGACATTTTGGGGTAATTATCATGCATTTATTTTGGTTATAAAATGCTTAATGATAATGCAATACTGTTAACATTCCGATGTTTTGTATTTAACTATTAGCTATGGCGATTATATTCATTTTATTGAGGATACTGTTGAAGTCAGCAATAAAAAGGAGTTGTTAAAAGCCAAGCAAACCTGGTCCCTTTGGACTCTTTCCATTTTCGTTGGGTACCTACTGTTACATTTTCTTTGAAAAGCGTGCAATGATCGTGGAATCCGAATATATTTTAATTTTCCTTTCCCTATGACTACGAATGTCTCATAATATTGTTATGGCCATACTTATAGCAAAGGGTATTCGTACCCTATGATAACTGGGACGTACCTAATGTGCTCACTGACCCACAAAGGGGCCTGACATATAAAGATCGAAGAATATATTAATTAACGGACTCATTATTCGGACCTATCCGTCAGTGAACCCATCATTATATTTTTAATTCCGACGACTATATTTTTATAGACTGCCGTCAGATTAATAATCACCGGTGTTTATGTTTCTCCCCGTCGTAATAAATGGGATGATGTTTGGCTTCTCTCGGAAGATTTGTTATCCGAATCTGTTCAGCAGTTCTCTATTTAGTTTTACAAACAAATCATCCTGTTTGTTTCTTTTATTTTTGTTAGGTGAGCTGGCGTTCTGTTTTCCGGATGTGTTTATAGTTTTAATAAGTTTAAGATAGACGTGTTGTAATTTTAATAGGTTGATCGGTTGTACACTACAGTTAACACCAAAAGTACTGAAAACTCTATAATAAAAAAATATTTTGATGCAAATTGTGATGTAGAAAGAAAATCATTTGGTACTTCGTAAAACATGTAGGTAAATGAAAACTGGACGTCTATTAAATAGATACACATTTCAATCTTTAGTATTGAAAATCATTCAATCATTAATTGCTGTATAACTCCAACTAGTTCATATTATTGCCGACACGCCTGTCAGCAGGCGAAGAGTATTTATATCACTCGTCGTAACATACTGCATCTAATTTGCAGCTTCTTCATATACTTCCATTGGAATCCCCTAGGCGATGGAAGGATTATGATATCCTTAGATGACAGTGTGGTCTGTTTATAACCAAAGCAGTTTGCTGTGTATGATTTAGTTAATAAATGTTAAATGGTCTTACTTATATTACCATTACAAACCAAGGAACTAACTAAGTACAGTCACGGACTTTAATTGTTGAACCACCTGGCACTGTTCGTATTTTAGCCGTGTAATGCAAATCGGGTTTATTCGGTTCCCGACACGCAAAGTCATATGTCTTCGTATTAGAAGAAGAAAATTATATTTCATATCTTTACCGGTTGGCTAACCTGAGAGCCAGAACAACAAACTTGACAGCAGAGTCACTAACTCACTACCCAAAGTCAACCAATTGCAGGTCTAGCAACAGTAACCTAGCAACGACAAACAATCGTTGCTAGGTTACTGTTGCGATAGTAACGTTAGCGTGCGGAGAAATATTTATAAATATTTCAACTGTCACTGTCTTCAGATATGTTTTCAGAATTATCGAGTTAATGAGCTATATTCAAAGGAGGTCGGTATCAAATAGATTGAATAAACTTAATTAAACATTATATTTATATCATTGAGAACTTATTAGTCAACCTCTATGAACAAGACTATTTCCGATTAAAAGTAATTTATTTGTCATCTTGTTTACGAGCGTGCGATTTGAGTTCGTGTTTAATCGTGTAATAGCGTGAATGTATGAAACTGCAAAATTGAAAAGTTTGAAGGTGGCTCATCAATTAAAGTCCGTGACTGTACATACATTGTGAGATGAGAGTACATTTTTTTCACTCGCTCTCCTTCATTAAAACCAGTATTTTTTAACCGGTCCTTGTAAAGTAAGTTGTCATATTACATAAGCTTAGTACAATCTGTTATTATGTAAATCATACGGCCTTTTTATGGTAAATGTATTTAAAGTGGTACTATCGTATATGCCTATGGTAATATGGCTATGTGTCAGGCTTAATAAGGAAGGACAAGCTACAGGAAAGTAGGCTGAGATTGTATCTATGGAGTATGGACATGTTAGGAGAAGACCAATACCAAATGCAACCGGATATTGCAATTTCTACAATCAACAGATTAGAGATCTATCTCAAATCATGTGGATATGCTTATGTTCAGCAATGGACTACTAAAAATTGATTTGAATGATTTCTTTTTAATCTCAGCACTTACTATTAGCCAGTTAGAAAGTGGTAGCGGAGCTAACTGCCCAGTAACGCCAAAAGAGGATATTTCACGTAATTCCTGCTCTTGGTCGATGATTGGTGTCATGCAATGTCATCTTACAATGTCGCGGATTCATATATACATACATAGGTATATATGTGGTAGAGAAGAATAATGAAAACAATAGGAAGGTGATTGTAACCTAACTACTTGTTTTGTAAAGGCTCAAATCCCTTGTGTGACAAGTTTCAGTCGAAAAAAGACAGATGGTCCCATAAACCCATAACGTATAGCTATAGATACAGGTATATGTATGTGGCATGTAAGGAAGGTACTACGTACATTTACAGCATATCACAGGCGGTGATCTAACTGTCAGACTGACCGCTAACCGCAGATTGTGAATGCTGTAAGTAAAACCGTGTCTAACTTTATACGTGTGTAATTTAACTCGGATAGGAATAACATTGTTGATGCAACTAACTTCGAATGTGTGTCTGAGGGTAATATTGCTGATATAACACTAAATATTTAAAGAATCATAAACTAACAACAAACTGAAAGTTAGTTTTGTAAGTTTTAAGTTTAAGGCTATCAAACAAATAGACCTGAAGCGTTATGGAGAATGCTTGAGTTATGTAATGTTTATAGCACTTGTTATGTATTTAACCAGAATACCCACGAAAGGTCGCGTTGTTATACATAACTTTTTAATTAGTTGAACTTTTTAATTCATATTCTATATGGCACCTCTTTAGGTCATGAGCTACCCGAATATCAAAAAAGATTTGGCTTAGGTCTTAAGTAGGAGGCGTAAAAATTGAGCAATGTAAAGTAGATATGAAGGCTGCATGAAATACGTAACAAAGCAAGGCATTTGATCTGTATCATAGAATCCATGCATACTGTGTCTATAAATCCATAAAGTATATCGCCAGTTGAAGTGTTAATATAACAATCAACGCTAACATTATTACGAACATTATTCGCTAAAAAATTCAAGGTGATAATATCAATGATACGATCTTGACATTGATTCGCAGTAATTTTCGCGTGTTCGCTAACTATGACTCACACACCACCGGATAGGTATATTACGTCTGCCTCCTTTCATGATCGTGGGTAGCCTGACGTATTAACTACTTACCGGTTACCGCCGATCTGCATCTGACATGATTTTCGATGTAGCTCCACGACAATAGAGGTCAAATTCCCATGTATTACGTTGATATCATCTGTTTTATAGGAAGTGTTGATAGGTCCATCCATGTGTTCGTTGTTTTCCTTATGTAGTTTTATCTTATCTTGTATTACATACAGTTTTTCTCATTGTGCTCATAACAAGTGTGCTTTATCTTTTTATCTCTTCACACTTTGAACAAATAACTATGTGTTTAGTTGCATGTAGTTGTTCTAGAATTCTCAATAAATTAAATATTTATATATCTACCTAGGATGTAGTTGAAATCCCCGATTTATTTAGCAATTACAGACTAATAAAGTGTGGACACGGCTTATGAATGCACAAATACGAACCTTAGTATTCTCAGACGTAGCAACCGGATCTCTACGAAATTCTATATTTTAACAGAGCTTTAGCTGGTTCTTTTGAATATATTCTAAGCACGCCTTATTAAAACAAAAAGTCACGTGTTTACGATTAGACCACGTCAAATTTTGAAGTTGAATCGTGTTGCGCGGGCGCCGCACCTGTGCTTGCTATGTGCGCGCGCAAACGCCGCACATCCGCTTCCTGTGTTCCTGCCTTCACAACCCTTGACTGTACCAGTCACGGCTTCCGCCCCAAATTATAATAATATCAAGGTTAAATAAACAATGAGTTCATATCAAAGGGATGAGTTTGGAGGGTTAACTAATGTATTTTTTAATTTATACGATCCGTTGACTTTGTAATACTATAGGACATGGATATAATATCTCATCTTTTCATGGCTACTTGACCATACGACGCGCAAGTCGGTTAAAAATGAACAAAACTTGGTGCCTTGGGATATGAATTCAGTTCACATAAACTTGTAACTTTTTTTACATTAGCAATTTAAGTCAGTAGTTGGCCCTCGCAAGATGATTATTATCTACATCGCACTTACATTTCCACAACTGTGGCCTACCTTTTATCGTAGGGAAATCGTGTCCAATTCCCACCGAGTAATATTTCAACATACAAAAAGTGGCTTCACTACTTGTCTGAATGAAGTCACGTAGAATCAAGATATTTCGTTAATTATTAGCATCCGCCGAGTGCGTCGACATCGATATTGTCAATCCTGTATTATCTCCGACATCTTGTTGCGGGGGCTGGTTTTTGTGAGACGACCATTACTGACGGAAGCCGAGGCCCGAGAGACTTGTAACTTTGTGAGCCAAGAGCCAACATACCGGTGTAACCCTTTGTCCTGCGACTACTAACATAAGCATGAGGTTTAGAAGCCAGGAAATAGGTGCACGTGCTAATTGTCATTACAAACAGTTGTAGCACGAATATGTCAGGTTTACTTTCTCAGTTACAAACTTAAAAACATTCCTTACCTCATTACGGTGCATCACGATATGATTCGGAGTAATGTCTCGTCTCAGCCTTCATCAGTCGTCGTGCATTGTTCAATTATAAAGTAAATTGTGACAATTAAAACGTTCGTTTCGCTCAAGCGCGTTCGGTGTAGACGCGCATGAGATCACTCGTGAGCTCATCAAAATATCGCAATTATCATACTTATCGACGTGCATCTATGTCATTATCATAATATTGTACCTAGTTTTGAGCTCCAAAATTATCTCAATATTAAAAGCTGTACACAATAAAATTCAAAGGTTTTACTTAAGGAATGCGTTAGGTACTTGACAAAGCAATAAACCTATTGACTTACATGTCAATAGTGCGAATTAACAGTACGAACCAGTACAAGTATGCTAGTCCATTGTTTGCTGGTACTTTAGTAACCTGCTTTCCCTAGTTTCTGCTTATACAATAATTATTCTGTGCAGTTGTTACAGATGAAAATAATTACACCATAAGTACGAAAATCCCGAGTTTTCGCATTCTTGTGAAACATATACCTATGATATTAAACTTGCTTTAAAATATCCATTTAAACAGATACATTTTCTGAAAATTGCCGAATTTGTTTACCAAATAAGACAAGTAAGGAAAATTTACAATTTCCTCATTTCTGTCGCGAAAGTTGTGAAGATTTTATCTTATTCTTTGTGTGAGTAAAACACAAGTTCGCCGTTGGTCAGAAATGTTTTGATTTGTCCCGTGCATTGCACTCTAGTCTTCTATTTATATCTCCTTCTTGGCAAGCCGCTAGTTTTTGATATGAGCAGCGTTTGTCAAACGTCATTCATAAAAGAACATTATTTTAGTAAGTGTGTACATTCAGATTTTTAATGCAGTTCGTTTTTTAAAGTAGTAGAATAGTAGTGAATAAAAGAATATTAATTATATTTATTTGAATTTAAATGTGTTTATTTTATGCAATATTGAAAGCTTGTTCTAGGCTCTACCTACACTGTCGGTAACTCTGTAACAGAGTGTAGAACAATTGTAGAACAAGAAGTAAAACGACACAGTGGTATAAACTTTGTTTTTAAAGATTTAGGCACGCAAAATGAACTTTCTATACCTAAATAAATACTAGATTTTCTGTATAATAATAACCAACAACAATACTTCTACCTAGAATTCTCTAACTATGATTAACCGAATAATACTCTTTCCTCACCTACCTATGTCATAATTTGCAAGTTCAATTTTATTATGCGTGTTGTAAAATCCTATAGTTTCAAGGATAATTTACGCTATGAAATAATGATCATAATTGACCTGTTTGTGCGCAACGTGTAACGTTCAGTTCGGAAATTAGATTTGAAATAATAATTGAATAGTGAAAAAAAATGTAGTGCGGAATAAGCCAGTCGGTACAATAACCATGGCAATCTACTGTTATCGCATGTGAAAAGTATGCCGTACGCAGGAAATGATAGTTTCTATGTAAATGAGTACATATTTTGCAATACCAGCCAACCGATATGTGTACCAACAACACTCATTTTAATCTGCATAATAATTTTCCTATTAACTGTGGCTACGTAATTATAGTGTGGAGTTGGAAGGTAATAAATCATTTTCGCGACGGTTTCTTGTGTTAAAATGGGCCAAAGTATGCTTCAACTTTATTTATGTTACCTGTGTTTAAATACAAACATGTAATGTGTGAAATGATATTGTTTCAGGTAAGTTTCACTACCACCAAACACGTAAAATACTGGTAGCGCCCTCTACGTTAAAGGTAAAGTATCTGTAGTTCTGCTACTTGACGCTAGATGGCAGTGGCAGTACAACTTAATGGTTCTACATTACATGCTTCATTTGTATTGTTTCCCTATCCGTATTTTATCTATTAATAAATATAGGTTTTATTCAATTTTTTTTTTTTAAGTATAATAAAGTAAAATTTTAGTTTTAACACTTAATAATCTGGAAATCAATATTTGCAGAAAATCTCGCCAATGTCCTCCAATATCGAATAAATTTATAGGAATATGTAGGTTTGTAACGTCTTTACCTTGATGTGAACCAAGAACAATACCACAAAGAACCAGTTTAGTAGGTCCATGACCGACGCGATCGCCTCTCGCATAATGCCGAGCTTTGTCGTGATTTATTCATGTACTTGTGCCCTGCGGCGAATAAAACCTTACCGAAAGGAACCGCACTTTGTTACCATTTTTATTAGACCTACATGTTCTTTTATAAAAAGCTCATTAAGAATATTTTAAAGCGGAACTAGAGGTCAAACTTTGCTGGTTGAAAACAAAAGTACGTCGTAACGTGTATAGCTGGTCGCAGAATGCGGAAACGAATAAAATTATTTAAATATTTAACCTTGAGTTTTGAAGATTACCTGTTTACTTTCTATTGTAAGGTTTACAAAGGTTACGCGTTTGTGTCGTTTGTAGCCCGTAGCGCTACGAACTTTCGTAGGTAAAAGCCCCATTCATAAAAATCTTTAAGGTAAATTCTTTGTCTAAAACTTTGAATAACACGTTTCATTATGGTTTAATAACAACATACATATATTATGACGTTAGAAGGACAAGCATGTGTATATGATTAATTGTTTTAATCCTAACTTTCCAAAACATCGATAAATTATACCTATTCAGTAGGGCATTTTATTATTAACATAACCATGGGAAAATAAAATAAAATTATAATGTTTGCCGTAAAATTTCTGAAGTAAGAAATGCAAAAAATGGCGTAGCACGAACGTAGCACGGCTCTACGAGTCTACGACCGTAGATAAACCGGCAGAATTTCTGGTTTTATGATGTGAATTTCTACCTGCTTGTTCGATGTTTATTCGTAATTCAACTTGTTTTATTTACAAAAGTCTATTTATAACTTAAAACAATTGAACATAACCTATTATGTGTAATCCGAACATTTCAAACAAAAATAAAACGTTTCGCCGCGATACGTTCATAAAGATGTTTGAATAGAGTGGAATCAGTGAGTGAGTAACGTTAGTAGTGTACACTCTCGAAGACAGCCGAGCTCCGCCGGAGATTGCCGAAGCCTTCAAACATGGCGGCGGAGGTGCGCTTGGCGCTTGTCAACAAAGTTACTCGACTTCGAATGCGGACCGGTCGCGCGCTTTCGTGTTCCGTTCTATAACCGCGAATTATAAGTGAATTTTGTGTCAAATAGTGTGAAAGTGACTAAAACAAGTTATTTTTGTTTGAAAATTGTGTTTATTTGTTTTCTGTTATTTCGTTTAAATAAAAAGTGGTATGTAAACGTGTATAAAGGAATGATGGAGTATTTAGGGCCGTAGAACGCATACGAGTATCGTATAGATAGCAATGTTTATTATGAAATAATATTTTACTGAATAATAACGTTAATAATTTACATATTGTTAATAAATTATAGTAATACTTTAAAACTCATTAAAAATATGTACTTACGATAGGAACAAGCTCCAACTGCTTAGTTAATAAATATAAGAAACTGTTCTGTCTGTACTTGATTGCTTAGAACCTTGCATATTGTTATCTAAGCGATTATTTGATATTATCGAAGTTATTAGTTTCTAAGGTGACTTTCACCCAAACAGCTTGGTGCCGGTCGTAGATGCTAACTTATTAGCATACTGGTACCGGTAGTAATACATTCCCCCTAACTAATGGCCTGCACACACTGTTTTCCGGGACGACACTATTCTTTAATTATTTATTCTTCCCTAAAGCCGAGACTCGCACGTGCTCAACTTGTTGCATAAAAACGATCCCTCACGTTTCTTGATGCATTGTCAGCAAACACAATAGGACATATATCTTAAAATAATGTGACGGATTCTTTGAACAGCTTTACAATGGTTAAACACCACATTTAAAACTTTTTTTGCTCAAAATACAGTCCGTGTCCATGTGTGACTATTTGCTTTCAAGTGGCCAGAGAAATGTATAGAATTTCCAAAGAGAATATTGATAGATATTCTGATAAGACCCATTCATATTTTATAAGCTGAGACAGAAAATATCAAATAAACAGACTCCTGTCACATATATCTCAAGTGTGTCACAGCAATATGAGTAAATAGAGGAAACATTCATTTTGTCGATCCCTAGATGCGTCAATAAATAAAGACAGGATATTATGTCCTATATGAAGATGGTTTTAGATCCCTGGACGGTAAACATTCCAAGTGTTTAGTTTTTGTCTGGACCTTCGAAGCTCCATGAATTCTCGGGTTCCACCAAGAGACTGTTTAACTGATATTCATGCCGTGTGTGGGCGTCTGCGTCACCCCAAGGGACAAATGTGCGTGTTTAGACAGCTATTACATAGACCGGCATTTAGGAAAAAATGCGCGAAACGTGACACCCACATCAAAGTCACGTTCCGAATTGACTTTTGGGATAGTAGTAACGCCCCTGATAGGTTATACTTAGAGGGGAATCGTTTGACTTTTTTCTTTTTTATATAATTATAATAAGCTATCTGAGTTTTATGCCCTTTTGCTGCACGGAATCAATAAAATGCAAATCGATATCGCATTTTGTATCCTTACATTCTTCCCCATAAGTTATCAGAGAGTATTGTTGAATAGAGACATAAACTACAGTAGATCCTTTAATCTTTCGATCCTTCTCTATTCCCACTCCAATGCACCTTTGATAAGATAGTAGCCGCTTCACCGCTTGATAAATCCGCGTCGGAGCCAACTCGCTGTCTCGCGTTAATCTTCTTAGCGAGTTCGCAGCTCACCGCCTCGTCTTATCCTTCAAAGCTTTGAGATAACAGTTCCAGACATGCCATTGTATTAATTCAAATAAAATTAATGTCCTTATAGCCGCTTCGTTTAGAGGCGGTATTGTTTTTTTACACTCAGGAAGGTCTTTGCAGAAATAGCGTCATAGCGCGTTAGCATCGACTATATTCTGCACCTTTGCCATAATCCCTTGACCTCATTTATATTTAAGATTTTTGTTGCATACTAATCGCATTTCCATTCTGCCTTGTTGAATTTTGATTCGATTTTGAATAGCAGGCGTATGATTGACGGATAAAAATAATAACAAGCGTGAATAAATTCAAATCAAACTTGCATGTGGGATGTTATATGACTAAAAAAGCGTGTAGGCGTGTGTAATCCTGTTTACCTATGCACCCACGTCGGATCTTAGTGGACTTTCTAAACGGCGGGATGTTGTCTCGACGAACTGTAGTTTAAAAAAAAGTGCGTTCATATGAGTCACTTCGAGTCCCATCGAGGTCTGGGTCACATTCCAGGGCTGCCGACGCGGGCGCACGAAACCGGACCCACGCGACTACATGCGTTCCTTTTTCTCTTTTACCTTTTCCGTTTACGTAATACCTTCTTTGAAGCACCAAACTGCAACGGTCCAATTAAATAACCCGTATCGCGGAATCACGTTACACCTTTCAAAAAAGGAATGCAAAATCATTAAGGAAACCCGTAGTACTACGTTATGATGTAACAGGTATTTGGTTACTAAAAGATATTTGTTTCAAAGTCTTTGTGTGGATCACATAATATGTATGAGTCAGTAAAAGTTCGCTGTAGGCCTCGAACCCCCATCACAAAGGGGGCGGTTTTCGTTAGCCATCTGCCGAGGCAGGTGTCCTTTTACATACTAAGCAGGTGATTTGAATTCGCTTTCCTTACTCTTAGGTTTTATTACTGCTTTTTAAGTGTTATGTGAGCGAAGAACGATTGAATTCAATTTATAAGGACTGTCGTTTCCGGTGTCGGAATCGACCGAGAACTTGATACACTTGGGTATTAAATCTTTGAGATTGAATAGTTATAGGATTTATGTTCTTCTAAGCTCACTTTATAAAATAAAGTGTTAATGTTGTTTGACACAAGGTTAGATATGGCCATTGAATTTATTCTTTTAAGTATAGCATTTAAATATTACTGACTAAAAACCTTACCGCCTTATTAATAAACGCTGCTTAAAGTTAACTTATGAATTAGCAACTGTTTAAGGGGGAGTAGTTTGACAGCAAAAAATCATATTTCACCCGCGCAACCCTTACCTACCCCTCTCATTAAACACGACGAAAACAAAACACAATGCCTTCCCGCCAGCAGAAACTTTTCGTCTGGCGTTTATAGAATTCGAATTTCAATCTTCTGTAGTTTATTTTGCTTATACGATACGCTAAGCTTGAATTCAGAACTATAGATCATGTTCATGTTTTGGAACTAGAAACTCAATGTTGACGTGAAAAAGTTCAAATTTAAATGTTAGCAAATTTTATTTAGGACCTTGTACAATTTGTACCTAATGACGTCTTTGTGGAAAACTGTGTTACCAAGTAATAAATATAATGCTATATCGTGGATTTCTCTCTTTGGAGGATCGTGCAAAGTGATACCCAAGTAAAAAATAATATTCGTATAATGAATTTTGCACTGTATTGTGCAACGAATATGGCATGTGTCATGAAAACCTTTCCTGCGCCAAACACGAACAATCCCCTTCGAAAATTTTTGAAACATGTGAAAAAGAGGCCGGGTTCTGTACAAAAGAAATAAATGTAGGATTGTCGGATTCACCACTAAAAGAATTGACATCTATTCATCTATGTAAATGGGAGCCAAAGTACCAAAGGGACTAATTATAACAAGGGCCCGAGGTACGCGCTCAGTACCTGCGCTGTGTTTTGGGCGCGCGCCCGGCGCGTTTTGGACGCTCGTCAAACGCAACAAGATTTCCACATTTTGTTGTAACTTTTGAACCGTGTTTCTTTTAAGTTTATTACTAATGCGGAAAAAAATAGTGAAAAAGGAACTCGCGTCCAAGCGTCAAGGGCACGGTTAGGCTTCATTTACGGAGACGCGAGGAGTCACGCGTGGCTTTGGGTGGCGCGGCTCGCACTGAATTCAAACATATAGCGTTGTATGAGTGCGTTTACGGAGACGCGATTTTACACGCGTTTGTTTGAAATGGAGCGTTTTTTGCGGCGGAGCCCGCGAATGGCATAGCCGCGTCACACGCGGCGTTTCATCACGGTGGCGCACGCAGCAGCAATGCCCGCGGCATACCTTCTCCCAGTCTTATTTGTAAATCGCACAACGGAGATGCAAGTTGAGAGTGGGAAGTTGCGACATGTGCAGGCCTAACGGCGCCCGGCATGGGCGCTCGCTTAGACTGCAGCGCTTGATATAATTCGTTACATAGGAATTCATACAATTTTATTGAGCGCCCGAAACGCAGCGTACAAAATACGCGTCTCGGGCGCTTGTTATAACTAGTCCCTTAGTAGAAAGTTTAGTATGGTCCCTCTTTGTAACTGTTGAAATTGTAGCTTTGAAAACTTGCCAAGTTGCTTTAGGCCTCATTTACGGAGACGCGGGGCGTAGCACGTCGCGTGCAGTGTGGCGTCACGCGGCGCGTCTGACGTTTTTTCTGTTTACGGTGCGGCGGCGCGTGTAGCGGCAGTTATCATCCCACGCGTTAACATAAACATATGGCAATATACGTCTTGATTGTCGCTGCTTTTTTTTGGGGTTATAATATATATTTTTGAAATGTGCTAATTAAAACCTTTCATTTGATACCCAACACGGTATGATTAAAAAATATTTTTTGTTGTTCATGATATGTCACCTAGAGGGCGCAATTTTCAATTTAATGTGTCTTCATAAAGCCTTTGACCAGCGGACGATCAAGAAGCTTCCAACGATACCTCATTTGTCAAATTGTGATGAGTCTTTTAGAAGATAATATGTGGGAACAGACATAGATAAATACATAGAAACCGGTCAAAATTATAACCCTCCTTTTTGCTTCGCCGTAGTCAGGTAAAAACTAAAACCTAACTACGACAAAAAAGTCAACTAAAGAGATATAAACAAGACATCACGGACAGACAAATTAAAAATCCGGAGTCATACGGAATCTGGTCGAATTCGTTCGTTATACCAATAACCGAAGAATAAAGGTATTATTCTAAACAAGTTTTATTTAGGGGCGGTCAGTCGCTCCAATTGTTCGTCTAAGGGTCACCTTACAAGAAGTTTGTCAAAAAAAGTGGGAGTAAACGAATTTGGAGCCTGAGTAAATCGCAATAAGATTTAATCTCCAGTGCGAACTTTCAAATGAACGTAGAATGGGCTCGTTGGCTATGTTGTAAATTTTCTCCGCAAGAAAATTCACCGCAATACAGAGCAATGGCGCTAGTTTTACCTACTTCTTTCTATACTCCGTGCTACTATACCAGTCAAAAATCTGTCAAATAAAATGTATGTCATCTTGAGTTTTCAAATATCAACATTGAATTTTATATGTTTATTTAGACTCGGTATTTATTTATTTATCAATCAATAACACTTGTAATATTCGTTTTGGAAGTGGTTTTAGTGTTTTTTTCATGTTTTCTATGTCTCAGTTTCTTTTGTGGAATGTGATAAATTACGAAAATATTATTTACGAAAATAAATAATATCTCAGCGCAGCTAAAAATTTGAGCGTAGTCCTCTCGTCTCAACAGAGCAACGCCGACTGATTTGTGAAACAAAAATATGCTTGAAGTTCCCGTAATGTGCGACGGAAGATGGCTTCTTCCACGAACTAAGAACGTCGTAAGTCCTACAAGCTTTGATTCGTAATAAAACCAAAAATAAAAGGAATAAAAAAAAAAGCCTACACAATTTTTTTTGCCTTGTTTTAATACATATAATCATCTAATTTTTATCATAATAGGCATTAGCATTTTAAGTACAAATCGAAAATACGTGAAAATTAGAGGTAACTTCGTGATATTTTTTTATCGAGAAAATTTTAATATTTTGTGTTTCTGTTCCACAAAAAGTTTGGAAATATCATGTAGTTACTCATACTATTTTTATTTTACACCTTAGTCTTATCAATTTCATGAAAAATCAAATTGAAGACAGGCAATTTTGCTTACTACCCGCCCTTAACATTTTCGACGTTTATACGACTCTTTAACTTTAAGAAACGTTTATGAATAAGAGGGTTAGTATCTATACAAAGGCGTCTGTCTATACATCCATAAATATTGTATTTAAATAGGTAAGAAGGTACATCAAAAAATGCATATTATTATATCACGGCATATCAATAATGATATACATAATGGTAAATCACAATGAAAATATAATTCAGTCGGGGAACTCATAAGATGATCGTCATGGAAATGATAATAAAAAAATAATATTTGATACCTTTGAAGGCTGCAATCATTATTTTGACTTCAGTAATTTACAATACACGTCATTATGCAAGTACGTCATTAAAATAATAATCTCTACATACTAAGCTTATAATAAAAAGTATGGATCTGTCTTACGAGGTCAAGTACCTCTTTTATGTAATAAGTGTTAAAGCAAGTGCAGAAAAGTATGGAGCTAAAGTGTTGAAAAGTTCGTATCACATAGATTTATACAAATACTAGCTGCGCCCCACGGTTTCACCCGATCCCGTGGGAATATCGGGATAAAGTATCCTATGCCCTATTCCAGGTCATGATCTACCCCTGTGCCAAATTTCATCCAAATCCGTTCAGCTGTTTTAGCGTGAAAGCGTAACAAACAAACTAATAAACAAAAAACTCACTTTCGCATTTATAATATTATAGTTAGGATTAATAAAACAATATATAAAGAAAAGTATAATAAAACCATACATAAAAAAAAAAAAAAAAAAAAAAAAACAAACATCCGAAAGTAGTACCTCCTCCTTTTTTGAAGTCGGTAAATATTATTGATATATTATATACTAGCTGTTTGTGCCCGGCGTCGCCCGGGTGTAATTCCGACTTTATATCTTTTGATTCTGCAGGTCGATTTTGATGAAATAAAGACTAAATGTTACTCACAATAAAGCTTCTTATTGTTCAGTAATTCAATTTGGAATGCAATGAGTGGCTTTTACGTGATGCGCTCACAAACGAACAAACAAACAGACAAAAATTGTCAAAAAATGTTTTTTTACTTTCTTTTACTTATTTCTCGCGGCTTCCAGTACTTTTTTTGCAAAAATCTTTAATGTACAGACACGGACCGTTTTCGATTTTATTATATTATGTATAGATGTATAGATATATAAATCCGTAGAATGGCCTTTCCTTTGGTGTCCCCTTTAACCCTAATAGTATCAATCCAAACACTGACCCAGTCTTACTAATCTGCTATAATCTGATAACTCAGAAATATGTACATATGTATGATAAAACAACGAAGTTATTGATTAATTAAGATTGTATTATAAATAACTTATTAATCCACGCGAGTTGTAAACTAGATTTTGCTTTTCGAGTCAGAAGCTGTATAACCGGTAATTTTTTTTAATGATCTAATTACACTTCGAATGAATATTTTTTGTATAAATAACGTTCACTTCTGTGTTTTCTCTCACGATATCTGAATAATCACCAGAACCAGTACCAATATATTTTAGCATTCCATTTTCAATATTATGCCTGACTGAACTTTACCAGCAATTAAGAGCAGCTTTTCTGAATGAAGTCACTAAACATAGAAAAACAAAAATATTCATTAAATAATAAAGGAACCTAAATAAACTTTCCGCAAGTTTTCATAGGAACAAGAGATGTATCTAGTAAGTGAAAGAGTTATAAGTGCGAAAAATATAATATAAATATAAAAAATCGTTTGTTGTTCTTATTTTATGCTGCCATACCTTTAATCCGATTGCGATGAAACTTTGTCAACTTATCACGAAGATTATAGGCATAGTACAATTAACATGCGGCTGCAAGGCGCCGGGTACCAGCTAGTTTAAAATAAATGGTAAAGTCAGTGTGTAACAGTGCATTTAATGTGTAAATTATTGCCTATTGTTTCTGTTGGTACGGTTGATTTCATGCGATTGCATTGAAACACTTGGTCGTACTGGCTGGGTCGTGTTTACAAAGACTTTCTGCGTGTAATGTTACATAATATTAAGATAATATGTAATTATTCGAACTCTATTATACAATATACATCACATAATTCCTTTAAAAGAAAATCTTGTTTCAAATACCTATAACCCAATATTAACAACCAAAAAATATTGGCGATTAATTTATTCCGCGGATATCCTCAAATAAAAGTAGCTACCAAAAATAAGTATTCTGATCACCTTTCTTGGACACACCTTTGACGTTGATATCGAATTGAAATATCATCGTAAACCGAAAACAGGTGAAACTTAACCCTGGGCAAAAAGGATTACAACGTAAATTATAGTTTTTGTTTTATGAATTGAAATGAAAATTTGTAAAAACCAAAAACTGTTGGTACACACGGCTACACATCAAGCTGTACATTTCCAGTTTATGCTGATTTCGCATTGTATAGAATTTCCTTACAATGCGAGGTCAGCTTATGCTGGAAATGTATAGCTTGATGTGTAGCCGTGTGTACAGGAACGATACTCATTATTTTGTAGAACCATAGTAATAATAATATCAAACTCAGTCGACTACTGACCAATAACAGACCATGAAAACATTTGACAGGAAATCGGGTTATCTCAATGACAGCTAAAATGCTTTACGTTTCCTCCCAATGTTTATTACTTAATTTAATTATGATCATGACTCGTTGTTTACCGGCCACCCGTATTTCTATCAATAATGAATAATTCTATGTTTTGTTGATTTAAGTTCAGTTCATTATCCTTTCTATATGTTATGGTTATGGTTTATGTTCAAGTGGGCATAGACTTGTGCTTATGAGTCACTCGAACCCGTGCGAATAACTTTGGTAATAGGCACTTTTGTGTGTTGAATCATCTCGATCAACGCCTAAACGCCGGAAGAAACCGTTACGAGCGATGCAATTATTGTTTTCATTGATGCGATTGATTCCAATTGAAACATCACTCTAGAGCTTGGTTATTTTTCTTTCTAAACAGAACCCAGAACGAATTTTAGATAAAGAAAATTCAGTGAACATTGACGGAGGGAAATCGCTTGGTCCATTATTGATAAGTGCTCTGTCAGAATTCGGCTTCTTAATTAGATTTTTTGTCGACATTCTGCAGACGGCAGCTGGCATAAAGATTTTCTAATTATCATAATCGACTGATAAGTACAAGAAACGAGCTTGAAGAATGAAGCAATTATGTTGTCATTAGCAAATGTCCTAATTATTGTACTGGACGGTAATTATTTACACTAAGTAGTGAACATGATGGATTAACAGAATTTTATAATTCATTAAGATAACGCAAGCAAATACGAATAATTTGGGCTGCCTAATGAAGGTGTTACAATGTACATAATTTGTACTGCTGGTCTTTGATATTTACTTTGTTGTTGTAGACTCGCAAACACTTCTGCAGTTTAAGATACAAATAGGGCTAAAAAATGTGATATTGTGACCTTTTAACAACCATTCTAATTTTTCTTCGATAGGTGTCATTGAGAGAGGCCAAGAATACATTGTACCTCGTGAAACAAATCTCTTCGCCTATATTACGCGCATTTCTGTGTCCGCTTTTGTCGTTTATTTGCATTTATCTTATCATTTACTAATTGAAGCAGTTGTTTTAAGATAAAAGAGGGCTTAAAATAGTTTGATAAAATCTAAAACGTGTTTAAAAGTAAAAACAGCATGCAGTTCTGAAAGTATGCACATCGTCAGAATTTTCATGAATGTGCATGTTCTGTAGTCGTTCTATTCCGCGATTATGCGGATTCCGACCCGCTTGCAATCGGACTTGGGCTGTTGCATTTAAATTAGTAGCAACATTAAGTGCCGTCATACTGGCTGATCGTGACCTTGTGTTGGTGAATGTTCTATCTACTGTGCAACCAAGTCTCACTTTGCGTACTCATATCTTTAAAATCGCGAATAAAACCTGAGTCATGCCTAGTTTTGGATTCTGTATCCGCATATCTATCGCGACATTTCAACTTTATTCATCGACCTATTTTCGGAATTGCATTTTCAACTATTTCCTGTTTAGTTATTATGCATTAACCCCATATTCTTCTTTCTAATCTGTCGAAATCTAAGGAAAATTGGTGAAATCTTTGACAACGATGTAAATATTTGGCTCCATGCATTCACTGTTCAAACAACGTCTGGCGTGGCGTAGAAAATCGTTATTGCACAACGCAACCGTGATTACCTTCGGAACACGTTCCGTTGCTTGGCCACCTTTGTTTGCATCGCCTCCAATCATTCCCGCTCGTGTCACCTTTGAACTTCCTCGGAATAATTTTCTCTTTATTATTTTACTAGCTGTTGCCCGCGACTTCGTCGGTGATCCAGGATGCAAAGTAGCCTGTATCCTTTTCCAGGTCAAGTTCTACCCCTGTGCGAAATTTCATCCAAATCCGTTCAGCCGTTTTAGCGTGAAAGCGCAATAAACAATAAAAAACACCTTCGCATTTATAATATTATTAGTTACGATTAGGATTAGTTAGGATTAGCTTCAGTAGTACCGCCTACATATTCCCATACCTATATATTTAGTTGGATGCTGCTAGTGATTACTTAGCAAATAGATCTTAGTTTGGTAGTGAGTCAATATTGTGTTACTTATAAAGACATGCACGGAGATGGTTATTTCGAAACGTAAGCGGTTGTTTACCCGCGGTAGTATGAAACGTGGCATCTTTTCATATACGTAGTAAAACGCATTTGGTGAACATGAACGGTAGTGTTGTTAGTACAAATTGCACTTGGTACTTGGTAGTCACGCTCTTGCCCTCGTTTCGTAGTCTTGTCGAGGTGCGCTGTAACTAAGAGCTTTTAACGTGACCTACCGCCTGCCCTATATCCCGCGGCTGTGATGTCACGTCACGTCATATTTGACAAACGGGGACATATTTAGAATACATTTCAGCACTTGGGCTTTTACGAAAATGTAATAAAGAAAAATTGTATTTGGCGAAGGCAGATTCTCCTTTTGACAGAACGCGAAAAGATTTTATTGAGTTTAGTAAAGGAATTGATGGGCGGTGTGTTTTAGATTATTAGATATATAATAGAAAAATATTCACACTACCAACGAAAACAATACATTTATGAAAAACGAATCCAAGAAAAAGAATATTAATAGAAACTTAACCTAAGCACTTGTACTGTAAAACGTAGCACATAAACAGAAAGTGGTGGAACCGGTTCCTATTTATTACAACAATACAAATACGTTCGAACAATATTTGTACTGCAGCTCCGAAATATTGGCCGCCACAGATAACTGTACTCTTGGGCAAGTTAGTACAAACACGTGTATGTGAGTTCAACTCTTCTGTATATGTACAGTAATTCATTCGTGAAACAGTCTTTAACTCTTAAATAACGGGACGCCATCGCTGCTTTTTGCTTCGTTTTCTGCAGCACATTTATGGAAGTGATTAAGGAGAATATTTTTAGTTGGTTAGGAAAACTTTTTCTATGCTGGATATATTGGCTTCTCTATCGCTATTTGAGCCACTTGTCTAGTTCATGTGTCCAGTGATTGATTTATTGAACTATTTTCGAAAAGGACTTGAAAACCAATCAATTCATTTTATTCCAATTACTGTCTTTCAAAACCGTACAACAAGCTGACCTCAATGGACTTTCTAGAAGATGGCCTGATGCATTGGCACGTATATATATTACGGGTAACTTGTTCGACTTTGCTCGTGTCTGGTTGAGTTACGACCAGGGCAACCGTTCCCAGTTCAAAACGGTACTTTATATCGGTTATTAATATATCAGGCTTCTACTCTATCTATCTACCAACTTACGCTTTACTCAATTATTCTAGTCTACAGCAGACATTTATTGGAGTTCGTAAAATATTAAAATTGATTGGAATCTGGCAGTCAAGTATGTTACTTGGTTGTTATATCTCCAATGTTACTTGGTTGGTCTAATATAGATTTATTATTTATCTATTATAAATTCCTGTGGACTTGTGGACAACTCTATTTATACCTATCAATTGAATTTAAAGCTTTTGAATACGTTGCAAAGTTGAATATTCAAAGTTCGGCAGAGTTCAACTACTTTGATAGAGATGTGACCGTATCCAGAATTTTTCCTCTCATAGTAGTGCTTGAACGTATAATAAAAATACTAACCAATACGAGGTTAATGCAGCCGATTATATTTTGTAATTGCTGACTAATCCGGAGCTTCCCAAAGCAGGGCTTAAAAACGATAAAATAATATCACGTTATTAATTTCTACTTGCATTGCATAATATCGAATTTCCTATACTGTAATCAAAATTGACCTTAATTCAACATAATTTTGAGTAATGATCGATTTCTACTCTTTCAATAAGAAAGTTACAATTCAGAAGTATCGACATAGCCGCATCACTACTTCCAAATAAATTGGACTTACGTTTTGGACGCGACACATTGACAAGCGGTGACCCTTTTCATTGAGAACACATGATTGATAGGCTAGATCGTGTTCCTCCATCAGATTGACGTAAGATCGCAGCCATCCCCTCAATTGGGTGATTTGCTTTGATCAGAAACGTGATGTCTATTGAATTTTGCGCTACTTAGGCGCTTTCAAACTTAATGATGATTATGAGAACGTTCTCTTTGGTTTTAGACGTGAAATTATATTCATTACCCGTTTTTAATGTGTCCCTATTTGGGACATCCCAAATTGATAGTAATAAAGTGAACGTACAATTCAAATTAATTTCTTTGATATACTACGCCTTGCTGTATACTCACACGTCGATGTCCGGTCGACAAACCTGTATCTATTGCTGGTAATCTTGTCAGGCGGGCCAAGGAAGTATCAGAGTGCATCCGCACTGTGCGATGTCTCCTAGCAACGACCCCAGCGACAACTTGCGTATGATTGGGCCGTTCACACAGTTACTACTAAAGTTTCCAGCCCCATCCATGGTATTGATAATTGCATCAATAATTTCTGTCGATAAAACCGGATTTTCTTTTACTCGCTTGAAAGCAGACGTTTTGTAAAAGGAAAGGTGAGTTTACGCTTGTGTGATGCAAACGAAAAGCTTTTACTCGGAGTTTTGTTTAAAGAATCTCGTGTTCATATATACTTTTATTTAGGCTTTTAGATATATGTTTGGTCATAGTCACAAGAACGAAGGCTGTAAAAGGCCTTATGCGTTTCTAAAACTACAAGGTTCTCGGTACGTGTTCGTTTTAGAGTAATCGCTCTTTCACTCTGAGTTATGATTATTAGAACTATTACCAGATACCGTACCGTTGTCACCGGATACCATTTCTGGTTTTGACACCATTCGCCTTCCGGGACTTTTGCACTTAGACGCAGTAATTAAATCCGGCTTGTGTTCCGTGTTCTGGCTTTCCTGCAACTACACTTTATTCTTAGCCCGCGAATATAACAGCGATTCACATAATACTGAGACCGTTCAATCTACTATCGACTTGCCTCCTACACAGAAATAATTTATAGCTTTAACGCAACGTAATGTTACTAGGTCATAAAATCCATCATAATAATTCAGTGTTGCAATACATCTTTAAAATGGACTGTCAAAAATATTTGTAGGATTTTCTTTAGGAAAAACCTGCGGAGTTAATTCAGAGCAGTATAATTTGCATGAATAATTAATTGAAGGCGTTCGTACTAATGACTGCTGCAAATTGCATTAATTGCTGCAATTTGTTTTATGGAACAATTATATCAACCGTTGAGTTAGAAAACATGAATATTAAGTATAAAATATCAACATAGGGTTACTTTATCACCAAGTAATATGAGAGTTTTGCAGCTAAAACAGATAATTTATTTCCTCATTTGTAGTATGAAATTAATTATTATGAAAGACATTCACTGATGAAGATCCTGCTTATTATAGGTCATTTACAAAGATTTCTAAAATTAAACATCTGAACCCGAAGTCTGAGCGGCTTCTTTCCTGTCAAAAGTGGTTTCTTACTAATGTTTTTCGTCATTGTACTCTTGTATATGATCTCAAAGAACATAATATTTTGATTGCGCAAGAGTAACGGTTCTGTGGTTTTATGGTATTCGTTGCATTCGCCGAGCATGCGGTCGGAATAACTTGCAAAAGCCCAGAGGAAACTTTTGCAACCGCTTTAGTTTCATGCGTCTGGCGCCGGCTGACACTAATCATGGTCTGAAATGTCTTAACCGCATATATGAGGACAGTTTTCGAGATTCTTCGCAGTACATTGATCTTCGAGGTCGTTGTTATTAAGAATAGTGTTACAGTCATCACAAATAGTCTTATTGTAATTTGATTGAACTCTTGTCTAGTTGGGGCCGATTCTAAATTACAAATTAACTTGCTCATATATCTTTATAGCAATTGGCGATCCAATTAAACTATCTTTAGTCCATTCTTATCACAAATAAGGCTTCTATTTCTTGTCGTTGTAATTGTGGAGTCACTATTACTATTCATCGGATTTCGGCAATACTAGGACTCGCTTCTTCTTTAACGACCTCAGGTATTATGACTTGAGTTACGGTCGAGTTTTTTTATCTTCAACGTCCTGAGTAATATTCACTCAATATTATTATTTCCTCCATTATTTTGATCCTGTTACATAAACAGTACATACCTGTCCTAATTAAGATACAATTTGTGTTCGCATTAAGGAAAATTATTAATTAGTCTGTGTAGCTTCCAAGAATTACCGTTTGTTGCGGTTATTTTGAGATATTATAATTACAATTAATTTTGTGGTCACTGTGTTATAGTTATATTTAGGATACAAATACTATTGATTGGACATTTTCCAGGTTGCCTGAAATATTTTCAATAACATTTAGACGTAGATGTAACTAGATGTTTACTTTCTGTTTAATGTCTACCCATCATCTATCTATTGTGTCCGTTGACGTATTCGGTTAGTTGTGCCATTTTGTTTTGTTCTAAGTTCCGTATCTATTTTTTGTGCAGTAATGGAGATAGTAACTGCCAGCCAATTGGCATCGACTTGGTTCCCGGTTACGATAGTGGCATGACCTTTAAAACTCTTAATGTGTTTTGTATTTGCTAACAAATTACTTTCAACGGTTTGTCTTACAATATTCCCATAAGGACAATGATAAAAAAGGAATATGTATCCATTTATTATTCCTTCGCACAAGTGACGAGCAAATTGCTTAGCTAAGTTGCGTGTTGTATAATTCGCGTGGACTGCGTGAGAAAAATGCCCTGGCCGCCATATTGGACGTTTTATTTTCGTATCCATATTTCACACTCGGAGATCACCGCGTGTTCAATGTTATGATTAATTATTTATTCAGTTTGTTTTGTTCTTTTGTGTTGTGGTAACTTGAGTTTGCGTATAAGTTAAATGTTCGATGTTGATTTAAAATTCCAAAGCTGGTTCAACCATGAGTTTTAGAACTTCAATACTGAATTTAATACTTTTATAAACAACAACAAACTTGAAATCTTAAGATAAGACAAACCCTACTTGATGCATAATAATTAGCGTACTAAGGCTTTACATAAGCAGATATTCCACTTTCCTCCGAGTTGAAAGACCGAGGGACACTCATAGCTACAATGTTGCGCAGCCCTGCGCCTGCGCTGCCTTGAATCATGATTGTCCGCGCGCGTTAGTCACGCCACCGCTCGACCACTTTCAGCGAAGGCTCATATTTCCATTCCTCACCGTTTATTTTTATTTTCATAGTTTTATGCGGTCCTGGTAGCGTTTTACGAATAGTTCACGATTCTTAGTTAAAAAAATGTTTATTAATTATAAAATGCCTCACATGGTTAGGTTAAAACGCTTTCAACGCTTCATGTAAAGGTCTGTTATTTACTAGATTTGTTTCTATGATATAAACAAACAACATTTTTCATTTTATAGCGTCAGATAAGATATTAACTAGGTTTATCTTTACTCTATCTTATTGATGGAAATCGTTATCTGAATAACTCAATCTACTGATAAAATAAATAAACCAGTGTTGATTGTTAAATTTCGTTTGTGTTAGTTAATTCTCACATTGGCCCTTTGTCGCTCGTCGCCGTCTGTCGCTCAAATGAAATTATTGAAATACTTGGAATTATTTAATCTGTGAAGGGAACGCATGTTTGTTTAGGTCCGCGTCTCCGCAAAGCTTTAGGAAATCCCTTTGAGATATTATAATGTGAAGTATTTCATATCATACATATACGGAACGTGTGGCTCGTCTTTTTTTCTCGCTCTATGAGGTTAACTGAGTTCCACGCTCAGAGTCAGAACCACATGAAGAAATGCTTTTCATTATTACATACTTGCCTATGTACCTACTTCAAAACATCTTGATGTAGTAATATGTTATGAGCACAGATTTCAGATTGCATCAATAAATTACTACTAGCGCTATTACTAAAGCCATTAATTTAACATACGAATGGTGCTCTCAATGAGGCATCATTGGATGGAAAACATCTCAAGTATCATGTAAGACCCGATAGCTACTCTTGTTTTTTAATTCTTACATCAGTGTAGATAATCGTGTGGATAGTAAACTTGTTTTATTCAGTAAGCTACTACATTGTGGTGCTTAACTATGTGCATTCGTTCCGCAAGCTTCGCTTTCGTCGTGCGATCACAAGCTCAGATCTCATTCGCTCCTCGCCTCTGTATTCACGACATCCGGTATTTTATTTTGCGTTTCTTTGAACACGGTACAACGAACTTGAGGCAGGCTCGTATGGGGAACAATTATGGCCATGTTATTCAGATTTTGTACGAATATTATAAATTAGACCTTTTTCACGCGCTCGTAGTTTGTCGTAAACTTTTTGCTTACGGTTTGAGAGTTGTTCGTCTGTAGACTTGAGTGACGGGCTGCATACTATTCCGGGATTATTAAAATGTGCTTAGTTCAGCCGCGCTTAAACTTCCAGCCATTAACACGTTGTGACTATGATTGCACAAATTAGGTACCATCGTGATGGCTGAAACCTACTTAATGTAGGAAACCTGTTTCTGTGATTGGTCAAGCAAAATTTTTAGCTAAGTGACATCATTACATGCACCCCAGCTACGCGGAAATAAGTTTGAAAAATCCTAATGAAAAACGACCTTAAAGTTATTTACGAGCAACGCGAGTTTGCATAAATCATAGTCTTTACGCCCTTTAGTATTGTAACAAAATGTTCGGTACACACGCGTGCGTTAATTAAATTAAACTGATTCGTATGTCGTAAGCTAATTGCGAGTACGTATGGGCTAGGGCGGCTCTAAATATATTCGCACGACACCCACCACTCCTCAACACAAACACAAACGAACGCACATGTTGCCCTAATAATATTCCTATTTTCGCTCACGCGCTAACGGCCGTCCATACAATTACTTACATGTCACGTTATGGGGAATTGCGCCTCCTTGTTCATCATTTATTCAATTAATATGTTGTATTTGAGTTTCCGTCATATTATTATGGTTAGACATTCAATATATTCTAGTTCAGTTATAGAATGTTAGTTCTCAAACCCAATTACAACTTGTAATTTTATTCATAAGTACAAGTGTGACATTTGCTTGGCCTCCTTCCATTGATTCGATACGACATTTTCATTGGTTGCTGTTAGTGCATAATCTTATCGCTAGTTGATAAAACAAAACAGTTTTACTTCGATCAATACTTGTATACATACATGTACCTCACCCACTTATGAATCAGTTCTCTTTACCTTATCACATTTGCTGTAAATCATTTTCGGTTATTCGTTAGTTTCACAATAGCCGCGAAAAATTTTAAGTATCCATTATGAGTTTGTACGGCCATGTAATACTCCAACATTTACGTCCTTGTTTTGTAGAACGAGTCATTTCAAGTGATCTAAAACAGTGAGTAATCAGAAGAGCACTCTGGGTTTCAATTAACAGTTGCAAAGTGTGAAATGAAAGCAGAAAAAGGATTACTAGAAGAAGAACAGTGAAACGAATGGCGGCGGCGATGCGGCGAGAGAACTTAGTGGAGGCCAATAGGCGTTAACGCAGCGTGCATCCGCCGCCGCAGCCGCGCCAGCCATGTCGAGTGCGCTGTCTCCGAGCGCCTGCGACGACGGCGACGAGCCGGCGCGACGACGGTCCGTCTTTTACGTGCCCTTGTTTGAGAGCTTCGACAATTATTTGCCCTTGACGCCAGAAGAAAAAGAAGCACTAATATCTGGGGAAAATATAGATAGCATCTCTACAAAAACTAAAAGGCGGAATGCGTCAGTCAGCGGCAGATTGCGAATCCCATCTCGGGGTGATTCATCCTTTACGGAAAGTGAAAGTGACATGAGCGCGTTTAGTCCAGAAAGACGGTTTCGTCGGCCTTTGTCATCAACGGCGAGCTCTAACGAGGCGCTGACAAGATTGGGTCATCGTGATTTGACGAGTCCAAGACTCGTCGCCCAAAGCACTCTCATGAAAAATACAAAGCCGAGATTACGAAGCACGACATCGTGTGAACCTCGTTACGACCGGATATTTTCACCGGTCGGCGGATCAATTTCATCAAACAAACTGAATAGTTCCACCACGAACATTGGAAGCAAAATACCCTCGAAAACTTCTATTATGAATTCCAATTTGTCACTGATACCTGATTCGCCGAAGCTTTTGTCTCCTGCGAAGGAGAAATCGAAAACGCTTCCACAAAATCTCAATGTGCCATCGCCTATTAGAGGCAGCAGTAGTTCTACGTCTATATTCAAAACTCCTAGAATAACTGTCACTCCTGAGAGTCCAAATAAAAGTCCTGGAAAAATATCTGGACTAAATTTTATTCGAAGATCTCGAAGTACAAAATTGTCGCGGAGCAACTCCTTACTGCGCAGTATAACTGCGAGACATATCGAAGAGGGACTCGACGAACATGTCGCTGTAGTGACGGACTTGACTGAAAATTATGATAACTTTGTAGATAATAATGGTGGCGAATCTGAAGTGATTTGTGCTCTGATTAAGAAAAACGAAGCTCAGATGGCCAACAGCCCTATGAGCTTACGACGGGCATACCTTGATGTGGACGATGATGTAGCCGTGCATTCTGGTAAGATATTTGCCTTCACAAACATCATTACATTATTAATTCCAACCTTGAGTAAATTCTAATTTACTTCCCATTGGCTCTGTTCGTTGACCATAATTTACACAGTAATAGAAACAGCACGTTATACTTCGTTGTGTAAAGTAAAATATGGAGGCGTGCGCCTGTTTGACATTGATTGTTAAATAATAACTAACATTGAATGAATAGCCAAGATCCTTTCTAAAATAAATTAACTACAATTACAACATTATGAGTCACTCAAAAGCAATTCACACTTATTATACTTAGGTAGTAATTTCAGCAGTTATAATTATATTAAAATAAATGTTTGTTACTGTAGTCGTAAAAAACTTCTTCACGATTTTCGACATAATAGATACGTGGTATAGAATCACGGATATGTATAGAATACTATATCGATACCTACTATATTGATCGATCACCTAACACCGTATCCACTGGAGCACTTAGTGGACAATGCCAGACACTTGAGAGGAGAAAGCGTTTGAAAGCCCTTACTAAGAGAGTACCTAATACGGATGACTTAACACTTTCGAACTATTCACCAGTGTATGGTATTTTCCACTAGACTCCGCTGTTCATAATGCCAAACAATGCCCTCTAATTACATAGCAAGGATCTAAAGCGAAGGTCTTTAGCGAACGATATATCATGTCTTAAAGTTGGCATTACAAGAAGTGGAAGTCATCTTGTTATTCAAAGCCCATTATATCTAAGTGACTGTCGTTATAAACAATGGTTTATTCAAATTGTACGTTAGTAGAACGTTGATCGGTACATGATTTATGGTTATAACTGGAACAGAAAATAATAGAGAACATCTCCAGAATACAATATTTATTGAAGCTATAATTATTCCAAGATTAGACAAATGAAAAATATTATTAGTATGATTCAATTGTTTCACTACGTCTGCATTGAATCCGATAAAACATTATAAAAAAATACAATTTACCATAGGTGTGAGTAATATATATACCTAATAATAGTTTGGCGAAGACGATGATGATAGGAGAACAATGCTGAGTAACACGTAATTCACCGCTAAATTGAACTTTTTCCTTAACAATTCTACCTATATGTAGTTACTTTAACTAGGTGTAAAAAGATTGTATGGAATCCCATGACACTGCAGCGTATATTCCCCCTGTGTCATCATACTATCAATATGTCAAAGGATTGCTACGAATGTACGAAGTGTTTCCCGTAATTGATATGAAACTATATTTAAATCAAGGTTATTTTTGTTGCTCCGACATGTTATTTACCAGGGCCAAACATTAACACATTTTTTTTTTTTTTTAATTTGAAGACCATTTTATATTCCACTGCATGGCAAAGGCGGGTTAACTTTTTTATTTTGACCTCTAGTTCTAATTAAGTTTCTTAAATAAAATGGGTCACTTTGCTAGCTTTGAAAAACTGTAAGCAAAAGATGACATTACCTACTGTTTCTATTAAAATTCGCCACAAGTCTTTAGCTCAACATTGCTGCACTACGAATTCATTTCGGTCGCTACTTCAAAACAATGTACTACAATGTACACACGGCTACACATCAAGCTATACATTTCCAGTATAAGCTGATCTCACACTTTACGGAAATCCTATACAATGCGAGATCAGCATAAACTGGAAATGTATAGCTTGATGTGTAGCCGTGTGTACATACTTACTGGTACTACATCAATGTTTCGTAACACAAACATAAAAATGTTGCTAATGTACCGTTACTATCGTATCGTCGCGTTGCACTTCCTCATGGTCTGTTATCGTCACCGTCTCCTTATCAAAGTACGCACAATGATTGCGCAGAGAGTCCGCAGTCCATTTTTAGCTAATTGCATCTAAAAACGGGCCAAGTATTTCCTTAGTAATGTAAAAGGTCACGGTATTTGGTAAACGTAGGTAATGATTTTCCGAGTTTTTAAATAACCTTTGTTAAAAGGTTCAGCCATGAAAACTGTGTCTTAGCTTAGTGACATTTTGTCACGTCGCTACTGAAATTATTTCCTTCTCTTCAAACGGTTTTGCACTCGACTTACACCGGGATATTCGAAACAGTAGGAGACCAGTAAAATATCGGAACCTGTGTTGTTGCTACCGGTTACTGGTCAGTAAACAGGGGCCGTAAGTCATAATGCAGAGTACAACGCATAAACCGAAGTAATAACGATAATGGGTTCGAAAGAACATCTGTTGCTTCACACGTCGAGGAGTCGTTGACATTGCAGACTGTTACTAAACCAGCTTTCTCACATTTATTATTAAAAAAAAATGACTTTGTATTCAATAGTTTTGTGGCATCACGAATCAAAACAAACATGAAACTCTATCCATAAATAGCCATCACATTTAATAGTAGCCACAAATATTTGTCGTAAACATTTATCGTCGATATGAAGACTCAGTCCATTGGACTATCGTGTTCCAAGAACAATATTTATGTACAAATTAAAGTCAATGGTTTTTGTATAAGCGCAGCGAGCGTAGTATTCGTTCACAGAAACAATCGTCTAATTCAAGTTAGAAGGCACTACACAAATCAGATCGCTGAATGTATAATATATATTTTGGACGCGAACACCATAATAATTTGTTGCTCAAAAGTTTTTGTCATACATTTGCCGACGCATGAGCAGCGGTCACGGGCGGCGTGCGCGCAACTTCCGGCGGAAACCACGCCGTACATGGCTACTGCTGTGTAGTTGATATCACATTACATATCTATCTGTAATGCGTCGCCGTAATGTGAAACCTCTCGTACATTACATGCGCATTGGCAACACAGTTCTAGTAATTTTCTTGCAAGGTTGACGGTAAATCAGTGTCAATCGCGTTGTTCGATCGATCAAACGGTTATGAGGCAGTATATACTTTATCATTTCTTGGGATGTGTTGGTAATGTTTGAATTAATTGATTATAACCAGATTGACCTTTGACCCGCTTTTAATGATCAAGATTGGCAGTTTATCAAGTATTCTAAAAATGTTTATATAAGAAACAATTATTGATGTATTATTTTCTTTATTTCCAGACACCTCATACGAGAAGGCATGTCGGCGCGGCTCAGCACCAAGCACACCAGTTCCGGGTGCGCAGGCGCAGCACAGTCCCTCGCGGCTTGCCTCCTTCTTCTTCTCCAAGCGATCCTTTAGAAGCAACCCCCTCAAGAGGACCAAGTCGGCGACCAAACTCGAGAGGGAACGAGCCTTGGCCGCCGCCCCTACACATCCACCTACACACGCCTTGCGGACATCAAGGTTGGTACTATGTGCATATAATTAGGTGTTGAACTAGATACAGTCCCAGAACAAGGTTTACAGGAGTTTGCTTCCAGTAGTACTAGGTATACCTATATACAACGGATGTCGTTTATTAGTGGTTAACAGGAATCTTAACCTGAAACAGTTCTTAAACGCAATATCATAAAAATACTTGGATGTGGATGAGAAATTCAAAAGATATAACTTGATACAAGACACAATAGTCTTTGAAGTTCAGACAAAAAATTGATCGGAGTCACGTTAGCGTGATATTATTTTCCTTTGAAGAAAGTTTTCTCAGAAATATTTCATTTTTATTTTCTCACAGAACAGCTGTGTATAAAGTCTATAAAATGTCGTTATTGCAGCGGATTATTAGAAAACGTATTGCTGCTAACAATAACTTGGTTTTATGTCCAGAATAAAATAATCTATGTAATACGAAACAAAGCTCTTCCCACCTCATAACTTAGTTTATGTTAGAAATATCAGTTGTACTTCCGACGGAATAGTGCTCGTAAAACACAGCCCCAAATTCTTATTGTGATCGTTATACTTCATAAAGTTACGCAGTTCTCATAATGTCTAGTCGGTCGAGTTCATATCGAAGCTTCTTTTGGTTTGGCGCAATGTTTCGCCATGTTATTGCTATCCATCAAAACATTACATTATTTATGAAAACATTCCTTAAGTTTTACATAAATATTATTTATACGTGTTTTGTTCCTCATGAGCATAGCTCTACTATCTATAATATTTAGAAATCTAGCCAGTCTAGCCACCGCTTTATCCGTATAAATAATACCAAAGATTGCTATATCGTCCGTGAACTTCTGATACCTCCTAACTAACATTTTTTCGAAAAACTTAATTTTTAATAAAAACTCGTAATTACGATTAAAATAAAAAAACAATTTTACGTTCCTCGTGAACTTCTGATACCTCCTAACTAACATTTTTTTGTAAAACTTTATTTTACTAAAAACTCCTAATTACGATTAAAATAAAAAACTATTTTACGTTCCTCCTGTAAAATTTGTTTGAAAGTAGATAGTAGATCTCAGAAGTTCACGGACGATATGTAGTAAAAGTTTCGAAATTCAGCGTTCATGGAGCACTTTATAGTCAGCAAATTGGATAGCAAATGCGGCTATAATGGGCTTGTCGTATAGCCTGCCGCAAATTAGTCCGTAAAACAACTGTCAAGTGTATTTAGCGATATTTCGTGACTGTAAAACGTTATCGAGGTTGTATGGTGTCGTATTTCAACGTGTAGGAGTGTCGCCCCGCCCCGTCTGCCCCAGGGCTATTTACCAAATGTTCTTAATTACTTCCCTCCCAACGCAAACACGACAACTTCATCGAGACCTAATTAAATAGTGTAACTTGTGGCGGCCAATTAACGCCTGCTTTAAAGGGACCAATGGTTATTGAAGCTTTCGTCTAACAGATGGTAAGGCTCACGTAATATAAACGTTTACATAAACAATAGAAGCCGTAAACTGTAAAGGGATAGCACTTCCTGTATTGGTCTTGCTTTATCTGTAGATGGATCAAAAAGGAACGTCTATTAATCACAACTTCTGATCTAAACTTTAAAGTTTTTAAACCAAAGCGTAGTTATAGAAATATTCGGTAGAGTAAGCACAAGATATAATTTATCATTCCTTTTGAATTCCACAGACAAGTTTGGGAGACCGAAATCTGTCGTTCGATTCTCGTCCAAATAATCCCTTTGAAGTCTACAGCTCTGTAACTGTAATCAAATCTGTTTGTTTCAGATCTCACGAAAGCCTCCTGTCTGCACATTCACCCGCCGTTTCCACCATGGATTTGGGACCACCTAATCAAGTGCGTATTCAATTATTTGTCTGCGTTAAATCTAAATCTAATAAATGGAAATGTGGAATGGAATTTCATTCAACATAACTACAATAAACTAAGAAACGGAAAGTTGAATTTATTATTAGGGCCATATTTTTTGGCGTTAACTTGACCGATATACATTATAAGTAGAATGTTTATGCTACAGTTTGTTTTCCGACCTCTGTGAAAATCACGTAAACTATTTCGGCTTTCGCAGCCAGACTTTGGACATGCCATCGTTGGCATGCTTTGAGTCAGAACTTTCGTAAGTTAAACATGCCAGTCAACCTTTCATGCCGTGAACTAGCTTTTGTCCGCGACATAGCCCGCGTGGAGGTTGGAAATTATTCTACGGGAACGTTCTACCGGGATAAAAAGTATCTTATGTCCTACCTGTATACCCAGGTCATGGTCTACCTGTGTGCTAAATTGTATCGATATCCGTTCAGCCGTCAAGGCGTGAAAAGGTAACAGACAGACAGTTGCTTTACAACATTAGTTTCTTAGTATAGAGTACAGATTCGTTGTAATACGTACGATTGAGTCTTTAAGAATATTAATTAACCTTTTCATTTCACATTTTCAGGTAGAAATCCGATCTCTCCACTCGTCAGTGCTAGGCAGGCCACACTGCTTTGCGCTCAGTGCAGAAACCCGAGCACCTCGCTACTTCGCCTGTGCCTCGCGAAAGGAGCGGGACCGGTGGATATACAGGTATTTACAATATCAGTCCTTTTTCGTATTTTCGTGTTGATGGTACTTTAATTAATTATTATATTGTTTGAGCCGAGTAGGTAGCCACGTTGATTGCGGCATTAGTGGCATTCTTGAGGTCATCATAGGTCAAAGTCGTTTCCCAGCATTTATTTTTGTGCAATGGTACTTAATTTGATATACAGAATGCGTAGTTGACGGCTATGTGATGGGTTTGGCTTTTTACACCCGGTATGTTGCAGAAGAATGAGGAGCTGACAAGAAAAGTGTTCAGTACCTATTAATGTGGATGGCTATCAAAAAAAAGGCAGAACAAAGTTAAAGAGGGATGGAGTGTGTGACATTATAATATGATTAGGAAGGAAGCGAAGATTGAGATGACTGCTGTCAGAGTTATATAGATGGAAAGTACCGTTGTTGACCCCAAATAAATTGGGATAAGATGACGCAAACCCTATAATTTCCACTGGTTGGAACTGAAAAGTGATCGCCCGCAATAGCAAGTCTGGTTCGTTTGTATAAAACTTCTCCCTTCAACTCCCTATTAAGTAGGTCGTCGATGTTGTCGCTATCAATCAATATTGTTTACAAAGTAAACGTAACTTTCTTCGTAACGTCAGCAGGGTGTTCTCCGAAGGTGTAGGTAGCGCTTCTAAGTATCGTTACAGCCAGGTTAATTGGTTATCTATCTACAAAAATGTACAGCTAATTATGAGAGTGGTGTATGAATGATGACAACATTTCTTAGCAAAAGAAATATCGCTAAGGGTATTTTATGACGTGCAAACTTATTTTAGATCACTTTCATGGCTGACTATCGGCCAATTTCTTCATCAAAAGTAACAGTTACCTGTCCTTCCGCGCTGTTGGATTTACAGCCCTCGCCTCAGCGCCGAGGATTGAAAATACAAAAGTGCAAAAAAACAGTTGACTGTTACTTTGGCTGTTACTTTTGATGAAGAAACTGGCCGTAAATGATGCACACTGAAAAAATGAGTTATTTGATTTTCTATTTTGGGATGATTTTGAAGTTTGACAAAAGTAATCATTATAATATATTATAATAAAACTTTATTGCTAAAAAGATGACAAAGGGTTTACATTGGCCCCAAACTAGGCAAGTCTGTATCTTGGACACCAATATGGAGGGTTTACCATTTATCATTTATTTTTAGAAAATATGAGTTGTGTTTAGAGAAAAGTATCATTCGATTTTAATGCCTTTATGTGTTAAGTTTTATGAGGATTGTAAGTACAACTAAAGGTTAAAGAAATGATACTCATAAGGTAATGAGATAATGTAAAGTAATGAGATAGATAAAGCTTTACACTCATTAGAAAATTATCCGGAAGGTTAAGTGTTATCTCAAACATGTGTTTGTGTACCCTTTGACGTTATTGTTACTCAGAATAATAATAGGTCTACGTTACTGTTAAATGAATTATTTATTGTTGACCTTAAATATGTTCATGGATGTTAAAACAATGGATTTTGTTTGGGAGATATCGGGATATTTGCCCTCTAAAAATTATTTGCTATAATCATTTTTCTTTGTTTATTCGCCAGCTTGCGGCAAGCGGCGCGGCCGGACGAGTTGCGCACGCGCCGATGTGAACGGACCGTCAAGCTGTGGCTGCTGGAGGCCAAGGCGATACCGCCCAAGAAGAGATACTACTGCGAGATACTGCTCGACGATACGTTATATGCTAGGTAACTATACATTGCAATGGATTGTATAATATTAGTTGTAAAAGTAATATTTACTTTTTCATCGCCAGGTTGTTGATATTTTATTTTCCTTACAAAAATTATCAGATGTAAATTTTATTCCACGGATAAAAGGCAGCTGACGTTGGAAAAACAGCCCAATTTTTTCATAACTTTTTTATATTACTGAAATAAGTACTTTATCATAGTATGAAATCTTTAAGTGAACTTCTTTTAATAATTATTTAACTCATAAACACATTCCCTGTCAATGAAAGAACGAACCATGAGCCATTATTCTGATACATAAGTTAAAAACTTTTTTAAACAATTTCTATCAAAATGGACAAACGTGTATGACTCATGTTATGGGTTTTCTCGTATAGGGCTATTGTGAGACTCACTAAGCAGTATCTCCCATGTCTAATTACCTAACAGTAACTTTATCTAATAGAAATTCTGAAGCCACTGAACCCACTTTAATAAAATAATTGCTTGCTCTTTAAATTTTTGGGCACAACGTTCAAACCTTGCGTGATAAAAACTTTCTCTATTTACTTTAATCAAGTGTATAAACGCAGCATGCACAATCGTTTAGCTACGCCATCGGCATGCATAGCAAAAAAAAAACCTGTAATTACCTGCGAACAATCGTGACTTTGGTCATATGAATAACAAATTCTATTCCTAGGCGAATACAAAAGAGTTTGTGTGACCCGCGCTTTTTTTTTTTAACCGACTTCTTCAAAAAGGAGGAGGTTCTCAATTTGTCTGTATGTTTTTTTTTTTTTTTTAACCGACTTCTTCAAAAAGGAGGAGGTTCTCAATTTGTCTGTATGTTTTTTTTTTTTTTTTTTTTTTTTTTTTGTGTGTATGTTACCCGATTACTCCGCCAATTATGAATCGATTTTGATGATTCTTTTTTTGTTTGGTAGGTCATGCTTCAGAGGTGGTCCCATATAAATTTTATTAATTTTGCTTGCGTAGTTTTTGAGTTAGCTTCAATAATTACGTAGTTTTCCCACTTTGCGATGTTGATGACATGTTAATTGACTCCGTCACATAGCAGACAACGGTATACGAATTTGTGTGGGGTAGTTACCACAACTAAAAAGTGAAAAATAAAAACTTTTTACAAAAAAAAAAACAACCGACTTCCAAAAAAAAGTGAAAAAAATAACTTTAATTTCGGAAGTCGGTGGCAAAAAACGAAAATTGAAAAGCAAAGACACCGACTTCCGAAATTAAAGTTATTTTTTTCACTTTTTTTTGGAAGTCGGTTGTTTTTTTTTTTGTAAAAAGTTTTTTTAACTATGGCATCTCGTAGTTGATTTCTGAAATCATGACTACTTAACCGGACTTTCCTGTGGCTGCCTTAAGAACTACTCTCAGGGCCTCCAGCCAGGGGCTTATAACAAACTATACTAAATTAATACTAAGTGAACGCTCGCTAAGGGCACCCCCTGTGGGGTACGAACCTCGGCTTAGGGCGTCACTGACGGGAGGACAGCAAGACGGGACAGGCTGGATCAATATCGGATCATTATTATTAATCGGGGAATTTAAAGCTACGTGCTCAGCATCAGCGCGGGCTGGCACATCATCGGACAAGGGACGGGGGGACGAATTTAATCGGGATCGCGATGGTCGTTCTGGACCTCGACGGCGAGGTCGGAATGACGGTTATTCAGCTGTAGGTCGATCACTTAACTGCGAGGTAGCTGCGCAGCGCGGGAGGGGTGACAGTTGTCACAAGTTGACGAATCACTCAGCTCTCGCATCATGACATCATGACCCCTCCCGCACTGCGCAGCTACCTCATAGGAACGGACTCAGTTAAGCGGTCGGCCTATAGCTATTCCTATAGCGCATTGCAAAATCGATCTATGCAAACAACTTTATTTTTTGTAGATCCTAAAAATATAGCTATGATAATCTTTGTTTGTTCATATTTAATTATTTTCTTTAGGACTATTTTACTATCTTCGTAAAATTAAGCCACTGTTTGATATTCTTAAACGGTTCGGTCATATTATCCAAATAAATTCGAATTCGGTTCAATACTCAATACATTTATTGCTTCCACATGTGAACTTAGGTGGTAGGTTTTACAAAGATATGACCATTATGGACCCTGTCGGGCACAGCAAAAAGTAGGAGAGAGGAGAGGAAGGGGTCTTTTTTATTTTACAACTAACCTATTATTATTCTATGGATTATAATAAAATAATTCTATAAAACTTATAAATAAATTTAAAATTTAAGTATTCATTGATATTATAATAGCATTTAGATAATAGAAATTGTTTTAATTTATTTATGAATGTATTCAATTTTATTTTAATTAAACTTTAATTGACATGACTACGACGGTTCGATAGTTAGAGGTCCGATAGGATTCTCAGGAACTCACAACATACATGACTGGATTTATGAATTATTATTGGTTTATTTCCCATTGCAGGTCATCATCAAAGCTGAAGACAGAGCTATGCTTCTGGGGCGAGGTGTATGAGTTCGCGAATCTACCCGCGGTGCGCGCCATACACGTCAACGTGTACCGAGAGCCGGAGCGGCGCTCGCGGAAGAGAGACAAACACGCGCTTGTTGGTCAGTCTCCTTTTTAATTTTTTCCGATGCTGGTAGACAAATCCTCTTTTACAATAATACCGTCCATTTTCTCAGAAAGGTCTTGTCAAATACGCCTGTACGGTATATTTTATATAATTTGAATCATGTCGCTAATGTCTCCACTTCCGCAGTACATGCGGGTTCGATTTTTATCGAAACTATTCTTAGCTCGTTTGAATAAAATCCATTGACCAGTATGGATGAATGGATTCTAGAAATATTTTGCAGTTAATTAATATGATCACTGCAATTCTGGGTTAGTTAGCCCTCAAATTCTTTCTTCAGCCATTCAGCTTTTCAAATATTAACTATTTACGTATATTTCTCCAGGTACAGTCCGCATCCCGGTCGACGACGTATCCTCCCGATACCTCAACGAGCGCTGGTACCCGCTGACGGAGACCGACAAGCCGCAGTCGCCGGCTGCGCCTGCGCCCGCGCTGCGCATCAAGTGCCGATACCAAAGCGTGGATGTACTGCCCATCGACCATTACGCCCGGTTTCTGGACTATCTGAAGAGGAATTATAGGAGGTTGTGCGAATATTTGGAGCCTGTTATTGGTAAGTGTGATTTGATCGCGTTTAATATTGGTTTAATTGGAAACTTAAAGCAAAGTCGAAATCCCCAGAAGCACTTCTCAAAACAGTAAATTTTGTTCGAAGCGTTTTTGGGCAGAATATTGTTGCAGCGACACCATTTTATGTCGCTGGCAACGTGCCTTTGTCTTTTCGAACTGTATGAATCACTGCCCGCAGCATTGTTTCCCGCAACACAAATGTACGTTGCGAACACAAAAATTTTAATCACAACAGAAATTTTTGCCTTCTCAAAATGCATCAGTATTAATTCAACTTAACTAAGTTATAATAATTTATTTACAGGTGTAAAAGCCAAAGAGGACATAGGTTGTGCCTTAGTGCTGTGCATGGCCGGCGCAGGCCTGGCCCCGCGCTACCTCGCCGACGTGGTGGCATTAGACGTGCGACGTACGGGCGACCACTCGCTCACCTTCCGCGGCAACTCGCTTGCCACCAAGAGCATGGAGGCCTATCTCAAGCTTGTCGGGGATCAGTATCTGCAGGTTAGTTAGCCACTGGTGCAACATTATGAATGCAAGTTCAGAAAAGTGCTGATTATAGACCCCTTTAAGTACTGCGACCTGTTCTACAAAATCGACGCACAGTAATTAGCCTTGATTTATCAGAATCAGCTTATAATGTTCTCACTGTTGGGACACGGGCCTCTTCTCTTCAAGAGGGAGTGGGCCATTATAATCTACCTCACGAGCCCAGTGCGGGTTGGTAGATGTCACATATCTTCGATTTTTTAGTTCTAAGTAGAAAATGTTTCCTCACGATGTTTTCCTATTTCACCCCTCTAGAGAGTTATTTAATAGTAATCATAAGAACTAATGCCGCCTGTGATACAGGTTTATCCTAGTACAGGCATCATACTTTGTAATACCTACATTATTTCTAAGCTTTACGCTGTATTTTACCAATTTTTATTTCTTGAATAAATTTATTATTATTATTATTTTATTTATGCTTACACATCTCGGGACCGGGTCCCGGTCTTTTAGAAGGCGTACGAGGGGCCGCAGCCAACTCGCAGAGGCCCGTTAGACGTTTTTAATGGAATGAGGCACCAACCGACGAT
Organism: Lithophane semibrunnea; assembly: GCA_947363905.1. Taxonomy (NCBI): domain Eukaryota; kingdom Metazoa; phylum Arthropoda; class Insecta; order Lepidoptera; family Noctuidae; genus Lithophane; species Lithophane semibrunnea. Next base: position 6,237,241 of record OX376188.1, on the reverse strand, counting down.
TATCCCTGTTCGCACTATACAAGTGCAGCCAAGGATAATCCCCGGTTGGAGTAAGACTATTGCAGGATAAGGAAACAAACATATTGGATTATGAGTTTTAGTGGCTAAAGTAGACTGGTAACCTGGAACTATGGAAGGACTATGGCCCCTGCCTGATCAATGTTTTATATATACACGAATAAAATGGCAGGGGGTGACTTGCACACTTAATAATGGGCTCCCGAAAACAGTCGCTAGCACATAGTGACGTAGCGACAAGGGGGCAACACTTCCAGAGGTGCTTGAGGAGTGGAGCGGTATTCCACGGCTTTCAGAACAATCCCAGAGCCCGGAAGATGGTCAAGATCCCTACGAGCACTTACTGGAATACTTCCTTCCTCCGAGCACGTTTGCTCTTGCGAGTCTCTCACTCAAGCCGGCCAATCAAGGCAAGAATGAGGTGGGGGCTCTGTTCCTCGTCAGTGTTCACTCCAGCCGGCCAATAAAGGCAAGCCAGAGGTGAGGAACAAGAATTCTCCCGGGAGATAGGGTCCGTGGGGTCGCTACTGCCCAACAGCTCGCCACATGCTGCTCTGCGGGTTTCTGTATCTCTCTTGGTCTGGCTCCTCATCCTAGACCCGTCCCGGCAAAGTAAACTCTACCGGCACAGACCTAGTGTTCGGAGCGCGCAAGCCCCACCACGACGTCAACGTAGAGATACGGCGGTGGGGTTATTATTATTTATTTTTCCTTAGTGTTTATATTCGTTTTATGAGGAACTCTTGTACAAAATTGTATGCTTCTAGACAGCGGTTTAGGCTGCACGTTGAAATGACACAAAGAATATTGCGTCATATTCTAAAGCACAAACAAACAGAACAGTTGCCATAGCCCCTATGCCCTGCCAGGACACGCTGTGCGCGGCCGTGCAGGCGGCGGCGGGCGCGGGCGCGGCGGAGTGCGAGGTGGACCCGCTGCGCGCGGGCGGCGCGGGCGCGCTGCGGCGCGGCCAGGCGGCGCTGCGCGACGCGGTGGCGCTCGCCTGGAGCTCCATCGCGCACTCCGCGCCGAGGTTCCCGCCGCCCTTGAGGGACTGCTTCGCTACCTTCCGGGAGAGGTAAAACATTTTTAGATTACATCAGTTTACGTTTATTATATGTATCACCTGGTTCTATGCAAGGATACGGTGTATGATGAATAATATAGCATAATCAGCCAGTATCATTCCCACTGCTGGTACACAGGCCTGCTCTCTAGTGGACCATAATCCATCATGCGGGTCCAGTGCGAGTGCTGGATGCATTCAATTAATGCTTCGGTCACAAATTTTATTATTGTCTACGAGGTTAGCCAAGCATTATTCGTCAAGACAATATAACTATTGTCTACTTGTAAACAATGAAATAACCCATGTTCATTTCCGTTTCAGACTGACGGCGATGGGTCGAGAGGACATCTCGGACAACTTGATCAGTGCATCGATCTTCCTTCGCTTCCTTTGTCCAGCTATACTGTCTCCCAGTCTCTTTGGAATCACACATGGTATGTACTGCTGCAAATCGCCCGCTTAGAACTAAGAAACAATTGACAACTTCACCAGAATTGAACCATCGTTGGATGCAGTGGTTTATATTGTAGAACACTGTCGTATCTTACCTGATGCTTGTGTCTTTGTACAAATTACTTCACATTGCCGACAGCTTACAATACGGGCCAACTATTTCATTGGATTTGTTTATTTCGGTTTGATACTTTAAGTATTGACGCTTGTCATACAATGTTTAGACGGTCTTTCGGAGTTATATTGAAGTCTGGACAACTTCAATGATTCTTTCCTACCAAAAACTAAAATGTTTTGAACTTAAGTTGTAACTCTCTTGTTTATTGCAGAGTACCCGAATGAGCGTGCGGCCCGTAACCTGACGCTGGTGGCGAAGACCCTGCAGACCTTGGCCAACTTCACGCGCTTCCAAGGCAAGGAGGCCTTCATGGAGTTCCTCAATGACTTTCTGGAGCAAGAAGCACCGAATATGAAGGCGTTCCTTAGAGCTATATCGGTGAGTACCGAGTCTTTTAAGGACACAGCCAGCACTGAATGTTTTAGTACTTCTATGCCTGGAATGATTAAGAGCGGTTACGGGTCTAGACGTTTTATGCTCGTTTTCGCATAGAGCGCTCTTCGCGCTTCAAAAAACCGTTCGCGTCTTTACGTCGGCGTGTTAGCACAAACCATAATTGTCTGTCAGAAGCCTGTCACATTTGGTACGAGTTTGTAAGCGCGTCTACCCTCGTACGAGATGAACGTGTGGGAAAAGTGCGCGTATACGAGCTTCCAAAAAAATAGAATAAGCACAGAAAAAACGCCAATGTATAACCGCTTTATAAATAATTTCTAAATAATAAATCATAAATTCTATGAACTCCGTAATATTAAGTACCTATCATAGTTACCTAAATAATACTATCCTAACATGAATTTTAGTCACGTTCCGCGATAACGACTGTCTTAAACTATAAATAGCCGAACATGCTTCAAAATTGATTTATTTCACTTTAGTTTTCACCAAGAGTACGACGTTTATAACCGGTGAAAGTCACACAAAATGAACTGCCCAATGTTTCGAAGGCGTAAAAGTGAATCGTTTAAATACTCTCCTTATTATCGTCAGACACGGCCCCAAGACCAGCAGCAGCTGGCTCAACAACAGCAGAACCAGCAGCAACAACAACAACAGGACGGCAGTAAGCGCAACTCGGCCGCGTCACAGGGGTCCCACACGGGCTCCGAAGGGCCCCGGGAAGCTGTAGAGCCGGACCCCGAGTGGGCCCCACACGTGGACCTGGGCAAGCAACTCGCGACGCTTCACTCCCTACTGGTTGACAGCTTGCCCAAGCTGCCTGCTAATAAGATACAGGTATGTTTGTTTACTAGTTGTAAATAAATGATTCTTAAAGCCTGGTTTAAAGATTTTAATCGTCATAAAAAATAACCTATTTAATTACGAATAGCTGACATTTGCGTTGTAGACTCATTAACCCGTTTATTTCACTTTTTTCCAGGAGTTAGACCCGTTATCGGACATACTTGATGAATTGAGCAAGAGACTACTGAGCAACGACATCAGCTCGCCGGTGCCCCCTGCCGCCGATAACATCTTTAGGTAAGCAAAACATCACGCATGCAAGATTACACTTGTTTCAGTTTGCCTAAAATGCTGTTCGTTGGTAAGCGCGTCACTTGAGAACGGCTTGATCGATTAAGCCGTTGAAATTCGTAATAGTCCGAGTCAGGTTCTTACAGAAAATTTGAAAATACTGGAAAACTGAAAGTGCATTTTCTATGGGAATTTTGTATGAACTATATTTTGGATAGGACAACGTCTGTCGGGAAAGCTAGTTGATTAATAATAATAAATAAAAATCTCATAATCAAAACCTAACCTCCAGGTTCAACGACCCCACGTGCAGTACTCCCACGAAGCAGCCGGCCGAGCCAGCGACCAACGGGCAGTTGAACAACAACTTCGCTCACAGCTCACCCATTATGAACAAGAACGGCGTTCAGTTCAACATCAGTCCGTCTAAGTCTAACGCCGAAGAGTCCAAGTACAAGCCTGGATATGCAGCAGTCACAAAGTCACCCAGTTTCAACCTACGGTCAGCCACGCTGCCCAGAAATGGCTACGGCTCCAGCCCCGTCAGCCAGTCCGTCAACCCAGACAGATACAGCTCGCAGTACAACAATCAAGAACATTGCGTCAATCTCAAAGTCGTGCAAATTGGCTTTGGTTCAGATCAGTACCCTAAAGGCATTAGCAACGGCATCAGCGAAAGCCTAGAGCGCAGGTTCCAGGAAAGGTACAAACCTAACAACAACTATACCAACCAACAAACGCACTTCCACAACTCCAACTATAGCAGCACGGAGAGGTCACCGAGCAGCGACAGCATCAACCACAACTACTGCTCCACCGACATGCAGACCATCATGAAGGAAACCGCCACGCTAGAGGAACTGTCCGACCTCTTGAAGTACGCTGATGACTCGGAAATAGTCGAAGACAAACTCATTATGAACAAAAAGAACTTGTCACAGTCTATTTCAAATAATAATAATATTGCAAATGGGAATAAAACTAATTATACAAACAACGGCTCGAACGTTTCCATCAGTGGTTTATCAAATGTAGCTAGTTCTGGATACCAAAGTATCGCCACTTACAGCCAAAGTTCAAGTCCCATTGAGAACACGGCGCACCTTCATCAGCCTTACGAGAACGGCGGACAGCCCATGAGTCGATACTCGCAGATAAACTACCAGAAGCAAAGAGACAAACAGTATTACGACAGCAAAAATGAAAAGTTCTATCCAAAGAGCCCAGTGCAACAGAAAATCGATTATGACATCCAAAAGTATGGAATACAAAATTTTACAACTGCAGATAACACACCGTCAAGCGCCAGCGCAAATCCAAAGGTAGCTCCGCTAGTGTTCACGAATCCAGTGTACAACATGGATGACAACCGTCAGGCGCAGGAGAAGAAGAACAATGAAAACAGAAATTCAAAACGTTGTCCTTGTGGCTCATCCAGTTCATCGATAGATGAGGAGGGTTTGAGCACAGACAACGTCGAGACAAACTCTGAAGAGGGTTCTACTAACTTCAACGAGGATAGTAGAAACTATGACCAACAGAATCGCAACAATTCCCACCGAAAACTCACCAGAGATAACTGTAATTATGATGAAATGTATCAGAGGAGCAACCACAGTCACTCCCCGAGGATACGGGACGATGAGTCGTCGAGCAATTCGCCTAGTCTACGAAAGAGTAGTAAGACGCGAATGCCCAGAACAAACCCTATGCTCTCTTACTCCACAAATCAAAATCAACTTAACTTCAAACACTTTGGACAAAGAGGAGAATCACTGTACGAAAGTAAGCCTCACCACATCTCAACCGACTCTGGCTACCCCATGAGTAGATCTGACTCCAACGTAGAGGAAGTCAACAAAGAAATGTACAGGTTACAGATTTCACGAAGTCAAAAGGCGCTCTACAACATGGAGAACTCCAAAAACTCGCCCGAGAAGTATTCTATGACAGAGAATGCGATTCCGGAGACGAATTATCCGTTGGATCGGACGTATTCTGGTGCGAAGATGTCGAGTAGTAGACTGAACGAAGATTTGGAGAGGCATCAGGAATACTATGGGGTTCGGGAGAGACGAGAGTCTCCTTCGAGGGTATTGTTCGGTCGCGAGTCGCAGTCGAGCGAGGCGAGTGATCGCGCCGTGGTGCGGGAGGGCGCGGTGCGGGAGGGCGCGGTGAGAGAGGGCGTGGGGCGGGAGGTAGTGGCGCGGGACAAGCTGCAGAGGAGGCTCAGTCTGGAATCGGCGCGGGAGCTCACTGACAGCTCCGACGAGGTCGAGGACACACTGTACAGTACAACCGGCCGACGACGAGCTTCCAAACATCAGAGGACCATTGAACAGGTAAGCAACATTTTACAAATTGTTAAATTCTATAACATGCCAACCAGTCATTATCTTCCTGGAGATTATTACAACATGACATCTTCTTACCAGTACTGTAGGTGGCCACATTAATCGCGACGTCAGTTGCGTTTTTTAGGTCCTCAAAACTGCAAGTGTTACACTTAGAACATTCCATCAGATGGGCATGACATGACATAGAAAACTAACTAAATGTCCTTTTTTACAGTACGAACGCGAAATCGAAAGGTTAAAATGTTCTGTGGAACTTTTACGGGGAAGGTTGGGGCCAGCCGAGCCAGGACAAGTCGATCACACTGACGCCAAAATGAAGGCTATCATTTCAAGGTAAATATATTCAGATTAACACCGGTAAACTTGGGCATAGAAATCCAGTTTTTCCCAATAACAGATTTTTTCTATCTCGTGCCGTGCAGAGCAAACCTCGTAAAGAAAAGAATATTTTTTTCTTTTTAAGTATTTTTTTTTCAAAATTTCGTAATGCGTAAGAGAGGATAACGTCAATTATGGCCATTTTTCAGACAGTTCGTATTATCCCCTGTTTAATAACGTTTATTTCAATCCCGAGGTCACAAACTCACCTCAATTTCCACATTTCCAGGTTGATCTGCGTAGAAGAAGAGCTGAGACGCGAGCAGCGCAAGATGGCCGCCGCCCTGTCGCACAAGCAGCGCGTGATCGAGGCGCAGGAGCACCGCATCGCCGCGCTGGACGAGGCCAACACGCGCCTGCTGTCGGCGCTCGTGCACCTGCAGCAGCGCGCGCCGCACGCGCCGCACAAGCACCAGGAGCTGCAGATATAGCGCGCTTGTTACACACAGATATACATAAAGGAAGATGCAGCAAGCTCGTCAGTAGAGAACGTGTTCACTTATTTTTTACCTGCAAGTTTTGAGGGGTAGCAAAGACAAAATAGTCACCCTTAAACTTTAGAAAAATCTATTTGCCCTTGTATTGTTAATTAAACATCAATGAAGTAAGATGGCAATACACTATATAACTTTTTAAGCATAATAATGGGTTTAATATCAATACTGGTATAGCATTTTTCTGCACGCAAGTTATTTATGCGTTATCCTTTGTCTATATCTGTGCCAACACCTCCATTATTATATTTCAGTCTCAATAGTAACGCCGACAATACAGTGCTGTCTCAACATATTCACGCTCTGTTTTTATTATGATCTCCGTTTTTATTGGATGACTAATGGCATATTAAGATGTTGATGCATTTGATTTTAATGAATGAAGATATACTTGTGTAAACCGTTAGAAAATTATTATTTGCGAGTATATACCTAATGTTTCTTAGTGCTAAGTGCTAATATGTAATGTATGGACCATTATGCAGTCAGACGAATTGAATTTAGTTAATTTCGAGCACTATGTGCAAGTAGATTTTAAAATATTCAGTTCGTTTCTATTCGGTATTTGTCTTTATATAAATTATATTCTCATAGTTTTACGCACAAGTGGTACAATGGTCCGTTTGGTGGTGTGTTCGTGTAATAAATGGTTTACTTTTGCTTGTCTAAGGTTTCATACAGTTAAATGCACAATTAACAAGTTTTGCACGCAGTTTATCTATATTATTATTAAATTTAATTCTTCGACGTTGTATATCTTCATTAGTTGCAATATGAATAAACTCATTGCGGAAATGAAATTTGTTATACTTAACATAATAAGTATTGTATTAATAACTTGTGTATCGCAATAATTGTTTTGCCATTTATCATTTTTGTTACATTGTTTCGTTAGTTTTATTGAAATATGCTTTAAATGACATTAACTTTCTATAAATATCAGTATTTCTCATAAATTCGATGAAACGTTCGTTCCATGTGTCGACATGTTTGTTTTCTGTAACATTGATACCAAAGACGATTGAATATCCCTTAGACTATAGTTGTAGTGGTCAAATCGAACCCGCTGCAATGAAGTCCTAGTGTTGTATTTTAAAATAAAAAGTTATAGATTTTATAATTATAGTATAAGACTTGTATCATAATATTCATAAGAGATACGATAAGTTAAATGTGGTATGAAATCAAAATTTATTTTTAATACCTTTGGAGTATTATACGATGAGAATTACGAAACGTTAGACAACCTCATGCTTAAAATTGTAAGTTTGTTGCAAAATTTTAAATAAGTTTCGAACCACAACTTAAGTCGTATTGTGCAACATAGTTACAACAAAAATGTAATTTAAGCCATAACTTCAAGTTAGTATACCTGCACAGGTATATAAATTATCACATTAAATTATGAATTACGTATTCTTTAGTTTCATTATGATATCCCCGCCTAAAATTATTCACTTTAATAAATAAAAAGAGAAAATAACCATCAATTATTGTAATTCTGAAACAGCACATGGACAATAAAACAACGACAAAACAATTTTTAAGAGAAAATAGCCATCAATTATTGTTATTATGAAACAGCACATGGACAGTAAAACAAAGACAAAACAATTTTTAAGAGAAAATAGCCATCTATTATTGTAATTATGAAACAGCACATGGACAAAACAATTTTTATGTTTTTGGCTCGTATCCGGGTGGCAGGCAAACATATCGCTTGTTCATTAAAACAATTTTTCTTTCCATAGTCTCTCTCTTACAGTAAGGATGTATTAGTTGTACATCGTCTACTCTACTATACAAATAGGAAAAATATATTTCACGAAATTTTTTGTCAGGGAATTCTGCCTGATACATTGTTCTCCATAGCAAGTTATTGGCGAACGCATGTGATTTGAACAAGGACAGTTTGTAACTGTCAGTATACGGTTTAAAAGTATCGTTGAGAAACTGTTTATACGCCCAAGTGGTACGGCACCCGTACAGCGGCTCTTTTCGCGGAGACACGTGGCCGAAACCTTTATCTGCGAGCGCGGTGAACATATTCCAATACGTGGTGCTCTTACGCAGGTATTCTTTTATCTCCCAATACGTAAACTTCCCATAAAGCCTTTGTCTCATCCATTCTTTGAGTTCTGGAACTAAATGCAAGTCAGGCAGGCGCGCTGCGACGTTGACCTTTCGCATCAACCGCAGTGCGCACTTTAAGTAATCAGATATCTTGGGATGCATTCCTAGGCAAGCTTGAGATGCGTCGGTACGTAACTGTTTTACTTTACTCTTCTTATCCTGTTTCGCATCACCCTGTTTCGCCTCAGCCTGTTTCGCCTCAGCCTGTTTCGCCTCAGCCTGTTTCGCCTCAGCCTGTTTCGCCTCAACTTGTTTCGCCTCAGCCTGTAAGACATTGTCTCCATCCTTCTTTGAATCTTTCTCTGCTTTTTTCTTCTTCTTCTTCTTGTCTGTAACTTGATTTGCATCGTCGTCCACTCGCAAAATACTCTCTGTCTCCCAAACCTTCTTAAATGTTTTCTCTATGAACAGCCTTTGTGAATCAAGATCGTATATTGTGTCATAGTGAAATTGGAACGGGGCGTGACGGGAAGGTTTTGTAAAATAGGGCAACTCCTCTTGTGAGAAGTGGCCCTCATCATTGCGAAAATCAAAGTAATGGCCGCAGTCGCATTTCGTATTTTTAGCATATAGAAAAACAGCGTTCTGCCATTGCTTTACACAATCACATTTAGCAAGCTTCACATCTGGTGGCCATCCACGAAAACCGCAATGTATGTTAATCATCTGTCCGTTCACGAAGGCGTGACCTCCGTGAATGAGTTCTCCTCGTGCGGGTAGTACAGTAACATTACCCAAAACAAAACATGTCTTGCCACGAATCTGAAAAACACCACATATAGTGTATTGAGAATTCCATAAACCAGTCGTAGGGGGTATTAGTTTCTTCCGACGCGTTTTTTTCTTTTGTAAACCTGAGTCAGTGCCATATTTCTTTTTTGTAGTACCTTCCTCAAGATTTAATTTTGTCCTTGATCGTGATCTACCTTTAGTTCGGGGAGACTTTTTCAATGTTGGAATAGTCGTGGGCGATTCATGAGGCTTTATAGTATTGATGCCAGCTAATTGTTCGCAGTATGATATCGGTAATCGCTTTTTCGGTGGTGGCGGAGGAGGCGGTGGCGGTGGTGGTTTCCGCATGACCGGCTCTTCCTCGTATGGTTCATTAAGTTCAGTCAAATCTGGCAAGGGTAGGGGCGGCTTGCGATGGGGTCGGGGCGGCTCATACGCTAATGCAACCAATTTTTGAAGATACGGAGATCGTAATTTAACTTTTGGTTTCCTTTTCGGTTTAGGTTCAGATGGTAAAGGTGATGCATTTGGAGCAAATGTCTTCTCAAGCAAAACAATCAAGTTATCAAGTCCTAAATAGAGAATGGCCGATAGAATAAGTCTGGCATTAAGACAATATGAAGTACGTTTTCCGTTTACAGGGTAGCCGTACGTAGAATAGTAAAGTTCAGCGAGCATTTCTTTTGGGTCATTACGACCTAAAACCAGGCAAGGCATAAGTTCCGTGTATTGCGGGCAAGGGACCAGACCAAGCTTATATATAATTGCGGCCGACCGGTGAGGACGTCCTTCGAGTAAATCTTGGTAAATGGAAATTTCTAAAGTGTCTAATGCATTCCTTTGTTGCACACTTAAAGCTTGGTACCATTTAGGCCCCACTGAACGTATAATGCTATCAAACATTTGTTTATTTTTGCGTCTGCGATACTCCTTAAGGTCTTCTAGAAATATTTGTTTCTCACGAGTATGGCTTGCGTACAAAACCTGCAGGCGACGTCGGACCCGCTCGTCGCGACTGACCTCCAAGCCATGTTTTCGCTCAACCATGTTGATCCAAAAATAATTAGACAATTATGAACTATAATAATCAATCTATCATTTAGACAGTAACACACTCGTATTTTTGTGTATAATTGAATTATACCTACTACAATTTGGAAAAAAAAAGGAATTCTCTAGAGTTGTCTAGACATTATAAGTGACACTGAACAAAATGTCATTGTGTTTTTCCTCCTTTAATTATAATTTGCTGTCATCAACCAGTATCAAAGATCGAAATAGGTATTATTATAGTTTCAAGAATGCCTGAGCAAAAATTGTAACTAAATTCATGTTGAAAATAATGTTTATATATTAGCTAGGTACCTACTCATTCTACAGAAATCAGTACAATATTTTGTTGGTCATGGTAGTCAACCTTCCAAGTTACGAATACGAATTACGTTATTGAGTATACTGCCATCTATTGTCGAGTAGTTGTTACCTCTATTTAATCGTGAATTTCTGTTAACTTACAAATCATACAATGTAATAATGAATAATTCCATTTGAATTCATACAAAATAACAAGAAACGGTGTCCAGGAACTAAAATATTTATTTATACACGTAAGTACGTCGGGAGCCGGGGCGAATGACGCTGCGACGGGCATGGCCCGATCAGCTGTGTGAAACTCGGCCGGTCGAAGACCCGCACCCGAAGGTGAACGCCCCTACCCATCCATCACCTGAATAATTCCTCACCTCACTCATACGCACTGGCGAATCCATCTCAATATTTAAGCTCTATCCATTGTTCCGGTGTCATCAAGTAAGACTTTATAGCGGTCGCCTCAACATGTAAAATAGATTGACCGCTCGAGACAGTGGCGTAAACACCGGTAGTGAATGAAGTTCCATTTTTGGATAACATCAGTGAATTGTGTGTAGCAATGGGATCGCATAAGTGATGGAACTTTGTGGATTGGACAAGTTCTTTAATTTCATTCACGATTACCTAGGCATTATCTGATTATATTATGAAGAACCTAATTAATTATCTATCAGTTCCTTCAAAATTGTTGAGCTGAATGGTGTTTGCTGATCCATGCGTCATGTTTGTGAACGGGCGCTGACAGTTGGGTCTGGTCATCTCTTAGCTGCATGCATGGATTTTAATTTTTGAATTGTTTTTTGTTTTTAATTTTTAATTACGGACGCTTTTAAACGTGCTTTCTACATTGTTCTCACATGTATAATTTCAACATGAATAATGTAACCAATATTTTGTAACATTTTTTTTATTTAAAAGTGTGTCCTTGGAGTTCCTTGCCCGTACTTCTCCTTATGTATTACCTACTAAGCTTTGGAATGGGCAACTAGCTTCATATTTCTTGACCGACTCCTTGACAATCTAAAAGCTTGTTTAATTGAAATAAATGCTTTGAGTTTGAGTTAATTGCATTATTTTACCACACAAATGCCAATCATGGTCTTCCTTTTATTTGTGACACTATATTATATAGCAAAAAATAATCCTTATGGTGAAGCCTTTCGATCGGTGTGATAAAGCTACAGGGTGATTATTTTTCTCATGTAACAGGTTCGATTCCCGGTTCAACCATGTAATTATTTAAATATCTATGAATGCAGTTTAAATTGTTTTTTAAATTCAAATAATGTCTTCTTTCAGTAAAATGTTCCATCTACAATATTCAAGGTACTTTCCCTCCGTGTGGCATATCCGTGGGACGCCCTGTATATTCCTTGGCTATCGCATTAGGCTAAGACCTGTAATGGTAGTTTTAAGGCATTTAAATAAATAAATGGTATTATGTTTTTAATCAGTAATGTATGTATGCTATGATTCACACACGCTCACCCGTGACGATAATCCAGCGAGCTTCAAAATAAACACATTCTTTAATTTAATGTCATTCACTGATGAAATTATAGTCAGTGTACATTGCCTTTAGATTCTAGTCGACATCGTTACCATCAAAAGACAGTGGATGTTATAGAATGTAGGCAAACGAATTTTTCCTAGAGTTTATACGACATCATCTTTATTTATTTTTTTGAGTTTCGGAAATCATCAAATGATTTCTCCCGCTCTGGGCGGAGCGGAAGGGCGTGTCAGACTTTTACTGACTAAAACACACCCGTGTTCCTTCAGTTGCCTGTTGCCAAGGTCCCGGTATCCCTTTCGGACTTTCCCGCAACATACGACATCATCTGCCTAGCCTTTTCCCAACTATGTTGGGGTCGGCTTCCAGTCTAACCGGATGCAGTTGAATACCAGTATTATAGATGGAGCGACTGCCTATCTGCCCTCCACAAGTCAGTTACTGGGAAACACGATAAATATGTACAACGCCTTGGTAAGACTGGCTCCGGGCTTCTGACTAACGACCCGTAACTACTGTCAAATTCTAACTAATATTATAAAAGCGAAAGTGAGTGTGATAAACTAACTGTTTCTCTTGCATATTTGTAAGAAATTAGACAAAAGTACCTTTTATTTTGTAAATATGATAAGTTTCATTCTTCATGATAAATGTATCAGTCTGCTACGATTGTACCAGCAGAAAATTACGGTACACACCTTTTCTTATAACAGCAAAATCACTACTCAGTATGAAAACACCGTTACATTTCCCCAGCGTGGAAAATGTGTATCTGAGTTAGACAGTAGGCAGGTAGGCAGGGCTTCATCATGCCGTGTCTGGGTGCTCATGAGCGTTCACTTTCCACGTCTCAGGAAGTATCCGAAGCCACTTTCACTCCATTCAAGATCACAGCCGCTCGTTCCGCCTCGCGCAGCCAGCCCGCGGTTCTGAACAATAACTTGCTATTGTCTACATCGCATTTTACCATTTTACTTTGATTGCTTATTGACTGAGATCAAAGATTGCTCGATTTCCATCTCTTTTATTTACTTAGAGCTTTGATTGACAGGAAAGTCATGTTGTTTATTTATAAACTTTAAGACGCTACCTTGTAAGATTTATACTAATTTCAGGCGCTATTTCTTATGCAGGTTCAATGACCGAGTTCTTATCTCGCGTGCGTGTGTGCATCCACGTGTGGTGTGTGTGTGTGCGTGGCTGCGCCTGCGTCTGTGCCGCGTACTCGTATTGTAAGCTGCACATTATTATGCAACGCTTATGAAGCGGTTAAGCCGCATTATCGGAAAGCGCATCGAAATTTATATTTAGCGTAAAGATGGTTTATTATTGTACAAATTTGCGGGACGCGCATGCCAATTTTATTTATAGGTTACACATGTAACGCCGCGACGGATGAGCCAAAATCTCAGTTTAAAGGTCTTTCTTGTAAAATTAATAACTAACCAGTATTTTTTTTTACACCTAAAATAATAGTAATAAGTACAAGTATATAAAAAGGGGGAAATAAACACCATAGTGCATAAAAAAATTTGTCCGCATTTTGATTACAAGAAAATATATAAGTTAGGTATATTTTTTTTTGTCATCAAAATACTGGATAAGGTAACATAATCCCTAACAACAAAATCTGAAGTAAAATATTAATTTATTGTGACCCTGAAAAGTTTCAGATTAAGCTAAAGCAAAATATAGCCCCTGTTGCAATAATATGGCGTAATTTGTGTAACATGATGTTCAGACATTAACTTTACCAAATATGGCGCGAGTTTTTAATATTGTCGAAAATATTTATGCTCGTTTATTAAAAATGCTGTAATAATCATTATTTGTACAGACAGCAGGAATAATACGACAGTAACATAACGCAAGCCAATTTGACGGTAAACAAAGCTATACAAACTACACATCAAAAACTCCTATTTTTTAAGTACAACAGTTAGCATGCAGCAGTGCTAAAAAAGGCAACATAATTGTTAAAGACAGTTGAATTATCGTGTCGTGGGACAGGTGGCATCTCTAAATCCAACTTACGAGTGTCTAACACGTAAAATGAGAAAGTAAAAGCACGAAGACAAGACTGTATCCTTTGACAAATAGTCCCTGAAGGGAGGAGGGCGATGCCCAAATATTGGGTGAACAACCTCTTAATGCTTTGAGGAGACATTTTATTTTTACCATACAACGCGTATCTACGACTGTGGACACGATAGAATTGGACATAGATATAAAAAGTTTCCATTCGAAGTTTTTACTAGAGCGAGCGACAAAATTTTCAAAGTCACTTGTCTACTTTTTCCGGTGCGTTTACCTACATACGCCGTTTTCTCGGAAGTGCGTCATTGTCGAGTTGTCGAGTGACACACACGTTTATTATAGTTCGTCGGCTGACAGCGTATGAACGAAAATATCGGCGTTATCAACGTCTAATTATAGAGGGAACTCCGCTCGAGTCAAGGGTACGTTAACTCCTCCAAGTTCAAAGGTCACGGAGGTCAGGGCTGAACCAAATTCGCCACAAACTTCACAAACAAATTCTATTCTCTCAACAAGCATTGAACTTTCTTTTGCCTGCCGAAATGTTATATAGGATAACCATTTCTGTTTCCTGGAGTGCTTAGGGATAAAACGATGCATTACACTGGTACTAGCAGTAAAAAAGTTGATATCGTCAAAAATACTCTTATTAAGAAAATATTGTATGTGTATGTCCTTTCCTACTACTACTTACTATAGGTACACCTCTGTCCAACCCTTCGGGGAAACAAGGCGTGATATTATGTTATGCGTTACTTCTTTCCTCTTTCATAATTACTGTATCAAATTCCTGTTGTTCTGATTACTAAGCTATATCAGAAAACGGTGACATTTTCACAATGGTTTTCCAGCGGTAGTATCGCAGTGGGTGTGCGTGAGTGCGTGCGTGCTGTTACACGGACGTACCGCGCATGTGTGCGTCAGGATCGCGTTACAGCTGAAACTTGGGGCGCCTGCCGAAAAGTGCGGTCGTCGACCCGGTCAGGAGCCCGGACGTAGAGCGCGCTCGACTAACGTTGGTACTTGGACTCAACAGCAGCTGTAAGTGAGGTAACGGATTCGTTGAATTAAAAAATATTCATGTCCTATATTTTTATTTGTAACCATCTTGTCACTTTACTGTTACAAGAATATTTTAGGTATAGCAAACCTAAGAAAAATTAAAAAGTGTTTTTAAAAAACACTGATGAATGGTACAGCTTGGTACAGCTTGAAAACTCAGCGATTTTAGTTAAATAAATGTAAGTATATATTAGGAGACGTTAAATTGTCTGTTTTATAAAGTTTCAGTTACTGCTAAATTAAAAAATTACATGGATAACTACACTAAACACAAACTAAACCCCTAATCTTCCTCAACTATGGCCTACTTAACTTGCAATCATCAAACAAAATACATAATTATGATATGCCTCCACTCAAAGTACCGTATTTCCCTACAAGTATCAAGTCGCAGCGCCCGCGCTACACTACTCGGTGATATATTTGGTGACATTGAACTGAGTCCATTGCCAACGACCTCACTCCTCGGGGAAGCGCGGTTTGCGTAATCGCTCCTGCGTACTGTACGCAGACCCCGACATAACAAACACACACAGACAGACACGCACACTGAGACACTTCTCGTCATGAACTCTGATAACATTTAAATAGTAATAAAAATTAAATGTAGAAGTATATTGTAGTGAACCGTTCAAGTATGTGTGTAATTTCTTTAGTTTGTAGTGAAGCGGAGGGTGGCATTAATTTTAATTGAATTATAGTGATAAAATCTTTCAAATTGCTAATTGGTTTTGTGTTCAATGAGGTATATTTAGTAAATGGGATAATGACCTGTTGTTTAGCTGGATTGGCAATCTTGACCAATATTTTGGGCCGTATTTTTTTTTAGGTTATTATTACACGTGTCTAAAACAGTTTCGTTATAAAAACGGGGTTAATCTGAATACCAATTTCTCGTATATACAAAACATTCACATTCAAGAACCAATCTTTCAAAAATGTTGGTAAATTGATTGTATTTTTGACAGGTTGCGAATGAAATGCGAATGCAAACGTTCTTAAAAATACGGGAATTGCCGCTCTGGAAAAGAACAAAATCAGGGAAAAACTATAAATTACATTTGACTTTAGATCTTTTTCTACAGACGTCTATTAACGTTTTAATAACCTCTAATGGGAAGGTGCCTTGAGTGAGCTTACTATAGTTAGCATCTACATACATAAGGAAATTCCCATTTTGTATTTGATGATATTTTTGTACGGTAATGAAAAACCCTTTTGCTATGCAGCCACATAGGTATTATTATTTCATACGTTTTAAAATCCCTATAGTCTATTAATTCCTTCAATTTCTATTAAAAATAATATTAAGTAAGTACTACTTTTTAGCCTAACATAGTGACTAGTAGTCTACTCACTATGTTAGGCCCAACGACGAACAGACAGGTGACAGAGCATGCAGCGCAAGATGGGAGATGCAGGACCTTGCACATTTTGTGTCGGAGTTTCGGAAAATGCTCAATATTGAACTATTCGTTTCACTAAAGTACCTGTACTATAAAAATAGAAAATACTAAGTATCGAAGGCTTTTATGTATATGCAATGATATTATATTAACAGATATGTTATACACTCACAAAACAACCGAAAAAAGTGTTCCGCGCAGCAGCGGCACAAACACCCATTTTTGTTTCATTCATTTTTACATTTCACTACAAGTAAAAACGTTACAATTGGAATGTTTTCACGATTGCGCGCTTATAACATATCTGTTAATTTAATATCATTGTGTTTATGTTTAATCGTAAATACGAAGAGACTAATATTTTATAATTTGTTGTACTACTTGTTTTATGTCAATAAATATATTTTGTATAATTTGTTGTATTTGAATAAATATTTAAACAGGGTTATATTTTCCCAACCTACCTAACTCTATCACATTTATTTCTTACAAAACTAATAGATTCCTTATGGAACTTACCTTCACGTTCCATTTGACGGTTCGCGAATTCCGCGCAAGGATCAATACTTGTAATTTGACATTCTTCAGATCTTTAGTGACTCATTAATGTAAGAATGCTATTTGTGATTAAGCACTATCAAACAGCCTTGAGATGCAATCACTTGATCTGACCAGCCTTTTGATTATGATCAGATTTTTTTTCATAAATCGCGTTGATTACCTATTTGAAAACGTTAAAATCGATCTAATGAAAGAAAATCGTCATTATGTAGACTCACGCCTTCTTACCATAGACAGAAACTTCTAAGAAGGACCTACTAAGAAGGAAAAGAAAATCTAGATAATATAAACACAACTGGACTATAATATCATATTTTGACTTTTACTATTTTTTCTATTTCAGAACCCGAGTCGGACACAACCGCCTGAACAATTAAAACATTATTTTAAATAAATAAATACATAATTGGTTATTATTTTAACCTACTGTTATTCACAAATACTTTATTGAAACGTAAGATCGAGTTCTATTTGACTTAAAATAATCAAAACATACGAAGTGTTACGCTACAAGGAAAACAAGGTATAAAAAGTAGTTTAGATTTTTGTTTTTTGGTCGTTGAACTTTCTTTTAAAACAAAGTTGTTATGTCACGATTCTACAAGGTCAATAACTGCCTACAAATATCTGCACTTCCTAATGACTTACTGATAACAGTAATTAAGTTAGTGTTGTAAACAATCGACTAGAATCATAATTTGCTTAATCATTAAAAAATACCTAATTCATAGTAATTGAATGATTTATCAATCAATTAGGTACATTGATAAACAATGTTTGAAAACGTAACCTAACCTATGTATGTACCGTTATTGTGTTTTTGCCCGGTATCGAAAGATTTTGTAAATAAAGCTGACCAAAGATCGATTAGAAACGATGATCGCGGATAAGATAACATGAGAACCAACCGCTGAAAATACATTTTAATTGTGCAATATTTGTATATATTTATATTTGTAATCACGTTCTGGAAAACGGTTTTAATGATTTCGATGAAAGTTGCATGCATAGGGGTTTATGGGGGAGAAAAATCGATCTAACTAGGTCGGTCTAGATCTAGGATCTGGGAAATTCGTTTTCTCCCGAGCAGAGCTCGTCGCTGGATACTTGTCATTAAAAATACCAACTAAGAAAATATTAATAACTAGCTGCGCCCCGCGGTTTCACCCGCGTAAGTCTCGATCCCGTGGGAATATCGTGATATTATTTATCTATTTCTAAAACATTTAACCTATTACATTTTGGTTTTAGTCTCACAACGAAAACCTCTTGATATAAAGTATCCTATTTCATATTCCAGGTCATGGTCTACTCATGTGCCAAATTTCATCCAAATCAGTTCAGCCGTTTTAGTGTGAAAGCGTAACAAACAAACAAACACACTTAATTTCTCATTTATAATATTAATATTAGTAAGGATAATACGGAAGTTAGGATTAGCATCAATCTAGTACTTTTCGTGACTGTTTTTCCGTCAAACGTCATAAAAACTTATCATTTTTGTCGATTTTTTTAATGTCTTTGTTTTACTCTGTGTGCATTTTAATGTCTTTGTTTTACTCTGTGTGCATTTTAATGTCTGTGTTTTTTTAATGTCTTTGTTTTACTCTGTGTCCATTTTAATGTCTGTGTTTTTTTAATGTCTTTGTTTTACTCTGTGTAAATTTATTATAAAAATACAGAATTTGTAGATGAGGTGTACAATCATCTACAAATTCTGTATTTTTATAATAAATTTTAATTTTAATTTTGAATTGTGCCTAACTTGAACGTTCTGTACCGCATATTGTGTCGCTGAATAAACATTTTTTGCCAGACATTATCCTAGTCTCTTTTATTGAATAGGTAATTATTTCTACGCAATACTTTTAATTCAAGTGTGACAAAAACCCGGGTGTTGACCCATTGACTCCGGAAATTCAGACTGCAGGGCATACAAAACTACTGCCAATGTAACGGAACGTTTCAACAAAAGTAATTATTTCTCTTTGATGCTACCTTGCTACCTACTTAGTGCTCTAGTAGATTGCACCGATATTACGGTGACTTCTGAGTTTTGCGTGAGCCACAAGGAAGCCACAAGGATGAAAGTACTATTGGGTAGTAAAAAAATGAAAAAGTAAATATGAAAATACACCTAAAGAAAAACCAAGACTGGTAACAGGAATCCTTCATAAAAACGGAACGGATTTTCAGAGGATGCTTTCAAAATTCTAACAAAAGTTTATTTTTAACCGACTTCAAAAAGGAGGAGGTTCTTTTTTCGTCCGTATGTTTTTTTTTTGTGTGTTTGTTACGCGACTTACTCCGCCAATTATGAAAATAATTGATTTTGATAATTCTGTATTTTTCCCACTTAGTATAATTTTGACGATGTTACTCCGTCACTGTTATTTACACAGGTAGTGGTATTTGAATTTGTGTGGGGTAGATACCACAACAAAAAGTGAAAACAACCGAATTCCAAAAAAAAAACACTAAAACTGTGAAGTCGGTTGTTTTTTTTTTTTGTAAAAAGTTTTTTACTATGTCCTTAGCCGACAAGATAAAACAGTGAGTAAGAACAAAGTGGTTACTCGCTCGTTTCCCGATGATATAATATCGCATCAATCGGAAAAAGAAGAATTTAAACAACTAAAATAAAATAAATCGAAAGTTACTAGCTAAAATATGTATTTTTAGTCACGCTTCAAACGGCGGCTATATGAAGATTAATTTCTATGGATACAGTTTATTGGGAAACTCGTTGTAATTGCTTATCAATTAGCTTAGCAGCAAGTAGTAACTGCCACCCTATTTATAAGTCCTCTCTACCTATACCTATACTTATTTTGCTGTGCCCGACAGGGTCCACGATTGTTCATACGCAAATGTTTACCACCTAAGCAAATACATTGTGGAATGCAATAAAGAATTGAATTGAATTGAATTGGATTTAGATTACTAGCTTTTGGCCGCGGCTTCGTCCACGTGGAGGTCGGAAAATATCCAACGGGAACGTACTATCGGGAAAAAAGTACCCTTTGTTTTTGTAACCCAAGTCATGGTCTACCCATGTGCCAAATTTCATCCAAATCCGTTAAGCTGTTTTAGCGTGAAAGCTTAAGCGAAACAAACAAAAAAACTCACTTTCGCATTTATAATATTAGTTAGGATTAGAATAACGTATTTGTATTTTATAGAGAAGACTTGCGTATAAAAATATGTAAAATCAGTCTTAAAATAGTTAATTGATTCAGGCGTAACTTTGCGGAAATCTATTACAAAATACAATAGACGTAGATATATTTAGTAACCTATTTCGCTTAAATAAGCGCTAATGTAGCTTTAATATAGTTTATTTAAGCGGAATAGGTTACTAAATATATCTACGTCGCGTCTATATATTTTTTTAATCAGTCCAGAAGTCCGTATTTTCATCAGTTTTCAGCATTTTCAGCCTGATATAAGATTTAATAAATATTCATTTAGTATAAATATTCAGTCCCGGGGATGTTATTTTATAAATGGGATACTAAGGTGACTGGTGGTGTCGGGAAATGACTTTTCAGGAAAATAGATCGTTTTATGCAATGATTAAGGTACATTTGAATAATTTTCAGGCATGTTCCGTGCTAGTCCCAAACTATTAAATTACAGAAGAGGTTCTGCCCTCTCGCAGATTAATAGGAACATCCAAGGCAACTCTTACAGCGCGCCAAATTTTCGCAGTCACACATCTCTAACCATTATCAAACTAAGTTCTGTACACTAGGGGGTCAATGAATTAGGGCCGTCTGTGGTCGTTAACCCTTATTAAAATGTACGACAGATCTAGTTTAATTTGTGTAAAACTAAAATTCGCAGTATTTTAGACTTTCTATAGTAAACTACAAATGTTTTGGTTCACTAACAGTTTGCTCAAGGTCTCGCAGGGCGCGCCGTTGTGTGGCCCCCGCGACAGCCGCGAGGTGCGCTCGCCTAGACCGCGACCACTTTCACTCTCCACCGAAACCATTGGAGACCATTATAGAACCGCTTACACTTGCTGTTACAGTCGCATCACTGTTTAGATTGATGGGTGAAACCTGACACGGCACGCTACATGCATTTCATACAACCCTGTCATTGCATTTTTTTTTATAAGTATTTAATTACGAGATCGAGGGAGGTCCAGGAGATAACTTTGCTTACCTATTCTACACTAATATTCATACTAATGTATGACAATACACAAAGCAAACGGCACACTTAACGATTTGCTCGATATTGTATGAAAAACGAATGAACACTAATGTCAACGACCGAGCGCTGCACGTAAGATTTGGACAGATGAAGAGAATACTTACCATCCGCATACTTTTGTACAGTCAGATTGCAGTTTACATGCTGTGAATTTTAATCGCAATGCCGAAATATACGGAGACGAAATGAGAGGTCGGAATTGAAGCGGGATCCAGACGATATTGCATAAACCTGTTGAGACAATGAAGCACAAAGAGTGGTGCGAACACATGTGCAGTGTGGTCGCGAGGAAAGCGTCGTTGGCTCGTGTGTTGCGGGTCTGATTCCCGGCGGAAGGGTCCCGGAGGAACGCTCCAGGCGGGGTGGTGCGGCAGTGTGCCGGTCAGTCACCGCTCTGCCGGCGCGCCGCGCGCTCGCTGCTGTCGTCTTGCGCCGTTCCACGCCGCGCTGCTATTGTTCCGAGTAGCCGACACCTCCTATGTTTATCTGCCCTGGTACGCATGGCACGTCTAGTATGAACTTGTGACGTGATCTTTCTGTTTTTCAGACTAGTGCCTCTATCTTTCAGTGGATTGTGACCGTTTATGTGTAAGATAGTGGAAAGTGACTTACTACTGAGGATTTTTGTTACTGAGGATTTTTCCGGGAACGCTGCAGAGGAAACTTCTGCAGTAATAACTTCAGGTCATTGTTTTATAAACTTTTTTTTAGCGTCCAGTACTGAGTGTTTAATTAATCAATGGTGGAATAACAAACAATAAAAGTGAATTAGAAAATAATTTAGATCCTTTGTAATCTTATATCCAAGTTTATTTTAATTTCACGAAGAGCCTGAAGCTTCATACAAGCCTGAAAAATTCTGAAAATAGTTTTATACTTTTCAGAAAGTTAAGTTGTGTTTGCCTTATTTATTGTTTCCTAAGTTACTATGCAGTAGACCATTTAAGTAATTAAAATATATCGAGCAGTTATTATTTGGCCGTAAAATTAAATCGAAACATTAACAGTAATTATGTGATTTATTGTACTTCCGCAGATTCCCAATAACATTTGCAACATGTTTATTATTGTTTATCAGCGTACTTCGTGGTTTTAAGAGGCACTATGGACCACTAATCATTTAACCTATTTTAATATACTTCTTTGAGTAGAATAATAAAAAATAAACATTTATTTCGTTAATAAACCATAAACTTTTAAAAGAACTAATTTCATCTATTAACGCAAATTAAATTCAGGGTAATTACTGTTTTCTTCGCCAAACCCGACGGGACTTTTGATTATTAAGGAAGTCACACTATTTCGGTCCAATTTAAAACACCTATCGTAGGACCTGCCTAAGTTAAACAATGTTATTATGTAGGTATGTATAATAATATTCTATAGGTAATATGACGCCATAGGTACAAAATGTGGTATGTCAACCACATTTCCTGTATGCGGCTTCAAAAGGACCAAAAATATAATCTGAATTCATGACAGAATTTACTCATAAACAAATCTTTATTTATCTAGATTACGCAACATAAACATCTTCTGCGAGACGACTTCAACCAAACTTTCTTGTACTGTCTCAAATTGGCAAAAAACAACAGACGCTCGTAACTTTTTCAGTTCACGTAATATTAAAACTAAAGTATGAATTTTGTCCGCAGCCGTGAGACCACCTTACCTTCACTCAGCTCCAGTAGAGATGAAGGAGAAAGGCTGAACACGATACCTTGGTGGCATAGGAATAAAAATGTAAGTACTAGCTGTAATATTTTTATGCCGAAACCCTTTTACACGTAGTTCCGTCCACTCGACCTGATATACGCAGTGTAACTCAAAGGCTCTTTCCTATATTGGCTAATGGAAAAGTCAAGAATATGAAAATCTTACAAGGAATATAAGGATGTTATCTGATATCAAATATTTTGAAACCAACTGGTTTAATAAATATTTTAGTTGATGATGACTGTTTTTATGCGTAGTTGCATATTTTAATGCATACCTATGGTATTCCCATTTCACTCTGATTCAATAATAAACAAACAAATAGTGATTTTTTTAAAGCAAAAAAAATATATATTGTAATTTACTATATTATGTACTTTGTATATTTTTGGTTCAAAAAACGATATCGAAAACTTTACTCGATCAAAAAAAAAATCGGAGGAGGAGGCTAAATCGATGTTTTTTTTATGTTTTTCTTATTTTTCCTGAAGTTTATGAAAGCTTTACTACAAAAAAAAAAAATAAGAAAAGTTAATAACATACAGAAGAATAACTTGTGGACACATTTATAGAAAACTTTACTCGTACAAATAAAAATCGGAGGAGGAGGCTAAATCGATGTTTTTTTTATGTTTTTCTTATTTTTCTTAAAGTTTATGAAAGCTTTACTACAAAAAAAATCTAAGAAAAGTTAATAACATACAGAAGAATAACTTGTGGACAACATTTCGTAAAATTGTATAATTCTTTTATTAATAAAATAATAGATAATAAAGTGGCGTTCGCGTGGAGGGTAGAAGCGTTTAATGCCTACTTCGCTGGGTCTACCTGGCCTTAATAGCTGAGTTGCGCACTTCAACCTCGATTTAGAAACAAGAGATCTTATAAGTGTTTAGTCAGTGCAGGGTACACACTTAATGATAATAAATAGATCTAGATGTGTTATAAAGGACATGCGGAAAATTCAAAGAACGTTGAATAATATATATAATCGACAGAACAGAATAGAATATATATACAAAAATCTGTTGCTACAGTTGTAAGGAATCCATACAATATACATTCTACCTATTCAGGATACTTATTACATTTTCACGTGACTGATGCTTTCCTGAAATCGATACTGAATGAAGATTGCATTTCTTAAGAATTACATCCCAACGTCGGCCGGTAGAAAAGCTTCAGAGGAAGTGAAAACCGAGACAGCTAGGTACATCAATCACTGACATTATGATAGATTGACATTTAATTAAGCATCTTGAGACGCTGCAGTAGCAAAGACAACTTCAGGAAGCGCTGATACAACATCAAATCAATAGCTTTCGTTTATCATAAAGCCTCGTGCAAACTGGCGCGATATCGCGGGCGCGACAGGCAGTGCTACCCTTGTCGCGCCCGCGATATAGCGCCTGTTTGTCGGAGCCTTAAGTCAAAATCTACAGAACAGCCAAGAAACCGAACTTCTCTTCTATACTTCTATGGGTATTAATATTACAAAGAATTGTTATCGAGTTTGTCTGTAATATTCGGTCGAACTACTAGGGGCCTACCACCACCGCTTACAGCAGTATTATTTTAATATTGAAGTAATATTAGGTGTAGGAAATAGATGAAGCTCTACAGGACGTATAGCTCCAACTCTTTCCCCCATGAAGTAAGGTTAAAATAATACTGCTGTAAACGGTGGTGGTAGGCCCCCTGATCCGATTCCCAAAATTCTTTCACTAATGGGAAGCTACAGTATTTTATGTTACAACAACGAAGTCGCGGGCCGAATTTTAAATAAAGGCATATTGTCACAATGTATTTTTGTACTCAATCATGTGAGCTAGTGCAACACACTGTCTGTGGACGATCGACGAAGTTCCACGAAACTAAGGCTATGAGCTCACCATGACGATTCGACGCGAGCTCGAATACCTACCACCACGTCACCAGTTACGCGATACAGCCAAACTGACGCGAATATATTTTTAAACCCACACATCTGCACGCGCGCGATTTAAACCAAATATACATGTATTATCATATCTATTATTAATTTATTATAGTTTCTTTATTCAAAGTTGAACTTTAGTGCAGTTATTTGACCACTTTTTGGTATGACCGTATGACCTCTTCCAATCATTTTCCTAAAAGGTTGAGTTACGTCATTAACTCTTTTAGGGAGCAGATTAGTTACTATATAGTGGTGGGATTATAGTATTTTATGAGTATTTCCTTATTCAGCCATATTTGGTGACATTTGAACCCAAAAAAGATGGTAACTGTTCTGCTTTGTAATACTTAAATCATAATATTAGAGTAAGCTAGCAGGTCTTTTAATACTAATTAAAAAGCGTTTGTTTTTGCATATTAATATATTATTGATAAATGATTTTATTTCTGTAAGTAGGTTTGTACAAACACTTTTACACGTCAATCAAATTAAAAACTAGATGAGGTCGGCGTTTATTGTTAACAAATTCGCACCATTTACATACAATAAGTGTTATGTACGAACTGAATTATTCACACTTTTTAAACATGGTCTGTTTTTTAAACAAGAAATAACTTGGCGCTTAGTGAAAATTAACTACTGAAAATTGTCAATTTTTATTATCTCTCAAAATACGCAGAAAATCGGTAGCTGCAATATCTAAACTTAATTAAAATCATGCAAACGAAGCTAAACCACTTGTATTAAGTGTTTATTGAGCTAATATTGTTCAGTTTTAAATGAGAATGCACCTGCGGTTTGTTGAAGAAGGTTGGTATTCAATTACCGTAAAGCATTCCTCAGTGATTAATAACAATTTAATGTAATACTTGCACATTGTTGTATGGTCGTTCAACCGGTGACATGAGATAACATCGTAGGAGACCTTTGTGCAAGCACGCGTTTTTGGAGACTTCGTCCGGCACCTGACTGTACACGTCATCTTTCCTTTTAAAAATGTCGAAGAACAAGTATTAATAAATTCTAAGAATGACTATTTTGAAGACCGCTGCACCTAAGGAATGATTTTAGTTCGGCTAAGACGGCTTCTTGTAAAATATTTGCGATCCTCGCAATAAGCCCTTTCATTTGATATGTCACACGGTACAGATTGCGAAACTTTTTTTTTTGTTTTTTTATTTGCCCCCCAATAGTGACCCCCATATTCAAAATTCATTTATTTTCGTTACACATCCATGTTTGGGTCACAGATATACTTACATATGTACCAGATTTCAACTTAATCGGTCCATTGGATTCAGAGCAAATTGGCTGTGATAGACGGACACACAGACAGACAGATAGCCGGACAACGAAGTGATCCTATAAGGGTTCCGGTTTTTCCTTTTCAGGTACGGAACCCTTAAAGGAAGTGTTTTCTCAACCACGATGTAAAATTCTCATTTGCCTTTCAGATATTAACCTCCTCAAATGGTACCGCCAACTTCATTATGTTTACTCACATTACAAGGTGCTTTCAGCCAACTTGCATGCGACAATATTACTAAGCAAATATCGCTACAAATTGGTTTCTCTTACAACTTTTGCCAAGTTTAAACGGGACCAACCGCTGTTGGTGCCACTACAGCCATGCTCAGCTATAACACACTGCACTTAATGGTGATAATAATGAACAAATTGACAAAGCGTTCTAACCTATCGGTTCAGTTCCCTCATGACTTTTAACTAGTGCTCACAGATAGTTACAATTTTATTTTCATCCGCAGATGAGCGGAAATCATTCAACGACCATTATTTAAAAATATATTAAGTTCAGTTGCACGTTCTCAATTTTAGATATTAGTTGAAACTATAAATGTGTTCTAAACAAAATTATTCTACGAAACTATTACTGGCCAGTATATACACGCACAGCGCATTCTGTGCGTGAGGTGCGAGCAATAATAGAACTATTAGTGAGAGTGGTAGGATATGGAATTGCGTGGCGAAGCTCGGTGCATTGTTGCAGGAATAATGCACTGACGGCAGTAGTTTACGAGGTCTTTCACCGGCCACATTATATAGGTCAGTTAGATTAGCAACGCTCCCCGCGCTCGCAGCTAGTACTCGCAGCTATCGCTTTGAAATTATGTATTTTTCTATGTGATTAGAAATTTACATAAACACCACCTACAAATCGAGCCTATACCGCCTAGGAGAGAGATTGAATCATTCTTAAAAAGTAACGACTCGTCCTCGCCCGGACGAGATGCTGTAAACATGAGATAAGTACACAAACATTATAGAATCGTCACACCTGTGCTTGTGAGAAGGGTTAAGCAGAGGGTCCTATTGTGTCCGTGTGTACATATGAGGGGTCGCATGTGGCTGGAGGCCGTCTATGACCATTAATTTAGAACATGTCCAAACTGTGTTTATTTCTAATATTTTTTTCACGGTTCTAACGGAGAAGACCTTAAAGTATCTTACTAAGAAGGCCCCATTATTTGTTTTAGGTTTGTACCTACCCGAATTTGTACCTAATCTTGCCCTATTTCTTCGCGTAAGGTTTACTCATATTGTTTTAGACTTGTATCATTACAACCAGATCTAAAACGAACGAGGGTGTATCACGAAAGGACAACGTACAGATAAACCAGAGATATCCTTGAGAGTAAGCTACGTTTATTTTAACATTCCAGCTCGACTACGCCCACTTTCTCGTAAACATTGTACTTATCTAATTCTAATAAAATAACTTCAAGCTAAAGAAACCATTTGGGCAAAAAACAATGAATTCAATATTTGTAAAGAAAATTAGAAACAAAAATAACTTTGTAAACAATAAAACTGAGTACAATATAAAACTTTGCTCTCTTAGGAATTAATTTTCTTAACAAAAGAAATTCTTTAATGAACGCATGATGACGTACGTAAAAAGCTAGCCAAACATACTTTTATCAAAATCAAAAATCATTTGTACAAATTCGGCTGAGAATCAGTACAGAAACGTCAAAATTAAATAATACATTCCCACAAAAGGGCAGCCGACAACACAAAAAAATATATATAACATCAGTGAAACCTGTCAGTTTACTCTAATTTGGAGCATCTGCATAAACGCAGCAATGTGATTACTTAAACACATTATCATGTTAGTTTAAAATGTCAGCGGGTAATTCCATAACAGCCAATTCCCAGAAGAAAACTAGTATTTACATATAAGAAGGTGTTGCAGAAATACTAGGTTAACGATTTGCTGCGGCGCTCTGCTCCTAAGGTCTAACGCGTCCTCGATACGAACTGTATTGTTTTACTCCTTATCGACTTATTATTGTAGCACATATTATACTGCCATTCATTTACTGTTTTCATGTCCCACATCTATGCAATCAATGTAACTTCACTGATACGCAAGTTTTATTATAAGCTTTACTTTTCTATTAACTGGGCCAACGTAAATCTTGGTCGTTAGAGCAAAGAGGAAGCGAGCACCGTTTGCGAAGCTACTTATGAACCTGTAAATGAAATTTCTCGGAGTCAGGACTTAGCTAAATCGCTTCGCCGCCCCGAAAATGTTAGGTTTGTCCCTTTTAATCAGAACATCCGTTCGCGAAATGAAATTCTCAGCCTAGCCTTTTGCGAAAGTATTTTTTCGTTCAATTACTACATATTTTTGCTAGCCAAATTGTTATTTCGCTGAATGTTACGTAGATTAGACACTAATTATAATTGGTTAAAGTTATCGAAGCCCGGAATATCCTTAAATTGGAAACTGAATGAAGCGTTCGAGAATTTCCCGAAGGTTTGTCGGAGACAGAACGGATTTATTGTGGAAATGATGGCGTTCCGCAAGTCTCCAGACTAGGCCCGCCCCACTTTCAGGAGGTCGCCGCCCGATCGTGAACTCTGCACTCCGTTCGATCGTTACCGCCCTCGTGTTTTTATTATTCCAACATTTTTAGGCCTATGCAGGCTGTTTTCCGAAAATATTTTTCGTTACAAGCGAGTGTAGAATTTATAAGTTCTGCAAATATAAATTGTTCGTCGTAATTACATTCATCGTTGTACAGAATAGCTATGGAAAAACTTGGTTCCAAAAAATAATGTCGCTAATGAGATTAGAATGAACTCTTTTGCAACAGTTATTTTTAGACGTCATTATACCTGCGTGCATATTAAGTTCATTTTAGTGGCTCAATGTTCCCGAGCTAAGAGAAAGATTTCGTCAGCCACCCCATTGCGATTCGGCCAACCGCACGAGTCTGTGCGATGGGGTCAATGTCCGCGAGTGGTATATAGGTCAACTGAAGGCGCCTCGTCGTCTGTGTTATGTCAGCCTGGCTGTGCCTCGGTAATGGTACGCGATTTTGGCTTTAACAACTTTTAGAAAACTTTTGAGAACCCGTTCCTAAAACATGTATCTATTGTCAATTTTACTCCTTATTCTTTCATGACTTTTACGATGAACACGACATTCATACATCAATTGATAACCGGTTATTTTATCATGAATTATTTATAAAGTCGCCAGTTGTACGGAAGGGGTAAAATTATAACTGGATTATGGATCATTTCATTCAAAATATATCCTGATCAACCTGGATTAGAAAGCTAGACCGTTAACCTCTATTGTTATTTAAAAATGCAACATTTGATATTTTGCGGCCTGACAATAGCTTCGCCAACAATGGTCAATGAACCCATAGGAAGTGGAGCTGGTTTAATTGTCAATTTTCCACATGTCTGATCACAACCTTAGGTTCGATGAGATACCTTAATTCAAATGCTTAGCAGCTGCTACGCATCATGAGGCAGCGAACACTTAACCTCATTTGTTGGTTAACTGCATTATAAGCCGGCCGGGTTGAGGAGGGCTAGTGTGATTGAGACTAGTGGTGGAACATTGCTGTCTCTCTGTTTAGTGGGATTATAGTGATACATAGAGTGGTCGGCTGCTGCGCGCGGGCAAAAGGGAAAGTGTTCGGTTCTTCCTGCTCGCACGCGGAAGCGTTTAGTTTACTATACGTAACTGCATTTCGCGTCGCTGCACCGACTAGTGTTGCAACATCTAACGATGAGTCTAGTGTGAAAGGTATAACCACAGTCTAAAGACACTCATTTATCAGTCTGGGAGTCAAATGCTATTT
This sequence comes from Lithophane semibrunnea, assembly GCA_947363905.1. NCBI lineage: Eukaryota > Metazoa > Arthropoda > Insecta > Lepidoptera > Noctuidae > Lithophane > Lithophane semibrunnea. The sequence continues at coordinate 6,207,055 of OX376188.1, read as the reverse complement.
ATGTGAATGTCACTTAGAGATGTTGCCAATTATTAGGATTTGATAATAGTAGTAGGTAGCGTAATACTTGGTATGATAGCGTAATACTAAAAAAAAATGCAAAAACTTGTATTATTAGTATTTGAAGGATATAATTAATCCCAGTAGAATTTTCCAAATATGACAAAACTATGTACCTACCTACGAATTAAATACAATCAAATTTACTTAACAGTATCACAAAGTCACCTAGAAGTCGTCAACATACAACAACTGTAAATAGCGATCCTCCAAAATTTCGAACTCGGAACCTTTGAGCTTACGGCAAAAGTTTCTCGAATATCCGGTAGAGTCAGCTTGAAGGAAACCGTAAGCCGCTTATTAGACCCGTCGACATAAACTACAGCACTCAATTCTGCTCCAAAACTCATTTCGAACTTACGAAATATTCGAATAAATAAATCAAGTGAATTAGGCTAATTACAGACTGTCGGTGCTAGCCTCGTCTCGAGGCATTCGCTCATGATCAACGGTTTTACTTTCGTTGAACGGTCACGTCACGTCATGCACTCTCGCCGAGGCGGAAACAAGCCATCATCGTGTACACTCAGCACTTATAACTTATTGTTTAGGTAAATTACTATTATTTTACTATCATGAAACTTGATGAGGAAATTGCGTCGTAATTTCTCAATTTTATCTGAAGATGCTTACGCAAATAAATTGCACTTAAGATTTGATGAAATGTTTAATTTTGCGAAAATTGTAGACAGTTAATAATAAGTTGCTCAATAAATAAAATAGGTAGCCGGGTCCATTAATTCTATTACTTTCACTTTAGAACTGAAGCTTTAACAAATGAACACTCGTACCGACGATCACATTTTAAGATAACACGGTTTCATTAATAAACAAACTAATTATTCAGTTACACCGACAACAAACACGCATCCGAGATCGTTAATCGCCTGTATTCATTACCGTGGCACAACAAAGCGTCGGTGTGAACTGTGGCCAGCCGTGCAGCCGTGCAACTCGACTCTTCCGCATTTGCCTTGCACTTTCTCCGCCTCCGCTGCGCTTTGAATGTTCACTGCAGAATTATTTTGCTGAAGGAAAAGGCCGCGAGCGCGCGCGAGAAATCTAATGCCTGCATTATGTTCTTGATTGCATCTTTTATTATCTTCATTCTTTATTTGTGGTTCTTGTTTTTATTGGTGTGTACGTGAGTATCTTCAGAAAGCATTAGAACTTAGTTTTTGATCATAAGCGCGGTGTGGTCGAAAATACCCAGTTGCAAACTCGTAAAGAATGCGTGGCTACAATCGTAGGTTTAATTTAATTTAATTTAATAAGGCAACCAACTGCGATGCATAATATGTTACAGAGTATGTGTGTTGTAGTATTGTATCTATGGTTCATAATAGGTGTCCCTGTGTAACTAGGATAAGTATAAAACATACGAACGGACTAAAAAATATTTAATAATATTTAGATTATATTATTTAATATTTAGAGTTTGGAAAAAAAAAAGTGGAAAATGGGGTTGGCAATTTGGCATAAAAAAAACATGTAATAAAGCATAATTTTTCCATTTATATATTTCTATAATCAATGATTCCACTAGCTAGATTAGGTTAAATATTTTTACTCGCTAAAAAAGCATAGCTTAGGTTAGAACTGTGACCCCCTACGCGCGAACCGAGCGAGCGAAGCGACCGGTGCCGCGGTAGCGGCCGGCGAGTGCCAAAAATGACTAGAACATATAGAAACAAAAACTTTAGTTAGGGTTAGTTAGTTGGGGTTCTGAATACTGGAATTCCATAAACGCCGCGCCGTCGGTGTCCATTTAAGGGAGCCGGCGTATGTCACTCCCAATAGCGTTATTTTTTGGGAGGCGGCACCGGCAGCGGAGGCACTCCCTAAGTTTAAACTATAAAGAAAAAATAATAATATAATAATAAGAAAAAAAAATGTTTGAAAATTTAGAGATTAGTTGTTTGCCTTCGTCTATGGTTTTTGTTATTTGTTTTTTGAATTTATTTTACAGTTAAATATAACGACTTGAGAAAAACTTGTGTTATAAGCAATGCGAGCAATGGGTCAATATACAATTTTTAGCGTAATTAGTCGAATGCTGAGACACGTGTAGCATCGTAATGAAAGCAATACAGGTAGGTTAGGTACTTATAATATATCTATGCAATCATTAAAATGAAAGTGTTAGTTTACTACCTTCTTTGATTCCAGCCTATTGATATCGTTTCAATAATAATAAAGTTATATTTAAGATGTTATAGACAACGCAACACCTCACAGCGACCGCAATACGGAAAAACATTTAAAAAACAATTAAGTCTTGAAAGTATTCGCTTATTTCTTGTCGTCTCCAATAGCAATGCCTATTATTAATTTATTACTTCCCTATATGTATTCTCTTGCAGAGGCAGGAGTATCGCCTATTGCACTTTCACTGGGTTTCTAATGTTCTTTATACAAGCCGCGTAGACATTTAAATAGGAACTAAGTGAATGCGAGTGAAGTAATGAATGATATAACTAACTAGACGCAGCCATTAGTGTTTAATTAAATATGTAATGATGTGTTACCATGAGGTTGGCACAGTTGCACGTGTAAATTGAAGTTTCGGTAAATAAATTATAAGTAGTAGAGAAACAAAATGCTATCTCAAAGTTTTTTTTTAGATTGAAGTAATTTAGCAATTAATTCAGATCCAAGAATGGAAATACCCTACAAATACTTCTATTGACAGCGTTATGAATGAATGTTTTAGTGCCCAATGAACTCTTCGCCCAATTTTTTCTCTTAAAACTTGTACATAATTATATTATTTTACTTATCCAGCAGAATATTTAGAATCACGTTTCTAATATTCAAAGAATAAATCCGAACCAACTTTAGGAAATAATTTTTCATACGTTTTTCATCTGTTAATTTTACTTGTACTACCGACGTAGTATACACACGCATGTAATGGCGACAATGTTGCGACGCGGGCGCTCGTAAATATATTCAAGTTAAAGGCAATATATTAGGCTTCCGACTCAGTACAGATACGGATCACAGGATTTACAGATTAGACCGCCTCGATGTACTGGATGTAAGAGTTGCCGAGTGAAACTGGGTAGTGACGGTGCTAATAAGCTTTTTTCACATAAACCAGAGCAAGCCAAGTATTGGTGTGATAATAATAGGAGATTTCCTAACCCTGTGACCATTTATTGGGATGTGATGTGATAGTATCCGGACTTCACATATAAAACATCAATATACCAAACCGTACTTTGCACCGAATCTATACAGTTTGCACGTATCTCTACCTAACTGGTCACACTCCGGATTCGTCCGATCACGTATGGAGCGACCTTAAGGCTCGGATCAGGCAGCAAGCTTAGTGTCATCCATTCGATGCTTGGAAATGCATTACATGTCGCGAGACAGCAGGACATGCATTAGTGACAACGAACATTATAAAGAAAGTTTGCCCTTGCAATAAGTGCGATATTGTTTTAGCAGTCATATGTATTGTTATCACTGGTCGGAACATGTTGTGAAGAAAGTGCTAGGTATGAATATGGAAGTCTATAGTATGGGAAAGACCGAACAAACGGTAGGTGTACTGTGTGAAAGATGATTTGGCTGGAAAGAGCGTGACTACTGAGATGACGATGATGATGAAAAATAAGAAACGCAGCGCCGACCCCTAATAAATTGGGATATAGCCTGGAGAATTATGATGATGGTAATCATTGGAATAGCTTCAGTTCTATGATACCGTAGGCGGTGCCGTTACCTAGACATGGGATGATACGGGTAAATGGCTCTATTATGAAAACAGTGAAACACTATATTAGAATGATATAGTTTTAAATCATGGAATCAGTCAAAACTGCCGAATTCTTGAAGGAGACTTAGTATAATTAAGGGTTTTTTTGCATTATTCATTGAACTGGTGGCAATTCATTAAGGTGCTACGAGTATGACGCTGCTAGAGGTTTCTGATATTGAAGTTTGATCGTGGCGAGCGTAACTTCTACCTATTTATTCATCAGCTTTCTTACGAATTCACATAATTTCCTTTACATATTTATACCACAATGTATTCATATTAACAGTTGACAGGTTCATACATATTTGTCGTTCGATATAATGCATACTAATCATAGAAATCTTAAACGCCACCTTTCTGTCCGACAATCTTATGTTAATTTTATTAATTGTTATCTACCAATATTGAATTAACTATTTTTTTTTGTATATTTATTTTCTCAAGCTCTACAGTATTTTAATTATCATCATGCGTTCTTCTGTTGAATTTTACTTCCGGTCTAATCAACCCTCGATAGTGAATAGAATCGATTTTGAAATAATGGTAAAATTCGGATGCATCAAATCTACTATTCCAATTTTAAAAATATAACACGTATTTTCGAGCATCTCAGGTAGTACTTGTCTCTCTTTGACGAGTAATCCTCAAAAGTAGCAGTCCGGTCTATGAAAAGGTTCTTCGTGAGTGTAAAACGCAAAGGGCCTGCAAAGAGCCTTTAGAGAATTTAATCTAAAATGAAACGAGACACTGCTCGGGAACTGCACGGCTGCACTATAGAAATACAGTCACGGATTGTCCCCGGGAATATAAGTCTATTGTAGGCGATAGATGTGGAAACAACTTGGTATATTTTAATGAGAGTTTTATGGAGTACAAACGGAACTGATGGATGTTGTATACAATGTAGTAGAGAAGTTCTGGGCTGATGCAATTTGGCCAGAATGGGGTTTTCGTTTGAAAAAATACATACATAAGTAGGTACCAACTGTAGTTATTTGTAGCGATTGACGTGACAGTAGGGTTCAGGAACGGGGTGTGAGGGAAACATTCAGCTCGACCGGTACCCGGAACAAGAATCATTGCCCCTGAATGGTCATATAATAGTGGTTGCGTAGGTGCGATGACACGTCAGCGTAGACGGGTGCGAGACGACGACGTCACGGGAGCGCCGCCCGGCCGCGGGTTCATCGGCTCGCGCCAGGTGCGTTCACACGACAGCCATTATTTCCCGTTTTCCGTGCTATTTATTGTAATAATTTAAATTATTTATTTAAATCAAACATAGTGATACATATTTTTTGTTAGTATATTTAAAAATATGTTAGTAACCAAAGATTATAAAAGGTACAGGTATCATAAAAGTTATTATAATAACTGAAGTACGAACATAAAATCAAATTGTAAAATGACAGCGATGCGGACGAATTTTTTGATGAACTTCGATTATTTCCCCCCTCTTTTTTATATACCTGTACATAGGTATTATTATTATTTTGGTGTTAGATACAGCTTATTATTTGGCCACAAAAGGGATGAATGAAAGGCAATTGCATGCAGCTGAGAAGAGAATGTTACGTTACACATCTCTATGTGTGGTGTTACACGAATGGATAGAATAAGAAATGAGTATATAAGAGGAAGTCTGAAAGTGGCACTGGTGACTGAAAAGTTGTGCGGAAATCGGTTGTCATGGTATGGGCACGTGATGCGAAGGAATGAGGAAAATGTTGTGAGGAAAGTTTTGGGTATGAATATCGATGGCTATGAGAGTAGGGGAAGACCAAAGAAACGATGGATGGACTGTGTGAAAGATGATATGGCTAGAAAGGGGGTGACTCCCGAGATGACGGCTAATAGAGAATTATGGAAGAAAGGGACATGTTGCGCCGACCCTAAATAAATTGGGATAAGGGCAGAAGAATGATGATACAGTTTATTATTTATAATTGAAAAATAAATTAAATCGCAATCATCTTTAAATTCATAAAAAATTTAATCAAGTAAAATCATTAGTACAAATAAATATAAATCAAATTATCAGTTCATCAGTATGTAAAAGATCTGCTACTCTAACTGAAACCTACTGTTCTTATTGACATGCAACTGCACACAATGCTACAATATTTGACACTCGATTCGGCTAGCCACAACGCTAATGCTGTTGCCACTGCCGCGAGTACGACTACGCAATGATGCAGTTCTCTTTCTGAGGATGGCATGAAAATTATCAATACGGGTGTCGGTAAACACGCCCGACGCGCTGCAGTGCCTCGGCAGCCGCATCAGCATCCTAAAGGTATCGCGCAGGGCGTTGATTGTCTTCTGCGTATAGATCCATAGACTGCACTTATTGCTTAAAAAGATTGTCAAAACGTCCGAAACAATGTCACTTTTACTGCCTTACTGCAGCGTGCAAATCTACAAGCCAAAATATTGCATGGGATAGTAACGCCCGGCGGCGCTCCGTCTCAATATCCTCGCATATCCAGCTGATAACTCATAGAATAAGCAACCTGAAGTAGCAATGGGACGGCCATACAATTAGATCGTAGACCTTTGGGGTAGACTTGTTCTTGAGTGGATACCGCGAATCTGCAACCGTAAGTTAGGATAGGACGCCCTCGGGCTAGGTGGAGCCACGATCTTCGCAGGGTGGCTGGTAGCAGCTGGATGAGAGTAGCCGAGAAACGAGCTGAATGGCGTGCATGCTATATCCAGCATGGATTGCTGTAGGCTGATGATGATGATGACAACATACTTCTAGGAGACAGTGGTCGGACCAAGTACAATTATAGAACACCCTTACACTCAGTACTGCCACGCAGACTCCGTTACCACGCAATGGTCAAATGGTGATGCTGTGGGCATCACTAAAGAATGTAAAGGTGTTCGATGAACTTCCTCCCACATTATAATTTTAGTTCCTTTCCAAACAACGCACAAGGACTAGCATTAAAGTCTCCTAAAATGTACACATTTGCAACTTCGTTTTTTTTCAATTATAGCACTTACCTAGTGAAATAGGTAATGTCACTTAGACAGTCAGTAAATTCTATTAAGTTCTCATTGGAGTTCGCAGGCATGTACAGAGAGAAAACTACAAAGGAACAATGTGCCGCGAGACGCACACTATACGTGATCACGTCACCGAACTAAACGTACTTTTACGCCAGAGCACAGCATCACCGCCATAAAATAATATCATTGTTATTCTGCACTAATGTCCCTAAACAGGGTCAAATTAAATTAACTAGCAAAACTCCACAGACTTAACACAAATGCAGGGAACAGCTGATTTTTTTTCGCGATTTCAAGATTGGTCCCATAGAAAAAGTTGTTCAAAATTATGAGTACAATGACCCATTTTCGGGTTTAGCATAAACAAAAAATAAGGTTGTATAGTTATCTGAACACGATAAAACAAAACATTTTTTTTGTCTTTTTTTTTGGTCAACGACCGCTGGTAGAGCAGTTACTTGATGTAGGAGTTGACTTTTTTTATTTAATTTATCATTTTTAGATATCGATACCCTTCAACTCTTGCTAACAGTGAGGAGTTTTGCTAGTTTTGCTCACAAATTTAATTTGACCCTGTATACGTAAAAGGTGACTAAATTTATACTATCTACTACTGAAAGCCTGCAGAGGGCGTGGGAGGCACTGATAGTTCCCGGAGTTCCGTCGAGTCTATTTCTAAAACAATGATGCGTCGTTCGCGTATTTTATTTAAATATGAGCGTGTTTTGCTTCTTCAACGTCTTTAGACAACCTAGATTATTCGATACTTGATGATTAAGAAGGCAATTTATTTGTGTTAATAAACGATTCAGAACAATTCATTTGTATATCGTTATATTAAGTGGGTAATTAGAGGCTGTCACTGGCCGCACGACTGCTCCCTGACCCAATGAATATCGAAGTAAAAGGTATTTTCAATGAATAGCAATCGTCAATATTTACATATTTAGTTATTTACATAATCATTTTCAAATATAACAAAAATCTTGCTATAGGAAGTTTTATTTCATAACTCTGACTTTAGAAGCATAACAAATCTTAATTTTCCTATTGTTTTTAACTAAATACTTAACTGAAACAACCTTTTCAGTAAACTTTAGTGACAAATCAGTGTTTACAGAGCCGCTACATTAATCGGTTGTTTCATAAATAAATCATTCAGTCAACACATTATAGATGCCGTATAAAAATTCGTTCACAACCGAAGTGTTTAATTGATTTGAATAATATGGAAATCGGTACGGTAGCGCGCAATATCCGCGGGAAAGAGACAGACATAGGTCTGTAAGGACCGCGCAGCTGTGCTAAGGACGGTCGTTGGCCCCGCGGACGCCCGCAAGTGAACTCCGAATATTATCGTGTGCGTTTATTTATTGTACTGGTCCACTCTCAGAGATCCCGCTCATTAATTCCTTCGTGGTTGCACTACTGCCGATTGACGCACTGTTACGAGATCCCAGGTAATTATTTCTAATAGATTAGTGTTGCAATATCGCCTTTCAGTTTTGTCGCTTGTATGTAACTTAAGAACGTGTCTCATAGTATGTTGTTAAGGTGCTAGTGTTATTAATAGAATTGTTTCAGTTATGTCATGTTTTTAGGTTGTTACGGACAATTTACTACCGCGTACATATTTGATTAACTACCTATGTGTAATTTTTTTTTAAAGTTATCAATTTTTTGTTTATTTGTTTTGTAACTTAATATTATTATGTAATATTATAAAGTGACACAACATTAAATATTTCAGGATAACTTCCGTAGTAACTAAACCCTCATTCATTTCATAATATTAATTGTATTATGTTCCTAATTCTAACTCACCAATGACATTAACACTAAAAGCTGGCGTTGACATTGAAAGTGACGTCATCATCGGTACATATCCTAAATTCTTTTCCTATAGTTTATCGCGAGGTCAATGGCTCGGTGACGACTCCTGCGCCGGTATACTCACAGCCAGGTTACTCATTAATACAAATAATAATTAAAACAATAGCAACAAAGACAATGATTTATAATTTCTGGTTTTAGAATTTATCGGGCGTGCCATAGACCCAAGGTTTTGATTAACTTACGTTTAAATATAGACAAAGATAAGTTAATTTATTTTCTAATTTTAATTACTATTCTCAGACAGATAATAGTTGTACAACCAATAAATCGTAGTTAGTCAAAACTTACAAGGAATAGTCTTAGCTCGGCACCCTTATTGCTTAAAATATGATCAATCACAATCTAAATATTTTTGTAGGTTAATCCTAATCCATTGCTTCATATGTTCGAAAAATGTGTCAGCTCAGCAACGTAAATAACGCAATGAATGCTGTTGAACTGTCAACATGAAATAAATTGTGATTTATCGTGTGTTTGAAAACAGACATTTACAGGTCTGTTTTCAGCGAAAATGTATGAAGGTTGCGTTGTCATTTTCACCTGGAAGAAATAATCCAATATTTGTTTGCTCTTTTCTAGCACGAGCAATAGGATAACTTCGCGTTCAAGTAGCTTGAATTTCTGGAAGCTGTTCTTAATGTATAAAATACAATACAGACCTACATGGATTTTTATCATCTGATTACTAAGGTAAAGTAAAAATCATACAATTCTAAATATCACAAACAAAAAACGTTGGAAAATTCTGCAAACAGTAACAGTATGTTTATTTATAACGATAAACATTGCAATGATCTTGAAACAGAGTCGTCAGGTTCATGGACATGTGCGTCACTTCCCTGATGACATTGAGGATAATTATGCATACAATACAAACATAATACAATCACACAACGGTATTTAAAACAAGCAGCAGTAAAATCAGGGATTCTTACAAAAAAAAAAAACGATCGGCCATCATCTACAATTCAAGTAAGTGTAAATTATTATTTGAAAACCAATCGTGACTTGTAGAAATATAGTTATATACCTACCATTTACATGGGAATAACTTGTTTTACCTGATACAGTAAATGTATCTACATTCTACAATAATGACTTAATTCGATTACATTGTGAAACTCCTATTGAAATAGTCATAATAAAAATGTACAAGTATTCAAAACAATACGGTTCGCTGCACAGTTTCAATATAGTGACACGTAACGTTATGTATAGCCGTACACTCGTACAGTGGTAATATTTTCACATTAGCGAGTAAACATCGGTGTGATTGGACGTTTATCTGAACATGTGTAACGTTTGATATCTGGAGACGGGCCCTGCGGAGTCATTGTCACGTACACTGTGCATACAGCGACCATTGTGGACGCACTGTTTACCAGCCTTATCAATAACATGCCTGGCCCGGTGCTATACCTCCAGCTGTACGAGCGATGCTATCAAAGAGAGTCTTCACTTCTTTTATCTATCATCGTCCAGTCACAATTACGACTCGACACAGCCGAAACTATGGAAGATTTCTTGAACGGTGACGAATGTCCGTTACTGCTAAATTGTTAGTTTGGTTTGGTGGCCTCTTCTTATCTGAATGAGTTTGGTTTTGTTAGTAGGCAAGGCTGACGTTTTCCTTTTTTATAATATTACGATTTAATCACACATATTGCTATAAAAATAATCCGGAATACCACAAGGTCGTCATCAGACCTAAAATAACTTTCCTCATTCCTTCATATCGCCATTCTCATTCATACCTTTTCACATAAAATCGTTTTCACAGCTCGGCTATAAATAGGACTACTCGCTATATTACTGTATGTTCTATATCTTGTAGTGTAGTAATTGTCATGCCGTCAGCGGGTTCAAGTTCGGGCGGACGACAATGAACTTGGCCGGCCATGACTCACGCATGCCAACCATCGGAGTTACGAAACCATAAACACTGAGCATCTGTGCGAATGCAACTGAATGCAATTGAGACGGCCATTGTCCATACACGCCCTTGACGATTGAGATTGATTGACTTTTATTACCTTCGGCCAATCAAAGCGAACGCGAATTACTCCCTAAAAATGTTTTTGGCCAGTAATTTCAAGGGGTCGTAACTCGTAATGGTCGTTGAATGCATGTGTTGCTTCCAGGAATATTTGAGTACGCGACTTGCTTTTGTTTTTCTTTATTCAAATATCTGCATTGTTTATGTGTCATTATAATTTCGCATTTGACTGCGTGTGCGTCGCATGTTGGTTGACTTGGCAATGTTACATGGCGTATACTCTTTTCTACATAACGATAACTAAAGTAAATATAACTATGCTAATAGTATTCTGAACAGCCAAATATTTGATTATTCGTTATTAATCTTGGGATCACAGACAGATGATGGTAAAATTGCTTAGAAATTGAAGAAGACTATCTGCATTTAACCATTTAACGTTATTCATATTTGAAGGTATTTTAATAAATGTAAAACGTTGTAGCTACTTTTCGTGGTATAGTAAAGATTTTAGTTTGTCTTTTGGAAATAATTATTTGCTTCAACGTTTTGTTTTATAAAACAAGAGAGAAACTCAATTACAATATATTTTTCAACGTTGTGATCAAAAGTTTAAACTTTTAAAGTAACAGTTCAGCTAAGCCAATTTAAACCAATTACAAAAGTCCGCTACAAAGCGAAAACACAAGTGCCAAATATTTTACCGTTATCGCGTGCGATCCTTCACTCGTAACGAGTTCAAAGATTCAAGGGCAGCTCTACGTAATAAACGTCAAATATACACAGATATCTATGCAATGTAGTACCTCTCTATGGTAAGATTGTGTAACCTTGGCAAAGTGACATCGTAATTCAGAATAGCTAAACTTTAGGTCGATGATATTCTTGGTTTAACGGTTTTACAGCACGACCAGTTTTCTTTTTCGAGTTGCATTTTAATAAATAATAGTTCAGCAGAATAAAAGTTCAAGAAACTAATTGTTTCGTAAGCCAATGTATGTCTATGTAGGTATACGGTTTCCTAATAACCGTTCCTGGACATATATACATTTATACAATGATGAATATTTTTGTAGTTTCACAGCAATTCTCACTTAGTACAAAGTGTACAGTCATCGGGTGTAGGGCAATAATGATGATCTTAACGTAACTGTTCTTGTATGGTTATCATTAGCAAAACGCTGAGCGTCCATTTCATTAATAGAATACGTGGAATAACCCTTCTTCTCAGAGCTTTCATTCATTCATGCATGATGCACATAATTTTACAGCTTTTGTTTGAGCATCCTTTAACTACTGCGACGGCGCCACGTAGGGAATGAGCCAGGAACATATTCATATTCCTCATGTATGTAGTAACATTTTAAGACATGTAGATGAACTGACTGATTTATGAAATATTACTTCATGTAAGTTTAGATACTTTTTACCTTTTGTGGTACAGTAATCTTATTGTAGGTGCATCGTCTTCACATATAATTATATAATTGATGTATACAAAATATTGTAAAACATTTTCAAAAGAGAAGCGAAATAGCTTTCGTATGGAGAAGAATAGGCAAGAACCTCCATAAGGAAGGGACAACTAGAATCAGTTCTATTTCTTTGTTTTTGACGTTCAAAAGTGCCTTTTATGTGCATGATTGAAATAAATTATTTTACTATGAGCTTCAAAACGGTTGACTACCCTTGAATAGACGGAGAGATGTTTGAGCAATTTTTGTATTACGAATTATACTTACCAGAAGTGATGTTCAGAACGATTGGTTTCTATTCTAAGTAGTACAAGTATTTCAAGTAGAACCTTTACTAAGAGTTGATTAAAGCAGAAAGAGAAAGGTTCCAGATTAGATACCTACCTACTACTTTAAGGGCCTAAACACATAACCGCGTTGTGGCGCCGCAACGCAAAAATTAGCGGCGGCACCATAAGATTTTCTTAGGAAATGGCCCGAAGTCGCCGTTAATTTTTGCGTTGCGGCGCCACAACGCGGTTATGTGTTTAGGCCCTAACTACTGAGTAGATATGTACCGCGATTTGGTTTTCCATTATACATTCTACTTGATATTCATTTTTAATACTTACATCAACACCTCACCTTCGCTTCATTGAACACCAACCTGGACCATTTAAATAAATGATAACTAAATGCTGAAGCCTTCTCACTGATCACGAAGAAACTTGCATACACATATTATACAAACATCAAATACAGTCTTAAAACAAGACCTTGGCATAATATAAGGTGTTAATGATGTCACAGAGTGTCCAATGTCACCGCCCGGTGGTCCCAGACACTGTTATATAAACACGCAGCCATAACTGATAATATTTTTGTTTTTGACCACTCTGTGTTTGAACTGACTAGGTGTCCACTGTGCAGTTAGTGTTATACATTATTGTTAATTGCATATGGTGTGAAAAGTCGTTTGAGCGATAGACGTGTAGTTTTTAATACCTAGTCTTAAAACTAAGTGCGATTTGCATGATTTAGGTATCTTTCTCCACATATTATGTGTCTAAACTTTGAAAGTTTGGATTAGTATAAAATTGAATTCGTAATTATTCTTAGTAGTATTTCCTTAAGAGAAAACACGACTGCAAAAACACATAACTGAAAAGAGAAAAAAAGCATTATTATCTATTGAATTTTGTCTTTATTAGTAAGGTATTGCAAGCCCCCGACAAATACTTACTTGAAATATGGTGTCACTTTTGTTTGTATATATATCATATTATATAGCCTATGTCACTCCCACAATTAAGACGAATCAAACGACACCTCATATGCTAAGATCCATCAAGCCGTTTGGGCTACAGAGCGTGCCAAAGAAATAGACATACATACTCTCGAAAAACATTACCTACCCTGCTTCTGGGGCAGTCGGGTAAAACAGGTTCCATTATCTTGGAAAACATCAAAATCACATTGTTTCATGGCTGAAGTTTTTTTTTTTAGTTTAAACTTCATTCGGTACATCTCTATTTCTTACGTGTCATGAAACTCTACGTGTGCAGTATTTATTCTTTCCAAGAAAACACAATCTGTAGGATGCTGCGCCGACCAATACCACAATACCACATTGCATAAACAAGTCATACACGCACTGAAGCATTGTTATACACGACTAAAAGCAATTTGATGAGCACACCAAATAGGAGGAGACTTAAAAAAGGACACCTTATATTTCGAGCGGCCACTATTCCGTCGTTTACGAAACTTTATAAGTACTGAAAACCGAAGACTCCCGATGCATAGCGGAGGTTCCCGAAGGAATGACAAGCGAGCGCTTTCCGTGGAACGCGGAAAACGTCGGCACATGTTGAAAATACGGGTGGGCATTGACCCCGAGCGGGCTTGCCTGAACACACAGCTGTTACAGAATCTAGCGCGGTGCATCTCGTGATGCGTTTATTTATGTTCGCCGCCACCTACTACATACATTTCATAGATCTTAGATAAATGCCGCATTAAGAGCCAGATATTAATATGAACTAAGATACTTTTTGTTTTGGATACTTAACCAAACCACGTGGAGCTTTGACAGTAGATATTTTTTCGGGTGAACAATCATCGTAACTGTACTTACTTTGATTGTATGTGAACTGTTAGACATCACATAAACCTCAAAGTCCACATAATTAAGTAAAAGATAATAAGTACGATAATGTAGTACTCCTAATAAAAAGTAATCTAATAAATCTCAGAAATTGCCGATAAATATTCATAACACATCAATAATGTTACTTCATATAATTTATTACGTAAACATAAAACGTGTTGCCGTTTACAAAACTTCAGATTTTAAAGGAAGAGAGTCGTCATTGATCGTACACCATCGACAGGCGCGAAGGAAATTCTATATTCGGCCTTGTTACCTAAAACCTGTATGTTTGAAACTGTTTAATTACCCGTCTAGCAATATTTGCAATTCCTTAGGTTTCCGATGAATCACCCTAGCTATATTGCTTGTTTGTACATAAAAGGTTGAAGACGTATGGTACACATAGGCTTCCTTCCCTATACACTGCTCCGAACGATTTTGGAGAACGTTGCTTGTGTGAATTCTTAGGCTTGGGCGGATATTGGTACCTACAGCTTGATGTACCTGACATAAAGGTTTGAATTCCATAGCCTGTCATGCTGCGTTTCGGTCTTTCACGCATCTCTGACTTTTCGGATTCATGTTTGTATTGTTTAACTATAACCTGCTTCAAAAACGGTGAAGGAAAACTTCGTGAAGAAACCAGCATGCCTGAGAGTTATTTTTCGACGGCATTCGAAGCCAACTCAAGCCCATGGGTGGCATAAATTCTGATAGGTTAGTCACTATCCACACGAAAAAGAAGCCACGTATAAATAAAAAAGTGGGCATGGATTATTAATTTGTTATTTCGATACTAGATGGCGTTACTATACCTATAAGTATCTATTGCAAAATCGTTGAATTTTCCTTGGCTTTTCTTACAATTTGAAAAATTGACTACGGCACTAACCTCTTCTACCGCCGCGACCAGTACTTAATAAAATCAGTAGCGTATGTAACAAAGATTAATGAAAGTGCAATATAGAGACCCCACACGACTGATGTAGCCACTAGCCACGAGCCACCCCCGCTGGACACGAGCTTAAGATGGACATGATTGATCGAGGGAGGAGTCACTTTGAGTTCCCATGCTTGGTCTTTTATGTGTTTCGTTGTAGTTTTGATATTAGTGCGTGTTTAACTGTTCGAAAATGTAAAGAAATTATGCAATGCAAAAATAAAAAATGTTGGCTTACCATATTACAAAAGCATAGATATAAATTTTGCATCGGCGATGTTCAAGCCTTCAAAATCGTCCTGTGTCACTCATAAAATAAATCTATATGGACTTTATTCAGAAGAATTTCAAAACTGTCGTCGTAGTGAAATAGTCGACTGCGATCTTTAGCGACATTACTAATATATTTAAGGAGCGCCGTATCTTACTGTCAAAATTGTAACTTACTCCATAACTCCAACGACAAAGGTTAACTAGAAAGGACGACTGGTGACTTGAAAGGTTTTATGCTTAAATTCAAATCCTTGGATAGAAATGTCCTAAAAGCCCTGAAGCTATGAATAACTAAAGACGGCAAATATGGCTTACCAATTTTCTACTATTAGTAAAATTTTAAAATATTTCATCACATTTATCAAGCAAATCTATTAATTTCGACTTAAGCAGTTTCATTACGATTTCACGTTAAACCCTGGCCAGTCAGCTATGTAGGTATATAAACTCCTAATTAGTGTAGGTATATAAACTCCTAATTACTGGATACTGCAGGTATCCAGTAGTAATAAATATCGGATAATACGCAAAAGTGTCCACATTTAATGTCACAAACTTCTACCAATATATCGCTGCATATTAAACGATACATAAGGCTGGGATCAGACTTGCATAATTTTTATATTTTCTCTTGACGAAGTATGTTGAGCGTACTAATACTTAAATAAAAGAATACCGTAGCGACTTACCTGTCAAAAATTACGCGACGGAAATTCGGCGTGCTTAATGTACTAGCAAATTACGGGACGTAATTTCTGCCTGTCGGTAATTTAAAAAGTATTGTAGGCGTAAGTATAAGCCGAATTTCTGTCGCGTAATTTTTGACAGGTGAGTCGCCACGCTGTTGTGGTCGTCGAGCCTATATTCTTAATGAGCATGAAAATGTTGCTCACGATTTTTTATCTCATTAAGAATAAACAGAAGGAGACCGAAACGTATCCCGAAAACTGGTCAAACCTAGAATATACTTGCCAGCAATACGATAAGTACGGCATTATAGTACAAGTAAGAAGCAAGCTTTACGAGTGTTCGCAGTTAACAGTACATATATTAGGGATTATTACAGCACACACGTTTAACCACCTCTTTCACCGCGAGCCGACTCTCTGATCTAGTTCGCGGAAGGGAATTATGCAATGGCTTGCACACTTGCTCTGCTTAGGTGTTAATGGCGAATTTTGTACTAACAAGATAATGGTACGATGTCGACCTGTCTAGCTGAGCGTTAAATTGTTAAGTATGTGATGTAACCTAACCATGTACTTTGTTAGTTCAATGTGTCCAAATTAAAAATCATAAGTTTAAGTAAATTAATCACTTTTATCTTTGCAAAATCGAGAAGGCAAACGGTGCTCCGTATATCTTTCCGCAATTTAAAACTATACTTTTATTTTATAATATCATAAAGCATGATTACATAAGATAAGGAAAAGTATTTATTACAGAAAACTCGGTCTATGTTATGTCGTTTTATTGATCGGTTCTGTTAACTTACGCAACCAACCAGCGCAAGAGCAGCAAGGAAACGTTAAAAGAAATGGTCCCGGAAAATCCGATAAAAATGTCAAAACCCCGGGACATTCTAACCGTGTCCGGGAAGGGATTTATTGAACAAATTTAAAGCTAATTAAAGCTGACGCCGGCTTAACGCGCTGCTCACACGTCGAGCCTTTTGACAAATATATTTAGAAAGACGCTGCGTAAGAGTTTATCTTTTAATCCCGCGAAATGATTCGTAAACAACGCCAACAATGTTAATGCGGATATCTTTTTCCTTTTTTGTTGCATTATCCTGTATACATAAAGGGTATCCACTGAAACATTATTCTGAACAGGTTTCTTTTTCAACGAAATACAATTAATGGGTGCTTCTTTATATCCTCAATACTACGTGTACAACTATACATTCCCACTTTTAAATTTTTTCAGCCTTTTTCGTGGGTAAAAATCTATGGAATGAATATATGCATATGGAATGGATAGCGGTCATTTACTATATATATTCATAGACCGGACATAACAGACCAATTTTACAATGGAGCACTATTATTTAAACATAACGTGTATTTTTTACTTTCATAATTGTCTTGCTAACGTTCACTCCTCTTTCGTCTATAAAGGGTGTAATATAAAAGTCCCCTGATTATATTAACATGAAAAAGTATTATAAAAAATGTTTTACTGCATAGTAGGACTAGCCCTAATAATAGGCAGTTTAAAATTCAATATCTATTGTAATCACAATGCTGCGGACTGCATCTGTCTGGTAAACTATTGATAATAAAATAACTACAATTTCCACTTTTAGAAACGTGAACGAAGAACACAGTCATTACTGAAGATTTTCTTATGTAAGTTGTTAAAAAAATAACTTTACAAACTTAAATAGGTGCTTTAGACCATCGTCGTATGGAAACAACTTTGGAATCACGAAAAAAAATCAGCTGTTCCATAATAAAGTTTAATATAAATTAATACCTGCTGTTCTAAACTGTATTGCAATATTATTTTTCGCGAAATAATACTTTCAATTTTCCTCTTAACTTTGATAACTCAACATAAAAATATCTCACGGTTTTAAAATTGCATTGTACTTTTAATTTACGCGTTTCACATTAACTTCACTTTTAATGCACTCGACGAAAGACCATATCCACAGCAAAATTTCACGTCTTGGTCAAAAATAATTCTTACTAAAAGGATGCGTAAGCGCAGCCCAAATGCTCACTTAGTCACTTCGTTAATTTCGGGAAGGTGCACTGGAATCCTTTTCTTTTTAATTTTTGACTGCATGAGCGGAGATGGCACATTTGTTGCTATCTTTTTCTTATTTTTTCGTTTAGTATCGGATTCCAGCATGCCTTTGCGCCTCATTCGTTTTGAATATGGAATGATTTGTGTTCTGGTTTCATTGCATTAGTGTCTGTTTGCTCTGATGCCCACACGCATGGACGGTCATTCATTTTCATTCATTGAGTAACGGATTGTGTTTTATTTTTATTGGACTTAATTGGACGTGAGTCACTGAATCCATTATAAACATTAGGATTTCTACAAATGATATAATTTGTGTTCCTATCTCCTACTCTTCGTAAATTGTAATAAAATATTTACAGCAATCGTCTATTTATGTATTTTCTTAAACACATGGGATACGTTGAAGACGTTAGAGTCAATAAAAGGAAATCTTATGTCAGCACATGAGTTACATTTATTTCTCCGAGACTCGTAAAAGGGCTCCCTAATACACAAAGTCAGGTGAAAAACGATGGCTCATGAAAGGTTTTTAAAACTTGAAGATCGTCATTTTATTGTCTTATTTGTATAGCTATCAAGTTTCTGCGTTAAGTGAGCTCATGAAATTTATATGGTGCAATTACAATAAAATTCCACTTTAAGAACAAACATTGCTTAGAATTTCGATAGAGCACACCGGAAGGCGGAAGCGTTAGCGGAGGTCGTTGAACCGCTCATCAAGTCAATGTCAGCGTCGGCGAGGCGTGGGTCCAAGATTCGGCAAGAACAAGGGTGCGTACTTCTCGGTACGGGGTAGCAGGGTGCAACTGTCGCGGGGTAACGACCGGGCCGGGGTCGTCGGCCGGCACCACGCGGCCGAGCGACCGAGCCATCCGATTGATTGGAGCGGGACAACACTACCTCTTCATACCCTCACGATCTAACTACCCCCGCTCTTAATAGGGGAAATAACACTTTGTTTCGTAACAGATAAGGTATGATTCAGTTTGTTCACTAAATCGGCGATAGAGCTTTTGGAGTTCGGATACGGGGAGGTAACCGACGCACACAGCTGCGTTAAGGGAAGTAGTTTTGCTCAAAATATTGATTTTTCCGCGGGGCTCGGTGAGCCGCGTGGCACTCGCGCGTGTGCGTGTGGTGTGTGCGTGCAAAGCGCGCGTGTGTGTGCGTGCGCGTCTATTTTGGGTTGAGCACGTGGTCGTAGTTGTTGCTTGTTGACATGCGTTTTTATTTTTATGGCGGCTTTACGGTTTGATCGGTTAATTGAATTGCATCATTGTTTGTAATTTAAGTTCTTGTGATTTACGATACACCCTGTTGTAGTGGAATACGTTTACCTATGCGGTTTTTCTTGACGTTTCCATTGCAGTTTTAATTTTCCGGATATTGCTCTTTGAGTGACAATTGACTGAATTGAATCAGTCTGTTAATCGTTGAATGACTTACCTTTATGATAAAATCGATTTAAGCACGTCTCTTTCGAATAGACTGATTGCAATTTTAAAATATATTCTTGCTGACGTCATTAGATATAAAGGAGCTCCTTTATATCTAATGACGTCAGCAAGAATATATTCGGTAATAATTAAGAATATATTTTATAAAAAAAGAGTCCGAGAAATAATGCAAAATGTTGATAATATACAGCTGTATATTATCAACATTTTGCATTATTTCTCGGACTCTTTTTTTATACAGCCGTGTTAGGTTAAAATGTGATTTCTTAATGTCAAAACAGACAGACAAACGCAAATCAAACGTCAAAGTTTGGCAAAAAGTTTTTACCAATTTTTTATTTGTGAAAAATGTAGGTATTCGGACAAACATTTTATTTCAATGTCAAGTAGATAATCAGGCACTCATTTTGAATAGGACCGATTTTATTATAATTTATTGGTATCACCATCTACCTATTACGTAAGTACCATGCAGCAGAAGAAGTTATAAAGCACTTACATTCTAAGTCGAACTCGTAACATTTAATAACTATAAGTCTGAGTCAGCACTTTATATCCAGACAAGACTGCTTAACATTTTCGTATTCTCAAGGTTCAGTGGACAGGAGACGACTTGCAAATATATATACACATATAAGTACTGACTTCTTTCTGTGTGTATGCTGAATATATTATTAGCTATACATGTACGTGTGTATAGTTATCGGTGCACAAACACAAAGCCGGTTCCGAGGACTCACGCACACCAGCTCACCACCTTACCCTTGATTTTGCCAGCTCAAGGTCTCTACCCTCCCAGGATGTACACTCACACCCTCGGTACCCTGCATAAGTCTATCCCCTTCTAAAGTGCGGACACCGCCGAAATTTCCCGACCAGGAGCCGGGGTCGACGACCTGCAGCGACATACGTATTGGTAAATAAACATTGATGCTGGGTTACATAACAATTATAATGTATAGGCGGTATTGATTCCACGTTCTGATTGACTATCGGAACGGAGGACGATGTGTTTTGGAATGTTTTGCATTCATTTTGTTTTGACGTTTTTTTGGTACTACAACATGGAAGTCACTTAGGTTGGGAAAATTTTATAGTTTCAGTGAAATTAAATATTCGTTCCTACTTCCTACATATACAATACTTAGACAAGGGCGATAAGCCTCAATAGATCGTTATTTTAGAAAGGACAACTTAAAATTCTTCACAGAAATCCAACGTCTTTTTCTGTTCTATTTTTAGTGAGAAATTATTCAAAAACAAATTATGCATACACAAACCGAGTCCCGAATTCGAATGTAGTTGAATTAATGTATACTGCATTGTATAGCTATGTCACTATGATAGTACAGCAACAATGAATAAAACCCTATTTAAAGTATTTATTTTAAAACAAAATGACATTCATCATACAATATTCAGTAATCTCATTTACTCACTTGTTTCAAACGGTATGGTTACTAAAAACATTGCGCTCGCTGTAGAGAAATCCTTCTAAATTAAATATTCAAGGCTGATACATTCTCTAGAGGGAATGAGAGAAATCTAAGCTGAGTTAATAATAGTTTGGATCTACCCTTATATCAAAGTGAAATTGGCTTCATATCTACATAGGTAATACCTGTAGAAGTACCCCCTATAACGTTTTTTCTTGCGAAGGTGGTGAAGACGCGAGCAATTAGGTTCTTAGAATAACAACGAAGAAAATGTTTCAATATAAAATTCTTGAACGGTGAAGAGATACTATGAAATAATATTTGATGCATTAATCGAACGATTTCATACGAGTTTGTATCTTTAAAGATACAATTTAAATTATATTAGTATGCATATTATTAAGTACAAAAAATGAGCTGCGATCACATAAAATAAGAAAAATAATCACATATATTTAATTTTCCTAATTTGTATAGAAGTCGAAAAGTACAGGGTTTGGATGCTTAGATATGAGACCTTCGGTTAAAGTTGTACTCGAATAAAATTAATTTGCTTACGCAGATCGAAAGTGGATATAACCATTGCTCATAGAAGTATAAACATACGGCATTTCCAACTCTTAATAGATATAACTTTCATATATCTAAATGAACCTGCAATTTTATTGCAGCGTTTGAATCTCGGCTGCGAAGCAAACATTAATACGAATCAGTTCGACTTAATTTGTAGAGCTCCACAATTTTATAGGGACAATATTTCAGCAAACAAACTGCCATTTTTAATGAAATACGTTCCACAACGGATGAACAACAAAAACTCATTATAGTAAAAAATAAACTGGAGTCCCATAGCAGGCGCATCCCACTCGGAGCGTTTGATTACGTGATGGTAGTTATTGCCAGTGCAGGGAGGGGCAGTGGGTGTACCGAGCTACCCGACCTACCCCCCAGGACCTACGCCAACACTGCACTGATGCACCCACATCTAGACATCTAGATATCTAGATAGATGTCTGGACACTCCCGCACGCACACCGTCGCACCGCTCTGTCTATGTGATGCACTGTTGACAATATCTATACGTGGTTCGTACCGCAGCACTTGTTTACCACCAATACAATTTGTTAAATATGGGGACGCCGTGCAGTTTATTATTACCTCACTGTTCTTTTGTTTTTGTTCTAAGTATTTATGACAGTAAATAAGTGGTGAGGTTAACTGTGCTTGATGACAATGGCAACCAACAGGCGTCTTCTGGTTGAGTTGTAGTCAGTTACCTGATTTGAGGTCCATAACCATATGGAATTTAGGGTTTTAATTTTAGGGTTATTTAGAATAGGATCTAGAATAGGATCAAGTTTCATACTCACGTTTCTTGTTAGGTTAGAAAAAACTAAAACAGAAAACGGAAAAATCAACACATAGATTTATGTTTTCTTAAGTTCCGTGGAAACCTTGTTATTGATAATGTTGTAGACTTAATAAAAAAAGATTACGATTGACGCGTTACTAATGTAGTTTTTCACCAGTACCTTTTTATAACAAATGCACGTGTCGTTAAGTAATGCGAGTGTATTACAATGAGATATCCTTTTTGTCACTCAATATATATAAGCACATAATCAAAAATGAATGCAGCATCATAACTGACATCAAGAATGACATTATGCAGTAACCTTAAAGCAATCTTCCAGCAATCATAACATAATAACAAATTCTTCACGTTTCAAATCTCGGACGAACATACTAATTCGTACGACCCGACCTACCCTAACATAGCTCAGTGCACTCGCACTAAGACCTAAGTCTGTGTGCCTAGTACGTATTGTATGCAGCACACACACACGCACGCTCAATATTTACGTGAAGTTCAATTATGCTATTGGAGAGGGAGGTAGACATATACATGCTATCTACATGTGTTTGTTTGCATCTGAACTTTTCAGCATAATGTTGCACTCTGCGTCAAGGACAAAAGACTTATGTTTATTAAATGGTTTGCTACCAATACTTTGTTCTCTATCTTTTTTATTGGAAATTAGAATGTGCTCGATGATTGTGCTATCTGATTTCTCATATCGTAAACACACAACAACTTGTGCTTGGCTTACGGTTATGGTACAACATTGGCATCATCAACGCGCTTGACAAATGGACTAGTGATATTATGTTAATAGGTAGGTCCCGGCTGTCATTCGTAGATCTTTGGCAGTCGTTACGGGTTGTCAAAAGCCCAAAAAAGTTGTCAACCAGTCTTACCAAGGGGTATTTTGTTACCCAGATACTGGGTCTTACAGGTCAGATAGGTAGTCGCTCCATGTAAAATACTGGTGTCAGTTGCATCCTGTTAGAGTGGAAGCCGACCCTTACATAGTTGGGAAAAGGCTACGTAGATTAGGTAGATAGATACATTGTATTATCATTAAAATCACGAGCAATTTGATACCATTAACAATACATTTGTTCCCAAAAATTACGGACATAATCAATCAATTAACCTCCATTAAATAAAATGCATAACATGAGCTTCACATTAACATTAAACTAAAAATAATATTGAAATTATGTTAATAAAGTCCTTATTTATGTAAACAAAATATAAATTAAATAACAATAACCTTGAATGAGAACAAATCGTTCGCAAAACGGAAACATTCAACTGTTTGTAAATTATTATACAATACGGACCAAACACGTGTGTGGAACATAAATAAAGCAATCATTTTAAACAAATACAAACCCAATACATCAAAACTATTAACTAAAATAGGCTAGACTAAAAAATGCTGAGTAGGGAAATATATTTTATGGCTCGTAGCAGCTCGTAGCCCTACAAAAACGCAAGATGAAACTCTTCAAGTGTTGCGCTTGAATGCCTACGCCGTAGCACTTGCTACGAAGTTTGCGCAAGAAAGTTTTTTACTATTTCTGTTTGCATAACGCAATTGTTTATTTAATAGAAATGGTTATTTGTTTATTGTTACGTTTTTTATTATTATTTTGTATTAAACTAGGCTTTTTTTTTGACAAAAAAAAATGCTGAAATAAGACTAACAGAGGATAAATGAAGATTTAAAATTATTGTTAGTTTATTAATTTTAATCATTTTCATAGCTGGAGTTTGTAATACGACGGTACGCTACCAACATGTTACGACAACGACCATTCGTTTATTCGCGCCATCTAGTGGCGAGTGGACACAACGAAAGTTCGGCAATTCGACGCTAGAGGGCTATTGTATAAAGCAATTTGTAGATGTGTTAATAAAAGTGACAATGTTTAGAAATGTGCTATTATACTATCAATATTATGGCTTATGATCATATCTTATTATTATCTTTCTCACCTAACTTTGATTTCTCTTCGCAATTCCTCGAACAGACAAGGTGAACTAGGGATGACTATTTGTTAAGATACCTATAAAATTATAGTCGAAAACATTAGTCATTTATATTAGTACTTTAAACTATAGTTTGCACCACTAAATCTTAAAACACTACGAATTTAATAACACATATAAATGTCCCATTTTCATATTTCGTTCGAAGTGCAATAGATGCTTTGTGGTCGCTGAAACTGTCACATGTTCTGGGAATTGTCCTATCCTAGGCTCGCGACTAAGGAGTTGAGCGTATGATGACTAATTATTTTTGGGCAATTTGCCAGCCGGCAGACCGAAATGTGAATATAGGGCGTCCGGCGTTGTTGCTCCATACACAACACTTCCCAAAGGTTAGCGTGCATCGCTTTCAGATGAGTCCAAGTGTCATAAAATATTATGATGTTGACACAGTAAGCTCGCAGACGAATCTAACTATGTTTTTTATGGTTTCGATTACGAAATAGGCGTATTGTGACACGAAGAATTTATGAACTGGATCAGATTGTTTGCGACATGCTTGAATAACGGAGTAACCAAAATATTAACACCTTCCATTAATTCCTTGAAATCACATATTTTGATTCTTGTTCATCTTTAAAGAAGCTTAACATCATACAGTACACATTTTCGACTTCATTTCAAAACCGGCCTGAAGACACACAACATATATCAGGCCTGAGATTTCAGCACCTGATACTTTCTTCAGCGAATGGTATCGTGTTTCGGAATCAAGAGAGCAATCTATCAAGATAACCCCATTTCTATGGGAACTGTGTGCGGGGAACACATAGATGAAAACTGTAAGAGATCAAATATTGCATAAAGTTATGTTATAGCAAACAATGAGGTAAAGAAGTCTCGTAGTTTATGTTTTTCTTAGTGAACGGTGCAACTGACCTTCCTGTTTTTAAAGCGGAATTACCTTCTTATATTAAGTTAACAGAATTACTGGAAAAAGGTGAAGTACTTAAGCTCTTAAAAAAAATACCAGTTAAAATGTGATTCCTTGTATTAGTTAGATGATCATTTTAAACCCATACTTAATATTATAATTTCGACAGTAACTCTGTCTGTCTGTCTGTATGTTACCTTTTCATGCATTAACCACTGAACGGATTTCGACAAAATTTGGCAACAAGATAGATGGCATCCTGGGGAAGGACATAGGTTACTTTTTATCGACATACCACGCGGGCGAAGCCGCGGGGTCTTTGATTAGACTATTCGGAGTTTAGGCTGCATATACAGATAGACATACAACTTGAAGATCTAGGTGACATCTGCTAAAGCCACTGTCTTTCACAATACAGAAATATCATTTCCTTCTGACTAACATATAAAAATAGATTCTTATTTGATGGAGAAATAAGTATAATATTTTGCAGTTACATGATAATGTTTAAGTTATTTCATATACCTAATAAGGTTCAGGAGTATTTGCATTGACTTTTTAATAACAAAGTAGAGGCAACTAAGTTTCACTAGTTATACAATGTAAGTCTCTGTAGGTACACTTGGCACGCAAATAAATATTTTGAACCTGAGTGTAGAGCTTTTTAGTACATAACTTGTAACAAAATATTCTTCAATCATTTCCTACCTTTTTTATATCATAAAATTAGCATACAAAAGTATTATCTCCTTCTTTGGATATTCGATCAGAACTTCGAACCGTTAATACAAGGTGCGCTAGCACCTGCTAAAGCACGACAATCACGTGACTACGATTGAGCAACCGACATCAAATTGACCCAGTCCAAACCACCCAGCCTATGGCACTGCCGCATCCGCGATCAGCAAGTACTTACGTACTGACAATCATGCGCAATATACTGATACGATGAATTATTATAAAAATTTGGGCTGAGCTATTGAGGGTACTCGAGTTCAAACCGGGTTCTAGGACAGTCTGTCGCAACTGGCAAGTTCGGAACGCTTATCGTTATCAAGATAGGTATTTTGTATATCAAGTGCGCATTATACACTCGCTCACCCAATTCCTGAAGATAGTTGGTAACCTCCTTAACCGACCTAGATGGTGAAACACCTTTTTCCTGCTTTAATCAGTATTATTAGCAGTATTTCGATGTCCTCTCTAACTTTCTTATGAATTGCTTGTTAAAGATATTGTTATAAGCAAATAATATGGCTAGATTGCATACAGCTGTATATGTCTTCAGAATAGATACTAGGAAACCCTACAAATAAGCAGGAAGTTTATTGTAGTTGAACTCCCATCTATAAAATGTATGTTCTATGACGTGATTAAAATTTTATGTTTTTAATCTCTTTAATAGCTTGAAGCCAACTATCGGCTGAAAAGCCAAATTCAAGAGTTTCAATCTTTTTAATTATCTAGATATGTAAAGTTTACCAAATTTTAAGTCTGTAATCTCGTGGAGAGTATTTGTGCCCGTGACACACTTTAGCGCATGTATTTGCTATCTCCAAGATTTTTAGTTCAGTATTAATACCAACTATTTAAATTGACGTAGTTAGTTTAACCGTTTTTATGAACACCAGTAAGTCAACCCTAGAACATGTAATAGAAATAGAAAAGTTGTACGTGTGTGCGTGAATTGCACTTGTAGTGTTGTTATGTGTGCAATAAATACTTTATGTATCCATCTCTTTCCTTCTCGACATTTCACTGATAGCTATGGCCTTGTCTAGTCGCATCTAATGCTGGCATTAGTCTGTTTACATCGCGCTACTACTTGCCCCAGTAACTGGCTTGGATATTTGCACTTTATTTTAAAAGCGAATTCACTGTGTTAGATTACTGTGTTAGTCACACACTGAAACACTCCAATTAATACTAATTTTGTAGGTTACACACATATACAGCGTATTTATGTCAAAAAGTTATGTGTAAACAGGTGGCAAGCTAAAACAAATTTTACGGTCATTGGCATGGTTATTAAGTTTACGCGGAAACAGATATTTATGTTGAGGATTCAGTTTACCAGTATTTTTATTTTGTTTCAGGTGAGTGCTATTTCTTTTTGAGATCGAGCTGATGAACAGGTATGTACCTTTGTATACAAAAACATGTAATAGCATAAACGTTATAAACGCTATTCGCTTCCTGAAAGCATGATGTTTTAGAGAGTAATCAACCTGTTTGAGTTCAATTACAACAACATGCACATCGACGCCATCAGCACGGTGAAGATTGGAAGCCCTGGTCAATGGGTCGTAATATTTCTGCTAAGGTTTATTTACTTTCTTACTGGAACTTACCTAAGTTACTTGTACAAGTGCACTGGCTCATCAAACGCTCCAAATGTCCCTGTAGCGAGTGTTGACTGAGCCGGAGTGTTGACCGGTATGTAGGTTACACCGCGCGAACCGGCGAGCGCCCCTCTCGCCCCACCACCCCGCACACCACGCAACTACTTCTATGATCCGTGCACTTTTCAACAAGAAAATGTCAAATGCACCTTGGAAAGAACTGATGCATACTGCGCAGGTACAGACAGAAATAGGTTAACAAGAAAGCCTTTGTACGAGTACAGCCTGTTTTTATGTAACTGACATCCTTTGTAAAACTCTCAAAAGCATTGATTACACAATTCAAAGAGTAAATAGACGTAATTGAAAGTGTTTGACAGTAATCGATACTCAACAGATAAGGAATCACTTGAAAATATATAATTCCATATTCGAAATGTCAAAGGGCATCGTAGCTGCATTATCGACTAGCAACGGAGGAGTTGGTAACTATAGTTAGGAATTTGGGCTCTGGATCGCAGAGCGGCGGCAATGTGCCACCGACCAATTCTATTATTAGACGTGGGCCTATGTATTATATTTATATCAACCGCTACCCGTGGTCACTGGGGCAAGTTCGCTCGCTTCTTTAAACTCGCAATAAAAATCGGACAAGTTCGAGCCCAAGACCGTGGCCTGAGTAAACACTCCATATTTTTGCCAATTTTCGTATTGATCATGAAATTAAAAGAAAAAATCTTGACATTAACATTACGATTTAACTGTATTTCTTAGTAATTGCATTTGCAAGACCTTGAAAATCTATTGGCAATAATGAATGTGTCAGTGGATATTGAATCAAAAGATCGTTACAAAATTTTAATGTAGACATATTTAAATGTTGTGTTCTTATGTTATATTTAGACTATATGCTAACCGTTTTATCATCTCAAGGCAACGCGTATAAAGCAATGATAAACGAGTGACCATCAAATTAGGAGATCGACAACCGGCCATGACTCTATTTACAACTAACCATATCTTCTAGTCTAAAAAGACGAAGGATTTTTGCGATAAGATGTCACAAAACTCACGCACTCACTAGTTTTTTTAATGCGGTAACACCGTTAAACTGATTACCTATATTTTTGAAAAATATATTTTCCTTATTAACATTCGTGTTAGTATTCAAGGCTATTTGTACATTATTGTGTGGCTGAAGAATACAGAGCGAATCTGGTACTATCTGCGTTCGTTTTTATGGGCGTGAGTCAGTGTGTTCTGCCCTATATTCTGTATGTCCATTTGTTCCCGCAGTCGAACGTATTTTAGTGAAAGTGCGTTTACAGCAACTGCCAAGGTTTTAACACCTGCATTGAATCGTAACAACTCATACATTCTTATTACAAGCTTTTTGGAGGAAGTATACGGTAAAAATGGCTTTAAAACACTCAATTAGGTAAATTAAAGCGAGAGTTCTTATAATATAACTTAAGAGAAACATCTGTTAAATCTACATATTATATTGTTTCTTATACTTAAGTCCGTAAATGAAACAAACAGTCAACAAGCTTGATTCGAGTTAATTCAACAAACAACCGACTTCAAAAAAATAACACTAAAAAAGTGAAAAATTACTTTTAATTTCGGAAGTCGGTGTCTTTGCTTTTCAATTTTCGTTCTTTGCCAACGACTTCCGAAATTAAAAGTTATTTTTCACTTTTTTAGTGTTATTGTTTTGAAGTCGGTTGATTTTTTTTTGTAAGACGTTTTTATTTTCCACTTTTTAGTTGTGGTACCTACCCCACACAAATTCGAATACCACTACCTGCTATGTAAATAACAGTGAAAGAGTGAAATAATTATATCGTCTACATATGCAAAGTGGGAAAAATACGTAATTATTGAAGCTAACTCAAAAACTACGCAAGCGAAATTAATAAAACCTCTGAAGCATGACCTACCAAACAAAAAAAGAATCATCAAAATCGATTCATAATTGGCGGAGTAATCGCGTAACATACAAACAAAAAAAAAACATACAGACGAATTGAGAACCTCCTCCTTTTTGAAGAAGTCGGTTAAAAAAAAAACAATTGTGTTCTAAATTAAAACTGCAGGCTCATGACGTAAAATCAACCACATTGTTGTCACTTCTCAAGCATTATATTAAACGTCGAGTAATTAAAATCAAAACTTCACCATGAACCATTAAATCAAAAAGTAATGTGCGACATTTGGCGACTTGCCAGATACGGCGAGACTTCACTCAAGCGATTTACAAAAGTGCGTACAATGATCTCTCCTCATTACTATAAATTACCTCTACCAAGTGAAAACAAAGACTTACTTTCGAAAGTGCAAGCGAAATGTGGTTCAGTTGCGTATCTTGTTCGTACTCCATAGATCATCCGAGAGAACATTAACGAATGCGGATGTTTCGCAATAGCTCTGGCGATGTAGTGAGTGCGCCAGCGCTAGTCGATACTCGCCACAGTCGTTACACACGAGTCTCGAATCGAATTGTACTAGAGTCGGCAACGCCTATATTGCTATCTCGAGTAGATGTTGTATCGATTCTTAATTTTCATGAATTGAAAAACCCAAATCTAGTTTAGTGAATGAATCATGAAACATTTGCAAAATTGGGAGAAACAATATCGTACTCGTAGTTGGCAGCTACTTATATTAGACCACACGAGACATTTTGTTTTAAGATTTATATATTAAAAACCGGCCAAGTGCGAGTCGGACTCGCGCACGAAGGGTTCCGTACCAATATCTATAAAAACGGCGAAAAATCACCATTGTTGTATGGGAAATGAAATATTTATTTTATTCTGTTTTTTTAGTATTTCTTGTTATAGCGGCAACAGAAATACATCATCTGTTAACATTTCAACTGTCTAACTATCACGGTTCCTGAGATACAACCTTGTGTCAGACGGACAGACAGCGGAGTCTTAGTAATAGGATCCCGTTTTAACCTTTGGGTACGGAACCCTAAAAATGTGTTATTAAACTCTACTAAAATTGACATATTTATATGCTCGTATGTAACAGACTCTGTCATAAGTAATTTTCATTAAACTTTGACTACATAACAGAGATTTCAAAAAAGTTAAACGTCTCCAAACAGAGCTTTGAGATTTAGAATGGTTGTAGAAAGTAGAGATTAACAATCAAATTAGAAATGCATTTCACATTGCACATGTAGAGTACCCATGTGAGCCTACCTATATAGGGATGTACCCTACTGAAACGTACTGAAATTACTTTAATTTCAGTTCACAAACTTTTTTTTCTTTGAGGTTGGTATTTCGCCAAATGACTTCTCCCGCTCTGGGCGGAGCGGGAGGGCGTGTCAGACTTTTACTGACTAAAACCCACCCGTGTTCCTTCAGTTGCCTATTGCCAAGGTCCCGGTATCCCTTTCGGATTTTCCCGCAACCCTGGCAGGCAGTTCACTAACCTGACTTTAAGACTTGGCCGTAAGTCTATCTTAACTTTAAGTTACAATAACTTTTGAACAACTCATTGTTGGTAAGCCTGCTTCCTTTCAAACGGACTGATTCTATCTAAAACTTCAGCAAAGATGCTTATCTAGGCAATAAGATTTATCTCATAGTAATTTAAAGGCCATGCATTGATTTCCTAACAATTTAATCGACAATTGTGTGACTAACATTAAATTAAATGATATCAGCACATTTAGAAAACGAATTGAAATCAAATCCCAGAACGAATTTCCAATTCTACATATTTTAGGACTAAACCATTGCACTGCAAATTGCAATAAAAACGTTTGTTAATTTTATGAATGATTCCCATTGGCTCATAGCATCATAGACGCATCACCATTGGCCGTTTGAAATTAACTCGCGGGAATATAATTGACGAGCTCCGCTTGCGTTTGCGCAGTTTCCATTACGCTGTAAGGCCACGTTACGCGGATGAGGTCAGGTCACAGACCTTAATGCATATTGCACTTGCTGAGTAGTTGGAATGTTTTTATTAACGTAAGCAAATAATAAAAAGTGCTGTCACAAAATATTACTGTACTGTATTTTGTCGTAACTGGTAATATCGTTTAATTCCAACAAGTAGAATCACGATTGCAATCAAGGCCGAGTAAAGACTAGGTCGATAGTGGATACAGCATTGGGTCAGGATACTTGACCTTGTATTAAAAATATTACAAGACTTGTTGCATAGTGGGACCATTACATCAGTACTGGTAGCTGTATCGACTTTCAGTTTTTCTTTGATCAAATCAAATGTTTGAATATGGAAAATAAAAAAACCTAACGCCCATCGTTCACGATGCTACTCAGGAGTAAAACGTCGTGGAAGATGCCTAGCCTCTTCCCAACTATGGTCGGCTTCCAGTCTAACTGGATGCAGCTAAATACCAGTATGTTACATGGCATGCCTATCGACTGCCTTTCAGACCTCTACAACCCAGTAACTGGGTAATACGATACCCCTTGGTAAGGACTCGTTGTCAGACTTTCGGGCTTCTGACGACACATAACGACTGGCAAAGATCCATGAATGACAGCCAGAACCAACGGCTTAACGTGCTTTCCGAGGCACGGAGGACTCTCGGTATGTAGAGATCACTCCAGCAAGCGTAGCTTAAACTCATGCATCGACCCGTGCGGCTGTTATTACTTAGCCACGAGCTCCTCCCTGTCCTCCTGTCTACTGCGTCGACAGCATGAGGACTAAATTATTGTTAAGAATGAAAGAGAGCCTTATCTTAAGTTTGACCACCTTTTGAGTGGAAAGTTCCGTACTCCGCTTTATCGTTGTCCCCTTTAAAGCCCCGAAATAAACATATTGTAAGTTTTGGCCTTATATTTTCAAAGACGTCATTTCGCACATGTATCACTATTTAATCACGTGTAACAGACAGATCTTCATAAATATGTAACAAATGGCTGTAATTCGAGATCTAGTACATAAATAAATACTTCCAGCTTACGGAGCCAAATAGAAATAAGTTGTTTTGAGAAAACATTAGTACGTGTTTACTTACCTACCTTGTTTTTGTGTTGTATATCTGTTCTGTTCTAACTAGGACTAGTCTTTGTAGGAGGATTTGTTGGGCATTTGCGAACATTACTCTGGTGGTGAAGATTCAAAACGCTTTTTCTTAGAATTGGATAGTCTTCCTTAATTGCAGTGTAATAAGAAGTTTTCTAGACAGTCTTAGCTTGAAGGAAATCCTTAAGAAAGCCAAGTTATCAACGAATACTTACACCAGAAATTGTCTGATCCACTATATTCTCGATTTAAAATCTTGAACCTAACTTTTATATTCTGAAGCTTTACCAAGTTTAACAATTAGGATAAGTAACATTATTCGTATTATGTGTAAAGAGAATGATTATTCTTTTTCAAATTGTAAATTCTGTAACTTCTCTCTCTCCACAAAGAAACTCGAGGCAAACAATAAAAATGGCACAAGTTAAAAAGAAACAATCGGTCCGATGGTTCCTGGTAACCACGGTAACCTTATAAACACACAAACAAACATTTTGTATCGTTGTTTCGTTTTATTTTCGCTGACACAAATACGTTCGGAAGAGGATCTGATATTTAAGTCTTCTCAAACGACATAGATCTTGATTCTTGAACCTCTGTTCTGAGAAGTAATTTTTGTGTTGGCACTGCATGCGTCCGGAGTTTAAGACGCCGTGTGGCCCAAGTTACAGGCGGCTCGCGTAGTTCAAGTTGAAGGTACTTGTGTAAGGCCATTATGACGCTGAAAAAGTTATGCATGTGTCATAGATGATTCGTAAAAGTTGTGACAAAGAAATGTTAACTCCTTATTGAGGTTAAGTACACAGGTACACATTGTCACGGCACTGAATAACTTTCATTAGAATACCGGCCTACATTTTTTGTTCCGTCACAACATTGAACTTAGCGTTCACGGATATTTAATGATTCATACATGAAAGTGTGCCGATCAAGATAAAGTTGTTTTTAATATATTATGTACATGATAAATACTGCAATAAATACTGTTGAGTTAGACTAGCAGTGATGCATGTTTTTATTCGTAACAAATTTACCTAAATACACAAAGATTATTGATTTATAACCATATTTTTTGTCATCATAGCTCATAGTTACCTCTCCAAAACATGTCCATATAGTTTGATAACATTTAATGTTTGTTAAAAAGAGTTTTTGTCAATAATATAATTAGATTCATTACATAATCGCAGAGTAAGTGTGTTAATATAATGTTAAATCCTTAAAGTGATTAAACATTGTTTTTATAATAAATTAATTAAATAAACTCACTATTTTGATATACAGTAATGTCATCAGTTACGTAGGTATAATCATTGCGTAGAGTTAGCTCTATTCCTTGATACATCTTATCACAATGCATCTACGTCATACCAACCTTGCAACATATCCCGCTTTCCACCTGCCCCTTAGACCATCCACCAGCGGTCGGCGGCCGGCCTAGTTAAGCGCTAGGAATAGGCGCCGCCCCCGCTTCGCGCCCTACACCAGCCAAGTACTGGCTTGTTAAAGGACACATACAAGCTTTTCATGCTACATGCCGCGCTGCTTTCAAACCCCCTTTTATACCTGCTGAAAGAAAACCTCTTTTGATTTACTGTTTTTTAGGTCAGAGGAGTTTATCGTCTGTTTTAGAAGTTGTTTTGATCTATGAGCTGTTTTTTTTCTCGGTTTTATTAGTCAACGTCTATATTGTCTATGCGATTACTCAATACCTTGTTATTTCATCTGGGTGAACAGTTTTGTTTTACGTTAACCGCGTGAATAGAAAGTGGTGTAATATTCCACTGACATTAATTTCATCTGTAACTTAGAGAAACGTATTTGAAACAGTTACCATTACTAACTTTAATTATTAGAAAAATATGTACATTTTAAGGTACTTCCTCTTAACATGATCGCTTTTAGCAATAACTTTAACAGAATGCCATAAATAAAGTAAACAATATGAGCACCTTGCCCAAGCGAGCACGACGATCTATTGGTTCGTTATAACGAGCACGTGAGCACGTTCCATTAGGCACCCTACAGACGACCCGCCCCAAAGAGAACGCACTTCACACTCGCAAACACTCGCGTATTGAAGTGTTAGCGGACCAATGGGACAGAAAATTTGTGTTTTCACTATTGGTGAGGGTAGCTGGGAAAGTAGTATTTAAAACGATGTCCAAAGACCCTTTCTTGTGAGTGATTTCGGATATAATTCAGTCGGAGCTTCACTTTTCTGTTGCAAAATTAGCTATAATAAAATAGTTACGATTGTTTAAAAGTTGCGTTGTTAATATCCTTTCTTGTTTATTTATTTATTTTATAAATTATCCATTTCTTTTACTGAATAGAGCATCAAGTTTCTATGTAGTTGTAATTGTCGTCACTGCTTTTAACTCATCCTAGTTTACAATA
This sequence comes from Lithophane semibrunnea, assembly GCA_947363905.1. Taxonomy (NCBI): domain Eukaryota; kingdom Metazoa; phylum Arthropoda; class Insecta; order Lepidoptera; family Noctuidae; genus Lithophane; species Lithophane semibrunnea. The sequence goes on along the minus strand of OX376188.1, from coordinate 6,171,803 downwards.
AGTTATGCGATAAATTGATTCTATTTTGGAGTAAGAAGCTTATTAGAACCTGTCATAAATAACTCAAGTGGGATACAAAACTTAGGATACCTAAGACTAAAATCGATTAAACTTAATAAGTAGTAAATAACATCTGTCGTCGTAAAACTGTGCGCAAGAGTGCATTGCATCACGAAATAGATGGAAGTACCAGCAAGTACCAACATTATGTGCGTGTATGAGTTACGGCTGTACGACTCCGGCGCATTGCAGGGTTGAAATACAGACATGCAGTTTGTCTGCTACTTTGAATTTTGTACCTAACAGACAGACGGGTGTGTAACGATTGACATAATAACAAAATATCTAACGTTCACTTGACATAATTTCAGTTAACATAATTTTGTTTAACATAACGATCAGTTGACATAATGAATTGTTGATATAATTTCATTTTACCTAATTTCATATGACATAATGAACATTTCCTATAATGCACATTTCACATAATATTCATTTAGCATATTATTCATTTACTATAATATTCATCATCTCTAAGTAACTTTTAATATAATTTAGAAAATCTCATACGTGTAATATTTGTTATGTTTTGGCAGTCACCACCAAAAAAGACGAAGAAATGTTTAAAAAAAAAGGAGCGAATCGATAATATTCTTAAAAAAAAAAAGGAATACACTGAAATTGAATTCCTTCGGGCTTTGGCCTCTAATTTAAAACTAAAATAAGATGTAATATTTATGGGTGCGCCAAAGTTCACCTAAATTTTCAACTCCGATAATTGGAAATCCGAAAATGTTCTTCCTAACATTTTTCATCCTAACAATCACAATTCCTAACTACTCTGTCTCTAATGTTCATAATTCCGAAGCATTCAATTTCATAATGTCAGTAGCAATAAACATCTATTATACTTTTATTTGTTTTCCTATATTTTCTCAACATAACCATCTTTTACACTATTATTCAAAGTCATATCTTTTTGTGTAGATTTCCTTTTATTCATAATAATCAGTATTATATACATTAATTTTGCGTAAATATAAGGCTAAAAGAGTCTTGGTGTTTTTTGTCTCCGACTAACCGTTTGTCGTAAAAACGTTGTGGAAGGGAACCATAGGTTAGGTTAGGTTAGAACTGTGACCAACTACGCCAGAACCGAATCGGTCCTAGACGACACTCTGACCTTCTGAATATGGGTGAAAATATTATGGAAATTGTGTTTAGGGATAAAAGCGTTATGATAAAAAACAGTAGGAGTTTAAATATATTTACATTAATGATATTATTCATTACAATTTTCGGAAACATGAGTGTTATGAACATCGCTGGTAGCACTACAAATAGTATGAATGAAAACTTTAGGATGAAAAATTTTAGGAAGAGTGATCATTCGGATTACAAATCATTAGGAAGAACAATTTCGGGTAAAGAACTTTAGGTGAGCCAATATGGACCCAATATTTATGTTATGATTAAATAAATATTGTATTAATTTTTTCTTCACTTTATACCTTATACACCTGGATGCAATCTGGACTTTAGGGCACCCCGACTCGGATAGGTTAGGTTAGAAGGGGATGGCGGGGTCTATTCGCTCGCTTCGCTCGCTCACACGACCCCGCCATCCCCTTCGTGGTTATTTTTTTATAAACCACCCATAAGTAGGAGCCCCGCGAAGCGGGGCTCCGTCGACCAGGCCCACCCTCGACCTTGCATAGAATATTTTAAGGTTTGGTTAAGTGCCATTTGAGTTAGGCTAGAACTGTGCCCATTAAACACGAATTTTAGGTCATAAGAATATTAGGTCAAATGAACGTTATATTAAAAGAATATTATACATATTGAAAATTATATAAAATGAACGTTATACTAAATGTTATTATGTTAAATGAATATTATATGATACGAAACATTAGGTCATATGAATTTATGTCATTTGATATTATGTCTTATGAAAATTATGTCATATGAACGTTAGTTTAAGTGAAATTAGAGCATTTGTTATTATGCCAAACATTACACACCCCAGACAGACATGGTGGCTTTGCTTTTTTATAATATGTAATGATGACTTTGAATATAAAACCATGGACAATATACCATATAGAGAGGCTTTGCTTTATTAAGAGTGTCTTTGAACTAAGTGTTTGTCCAGCATAGCCTACGCTTCAGCAGTATAGCAAGACCTACGCGCCTTAGGCTTTGATGTCGCATCACATTGACGCTATATAGACATGATAGCAATATGAAAACTACGTCGCGTTGCATTCGCCACGCGCTTGCTCAGCGCGGCATGTCGTTACACCTACGTTGGACCAACACCAGATGTGAAGTTACTTTAAGCGATCTATCTTTATAATAAGAAAGTTGTTGATAATAAGCCGTTAAACAATAGAAGGACAGATACAGAGCTAATCGTGTCTATTTTTACCCGACTACGGCGAAGAAATAAGGAGGGTTCTGATTTTTACCGGTATGTATCTATGTATGTTCATCTGTTCCCTCCTATCTTCTAAAACACTCATCACAATTTGACAAATGAGGTATCGTTGGAAGCGGCTTGATCGTCCGCTGGATATAGGCTATGTGAAGTCACATTAAAATTCGGAGTCACACGTAATCTGTTCGATTTACCTTATCCCTAACACGTGTGACTTCGGATTTTTTATTTGTCTGTCTGTGGTGTCTTGTTTATACCTTTTTAGTCGTAGTTGGTTTTTAGTTTTTATTGCTTTAATTTTTTTATTTATAGTTTTATTCAGTTTCTGTCATTGTATTTGTTTTCAATGTCAGTTTCAACTGCATATAAAGTGCAGTTAGATGCAACCCTAGCTAGCTCTGCAAATGCATGCGACGCGGCGCAGTCCTTCGATTACACTGGCGCCTGTGTGCGTTGTCACTATTCTTTACGTGTAATTGCGTAGATCGCGTGCACATACAAACACACACACTAACACAGCTCAGTCTAGGCGCAGTCGTTGTAATGAGCTAAAATTATTTGCAATTTCCTTTCTGTTCCATCTATAAGCAACGCAACTAGGAATTCGCGAACATGTGTGCGACACATGAATTTTGTTCGTGTTAAGTGTTTTTAAATTTAGATACATTTTTATTAGCCGGAGTATCGGTTAATTCTACAGTTGCAAAAGCGAAACACAACATAGAAATACCTAGTTTATTTAGGTTCTATTTGATACCTAAAAATCAAAATAGTTTTAAGTCTTCATCAGATAAGCCATGTCTACAAAACGGAGCCCTGAACTCTTGAACACTAGTCAACCATTGTTCCAAAAACGAACAACTGACCCAAATATCGCAAATATTGTTTAAATTGTTGACCAGTAGAAATAAAAACATCAACTATCCACCATACAGGTTATTAGTCCCGCGCTAGGCTGACGACCTGACCTGAAGATGTAACAACAGTAACCCAAGAACACACTCGCTTGAGGAGGCGGCGCCTTGACGACAACGTACGTCCACTTCATAAATGTACTAACAAAGGGCAGTTTGTTTCACACGCAAACATGCTAACGATTGAAGAGATCGTTCACACACGTCAACAACATTTTAAACAATGAGCCCCAATTTATAACTTAACAGCAACAATCAACAGTGACAACTACTAATAAATGGACCCGCTTGTCCCATAAATAAGCACGAAGACAAAACAACATGAGAAAAAAATGCATTTATTTTAAGTACATCCAAAAATATCATGTTCAAGGGTGAAGAAAAAATGACTACAAGAAATCGACACCATCTCTAACCTAGATTCAATCTTAAAATCTGACGGATCAATACATTGTGTGACCCGTAAAACGTCCACGGGGTACATGGATAGATCCCTTACCCGTGTAACGCGCGTGAACTTCGACCTGGGTTTTGGAGGTCATTAACATTTGGGCGGGAACTGGGTCGGTGCGTCGTCGGGCTGCAGCGTTGTCATGGTAACGCGCCGCGCCGCCTCCGCCGCCCTAGACGAGGCCCAATCTAATGCCTCCAAATTCCCGCTTTGTTTAGACAAGACGGGTCGTATTACGTTATTGTTGGGACGCTATTTATAGAATTTCCTCTTGACTTGTAATGTTATCTTTGAGTTGTTTTGTTTTATCGAACGATTTAAGTATTTGTAACTGCTGCTACAATAACTACAGCTTAACTTAGACATACTTTGTATATAATGTGCTGAAAAACTTAGAGCAACAACGCATTTTTTCTTAACATTTCCTGTACAACGACAAGAGTAGCAATATAAGATTATGTACCTACTTGCAACTGACTTTTCGTCTCTAAGGGATCCCAACAAGCCAGTCGCGATCTCGCGATGATACCGCGAAGCAAACGCCGGACGCATGACATGCGACCACATTAACTACGGAGCTGTCGCATTTAATTTATTTTTTATACAGTTTTTAGGTAATTTATTCGGCAGTCGAATCTTCTGAAGATTGTTTTAAACCAGAGGTTTCATGGTCATAAAAACACAAGGTATTTTAGGATTAAATGAAATCTTGGAAAATTTGATGTATCCACAGTATTGAATTTCCTTATATTTTAGTGTTTAGTTAAACATAGCTTCTACCTGAAACTTCGTTCGCGTGGAACTCGTAAGACACCGCAAAATACTGAAATAACAATCACATTTTTATAAAACTTCCTTGTATAATACGTTTGTAGTTTTGGTCTCCGCAGCCAAAATATAAAGAGAGTCAGGACTGGTGACGCGATTGACGTACGTACAGTTATCCCCATAAGAAGTAGCTGGTCTTGAGGTCAACACCCGCAGGCTTCAGTAGCAATTTCCCATTGCTTGCGAAGTTTTCCGTTTTTAGTGCATTCATAAATGCCTGCATGCGTTCCTGCATATACTACCTAATGGTACAACACTGATACACTGACTGTTGCATTCTTACAGATTATTCCTGACGAACAACTAACATAAATTCAGATAAATAGACAAGAGAATCGTTCCCAGACGCCATAGCAATAACTTAAAAAAAAACAATGTTTAATTTGGACTTCGCTACGATTTTATCATAATTATGTATGGATGAGTAACTTAATAAGTAATTAATTTATTCCAAGATATGTAAATGTATCCGGCAAAGTCTTCATCCATGCAAAATTAATGCAGGCCAGACAATGCTGACTTTCTAAAAACCATTGTAGGAAATCCATAGCAAGAAAAGCATAAGCACCTAATATGAATAATATCTAAATCTATCTATATTCCAGCATCACGCGAATACTACCAGATAGATTTTGTTATTTTAGTATATTGTGGTGTCGTACGACTTCCACGCGAACGAAGTTGCGGGCAAAAAGGAGAATGAATATTTTGAAACCGTCTGGTTAGGCAATTCAAAATCTTAATCCCTTACCAAAGTTACACAAAAAAATTGTGAAAATACTAATATATGGAGCTAATTGCTGGCTCGAATACTGACTGATAGACAGCTATATAGGCCAAGTTTTGAATAGCGGCCGTAGAAATTTTATTGTGCTTGGGCATTACACAAACTAAATACCAGGAAAATACTATGGTCCGTATGACGAGGCTTTATTTTTAATAACTAAAAATAATGAAGGTCCTTAAAATAAATCATTCAATGTCAGAAGTTCTCAGCTTTCGCATCAGCCCTGTTCCGAGCCTGCTTGCGTCACCATCCCGCTGGTACAAGGGACTTGAAAATAGGTCAAAAGGGGGCCGAACCACTGTCACTGCCACAGCACACAGCCACATGCTGGTGTGTATACTCTTAACAAACCTACGAAAATCAATAGAAGCACGAGTAACGACCTTCGAAATTTCAAGAGGTCATCTTACCGGTACTTAGCCTATGGCTAACCTGGGACTTTGTATGGTTTCCATGGTTACGCTTCATGTATTTTTGAACCGTTACGGAAGAGGGGATTTTCACCGTATGTATGGTATAACATTTATCATTGGGTGTTAAGTAGGAAAATATTTTTGGTGTGGTTCAGAGTTAATTAAACATTTATGAAGATGTGTAGATAATTATGATTTACTGAAAGTAATTTTCTAGAATTTATTTCAGTCACAATAGGTATACTAAAACAATTTTTTCGACGACTTTATTTTGCCGTTCATTTTAATAGTCCCTGTAAGGATAAAATATTTAAAAAAAATACTAAAATAAGTACACAATGGAGTGAAAATAAAACGTTATTTTTATATTATCCACTCAGCCGTCGAGGGATGTGACCTAATTACTATGGTGTTTTCTTCCTTTCATCATTTTTGCAGGAAACTTTTTTCAGGTAATTGAATATTATCAAGGAGAGGTTTTTTTTAGTCGTTTTGCTGACGTACCTCTCAAATACACATAGGGAAGTGTTCTAGTATTTTGCGGATCCTGTTAGATTAGTTAGAAATTGGATAGGTGTTGATAGAGTCGGGTCTGAATTTTTCGGACTGGGAAATCCAATGAAAATTAAAAATTCCGTTGTCATTATTTAGCCTGTCGGCATGACCTGGACATTGCCAGTGCATAGCACAAAAATGGAGGATTTATGGGCTCACATCCTGTAGATCAACAGGAAGAGAACAGTTTCCCGAAACCTGCTGGTATTCAGGGACTTTCATTGACGAAACCGTGCATGAAGGTGAGGTTGCTAATGGCTATGAATAGTTCTCCTGCAAATGAAGCGCCTCTTCTCAAAATAAGAAGAAGATTATTGTGATTATGAACCCATAATCATAGTAAAGAAGCCGTTCATCACTAACTCCTCACTCATCTTATAACTTTTGCGTATTAACTTCAACAAATTCAACAGTTTTATAAAATAATACCTTTTAAATAAAGCACCTGCAAAGCAAACAACTTTATTGGTACCGGGAAAAGTCAGTTACAGCCTCTATAACCGCAGCACGCGCATGGAAACAGTTGACATTTCGTAACTGAGATAATTGTTGCATTCCATTTATAAAGAGTTCGCAGAATTTGAGGATTATGTTAACTCTGATCCATTTAGAAGAGCTGTGCACTGTTAACCTTAATTACTTTCTGTATGTGTTCGCCAGTGTTTTGTTTTTAAATAATTTCTAATGTGACAATCGGAACACCGGAATGTCATTGCACTTTTGAGAAGGCGGACAGTGACAAAATACATTTTTTTATATTAGATATATTTTTTTTAGTTTGTTTTTAAGTTTTTATTACTAGTATTATTACTTGTATTAGGTATTTACACCCTCTTTAACTAAAATAAGACCTACCTACGACACAATACGTGTACATCAACGATTTTCCACGCAACGTACGTACAACGGTATGCCATCTACCGGCCACACCCTGTATCACCATCCGTAAGATCAGATAAAATGACGGTCATGGTGAACTTTTGAACTTCTGAATGTTCGTGATAATTATCACGTACGTATCTTTGGCAACCCAGGTCGATCTAAAAAAAGCTCGCATGGCTAAATTAAAAATATTGTTATAACTTGCCTATACCTGGTATTCAGCTGCATCCTGTTAGACTGGATGCCTAGGCAGACCGACCATTACCTATTCGTACATGGATCTGGATCCTGTTACGAGAAAAGAAGAAGTTTGGCAACCGAAATTAACCCTTGGAAGAACGAAACCTAATAAAGTTACTATCAAGTGCCTATCGCTGGCTACTGGGGTTAGCCTCTTTCAAAACTGTTTTGACCGCGGTTAATAAAAAAAGTCTCATGAAATCTTTTTCATGCTTATAAGTAAGAATTCATCTATAGGTAAATACAACTTTTGTAAACAGAACTTTTTGGGCACGAAAACTCGAAAACAGATTACTACGAAAGCGGCGAATACCTGTAAATTACTTTGAAGACGGCTGTAACTGTAACTCAGTTTTACTTACCGCAGAAGTGTATAAACACATCTCGTCGAACTTCGTGACTTCTGAATGGAGCTGCTCATTAACCGGCTGAATATATCGCATTAAAATGCAGCGGAGACAAAATTCTTAGGGCCCCTGACATTGGGCTTTGACCTCCCTCCGCCTTTTGGCAGTCGCCTTGGCATTGCAGCAGGGCCGCATTCAAAATCCCGCGCCTCAAAATGTATACCAAGTATCGAACAACAATATCGGCTGTCCTTTACTTTCAGCAGTAATGCAATGCCTCTGATGGCTGCCTTTTTTCGTCTATATTTATTTTTAAAACGTTTAATACAGTCAATTGGTAATTATAGAAGTTGGCTCGGTGTGTTCGCTTTGTTCAGTGCACGTACTTCGTGTTATTGTAAAGGTCAACGGAGTTAATATCGGGCACTATCTGGTTGGATCGAATCTCGCAGTGCGCGATATTGCGCCATTAGATGAAGAAAAAAAAAAGAAAATGCATTACGCCATTAAATGCCTCGATGTAATTTGGCAATAACTCCTTGAAGATAAAACTAAACCAAATATTTAAGTAGGTATAGTCATTGGCTTTTGAAAATATTTTATTATGTTTAATAATATAATAATATTATGCTAGTATGCTATGTTTCATAGTTGGTGGTATTCGCTGGTGAGCGAAATACTCAGGCACTAATACGCACTGGAATAGATGACTGATAAGATGACCCAAGTAATTACTTAGTGAAGAATGATTCTACAAAAAAACAAAAGAAACTCAAATTATCAATTAAGTACAGTTCGACACAACTTAGATGTAGCATCGACAAAATTCGTAAAACCGATCACCATCCGAACTGAGCGCCTTCAAAATCTCCAATCTTTATTACTGCTTTAGGTTCAAACGCAATAATTTGTAAAGTCATATAACCAAATACATTCGAAAAATTTAAATTAATGAATGCTTTTCAAATTTATGCTTCATCTAAGTTGTGTCGTACTGTACGTATCCATGCAATCTCACTAACGAAACGAAACTAGATTTTTTCAGCTTAGATCCCATAAAAGTCCAATCCTAGGAAAAGAATACCTTCAACTAAAATAAATAATTGTAACAAGCGTCTGCTATAAGTATTCGGAGCTCATAACCTATTTTCAATGCAGTGGCAAGTAGCAATCGCGCCTGCAGCTTTGAATAATATAACAGATACTCCCGCCATGATATTATTGATCTTTAAATGTCGAAAGTCAAGAGTTCAACCAATATGGTGGACGAGGTTGCCTTTTGTTTCTATGAAACTGCATAAAAACAGGAAAAAAAAGAGGATAGAAAAGAGGAGTTGGAGTTTGAGGAGTCTTTGAATATTTTAAGTACCCTTGAGGATGGTGATCATCGAATTTTCGAGAGAAAAATTAGAAATTCAAAATGGAGTGTTATGAGGATGCACCGGCCGGCGCGGCGGCGGCTTCGACGACGGGCAGCGCTTGCGCGGCGCCCCAGTTCCCAGCTCGAGGTCAGGAGTTCGTTCCCCGATACGTATTGATCGCCCTGTCGAGGCCGGAAGTGGGCTTCGGTGCAGCGGACCTCCAATGAGCTGTTAACACCACCTTCGGCTGAAGAAACTTCTAGAGGTTTAACAACACTTGTTTCTTGCCAACTGACCAATGCAAGTTCAACCCTTTCGTGAGGATGTGTCTACTTGAATAGGAAACAATTAATTCTAAGAAATTAATAACTGCTCTACTATATCATGGCAAATTGGTCGCTAATTATAACTAATGCAATTTAATACATGATTAATTTCAGGTCTCGGTCGAGCACACTTTGGTATTATGGACAGAGTAGACGATGGACAATTTTTCCGCATACAATTTGGAATCGCATGGAAATCTACGCGCACCCAGGACAAATGCGATTCCAAATTGTCCATCGTCAGCTCAGCGCCTTAAGGGTAAATTAATAAATATTACATATGTGTCCGAGGGTGTAGGTAGGTACTATAGTTTCCGATACGTACTGAATACAGCGTACTACAACAAGTGTATTGCAAAACAGCTGGCTGAAGATATATATCCAGTTTTATCAGTTCATTCAAGAATTTCCTGGAATTTTCCTCACGTTACGATCCTCGTATCGATCGGTATTTTACACATAATAAGTAAAATTGTGTGATGTCCCATGTCAAAAAGAATGTTTTGTACCTATAGTAAATGTTGAGGTACTTATTTTGTATTTATAATTTGAATAGAAATCAGAGTATTATAGATAAACACAATAGACTGTTGAAAACAAATAAAGTAATTAATAGAATAAAACAACAACATAATTATTGCTATGCATTTAAGAGTTTGCGGTCGTTAGAATTTAATAAAGTAAATTAAATAATGAAGTTTATTATTTATACAGTGAGTGTCATTTGAATACCCGAGCTACACTTGACATTGGTATAAAATCATTAAACTAAAAGGAAAATAGTGCTGTTTATAATCAAGCTGGAAGTAAAATTATCAGTAGCTACTTAGGTAAGGTTTGAATTTTCTTAACTTTTATGCTGACGCTACTAGGAAAATATTTTACAATAATATCCTAATTATATAATATGCTAATCCTAACTAATATTATAAATGCGAAAGTGAGTTCGTTGGTTACGCTTTCACGCTAAAACGGCTGAATGGATTTAGATGAAAAGCACATGGGTAAACCATGACTTGGAATAGGACATAGGATACTTTTAATCCCGATATTCCCACGGGATCGAGCCTTACGCGGGTAAAACCGCAAGGCGCGGCTATTAACCATAAATTAAATTATAGGTACACTGTCTCTCAACAGTTGGCTTCATAATTTGTTAGTTTTAAACTAAATATTGCTTTAAATTAATTTGAAGGCTAAATAAATATTTTCAGTCTGCTTTTGAAAATTATTATCTTCACATTGAAGTTTTCAGCGGCAAATCTCGCGGCGACCTTGCTTAGCAATTATTACATTATCAGACACATTGACGAGGACATGTGCACACATGAGCAATTGTTCAAAGTAAGCCGTCAATGTAGTATTGTTATTAGCATAAACACGGCACACAGACGAATCAGTCGCCGTATCGGTGGGGGTGTTATCGGCCCGATATAAGTAGGCCCCGGAGGTGGGTCAATGACGTTCGTTGACCCGCCTGCAACCCGCACGTGTTGGCCTCGCAAACCCGCACCCCCCGCGCTGTGCACCCTCCGCGCACACACCCCCACCTCGCCCCGCCCTCCTCGAAATTTATGGTGATTGTTGCTAACCTTTCCAAAAGCCTCAATTAATGCATTATTCACCTGCCTATACACATCCTTCATAATACTACCTGTTATTGATATCTAGTAGGTATGCAATAAGTTTTAACCTAGCTTTAAGTTATATGTAATAATACTTGCTGCGCTAACAGGGTCATGTACTCTTAAGTTTTAGCCTGGCCTAACTAAATAAATAAATAAATAATTTCAAAAACAAAACCTATACTCCTCGAGGTTCGTTAAGTACCGCACGCGCACGTTCGATCGATATTTGGTACATAATCTGTCTTTGCTATTGTAGATAATGAACTGAAATTGATACTTGAATGTCCTTGTTATCGTACATGTGTTTGTTGTATGACATATTTATTTGGAAATTATTGGTAGATTTTATCTCTACTACACTTGCATTTAACACAAAAAGATAATATTTATACGATTACCTTTGTATATAATATGTGCTACGAATTATGTGCTACCCTGTTCAATCGTAGCATAAAGAATACAATAGCTAATGCTGCTTTTAATTTTTTATATGGAGTTTGAGGAAAATATTTTATTTGTCTAATTACATAACAAGCACGTGACTAGTGTTTAAATCAACATGCGAACGTAATCATTAGGTATATAGTAACTGCCTACAAATCATAAGCAAGGTTTACCTATTTTAATTAAAACCTCATCTGTAATCGCGATGTACGAACAGATTCGTTCAGGCATAGGTCAGGAGGCCACTCCTCCCAATCCTTCGTATTGATTGAACCATTGACGTATGCACATTTGACGCACTAACCTACCTCTACCTATAGCCTAGGTGCGCTATACACTACAGTTTCATTGCCATATTCCCGGAGATCGCTATATTTATCAGTCTGGTTTCGTGCGGGGCGCGGGGCGGAGCGGGGAATAGCGCGCAGGTACTAGGTGGGTCAATGACGTTCCTTCACCCGGTGCAGCCTGCGCCCCCTGAAAGTAGGGCGGCTGCCTACCACCCTAGCTTTACGCCCGATGCTCTTAGCCCCCCTTTTATATAACTTAACTGCACTTAGGGTGTCGTACTTCATACTTGGATAGATCAATCAATGCCATCGGTTTTCAAGATATGCAAATACATGATCCTGAAAACTGCTAGACACACCCTTTATTTCCTTTTAATGTATAAGAAAATGAGGTAATACCGACGGAAACGTATTTGGTTTGTTGGTTCGTTATGGCAACAACAAAAATAGGGAAGGGCTGCCCCGGGGTCAGATTTGGGTCCGCTGCTTACGTAACATACTCCTTCATTTGTTTATTTATAACATTTTCCTTCTTGTATTCCCTAAGATAATAACAAACGATTACTTTGTATGAAACAAGATCTTGGTCAAGTCAATGTTGGGGGAAATATAAATGGCACTGATAGTGATACTGATGATAACCGAATAAAAGGATGACGTCATTAAATCATGTGACAGGGCATACCCGCTCCACATCCCCCTTGAACTAATTTGATAAAACAATTATTATTAAATTATAGTTAAATATTATCGTGCCATGAGCTCCGTAGCTCTAAGCTCGTATAACCAGTCTCACAATGGGTAATTACAACTATAGGTTACTAATTAATTATTAATATTAACTTGACCTTCAACGATCAGCTTTTCAATGTAAATTTTACAGATTACGTCTGTAATTAAGTGTAATGTATTCAAGTTTATTTGTACTTTTGTAAACAAGTATAAACAATATTAGTGCGCAAGGTCATGCGTATGCGTTTATTTTTCCTACAACAGATAATATCATATAAATTATACTGCAGGTCCTGGATTTCTCAATTAGATTAGATAAACGGATAGAAATCAAATGAATTAAGCAGTAATACTTGACTTGCTTATGTTCGTTGATTATGCAATTCACCTCAAAGTCTTTGCGATATTGACAACTGCTTAGTAGATACCTGTATATAGTAAACATACATGGATACATGCGACTACTGTGACATAACTTATACCATTAAGTAGAACAACAGGTAAACACCAATGATGCTAATCCAATGAGAGAGTACCAAGAATTAGAACATTACATAAGGACTAAGGACACGTTGACGATAGCGATTAACTTATTGCATCAAGTACTGACTGCACTATAAGTACCAAACAGTACTGGAGCCTTCGCTCATGTACTCGTAAAAGTAGATAGAATGTCTAAGTCAGCCAGGCCAGTAGGAGCCAAGGCTAGGTTGAGCAACCATCCCACTGAATATGAAACTTTATAGCTACGCACGGAGCATAGAAAATTGCTTGGCGGCTGTGGTCAATGACGTTCGTTGACTCGAGCGTTCGATGCCGGCGCAGTGCTGTTTTCCTTCTCCGTTTTCATGCATTGATATTAGAAACTATTGAAGCTGTTTCTGTTATAATGTTAGCTTTACAATTCCCATCGATTTCTGCGTAAACAAGGACGAATACATTTTAACGTACAGTATTGTTTTAGACAGTTATTTAATTTTATTCTGCAGTCATGTCATGACCGTAGAGAAATCTTGCGAAATTATATGCGACTTTGCATTTAGATAGAATTAACCTTGAATATACAATGCATATTTAGAAATGCTATGCTGCAAATAATTCAATATTTATTTTCTTAATTAATCTATTTAATATAGTGCCTATAATAATCAAATCAGTCATGTTTTTATAAGGATATCTTAAAACATTAATCCACCACATAACATGGAAAATCAAGAAAATTCTAGAAAACTTCGGAAAATTAGGAAAAGCATTGTAGGAACCTATGAAGAAAACTGATAGCGCATAATATAAAATTGATTCAAAGTTCTGATTCTACATGTAAGTTGAAACGTAACGAGCTCTAAGATCATAGAATTCAAGGTCTGCTGCTGGATGTACGGTGATTCCGCGTCCGATCTATCTTGTTGAAACACGTAGTTATTTTAAACGGCAGAAGGTTTATTTCATTTGTCGTCTTGCAAGTACAGCACCAGTTACTCAAGACCCCTGCCGCCAGCCGCTCACTAGCTTCATGATGCGAGGTGGAGGAAATCGTGCGCACGTCAGAGGTCTCGGTTAGCTGGTCGATGTGTACGTGAGGTGGCTCGGAGCTCGTGACCCAATTTCGCAGCTGCTGGTTTCAGCAGTGGCGAGGGGATTCAGCGGGGGCCGTGCGGTGCGTGGGGGCAGCGGCAGCGGCGGGAGGCGGGCGCGTGTCAATGCCGTTCGTTGACTCGCAGCAGCGCAGCGGCATCGACGCGGCCTCCGCCTTACATAACCAACGACAATGAGCGCTCGGCGAATGCGTGTGATGTACCAGCCGATCCCACTGTTGCTGCTACACCAGCACCGAAGCCGCTCGATGCGACTGTTCTCTAGTCCATACAACCACTGGCGTCTATGCATTCTAATCTAAACACTCATGAATTCAGTTAGGCATGCATTATCAGGAATATTCTAGAAGGTCGCACCGTCAATTGCACGGTATTTATTTCTTGTTGTTATTGTTTTCAAGGTCAGTGCTCAAATATAATTTAGAATACTTAGGCAATGAATGTCAAAACCATATTATGAACCTGTAGCTAAACCACAGCTACATAATTCATGTTTATTAGAACTCGTAGAGCAAAATATATCATTCCTACAAGTTTTGCGAATAAAATATTGTGCAAATAGCAATTTACTTTAAGATACTTGTAACGGATAAGAACTACAACTGAAAACTATTTGCGATATTGTAAGACATTCTACAATCTACCTCGAAGCCTGTTCAATCATTTAAATCACCTAAGTTCAATGCTCGTAAAGGTACTTGATAAAATGATTTGGTATTTCCTGAGCAATCTAAGCAACTTAAAAAATTTAATTACATTTAACGAGTCAATGAATTCCATAAGAATGAAATAATAAGTATCTACAAACGAAAACGTGTGGAAAACCTATGTCAATCCAAATTGTAATTAACTCTGAAGTTACTACAAAATTGTCAATTGTTACATCTATGAATGAGACAAGTTTACTGTGGAAAGCGGTCCCTTGCTGCTAGGGGCGCAACAACGGGCGCGTAGGGCGGGCGGACTGCGCCGGGCAAAGTCGGGCCGAAAGTGAAAGATGCGCGGATGCGGGGGTGAGGCGGGGCGCGCGCGGGGCGGTGCGCGCGGCACGGCGGGCACAGCCGCGCGCCCGCACTAGCGAGCGAGTGCACCGAGTCGCAGCCTCACGCAAACAAAACTTTAGTTACTAACCTACTTCCGTGCGGGCGCCAACCGCGAGCGCGACTCCCGCTCCGTTGCACGCTCCTGTGTGCGCACCGCTGGCCCACGCTGGCCCACGTACCTTACCTATGACACGTTATAGTGATGAACTATTCTATGAAATTAATTAGGACTCTCTAAACCGGCTGGCTTGGCTGTTTACTTTGAATGGACACAAACACGATAAAGCTGACCGGACGACAAGGGCAATTGAACAAAATGTTTTATGGTGAGATGACGTTGTGTACGTCTTGTATAGCTTTTATGTTATTTTATTTTTCACGTTGGCATGCACTTTGCGGTCTCGTCGTTTCATTCATTCCTTGTTTAATAGTAGACGGCCACGCACACACTGCACGTTAAAAACACGTGTTTATCTAAGATTCCGATGAATACAATAATTTAATCACTAGCGATAACCCTTTAGACATGATCTGCTGTTATCTTCTCATCAAATATTCTACAAAGTACTATCGAATACTAATCATTACTATCGGTGGACTCTCGACTTTATTGCATTAACTAATTTATCTACAATCCAATTACCCACCCGTCTGTACAGTATCTTAGGCACCGCTAAACACAAAACAACTTTTTACTTCTTATCATTGTTTTATTATTTAGACCAACTAAGCAGTAATACTTGATGATAGTTCTTATTGTGCCTTGAATATCTTGCATTTCTAATTTTTCAATGTAAAATTATTAGCTTTTTGTTACGTTGCAGCATAAATTAATGTTTCGCTTTTGTCAATGTTCTTAGTTAACTAGTTATCGTATAGGTTAATTATAACTTATACTATTTATATACTATTATCGTTAATTAAATAAATATTATCGTCCATCTATTCACCGAAAAATAAAACTGAAAATATGTCTCTTGTTCGGCGGCCATATTGGATTTGTCTATGTGCTGCTTATGTCGCCCTCTAGCGACTAATGACGTTAATATTATTTAATGATAACACAATTTTTCTGTTTGTACACTATATTTTTAACTAAGTTTAAGATTGCGAATTATAAAATATTGAAAATAAATTCACTTAAATGTAGGTTATCTTGTTGTTATCGTCATGTTTTGAAGTCTTTATCTTACATAATAACGTAACCATGTAATTATGATTAATAAGTCAGTACTCATATATTTCTCGAAGGAATGACCGAGAAATTAATAAATTTAGGACATCCTACTAAAAAGATACCTACTAATTTAAAAAACATTTTTTTCCGGAAATAAAATTTCGTCTTCATCATCATCATCATTTCAGCTGAAAGACGTCCACTGCTGGACATAGGCCTCCCCCAAGCACCGCCACTTCGACCGGTTCTGTGCTTCTCGCATCCAGCGGATTCCCGCGGCCTTCACCATGTCATCAAATAAAACCTTGTTCGTAATTGGGTTACGTACGGTAAGAGGATATTACACTATAATATATCTAAGATCATCCCCCTTTTGGGAAAAATATTGAATATATGAATATAATATTTAAGAAATGTAAGAAATATGTATTATATTTCATAAACGATAAAATAAATATATGATAGTGTAATATTCCCCTTACAGTAACAGCAGTTAGTCAACATTAAAATTATCTGGAAATTATCATAAATCAACACCAGGACCGTCGCCCTTTTCTTAATTAAAAATTCTAACTGCCATTCCTAAGACTCTGCCACCAATATTTTACAAAAAAAATGCCTGAATTCTATATTTAAATACGAAAACCCCACATATGGTTGAATTATTTTTATGCTTTAGTCACTAATCCCAGTATGATGATCTCACGGTTATATTTTAACCTCCGCGACTACTACGCTAACCATAGTTACAGATTCCGGATCTACGTAGTCATACATACTTGTACAGTCAACAATAAAAATATGTATAGGAACACGAAGCTAAATTCAAAAGCGAGTTTCTTGAAGAATATGTATCGGATAAAATTCGCAAAAGTCTGTGTGCAAAGATCCAAATGCGAATTTAGGAGAAAATCTTTGTTGGATTTCCGTTGACTATACATTATTTCTGCTTTTGACTGTACCTAGGTACATAGATATAGGTACTCGTAAAAGAGCAGTTAGTAACTGCAGTTACTAACTGCTAAAGTCGGTACTTTCTCGCTTTGATCTTATCCGATTGTGATAAATTTTAATTGAAGTAAGCTTTGTGATTGAATAACAGATAACAATTTCTCGAAACGAATTGATTTTGATTTACTTTCATTTTCATAAGATAAGTGGCTTGTCCTTTTTTCCATAGTAATGTATATTTTCTTATACATAATCACAATAGCTAGCAATATATTTATTGTTTCAAGAGGCTTAACTAAGATACCGACATAGGAAGGTATAATAATCAGGGCCGGATTTTAAGGTGTGGAGGCCCTGGGGCAACCAAGAAGTGGAGGCCTCTAAAATTTTGTGGAAAAGACGAAAAAACAAAGATTTAATTCGGCTATCGGTATCAAAGTAATTCAACGTATCATATTTAAGACCACCAACCCAGGACATGAAAAGAAAATCAAAAAAGGTTCCTTGTGAATTAATACTGTTTTTTTTTTTTTTTAAATCATATTGTGGAGGCCCCTATTCTGTGGAAGCCCGGGGCCATGGCCCCTGTTGTTATTATTATCAGGGCCGGATTTAAGGCGGGGGCCTTAAATCCGGCCCTGATAATAATAACATAATTTCGATTGCGTATTTGCGTTGTTTAACCATTAAATAATTACTTCGGCATCAACAAGAACCAAATAGTATCTAATTGCTTGTTTTAAAAGTTTACTAAATAGTAACTAATTAGCTCGAAGTCTGGCTTCGTGCCAATTGATGGCAACAGGCTTCCTCTTCTCACAGGCGTAAGGGGTGCTCACACTTAATCGGGTCGGCACTGTCGATTCGGCAGTACTTGTTATAGAACAAAGCCAATCCGAAGGAATTACTTCACATATTTGGCTTACATTTGGCTCGTGCAGATGGGCAAACTCCATTCGGCATATAGGCACCCTCGCTGAATCATGTTCGAGTTTGTTTCGGCACAATCCGAGCTTAGCCGAGCGGCTTTTTCCCGAACACATATTATTTGATTTTACCGCCCGACTGTGCCGAATCATGCCTACCCAAACAAGTCTGTAGTAATGCACAACATAATCTGTTATTTTGTTTCTCTGTTGTTTTCAAACGGATATTTGCAAGTACCTATCACAATTTTTTAAGCTATTTTAAAATCTGAAACATCAAACAAGACCTAGACATAGAAATAAATATGTAACGGTTGCAAATATAAAAAAAAACTTGAACATAATACCTATTTTTTTTTTTTTACACAAGTAAAAATCACTACCGAATCCAGTAAATTAGCGCTGGGATGATCTGCCACGTGCCTTAACTTGATAATGACAATTCTACCATTTTCCCGAAATATACGGGTCAACTTCCAGTCAAAGTTTAGTCTAGTTAATACAAAGAGCATCTAACTTTGCCATCAACTCAGTTTGTGAAAGAGTTGAAATTGAAACTTGTCAGGTAGACGTTGAGGTCTGTGGATATTTCGACAACATTGTAATCGTCATGGCCAAGGCCTACCGGAGACCATTGACCATGAAACTTTTGAAAGGAGAATGGCCGAAAATTTATGGGCTATATAAAAGGCATTAATTGTAGACAAAAAAACATGAAATTACTTTCTTTAAAACTTATCCCTATGATTGTCTATGTATTGTTTTATTTTTAATAATAGGTAATGATTTCTCTGCTTTCTTCATGTAAATAAAGTTAGTAGCAGTATATTGTATATAAAAAGACATATTTGTTACAAAAAATACATCGCTGTTACATATTATAGTGATCAACTAATAATCTAGAAAACTAGCTGGTTGTTGCACTGTCTTCATACCTAGCATAGGCGAGATAATACAACATGCTGATTACAACTTCCCAAAACGTACGACGACCGACGACTTTTTTATTCTTTTTTTTTATAAAGCTTGATGCACCATGTCTGATTAGGGTTCTCGATATGCGTTAATGAGTGCTGCTGCGATTCTAAAGTGACTCATTGCATTCGTCGCTGTTTTTATGAAATAACTGTTATTAGCACTCTCCGTTTTTAACTGAGACGTTGTTTGGATGGCGGAATATGTGCGCTACACTCTTCTTGACCACAAGAAACTCTTTAGGTGACGCTTGCAATGTTGCCGATTTGTGCACGCTGTAGTGCTCATGGGGATTGTTTTAATGCTGGGGCTACACTTCGCGTTATCTCTAACTTTTCTTCGTGCGCTCTCTCTCGCACACCCCTCGATGTTTCGCTGAGCAACAGAGAGCGCACGAAGAAAAATTAGTTAGCCCCAGCATAAGAGAAACTAATTTCACCTTTGATATCCCTCGTTTTTCGATTTAGATTTCTGGCGTAGGTATATACGTTTTTTAAACGACACTTGTTTTCTTTTTGGGCATTCTCCTTTGTACCAGTTATTTTAATGGACGTACAAAAATAGTTTGGGGCTATTTATGTACCCTGTAAGTACGAAATTATGATAACCCTAAAGTTGGCATTTTGTTACTGAAACTTAATTACTGTTATATGTATATAATTTAGAAGTGGGTTAATTTTTTCCTTTATTTGCCTACGAGGCTACGAGAATGCTACGCGGCAAAGAATTTTTTTGGCGCCAAGAGAATATTAACAAAAATTAAAAATAATAAATTGTTAGCACACTACTTTACCGCCTTGATGTCTTCAAGTCCCAACATAGGTACCGAAACAAAACAAAAACGAAAAGTAAATAATTATATAATTATTAAAGCACCATTATTAAAATGGCTATTATACAATGTAGAGACAATTTAAGCAATTTTTTATTAATATTATTACTGTTTTAGTGTGATAATTACACTTATTACATATGTAGGTATTACATAGCGCTGCAACAACACAGTTTCGAAATACCTTTAAAAGGCTCGTCGTTTAAACATTAAACAAGAATTTATTCAACGAGCAATGATGCGTATTCAATATTGGTCAATAATATTTAGAGCGAGAATTGTGTGAGCTCGTTGCGTGGTAGCTACTAATACGTGAACCGTTCACGAATATGCGTGTCGTACGCAAATGCGTCAATGTGTGCGTTGATTGAGGAGTTGCTTCTGTGTTTGTGGGTTTTTGAGTAAAACGCGCACACGGGCCCATCGTGTGGGCTCTCGAACAAAACTGGGTCGGTTCAGTGACCCATATGTTTATCTAACGATTGTGCGGCGGGCGCGAAAGGCTCGTAGCGCCTCGCGAGTCGCGTTGTTATCATTATCAATGCGTTCGCGTTTTCGTTTAGGTTATCTGTCGGGCAACCTGTCTCCTGCTCTTTACTGATTAATAATCACGTTGTGTGACACAGTGCACATGCACACATTATTATTACTTACCTACTGTTTTAATGCATTCAATAGGAAAAACGATTCTAAAAATGTTGCTTGATAATTCTTATCGTCACTGCTCACAGCTGTCATTTCAACCTCGTAGTTTTCCAAGTATTGGTATTGAACTCGGCACCACCTCCATCCAGAATTCCAGACGCGATGAGTGAGACTAATCACCAGAATTTTCCCCTGTCCGCTACATTTTTATATAATTAATATTAATTACTGTATTCCAATTCCTAAGTTTAATATTTTAAACTGAATATTTTTTTTAGTGATCCCTTGTTCACAGTATTATCTTCCTCTTTACTCCAGCCATATAAAAATAACTCTCCTGATTCACACATTTTCCTTGTTTAAAAATGGAATTCCTCATCTGAATCATATAACGACTTAATTGGTAGTGAATACTGCAACCACAACGGCAACGTTATAAAGCTTTTTATGTTACCTAGACCTAGAAATAATACGTGAAACTATGTATGTGTCAGATAGATCTTTAGCTAATGTTATAATAACCTTGGACAAAATTAATATTCATCAGTCCATTCGTTTTCTAGACATCCTAAATTGGAAGGAACCAATTTTAATTTTAGCCAAAACAATATAAATAGTTATTTTTTTAATCCAAGACCGTTTAATTTTAATTTCGTGAATGTCGTCCACCCACATGGAGAAATTCGCTATAAATCTTCACAATTACTAATTTGGCTATGACTTGCTTTCTCTAATATTAAAACCACGCTCATTTAACTTTTTATGTCTAAACCGCTAAATTGCTCCGCTGATAAGATCCTACTGACAAGCACGTGCAATACCAATGAAGTGTTGCGACTTGGCATGTACCTTCTAACAATCTTACAACTGTACTTCTGCAAATTGAGTGCAATCAACTGTGAACCTTCTACTCATAAAGTTAAGGACGTTATTGTGTTTCGCGTTGTACATAGAGCTTTGTAAGGCACCTATTACCGTTTGCTCGCCAAGGACGGTGAAAGCGGAGAGAAAGGATGTGCAATAGTGACGTCATAACTTTTGAAGTTTACAGTTTTTTTTTTCAAAATCATTTCACAGAACTTTTGGGAAATGTTGACTATGCCTTTGATTCTTTAGACATAGACAATGTGCACCAGTTTTTAAAATTAGTTTTAGGAAAACTCCTGAAAAACGAATTCTTAGACGTAAAGTTTTTTAATACTTAGGAAGTAGGTATATATTCCTGAAAATATTGCTTTTTCAGTTAAGGCTCACCTACAAGGGTGTACACAATGCACATTCAAAAATCGGTTCGAGTTGCTACAGACGGTTCAAAAGTTGCTTCAGACTTTAGCCTAAAGTTGATGATGATAGAGATTTATAAAACAACAATTATGAAATTAATGTTAAAATAATGTGGGCGCAGATGTGTTTTAATAGCTGCCATGTGTCGGCCAATTGACGATCACTCGTATCGCGGCATTATGATATTTACAAACGTAAATTCTTAGCAATTAGTATCAACCTAAGCCCGTTACCTTCAAACACTTGAAACTACTATCGCCCTTCATTTTCGTTAGCGCCGTCCATACTTTACCTTTATGAAGGTGAACGCTGGTGTTGTACCAGCTCAAATCATCATTCACATAGTTACGTCTCATTCTAGGCTATGATAACAGCTATTAGAGCGAGCGGGATGCTACAAATTGGTTGTTGTTATTAGTAGTTAGTCTAACACGCTTAGGCTTAAGGTCGGTTGGACAAAACGTAGATGCGTCAACGAACGCTGGCAAGGTGACGCATTGTCACTAGGAATGTATTAGGTATTGTAATACTGGTGATGTTACGTGCGTAATAGAGTTGCACTTTGAAAAATTCATAAACGTAATATATAACGGGTCTCTTTTACATACAGGGTGCATTAAATAAACATTGTTTACCGATGTAGATAGATAAGTGAAATTTTTAACGCGTATGGATCGAGAAAAGGGGGTTGTTCCTTATTGAAATCTATTTACACAACATAACAAAATCTAAATATTTGACTACTGTAAAACAACTTTCCCATTTGTATATGTATAGGTAACTAAACATAAATTAATGTTTACCTGAACTTTGCTTATGTGTTGCAATTTGCAAAAAGCCTGAAATTGCTTAACTAAATCTATTTTTTTATCCTTAATTACTATGTATATTATAACATTAACAACCTGCAGAAACAGCCTGTGTTGTTATGTCATGACGTTTTTTCTAGCGCACTAGGTGCAACCCTATTTCATAACTCCGAAGGTCAAGCGACGCTGCGGGTAAATGATAATAAAATTAATTAATTATTTGTGCAATATCCAATGCAATATGAAAGACACGGTTTTTCTTGGAAGCGTGAATGAGTAACACATCCGTTTGTACTATAAACAAGTATTAGTATGCACTCTTATACTCACTAATAATACTATGATAATCAAAGTGCGAGAACTTTGTCATCTCACTTGTATTCATTCATTGTTTCATATCATTTATCTAGTTGGTAACGCTCGGAACTAATAGATGGCGTTGGGTGTTTAGTATCGGACTTAAACTGAGAAAAAATGGGTACTAAAAGAATAAATAGGTTTTCTTTTTAAATCCCTTTAACTTAAATCTGTATTGATTTAAGTTAAAGGGATTTAAAAAGAAAACCTTTAAAAAGAGATTTTTTTTTTACTTTCTTAGGCAAATGTACCTACACATGTGGCAGAGTTAACAGACTTTTGAAAGACATCGCTGTTTGTAATGGCCATTCATAACATAGTATAATATTAAAATATGTAGTAAGTAGGGCTCATACGTTGCGAAATGTAGGAACCTATGGGTAATATGTATGAGTAGTACCCATAGGGTACCTATAGGATTTTGTTAAAGTCAGTCCACAAAGGCTCTACTAACATTTTCTAGAACATCGAAGGCGAACGTAAATTACTAAATCCTACAGTCGTTACAGAGAACTATTTCAAAATTCACATAGAAAATAACAATAACATAGAGATCATAACGATACTACTAGATACGTCAGTCAGTCGGGATGTCGGTCCGTCTGTCCTAGTTTCCACTCGCGTAGTAGGCACGCTGCGCAGGCGTTCACTGGCATTGTATTATTACCCATAAACTGTGATAAATTGTCCATAGATCGCCAATCCTAGTAAATTAAGAAGCTTCAGTATATTTTACGACGAAAATATAAAATAATAAACGATAATTTAAAATGTGTGTCAGACGTATGTACAAAGACGCAGACATCAACAAATGTGTTAGGATATTTTTTTTCTCTATGTAGACGTTAAGTAAATATTTTTATCATATTTCCTACACCAATAAATCATAATATTTTGGCATTCAAATTGGGAATCCAAACGTATTATCAAAATAATATTAAGTATTTTATTATTTCGTTTTTATAATAAAAAAACATCTGGATAGGGAGTCGACTATGCTAATTAATTAATTAATTAATAATGTCGTAATGACAATTTATATATAATAAAATATCCTTGCGTCCAATAAAATCTCAATTCAATAGACACGTGTGGCCATTCAAAGCGTATCTACTAAGTACATAAAACACGAATAAAAAATATAAAACATATTCACAGATGGTTAGAGACGCAAGCGGGAGGTATGCGCTGTCTAAAATTAGGGTCAATGATGATAAGACCGTAAAACCGTCATCTACGACTGTACCACTCCGACACTAGCAATTTGTACTCGAACTCGATAGTACCCCATCGTGCTCCGGAATGTATACACTTGTATTCACTACATTTTTCAGGGGACAAGTTCACGATAAAAATGATGACGATTAGATCTGGCTTGATATTTTGGATGTGGGTAGTCTTATGATTTTTTTGCCTAATAACCCAGTAATTCTTTGTATTTCAAAGAGAAAAAATCAAAGCCAGTCCTGAAAAAAAAACAACTCAAGCCAAAATATCATACCTATCGCAAAGCATCTAAAGACGGTATAATGTGCACATTATGTACAAATAACAAAACATTCAATTATCCATATAGGTAGGTACATTTACGATATACATATAACAATGTAAGAACATTTGATTTGCATCAATCACAAAGCTGTCAGCGGATATAGTAGGCGATTACCGCCCATCCGCCCACGACTGCTTGTAATCTAAGTTTAAATCAATGTAACCAATCTCAAATGATCAGGCAAGCATTAAACAAGCCTAGGCTATAAAACACAATGCTAAACTGTTTACTAGTACAGGGACTTTTAAATAGCTATGATTTAAGCTCATGTACGGCCACACCTGTCTTAGCAGTAAAATGGCAAAAGTTCAACTTCAAGAACGAAATATTTCTATTGGGTTTTTTAAACGTGATGTAAATAGGAAAAGAAAAACTAAAAAAAAAAATCTGATAACCAACTTAAGAAAGTTAGTAAGTTCTCTACTCTTATCAATTTCTTTATTTTAGTTTTAGTAAGCTATTCCATCATTTTGTAACAGTAAATCGAAATATAGAAATAAGTAAGCCAAGAAAACTCATAACTAAAAGGGTAACACAAATTTTAATCTTCTTGCGTAAAACGCGGAAGCTGTTAAGCCATATTTTCCAATTAAACTCAGTGCCAGTAAAATAACATAACAGCGTAAAGTTGCGCAAACGCTACAAACATCTAAGTTCAAACAACTGACAATCTAGTCGGTGAGTGCAATAGGGTTTCCCACGCAGCAGCCCTGCGGTGGCCTTGTCACTAAACCTTTGTGCGAGTAGGAGCACAATGTTATCGAAGAGTCATGGACTCGCGCCTGCAACTATTGTGTTAATCTCATTGACGCAAATTATTCAGTTCAAACTACCCCGCTTTGTTGCACATACTTGAATTCTGATTAGTGAGTTATTTTGTGAAAACAAATACACTAATGAATGATGATCACCTAGACAAACTATTTTGATAAAATTATATGAGTAGATGAAAAAAAAATCACGTACTAAAAATACGAGAAAAGCACTCCCTAGGCACAAAAACATGGCGTACGTAGGTATATCTACAATTTTCTAAGGTTACCAAATCATCATAATAAACAAAGACTTCATTAATATTCGCTCCCGCATCCCGTGACATATGCGTGACGCGTTTGACACAGGTCATTACTAATTAAATGACATGTCCATAACTATGTAACTGAGTACACGTGGAGCAATTAATCAACAGAGGTGAACGATCTTGAAATCGAATAGATCTCGTGGACATTCTTATGGAAAGTGAGCGTAACTACACTATAAATAGATACTGACCTTTCGCTCCACTGATGCGTCAGCCAAAGTTACGTGATGTAACCGACAATACACACGCACACAAACACAAAACACGTAAAATCTCAGTATGTCGTTGTGTGTACATGCAAGCACGAGCGGCCATCGAAAGAGAAAGTGGTTAAGGTCTCAATGGTGGTTGACCGGTGCTCAAGTAGTGTTGTCGCGTTACCGCCTGTGCGCCTGTGCTATCGATGAATTTCATCGCTAACCCAGTCCGGTGTTATTGACCTCTCGACATAGGTACGCACAATTCGGCTTTGTCCTTGTAACAATGTAACACATATTATTATACACGAACACTTGAAAGTATATTTTAAAACTGCTTAGAATAGTTTCACCCACTTTACTCATAAAACTTCAGTATTCCACACATTTGAAATCGGTTCAAGCATGCCAACATCGATGGATTAATTTTATAGCTATATATTTTATATGATCCTATAATTTTGCATATTCATATTTATTTTATTACATAATTATTATTATAGATATTATAAGTCTTTGTTAGTTTTTAAATTATGTAATAAAATAAATATGAATATGTAATAATAAATATTATGAATATTTCGGCAATACAAAAAAAAAAAAAAAAAATTTTGCAGCCCCAAAATAATTCATCCAAAACATCATTGAATTTAGAGATTCTTACATTGTCTCTTTCTCGAGTAGTATGAATGAACATAGAAAGTAAAAGTCTTGCATATTCCACTCTTACGCAAGATAAAATTAAGTTAACACGATGTTTTATTACTTAAAATATTTTTAGACTCATAAAATATACTTATAATGTGCTTAAAATGTTGTACGCTGTAATTGCACTACATTAATTACACACTATATTAACAACATTACATATTATGCGCTACTAATTTATAAACAGGTGTTTAAACATTCAAATTAAACATATACATTTTTTTTTAAACATCTTATAAAAAAATCAATAACATTAAGAATAAGATAAACAATAATCCAATTACCCATCGCGAAAGCCCAAAAAAATCGTACTCTGAGTCTTAGATAATTCCATTTGTCGATATTTACGTTCATCCAGTAACGTAGCATCACTAGTGTTGCGGGATGCCTCGGACCCGTTCCTACGGGAAGTACCGTAACTTACACCCGGTACCGTTGCGCTGAGCCCGCTTGCTACGTGAGTGCGCCCGCGCCGCGTAGACCGCCAATTACTCTCGCTTTCGATTTAAATCCTATTTCCGAAGACAATGAACTTTCTTCGCTTTATTGATGCCTATTGTGCTTACGGTTTACGTAATTTTTATGTGAATTGTTTAAGATGTTTCTAAAAGTGATTTCGTATAAGTATTGGTTTTATGCGTTTTATATGGCCTTCAACATTGTTATGAGATCAAAGTAAATGAAGATTGCGTATCGTATTAAATGGAGATTGTTTATTGATATCTAATTCCTCATTGAAAATATATTAGAGGTCAGATTGCTCAGTTAGATTAATTCCAACACTAAATGAGGCATCAAAGCAGCGAAGTGCGGACGACGTCAATCACAGTCCGTAAGCGTGTACTAAAACAGAAGATAATATCGCGTGAAGCAAGCATTCAAAAAACTTGAGCCTTGACCACGGGTGGCTGACATTAAAAACTCACGCGCCTTTCACGGCGAACTCAGGTGGCCGTTGTATAACACACTTTCCATTTCTTTGGCAGAGTTTTAAGCCTCATCTCCATGGAGCTTAAAGTTGCATCGGCCGATAATATTTTATCAAAATTGATTTTTAATTTGAAATTATAATCATATTATGCTATTAATAATTTTCAACATATTCCATGACGTAACACTCCATGTTTACGGCCCATGGAATGATGTCACATAGATTTGTACAAGTTTGGTTTGATGCAAGATTGTGTGATTCACGAAATCCGCGTAACTGTCACTAATTACTTCAAAAACCCTTTTAAATTACTATCATCAAAATTAATAGTAGTGTCCACGTGTTAATTCACTTTGGCAGTGTATTCGGGGCTTTATTCGTGGTGTCGTCTTACGAAACTGGCGGACTCGCGCCGAGTTAAGGTCGCCGATATGAGGCAATTTTCCCATTTCGAAGAGAAGCCAAACCTTGACCTAGGAATTAAATTTCATTTCGTCACTCCTGCTTTACTCGCTACGTATTGCAATTTATTAGCCGCCACGTTTGTGTTATATGCAAAGTAATATTATGTTGATTATTAGGTATTCGGGCACTTGACAATGCAAGTCTGACAAATGTTTACAAGCTAATGAAGACAGGCAATAACGACTACATTACATTACATTTTATTATAACGACATATATTATATGTTCGGACTCAGCAATAAAAAAGGTTTAAAATTGGCAACGAGTCGAAACCAAAATTATTGAGCGCATTTTTATTTTTTTTAAATATAGATCAATAAAGAATCTAATGTCAATCCAGTAAAATCTTTGTACTACACACATATTTTCTATCCTGAAAATCCAAACAGGAAAAAAGCCATAACAAACAATCACATGCAATATACAGCTAAACATTTGCGATTTTAGTACATATGTATATGTGGGACACATACAATGTCAATGAAAGCGTCCGTTAGATGGCGCTGCGCACACGCCGCGTCACTTTGGAGCGCTACGGAGGGAGTCGGTTGCGCCACTGCGCGGGCGCTTTACGCAACGCGGCCATTCACCCCGGAAGGCGTTTTCCTCGCAGTTTCTTTAGCAGTGTGTTACTGTGGCGCTCGCGTGACTACTTCGCGTGCTCGATCACCCCCACTAACCCTCCCGCACATCCGAACCACTCAAAACTGCAGACCTAATTATCTTATCGCATGAGACAAATATGTAACAGTTGCACTAACGTCTGCTTTTAGCTATCCACGAGAATAGCATCAGGATGCGTCTATTAGTATCATATAATATATACTACAACGTTGGCCAGGTATTTTAAAATGTCGCAAAATAAAATTCTTAGCATGTGTTAACTTAACAAAGTAATTTTAAAGGCAACATAATTTTCGAAATTATACTTTAACTCATTTGCACGCCTTTTCGTTGTTTCGAAAGAAAGCTGTTAAGCTTGTCAGCGCATTCATTTATCCTTCCATTTGGAGATACATTAAACATATGACTGCCGCCTGTTTGTCATGATTTTTTCCAGGCAAAGATATATTTTCATTACCCTCGTTTATAACGTTTTAGCAGCAAATCGTTTGTTGACTGAAAGACGAATTTAATCGTTGGAAACATATAGCATTCAGGCTGAATTTCACATGCATATTGATGTCGTTGATGTCGCAACGCGTATCGTGTTTCAGAGTAGCAAAATAGATGCGAGCAGTAAATAGGGAAACTAAAATACCATGAAACATAACGGATGACGCCGCAACAAGTATTTCTCGTAGCTGGGTTAACGCCAGTTTATATGAGGAAATTCGTTTTAGTGTTTTGGTCTCGTGAAAATTTCGTAACTGTGTGCAACAGGGCGCGGTGAGTCAAGTGTAAATTTATAAACAATAGGAACCCTATTATTTACGAAACAACAGTTTCACACAAGTTTCAAATTAATGTTATGGGAAGACTGACAAATTGTTTGCTTCGCGATTGTATCTCGACCATTCGACTGGCAATCGCAGCTTTTCCAGACCAAGTCCGTCAGACGGTTCATTGTTACAAATTACCAAGTTATGAATTGAAAACAAAAGTAATGTAAGTTGCATCTACGTGTAGAGCAACCGTCATGAATAGAACAAGGAAAAAATGCTGCATGTGATTGTCAAAGTCCGTTTTTACATAAGGTCTGACATTGCCGTCGCTTGCGCAGGCTTACGCAAGGATGCACTGGTCATCAGCGGCGCTTGCGAAAGTGTAAGCACATGTGCATTGTTAAGGGCAACGCTACTGCTCACACTACCTACATTAGACATGCAGGAATGTTTGGAGAGCGTTAGTAATG
Organism: Lithophane semibrunnea; assembly: GCA_947363905.1. Classification (NCBI taxonomy): domain Eukaryota; kingdom Metazoa; phylum Arthropoda; class Insecta; order Lepidoptera; family Noctuidae; genus Lithophane; species Lithophane semibrunnea. The sequence goes on along the minus strand of OX376188.1, from coordinate 6,141,782 downwards.
CATACGGTGGGTATTCCATTCTTAAAGCCAAAAAACTTTGCATTTACTTAATTTCCGTATTACATACTAATAGCGAACATACTCATGGTCAATAAAACCAATTAATCTTTATTTTTGGCAGATATAATTCAACTTAGAATTTAAATTATTTTCTATTAATGTATGTCCAGATGAATCTAAACAAAATATCACAAAGTTATTCAACTCACTGAAACTAATAATTCGTTAAGTTTCTAAAATCTAATAACAACTTGTTTTCATCTTAGAAACTGTCTTCTCTTTAACTAGCTATTATACAATACGTTCTTTCAAACTATAATCTGGGATTTGCGTCTAGACCATTTTTTGCGAAATCGTGTTTAGTAGCCGCAAGCGCACTAGCTAATTGAACGAAACATGCATTTTTACTCTTCTTAGGATTCCGTACCTCAAAAGGAAAAAACGAAACCCATAGGACCACTTCGTTTTCTTTGAGTCCGTCCCTCCATCTGTCTGTATAGACCCTTTTGCTCAGGAACGCGTGAAGGTATCAAGTTGATATCAAAAACACGTCGCCTACGGTCGCCTACGGTCCCTTAGAACTCTAAAAAAATCAAGCTTCTAAGTCAACGCAATAAAAAAAATACGGCCATTTATGTACATGTACATATTTTGATACTCTAAAATTAATCAAAACCGGGTCTCAAAAATTAATCAAAATCGGGTACTTCCCGTTGACCTAGAATCATAAAATTTGGCAAGGAGCAAGGTCTCACAGCACGTTCAGGAAAAAGTCCGAAAATCGTTAATTCGTAGTTTTATCATATTAAAAAAAAAATATTTTACGATTACGAACTTACATTTGCATGTGGAGAATTGACCGTGACGTATATCGATGAATGGGAGAACATTTTTCAACTACAAAGTTAAATTTGTTCTTGGGATAAATTCATCCCAACTAGAACCCTTCATTGTGCGTGGTCCGACACGCACTTGGCCGGTTTTTTTTTAGTTATTAAATCCTTATTAAGGCTATTTACGCAAGAATAATGACGGTAGTTGACAAGAACAAGTTTCTAATTTCCGTTATAAAAATAATATTTTATAATAAGTAACTAGAAATGAATTGTATTATCGCAATATTTAAAAGAAAACGGGAACAATTAAAATGTACTATATGTTTAGGAAAATTAGACGCATAACTAAACTGAGCTGTAAGATTAACGATCATGATTTCGACAACAGTTAAAATTAAGGAATATATCTCAATAAACATAGAATCGTTTTTAATAATTATTGACATCAATTAAAAGTCTCAGCGCCATAAATTATCATTTTTTTTATTACAAGCCACACCCTACCGTCTGGTCTTCGAAAGTCACACAACACAAAGCAAACTGTGAGTCGTCGACAAACTGATTTAGCAGTTTGTCGCTTTTAAGCTCCGAGATATTACTCAAACAAATTGAAAAGTGATGTGATGTGATCGCTAGCGATATGAAGTATTGTACGAAGTTACTCAATGGCTAGGAAAAGTGCTAATACTCGTAAATTAAAAGATCTCTTTGATATAGCTGTCCCAAATCAGCAAGGGTAAAGACCTTTTACGTAACTCAGTGTTACGTAGCCCGGTGAGAGGCAATGTCAGCCTTTACGATTGTTATGACAGCTACACAGTCTTAGATCCCCACACAATGCCGTGTTACTGATCAACTCGACTGCACATACTCTTGTTTACCATTTTTTTAGTCTTACAAACCAACTTCAGTTAATGACAGTGCATTTAATGCACTTGCAAATGCACAAATGAAAGGTGGAGGTCGAATGATCTGAACATTTAATTCGTAACATGTTTCAAAATATCAAGTAACAAAATTAAGATGTTTTCACGATATAAATACTTGTAACAACCTGATTTCGCCATCACTATCAAAGTTAGTGTTTACCAATGTCATGTACGTAAACTAAGGAGGTCTACGAAAATTGTGCTACGAGCTACGCCGCTACGAACTAGCTGCTACGCCAATCTTTCACGTCTTACATTGACTGTAATGTCATTCGTCGAAGAATTTTTCAATGACAATGCTCCTCAATCTAAACGTTTTTATGAATTTTGGACATTGCCGAATTTATATCGCTATTAGACATCATGGGTATTAATAGATATTACCAAAAATGGTTTTCTTGTTTCACAACAAGGCAGTGTATTGCAGATCAAGGTTCCTCTTTATATCTAATAAAATTCGTCTTTTGTTTCGCTAGTGTTATGTGCCTAAAAAGGTCAATGAACAGCCTCGGCATTTCTACAACCATACCTTCTACAACGTAACGGCATTTATTATAATTGATGCTATTTTATTTTGAATACTAAGCCATACGAATAAGGTTCAAATTACGTTTTGTATGTTCGTGAATAAAGACCTTACGTTTCGCTATTCAAGCCACGATGTGCACAGTGAACTCTGTCGTAGGTTACGCGGTTATTTTAATGCAATTTGAACTCAGATTCAAAGCATTAGATGTCGAAATCATTTGGCATGAACGGGTAGTTTTGACATATTGTATTTAATTTATAGGTTGGCAGTGACGGCCAAAATGTTAGTTTGTTTATCGTTAGCGCTCGTTCTTGACAGCGAAAAAGTGAAAACGGCTGCAGTGGCTGAGCGTTGCGATTGTGAAACTAGGCTCCGCGGCGAGGCCTCGCGACGATGGTGCGCGGGCGCCGCGGCCGGCCGACATAGTCTTATGTAATAGGAAGCATGCCAGTGTTGATTCCTACTAACTGTCACAACATGTGTCATAAAATCAGTCACGCATGCCGTCAGTAATCCGCCCTTTTTATTAGGACAACAATTTGTAGGCAGGCCGTCTCTTTACATTAGAAATTTCTATGCATAACACAATCATTGTTAGGTTAGGGTAATTTAAACAATTTCGCGTCTATTATCATACGCAAAATTTCATGCCATTGACATTCAACTCTAGCAATTTCTATGAGATATGTAAATGGATTTTTTTTGCGTGAAATGAAGATGAATTCCGAAATAAAAATTAAAGCATAGTTCGGTCCGCGGCACTTAACAAGACTATCTTCAAAGTAGATAAGATCTGTATAAATGCATACATATATTTTTGGCAATGTATTTGCAGTCGTGGTTGGTGCCAGCCAAAATTTATAACAATGGTGATGATTAGTGTCATTGACATAACTATTGTTCATTGTTAAATTGACGCAGTTTTACTTTTACACTTCCAAGCCACCATTCTCGAACTTTTTGTACAAACATAAGTTTGAATTGCTTATTATATTCTAAAAAGTTGATGTAAAGTTACGCTGATCTTGTACTAAGATTATGCAGATGTTAAGAAAGTTGTTATCACTTACCTTATTACCACACAACCGTGTTTATCAGTCGTTTAGCCTAAACACCTTTTAAACGTGACATTTATGTATGGAGTTTGACATAAAACTAACGCGTTGAACAAGTGTCTAAGTTTTTGTGGTAAGGCCCTTATGGTTGAAAAAAGCAAAAAAAAAACGATTTCCATTGAGTTAACATACATTGCCGGGTTTGCTTACATATATGTCTAGATTCGTTCTACAGAGCTAGACTCATTTTAATAACAGTGATATTTACTGTATGAAAATCAACTCTTTCAAAAAAAAAATACATTTCGTAATTTAGTAAAAAAACCCAGGGTTTGTACATATTTCCCGAGGTCTGTCACGGCCATTCGTCTACAATTAACAAAATAAAATTAAGAACGAGGAAACGTGAAGTAGACTCATTTAGGTACGCTTTGTCGCGATGTTTACCAATGGGTGGGGTCATTCACACCATTATCGTGCGACTCGGCAGAATTCGGATTGTCACCAGGCGAACGTTCCGTCAACTGATACATAAAGAGATCACAACAACACGTCACTTTAGGAACTGTAATCGGTCAGGTAGAGTCTACGTGCTTGTAGGTAGGTACATGGGGCTGGCTGACTATGAAGTATTAATGCCATCATTATTCCACTGCGAAAAAAGGATGGTGCTAACGGCCTTGTATAGCTCCGTCTCTCACTAACACTGGAAACATGGTGGCATTAACATTTCGTGGTATAGGTGCAGGACTGGATTTACAAGATGTAATACAAGCCCGAAAATTTTTCACACTAATATTGTTTATAATAAATATTCCATTAAAATAATTGGCTGTCAACTGCGGATTCAAATTACTACAAAAAATTATTATTCGCTTCACTTTATTTGTAGGTAAACAGCATTGTTCGCAATACGCATTTCTTAAATTCTGATTTTATAGATAAGAACAGGTGTCCCAGAAAATAAACATGCGATCACCATATTTCAATTTATGTTCGTTTCGTGAACTGTCGTCATAACTATAAAAACAATGTTATCAACAACCAGCGGCCTTATCAAACAATGACTCGTGATTTTGGTTGTTTCTATACATTTTGACGAATTATACAAGATTACTGGGTGCCGCTTAAGGTAGGTCGTTCAACTTCAACTAGATCACCTAGTCTCGGCAAAGCGTGTGAAAAACATCCAAACCACAGCCATCGTATCGATACAATGAATTCGTCGATACGCCTCGCTAAGCAACTGATAAACATTTCAAACGATGGGAACGAAATTCTAAATTCTGTGATGCAGTTGCGAAACCTTATTGTTAACTCTTCAACACAAAATACTACAGTGAATGTCAGTTTGTCAAAGATAAATTTAGCAGAATTCTTTCTCTAATATCAAAATCAAATATTTGTACAATTTAAGAATTTAGGCAAGGCTTGATACACCTGTAATTCAGGTATCGATAACATTCACTGAAAGTTGGTCACGTTGTCTGAAATTGTTATCTTTCGACTTGTTTGTCATCGATAGAGCTCAGCGTCAACTATAACAAATTCCTATTTAGTCTGTCTTAGAGTCTACTATGTTTATTTGTTGTTTTAAAGTTTATCTTTCAGTCAGTATTTGACATTATTTCAGTAAAGTAGCTCGCAGACTGCAGACATTTTGATCAGTAGATATTTAGATTATTATTGAAAAATATATTGGGGGTGCACAATGACCCGAGTTGTTTATAATCGGCTGATATGTTAGTCTGTATACTTAGTCGGTGTGGTCTCTAAATAACCTCAACAATAAATACTCGACTTAAGTAGTTTGATTTTTATGAAATACTAGCTTCCGCTCGCGGCTTCGCCCGCGTGGTATGTCGATAAAAAGTAGCCTATGTCCTTTCTCAGGCTCTAGACTATCTGTGTACCAAATTTCATTTAAATCTGTTAAGTAGTTTTGGCGTGAAAGCGCGACAGACAAAGTTACTTTCGTATTTATAATATTAAAGTAAGTAAGGATTAGTAAGGATAAGTAAGGAAGGATTAATAACCTCCATTGACGTACTTTCCGTAAAACGCATCATTATAAATGCCTTCAACTAAATCGTGTGCGTCTAATGACATCTAACTCCGACTCACTGACTCATAAAGCTACAAATGAACAGTCCATGAAAAAATTCGTTGCCACTAAATATAGTTGAAAAATTAAACAGACACGCTTCCAAGAAAAGAATGTATGGGATCGAATATTGCAGGACTTCCTGTTTTTCAACCGCCGAGAATGGGGTTATTCGGTCCAGCTCGCTTTCACCCATTCTTCAGATAGGCCAGCCATACATAGCCCGTTGCGTCAATATTTCGAGTGGCCGTGTTTTCTCGGGAGAATAGTTAACCCAGTTTCGGTCGGTCCTGGCTAAATATACCGCGGCTACCTGCCTTCGAACGCATACCAGCAGCGCATGGTCGCAGCAAGCCGCATGACATGTTGTCAATCTTATTTAAAATACCTTTTATTTTTAATGTTACGAGTAGTTGGCAGGGATTGTACTGACTGGCTGGCGGAGTGATTCATGTATACGTAGAATCCTATCGGATATGGATCAGACGAATTGGTGCGCTTTAAAACATGTGCGAGTGAAATTACCTACATGCAATGTACCTGTAGGTGGTAACCTACATGGGGTTTATTAGGTCGAAATGACTTTATAGATTTGAAACATTGTAACAGTGCAAAGATTTTTTACCGAAGCCGTAAAAACTCACCAGTTTTGAAAAAGTTTTGAGTTCAAGTTATTTCAACAAAAATGAGGACACAAGTTTTTCGTATAACTTTAATGGTTGCCGAGAAAAAAACTGCAGTAGTTTGGAAATATAGATCATATCGCACGGCATTGTAGGGATAAATGACATGCATGAGGCAAATGTAGATTTTTAAACATGTCAAAATAGACAATTAATACATATAAAAGTGTTAGCTGTTGCATATACAGTTAAACCATCTGAAGGTAACGGGCTACCCATAATTCACTATTAAGTAATTCATTTTTGCAATGTATAACAAGTTTCTGCAACACCCGGTAATAGTGAGATCATATCACCTTATGATGCTACCGTACATTCAGACTGTCTGATAATTTCTACATATAAAATTGTATACGTGTTTAGGTCTTGTTAAGTTACGTCATAACTAAAAGAATTGACATTTTAAATTTTCACATACTCTTAGAATTTTTACTAAATAAATCGTGAATGTAACATTAGTAGAACTCAGCACTTTGTTCCAACAATGAATCAAAAGTGTAATCTAGATTCTGGTGAATAGCGGCCGATGCGAATGAACTCGCTTTTAATGTAACCCGACACATAAGTGTGCCATCGGCCCGGCTAACCTTTCAGACAAAAACTAAGGCTAACTAGGCTATGCATTGTCATGACTACTATTAAACCATTCTTGATAACCGAATAAATAACACATTATCAACAATCAATGTCGGTAACCCCCAAACATGTTTCTGTCGAAATAGTGAATACCAAGTCTCTTTTCAACAGTAGAAAACTTGCAGTTTGTATTAAGGAGGTAATTACAAGGTCATTGTTGCAAAATCTTGAAAAACACCATTTTCGAAATTAAACTTTTAAATGGCTGTAATTGTGCGTAACGTTAGACATATTTATTGTTTGAATGTAAATAAATGAAGTGCTCAATCGCATTAGTAAAATTCTGAAGACAATACTGTCAATGTGTAGAGCGGCCGTTGCGCGGTCATGAGGAACCGCGCGTGCGCGTGCGGCTGACCTACTTATGCGCTGGCGACCATTACAGTATTTGCCATCAGACCACACACGCTATACTTCCACGCCGCGCTTCGCACCCATCGACGTTACTGCGGCCCATCCTAGTCAGTACTGAAACATCACCACTAACCATACCGAATCCCTTTTCGGCAGTTCAACGACCCCGCTATCGAAATCCGCACACTCACACGCGCGTCCATGGACGAAACGGCCAGATAAAAAAAATGAAACAAAAAACTTCTCGCGTAACGGTGAATGAGTACCAGACAGAGATAACTATATTTCGGCAGTGTACTCGTCGAGTGTAAGGTCGGCTACGAAAAACACTGACGCAATTTTTACAGCGTACGTAATTGAGCACTGACGGAGTCAGCGGTGTGTGCGTGAGCGCCGAGAGCGACGCCCGCGTCCGCCGAAACGGAGGCGGAATATTTAGGTGAAAGTGTTTCGAATTTCGACATGACGACATTCGCGCGCAGTCGTTATCGTGATTTTGCCGAATCGAGAGGTTCGGAGAGTGCGCAGACAACCGCGACGCTCCTGCGATCCGCGCCCGCGCAACCCTAAAGTGTTCGCTCCGCAGGAAGTGCTCCGGACTCTGCATGCTGAACGTGTCTAGTGCTTGCGTTGAAAAACTATGCTGAGAGTTGGTGTGTCCAAAAATTTTCGGAGACGTAAATTAAAAAGGTGATCGGTGAATTCGGAACAAGGTGGTTCTTCGTGTGATGTGCGTGTTGATGCGCTAAGCAAGCTGTCGGCAGGCGACAGGCTGGGGCCTGACGAGGCGCTGGACGCCTCCACTCACGCGCACCAACTGCAGACGATGACCTCCACCATGGGTAAATATTGTGATTATAAAGCAAAACATCACCCCGACCGCATACCGAAAAAAAACAAAAATAACCAGCACGTTCCGTAAACAACCATCTAATAAACCATTAAAAAAACATATTAGTATAATACTAACATTATCATGTGAATATTTTTATTTAAATATTTGTTACTAATAACTGTATTACAATAGTACTAATCAAACTAACCTACATTGGGATGTACTTATAGTGGTGGTAAAGGAATGACTGTCCCGTAGCACTTTGCTACGCGCTACGAGCTACAACATCGTTTCAGACATTTTTGAATTGATTCGCGAAACTTATTTTTTTTCATCATCGTCGTGGTAGTCTTTTGTTAATATTTTTCATTAGAACTGTTTTTTTTTTTCAAGTACGTAAATTTTTGTAAAAAAAATTTGGCGTTGGATTTTTACAAATATTATGAATAGTAAAATATAGTTATAAATTGCACAATTACTTGGAAACAATAATAATAATACATATAAATAAAATTAATAATAATATAAGCTTTATTCATAAAGTAACGAATCTCGTAGACCTTGCTACGAACTTGCTACGAAGAGAATTCTTAGTGGAGCTGATGACTTATACTGGAAACTTGTTTCTCCTATTAATGCAAACATTTGTTTTAACTGATAAGTTAGTTATTTTAGTAGAGTTTGGTTCTAAAAATGTACAGTCAGTAAGTTTAAAAACTATTTTCACTGAAATTAATCACCACTCCTGCTTCGCACAATTTTTAATACTTGAATACTTGACAAAACATCGAGATTTTTTTATTAGATGTAGGTTTAAAGTAATAAACATAAACCTTTCGGAATAAATTCTCTAAATGGTGGTGAAAACCGCATCGAAATCCGTTGCGCAGTTTCTAAAAACACGATAATAAAATGCATTTATATGGATTATGTATAAATAAGCAAACATTGAATGAAATTAAAGTTCTTTATGTTATTATGTAGCAAAATATATAAACTCAACATGTTTTCATTTAACCAGTATTTAGAGGTGTTTGTGCTTAATGTATAAATAGACAGGAATAACAACAATAGACGGTCATTGTTACAATTTTACATAAAAGTATTTTTGAAAACACTTCCTGTATATTCAGTTCGCACGCCAATATGAACTTTATATCGAAACCAATAACACCTATAACCGCGTATACATTTAACCGTGTTACTGGCTCAATGTCTTATTGAGCAAACACACCGGATTCTGAAACAGTTTAAAAAAAAAACTGCGTGGTGTTGCAAAACAAAAGAGGTACCGTTTTACCTTTGAGCGGTAACCATGACATTCCCAAATCATCTCGTGGATCACAATCGTGACTTCATAGACTATGACCGGCTACTTTTACTTTCGTTACAATATGGCCGCCCTTTGTCTATGTTCTATGAATTGGTGAGGTTGTTGATCTCCCGCCATTTTGCCGTTGCCGAAATACGTTTTTTACGCTCACTTTCCAATGCGGTGAAAGCGAAAAGGTACAGAATGTCACTGCTTCCTTTCAAAGCATTGTAGTGGGAGGACGTTGTCGAGTTTCGATAATAATAGGTGCGTTAGTTCGCCTGTCAAAAAACACTATTGTTCACTAATTCGAATACATATGTATTTATATGCGTTGCGCTCCATGTACTAGGTGATAACATGTTTACAAGACAAGCATGTATGTAGAAGTAAACATGCTTGAGGAGGCTCGCAGGGATATGAAAGCACGTGCTTAGATGAGCAGGAAATACATTGTCAATGTCAACGAAACCGACTAATAAAATGTTATACTTTATTGGTTTAATATCTCTGCCATACAGTGAAAGATAGGAGATTTCCAAGCTTGTCATGATGAGGCGATATATTAATGTTACCTACAGTAGGTAAACATAAAGTAATAGTACTCTTACCTCTGTATTATTACTTCTTCAAATCCAACACGGCTCCTTCAAATCCCACGAATGCTACGCAGTATAAATTTTGTATACGTGACCTTACCTTACCAATGGCATCTCAAGTTTCCGATGTTGTAGGCACATTTTTTGTATACGGAAACACGGAACTACTGAACATACCAGAGCTAAAAATATAATACCAAACTGAAATTAAAATTCAATATTACAATATAAAAATTACAATAATTATTTTGATAATTATTTTCCTGTTTCCATAAGGTCGTAAGGGCGCATTCTAAAAGCCTCCACGCGTATTCCTTTCGCACCCCCAGGCTTTGCTGGTATCCTGATTAACAGGCTAATCATATTTTTATCACGACAGCTATTGCATAGTACGACACAAAAATAGCAGAGGTAAAGTTTGTTCAAAACAATATTAATAACTTTCTTATTAGGTATTAGAACAGGATTATTGTAAATAGGAAGTCATAGGATCGGAAGTGTCAGTGTTTAAAAATGGAACGTTTTAGCTGTGAACGCACGCGCAACACAACCTGAATGTCAAGGCACCTGCGCCAGAGGCCATGAGAGAGGCCCAGTATTGGGGCCCCAAAATACATGTACTATTGTGATCTGTTTTGATAAAGTCGAAATAAATATTTGATGGAACTCATTCTTTGTATGGAATCTTAAGCTTCCATTTGCCATGTTTCTCTGTTCCTGAAAAGACGTAAGCAAGAAAGTTTTTTAGAATTCATCGCTAAAAGAGTACCTCAGCAAGGTAAAAAGTAAGTAGATCTACAATTTCATGTAAATATTCTTTTTGTTCAGAAGTTATTGATTTATCTTTTTTTTTCATATAAACAATACCCAGTTACTAATAAACTAGTTTTTACAACTTATCTTTTTATCACGATATTTATATTACCGACAACTTTCTTACTTTTTCTTACTTAAAAATATCGATAAAAATCAACTGAAGTAAAAAGGAAAAACGGAAGTGCGTTTAAGGTAATATTGTTGACACCTTTTAAACCTTTGAGGTCATTGCCCTGCTCCGGCAGACATTTTACCTCACCTGTATTTTAAAAGAATAGGTTTGCCTAAAACAATCCCCTTAGGTATGCCAACGAGAGCTGAAGACAACGACAAACACGTACGTAAATAAATAATTTATACATACGATTACCATTCCGAAATAAGAGCCGATAAAAGCTCCTACAAGCTACCGGTGTTACCTCACAGCCCTGAAGTGTTTAAGGAACATGCGTACACGCACTCCGTTCACTCATGCACTCAAGCCAAGCCACGTTCGGACGGTCGTTGGCGGCGAATCGGGCAACCGACCTCGTCGGTGACACTGACATTGCGACCGGAACCATTCGACCACTTCCTGACACATAACACGGACAACATAAGATGTACAATCTTACCTATTCCATTATTAGACTCGAAGAGCCCACATAAATCGGTCGGTTAATCATAATGTTTCGGAAAGGTCTTCACGCTTTTTGCACAGGAATAGTGATATCATTTATTTTGCTAAATATAACTCGAACTACCTTACTTTTTCGTACATCCGTCTTTTTGGCAGTTCATTTATTTTTGAGATGTAGAAATATATCATAGTGTATAAACATGCCACTCAATGGATCATACGAGTAGGTCACCGATATTCGTATTTAGTGATCTACTGAAACAAATAAGTGTACTTGTTTATTCAAGAGTAATTTCCTCACATTATTCAACAAACTGGTTTAAGTAAACATAATTTCGGAGATACCGACCAATTTATCAGGACTAAGTTCTATTAAATCTGCCAAACTAGATCATTAGAATTGTGACTAAAATTTCTGAATACACCAACCCGCTAAGCCTGGCATGATGCAAGAAGAACTACCAGTTAGTACAGGCAACCTTGAGAACTTACAACATTCACACGAGACTGGCTTGATACATTCTACGTCCGTTTGGTTAAACAATCTTCGGAACTTGTGACGTCACCCAAAATTAGCGAAACACGGTTAGGAAATGTATGGATGTTTCTTCAAAAATGAAATTAGGTTGAGCAAAAGAGATTTTGTTTGTCTATCTATAAAAGTTTTATTCTTTTGAATCTAAAATTACAAGTAATTTGGAAGAAAGTTTCGTTTTTAAAGATGAAGCTCATGAAATTAGATCTTTTAGAAGACTGTTCCAAAGGAATAAGTGCTGCACTTTCTCATCAAGATTAATCAGATGAACACTAACAAGAACAAGAAGTGCATTGCACCGAATGTACAGTAGACGAAAAAAGCTATACTCTTTATGGTTTTGTAAACATTTTGTTTAATCATGTGGCGGGCTGCCAAAGCGCTCATTGAGCTTACAAGAGGATTTTTTATAATTAAATCGATGTTTGTATGTACATCGTTAGTTATATTTAACTGTTCTTGTCTTAAATGTTTTATCTCTTAACTCGGCAGTAATGTCTTTAGACATTCTTTCAAAGATTCTACAACTTTTGCTTTGCGCAATGATTTTCCATCTACATTTCTGAATGTTGTGCAATAAAACTCTAAACACATACGTTCATAGATTATTTAGTCCAGCTAACCATAATATTTATGATTTGCGGACGTGGAACATATAGTTCCAATGAACCTGCCTCACTGTGGGATCATGAATAGCATGAGTTACTACGGTATGTAGGTCGACTATACCAAAATGTGTTCCTAAACTAAACAAACATCATATGAACAACAGGACCAAAATAATCCACTGTATCCATTTCTCTGATATAGGTAGTTAGGTACTTATTCAATGAACTCTTAAAATTTGTGCATGTGGGTGTAATAGCCCAAGCAGACGGAACCCTAACAGCGGAACCGTAGGCGATAAGCGGGCGACCGTGGCAGAGGTCACAGCACTTCCGGCCGTCAAGTACATTGCTTTCGGCCAGTACACGTGTATCTGGCCCTTATTTTGCAACGCCCTTGGATAGTAGGAAATACTGTCCTTAGATACTTATGATTTCCATGACCTCAACTCATTATGCGTGCTTAGTTTTGTAAATCTCAAGAGTTTTGTACATAAGTCAATGTTTTTTAAATAACTTTAAACTTTTTTAAATAAAGGACCATGGGGGATTTTGTATGGACTCCGTCCCCACCCTCCAACAGTCATAGGATACGTGTCAATATGTTTTAGGGATCCCGAGAAAGACTTACTGTCTTGCTCCATTGCAAAATCAATGGGGTTTTTTTGTAATAACAAAAAACTTTTCTGTTAGCTAACCTAACCTAAGCTATAATTGCCTATCCTTGCCAAACATAACCTAACCTCACCTAACCTAACAGTGATAATTTGATCTTGGATTTTGAAGGTCAAATGGAACTCCTCAATGATGAACAGCATTTGTGTATTCTTGTGATTGGATAATTGTACAAAAAACTTAAAAAAAAACGGCTAACCTAACCTATTTTTTTTTTAATCCTCATGGATGACCTCTGCCCTGGGGCGGGCGGAGGGGTCTGTCAGACTCTTACTGACTAAAAACCACCCCAGTGTTCCAGCTCACACCTTCGCCGGGGGTCACGGGAACGTAAAATCTTCCGCAACCCCAGACTGGCCCGCCATTGCGGGACTCCTCGGGTTAGGGGCCCCCCCGTGACCCGAGGAGTGAGGTGTTTGACTCGCCCCGTGACGTCTAAGAGGGGCGCGCGTGGAACACTACGCACCGCCACCTTGGGTCCTGATGTGTAGGGGGCGACGGACGTCCCCGAGTCCGTCGTCCCTGGACCCATTTAGGGGGGCTGAAAGAGGGTGTTTACCGCCCTCCGCCGACGCCCGGTGCGCCTGCTGCGGGCCGGGTGAGTGGAAGAGATCTCCCTCTCCCTTTCCGCAGCCACCTTCTGCGAAACGACTGTCTCATGGAAGGAAACCACCGCGTCCCAGGACTCCTCGCTGCCGACCATCGACTCGACTACGGCCGGCAGCGACAAGTCACTGCCTTCTTCTGAGATGAGGGCACGGCGCGGCCCCTCCTAAGCGGGACACTCTGCCAGCGTAGGCCGCGCCGTGTCCTCCTGGCATTCAACGTAGTGGTGACACCGGGCGTCCGGCTCCCTGTTTATGCGACACAGGTACTTCCCGAAGCAACCATGCCCCGAGAGCACCTGCGTCACCCGAAACGACAGGGAGCCGTGCCTCGTCCCGAGCCAGCGCTCGAGCACCGGCCGGACCGCCTCGATGATGTCGAGGCCGGCGGTAGGGCGTGAAAGCCTGTCCCGCCATTCCGCCACCAAGACCTCGCGAAGCTGAGACCGATGCAGCTCTATGTGTCGCTGCATCGGTTGCTCACCCCGCACTCTCGCTTCCTCGCGCCACCGATACGATGACGCGAGTACTTTCGCCTCGAGGTCCCAGGGCGGGGATCCGGCCAGTGCACAAGCCGCCTCGTAGGAGATCGTGCGATACCCCCTGATGACTCTGACGGCCATCGCTCTCTGCCGCTTGCGCAAGACTGCGATACTACCGGCCGTCAGGTCAGCCGCCCAGATCGGGGCCCCGTAAAGGGCCATCGATCGCACGATTCCCACGTAGAGCCGCGTTGACAGCGCACAGAAGCTGACCTAACCTAACCTAAACTTTTCGGTTAGCTAACCTAACCTAACCTAAACTTTTCGGTTAGCTAACCTAACCTAAGCTATAATTACCTATCCTTACCAAACATAACCTAACCGAACCTAACTTTAAAAAAAGGTATCAGAGAAAAAAAAAATGGTCCCTGATAAAAAGAAAGGTAGTCATGAATGAGAACCATATTTAGGTCACCATATTCTATGCCTCTTAAGTGCAAACTAAGAAAATATATAAATGTAAAATAATGCTATTATTGAATAAAAAAAGTAATATTCCAGGAAAACCCCACATTTTTGAAAAATGTCGCCATAGTAAAAAAGTATCGAACCCACCAGACGCTTCGAATGACACTAGTCTCAAGCGTGTTGGTGGGTGGGGACGTTTCTTCCCATGGTCCTTTTTGTCATATAATTTTTACTAACATAAAACGGCTATTCGCCAATTAAATTAGTTAAAGACAGTTAGACAAAATTCATAGCCTCATCTCACAGAACTCAAGGCTCCAGACCATATATACAAACATGGCCGTCTTCCATTCATCCGTGACCACATTACCTACCTACAGTCAGGTCTTATGGTATTGGTTGTCTGAAAAATATCGCTTTAAGCCGCGTTTCCACTAGGCAACAATTGACGCGCAACATGTTGCACAACAAGTTGCCCAACATGTTGAAAGTCAGCGCGAAACTTTTGTTGAACAACGTTGTCTGTCTACGCATCTACTACTTTACGTCAGTCGTCGACAACATGTCGCCAGAGGAACTTGTGTTGATTTCAGCGGCAGTGGTTATAATTTTATCGAAAAACACTAAGGACATTGTTGCGCGTCACGTCTCCACTCGACAACAATTGATGCTCAACTAACGATGCTCTTTAAACAAAGAACAAGCCGCGCGTCATGTTGCGCGCCAGCTGGCAACGTCGCGCGCTGTTGTGCAGCGTTGACGTCACTTGTCGCGCGCCAAATGTTGCCTAGTGGAAACGCGGCTTTAAGCGTTAAGATGGCCCATTGAGTCTTATCGTGTAACGTCCAGTTTCTAATTTTAACTTAATATGGTGTACAGTAGTTTGGTGTGGTAGCAATGATATACATTGCTACCACACCAAACTACTTCCCCCACTCTGGGCGGAGCGGGAAGGCGTGTGAGACTCTTACTGACTGAAACACAACCGTGATCCTTCAGTTGCATGTATGTTGCCAGAGACCACGGCATCCCTTTCGGACTTTCCCGCGACCCCGGCAGGCATAGGCCCTAGCGGGCCCTGTCAATTGTGCTGACATCTCTTATATCACCTACCTGAGGACTTTTCATTTTAAACTTATTCATTTAAATCATAAAAACAATTGAACACAATACATACATACTTCTCAAACTCCAACATTGTAACCGCGTCCCGAGGACACAACTGAGAACGTACCTCCTGTATTATTTAATGAGCAACAATAACGAATGCAATTAAACAAAGCCCGGTGACGAGCGGGCGGTCAAGTGACCGACCCTGGGCGGGGACGCACGCGCGCTTCCGTGTGATCTTGCTTTAGGCTACGTTCAAGATCAACCAATTCTATTATCCCTTTATCTATACGCATACATGAATATTGAATATGTATTGGTCGTAATCAAACAACTCGTTATTCAAATTTTATGATTTATTGGTTTGGTTTTCTTGAACTTATTTATGTTAAATGTTTAGGTTAAGCGATGTAGCAATGCAAAATCCAATTGTGCAGTATACTTAAACTCTCCATTGCAAATACTTAGTTTGAAATAGTTTAACTGTATTCGATTTTCTTACGCTCAATCTGCCTACCTTTTTCCCAACTATATTGGGGTCGGCTTCCAGTCTTAATTGGATGCAGCTGAATACCAGTATTTTACACGGAGTGACTGCCTATCTGACCATTAAAACTAGCAATACAAGTCTCTAAGCTCATGTAAGTGTATTGAATGACTATTTCATGAAATCATGACATTTGGCACTTTCATGAACTTAGAGAGTTGTATTGCTAATTCTAATGTTTATAATTCTGTAAATCCATATTATTTACGATCGCTAATAATATTTACATCAACATACAACCTGATACTGACCTGCAAATTGCAAAAAATGAATTTGAATTTCGCGGGCTACCCTAGCGCATCAACCTTAAAATATAATAACTTAGTTACAGGAATTAATTAGATAAATCGCATATCAAATTAAAACACTTCAATAAACAAGATTATATAGCCAATCTCTGTTTATCGACTACCCGAAGAGGGTTATTTAAAGTCAATTTATCATCATTTTAAATCATCATATATTTGTATAAAGGTAATAAAGTCATAAGTATATGTTTCCTGTATGTCCGCGGAAGTCAAAGCTCGCGTCCTCGCAAAAAGCTCGCAAACGACTCGTCGCCTGCGCCGAATCCGCGGATAATTTTATTAACACGTCACTATCAAGGTCTTTGACTCATTCCAGTTTATTTGAGAGTCTAGAGTTCGTTCGTGTAATGTTGACAAAATAGTTTCAAAGAACAATGCACTCGGCTGTAATTCTAAATTAATTTGCTAGATTCGGTTCGATAAACAGCTTACGTGGTGACTAACTTATTTAACTCTTTGACGTAATGGCTATTTGAATGTCAGAGAATGGTCACGTGTTGTTTCTTTATAAATCTACGATGCTGTGTTTTTTTTTACATACCCAGGCAGGTACGAACTTTAAAAATATGTTTAGATGTGACTTTAAACTTCGATCACTTTAAAACGCCAAAAAACGCAGTCAATTGTTAAGTATTTGACTAAGTAGAGGTTTTTAAATAACTCTGGATTTCAGTTGCTATGTCACGGTGCATTGTTCCAATCTCTATCATTAAACTGTGAAGTGACGTTTGAATGAGTCAATCTCTTATCAAGCGCCCGCGCCGGTGTGTGCGCTATAAATATTTTTACGAGTATTTTTTCTCGTACTCTACGTCAATGTTACAGCACTAGTTTACAAATACGCACTACAGTTTAATGTTCAATGCAGTCACGCAATGATATTGTTGTGAAAAACGTATTAAAGTTTAATAAGCGTGATTTCATTGACACAAATAATATTACTAGTCTTTATATAAGTTTCTATCAGGTAAAGATTTCGGGTATAAATATAACAAAGGTAATATTTAAATTATGATTATCATGATTTAATATATCCGAATTATTTAGAACGAAATCATTCACACGTCCAGTTCGTATCATGATGATGTAATCAGATCATTAAAACCCACATAATTGTATTCATGAACAAAATTTATCAACAACGCTGAGATACATGAACTCGTGTATTTTAAAATCGAGGTTAAAGAACCTATTTTGATAAAAATACTGTCGAATTACACTAGCCATGTGACACACACGATGAGTACTGTCCATTGACCCGTCACGTACTTGTCTGTACGTTAGTACATAGTATTTATGTATAATATACATGTAAAGATACGTAATGATTTCGCGAATTCTTATATCAATTGACATCGATTGTCTACGAAATACATTAATCGGTCATGATTTTCGTGACGACAATTTCGTCACAATGAATAAATTAGTATGTTTAAATGTGTTGAGCATGTCATTATGTACACCTTTAAGAAATAACTCCTCATTTTATAAATTTTAGAGCTAATATGTCTGCTCAAATATTTTTCAATTTACATATCGTAACAGAATATACTATTGATTAATTATTGCGATCGATAAGAAGAAGACTTGTATTACAATAAATAATAATATTCAATTAGTTAATAGTAGAAATAATACTACTGGCACATCACTATACGATCGTAATACATCGAATATTAAAGAAGAAACACGTTACGCAAACAATGACGTGTGAAAGACCGACGAAGTTAATATTAACTTGTTGAAATACTTTACACTTTCATGTATGACCTCACAGCGTACGTGGGCACACGATATCTACTACAAATTCCATTACCTGCGTTATCAAAGCTATAAAATGTACTCTACGTAAGATGAATGGATTCGGAATAAAACCTAGGGTCACGCAGTCTCCGCCCGTAGTCAACACCAACCATGAACCGGGTTGACATTGAAAAATGATAATATTTTTAATCGCGGTAAATAAATAAAGTTTACAAATGATGCACGACCGATACCCGATCATATCTGGACCGTACTACGTGTCTAGGCCAGATATGTCGCCGGATTGCCGTAAGTTACCTTTGCATATACCAATAATTATTTAATTAAAACTTTTTTTTTTTTTTAATTAATTAAACATATTAAATAAATCAATAAAAATATTAAATAAATCAATAAAAATATTAAATAAATCAATAAAAATATAACAAAACAAATCTTTCATAACAAATTATATACATTGGTAATTTACCTTATTCAATAATATACAAATAAATAAACATACCAATGTAATGAAGTAAATTTCAAATTAACGTTCATTAATCCACTAAATCGTTAATTTTTGTCTGTAAAACAAAAGTTGGCAGACATCTCGCGTTTAAAATTAGAAGACGGTTTTTTTTAAGATGCCTACACAAAACAGACTGCGAGATGCCTACACATGAAACAAAAGAGGTTTGGTTTATTACAGTTTCTAATGTTTGTTTTTGTTTTGTTCACAGGAATAATGACACTCAGCCGCGGCCCGTGTGACCTCGACAACATGAGTCTGTTCCAAGACCTCAAACTCAAGAGGCGGAAAGTTGACTCCCGATGTAGTAGCGATGGTAAGCATGCAAATTAATCATTCTTTATTCTTTATATCCTTCCGATTGACTGTAACAAGCTGTCATGAGACATAATTACCCATCGTTAACTTGTTAATAATTTGCCAAAAGGCGTCGTCAATAAAATCTCGATTCGAATTATTGGTCATTCAGCTTTTTATTGTCATTGTTTTTTTTTTTGTATGCCATAATTTTCTCGTCGCCGAACGTTTAAAAAAGAACACCATAGACTAATTTAAACTCATTTCCCGCGTCATTGGAACACAAAGGGCTGTCAGACAGGCCGGTAACAGACGTTACGGATTGTTATTGTAAATAAATAGATAAAGTGCGAGGCGTAAGGTCGCAGTACGAACGTAGTTGTTATTCGTGTCGAGATGTCTTCCATAGTTGTGACGCGGATCACGGACCGCTATCACTTTCTGTCGCTGTGAAGTCTTTTGTTACAAGTAATTTCATTTTCATTTAAACGTGACCCTGGCGTTTCCACTAATGGTGGGTGCGCGGTATGTTTTTCGGTATATTTTTATAATTTTAGCTTATTATGGATTCTGTATGTCTATGTAGATGGGCTAAACCCCTAGAATATCTACCAACAAGTTTCTAACATCCTAACCAAACGAATTTCAAAAATACTATTCAATATTCGAAATTGAAAAATTAACAAGACTATAAAACTCTTTCTCGAGAAAATGCATGAATAAAATCGATACAATCCACTCAAATCGATATTATCATAATCGAATTACACAACTTGATATTCGTAAACAAATTAGTGTTTGATAACGATCGTCACTGAAAGTTAAATAACAGATCAACATAACAAGCCGTGAGAGTCGCGACTGGTTCCGAGAAATGCAAACTTTCACTAAAGTATAAAATTTAAAAGAATAAACTTCCAAAAACGAGATCCGGTTCAACAAGTTACAGTCGCCGTCGTGCGGATTATGAATAGCGGGAATAATCTTTGTAATCTTATTTTCGGTTAATATAAATAACGAGACAGAACGATTTTTAGTAGTATTGTTTTATTGTAAGTTTTGAATCGAGAGAGCAAAGTTCACAGTACAGTTCTGCGCTTTGCCAAGCTTACAAAAATTAATATCGAAAAGCAAGTGGCAAATACCAATTGAATTATTATACACGTAGCCTTCAATTGATAAGGCCTCGGTGGTAAGTCGATAACAATAGCCGTGTTAATTACTAAAGCTGTGGGTGTTAACGAATAAAAACCTTGCAAAAAGTTGAATCCAACAAGCCCCGGAAAACTTCAGTAAAATATTTTCTAGCTTTCTTACTTTCTTCATAAAATCACACGCTACACTTTTTCCCACAATAAACAGTGAACTTGCAAAAATTACAATTAACAGGTTAATATTTTTTCCATTTACCAGTTCATAATGATTACGTAAGAAATGACGGAGCGAGTGAAGTCACGGTGATGAAGAAAGTTTACGTAAACCCACGAAAGGTGAAAGCAATAAATACCGGTGCTGTAATTATTGCTATAGTGGCCTCATGAATAACTCATGAGAGAAAGATGTATTCACTGTCATATAACGTAACATCACGCCCCAGGCTAATGCCGAACATGATTTAAAAACACAATCTTTTATTTTTTGCATATTTCTTCTGTTATAAAGTGCTATTCATTTGTTAATGGAAATTAATTGCTTTTTATCTAAACTTTCGTGTTATTTGCGAAGTATTTTAGACAATGAGCTTTAATTAATTACTTAGATACACAGCAGTTTCCGTCGAACTTGCCGTATTTTCCTGATGAGGAAAATAATTTTCCTTTAGAGTTTTTGAACGATTGATAATAAAGCAGCAAAGAATTAGGAAGCTAGCATGTTTTCAACATGAGAGAAATAGGTAAAGATCAGTTATCTATTCTGCCTAATCAAAACAGTAGATTGATCCGAGCGTAAACACCCCACGTCAAACGTGATTTAAAATTGTAATAATTTTATCCAAGAATAGACGGATTCTATTTTGGGACGGTTATCACTGAGATATTCGCATAAAAATAACGCAGTAACGGTGTAGCTAAGTTAGGAGCAGCAGAGCGGGACAGCGAGGAGAGCGCTTAACGTGGGGTGTGACGCGACCGCAGCGTGACGCGGCGCGCGGGGATCGTCATCGTGACGCGCCCCTCACACGCACATTTGTGACACACCACTTTGTACGTACTTACGAGATAACGACCGAACCAATTGTTTTTTGGTATGCCTTAATTGTGCATATCTAATGAGTGATGTTGTTGAAAGGGATTAGGGTGTGAATTCCTGAAACTGAAACTGTGTGAATTTTTTTATGTCGTACCGAATTTATATTGGGCGAATTATCAAAATACACGCACAATTTTGTATTTAACAAAAAAAAACATAATATTTCTCTCGATGTTAGTAATGTTTTATTATTATTTTAAAATAAAATTGTTATTTCAAACTCAAAGCTTCATCACAAATTTCCATGAGGTTTATGGGAAAATGTCCATACACCTATCAGCAGTTGCCATGTAAAGTAAAAAGGAATCATGTCATAATTATAAGTGTGCATTGAACTCAACGTTTTATAGATACAACAATAGCATCAACTTTCCTGTAACATTATTAATACTTTTATATAATTAAAACAATACCTGTTGGCTACGGCGCACATACATATGATTCGCTTCGATTCTATAGATTCATAGCCTAAGTAGGTAAAACTGCAGTATAGGTATATAAAATCCTATAAATATCCGAGGTAAATGTATGAACATTTCAGTTGTGAAAACCTATACATACCCACAACTCCTAATCACGGAGTCGTTGTACTGGCCACCGAAGGTCTCTTGATAACGCCGAGCGTAAATAAATTACTACCAGATTCAACTGAAATAGTAAAACTGTTTGTATCGTCACGCTATTTTCGCTCGCGAGGTCAGCTGCACTTGAGGTACCAGAGAGAGGTACTTTGATATCGCAGGGGGCTGGAGGCCAATCGTATGTTGATAAGATTAGCGATCACTGCAGTGCATAAACATGGGGTTGAGTAATTTTGCTGAGAATTGATGTCTCGAAAACTATAAAGTTCTACATGATTGTGATTCACCTAATGTTTTGGTTAATTCTGATAATGAGATTCTGTCTCCATCAATTTTGGAGTTCAGGAATAATTAGCTAAAAAGCAACTTAGCATATAATAGTTTTCCATGTGGTATTCCGCCGAACAAACCACCCTGAGTATCTTGAATGTTGATTTGTTGATACTACGTTGACGATCAATCCATCAAGTGTCAATAGAGATTCCATCAAACCTTCAGGATTGTAACGATACGGAAGCTTCTTCAGATAGTAAATACAGTATTTACAGATGTCGATGCAAATTAGGGAATTATTTTAGTCTTATATGGTTTTGTTTCCTATTATGGGGTAGATTGGTCATCGTCGGAAAATCGGGATAGGTAAATGTGGAACCTGAAATAGTCTAAGAAGTAGGATAGGAATATGATGAAACTGAAAAATAATCTTCAGCCGTCTGTAGTAACGTCAACAAACAACGCTTTCATATACCTACTTCGCGTATTCCAGTAATGACTTTCGCGAAAGAAATGATTGATACGTGCTCGTGGGTGCACGCAGCAGGCGGACCGGCGCAACACGGCGATGCGCGGTGCGGTGCGGTCACGTGGCGACGCGGAACCACGGGGAGGCGAAGCGGTGGGGGGGGTGCCGGGGTAGGGGGTGTGACCCACTTTCCCATGTGTCGGTGACCGCGGTCGACCTTCGAGCCTGCACCGACCGAATAAACGATCGTTCATCCGCTCCGAAATAAAAGACTTGCTGATTGCGTAACCGTCTTTATTGTTGTCTGTCTACGACAACTTTTTTACCATACAAATACCACCTTGCTTGCTTAGATTGGTCTAGCAACAAAATGCGAGCTTTGTTACATAAAATAATAAACTCTAACGCTCACGCATAGGCAACGAGATACAGGAAAACTAACTATGTGCAACATTACCACTACCATAAACAAGTAATCAGGACGGGACGTTTATCTAGGCGCTTGTGTGAGTCTACCTAGAACCTCTAGAGCTATTGCATCACGCGGCTAGAAAGATCGGTCCCCACCAATGATGTGGCAAAGGACGCGGAGTGAAATAGAGATCGTCCTCGAAGCGAGAGCGGTGCACGCGTTGCACTAGTCATTGTGCGGTTGCACTTCGCACGCACGGCCGTCTGAGTGACCTAATAGCGGCTGGAGGGAGGGACCGGGAAGCGCTGCGGGGAGCGGGGCGCGGCTGCCGCTCGTGCGGTAGGTCGGGCTCACTGCGCGCGCCCGCCGCCCGACGTCGCGCCGCCGACAGTGGAAAACTTTCTTCGCGACTTTTCCTCGTGTAAACAAAACCGCGCAAAATTTTGCGCCCGCGCGTCCCTTTATCCAGGCTGAACAACCGCGCGCCTTTGCTCAAATGAAGTTAATTATTTCATCACAATACTTTTATTACTTTTTCTTAAAATTATTAAATATCATAATCTTAAAATTTGCAATAAGACCCTTGTGGACAATAATGTGATTAATAATTAGATCGTTCACATAATTCATCGGACTGTTGACCGTGTTTGCGATGTAAAGCCAGGTCACGTGAGAGGGTAAAGACTACGCCTATGGATTTAGTAATAAAAAGTCGGTAAAGTTTAGTGTTTAGAATTTATGGTAATGATTTAATTTTGATAGAGATTTCCTTCTTAGTACATAGTATGGGATTTAGGGTTCTACATTATGGAGTTGTCTTTTCTTAAATCTTGCATTGTTGTATCATTCGCAATGCTGCTTCCGCCGGCGGCGTCTTTCACATGGGTTTTGTGTTCTTGTTCTTGAGATAGAATAGTTATGACATAGTTTGCAATTACTTTTCTTTTTATAATTATTAATACGTATTCAAATAAGAAACAAACCCACCACATCTAATATTCCTATACCGAACTTAGTACAGGTATCTCACTTATGAAGTTTTTCTTAGGTAAGCAGTGCAAAATATTTATTTTAGAACTATTTGAAAGTTTCATACATAGTATAGTGTGTCAGTATATGCATATAATAATAATCACATAACATAATAGACATTATTGTTTTGTAACGTAGAGCCCTTTGTGGTGTGTGTGCGGGGCGCAGGCGCAACGCTTCCGGGCGCCGCATCTGCGCTCGCGCCGCTTTCACTTTCTCCTCGCGCGCGCCGCCGCATCTCGTGCTCGCGCCGCGACCCGCATCCACGCTTCCTACATTTTCCACATCTATTCCGGATAGTTACATAAATTACTGCTTTCTGCACCCAAACTTCATAAGATCTATTAATTAGTTACAATCGCATTAATCATAACTTGGCGAGATCGTACCTCATTATGATTAAACGTGTTCCAAAGCTTCATCCATAAATATAATAGATTAGTTTTGAATGTGGCCGGGGCAGCAGCGGCGGCGCTCACATCGTGACGCAATCGGCTAGCTAATCTAGTCGGCGGCGTCGGGAAGTGCAGTGTCGCGTCCCCGCGTCGCGCCCCGCGCGCTCTAACTACGATCGCGCCGCGCGGTCGTTGACTTTTCACCTAGTTTCTATTTGTCGCTTCTAAAAAGTCTACGGTGTTCTTTTTGTATCGCGGCGAGACGAGAGGTCGCCTGCCACTATTGTTGACCCAAGCACGTGTGCCCACAGGCGAGTCGGCCGCCGATACCAGCACGTCGTCGCCGGACCCCGGCCCGCCGTCGCCGCGCATGGCAGAGGCGGGCTGCAGCACGCCGCCGCATCCGCCGCCCGTTTTCGACGGCGGCGGCTCTCCGACGCCCTCGCCAGCTTGCCACCCTACCGTCATCCGCTCGGCGCCACCCTACTCCGTCATCAAGTTCGAGAGCGGGCCAGCCTCTGTCAAGGCAGAGTGCTCGCCAGCCAGCAACAAACCTGATGCGACGCCACCTCAGCTATCCTCTGTAAAGCTAGAGGGCACCCCAGAACCACCTCAACACTACAGGCCACGTGCTCTCGCTCCACCACCGCAGGGCTCCCACACCTCGCTATCACCAGGACCGTGGCCACCAGCCGCCTGCATCAACGGTGTTAAACCGGAGCTGATTGGCGGACACTTCCCACCGCAACCACTCGAGCCTAAACAAGGCGCGCGAGGCTCCACGCAATGGCGAGGCACTCCGGCCGTGATCATGGGCGAATCTGGTGGAGTCCGGACAATGTTCTGGACGCTACCAGCACCTACATCTAGTGGAGAACCGGCAGCGGGTGCGTCACACACGCCAACGCCGCCCACCCCCGACCCATCTACATGTAGTGAAGAGTCAGCCGCGCGGCTACTGCTCAATCTAGGTGGTGAGTTAAGGCGGCCAAGAGGGCCTCCTTTGAATATGGAATTACTTTGGGCAGGAGACGTGTCTCAGCTGCCCGCGCACCAGCAACTCACCGCACTGAACCTAAGCGCTGCAGCCGGCAGTGTCGCGGGAGCGTCTCAAGTGGCGGGAGCCAGCGCGTTAGCCCTGGCTCCCAGACCGGAGCTCCGTGCTTACGCGCCTGAGGCGGAACGTGATGAGGATGAACAACCCATGATCTGCATGATTTGTGAAGACAAAGCCACAGGTCTTCATTATGGCATTATAACTTGTGAGGGATGTAAAGGTTTCTTCAAACGGACTGTACAGAACCGACGAGTTTACACGTGTGTCGCTGATGGTGGCTGCGAAATCACAAAAGCGCAAAGGAATAGATGCCAATATTGCCGATTCAAGAAGTGTATCGAACAAGGCATGGTATTGCAAGGTGTGTATTGGTTTACAATTCGTTAACATTCAGAAACAAATATTAATTTCTTCGCCTAACAAAATTTATTTTACAGCGGTAAGAGAGGATCGGATGCCAGGTGGAAGAAATAGTGGTGCCGTCTATAACTTATACAAAGTCAAATACAAAAAACATAAGAAAGCGAACAAGGCAGCTACGACGACGAGTCGAGCGTCACCGCCAGAAAAGCCCAAAGACCCTTTACCGCCTATCCCATCACACCTGGTCAATGGCACCATTCTTAAGACTGCACTCACCAACCCTAGCGAGGTAAGTCACATTACAAAAATATTATTTAGTCAGCCATATCCATTTATTATTTTCATTGTAACATTTGGCGTCTACTTCCAGGTTGTCCATTTAAGAGCACGGTTAGAAAGTGCCGTGTCGTCATCGCGAGATCGTGCTGTACCCCTAGAAAGGGCACTACACATGATCCGAGCGCTGATCGACTGCGATGCCATGGAAGACATCGCCACGGTACGGCATCTACCAGACTTGCTCCACGACACCTCAGAAATAGGGGACAAACTATGTAAGATCGGGGACTCGATCGTACACAAAATGGTCGCTTGGACGAAAAAACTACCATTCATTATGGAAATACCAATGGAAATACATTCCAAGCTGTTGATGGAGAAATGGCACGAGATCTCAGTACTTACGACGGCGGCGTACCAGGCGATGCACGGGAAGCATGCGCACGCGCCGCCCTCGTCGGACCATGAACAAGACTTTATGCAAGAGGTGAGTACAAATTAAATGTTACAGTGCGTTAGTGGAAATGTTACGAAAGTCTCATAAAGGTGTTTTTTCCACACAATTTGACTAACGAGCCCTAGATGTGGCTCAAGCACGCTCCAGGTCACATTCGCTCCAGAGACTTCCGCACATGCGCCGGAGTGCAGTTACGTGATTTGCATCGCTTGCGCAACCGTGGTAGAAAGTCGCCGGCTGCGGCTGCCAGACAACTAGTTGCACTCGGACGTTTGCACACTCGCCGCATAACCAGCTATGTTACACTAGTCAATTAATGCAGTGTACCAGACGCAGAACGTTTCTATATTATCTTGTACGTTTCGTGATTTGTAACTGTTAGAACAATATTTACTCACCATTCAATGAGACGTTCGAATTCAATGTTTAGGCAGTATTCAATTAGTCATATTTATTTATGTTCGGTCTAGCTACAAATAGAAATACACTACATAAATTGCCGGCTCGAACAATATGCAACAAACAGGATCGCGACCTGAGAATTGCATGTGTTACATAAACTGCGCACGCGGTGATGTAACGTAATAACGGTAGTTATACAGAAAGTATTTTTCATTGTCTAGAGCATTTCCTCTTTATTTATTCATTCGATATTACGTAAATAGAGCGTATTATGTTTGGTGCTACATCTATACATACGTTTTTTGCAATTTAAAATTATTGCAGATGCAAATGGACTAGTATTTATACTATTTCTAGTTATTAAACGATGTTGGTTTTATAATATGCTAATAAGGTTTATGACTAACAAGAAAAGCCCTTGGCAAACGACATGCCTCATTTGCATTCACTTATCATTAAATTAGATGTAGTATAGCAATTGTTTTATAGAAAAAGACGTTTCAATGTATGTTTCAAAAAGTGGAAAATATTGTATGACTTTTAGATTTTTAGATAAAAAAAAAACAACCAGCGTTTCTGGATCTAAGAAATAAATTAACACTGTTTTTTGTACAAAACAAAAGTTTATCACGACATGTGACTTGGACGTTGCAGTTAAAACAAAACAAAATATCAAGTTTGATTCATTACGAGATTCATACGCAGCAAAAGCTGTTAACTTCCAATTACTGACAAATGAACTCCTTCTCCCAGGTAAACGCGAACCTCCGGACGCTGCAGAACTGCCTGACGTCACTGATGGGCAGGCCAATCACATTGGAACAGCTGCGACTGGACGTGGGGTTGGTGGTGGAGAAGATGACACAAATCACCTGCGTTTTCCGCCGCATCCAGCTTCGCATGGAGGAGTACGTCTGTCTCAAGGTCTACATACTCCTGAACCAAGGTAAATACAACACGTTCAGTTTTTAGTTTTTCTTTGCGAATAAGTATTATGATGGCATCGGGTTTGGTTTGTCTGTATGGTAGAGCTTACATTAAAAACTGCTAAGTGAATTTTGATAAGTACAGCTTCTTCTAATATTTACTTTAGGCGCGTTTTATCAAGAGATGGTATCCGGTATATTATTTTAATCACTGAAAGAAAAGTTAAGAATAAAATCACTGACAAAATTACGAGTGATCGGGGAGAAAATTTAATCCTACATAACTTAAATGATAGTTGGATATCGACTTGTGATGAGCAGGCTTAGAAGCTTACAAACATTTTATAAAAAGGTTGACTTCCTGTGATAATGAGCTTGATAAAACTGAATGTATTCAAATAAAGCGCCAGTTAAATATAATCGTTAATACCCTTTGAACTTATCTGCATATTAAAATAAACTTTAAATCCTTGATAAAACTTGAACTGTAAATAATAGATTGACGTCATAATTTCACAGTTCAGAAGAATCTTTCGTTTTTTAATTGTGTTAATTGGCGTCTGGATAACCTTTCACCGCATTGCAGGCCACGAGGCCGGATTTATTTAGGCTATGTAAATAGAATGAATAGAACGTTTCCTTGTTTACGAAACGGAATACACTTTATTTATTTTTATATTCAATTAACGATAGTGATTGCAGTATTTAGGATATTCCAATTAAAGCCTTAGTGTAAAACAACTTTTGAAAAAACGGTCAGTATTTTAACTCACGTTAAAAAAGTTAATAAGATAACCACTCTTCCTCATTCTAATTTAAAGCTGACATAAAGCCATGTGTACACAACCCTGCGGAGATACGCTCATTACTTGAGTAAGTCAACGCACCGCATTGTAATCCAGTTACAGACTGGCCGAGGGGTGCATCGGCCCACGATGCATGTAGGTCAGTTACTGTTACGCAAGCTAGGCATCCTACGCTGTGACGTCGACCTGACTCATTATGTTACTCGCTTTATATCTACTTAGTAGCAGCCTTTACACGCGGACACGTGAAGCGAATAAGCTTTATAGAGATGCTCCTATCCTATGATATATTTGTTATTGTAGGTATTCTTCCGGATGAAAAAAATCAAGTCAAAGTTCAAAAGTCAAGTTCAAAAGCCTAAGTAAATTAATTTGAACCATTCATTAATATTGTGTAAACTTTGTACAATATCAATTAATGGTTCAATAATTGATCTATTATAAACTTATTATTATTAACTTTCTAACAAGAGCAACGGTTTCACTTTCTTTTAATAGTCAAATCTCTACAGTAGCGATAATAGAACAGCAATTTGTCATTTCGAGGAAAGGTAAAGAGAGCTCAAAAATGTACTTTCTAATATGATACGAAAGCTTTATAAATCTAACGGTAGATTTTATCGTATGATTAATGGACACAATACGAAATGCGACATGACAATAAAAATCTCGACGCATAGTGAATGCGATACGCAGTGCGAAGTGTTCGTTAATATTATTATGATTTATGTTACAAGTAACCCAGATGTGGAGTCGCTCGACACCGATTAGGAACCACTTCTCAACGCTGATAACAATTTCACTTGGTGAACTCTGCTGACATACGAAAGTCTTCAGATATCTTCCCAGATAATTTTCGTTATTTGTTTCGGAAAAGTTTGCCTTATGTACTACTACATCGCTTAGAGTTTTACACTGCAGTAACATTACTATCCAAAGTTTCCATCTATATTTAGACATGATTCATTAAATCAGCTATTAAAATAATAGTAAGAACTCCATAACCTTGTGAAAAATATACACAGAACCTGAAAATGTAATTTCATTAGCTACACTGTAAGTTAAGTTTCAATAACCAAATTTGAGACGCAATAGAATGTACCTAGCGCGCAAGACCGCCGACTCGGTCACATCTAACCTTCGACGATAATGGTTTTACATGGTTAATCACAGTAGGTTCGTTCGTCCTAGTACTATGGCGGGGAAACTGTGACATCCTGTGTTATCGCTAGGAACTAGGTCGCACCACGCTCTAGCGCCGTGTTTGAAAATTATTTTCACCGCGCATGCACATTTATACGTTAAGTAGGTGAGCTGTTTATCAAACTATGAAAGTACTCAGTGTTTAGCCGCGCTCGGAAATACCGCGTATTATGTTGCACGATGGTTATGTAAATTAAACTTTGAAGTTAAAATAATAATGCTATACTATGTTTACCAATTGCAATGGGTTTCAAAGTAAAACAGATTACATACCGTCATCACACCAATTGAATAATTAATCATTTGACTCCATAAAGGCAATATCGCTTGAATATGACACCCAAGAAATTCCATTTGCCTAAGTCCGTTATGAGCCTGTTAAATTCTCCCCAATTGAGGCTGACATCATCAAAATTTACGAAAGTAGTCCACTCTCTTCAAGATCCTCATAAAACGTTCCTAGGTAGGCAAAGATGAGTAAGTTGCTCTTATATATGAAATGAGTAAATGGAAGGACTTTTCCTCATGTATGTATCCGTAAATCTAACATAATAAAGTCATGGTTGTATGTCGTTATCAAATCTTAGATCTGACCAACAGTGCATGTGTACACAAGGAATACAGCACTTATGTGCGTTTGTCAATGAAGCGAACTATCGAACAGAATTGGCTTCAAATTGATATTGTTGATAACCTACTTATGAGCTGATTGAATCGCCTGTACACTATTTTATATCAATCACTGCTTCGAGAGTTAATGACGAGAAAAGTTAGTGACGGACATTGAAATCTCTACTGAGCTTTATTTACTGTGGGACTACAAATTCACAATAGGAAAAATGTTAATAATTCTGTTCAAGTCATAAAAAAGAGTCTTTCGATTTTCCCGAAAATAGAAATAGAAACGATGATTTTCGAAAGGAAGAAAACTGTTCCTATAAATAGCAGTAGGTACTTGTGTTTGTCACATCATTTTTATTTTCACTTCATACACACGTATGTAGGTGTGAGTCCTGGTACCATAGCTGTACTAGTGCCGTAGTGCGCACTACGGTGAAATGGAAAGCGCTTGCGCAACTACGCCCGCGTCGACTGTACCGCTGTGTGTGTGTTTGTTAGATACTTGTAACAAAATGTTTGTTGCGTGTGAGCCGAGTTGAGTAATGCATTAGAATTTAAGGAACGTATCGCCGTATTTGTCGTTGTGAATGTGTAGCTAATTCGCCGTTTTTCGCTTTGATTAGAGATAAATGGCAAAGTAAAATATTCACCATAAAGTACCAAATATAAATACAGTAAAAAAACTCGTTACACTCTAATTACTGTGTAATTAAATCAAACAGCAATAGGTTGTTAACCCGTAAAGAATTAAAACTGTCGCGTTGCATTGAAAAGCGCATTGCGTATAATAATGTAGAGTTAGTTACGTCAGCTAAAACGGGACAGCATTTCACTCTCGGAGCGGAAAGCGCGACGCGGAAGGCGAACTTTCTCTTTTGCAGCGCACTGTGCGCATTGAAAAAAGCGCAAGCGCAGATTATAGAATGAACGAGTACCGCTACGTCTCGCGCGCATTCATTTACGTAACCAGTACTACATGCGCGCGCTGCTCAAATGCACACTGATACCATACGATAAAGAGCATGCTTTGAATTTATTTGTAGCTCCGTAAAAGCAGAACTTTATACTGCCACAATAAAACATATTTCATCAAAATAGTTCTCATCAGTAATATATTCTACAATTTATTCTATATTGTTCAGCAAAAATAAACAAACATCAATTAAATGTAATCGCAATAACAGCACACACGAAACAGTCGCGCGTACAATATCGTGGAAAAATGCGCGCGCGTGAGCGAGAGGGCAATAGCGGTGAGGACGCGAGCGAGCTCGAGCGGAGGTCAACGGCTAGCCGCGGTCGTTGCCCTGCTATCGGAGTGACCTACTGAGCGCGTGACGTCACCGCCGCACCGCTCGCGCCGTGGCATTGGTTCACCGCCACCGCTCAGCGCCACCTATAAGCGAGTAGCCACACTACACGTGATCGTCATTGCATGATTGTAGGAAATATAATTAATCAATACAACCCAATGCCATTCGCTACTACTACGGCTTCGACCGTTGAATAATTTCGAGTCGGACATAAGAGCGAGTTTGCGTATTGATTTTGCTAATATCCAGATTTTAAGTCTTGTTTTCATTTGTTTCAGAAGTTGAGTTGGAGGGTATTCAGGATCGGTACGTGCAGGTGTTGCGCAGTTATCTAGAGCACGCTGCTCCGCATCATCCTGGAAGGCTACAGGAACTCTTCGCCAGGATACCTGAGGTAATTTGCAACATTTCATTTTTGCTTTCTCTAAAGTGCCCCCCGCCAAGTCAAGCAAGCACGGCCATACATTATGCTTTCTCTTCATTTTTTGCGCGGATGAATAAATCGTTTTTTCGGTAGACAGAGTCGTTATAGATCTCTCAGCCATGCTATCTATCTTTGTCAGTCAATAACGTTGCATAAATACACAATTTATACAGCCGGCTTCGTTACTAAGGGATAAGATAGCAGATTTATCGGCTATCCCGCAAAGTAAAATTTACAAGGCACATTCACAATAGAAAGTGGAAGGAAAGCTTTTGATTTCACGATACTCAGTTGTCGTTTTCACTTACAGATCCAAGCGGCGGCGAACCTGTTGCTCGAGAGCAAAATGTTCTACGTACCGTTCGTGCTGAACTCGGCGGAGATCAGATAGTACATGGCGCAGCAGGGCGTCTAGTTCTCGATGTACGAGCGGCTGACTCCCCGCCCGCGCCCGCCACCCCGCCGCACCCCCGTCTTATGATCGCACTCGCCACCATGTGTTCACCCGCCGCAGCACCGCGCCGCCGCGCGACCGCGCGCCGCGTGCGCCCCGCGCAGCCCGCGCGACCCGCACCCGTGCGACCCGCGCCTGCACAAGAGTTCGTACAAATGTTCCTACTCGAGCACCGACAATAAGTGCGCCCGCCCAGTGCGACAAACAGTGACAGTCAACACAAAGTGCGGTACATTTATACCTTTGTTGAGTCGATGAGTGTATTGGTTTATTGTTTAGTAGAGGAATTAAAACGTCCCAATTGACAGACTGATTTATTATTAAAATAGCTATTACGTAAGGTACCAGGGACTTGAATGCGTGTTTTATACGTGGTAGTGAGTATACTACATAGTGTTAAATAGAATAAAATATATATTATGTTACTATTTAAATTTGTCAGTCGGAGAATCGCATAATATATTATTTCTGTAAATATAGAATAAACTTTACAATATAATTAAGACGTTGTTTTAGACAGAATTGTTTCTTGTAAATGAAATACTGCTGTTTTAGTTTGCATTTTATATCGTCTAGGATTAACCAGTAGGCTAATTACTGGGTGTGTAATATTGAGAATTTCAATTTAATTTTATATGACTTGTTCGTACATAATGTAAGTAGCACTAAGTACCTACTCTCAGTGTTTACCAAGACTGCTTGTATACAACTGTACTGTTTATACACTAACATAGCGGCGCGGTGGCTCGCGCGGTTCTATAGTCACAACTTATGCATTTTTATTGCCAATATTTCGCATAACACTTACTTGTGCATGTTTCGTTCTGAATGTTTCACTTCTTTATTCTGGTCTAACTAGCTGTAAGAGTCGGTGCGCGCCGCTGTCGTCATTGCCGTGACGGCAACAAGCCCGCACCGACTACTCGATGCATTTCTAAGCTGACGACGATATCTTTATGTGCGTAGGTGCTTCGGACTTATTGATCTTATACTTTGCTTCCTTTGATGTGTTCAAATGTAATTGTGCTCAATGTACCGTGATTTTGTTCGGATATTCAAATTTATAGTAATCGTTTGTGTCATTTCATATCGTACCATTGAAATCCTTTCGCGCATCGTTCCTCTAGAATTGTAGACATGATACATTTTGTACATACATGAAATATTTTGTACATATTGCGTTAAATCTCGATTACATAAACTATTTGATTGATTTGCAACTATTAATAAATAAGTGAGTTAATTGTGAAGTTCTAATTTTATTACAAAACAGGCACATGCATGCATCATTCATCATCGTATCGAGACAGTGAAAGACACTTCAGAAACTATGAATTTATTCCATCACTTGTCAGCATTAGCCCTCTAGCATTCCTCTTCATGTATCAAGTCATCAGGAGAACTCCATCTCATCTGTTCACACAACTAACTGCCCTGAACTCTGTACATTTAGTGTGACCAGTAACATCACTAACACCAATCTTCATCTACACGTAAAATAGGAGTATCTAACAATAATAAAAAACGTATCATTACATGATCACAAAAAAATCATTTATATAAACTTACGAAAAGACTTTCAAATCTACTACTGTCAGTATCACTGCCTTTCATTTTCTTACAATTTATTCGCCGTTATCGTTAAATAACTCTTTGTATTAATCGTTAATGTTAAAATTTGTAATAAACGTTCCATCAACGGTGAACAGTTACCACTAGCTATAGGGGGCGATGTAAGCCTTGTTTAAAATTAAGTAATTACAACCAAAAAGTTCGTTCTAAGGACTTAGGTTCTAGTTAATTAGATTTTTTTATGCCTTAGCTTTCTCACGGTCGACGTCGGCGTATACAGAGCAAATAGTAGCCAGATCCTATCTCACTTATATTAATATAAATAGACTTCACAACCGTACCGAGGAAATAAATCAAAAGAATCGAAGGTCTCGTTCACTTAGGTTGTGGACATGTCAAGTTGACAGCGGAAGGTACTTGCACACACTACATCGCGTTGAGTAGCTGAACAGTCGACATAACAAACAACTTGTAATATTAGATAATCCTGTTACCTGAATGAGCGATACACGTCCGTTCCTCATCGTGTTACCATTAGTTAAGTATTAGCGGTTATTAAATGTGTTTTGTACATTATAATTAGTTTGAATACAACCAGTTACGATACTGCCATCAAATGCCTAAATAGTTTTCAATTAATTTTGTTATAATTTACGTACGGTTAATTAAGTTAATGACGTTGGTGAAATTATTAGTTAATTGTGATAGTAAACAGTGATATGATATCGGAGTAGGCGGCACGTGCCGCCCGCGCGGCCGCGGGTCGCGCGTGCGTTCGTGGTCGCGCGTCGCGGCGACGTGTGCCGGCGCCGTCGCCCGAAGCGCGCGCCTTCACTAATATTCGGTCTCACTACGTGAACCCTTCACGACGATTGGGTAACTATATTTATTTATTCATTTTTTATCTAACTTAATTATAATTAATTAGTTCTTAACGACACCATCAGAACGACGGTGTTAAATCTAAAGTCTGAGGTAAAGATGCCTTTATAGATTTTTAAACATGTAATGAATGACGGAAATCGTAAATATAACTATAATCGCGAATCGTGCATCGTTCTACTAATATGTATGTAAATGATAATGTATGTAAGTAATATTGACACTTATTTTGTTAGTATCATAGCGTATTGTTAAGGCGAAACTAACGGCAGTGTATCAAATGGGAATTAGATTTGTAAGAATGTTATTGGCGTTGTACAAAGGATAGTATTGTTAGTAATTAAACAATGAAATTGGCGCATTACTGGCGAGTACCTAATTAGAATAGTACACGACAGCCCGCTGAGGCTATACATTCATGTAATATGTAAATACAAATTATGCTTCGACGTGTAAGGCGGCTGCTCGCTTTCGTTGCACTTCTAAATTATTTTCTATTACTGTGAAATAGGGCTTGTTCGCCTCTTCGTCTAATTTAATGGAACTCGTAGAATAACTTTTGAATAATTATCAAAATTGACTGACCGATTCAAGGAAAACATTATTAATGATTTGCTTCTGCTTGCTATTTTAATTTTTAATGAGTTTGCATAACGTTAGTACCGCCTGTCCCGGAGGTAGACTTCACACCCGAGGTTCGGACGGTTACAACCGGCTTCAGACGGCCTGTGTGTTCGATACCACCGTGTGTTTATAAATATGCTGCCATGCGCTGCTCAGAGTCCTTGTAGTCACTCCGAGCTGCTGCACTAGTATCAACATACTACTTAAGGATGACCGTCAATTAGCACTGTAACATTACTAACGGTACACTGTAGGACATTTGTAATCAAGAATATCATCATCATCACATACACACAGGCGGTTTCGAAGCCGGTTCGTAGATAATACTGCGAAAATATTTTGACTGATATAGTTATGTAATAAACATAATAACGTTAATATATTTATAAGGGTGTAACAAAAACTTAATGCATTTCACATTTCTTTACAGTCCATAAGAGAATAATTAATTACGGTAACATATTGTGACGAAATATTTTCACATTCGTAGTGTAAGGTTTGTTGTGTATAAAAATAGCGTTTCAAGTAATTCGGGTAAAAGAAGGGTTAAAATTTGTGTACATTAGACATTGTATTAAAATAGTTATGAAATCGAGTGTAACGCCGTAAGAGAATATATATTTGGAAACGTTGACGAATGTTTGTTGTATGTAATTACATGTCACAGATGGATATTTGAACTCTAAGTACATATAGATATATATTCTACGAGTTATACTTCATGTTTTAATCAAATAATAACAGTAATCAATTTTGTTACAGTTTACATGAACAAACACGTTTCGCTTGTCTTACTAATTTCAATGTTTAGAAACATTTTGTGTCCACTTTTACAATTTTTCAAAATAGGATATGGTCGAAGTCACTGATTGTATTAGTTGCCACGCTGTGTCACTGCAAGTGCCTCACAGCTAGACAAGGTAGACACAGCGGTGGATAGCGGCAAAATTTTATTTATAAGAGTTCAATGTGATTGAGTGTGCTGTATTTCACGTATTTAGTTGGGCTCGCTCAATACCAAGACTTATCGCTTTCAGACCTAGCATACATTAAGTATTATCGATACATTAGGGTTCTATGTTTATACGTAGCAAATCACATTAGTTGCTGATTGCTGTACTGTTCTCGATGGAATAAGGCTGTTGTTATAATTCGACCAAGTTAAGATATACTGTGACTGTTAGCAGTACTCAGGAGTTTGTCTTTCGTGTACGTCTCGTTGAGTGATGCGCCGCGCCGGCGTAGTCAACCGAATGTGTACTGGTTTGCCAAGAGAAGTTACCTACAGTTGTGTTTAGTTAGCGATGCATAACGTGTTTGTACTTTAATTTGTTTTTTAGTTGTACTCTTGGAAATCAATGGTTAATAATTTAAGAAAATAAATTGTATGTGAAATATATTCATTGATTTTATTTGATCTTGAACCCTGCACTACAACTTGCAACTTAAATCGTGCCATATCGTGGCGATGTAGTGTTAACATAGCTATTAGGAGACACCTTCAAGGGTGGATCCGGGGGGGGACAGGGGCACGTGCCCCCAAACAGTTTAATTTAAAAAAATAGGATCGTCTGAATGGACTGGCCTGAATCAAGATACTGGTTCAATGATGAACGCTGAAGAAGTAAGCTGGCTACCATCTTCATTGAAAAAGAATTACTTAATCCCAAAAACAATACAAGATATGGGAGACACTTTTTTATCTGTCTGGCCCAGAAATAAATCCTAGATCCGGCGTTGGACACCTTATTACAGACTTTATTAAAACTTGAACCTTCATCCCACCACGGTCTACCACCCACCATGATATTTTAATGAACTGTAGTTTACATCCACTGCAAATAAATAGGTAGGGTAGGACGGGCGTCTAAAAGCATACGGAGGTATGCTTTTAGACGCCCGTCCAGCGAAATTCAGATCCGTTTAACTAGAGAGAAGCTAATGAATTAGGTATAGTCATTTCGCTCTGGAATTAAACCTATATAAAATGAGTAATGAATCCTTTAGCACCTAAGTGTAAGCCCCACGACTCTCTAGATCGTGCAACAGCTTATCTTTAGCTTATCAGCCAACACAAACAAATCGTAACCATTAATTGAAGAAAACAGGTTACTATGATAACTTACAGCCTACCAACCTAATATTGTAGCTTTGAGAGGCTAATTTATCTTGTAAGCAGTGTAACTCTATCTAGAACTAGCAAGTTTAACATGATTTGTGAGTGAAATTTAAATAAAGTGGTTACAAATAAGTTAAAAGTAATAAACTCGTAAAAAAGTAACTATAGTGTTTTTACTATAGGTAATTTTTACGCGAGCGAGTTTGCGTAGCACATTGACATAATTATGCTACGATTCCTACGAACTTACTATGTCATCGCTACGTCAGGCAGTACAAACATTTTATTCGAGAATGACTTTTAAAATTGAGCTTTAATCATTTTGAAAATACAACTGTTAAATGATTTAATAATACTACGCCTGATGTATCTTCAGTTATTAATAGTAGGTACAGCAGAGTGTAGCCCCTACCGTAGCGTAGCTGAGAAAGATTTTCAGACTTAGTTACAAAAGGAAGTCGAGTACCAATTCTTTTTATTTGTAAACGCAGTTAAGGTTAGTAAACTTTTGTTAAAAACCGGTCAAGTGAAGTGATTTTTTTCGTTTGAAACGGCAAAAAGCGAGTTTCATTTCAATTTTGTCGACAGGATAGCGAATTATGAAAAGCATAAAATACGCCCTATAGCGTCGAGTAGTGACATTATTGACCAAGCAAACTACGCATATTGCATACAGATGGCAGCATAAGCAAAGTGAACTGTGTATATGCTGTGTGTGTATTCTATTCTTGTTCGTGAGTTTAAAAAAAAATAGGTATAAAAACGAGAAAATCATAGCTTTTTATATACTTTATTTATTTCAATCATGAATTCGATTCAGTGAATTTCAAAGAAAACCAATTTTGTCTGTGAAAATAATTCTCAAATGTCAACTCTACTCTATGATTCATCTCCATGTCTTTCTGTCAAATTTGTCTGCCGCTTGCCACATGTCAGGCAATAATTATTAGTGGTTTTACCAGATTTTAATAAAATTGTACTGTATAACTATCACACAAAATGGTATGTATACCTTTTATGACCATAGTTTGTTAATAAAACCTCTTAAACGAACAAGATAGCGATGTTTTGCAACTAGGTGTTAAAGAAACAAGTTAGCCTTAGCATGGTGTCATGAATAATTCCGTTTCAGAAACCCCTTATGCTCCAAGGGCACGAGCGTGCCATCACACAGATCAAGTATAACCGTGAAGGTGACTTGCTGTTCTCCGTCGCTAAAGATTCGAAGCCGAACGTGTGGTGGTCTTTGAACGGTGAACGCCTCGGTACTTTCAATGGGCACGGTGGTGTCGTGTGGTGCCTGGATGTGGACTGGCAGACCATAAACCTCATTACCGGTGGAGGTGACAGTTCATGCAGGTTTGTTTACATTTATCATACATTTTTGAAAATAAGTTTGGTTATACCGTTTACAACAAAGATACACCAATGATGTTGCAATTTGTTTGCGTAGCAATTTCCTCATTCTAAGCGAAGATTCAGTAATAGGGAAATGTTTTTGTTAATTCTATTTATTACTGTAGTAGATAAATGAAAAATTATTATTTTGTCTGCCTTTATTTTCTTCAATGCTGTACATATAACTGTATGTAAATAATATTATCAATCTGACACCAAAACCGTTTTTATTGTGCAACAGAGGGTGATTTCAATACCATTGCTTCTGAATGACTTTATAAGTTCATGTAGTATCTTTATCACAATGTAAATGTCTTGTAACAAAACAAGACTCTTGTTTTTACATGTCTGCAACACAATAATAGAAGACCAATTAAGTTTTGTGTTGACAACAAGACTTTTCATAGCCATATTAAATCCTAAACATAATTTATTTATTTCTTAATATCCCTAAACACCACAACATCTTATCTTACTATAAAAATTATAATATTTTCCAGATTATGGGATTTGGAGACTGGCAAGAACATAGCTACAATTAAGACAAACTCATCAGTGAGGACTTGCAACTTCAGCTACAGTGCGTATCAGGCAGCATACACCACTGACAAGGCTATGGGCCACCCTTGTGAGGTAAACACTCATCGTCATTATTCTCTTGCCTTTATCCCATTTTATTAGGGACATTTTGTGTACTGTCATTTGCATTCATAATGTTGGCAGTACCAGTACATGGTTGAATGAATGTGTCATGCACTGTACAGCCTGCTCAGAATTTTACCTGTAAAATTATCTTCATTTCATATCTTTTAATGTGTTTTTATAATAATAATAAATATAAGCACTTTTTGTTGGTAACTGAACTCTCGTTTATGAGTCACTCATTAATCAATTCTTTCCCATTTGCATAAACAAGAAAAGAAAATACATATATTTGAGAAAGTATAAAGAACTGAACTATCCTTTATTGTGATAGTGCTGTGTGACAGTAACCATTATTGTAAGCATTCATCCCCTATTAACCAATAATGGCTATAGTTTTTTAAAAATCCCCAGAAATCTGTTCCTCTTTCTCGTTTATAAGTGTGGTGTGTTGATAAAAGATATCTCAATTTAATTACAGGTATTCATAGTTGACACAAGAACAGTTGATGACTCTATCTCAAGCCAGGCTCCCATCCTGAAGTGGGAGATCACGGACACAAAGGTCACCTCCATGGTGTGGGGAATCCTGGACGAGACCCTCATCACTGGTCACGAGGGTGGAGACTTAATCCAGTGGGACCTCAGGGTAAGCAGTTATTTACATTTATGGTAGTGGCAATTATTTAGAAATAACACAACTAAGTGTTCCATGATTATGATGATAAGTAATATGGTAAGAAGCCCAGCAAAATATTACTTGACAAATGTGTAGTGTAAAGACATAACTTCATAAGGTCTCTTATGTCATTAAACTCTATAAAAATCATAATAGGCAATTATGAACCTCTTTTAAAATTCATATAAACCATTTTATTTTCTAGACTGGCAAGAAAATCCAGTCGATAAAGGAGCACACACATCAGATCCACGACATGCAGCTGTCTCGCGACGGCACGATGTTCATCACCGCCTCCAAGGACCAGACCGCCAAGCTGTTCGACACCAGCTCCCTAGAACTCCTCAAAGAGTACAAAACTGAGCGTCCGGTCAACTCCGCGGCTCTCAGTCCCATCCTTGACCACGTCGTTCTCGGAGGAGGTCAAGATGCCATGGAAGTAACCACAACCTCAACTCGCCAGGGCAAGTTCGACGCTCGGTTCTTCCACTTAGTATTCGAAGAAGAATTCGGCCGCATCAAGGGACATTTCGGTCCCATCAACAGTTTGGCGTTCCACCCTGATGGTAAGAGCTACGCGTCAGGCGGAGAAGATGGTTACGTACGTGTGCAGAGCTTTGATCAGTCCTACTTTGATTATACCTTTGATTACAACAGGGATTGAATATAAAGATAAGTGAGGTATTAGTAAACTTAATCAATATTGTAAATGTCAATAAAACTGATTTCTAACAAATGGTCAAAATATTTGTTTTACTTCATTTATACCTCAAAATTGCCTCAGGAATATTAGTGTAGCCTTATTAGTTCCAAATAAAAAACTGATGTGGTTTCAGAATTATAGCATTGTAGCATACCTACTGGTATCCTTCCACTTACCATCATTTACTGAAATCTATTTATGAGAAATTACACAAACAAGGAGGTCACTTGTTCGGGTTGGCATGAATCGGCACTCATCTTACTTTTATTAATATGCTTATAGCAGAGTCGTAAGCAGTGTTAACAGAGGCAAATTCTTTTTATCGTGGGCCGCCTAATATCGCTAGTGCATTATAGGGTACTAACTATATGACTTTCTAAGTCCCCAGATAGGACAATCAATATGATGTGACTATACAAAAAAGTTTTCCAACTAATCTGATCAGTTTGAACTAATCCAACCATCCGCCAGATAGCATGTCAGACACTCGGGACTCAGACCAACAAAAGGTCTGAGGTCAAACAGAAAATAAATCCAAATAAGTTCGCATAATTACCTCTTGACATCACTAAACAACGAATACTTATAAAGTAATTAGGTAGGTAGTAAGATCCTGATCTTTAACTTAACCCCATTTGTGAGTTTTTCGGAAATGTATAAACTAAACTTAGGTCAATAATTATGAAATTTTCATCAAGTTGAATGTTTTATCTGGGTCTTAGAAGACTTTGTAAAGGATACATACTCACACGACACTCACACGATGCACTCCGAGCCGAATGAAAGCCGAATTTGCCTAGTAATTGCTTCGGGTCGGCTTTGTTTTTCAATTAAATATGTAATCGAAATGTGCCGACCCGAAAATTTTCGGCTTCATTCATTCAGAGTATAGTGGGGAAAAATCAATACAAATAATTCTAAAATAAGATTGTATGCAACAATTTATTATATAAAACATTATTTCATTACACTTGGGGAATACTTTTTCACTTATACTTATGTGTCATTTTACAGAAAATAGGGCGTAGTATGTTGTGGGGGAACTTCTCTTTCGCTGTCGGGGACCGCTTGGAATAGTTTGGCGGTTCTATCGTTAACTGTGTTGAACTCTAATATGGATGCGACGTTGCCGCAACGATAACAGTAGTTAGGCGCCGACCACACTGTCACCAGACGTTTGTCAAACATGTATTTGTAACCTGAGAACAAAATGTTTCAAATTAGATTTTCAGTATTCAAAGAAATAGAGTATTCTGTTGTGTAATCAGCTGATATGATAACAATACGGACCTTCATTTACTAGCTGATGCGCTCGACAGATTAAATTCAAATTGTTGTAATTCATAAAAAGCTCTGTGACATAACTGCCAAACAACCATCCTGCGCCTCGGGGGCTCACAGACCTGCAAACAAATACACAAGTTTTGTTAATCATAAATCTGAATTGATTAAATTGATAGATCAATTATTCGAAAGTATTCTTGGTCGCATCTTGGTTACTGTGCCAAACTGACTGTTTAAACAATTTAACAACAAAAACCAGAAATAATATAAACAAGACAACTTCTTACCACATCTTCACGTCAGCT
The DNA here is from genome assembly GCA_947363905.1 of Lithophane semibrunnea. Taxonomy (NCBI): domain Eukaryota; kingdom Metazoa; phylum Arthropoda; class Insecta; order Lepidoptera; family Noctuidae; genus Lithophane; species Lithophane semibrunnea. Next base: position 6,098,646 of record OX376188.1, on the reverse strand, counting down.
GGATCAGACCACAAGAGGTCACAGAAGGCTCCTTTGTGTGGTATTTGTTGATTTCTGTCAATACATCGAATTTGATCTAACATGGATATCTCTGGGGACAGCCCACCATGGACGCACAGGACTGTCTCATCTATTAGCTGAAATGCATACAATAATATTAAACAAATAGTTTTTTTAATTAACAGAATCTCTATAATTAGTGTTAGTTATTGTTATAATTCCATACTTAAGAAAACAGAAATTCAAACACTCACCGCTGCAACTGTGAGCAAATCAAATACGCGACAGCAATCTTTCCAAGCATTTGCATTCCCATATTTGTTGAGGCATTCATCATAGAAGCCGTACACCTTTGTAATTTGACATGTCTCATGATTCCCTCTCAGTAGGATAATTCTGAAAAATACAAGAAATACTACAGAAGAAATATTTGATTGAAGAAAGGTATAGTTGTTGACATGTTTAGTATATCATAAGCAGTGTTTAAGAGAACACAACATGTGTATAAAGATGCATGCTGGATGCTGGCCGATCCCCAATTTTTAAGGTATTTGCATGTGTGATGTAAGGTACCCAATGAATTCATAGAAAAATACACCCCTAATGTGTTTAATTACACTCTTTTACACCTCTAACCCTTTACCACAGTAGGTAAACATTAGTCAAGTTTTGTTGCAATTAATAACTAAGTCATATTAGTATAAAAATCAGACCATGACATACCTGTCAGGATACCTTGCTTTTAGTGCCATAAGTAGTGTGAGTGTTTCTAAGCTGTAGTAGCCGCGGTCAACATAGTCTCCCATGAAAATATACTTTGTGTGGGGCACTTGGCCCCCTATGTGGAATAACTCTTCCAGGTCATAGAACTGAAAGAAGACAACAGGCTTTCATATTAGCACTTTGTTAGAATCGAGCATTTTGAATAGTTTCATGGGTACTTAACTTTGTTGTTTCATCAAAATTAAAGGTTAGGTACCTACATATTTTCTTTTTGTTTTGTTTCCTGTAATTTCAAATAATACCCAAAACTTTATTTCTAGTAAAAATACTTAATTTGCTTTTTAAAATGTTCACATGGGAAAGCATGGAAGGACAGAAAAGCGGACATTCTTGGAATGTAAACAAGGAAATAAAATAACAGACAAAGAATGATCTCCCTAGTCTTATCTTTGAGGAGTCATCTGACGATAGGTATTTGATCTCTGCATCCGCATCAGAGTAGATAATGTCAGGGACAGGACTTCTTTCTTTAATGGTTATACTTCATCAGAATCTCTACTTCAGTGGATTTTGAAGTATAATAGTAAATAATAAAGTGATTTTCGCAACGTAATAGCGGTTTTATATAATTATTAACTTTACCTGGCCATGTATATCACCGCAGACAGTTACAGGTGTCTGCACCGGTTGTACATTAGGCTCCTCCAACAACAAGTCACATACAATATTGCAAAGCTCACGCAAGTCATCTTCAGGTAAATATTTACACCTCTTCGCGATCTCTATCCACTTATCCACGTCACTCATTTTGTGCAATAATTCACGAAAAAAAGGGGTCGTTTATTTTCCTGACTAAATACAGCCAACAACGATTTTTGAGATTAAGTTAGGGGTGTGACTTACGAGTCACAATGTAGAAATTAGAATCGAAATTGGATGTAAATAATGAAGTTTCGTTTTGAAGTGGTTTTGTTACTTCCAGGACTTTATTATTTACGATGGTCTTGATAACTCATCAAAACGAAACATAATCATTTAGAATAAGACTTCACTTTTTTTTGAGGAAAAAATAAATAGGTTTCTGAAAGGAATGAATCGATTAGTATAATCACAATAATATTTGATAAAGTACCACAGGATAGTACATCTCTATTATTCTCTAAGAAAAGAAATAATGGCTGTCATTTTTGACAATAGGTTAGCGTTTACGAATACTGTTACTAAACATTTAAAGGCTACTTGAAAATTCTTTTGATAAATTATAAAACGAACCCCACAAAGTAAACCAAAGTACTTTTGTCGCGAGTATTCACCCTATTTAGAGATACTGGGCAAGGCCTTCCTTTCTCATTTCCACTCCTCTCTGTCTTGAGCTAATATGGACCAATCCTAGCGTAGGCGTCAAGCTCATATAGATTTTAAAACTTTTAAAATAAAATACTCCTTTTCTTTGTTTCTGAGCATCTTGTTGCTGTAAGAACCTAGGTCCTGAGGTCGATCCTGGTCGAACAGACACTCTTTGGTATGCAAGTATGTACTTAATTTTGAATTGTTCTCAATAAAGAAGCAACAAGACAAGTAATTTTTTTTTTCTAAACACCTTACAAAAACAAAGCGTCTAATAAACGATTTTTTTTTAGATAAGAACACTCGATCTAGTCGCCTTTCAAACAGAATCATCGGTTCAGCCGTTTGGCAGCTACGATGGCGCACACAGACACACACGTTAAACTTATAACCCCCCTCTTTTTCCGTCGGGGGTTAAAAAATGTACCTACTTACCCAGGTTTTTGTAACTAGAGTACTTTTACTGTTTGTAATTATGGTGATGCTTGTCCATTCCCTTCTTCTACGTTTTACAATGGGCAACTAGCTTCAACTTTCTGACAGACTGCTTGACGATTCAAAAGCCTGTGAATGGTCAATGCTATTTTAGTTTGATTTTCAGGAGTCATAACCACGGAACATATAGGAGGTCATAACCCTTTGCTTACCCTTCGGGGAATACAGGTGTAATGTTGTTACAATAAAAACAAATATATACTTAAGAATTTATTAACGTGAATACAAACATGCAAGTACATTTTTCGAATGTTATACATTTTGTTATTCATAAGGTTTAAGTGCTTTTTTGATATGCTGCTGTGAATGGGTTAAAATAACATGATTATAAATGTACTAGTTTAACTTAATGCTAAAAGCACATTAGGTATTGGAATACAACAGACAATTTGTAGTTGGGACGGATCTTTTATTATTTTTTTGTGTAAAAATGCACTAGCTAGCTCATAATAAAAGTACGTTATTTAAAAAAAATACGACAATGAAAGTACTAGTGTACTTGTTTTCGGTTAACAACAGAGTTATGGTTTGTATTGTCATAATACTATTAAGCTATTATTTAAACCTAAAACCGGCTGTTTTCTTTAAATTTTACAACATTATTTTGGATTTAAAAGAAAACCAGTCCGATTAACAATAATATCACCAAAGTGCAGTTGCCAAGGCATTATAAATCACAGAATGCTATTTTTGAGAAACGAACCATACACTGAAACAGATGCGTCGAATCACAAAACAATAAATAAGTACCTGTGATGGTCCACAGCAATAACCTTATGAAGTTTTCTACTTGGTAGGTTAGCCTGAGGTCAACCAGCATAAAGTTAATGATTCTTGCGTCGACCACCGTAATACTAGACAGTTTTTATCTAATACATTACCCAACAAAACAGTGATACGTACAATAAAAAGCATATCTAGCAATTTCGAGTTACTTCACCTAAGTTTTGAATTTATTAACTTTTACAGGTATAAAAATTACTTAATCCCGAGAGAGTACCAAGTGATCACAGATTTTGAAAAGTCCGCTCAGCTATCAGTACCAAAGTAACCAATGTTCTGAAACGGTTTCACCTATTACCTACGCAACATGAAAGCCGATGCATGCCCATCTATTTATTATCTATTAATTCACTTCTAGTGCCTGACTGATTCATTTTATGTACAGTCACAACTACTGCTCACTTAGTAACAAATAATTCAACTATAACGCTAAACAAATCATGAGCATGTACCTGTTTTCATCATTTTCTATATTATCAAGATATGCTATCATATTAGTTTCTAATTGCTAATTACGTTTGCAGGCCAGTACTCTGTGAATAAAATTACAAATGCATATTTACTTTGGCAAATACAAAGACGCTTATAACGCACAACCTCACTAACGACCATTGTCTATGGTCAAACAGTAATAAATAAAATTTGAAACTCAACAACTACTACAAAAGTACTGGCGTTCAAACATACGCCGGAGGTGCAATTACGACAGCCGTGTGAAATACACTCTTTTATAGGTTTTAAATAAAAGACATTTCCCCCATTGTCAACATTTGACCCCCGTTACAAGTTATTGTATTGTTGAACACATAACTGAATAGTGAGCGCCAGGTGCCAATTTTTGATTAACCAAAAAGACCCTGTTACGAATGTTTAGGCTACACATATTAAGCTTAACAATATCTAAAGTTACACACTGTATAATCGCATTAAAAAGAAGAATAAATACACTAAGAACGTAAAAGAAGCTCAGTAAAGAATTTGTTCTGTTACCAACTGAAGTTAATGTGTCTCAAAAATATTCTTATTATGCAACTAATGACCTGGTCTAGCAATCATAGCCGGTAAGCAAAGAAAACTCCCTCACAAGAAGGCATAAAGCCAGCTCACATTTAGAAAACATTAATTAAATGTTACATAACGTCTAGGCTAATAAGCAACAAATGAGTCATATAAACTTAACAACTAAATCGTAAAAGCAATAATGTAGTAACCAATCGCATGGTTAACATAATTTAACTGTTCCCTGGAAATAGGATTTTTCATCTGGAAAATGTTAAAAAATCGGATATAATCTATGTATTGAGTATAAAGCACACTCGCGATTTTAGCACAGAATAATACAGAAGGCGCACTCCGCATTTTAGGTATGAAGCTACAAGTACGCGGCGGGCTCGTCTTGTCGGGCCAATTCAGTGAGCGTAACGTAGTCAGAAGATATAAGAGTTACGCGATAGAAAAAGAGGTAAATTCTAGGTGAATATAACTGTAGGTAATTATCGCTGTGCGACCTGAATTGCATTTTATTGTCATAAGAGTCTCTTTTTATTAAAATGATTTTGCGGAGTGAATCTTCTGTACTATTCTGTGATTTTAGCTTAAAATTAAACCGTGTGATCCTACAAATAATTCATAAGCAGAGATCCAAAATCAGGGTTAATAGGAACAGTTCTTTTATACGAAACTGTTCCGTAACTACCTCGTAAGCGATTACAAACAAAATTAACACTAAAAAAACACGCAAATATAGTTTTAAAGATCTTTAGACAATCAGAATTACATTCAGATTTTTATTTTAAGTTCCGTATTAACACTTCGTATCAGCTCCGGAACACCAGGTGGTAATAATTTATTAGAGACGAGTTTATTGTAAATACTGAGGTAAAAGGTCGTATTCGATCGAAATTATGACCTTGTGGTCGTTTCAAAATTGACAGACTTTTGCGAAGCGTTTGTAGAGAGTGGCCGTGACGGTTTCACTTGAATTGGCCGAGCACGAAGGCGTCCATGACTTTGGGCACATGTTCGTCGATGCCGACGATGTCCAGTACGCCCTCGTGCGTGCCGTCTGTCGTCGACACCTTGTGGGATGCCAGGCTCAACACTATCAACCTGGAAGACCAAAAATATACAATTAACATATGGAACAGAGTATCTGAAGAAGTGGAATGAAAAAGTCCTGTATCATTTACTTTATTGTTACACTAGCATCCCAGCCCTGTTTCGCACGGTTTTTACGACTTGACAAAACGTCGAGACTTCTTTATTATATTAACATAATTATAATAAAGAAGTTTGTTAAATAACAATGAATTAGACATATCCGGAGTAAATTCTCTAATTTATGATCAAAATCCGTTGCGTATTAAAGATATTATCAAACACGATACACAACTTTAATTTATAATATTATTATGTATAGCTGATATATATATTATGAACTGAGTCACTTAGGTAAGAGAACCAATTTATTTATCGTTGATTAAACAAGCCTTAGAAAATATCACCATGTCCCCAGTATGCTTTTGAGTACACACGGCTACACATCAAGCTATACATTTCCAGTTTATGCTGATCTCGCATTGTATAGGATTTCCTTACAATGCGAGGTCAGCTTATACTTCTGTATATGTCAAGCTGACAGTGCTATAATACTCAATCTAACTTTTCTACTTCATGTAGATTAGTAAGGACGTTATACGTACTTAGCCCCATGAACCCCAACCGCCTTCCTGTAGCGCTGCAGCGCGCGCACGGGGCAGCGGTCGCGCAGCTCGGGCGCGGGCGGCGGCCCGTAGCGCCCGGCCGGGCCGCGCCCGCCGCGCGCCGCCAGCTCCAGCTCCATGTAGCGAGTGGTGCGGTCCACCATGTTGATGAACACGTCGAACTGCTTCTTGTTCTTGGTGGCCCAGTCGATTGGCGCGTCTAGCTGCACGCGGCCCAAGTTCGCTTTCTATAAGAATGGATAACATAGTATTAGAATTTTCGTTGCGAAAAGTTTCATGGAATCCCGCAGCAGAGCGATCAAGAATTAGAAAAACATAAAATTCGCATGCTAAAAAACGTAAGCAATCGGGATTTTTTTTTTACATGAATTGATATCAGTTAAAACTTGGAGCAGCTAGTAAGTAATAATAGTTTTGAATTAATGAAATGCACCGACCCCAGCGTGGTTTAACCAGACCCCATAAATCCTCATGCCTCGAGCCTCATGAGTCATGAGGCTCCAATTGCAAACATTGTGTCTCGGTTTTTTACGATTTAAGTTCCATTGTAATTCAAGTGGCCGACTATACAGCGATGATGCTTGCCCACTGACGTCAGTTCTTTACATTAAACAAGCACATTTTCAAATAGATTGGTGATCACAGCGAGTCATTAAGATCGCATAGTCTCATAAGTACATAATTTCCGACACACAGTAGGAGGTAGTTTAGTATTCACTAGCTCAGTGTTTTTCAATCTTTTTGAATACGCAACCCCTTTAGAAGTTAACAAATTCTAGCGACCCCTTAGGCCCTAGGGTCATCCTTGTGACTTGTATTTTTAGTGTGAAGTGTAGGACCTAGAAACTCTTGCCTTTTTTCTTTTGTCCACGACCCCCTGAGCACAGATATTATAATACTACATACAGATACCCAATGCCATACAAAGAAATGACACCACCCTAAGTATGGCAATTGAGCTGGCTATTTTTCTTCCTCCATTTTTTTAACAGATGGCAGCATCAGCGACTCACTAATTGCCAGAGACTGTAGTTTTACAACGCCATCTAGGAGTCTTGCCTAGATACTACGCAAGACTCCTACATGTTTTTCTTCCTTTTTTACGTTTTTTCTTCCTAGGTGTTCCAATTTTTATATTTCTACGAAACAACATTTTTTTTTAGTACTTTAGTACTAAAAAAAAATGTTGTTTGATTTTCCTTAATGAAACGACTTAAAACGCAAGTTTAAAGTGACCCTGTCATCACTTGAGTAAAACGCAATCTATTGCAAAGAGCTCTCGGCAAAATGATTAACATATGGCTACTTTATCATTCTCGGCTTTATTTAAGTTTTTTGTTGAAAATACGAGATTTATGAGTGTAAATACATAAATCAGCATTAAACAAAGATGTTTTGATTTTGACAAATATTACCTCAGCCAAAATTTGCCGTGTAACGCTTTGTAGTGATTGTTAATTTCATAAATTGATACTTATGCTGCCATCTATGATTTTTTTTCAAGACTAATTATAATTTGTTCGAGTTGAGACCCCATGCCCTGAGTAAGCGACAAGGGGTCGCGACCCACAGGTTGAAAAACACTGCACTAGCTGATGCCCACGGCTTCGCACGCGTGGATGTCGGTTATTATATAAGTACTAAAAACCTTCCTCCAGAACCACTCTATCCATTGGTGAAAACAGCATGAAAATCGGTGCAGTAGTTTTAGAGTTTATCGCGAACAGACATACAGACAGACGCGGCGGAGGACTTTGTTTTATACGTATAATATGTAGTGAGAACGAAACAAACCCTTAACAAGAACTCGGCCTCTTCGATGCTACTAAAGTTGCGCTCGATGGTCACCACCTGGACGCCTTCTTCAGTGAACACTGCTAACTCGACCTGACTCTCACGCTTCAGGATTTGAAGAGCCAGGATTACAGCTAAAAGTAAATAAAATATTCATAGTTAGAATTAATTTATCCCAAGAACAAACTTAACATAGTAGTTGAAAAACATGTTCGACCATTCATTCCAACTGCAATTGTAAGTTTGTATGCACAATTTTCAGTGATTTACCATGTTATTTTAAGACCATAGATTTCTTATAGGTTTTGTTTTTCCGGTTAGACTGGAAGCCGACCCCAACATAGTTGTGAGAAGGCAAGGCAGAAACTTCTTATAGGTTTTCCTGTAATCTATAATTATAGAACTACTCTTTTTTTTAATTTAGTCTACCCTGTTTCGAAGATACTCTATTTTTTATTTCATATATAGCATAGGAGAGAGGAAGAGGGCTAAGCAGAAATTTAATATTATTATAAATTATTAGATGTGTCTAATTATGTATGTAGATATATTTATATTACTAGCTGTGCCCCGCGGTTTCACTCGCGTAGGTCTCGATCCCGTGGGAATATAGGGATAAAACGTGTCCTATGTCCTATTCCAGGTCAAGGTCTACCCGTGTGCCCATCCTCCCTCTCTAGAGTAGGGAAAGTCGCGGCGGCGCGGCGCCGTTTTCGAACGGTTCGCGTATTACATTTTTAAACTCGTGATAACTTCGAAATTAAATGGTCGTTTCGAATGAATTAAAAAGTATTTTACTGCTACATAAATACCCTTGATGTTAAAACTATTTATTTGAATAAGAATTAATATAATGTTGATAAAACTCCTTCGCAAATAATGCATTAATTTCTAACAAATTTGATTACCATAAAAAAGGTTATAATAAGTCAATCTTAAAAGATAGACATATTATGTGGCGGACTTTTTTTTAGAACTTTTAAAGAGGAACAATTCCACCATACATGATATTTACGTAACATAAACCGTTTACGCAGCGCACGCAACGGAAGCTCTCAAAAAGGAATATTTTTTCCCGTTTTTGCAACATATTTCATTTATGCTCCGCTCCTATTGGTCGTAGCGTGATGTAATATAGCCTATAGCATTCCTCGATAAATCGACTATCCAACACAAAAAGAATTTTTCAATTCCAACCAGTAGTTCCTGAGATTAGCGCGTTCAAACAAACAAACTCTTCAGGTTTATAATATTAGTTTAGATTAGATCATGGATGGTCAATTTTTATCTATTTTCTCAAATATTTTGTAAAAGTATTTACTTTAAAATTATTAAAAAAAAAATGATATGTCACATGGTAAATTTTCCAAAACTTGTTTTTAATCGGACGTACGGAATCCTAAAAAGACCATTAGATAATTGTTATTATTATTCAAAGATTGTAAAATAAATGATTTAACAGACTATTGTCTTCCCCACTAAGAATTTGAAACATACCTGCATGGCCAGGCGTAATGTTCGTGTTGTAGAAGCACTCTGCCAGAAGGTGCTTCTTGCTCTTCTTCTCCGTGTCAGCGTCACCGCCGCCGCCCGGCGTAGTCTTTGTCTCTGTCTTCTTACCCTTCTTTGATACTGTGTATTTCTTGCAGAAGTGTTTTCCTGTGGTAAATATGAAATATCATTTTAGGGTCACATGTGAACGCGGGAAAGTCCGTAAGGGTTACCGTGGCCCCTGGCAATACACAGCAATTGAAGGAACACGGGTGGGTTTTGGTCATTAAGATTCTGACACGCCCTGCCGCTCCGATAATATCCCGCCCAAAAAAAGAATGGTCACTTGCGACGAATCACTGAAAGTGGAGGGTACAGGCACTTTTTTTTTTAATAAAAAGGATCAACTTTTTTATAATTTACTCTTCATTGATAGAGTATTCTAAAATTTCTGATAACTGCACAAACTCTGTTGGATTGTTTTGTTTACAAATAAGTGTTTTTTTTTGCTTGAATAATTTTATAGTTCTCCCTCATTCTTAAACACAGAACATTTTATTATTACATAAAAGCTTACCTTTGAACATGTGGTGCCTCATGTCCATAGTGATCAAGTAGCGCGCATTAGTGGGTGGCGTCAAGGTCCAAGTGAGGTCCACGAGCTTGTTCAGCGCGGTCAACACGGCTGGGTTCGGCGGCAAGTCAATACCTAACGAAAAAACACAGTTGAGACACGTGTAAAGTTGGTAAATGAAAACAAGATTTATTAATCTTTGGTTAGAAAAACCATCGAAGTGCCGGACCACGCACAGTGAAGGGTCACCGGCCAAGTGCGTGTCGGACCGCGCACAATGAAGGGTTTGCTAACGAAGGTTCATTCAAATTCTGCGCGGGTCTGGGAGGCCATACAAATATTTGTGGCATGTAAGAATCTCTTAAGCTACATCAAAATATTCCACTGCTTGAGCTAAAAGCGGACACCAAAAGAAAGGACAGGCTGTTCTAAGACTGTCAAAAGAACACAGTGCTCCGCCGAATCCGCACTGTTCTGTAGGGCTCGTCCCAGACTTGGTCACCCTCCCACCGACATAAGAAATGAATTCCCATAACATAAACTGTCCCCTCAGTTACTCTATGAAAGTAAAGATTTCAGTGAAGGGGTAAGGGCGGGTTTGGACATTAAAAAAAAAATTATGACTTTGAATGAGAGTGTGAGTGACTATGGTGTTGAAGTAGGATTGATTTGTTTTTGCTATATTTCAACAACGCAACATAAATTATTGTTTTTTTTTTTTCTTTTGCAACGAGTAAAAACGTGTATGTAAGGATCGTAGTAGATGGCGTTCTGTAGTTTCTGCCTATCTCCATGGGAAGAAGGCGTGTGTATATGTATGTGTATGTATAATCCAACAAGATCTTACCCCAATGTTTAATCTCCCTGGGGTGCCGCTTGGTGGAGGTCCACTGCCACAGTCCCGTCTTGCTGTCGAACATCTGACGCGTGCGCCGGCGCACTTCCCTCTCTGCCGCCACTTTAGACTTCTCGTACTTCATTGGCCTGACGCAATGGAATAAATAATAATAATGAGAGTAAAAGGTACTATGCAGTACATTATGTACATTAAGCACAGTCACACTGTAAATCCCGTTGGATATTGTTAAACATTTAGTGGTCTCAATCATGTCAGGTTTTTATGTTGCCAAAGTAATGTCAGATATTTTCGATGGCAACGAGGAATCGGTATATAATTGTTTGTTTTTTTAATCTACCAACTGGAGATCCCGTTCAAGTAATGATGCTGATTTATCGGATGAACTACATAGTGTTTTAAGTATTTTCATGTCATCGTCGTTTATTAGAATGTACGTTTACGTTAATAAAACATTCTTTATATCTGCTATAAATAAATTAAATAGAAGAGGATTCTAAGATTTATCTCTAAGGAATTCCAGATGGTATCAGATTCCAATTGCGAGGTGAAACCCTGTAGTACTACTGCTTGTAAAGCAAACATAAAGCCTCTCAAATCGAGCGATAAAAACGCGCCTGTGGGGGCACAGGCGCGTTTTTATCACGCGATTATTTCGATATCTGTTTTCAGTACATTTTGTACTAGGACGGCCACGAAGTTACACACATAACGCCGCAATAGGCGTAGGACGCACGTTTCTCCGTTCTGCGATATTCCGAAAAGTGTTCTTAGAACATTTTGTATTAGGACACATGTGAAAGCGTTATTGCGATAATGCGTCCTGATTCCTTGCACACACCTGCGTTATTATCGCGCGATAAAAACGCGCCAGTGGGGGATAGGCTTAATTATAATGTTAATCACTTACTTGGACTTCTTGCTGTAATTAGACATAGCGATGTAGGCAGCTATCGGCGTGACTTTCGACTTCTTGATGATCTCCTGGTTGTTGAGCAGCGACACCAAGATGGCGGTAGTGGTGGACTCGCCCGTCAAGAAGCCCATGTTGTGGATGCGTTGGATGTAGTCCAGCATGTCCTTTAAACTTAAGTGAGGCAGCACTGCATCCCATACCTGGCACAGATATTTTAATAATTACAGTATTGCTCGAGAGCTCTACACATACCTAAATGCCATGGGTAGATCTTATAGAACAAATCAATATCAATAAAAAGATTCTTAGTGCCTCCAATTCATTCTTAATTTCTGCTTAAATTCTGCAACCTATAATACCAAACATCTAGATTTTTTTCAACCCTAATTTTCTATAACCCTTTTATGTATGAAGATATTTAGAATACCATATTGTTAGTCTGATTACATACTTCTTGAGCCGTCAGTAAATGACCAGGCACGTGGTCAAGAGTGAATTGGTTCTGAGTGGCTAGCGCAGCCGCGGCCACCGGGTCTTCGCAATGTCGCATATCCTCCACCTTCTGAATGTAGTCAAATATTTCTTTTGTCCCTTGCTTGTCGCCAATCAATTGTTTAGCCCGCTTAAAGCCGAAGATCGCATACTTCACCACTGCGTTCCGAGCTATAAATCAAAGAAACGTGTAAAACGAATGCCAAGTTCCCATTTTGTTTGGTCATTATTTATTTATCTTACCAACCGTAAAATTTTAAAGGTTCGAGCACTCTATCCTCGACTATAAAGCCGCATGTAAAAGGAAATAGAAATACATCCCAATTATATAATCAAGGCAGTTTTTCTAGCAAAAAGTGACATATCTATGAACTTTGATATTGCCAATACAATAAAAGGGGTGAATTCAAAGCGCACTTACAAACAGGAATGGCGCACGTGCAAACTAATCAAGGCCAGCAAATACTAGTTTGAATCATCTTCCCCTAAATATAAATGTAACCATTACCCGTTTGACTGAACCAATAATAAAATATGTTAGTAGTTCATAATTAACTAGCCATTTAAATGCAAAACTAAAATATGATTAAAATGAAAATAAAACAAAGAATATTTCAGGATAAGTATCATACCTTGAATGAACTGTGCAGCTCTTCAAGCGGTAATAGATTACTCTTAGGCTATTTATCTGATAAATGGTGAATATTACAATCATATGACTCATAGGCAAGCCAATAAATTAGTCATGGACTCTTCAAGTTACCAGTCTTTAAAACGGCTTAATATTTGTAATACAAACCATAATCTGATTCATCAATTTTCACATGAGATTTTCTTAGAAGAGTCTTATGAGACCGTCCATGACGCGCGCGTACTCTTGTCATCTCCTTCACAAGTTCCATTGGGTCCTTCCTTATGTACCACTCCTTGATGCTGTTACACCAACCTCGGCCATTACCTAAGGATAAGAGAGACATCCAATAGTGTTATGTTCAAAGTAGGCGCAAACATCATGAATCATGTTTAAATAAAAATTTATCTCTTACCAGTTTTCAAAAGCCGCGTATACTTATTGAAGAGCATCATCTTTTCTGGAGTGTCACATATTTGCAGCGATGCTTTATATGCAGCTTCTTTAACAGCACAATTCCCATATTGCACACATTTTACCAACGCAAAAGCTATAGTTTCAAACCGTGTGTACCACCCGTCCTTGCATGCCTAAAAGAAATAAATTCTATGTAGCCTACATTCAAGATTTGTGGCATGAGGTGTAATAGAAACACTCATAAATAATGCATCAAATGCAGTTAAACTGAACGTACCAAAGAAAAATGTTTTTGGTTTACAACAAGTTAAAGAAAGCAAGTTTTCATCTGATAACAACAGAAATAAGCACCCTGCGATTATGTTGGTAATATTGACATTTAATACTTTCAATGGTTATATCAATTAATTTATAAGGTGGAAGTAATTTTGTTTTTTCTTCAATGCATTGTAAGTTTTTGCACCAAATAAAATAACACTATTTAGAAGTCTTGGGGAGGATTTTGCCCAGTAAAGCTTTCGGACATAAGCTGAGAATAACAGTAAAAACAAATGTAAATATTTCATTATAAAATCATACAAAAATATAGATTTTTGCAAAAAACACTACTGGATGATGCGAGAAATAAGTAATAGAACTTTAAAAACATTTTTTGCCATTTTTGTCTTGTTGTCCGTTTGTTTGTTCGCCCATCACGTAAAAGCTACTCATTGGATTCAAAATCGAATTACTGTCAGTAATTAAGTTTATTACATCAAAATCGACCAGCAGAATCAAAAGATATTATGGATTTAACACATATGAGTTTTTTTTTTCTTGGTAAGTAGTACTTTGCATGCATACAAAAGGGAATTCTGTTAATTTGTGCACAGTTACTGAGCAGTAACCTGATAAAAAGTACTAAGCTTGCATGAATTCATATATGATTTCAATCATTAGTATTATGCTAATAATAGCATTTGGATAGACAGATAGTTAATAACCTGCACATAGGATACTTTTTATCCCAGTAGTATATATCTATAGTGTGCTACACCACATCACATTGAAAGGACAGGACAATGTGTCAGCTAAATTCGGGCCATGTACAAAACATAAACGCAGCTTTGACAACAATAACAAAAAATTTAAAACATGTTATAATTACCTTCAAAATAATGTTGATCACTTCAACATTACCCGGATGCAATTCCATAATCTGATTTATGACCGGGAGCTTGTCATCTTCAAAATACTTATGGGTGGTCCAACACCCTGGGTAGTATCTAGGTAACTCATTACCCGTGTGGAGATATCGCGTGAGTCTGTTACACAGCTCTGGTTCAAGTGGCGCCGGCTCTGCCATAGTCACTTGTTCTTACTACCGCTTTACGATATATTTTATGTATGCTCTTGATAATACAAAATATTGCATGTACGATGCAAATTGAAGCGTCGTATTAGCATCCAGATATCAACCCGAATGTACCGTCGCAGACTCGCACACCTAACCTGAGAATAATGCGGTGACTAAAGGTAAATGCACTGAATGTTGAAACTATTAATTTTTTGTAGGTATTCGAGCGAAACATGTGCCACAATAAATTGAGGATGTGGCTAGAAAAAATGGACAATGGAGGTTGAATCTATAAAGAGAGTTATATTATAACGACCGACTAAGAAAGTAATGGTCCAATTTTAAAAAAGGAAGATACAATCTTGTAAAAATGTTTACGGAAAAGAAGCCAGTTATTGGTAAATCATTGAAATTATTATTGAAAAGATACCTCGTCTGTTCCCGTTTTTCTGTCGAAATTGACAAATCAAATCAAATCAAGTCAATGACATGTTTATTTGTTTTCTAAGATTATAACTTAGAACAAAGTCTTTTAGTAAAAGTAGTACTTAATGTGGCTACGTTGGCTAAAATTGGCCTTCAAAGACAGCGAGGTGGAAAATTCTCTAAAGTAAAAAAAAATTTGACTATTTTCTCGTTCCTAAGTCCAAAATTCCGAAAAAAATCATAACTCGAAAACTATGAAAAATCGCGGAACATACATGGGGGTGATTTGGATACCCCACGGCACGAGGGACCGATTACTTTTTTTTTGGACGTCAATTTTCTGGCCACTCTGTATAGTGCATTGACTTACCGTGCGTTTGCACTGGCGAAACATTCACATAAAAACATGTTGAAATGTCTGTTTTCTGTCAGTGTATCGCCTAGCGTTAGCATTGTCACGCAACTTGTTGCCGCGAAACATGTTTGACGTTTCATATCACTCGACATGCTTCGCCACGTCATGTCTTTACAAACCAATTTCGTATCAAAATGTATCTGTATGAATCTAGTAACATGTTGTTAGATTTGTTTTGACACTTTGAGCGGTTATTATAGTCCACACATTTTGTATTCCTCAAACATGGAAAACCTTGCCAAAGCTCTATAAACTTCATCGTGTCTACTTTGGACCACTCTATGTTTCGATAAAAACACGGGATGTTTACCACCATACTCGGATAACACTAAACATCAAGCAATAGACAAGAAGTTGCGAGACATAATTTGACATAAACAAACAACAGTGCGAACGCAAACGTGACAAATCTTTATACAAAACATGTCTATTGTGTATGTTTCTAGACAGTGCGAACGCAGTTTACAACAAATCTTGAGATCTGTCTTAAGACTTACTCATGTTTCGTACAGTGCGAACGCAAGTTCAACAAAACAAGTAATGAGATTTGTTTCATGTGACAAGTTTCGAAACATCTACATGTTAAATGTTTTCTGGTGCAAACGCATAGTTATAAATCATAGTATAGTGCTCTGTATCTTCTTCATTTCGGCGATTAGCGCCGGAGCAATAAAAATTGCTCAGCAGTTGGTTGGTTGGTTGATTGATAGATAAACTTATGCATGGAGGTATGTAATGTACCCCACATAATAGGGCCACCAGTACAGTTATCAAACACAAAAACAGACGCCTACCGTCATTCCGACCTCGCCGCCGAGGTCCAGCACGACCGCGATCCCGATTAAATTCGTCCCCCTGTCCCTTGTCCGATGATGTGCCAGCCCGCGCCGTAGCTGAGCACGTAGCTTTAAATTCCCCTATTAATAATAATGATCCGATATTGATCCAGCCTGTCCCATCTTGCTGTCCTCCCGCCAGAATCGTACCCCACAGAGGGTGCCCTTAGCGAGCGTTCACTTAGTTTTAATTTAGAATAGTTATATGCCCCTGGCTGGAGGCCCTGAGTGTAGTAGCTTAAGGCACCCACAGAAAAGTCCGATTAAATAATTACGATTTTCATCTAAAATCAATTATGAGACGATCTTACCAAAAAAAAAAAATGTACCCCACATACTTATAAAATATGATCCAACGACGCGACGACCAAAGAATTTATTTTTTTCATCCTTCGGTTACATGTACCACTGCATGAGGACTGCTGCAGGTAGCACCTTGCAAATGAATGTGTATGAATGTTCCGCCAGTGCAAATGCACAGTTAGAGCACTTACTGTGCGTTTGCACTGTTCCATACAATTTTGACAGGAACTAGAGATTTCAACATGTTTTGTTGTGAATGTTTTGCCAGTGCAAATGCACAGTTACGAGTCTGGCAAACGAAAGTTGAACCTGAAAATACGCGCAAAATTTAAAAAAACAAGACTGTATAACCCTGCACATAGTGCGAGAACACAGGTTGATAATTGAAACTTAATTTAATTTAAATAAAATAAAAATTCAAGTATCAACATGTCATATCGCACTATGTACAGGGATAAACAGTCTTGTTTTTTTTAAATTTCGCGTGTATTTTCAGGATCAACTTTTGTTTGCCAGACTTTAGAATTTATTCACAGACTATTTTAAAATGGACCTATTATGTAGCAGCGTGGCGTATTCGTATTGGTCCTACAACCGTGGAGCCAACATTACGGCATTCATGCGGCATAGGAATTACCTACTATTTGATGAAACGCACTCTAACTACACCATTGTTTAGCGGTGCACCGAATGCTTCTTTCCAATTTTCATAGCGGCTTTTTTGGAACGAAGTTCTATAGCACGGCCTCAGACCAAATAAATTTATTTGGTCTGAGAGCACGGCTTGTAAGCTGTCAGAAATCGTAACGGCTCTGAAAATTTCAATTTTTTTCATTATTTGTATCGTTTTCATTGTTTTCGAGGGTGCTAAAGCCGATAGTGAAGTCAAAATGAAAATCCAAGATGGCGGCTGAGATTTTTTTTTAATTTATCGTCTTGGTTGTCGTTTCTATAGTTTCGAGGGTGCTAAAGCCAATAGTGAGGTCTAAATGTAAATCCAAGATGGCGGCTGCGAAAACGGTGCAGTTTTTTATTTCCGGACAGTCAGGTGGACAGACGAACGGTTCCGTCTTTGCCATTTGGCTACGGAACCCTAAAAACGGATAAAACTCCCATATGGGATTCAGAAACAGAACGATATGCTATGCTGACTATAATATTAGGGTCAGCTCAGACCGCGACGACGTGTAGCAACACGACACTGCGCGTACTTTTTAACAATAATCGAAGTTATTTTCCGTTCCCGAAAAGGTATAATTTCAGTGCGAAGGTTGACACGTGTCAAAGTACGCTGAGATGCGCGGTGCTGCGCAGCGCATGTACAGTCACGGACTTTAATTGATGAGCCACCTGGTACTGTTCGCATTTTAGCCGTGTAATGCAAATCGGCTTTATTCGGTTCCCGACACGCATATGTCTTATGTCTCAATAAGCAAATCAAGTCATATGTCTTCGTATTAGAAGAAGTAAATTATATTTCATATCTTTACCGGTTGGCTAACCTGAGAGCAGAACTACTACTTGACAGCAGTGGCTACTCAAAGTCAACCAATTGCAGGTCTAGCAACAGTAACCTAGCAACGATAAACAATTGTTGCTAGGTTACTGCTGCATAGTAACGTTAGCGTACGGAGAAATTCTCTGACATCGATATTTCAACTGTCACTGTCTTCAGTTATGTTTTCATAATTATCGAGTTAATGAGCTATGATTCAAAGGAGGTCGGTATCAAATAGATTGGATAAACTTAAAGCAACATTGTATTTATTTTTATCATTGAGAACTTATTAGTCAACCTCTATGGATATTTCCGATTAAAACGTAGACAGAGTATTCTAAACGTAGACAGAGTATTCTATAGACTGCTGGATATCTTCCTTTGCATTCGCACAAGAAAAAGAAGAATATACTAACGTCACTAGCAAAAAAAAGAGACAGAGTAAAAATATTTCTGTCCTTGTTCGCGTGTCGGCTGAGCACATCATTGTGCACAACAAGTTTGACGTTTGTGGCGGTTGCAGTTTGGATTTTTAACAATAACACCATAATAAACACAAAATACGATATTCAATTCGATTATATTACATTTGTGCAACTGTGCAAAATGGTGAGGTGCAGTGTAATAAATTGTAAAAGTGATAGTTTGATAAAGATTGCCGGATTGTCCTTTCACTCGTAAGTATGAGGTCTTTTTAAGTATTCGATCGCTTTGTGTTCTACTATTTATAATCAAATAGTCGCAGTAATGTACTAACTAATTTTTATAATGTGTTAAATCTTGTAAAATCGTGATTTGAGCAATATTTTTATTTTCGTTTTCAACATTCAGTGTTGCCACTTTTTGACGGGGAATTTACCTTACAACATGGGTAATACTGATTTTTTTATGCAATGTCAATAAAAATAAAAAGAACTTAATCTCAGACCATATGATATTAGTAATACACACTATTTATAAGCTATATCTAAGACGGCCCACCGACCAAATTTTTTATTAAATTTGCAGATTTCCAAATAAACCCGAAATAAGAAACATGTGGATTGCTGCTACTAATAGGCCTAATTGGGCTCCAAAAATGAGTTCCCGTATTTGCAACCAACACTTTGATCGTAATCTTTTAATAAAGAAAGGAAGCAAAACTTTGTTATACCCCGATGCTGTTCCGGTAATAAATATGAATATATCATGTGATTGCAAAGATTAAATTTTATTACAATGGTTATAAAAATTTAACAATAAATTTCATTAGGTTACAGAGTCAGTGAATCGAGGACACACTATGATGATTAAGAGCAGCGAAGCCACATCCATGGAAACATTAGCGGGGACTTCAAAAACAGTTAAATCTACAACTTCTGTAAGTATATAGGATTCAAAGATTTACAGCTGCATAACGAACAGAAAGTTGTATGTAGGTACTCGTACATAATTTTGTTTCAATAATAAGTTCGTAATATAATAACATTTTCCTTATTTATTTTAGTATTCGTCACCTGAGTTTTCGCCCAGAACATTGAAACGAAAATGGCAGAAAGACCAAGAAATATCAAGACAGCGTTTGAAAAAGCTAAAAGCACTTCGAGAAAAATCTAGGAGGTTAACAAAAAAGGTGGCAGATTTAGAACATGTTCTTACAGAATTAAAATCAAAACTGCTTGTTGGTGAAGAAGATTGTGAGCTATTATCATCGATTGATAATGTTAACAAAGATTTTCTGAAAAAAGTTGTAAATCCGTCTACTAACCGAAAATATTCTCCATCCCTCCGAAAGTTTGCATTATGCTTACATTTCATAAGTCCGCGTGCATACAATTTTGTAAGAAAAACTTTCAACTCTTGTCTGCCACATCCATCCACCTTACGTTCTTGGTATAAAAGCGTTGAAGGTAGTCCTGGATTCACTAATGAATCTTTAGAATGTGTAAAGCTCTTAGTGAATCGTGCTCAAGCGCAGAGTAAGACTTTATTTTGCGCATTAAGTATAGACGAGATGGCGATACGTAAGCATGTCTAATGGGATGGAAAGAAGTGCGTAGGGTTTGTTAATTTCGGGGAATCATTAGAAGGTGACAGTGTGGCTGTTGCTAGAGAAGCGCTAGTATTTATGCTGACGGCAATCAAAGATTCCTGGAAAATTCCCGTGGGTTATTTTTTTGTAGATGGTTGTAATGGCGGACAGAAGGCAAATTTAGTAACACAGTGTTTGGAGTTGCTAAACTCTTGTGGTGTTAAGACTATTTCATTAACTTTTGATGGGTGTCCCGCAAATTTCGCTATGGCCAGGAGTTTAGGGTGTCTCTTAGAACCCTCAAATGTCACCAATCTTAAAACTTCATTTAATGTAGGTGATCAAGAAATTATGATTATGCCAGATCCTGTTCATATGCTCAAGTTAGTTAGAAACACACTCGGAGAAAAAGAAGAACTCTTTGATTCAAGTGGCCAAAAAATTGCTTGGAATTACATAACCAGACTTCACGAATTACAGCAAAACGAAGGACTTCATTTAGCCAATAAGCTGCGCAACCAGCATATAAATTTTGCAAAGCAAATAATGAAAGTAAAGCTTGCAGCGCAAACTTTCATCAATTCTGTGGCTGAAGCCATTGAATTTTGCAATAAAGACCTATGTTTGTCTGAATTTGCTGGATCAGAGGCTACCGTAGATTTTATCAAAAAAATGAATATTATGTTTGATGTATTAAATAGCCGGAATTTTAACACATATGGTTTAAAAAAACCGATTTATAAAAATAATATCAAAGAAGTAGAAACTTTTCTTAATGAGATGGAAACCTATTTGATCGGCCTTAAATTAGACAAGCAAAACATTTTATTATCTAATAGGAAAGTCGGCTTTTTTGGATTTCTTATTTGCATAAAAAGTGTCAAAAAATTATACAATCATTACATACTTTCTGAAGCCATGAAATTCCTGCCCATATACAAATTAAGTCAGGATCATTTAGAATGTTTTTTTAGTTCTGTTCGCGCTAGAGGTGGATTTAATAATAATCCAACCGCAATTCAATTTGAAAGCGCTTACAAACGCCTGGTTGTTCACGGTGAAATAAAGCACATAACATCTGGAAATTGTATTCCACTCGAAGACATTAAAATTTTAACATTTAGTGACATCCGCTATGAAAAAAAATCAATCTATTTACTAAAAAGTCTTCTGAACATATAACTGACACGGATGAATCCTTAGGATGTGATCCTATAATTAATATAGATCATGATTATCTCTCTGATCCTTCTAGGCTTCTAAAGAAACTACTACTTACTATTTATTCTAAAGAAATAATAACCTATATTGCTGGTTTTATTGCAAGAAAGTTGAGGAAAGTGATTAAATGTGAGGATTGTATTTTGGCTTTGATCACAGATAAGTATCACGGAATCATTGCCAGGAGAGACAAAGGAGGCCTTATTTATCCTTCTACTGATTTAAATAAAGTCTGTGAATTGGCAGAAAAGATATTTCGAGCGCGTTCACACAAAGGAATTTCATTTTATACTGAGAAAAATTTGATGCCAAAACTTATATTATCGTGTTTCAGGGAATGCACAAGTACCAATAATATCTTTATTAATGACCATTTCGACCGTCAGCCTTTTATAGGGAATCACAGAACTCTCCTCATTAAATCAATTGCAATGCATTACTTCGAAACACGTATTCACCATGGTACCAAACAATGTTTTGAACCAAAATCGAAAGTAAGAAATATTCATACTAAGTTAGTGCTTTTTCAAGGACAATAATTTGTTTATTTATGAATAAAACATTGCAGTCGCATCATTGCTCATGTTTTTTTATTTCATAATAATATATAAACCTGAAATATAAACCTCATAAAAAAAAAAACTAATTACATACATCACTTGATAACCCTAAACTTTTTCTGTACCTTTCGATGACACAGATTTCGTGAGTCTATAGAATACTCCAACCTCAATAAAAAAAAAAAAACTAATTTTGTGAAGAATATTGGGTAAAATGTACATCACTTGGTAACCCTAAAGAATTGATGTACCTTTTTTCTGTCCCTTTCGATGACACAGATTTCGTGAGTCTATAGAATACTCTGTCTACGATTCTAAAAGTAATTTATTTGTCATCTTGATATTTCAACTGTCACTGTCTTCAGTTATGTTTTCATAATTATCGAGTTAATGAGCTATGATTCAAAGGAGGTCGGTATCAAATAGATTGGATAAACTTAATGCAACATTGTATTTATTTTTATCATTGAGAACTTATTAGTCAACCTCTATGGATATTTCCGATTAAAAGTAATTTATTTGTCATCTTGTTTACGAGCTTGCGATTTGAGTTCGTGTTTAATCGTGTAATCTCGTGAATGTATGAAACTGCAAAATTGAAAAGTCTGAAGGTGGCTCATCAATTAAAGTCCGTGACTGTACCATACCTTAATGTGCAGTTGCGCGTCGCTTCGCGTCTCGGTGTAAAATGACCCTCACTTACAATTTTAATAAAAATATATTATTTTAACAAAAATATGGCGTCAAAAAATTTCTCCGCATCGCTATCTTGTTAATTTTCCGGAAGTTTTCGGTTTTAGTGACATTTTGCACAAATCCTCAAAATCGGACGTAAACAAATAAATGACAGCAGTGCTGACATTGGCCTTCCTGACAGTCCCTGTCAATGTCAACCTCAAGAAAGAATCAAGTAAGTCCAAAGTCAAAGTGTCAGGGACAGGGAGTTTCGGGAGAAACAAAATTGAAAAACAAACATTATATTTCCCGATTTTAGTTTGCAAAAATAGTATATTTATTGCATTTCAACACTACATTGCTTCTAGTGGTACATAAGCCTACATGAGCTTACAATTGGAAGAAGTTAACGAGACACAACAACTTATGCAGAATGAGGGAGAAGAAGATGAACAAAAAGTTACTCATGCGGCAACATCTCCAGTTGCGAGCAATAAGTTATCGAGTGGCGATGCCAGCCTAACATCGAAGAATCTGGGCCAAACCACCTCAGGTGTTGGCAACAGCAGTGTAAATGAATCGACAAAAATTTCTTATGTTAGTGAGAGGCGGATAAATAGAGATAATAATAATATGATGGGATCCAATAACAAACCGAAAACCATTCCTAAAGAAACACCTGATGTAAAAAACATGGAAAAGGCTCTATTAGAATTGTTAGATGATTTCCACACTGGAAAGTTAAGTGCATTTGGTACTGGATGTAGTATGGAACAAATGATAAATATAAGAGATCAACAGGAGCATTTGGCACGCTTACATTTCCGCCTATGTGCAGATGTTGAGAAGCCTACTGAAGATAGTTTTGAAAATTCTACCTCTCGGGACAAAATGGCACAGCTTGTTCAAAGTCTTGAACAACTTTCTGCCTCTATTGAGCACTTGCATTCTGATGATAATATTGTAAATGAAAATGGCACTGAAAAGCAATAGCTAAAATTCTTCTGTAGGCTACATAAAATAGCTTTATTTCAATCATTGTAAAGTAGGTATCAATAACAGTAATAATTACCTTACACCATATCAAATGTTTTTTGGCAGATTACTTTATTACCAAAAGCAAAAAATAAACTACTCTTTTGCCTAGAGCCCAAAAGGCTAGGACTTATGGTTATCTATTGTAAAAAGTTATTCCCACAAAACTCTATTATAGACCTGAGTATAGACCAGACTATTATGTAAAACAAATATTACTTTTTTTTTTGCAATGAAATTGAGTTTTATTACTCAGAATGTTATTTGGGATAAAAGGTGGTGTGTGTGTATGCATGTATATAGATAGGTATAAGTTTATCTGATATTCTGATGCACTGAATGTTTCTGGACATTCCTTACAGTACTGTAAATAATAAGATTATAATTTCATTAACAAAGAATAAATTATGACGGTCATTAAAAAAGGAATTAAAAAATCATGGTTTTTATTTTTAAAGCTTTCATAAAACTTACATTAAAATGATCTCAGACCAAATAAAAAACCCAAGACATAGATAGCACTGGGAACAATACAGTGAAGCATGAAAACTAAATCTCTGCTCTGAGCATACAAGCTCTTATGCACTTGTGTGCATATGAGCTTGTATGCTTACACCTCACTAAATGCACACATGTTTACAAAACTGGCCTCACATCACTGTTGACAGCACTATGTCTTGGTTTTTATTTGGTCTGAGTATGATTAAGATAAGATTGTTGGTACAAATTGAATAACCTGGGGGCCTACCACCACCGCTTACAGCAGTATTATTTTAATCTTACTAAGTGGGGGAAAGAGATGGAGCTATACGTCCTTTAAAGTTTAATCTCTTTCCTACACTGAAGTAATATTTAAATAATACTGCTATAAGAGCTGGTGGTAGTGACCCTGTTTAGTAATAGGTAGTCTGCACCAATCTGCTTGGCTCTTTTGAACTCTGTACCAGTGCAAAGTGAGTTATACTTGAATTCAGAATTTCACATTATTAATATTTATTCCTCACAACTATCTACTATAACTATCTTAACATCATTTAGGCAAGTTGATTTTTGAGTGGCCATTTTTAATAAAATGGTCAAAAAGGTTGCAATGGAATATGAACTTTGTGTTTCCAAAAATTTATAATACATTCTTAATCTAAAATTGTGAATTCAGGTTTATAATGGTCACATCCTAAAAATAGCTAAAAAGACTGGTGCAGACTGCATTGAATCAACTTCAGGGAAAGGGTATTATTGCAATACCTATACATATATTAACAATCACAAGTAACTATGTGTAGAAAGCAGTACAGCCAGTGTACCTGCTTGTGTTTACAGGCTGTTGATTTAGTCATCTACGCCTGTAGGTATTTAGTAAAGATGAAGTTTGGTATAAAAGAAGCATTTATCACATTTTATATCAAATAAGTATACAT
This sequence comes from Lithophane semibrunnea, assembly GCA_947363905.1. Taxonomy (NCBI): domain Eukaryota; kingdom Metazoa; phylum Arthropoda; class Insecta; order Lepidoptera; family Noctuidae; genus Lithophane; species Lithophane semibrunnea. Next base: position 6,073,670 of record OX376188.1, on the reverse strand, counting down.
TCTACACAATACACCTATAAACATGTTTTCTTTTATAATATTATACTTTCTATAGGTCTGGGGGCCTACCACCACCACCTACAGCAGTATTATTTTAATATTACTTCAGTGTAGGAAAGAGATGAAGCTCTACAGGACGTATAGGTCCATCTCTTTCCCACACGAAGTAAGATTAAAATAATACTGTTGTAAGCAGTGGTGGTAAGTCCCCCTGTTCTGTCTAACATAAAAAAGTACGAAATATTTTTTCAATTAACAGAATAGGGTACAGTTATCTTAAATTGTATTGATTTAGATGCTTCCGTGCAGGCCCTTGATCCTACTAGTACCCAGGTATCCATGATACATTGGATCAACCCAAGGTACACTATCTCAGTCATCAAAGGAAGTGAATGTTGTGCATAGAAAACTATTGAATTAGGTATACAAGACTAGAACTACTGATACCATTGGCTTTACACATATAATTGATGAGGCTTTAATGGGCCATTTACTTTGCATTATTGCACACTTACATAGCATGAGTGTGTGTGACAAACATAAAACTAAAGTACACACTTCTAGATTAGATACATATTCAAGAAATAATGTTGGAAGTAAATGCAATCATAAAGACAAATCTTCAATGTCATTGATAAGTTATATGGAATGGGTACATTTGTTGTCTGTTCTGGGATTCATACTGACTGACTGACTGTGACAGTGTGACCTGGTTGCCAGTCCCTAATGCAGCAACTATCAATACTCCAATGTGTTAAGAGCATTTCACATGACCCAAGATATTAATTTTTATACAATAATATAAATCACATGTTAATATGAAATGGCACAGTTGTGTGACTAGTAATAACAAAAAAAAAAAATTGTGTAGTGAATAACTTACAATCACTAGTTTTAATAAAAACCTATTACAAATTGGGTTAAAAAAAAAATATTTAATGAAAAATTGTAATTTTACAAGTATAACTGGTGATATCCTCCACCGGCACCTTTTAGTGCTTTTCTACATGTAGGACATTTTTTACCATTCGTTTTCACTGATGCTTGGATACATTTCAAACAGAAGACATGACCACATATGGTTGATGCAATCCCATTCGAAGAATTAAGAGGATCCAAACAAATAGGACAATCCCCTATATTCCTTGAAGGTACTGGTGAGGCTGGTGGGATAGTCATGCTGGTTTGTTGTGTTCCAGAATGACTTGATGTATTGCTCAGTTGAACAGAATCAAATCTTTGCCTGTTACCAGCATTTTGAAAGTCATTGATTGAAACAGGCATAGCATTATTTACAGAATGAGAAGGTATTCTATTGCTATTGCTAGTAGGTGTTGGTCTTGGTAATGTATTGACCAAATTACTAAAAAATGCTGCTATCCCAGTTTCAAAATCTAAAGCAACTGGGGTAGCCCTTCTTCTATCATGTCGAGATTCAAAGAAATCATCTAGTATATTCTGGAATGTTACAGTTCTCTGGGTATTACCGACTGATGTTGGCTGCCTTTGATTATTCCGAGAGTTTGTTGCTGTACTCCTATTTATTATATTTAAATCATTATTAGGGTTTGGTGTTGAAGAAGTGTTAGGTGTACTGTTCAGTGTTACACTAGCCTCCAGTGTAGAGCTTGTTATATCAGTTGTCTGTACTGTAGTGCTTGGTGTATCAGTTATATGTACTGTAGTGCTTGGTGTATCAGTTATATGTACTGTAGTGCTTGGTGTATCAGTTATATGTACTGTAGTGCTTGGTGTATCCATTGTATGTACTGCAGTGCTTGGTGTATCCATTGTATGTACTGCAGTGCTTGGTGTCACAGTAGTCTGTAGTGCCACAGTCCCATTCCTGTATGTAGTAGGAACATTAACTACTGTATTCATATTGTTCAATTCTTTGGCTCCAAAAGTTTTCCATTTTTCAAGTATAGACTTATTTTCAGCAATTATATCGTCAACATCAATTATTTCAATCGGTGCATTATTAAAAGAATCAAATTCCATGTTTATGGTACTATATTCATCATCAATAAGAATTGGTTCATTGAGCTCGGAATTGTTATGATTTTTTATTGTTTCTGAACTTGGAACTATCACACAGTCTTCATCATTGGGAAGTTTATGAATGATGGTTTCTTCTTTTGGTTTAACAACCTCTGATTCTACTGGCTCAATTATTTCAATAACACTAGTATCTATATGTATAGTGTTATTAGTGTGTTGTTTTCCTACAGTCCTGTCAAAAACATCTTCAATTATGATGGTGTCATAAGGAATATCAATAATTTCTACATCATCTTCTTTTTTTTTCGGTGTTGAGTGTTTAGTAATTAGTATGTCGTCACTTTTTTTCGGTGTTAATTGTTGTGTAATTAGATCTTTTTTTTTCGGTGTTGGCTCTTTTGCAATATCAAAATCATCTTTTTCTTTTTTCGGTATTGATAGTTTAGTCATTGGTAAGTCATCTTCTTCAAGTGTTGGTTCTTCGGCTATGTTAATTTCCTTTAAACTTTCATTAAAGAGTTCATCATTTTTCCTAAAAGTTTCGCTATCCGTTGATGTACTGGGCAGTGGGGAGAATGAGTGGGGTCTTGGATTTTGGAATAGAGTTGGGTAATACTCTATTGTCTTATTACTATCTGAACTAGCATCACTAAGACCACCAACATCATCTTTGGTCAGTCTCTCAGCAATTTCATCGGTATGAGCATTAAAAATTGATTTTGAATAATTGGGTATCCTTGACTTTTTAGCTCGTTTTGTTGGCGTTTGTTCTTCTGGATCGTCACTTGAAGCTTCTACTCCATACTCATCATCTCCTTTGCAGAAATTTGTATTAGGTTTGCGTATTACTTTTGGGCGGTCTTTACAGCCAACAATGTATGGAACTTCTGGCTTTTTTCTTTTTTTAGGAGGTATTATAGGCGGGGGAGGTGGTGACTTTTCAAGAAACAGTGAAGATGCTTCCAGCAGTTCACTAGGATCAGGCAAGTTTTGATTTTGTATTCGTTCAGCTATTATTTTATTAATTGTTGAAGGCGAGAGCAGAATCTTTTCACTATTATTTTTAGGTATTTGCTTCTTAGGTGTTCTACATGTTGGCGTTTGAGTAGGATTTGGACTTTCATCATTATCATCAGAATCTTCATAATATTTTTTTAGCTCTGATAAAGAAGGCAAAGGCTTACCATTAGGACAAATTCTGCCAGGTTTGGATGTTGATCGTCTTTGCGTCCGGACGTTTTTCTTTTTTAATAACAATTGTTTAGACATTGCAATGCCATCATTAGGGTTGGGTTTGATAGCTCGAGTCTTCTCATTTTTCGGCACGTTCTCTTTTTGATCCGATGAATTTTTGCACTTTGACTTATTCGAAGCTTTTCGTTTCTTAGGCACTTTTTTATTCTTGGAATTACCCATGTTTTTTTCACTATACTTCGTTATTCAGTCTAGACGATATTGTAATCAAATAGTTTTTTTCACTGTAGGTTTTTGCCTGATATTAGGATTCCGTTAGGGACGCATTACTTTACACTTGAAATCTGAGTATCGGATAAATAGGTAATATACTGTATGCAGAATATCAAAAGATATTGCAAACAACAATGAAATCACTTGAAATTCACTATCACAACCACAGACTGTTGACTGTTGATCACAAATTCACAATAGCTGTCAACTGTCAACCCGTCAAAGGAGGGATTCGCGATCGCGAACCGAAACCGTCCACGAACGGCACGAACGTAAAAAACAGGGTTGCCAACTCGATTCTACGAATGGTTGCTAAATGGCATCTCAAACAGTGCCACATTGCTGTGTATTTCCAAAAATAGTGCTAAATTGATTGAACATGAAATGAAATAATAATATCACATAAAATGATTTTATTTGTCATAAACAAATTGTTGTTATAATTATTTTAAAACTATATCCAGTCATCTGCCCTGTCGTCTGTGTCTGCTGCGGTGTTTCCTTCTATTTTTACCGTTGAAGTGAATGGTTGTTCACTTGAACTTTCATCAGACTTTTTAAATTTAAATATGTGCACTGCCTATTTGTTTGTAAGAATATCATGTGGAATTTTAGGTGTGGCGAGTTTTGTTAAAATTTTTGAGTCCTGTTCGGATCTGAATAATTGATCCAAGCTAATTTTATTCCTCAGTTAATTTTTTTTTTAATAATGTTCAATAATAAACAACCTTTCAACGTCGGTATTTGAATGCGGTAATGTAAGCAATGTAAATACAAAACAGTAGTTTACATGGAGCGACTGCCTATCTGACCTCCACAACCCAGTAACCGGGTAATACAATGTGCCCAACGGTCTATGAAACGTGAATTGTCTCCTTTCGCGGGCAATGCACGCAAATACCTCTTTGACATGATTTTCGTACGACGTATGGAGTGCGTTTCATCAAATAGTTCTTAACCCATAATTAAAATCGTTTGCCGAAAATGTGTTACGCAATTACATAGGCTGCTGGTTGATGGCACAAATAGATGGAGTAGGTACACACAGCTACACATCAAGCTATACATTTCCAGTTTATGCTGATATCGCATTGTATAGGATTTCCTTACAATGCGAGGTCAGCTTATACTGGAAATGTATAATAGCTTGAAAGCTTGATGTGTAGCCGTGTGTACCTACTTCACCGGATGAGCTTCTTCACAAACTACAACCTTATTTATTCTGTGCTACAACTACTGGTATAACAAATAGGTACCTACCTACTTCTTACGACTATTACCTACCTACATGAACATTTAGCTAATACGAAGGCCATCAGATTTAAAAGCAATTTATTGCGAGTCGGTGACAAATCACGCGAGAATAAACGAAACACCCCAGGAAACAAGTGTAAGTAGGCACATTTTCCGAGGTGTGTTGCGTGGCTATGCTCATTACGGTTTTTGTAAAGTAACACAATGTTAATTATAAATAGGTATAATACCTACCAGGACGCAATTTAATAAATATGTTATATTATTATGTAAAAATAGCTATTGTGGCTAGGGACTTTTTTGCTGTAGGCTCAGACCAAATAAAAAACCAAAACAAAGCGCTGCGAACAATACAGTAAAGCATGCCAAAACTACTCCTCCGCTCTGTGCATATACGATCACACGCACACATTTACAATCAAACTACACCTCACTAACTGCACACGTGCTTACGAAACCGGCCTCACGTCACTGTTGACAGCGCTCTGTCTTGGTTTTTTATTTGGTCTGAGACTATAAGTATGTTGGTACCTTACATACTACTTTGGAATAGGTAATATTGAAATCTTAGTTACAAGAGATAGTTGCACTCACTACCTTATACAGGGTTATTGGTAAAAGACCAACAACCTCTTAAGGAGTCATTGTACTCATCATTATGAACAAATTTTACTATGGGAAAAATATGAATCGCAAAAAAAAAACAGCTGTTCCGTACATTTTGACGAGTTAAGCGAACATAAATGTACGAAACAGCTGTTTTTTTTCGCGATTTCTTATTTGTTCCCATAGTAAAAGTAGTTCATAATGATGAGTTTGTTGGTGTTTTACCAATAAGTGTGAGTTACTGAGTTAGATTTAGATTTATAGCCATTTTCGTTTTATAGTATATATGTATAGCCATTTTCGTTTTATAGTATATATTTTTTTCTTCTCTTTATCATTGTCGATTCGAGCGTGAGATAATTAATTTGCGTATCTCTTACGTCGCTGTCTTCGCGTATTTGTTAAGTTTACTCACCTTATTTGTTAGTGGAAACTTGTAATTGGCCATAGTTTACACATTGTGCTAGACATTAAAATGTATTAGCTGTAAGTTTTCCCTAAATTAATAAAATAAAATAAAATAAAATAAAATAAAATAAAATAAAATAAAATAAAATAAAATAAAATAAAATAAAATAAAATAAAATAAAATAAAATAAAATAAAATAAAATAAAATAAAATAAAATAAAATAAAATAAAATAAAATAAAATAAAATAAAATAAAATAAAATAAAATAAAATAAAATAAAATAAAATAAAATAAAATAAAATAAAATAAAATAAAATAAAATAAAATAAAATAAAATAAGTAAAATAAAATAAAATAAAATAACCCTGTATAGGCCTTATGCGTTAGGTACCTAACGGTCAGTAACGAAAGTAGATTAACACCGCTAAAGTATAAATTGACACAAAATTATTCAATATATACAGGGTGTTAGGGTAAACACCGTTATCCTTGCAACCAGTGGTTTGGTTTCATTTATAGAACGTAAAATCAATGGAAAATTACAACTTTTTTTTAAATTATTTTACATCTACATTTTACCACAAGAGACGCAAGTTCGTTGCCCTATGCGCTAGGGCAACGAACTTGCGTCTCAACACGGGCTGGGGTTGCTGGATGTGACCTGACCGGCCGCGAGCGCGACACCTCCCTCAGTCAGCTGTTTCGCTAGCGAGCACGGTGTCAGATAGAAACTTTTTAAAATCGTTTAATGACAATAACGTTTTTTTTTTGTTGTGTTCGGTTATTTATATGTATATTTAAGTCAACTACCCATGGTTTGAATGACAAGAGTGTTTACCCTTACAGCCTGTATATTATATATGTATATTTTTATCTTACTGTTCTCATTTAATTGTTTTTGTATGTACTGCTGTTGGTATACCTAATAAATAAATAAATAAATACAATTTTCAGCAATTCATATTTTATGTAAGTATGTTGTTGTACTCGTATGTTATGGGTATGTATTATTTCAATTTTATAATTTTTCCGGTTGTCTTTTATTCATACTGCGCGCAATCATTGTGATTTCGAAAAGTGAAGTGTAATTATATTAATTATTTATTTATTTATAATTTAATAATAGTCTAGTTTCGTTGCTGACTGTGCTTATGTATACCCACCTCATCATCTGCCTAGTCCCTAGCCTTTTCCCAACTATGTTGGGGTCGGCTCCAGTCTAACCGGATGCAGCTGAATACCAGTATTTTACATGGAGAGACTGCCTATCTGACCTCCACAACCCAGTAACTGGGTAATACGATACCCCTTGGTAAGATTGGTTGTCAGACTTTCGGGCTTCTAACGACCCGTAACGACTGTCAAAGATCCATAAATGACAGCTGGGAGACCAACGGCTTAACGTGCTTTCCGAGGCACGGAGGAGTCTCCCTATGTAAAGATTGTCACCCATCCACGGACCAACTCCAGCAAGCGTAGCTTAACCTGATGGATCGACCCGTACGGCTGTTATAACGTAGCCACGAGCTCCTCGTATGTATACCTACCTAATAGGCAATTATTCGCATAAACTTTTTTGCGTTGTAGGTAAGTTAGGGTAATTATTACACCGTTTCTCTCGATGTCATGTTAATCATGAGAAACTTATGGCTAACTTATGCCGACAGCGTGCGGTATACAAGAAGCTTACATAAGCGAAGTTAGGGACCAGTGCGGCACTGTGAAGAGGCGTATAGAACACAGCGGGCTCGGGTACTTTGGGTAGGTACAGGACGGGCGCCGCGCCACGGTCAGTCGCGTTCTGCGTTGCTCCCGATTCGCGCGTCTCGCTCCCAACGCACCATAAACCCGCCCCGCACACAACACGATAATATAACAAATACTAAATTAAAATAATACGAAATTTGTGGTAACTATAAATTGAACGCAGTATATATTTTTTTCAAAGTTTATTGACCAGACACGTTGTATCGTTCGTCATTCTAACTCTATTGGAAAAGTTTTGAATATTGCATGAAGCGCGAAAGGCCATCGTCGGAAATTTTCTACGTTAAGTTTGTTATTTTTTCTTCTACTGAAGTCTCAACTTACTTTTTGTGTCAGACTATTAGTTTCTTGGTTCACAAGTTACAGTTAAGTCACTATTTATTTACCATTCCAATCATTTTCATAATTTTATTTTAGCTTTAACAGTTATAGTCAACTTTGTGAATATAGGTACACAACATTATAACAAATTCATGTGTTGCCCAGTGGTTTATAAAACATACACATTTTCGTACATGTTTTTCCATACGATTTCTGTGTCCAAGGTCAAAACAACCCGAATCTACTGTTGGTCCGGGGCCTAAAACGGCCACATTAGCAATTCCTCTAAAAGCAGTTCATTTCCTGAATTTCCAGCAGTCATTAGCAATTCCTATAATTTGACACAAAAGCAATTTATAATTGTGTCGACCATTTTATGAATCTCCATAGAAAACTGTCAAACAGATGAATTATTTCGTAATATGAATCGCACACAGATCTTAATAATATGAATGGTCAGTTTGTGAGATTTTACGATGATTCATAAAATTTTCCTATTATGATTCTGCCAAAGTGACTGTTTTAAGCCCCCTGGTAGTCTTTATTGAAAGAATTATGAATACATTTGTGGTGTTGACGATTCTACATATATATTTTCGTATCCCTACCTACCTACTTTATTTCGTCAACCTATGTGTACTAAGACAGACTTCTTTAATGATTATATCATTCATTATGTAATGAAAGAGTTGCTGCAAACCGCGTTATATTTCCTATTTTGTCGCATGATTTGGTACCTATAATAGAAGAGTATGACAATATATTAAATAGGTTACTGTGTCTATTTTTAGTTTTATTAGTCGTCATTTGATTACGTATCGTTCGGATAGTGGTGTTAGTGTAACTATTGATAGTGATTGATAAAACTTTGTCAAGTAGGTATGGGACAGATTCTGAAGCAACCTTTTGTCGTGTATGAGTTATTTTTTTTAAATATTTTCTGTCTAGCGAATTAATATTAATTTGATTTTAACGGTAATATGATTCTGCATAAAACCATTTTTGAAATGAGGGGTTTTCAACGATTATTGATTTGTACCTGACATACTTTCTTAAATAAACAACTAGTACCTGTTATTAGTACTAGCACCATGCCTAGTATTAACATAGATCAATATCCAGCTCCTTTCGTAGGCAATTGACCTCTGAATCATAACTGAACCGTATCTATCACTTATTCAATTTAAAATTCAACTTAGCAACCGCTACGGCGTGGCGACGTAGCGAAGGCGTAGCAAAAGATCAATGGAAATAATGTTAACAAATTGAATAGGTAACTGGCTGAATGGAGTGATTGACTTATTATTATGTACCTGCTCGAGACAATAAATGTTGTCATTGAGCCAATTTTAGTCGATTAAAATAATGTAGTAAATAAGCAACAATCATTTTATTATCATTATTAAAAAGCTTAATATCGACGTTTTGTTACGTGGCATTGAAATAAATGTAATAAAAAAAGAACGAAAACCTAATTTAATAATTAAAGTTACAAAATAAATTCAGCTACGAAATTTTTAAAGTTTTTCGTAGCGTGCTACGCCGCGTAGCCGCTCGTAGCAATAAAGTGCTACAACATGCTTGGAACATAAAATAATTTGGACGTAGGCTGCTTTTAGGGGGGCTTTCTATCTGTTTTTATGGGCTCTTTCGGACTGAGATGTGGCTACGTATCGCGAGCGAGTACGTGACGAGGCAGCTAAGAGCCCCCAATAAAGGCCCTAAAACAAATTACACCTGTCGCTTTAATGAAGTCGATGTGTCTACGTTTGAATTAGATTACATAGGAAGTTAGCAGAAGGGTGTGTGACCCCACTTAGAAATATTCCAGTCACATTTATTACATAACTAGCGAAACATAGAACATCGAGATTTTTTATTAATGCTTTATTCCTTCCGGAATAAATTCTCTAAATGATGCTGAAAACCGAAACAAAATCCGTTGTCCGTATAGAAGAACAACGAGGTCTCACAGACAGACACGATAAGCGAGTTAAATTTATAATATTTATAGATATAGATTAAATACTTGGCTACGTGCGTCATCTATTCAAAGAGAACTAAGTTAAAGGATTTTTAACCCTTTCTTGTAAAGGGTTTAAAATCCTTTTCTTAACAGCCTTTGAATAAAAAACGAAACATCACTCTACTTTTGATTTAGCCGCCGAAAAGTCTAGACAGATTTTAAATTATGAAACTCTGGTGTAATGTTAATGAATTTGAGAGTTTACGAGTATATGTAGGTATCTACATGTACATTTTAGATGTTACATATTTCGTATCAGCATGTCAAAGGTTTGTAACCTTGGGATGTTTCACTTGGTCGCGAATATAATATTACGAGATTACAAGCGTGCGCCTCTTTGTTACCAGCAACGTATACATTTTCTGAGTCTGGTCTGTAATTGAAATTATGCTTATATGAATATGAATATTCCACGGCGATAAAATTAAGATAATAATACTGATATTATTTCCTTTAGGAAATTGAATTATATCTAGTTATACGATACTATTATGATTTTGCCAAAGTGACTGTTTTAAGCCTCCCCTAGGCTGGCTACTTCGAGAATCAAATTCAAAATTCGATGTCTATATTAGTATTTTCATTGTTCGTCGTTAGATAGCAAAAGACAAAACCGAATATTTTTTATCTTCCTTAAATAAAATGAAACATGATAGTCCAAATATTCAATTCAATGGTCTCTTCAAACAAAACAAAAACCCATCGAAGACGTTCTTATTATTTAGTATCCGACAACCAGAAACGAAAATCGGATGTTGATTTACCTTTCCCCTTCGATTCCGTTTCCCTTTTCCTATTGAGATAAAACAGCTTTCTTCTGCGCAGTGGGAAGCCTAATTCAAAGACCAACACGGACAGGAGTAACTGACGGGTAGGTAGGTAGATACCGGTTTCTTTTGTTACGGTCCCCGACACCTTTGGCTTGTTTTAAATGTAATATTCAAGACAAACTTCCTAAAATTTCAATTAATTAATTTTACGACGTTACCATTAATTTATATTAATGTCTGAAAGTTTCAGTTGAAGTGTTGTTTAGTTCAGTATACTGATACAATGTAATGTGGCAGTGATATTGATTGTTGAGATGGAGAGACGATCGGATGAAGGTCGACTTCGAGCAGCCGCATCCCAAGACCAAGGTATGTATTGTAGCATGTTCACATGTTCGAGTATGTGCTTATTCGATTATCTTTGATGTATGTGGTGGTTGCGGCCGTAGAATAACGTTCTACAAAAAACTCGAAACTATATAATAGGTATATTGCTAATATATAAAAAAACAAACTCTAGGTACCCGTCAAGTACTTTTACTTTTTACACAATAGGCATAACGATGCTTGAAATTGAATCGAGTAATGAGGAGATTGTGAATTTGACTCTGAAATAAAAATAAAAGATCTCGATGGAGGATCTTCACCTAACCAAAAGTCTCTCAGAGACTCTCGCAGACTGTTTATTAAACGACCTTTTCGTGAAACGTGAGATTTTTATAAGTTTGGTCTATTTCTAAGATCCACCTCCTATCATGAGTTCGTTCACTGGCCCCAAAATCTTGCATACTTAAATACTCAGGAACAGGAACTACCTGCAGGTCATAAAAATATTTTTGTCCCGTGCGAGAATCGATCCCACGAGCCCACGACCCGTAACTACGCCAAAAATGTTGACAAAATTAGTCTAGTATGTAAGTTGTGCAGACTTGCAGTGCAAATTATAACCTTCACTGACATTATACGACTACTCCAAATCTAGGTCAAGGTCAAAAACAGTCAGAATCGAGTAAACAAACCGAATTTTAAAGCATACTCGTGTTCAAATAGGTATACAAAGTGAAAAGTATAGGTAGCGTCTAATACGAACATTCGAGTTCCAGTTTTTATTTTAACTTTTTCCGTCCGCGTCGCTCCTGAGTAATGCTGTTCCATGCCAATGGCGTAGAAATCGCGCGGCGAGAAGTAAAATGAGAAAATGAAGCAATATAATGTGTAAGAAAATCTGTGTTTAGCGATTTTTATAGATGTAGGTACGCTTGTTTCATCAACTTGTGTAGGTACTCAAGTGGTTGAATGGAGATCTGTTTTATTCATGCTTCGTTAAATTAATTCATTGAACAAGTGAAGCTAGGGATAGGTTTCTCATTGATACGTTTCAATGGCGGACTTGTCGTAGAGGTAGACCAGTACTAGAAGATAAAGTCGTATTTGTATAAAGTACCGTAAAGTAGTATAATCTATCTTATACATTTCGCAAAAAGAAAAAGTGAGCTTGTCATTCGGTAATCGTTTTCAAATGACTTGGGGTATTTGGTAATAATTGGTAATGTGAGCTAGCAGATGTTGCTCAGTTACATATTATGCCGTATCTAGATGCTATATTTGAAAGTTTATCATTTGTATGTATTCGGAACGTGTTTGGTCCAACATTAAGTACCTACTTAATTAAATGTTGGACCAAACACGTCCGAATGCGGTTGGTTCTCAAAAGCGAGTTTAATTTTATCCGATTGTGGAATGTAACGACGATTCGAACAACTGGAGCTTTTGTACACTAGTATTATGTCATTGCGGGTATTTTCGAAATATTACGTTATTACTTTTATATTAAATCTCCATTATAATGGAGATTTTTTAATAAATCCTATATCTACCAAGGAAGCACGAACACTAAGGAAGGATTTTTGGAAACCCTTCCCCATAAGGGTTTAAATAGGGGATGGAATGTTTGTATGGAAGTTTGTAATTTTTGAAGTTAGAAACGTAGAAGTTGGACTTCTGTTTATAGTAAGTACTAGCGACTCGCTCTTGCTTCACACGGTTTTTACGATTTGACAAAACATCGAGATTTCTTACTTTTATGTAACTTTAATATCAACGTATTATACACGTAGGTACACCTTCCGGAAGAAATTCTCTAAACGATGGTGAAAACCGCATCAAAATCTGTTGTATGGTTTAGAAGAACAACGCGGACATACAGACAAACACGAAAAGCGAGTTTAATTTATAATGTTATGGATATAGAAGAGTAGGTTGTATACATCAGTTATCGATGTAAAATCTTATCGGGCACAGGGATTGTTCTATTAGAACTTACTTTTAATTTTGAACAAAAAGCATAAATGTAATAACGTAAAGCCACACTTACGTAAACCGGACACAACGGAGTACAAAGCGAAGCTCAGCCTACACTGTACCACAGAGCAACATTTACATGGACCATTTCAAGGTAGCTTTCCTTTGTGATAACACTATCTACTGATTAATGAGAGCCTAAATACGAAGCAATGCTGCAATAGGTCGTTTTCAGCTGAATGATGGGAGATCTGAATCTACTGTTGATTTAACTATGTACCTATATTATAAAAGTATTATAATGTAAGCATCGTTGTAGTACTATAATACATATAATCTTTGTTTCAAAGTTTAATTGAAATGAATGGCTCTACACCACACAGATACACCCTGAGATGTAGGTTGTGTGGAGAGGTTCGGCCTAACGCACATGCATAAAATGGTTGCATGTTTTGTTAATAAATCATCAGTAATCGTGATGAAGACAGAGAATGTTAGGAAATTGGATTAGTGACTACATAACCCTTTACACGTAACGGTTACCATGTACAGTACAAAACCCAACGTATTGTGTCCTTAAACTGGAATTAAATTACGTGAATAACTGTTTAATATAGAAGCTCATATAGATTAATTAAACACATTACGTTCGAAACTTTTGGGAGAGTATGATGTTACAAACTGAAAATTATCCGTTGTTCGTATGAGTACTATTTTAAAGAGGATCGGCTACCATGATGTATCCATCTGTTAAGGCGACGTGTATCAGCAATATCGGGCAATCGACTATTAAACCTAACTAAAGAGGAAGGTTTTCCTGGAAAAGGTTCCCACTATAACGTTACGCCAAAACTCGATTAAGTGACTTTTCGATTACCTATACTACTTACATCTGTCAATCGCGTTCATTTTTCAATTTTTGGTACGTTTTTTAATGGTGGAACCGATTACCGCCCGATGGTCGTGAATTACTTAATACGAGTGAAATGAAATGAAATTGTTTATTCTGTAAATAAGATATTGGAATCACTTTTACACGTCATATTAAAAAGTTGTAAAAATAAGCTAGATGAGGTCGGCGTTTCCTATCTGACTACTCTGAGAAGAAAGGCCGAAACAAATTTAGAGGTCACCGTCTCCTTTAAAGTCTAGACATAATCTTGGTCAGGCCATATGAGGACCATGTAGATTGGAGTCTGAAATGGTATTTTGAGGAAAGAACTCGTCCTCACATTGACAATAAAACAATACCATAGTATAGTATAGTGTTCGTTCAGGGAATTATTCATTTAAAAGGCATATTCATTTCCATGTATAGGTATGGAACATTAAACTTTCACAACAACTACTACCCCTTAATTGAATTTACTCTCTTTTATTCGCCAAGGCATCATAAAAAAGTCAAGACCTTTTCCCCTTAAGTGCTATTTTCAGCTTAAAATTTAAAAAGAAGCTTAATGTTGCTAAGAAAGCTAGTGCAGTAATAAAAGTAACGTTTAAGAATCCTCTTAGATGTTAGTTGCTGGAATAATTCTCTCTAATTGTCACTGTTATGTAGGTACCTAACAGTATTCTGGACTCGCAAACTGTTCATTTTGCGAACATTTTGTAGTTTTTAAATACTTTCAGTATCAGCACTTCGGAGTGGTCATGTTTCTTTAGGGGTTAAGTATAGCGGTGCAGTAGCCTTTAACAGCCTTTTTTCCAAAAGTGGTCATCAATACGACCACTTTTTGTAAAGGCTTGGTAAAGCAGCTTCAATATCATCAAGATTGTGCCGGAATATAGCAGTTCTTCGAAGACGTTGTACGGCAGCGGCTCCCCATCTTTAATCAGAATACAGCCGTTAAGCAAGCATCGATGCGACGATGTGCTAGAGTGACTTTCACCGGGAAGTGCCACTCTTATGCGACCTTTTCGGCGATTCCAGTAACTTCGTAGCAAAACTAGACGGCCCCATTTACTGCGCCATCAAGTACTTATAAAATCAGTCAGTATGATGGCAGGTATACCAGTACTGGATTGGTACGGCTTAACCCTGAAAAAATGCGTCTGATAAAGGTTTACTTTAGACACATACCTTATTACCACAAAACCGTGTTTAACAGTTGTTTAGCCGAAACACCTTTTAAACATGACATTTCTCAATGGAGTTAGACATAAAACTGACATTGAATACGCATTGAAAAAGTGTCTAAGGAGCTGGCCACACAGAAGAGACGTGAGACGAGGACGGGACGACGCAGACGCGGAAAATAGTATGCAGATGGAAAAACGACGCGCCTGCATCTTGTCTTTTCTATACGTTTTGTACCAGATGAAGTCTGCGTCCCGTCTCGCGTCTCTTCTGTGTGGCCCGCGCCTAAGTTTTTGTGGTAAGGCCCTGAGTGTTTTCCCACTCAGTATCTATAGTAAACCTTATGAGAAGCAATAACACGACGAAAACCTAAATTGTCTTCAACTTAACTATACAGCCTTGATTTAAGTGGAAGACAGTTTTTGAATAGTTCCTTTTAAAGTTCAAAATAATACAGGTATAATTTAAATCCACATGTTATCTCATTTTAAGTGTAAAAGGTCAACCTTAACCACTTCTGTTGGATGCGCGCCAGCAGTGCCGAAACAAAATGCTGTAACTTTCTACAAGAATCTTCTTTGTGTAAGACCTTCTTTCTTTTTGGCAGCTGAATAAATGGTGCACCTGTTTTAAAGAATAAAGAGTTTTCTTCCGTCTTGTCCATGTATCACTTTTGCGAGTTTATAACTACGTATAGAATAGTCGTTGGCAAGAACAGTTGAGTAAATGACCAACCTTTTTTGTATTTTCGAACATAGTACCAAAACGTGAGTTCACTGGAGATCTTCGAATTAAATGACTACGCTGAACGTGGCATAAAAATGTAATATCTATTATTCTTTGAATTGAACATTGTGTTCTCTGCACGAGCTATACGTGGCTCGTGTCGTGGTTGTAAGATTAGCCGGTCTGTTCGATTCGATTGGCCCTATATAGAGCCAGACTGATTGCTTGACTGAGCTTGTACAGGCATTTTTGGGCACTAAGATGATTTACTTACCCCATAATAACCCTTCAATACGAATATAACTACTTTCAACGTACTTTGCAAATAATTTGGTCATTAAGAAAGAAAAGAAGGAAAATGCGTTTATTGGCATTACAGCAGAATTAATTTTTAACAGAAAACAATACATAATCAGCTTATAATGTTCCCACTGCTGGGACACAGGCCTCCTCTCTATGAGAGGGAGTGGGCCGTAATCCACCACGCGGGCCCAATGCGGGTTGGTAGATGTCACATGTCTTCGAATTTTTGGTTCTAAGACAAGCCGGTTTCCTCACGATGTGTTCCTTCACCGTTTTGAGAGCAGTGGTGATGAAATTATTTACACAAAGTAAAGCGCCTGTCAGGGTTCGAACCTACGACCTACAACTCGTAAGTCGCGGCCGTTACTACTAGGCCACCACTGCTCTTAATAATTACCCGTAATGTCAAAAGGGTATAGACCTCAGCATAATGTCAGATGACAACACAGTGCATACCACCTGACGCTGATTTTCAACTGCAACCCACGAGTGCCATACGTTAGAATAATAAACACAGCGAAGTGTGTGTCCTTTTTAATAAATTAAGAGAATAAATTAAAGGTCAAAATACCACCGCTGCTTCCCACTCCCTTGATCTTTAGTTATCCTTACTAATATTATAAATGCGAAAGTAACTCTGTCTGTCTGTCGCGCTTTCACGCCAAAACTACTGAACCGATTTAAATGAAATTTGGTACACAGATAGTCTACTTAGTCTAGACCCTGAGAAAGGACATAGGCTACTTTTTATCGACATACCACGCGAGCGAAGCCGCGGGCGGAAGCTAGTTATTTATATGACACCCGAGACTCAAGAGCATTGGAGCTAATTTTAACCCCCGCTAAAACTTGACTCTCGAACTTGCAAGCCTCACGTTGCCATGGTGAATATCTTAACTGCTCAGGTCCTAGGGTAGAACGCATTCTCAGTTCTATCTCTCTATAACGATTTTCAAACTATAAAAAAAAAATTACGTCTACGTCCATTTTTGCGGGAATGGGGGCCAATGTCACAAAAGTAATTAAAATCGTTGATAAATAAAACTAATTACTCTCTAACGATTTTTCTTTTCTCTATAACTCTCTCTAACGATTAGCATTAACGAAAGTTGAGAATTATTATATTGGGGTAAAATTCACAGAGGTGGGCTAACGTCACGCTCCTAGAAATTATTTAACTTCGCTCCAAAATTCATATCACTAACATAATCGACCCTATAATAGAGGTGTCCAATCGATAGTTACCACATATCCGTTGACTTTATGAAGATTAAACTCTGGCTTATTGGGTCAAACTCGCTCGTGGTCCGTTTATTTAGATTGTTCGATAATATTTGATAACTTGATACTTGTATTGAAAAGTTGGAAGGAAGTTTTACTTTTGTTTTAGTTTCATCGCGATAACTTAAAGTTACAAATATGAAACTCTATATTTAATCGCCAGTGTGATCATGTTATTTTTGCGATCATCGCAACCTGTGGTCCATATTTTCGACAACCTAAACCTGCAACATCGAGGGGTTTGTCAAAGACAAAGTTTAAATGTATTAGATATAACCTATTATGCTCCACACTACTCCACAGGCTCTCTTCAGTCATGATATTCATGATCTTTGGCAGCAAAAGTAGGTAATACTTTTCCGGACGATACATATGCGTATTTAGTAATGCACATAGTTCACCCAAATATCGTCAGTTTTGTTTAAGTCCCATTAAATAGGGGGCGAGCCTATTGGCATCAACCACTACGTGCACAAAGTCACTAAGGGCTGCTACTGAGAAATTAATAACTTACCAATCAACCACCGAGAAATTCCCGATGAAAAAACCCAATAATACTCTGTCCGACCCGGGAATCGAACCCAGGACCTTATGCTCAGCAGTACCTCTTGTAACCACTAGACTAGACCCTTAGTTAAATCCTAATACTAGATCAGTTCTGGCGTTCAAATATTCTTTTGAGTTTTAGCTTCCCGCTTACAAGTCAAAAGAGTAATTGAAAAGTGATTAAACTTCCATTGTTTATCCGCGCCCCGTCATTTTTCACTAGACTTAAAATAATATTGTGAAAGCGAGCTGACGTTTTAACAATTATTCCGCCTTTCGCTTATCCGGGTATCATTCATCACTTTATTTATTCATGTTTCAGTATTGTTTATTTTCGAAATACATTGTTTCATTTCCTTTACGTTATTTTCTTCTTATTTTAAGAGATCTTCGCCTGTGTCGTGAGACTATCTATGTACTTAACGGCGCAGGATAGCCTTTAGGTACCCGAAGTGGTCATCATAGTGGTCATAGAGTACATTTTTATATAGTGGTTAAACAGTAGGCAAGGTTAAACAGTAACTTCAATAACATCGTGCGGCGCTACCTAATAGGTCCGTTTTTGTAGTTTAACAGTAGAGCCAACATTATGGCATAGGAACTATGAGATGAAACGCACGCACGGCACGCAGCTCCCTTGACATCATCTGTCATCCGAAGACAGCCGCTACGCAACTATCGATGCGACGCGACGCTCTGCTAGTGACAACTACCAGCCAGTGTCATTCCGATCTTTTCGGTGATTCTAGCAAATTCGTATAAAAGCGTCACTTGCTGCGCAGACATACGTATAACCTATAAGTTTTATAAATCACGCTATGGAGCCTCAAAATACGAACTACTTATGCTGCGTTATGATAATAACACACTAATAACGTCATTACTATAAAGTAACTTTAGATTAAAAAACTAAAAATAAAATATAGCTTTAACTTCGTTTAATTTCCTACGATTTGTTCGTAGAATGCGAGTCTCCGACAGTATCCCCGTGGGCACTATTACGTACAGAGCGAAGCCTTGAATTAATTTGTTTAACTACTGTAAATATGGATGGAATACGGGATTAAACTGTCCTCCATTAGGGAGAATGGCAAGAAGTCAGTTGTTTGAGAACTTGCGAACTATTAGGACCCGCTGAGTTATGGGATGCGGACTTGCTTTCAAATGAACGTGTGATTAGATATTATGATAATAGGATGTTCCTTCAACTATTGAGGTCATGAAGAAGGGTGAAATGGTTGTAGTTCTATGTTTACATAAACTTTCAAACACATTGTAGGGAATGAAAACATTCGGGTACTAAAAACCCCATTACATAGACAACCCTAGATCATAACATCAAAATCTTTAGCAATTCTATCACTGTCTACATTATCTGTGCTTCAAATTCACTGGATATAAAGCCTAAAGGCGACTTTCTTGGCTCAATAATAACAAAGCGGGAAAAGGCGGCCATACATACCGACAGAAATAAAATACTATTAAAACTAAGTTCAGTTAAGATTCCATTTTGCCTGTGCAAAGCTGTGGCGGGCAGCCATTGTTAAATATTCTCATTGTCTTGAACAACTATACTGCGCTAGATAGGTACCTACATTACCCTCTCAGAAAGTAACGTTTTTAATGTAGACCGTTGGAAATAAAATAGTTTTAAAAGCAAGATGGTATTCTGAGTGCTAAAATTAAAACGAATACTAGCGCAGTAACCAGAAAGCCATTCCGGACCTATAAAAAAAACGTTCAAATTCAAGTCGCAATTTCATCTCAAAACTTTTAAAAATGTAGGTGAATAGGTGAATTCGAGACATGGAATTAGTATTTACCATATTCGAGTTTCTTTTGACAGATTGAGACTAAGATCACAATGCGAACGTTCTCAAAAATTACGGAATTCTTAAGAATTTGTGAACTTATGCCTTCTTAATTGTGATCAATGACCATACTATAAGTATTTAGGTAAGCAAAGGTTATTTTTCGCTGGCTTTACTTTCTGTTTGGTCAGCTGCACATTGTACCTGGCGGGCTGCAGTGCCTATTGTAGGTTGACCAAAAGCAAAGCGGAAATTGCGTACTTTTCACACGCCTGCTGGGCGCTTTTCACACGCCTGCTGGGCGCTTTTCGCCTTAACCTTCATGAAGCTCTGGACAAACTGAGGCGAGCGAGTGAGCGGGATGCTGGACGTGGTTGGGCGCGTCGGTTGTTCGTAAGTCACGCGACCATTCTCGCCAGTTTGAACATCTCCATACAAGTTAGTTGACACAAATAGGTACCAGCTAATTTCGTCCCGCATTCCGCTCGCTCGCTTCAGTTTGGTCAGAGCTTTACTTATGTGCACAGCCAGTGTTTGAGTTTGCAACTATCTGTAACCCACTCAAACCCTTAAAATAAGAGTGAATAAGCATCTTTTCGTACGTTCGTATACCGTACACTCATCCATCGTGTTCCATGCGAGATCGAGGTCAAAAGAAGGACCCATTCATTAAAAAAAATAAAACACCCTTGCAGTTTTTTTTCCAAGTTCCATTCCAGCCATAAATACGTGTCGTATACGAACTCGTAATAAATACACGTTTTTAGAGTTCTGTACCCAAAGGGTAAAACGGGACCCTATTACTAAGACTCCGCTGTCCGTCCGTCTGTCTGTCCGTCTGTCACCAGGCTGTATCTCATGAACCGTGATAGTTAGACAGATGACATTTTCACAGATGATGTATTTCTGTTGCAGCTATAACAAAAAATACTAGGTACAAAACAGAATAAAATAAATATTTAAGGGGGCTCCCATACAACAAACATGATTTTTTTGCCGTTTTTATAGATAATGGTACGGAACCCACCATGCGCGACTCCGACTCGCACTTGGGCGGTTTTTTTATTCTAACCTCGGATGAACCACAGTATATTAATTGCAGCGTACCAATAGGATCCACAGCTGTTCTCAAATCGCTCGAATATTCAACTAAGGTGGGAAGTGCCATCCTGGATGAATCTAGTTACCCCATTGAGGTATTTAATTAATTACAGGCCTGCCAACAAAGCCGCTTGTGGAACTGACAGCCTTCTAAGGGGATAAATTACATACCTACTCAATTTATTAATTTAGTAGATCAGGATTTACGTAATATTATTATTTATTTATCTATTTGTTTGTTTGTTTTTTGTTGTACCTATTAAAACAGATAATTGAATGAGCACGATAATTTACGGAGCATTTTTTTGTTGTCGTTTGGTGAAAAGGTATTTTATTTAAATAATGAGCGCGCGCGGTGCTGGAGTTGGCCATCAGATGGTACCAACCCATTTTCCGAGGTTGGTACTACCAGCCAAGATGTCAGATGTTACACATCATTCGATTATCGTTTTTAGGGTTTCGTACCCAAAGGGTAAAACGGGACCCTATTACTAAGGCTCCGCTGTCCGTCTGTCTGTCCGTCTGTCACCAGGCTGTATCTCATGAACCGTTGACAGTGAACGTGAGACAGTTGAAATTTTCACAGTTGATGTATATCTGTTCCCACTATAACAACAAATACTAAAAAATAAAATAAATATTTAAGGGGGCTCCCATACACCAAACGTGATTTTTTGCTCGATATTGAAAACGGCAACAGGTAGACGCTTGAAATATTCACAGAATATTTGGTTACATATTCACTTTAAAAATAAATAATTAAATTAAAATAAAACAAATATTTATTTAAAAATATTTAATCCCTTATCACAAATGTGATTTTTTAAACTTTTTTATACATAATGGTACGGAACCCTTAGTCCGCGAGTCCGACTCGCATTTGGCCGGTTTTTTTAATGTTTTACCAAAAAAACATGCTTGTTTATAGAACACATTTACCTACTTGTCGTTTTGACATATTATTATATTCTTATTATCGTAATTTGTAATACTAATTATGTGTAGCGCAGAAAGAGAGCAAACCTATACAATATCTTATAAGGTAAAAACACCATTTGTAACAAAGAAGTGATGTCAGCAAAAGTCAAGAGGTTAGTATGTATTATTCGTATTCATTCAATTGTACACTCGAGTTCACAAGTCTACAGTTCTTGCGTTTGAGTAAAAAAGGCCGATTTTTTGTGGAAAAATTCTTTCGAAATTGTTTAGTACATTCATGACAGATTTTTATTCGGCTTTCTTCGTGATGTATTTAAAATATTGTTATCTTTATCTATGTTTTCTCTACGCCTGTATTCTTAGGTTTTCCTTAAACTTTTTAGCATTTTCTGCGCCATTTTTGTCTAGTCCCTGATGTGCACGTAAAGTCAGTTACTACTTCAGATGTTCTCGGAAACTCGGTCAAGGTTGAGATGCTCGATTAGGGTTTCCTTTCTTTTTCTTTTCATTTTTAAACTAGATGTACCCTACCTACCTACGAGTATATTCAGCACGTGACGTGGTATAGTAGTTTCAGTTAAAAAAAAAACTTATCTACAAAAGCTACACATACAGTGAATGTCAACTACAACTGTCCCATACAAAATTTCATTACCTACTCAACCCAAATGTATGGAACGGCTGATTATTATTTTTTCTCGATTACAATGTTTGTGAGGAGCTCGTGGCTAAGTAATAACAGCCGCACGGGTCGATCCATCAGTTTAAGCTACGCTTCGCAGGGTTGGTTCGTAGATGGGTGATCATCTTTACATTTCGAGACTCCTCCGAGCCTCGGAAAGCAAGTTAAGCCGTTGGTCCCGGCTGTCATTCGAGGATCTTTGACAGTCGTTACGGGTCGTCAGAAGCTCGAAAGTCTGTCAACCAGTCTTACCAAGGGGTATCGTATTACCCAGTTACTGGGTTATGGATGTCAGATAGGCAGTCGTTCCATGTAAAATACTGGTATTCAGCTGCATCCGGTTAGACTGGAAGCCGACCCCAACATATTTGGGACGCTAGGCTGATTGATTGAATACGATGTTTGTCCCATGAATAAAATTGTTCAGTTTGATGGTCTCTACCACACCTTTAAAGACCACCCCTTTCTGATACCCGGTGTATAAGCAAATAAGCAACAAGTT
The DNA here is from genome assembly GCA_947363905.1 of Lithophane semibrunnea. Lineage (NCBI taxonomy): Eukaryota > Metazoa > Arthropoda > Insecta > Lepidoptera > Noctuidae > Lithophane > Lithophane semibrunnea. Next base: position 6,050,779 of record OX376188.1, on the reverse strand, counting down.
CAGTGTATTTCCGATTTCTTGAAAAGGTTATTTTTTTTTGTTCTATTTCTGATTGCAAGTGCTTCCACAATTTATTCCCAATTTCTTTATTTCTTCATCGTACACTTTGTGTCTCGTATCGTCAGTCGTTCTATATGTAAATAAAACGTTTTTATAAGGGACATAGTTACTTCAAAGGTCGTACGGTGTAATAATCCAGGTCCGGTAGGTATTATAACGTTCGGATTGCCATTTGCATTTTTATGAAGGGAACATGGCAAGTATTTTAAGTAAGTACATATTGGAGATTCTTGGGCCAGCGTTTCATACAATTTGTGGCTTGAGATATTTCGGCTATGCGTCATTCTCCTTCTGTATTCGCTGGTATGAGGTGTGTATGTTTAATAAGTCGAATAGCTTCTATCTTTAATCTTGTTGGTTGTATATTTCTTTGTTCGGGTAATATTCCGAGACCGAAACGATTGAACTGAAGCAACAAGATTAGAGTACCTAATAATGTCGAAGTATACAATACTTACTCAAAATGAAAATAAATTGGACATTGATAAGGTTTGTTTTGACTGAATATTGATAACGCAAGGATCCAGGAAGGAGGAGCTAGTATAGTTATGTCACAGAGTTGACTGCCTATATATGTTTTAGGTAGCAATAACGCAGCGTCAAAACGAAGTTCCACTACTCACGTCTACGCGACGCTAGCGCAACGTATACGCGGCGTTAACGCCATGTCAATGCGCGAAAGCACCCCTTTTATATTTTTTGAGCAGTAAGTTTACCTACCTTCATAATTTAATAAGTATCCTGAAGCTATACTTAAAAGTTTGAACGTTGTCCATTTTATTAAATAAACAAATAAATAAGTAAAAAACATTAAGTTAAAAAAACTTAAAAAAAAAATTATTTTCCTTGTGGGAAGAACGCTATGAAACAGATTGTTTATGTTCAATTTGAGGGTAGGTTTACACCCAAAGTTACTGGATGGTGATGTTACCGTTACCTATGTATTACCAAGTTTATAACACAGACAGTATAAATATTTACGATAGCTCAAGCTGTGGCATCGCTTTTTACACAGGTATTCAGTAATATTCAAACTTGACTTAGCATAGTTATGGAATTTACTCAAAATGTTAATCAAACATTCAAAGACTTTAATGTCATCAAACATTCAACACACAAGCCGGATTCATTGATAGGTTCGCTGCTTTGATCTTAAATAAGCTACAAATTATGTCAATACCTACCTAGTGCCTACAGTTTAATCACTATAAACAATCACATATGGCGTGTATCAGAAATATGTCGTACAGACCATCGAAAAGTAAAGCATCGTAAAGTTATAGACATAGCTCACAGAATAAGCAAGCTGAAGTGGCAATAGGCCGGCCATATTAGCCGTAGAACCGATGACCGTTGATGTAGACGTGTTCTTGAGTGGAGACCGCCGTGAGGCCGGCTGACTCGCCGCTGTCCCCGCACACCTCGTTCACTGCCGCCAGCGCGCGGCGATGTTGAGAAGAGGGTCTCAACAGAGGCCTATGTCCAGCAGTGGACTGTTACTGCTATAGGCTGATGATGATGATGATGTATAGACCATCAAACTGAATAACTTTCTCCATGGGACCAACATCGTAATTGCGAAAAAATATCAGCCGCCACATGTATTTGGGTCGAGTAAGTATTGAAGTTTTGTATGGGATAGTTGTTATTTTTTTCGCGATTACAGTTGGTCCCATGGAGAAACTGTACCACACCCTTAAGTTTGACCACACCTTTCTGATACCTTTCAGTTGTAGGTAAATAAACATTGTCCCTTTTAATCATCGTCTGAATACCACCATCCATACTTTTGCAGTACAGTCATGTAGAGTAGCGTAATTGGAATGAGATAAACTTTTCACACATTTTCTAGAAAACGCAAGTTGCTGTCACACGGATCATACGTGACAGCGTATGTCACGTGGATCACGTCGTTCCTCTTTTTCTAGCTTGTAAGTGGGTGGACTCTATAATAAACGCATACAAAAGTATTTTTACCGCTCAACTGTCGATTGGCCTTCTAATGGCTGATAACAATTAAAATTCTATTGTGTCTCGTTAATGACAGTTGGAGGTTTATAGAGTATAAAATATTGTGTTTGTGCGGTAGACCGGTAGAAAGTCATATTTCTAGTATCTTTATTTAGGTCCCATTCTTTTCTTGACTAGAATTTGTCCAAACTTTTCTCATAATGATTTTGCAGTTAAAGTTACTTTTAATGTCTTTGTTTTCCAAACTGATTCTCACTGTCTAAGTGTCGTGAAGTCCATCAGGGGCCGTATAGTGAAGAGTTAAAGCTATAATTGTTCCAGTGTGGGGGTGAGATGGAGAATACGGGATGAATAGCGCAATCCCTTTTTGCCACAGAACAATTATAGCTTTACACTTCACGGCCCCAGTACTGAAGTACAGATTGGCAATTTCATCGCCCGATGTTTATCATCACTTGTGCGGCTTTGTATGTAGGTACTTATCTATTGTTTAGTTATTCGAGGGCGGCCTCCAAACTTTCCGACACTAACATAATAAACTTGACATATGACTTTCGGTATGTCGTTCTCCTACGTTAAAGTAATTCAGTTATAACTTTTGAAGGCTCTAAATCCGTCAATTTTGGTGGATTTAGGACGATTGAGGTTATGTTTAGATAGCGTTTGACAGTTTCTGTCAATACACGTAAGTGACAAGGAGTGTTTGTGTTATTTTGGCTCTTTTTATTATGTTTCAAAGGTAGGTCACGTTTTTCAGTACACTACAATAAAAGCATCCGAATATGCAGGCATACAATTCGAAAAACTTTTCGTACATGTCGCGACACACTAAAATAAAAGTAAAAATAAAATCCGAGTGCTTCCAGCGAGAGATATCCAAAAATAAAATTAAGCCACTACTTTTTATTCGTGCAAAAATGTTCAAGGATATAGTTATGGCAGCAGATAATATATCTCTGACGCCGACAGTACCTGTGACGTCACGGTACAATAAATCGTTTTATACCCGCCATCAACAATAGAGTAGGGTAGGTAGGTATACGTATTCTAAGAAATTCTTCACTTCCATTAGTCCGTCATACGGCGGGATTCTCCCGGGGGACCCAAATGATCTGTTATAATAATGGAAATATGATGAATAAACACTTTTTATTTGAAAGGCTTCTTCGACGTGGAAAATGCTAACCTACTGTGCCTATTTTTTAATTCATTGGTTGTTTTAGGTGCTTATCACGCTGTTTATGTAATAGAATTAATATATTATTGAGATAAATATTTTACGAAGCAAATTAAAGGAGTACCTACACCTATGTAAGGAGCGTAGCATGAGGCGTTCTATAGCTTCTGCCTAGGAAGAAGGCGTGAGTTTATGATGTATGTTTGACAATATTTTACGACTTATAAAATGGGATGAAGAAACGTCTATTATGTAATGTTATTTAAGAGTTTCTTGATTTACTATTAGGGTTCCATACCCAAAGGGTAAAACGGGCCCCTATTACTAAGGCTCCGCTGTCTGCCTGTCTGTCTGTCACCAGGCTGTATCTCATGGAGCTCTCGTGATAGTTAGACAGTTGAAATTTTCACAGATGATGTATTTATGTTGCCGCTATAACAAGAAATACTAAAAAACAGAATAAAACTAATATTTAAGGGGGCTCCGATACAACAAACGTGATTTTATTGCCGTTATTATAGATAATGGTACGGAAAACTTCGTGCGCGAGTCCAACTCGCATTTGGCCGTTTTTTATTAAATTAAGAAATGGACTAAAGATACTTATTTTCAAGTCTCATTTATATTTCATGAAGCTGTTTCTGAAAAAATGAAAGCATTTTTACTCTAAATTCCGAACTCTTTATTAAAAGGTAAGAACAATGCTTGGCGCGGTGTGCAAAGCTCTTTATGAAGATAAAACGAGGTATGAGGACGTATGTGTGCATTCCCTGCTCGATGTTCTCGCTATTATCTTATAATCTCAGCTCTATTAGCAGACGGTTTCAAATGCGGGACGTTTTTAAACGTTCATATGCACTTTTATCTCGGCTTTATTCGTAGACTAGCGACCACCGGGTGCTTTGCACAGTTTTTACGACTTGATATAACATTGAGATGTCTTTATTTTAATTAAGTTTAATATTAATGTTTTATAATTATCTATGCTGCCAGGCGATCACACACATAGACGAAAAGCGACTTTGTTTTATATTATGTAGGTACAGAAGTTTCAGATGCAGTACTTTAAATAAAGAAACAGTTCTATGTAATAGACCGCATGTTTGGTTCTTTTTAGACTAAATTAATTAACAAACTGTTAAAATGAAAATTTAATAACCTAACCTAACTAAAACTATTAAAAAACTAAAATATGGTGTCGAAAAATTCCTCCGCATCGCGACTGGTATAATGTTCCCAAGAGACTGGCGCGGCGGTGCATTGCCACGTTGTATGGCATGGCAATGCTTAACCGTATATTGTTCTTATGTGTTATGTTTTTGTATAGCAAAAAGGAAAGTCCCTGATATATTTATTTTTCTGAGCACGGGTCAAAGATTGCACGTTAATCTTTGATATTCCATTGTTTTTATCTTTCAGTGACACATTTGGGATTCCCTTGTGTTGTTATCCTAATAAATAGGTTATCTGTTGTACGGCCGTTTCTGATTATTTTTAAATAACTTTACTATTTGAATTCAGTATTCAATTTTTCTGTTTTTTTTTCATAAATTAATATTTCATTTCGTAGCAAACGATTTTCAATTACTTATTTCTGAATCTTTTATTTCTCGAACCGTTTTTATTTGGAGGGTGGGTGAAAGCTGCTGTTACAAAATATAACTTAGTTTAAAAAAACCATGACGATATATATGAAGGTATGAAGTTATTAAGTAGGTATATTTATTATGTAATGCAATATATATAAGTACCAACAACTTGGATTCCGGGGAAATAGATAAGCCATGTGTGTGCATATGTTGCATCTGTTGATACTGGGTATAGAAAGATGTGGGCACAATATTGTGGTTACCTAATATACATAGTTAGGTACCGATCTACTCATAGATGGATCTACTTGAAAGATAATGTTATATTAAACTCTCCCGCAGACAGGCGCGACGCAACACCGGTAGATCAATTTCTGTGAAGTTTATATCCACTAGTCGCGTCGCGCTTGTCTCCGGGAGTCTTATCCTTAGATTCTTAAGTTTATCTAACGCAACAGATACGATACACTACTATACCAGCAATGTATAAGTGCCTAATTTGGTTCACACTATAGAACCTTTAAGGTTCAATATTGCAGCCACAACTATATTACAGATTTATTATGAAACACATAATCATATTCCCGTCTAAATAAGACACCTTGGTACACATCAAGATATACATTTCCACTATAAGTTGACTTCGCATTGTACTGAAATCCTATACAATGCGAGATCAGCATAAACTGGAAATGTATAGCTTGATGTGTAGCCGTGTGTTGTGTACGTCCAAAGCGGTTTTATATAACTCACTTCTATTAATATTGCGCTCTACTTTTATGACCAGACGTGTAAGCCAGGTCGTAAACTTGTCTATTCTGTTGCCCATGTATTGTATGGAGCCTTTGTTTGTGTATAGTGGTGAAATAAACACAAGACCACTATTCCTGCAATAGTACCAAAGCGAAAATATTAAAACGCACATGAATATTAAAATATTTGTAGTTAACTAGCATTTGTCCACGTCTTCGCTAGCGTGGAGGTTAGAAATTATCCTACGGGAACGTACTACCGGGATAAAAAGTATTGTATGTCCGAACAAAATCAAATCAAATCATTTGTTTTATCCTTTGCAAACATGGGTAAATTTGTACATAGGTGTTGTCATAGAGTAAGTTCTCCATGTTTTACCGTCACATGGGCATGCAAATCTTATTCAATTAAATATAATTTTAAAATAACATTAGAAATATCAATAAATCCATTTTACAAATACAAATTAATGTCAAATCATTTGAATTACAATAAAATAGAAAATGTCATAATAAATATTACATCAAATGTCATTGGCTACAAGATTATCTAATACCGAACCCAGGGGGCTTACCATGAACTCTTATAGCAGGTCAATTTTCGACGGAAAATGAACTGTCGGGCTATTTTGTACCGTGAACATGTCAAATAACAGGCGAGCCAGCGATCACGTGACTAAAGCCGGTCAGTGGTCACGTGACAACATTTCACTGGTCTGACCTGCGTTAAGCTGTACCATCAAGTCCTTTTTGACATGTAAACACTCGACTACTGAACTGCCCTGCAGTCATATTAGGCAGGCGTGTAAAACTTACTTTAAGTGAACTGTTTTCTTTAGTTTCAAATAAAATACGTAAGTACATGTTCATTTGTGAACATGTACTCTGATAATGATCTCTAGATTACAGTGGTAGTAATAATTATACTTCGTCTAACGAGGTTACTGAGAAATACGATCATAACTTTAAAAAATGTTTAGTGAGTAGACGAAGCTACACTTCATCGGTATTTGTAGTGTAGTAAAATAGTGCACTGTTCCGTAATGTATAGTAGTTACCTAGGAACGTGGGAATGTATGAACGTAGGAATGTATAGTAGGAACGTAGGGTGTTATAAACGGTTATTGAAAGCAAAAATCACATTATGTAAACAAAGCATTTTTATTACTGTAAGTATCAATTTCAACGTCGGACGACTTCGAAGTAGATTATATTTCATCTAAAAAGATGCAGGTTGCTCCACCTCTCATCTTTATACGACGTGCAGTTGATACAAAAGCGTTCACCGCACATCTTTAGCTTCGGACTATGTCTTCGCACATTGCGTTGGAATCTCACAGAACAAATAACACAACATCTACCTGGAGTAAATGCTGTACCATCTTGAAGATTCCATATTAATTATAACCCTTCAATAACACACAGGAAAAAAAGAAATATATGAAATTGCTCAGACCAACAAAAAAGGAAAGACAGATCACGCCGTACGTCAAAAGTGAAGCCACCTGTTTATCTATGTATGTGTAAAAAGGGTTGTCAGTTGTTAAAGTTTTTCCCTATAACTTGGGGAATAATATTTTGGGTAGGCTAATATTGTACGAGTAAGATATTGTTGAGTATGGTATTGTACCTCAATTGTAAGGAAGAATTCCGAAACAAAAACATTTTTTTTTACATCGCAAAATAAAATAAAAAAACAATTAAGTACAAAGTGCATTTAGGAGATCACCTTTTATGCAAGAATTGCTTGTGTTAGGAGACTCCGCTCTTTCACTTAGAATTATTCATTAATTTTCAATAGAGTGTTAAAAAAAAAAATATATATATATATATAAATAGGTTAGTAAATTACAGAAAAATCAATCTGTATATAAATGAATGAGCGTAATACTTCTTCCAATAACCATGCACACAGAAATTAAACTATAAGTTATAAGGTAGTTGAAGCGTAAATTATATCATCGTCGTGGGTATGAGTCTTTAAGTAAATTGTTTTGAAATAAAATAGGTACTTAATTATATTTTTAATCAACTTTATTAAATTCAAAAACACCACGATAACAAAATCAATGACTATAGAAAGTACGTAAAAAGCGTCCGCAATTATAAAATAAAAACAATTCAAAAATTAAAATAAGCCATGGCTACTAAGAGATGACCAGTGACATCTAACGGCGCCCGTTCACGAACATGACGCACACCTGTGCTATGCAATTATGTAATACAAAGGAGATTGAGTTTATGCAAAGATGGTCTTACAATCTTCAGCAGCTCCAACAGTATTTTCAAATGTTAATTAGTTAGTTGTGGTTGTGGAGCAGGACCAGCATTAAGCCAAGCATTTTTATCAGCGATGTAATCCTTCAACTTATAATAAATGTCTGCATGCATAGTGTGCGTTTTATACAAGTTTTGAATTTCGTCTCATTCAGTTGAAGTATGTGGGGAGGAATTTTATTGCAACATTTTAAACAGTACCCCATGAAAGATGAGTCTACTTTAGCCAGCCTGAAACCTGATTGAACTAATAGGTCCCTATTTCTAGTACAATAATTATGTCTATCACTTCGTTGACTAAAAAGATGCAATTTTTTTCTTAAAGAAAAAAATATCAAGAAAATGGGAACAAAAAAAACATTTTTTTTTGTCGTCTGCTCATATGTATATTTCTATTCTCCGTTTAAAAACCTTGTTGTTGTGTTAATTTTTTGAATTGCTGCCTTTTAGATTTTAGTGTCTGTGAAATTGTTTCTAATTTTGAAATGTGGTGAAAGCGTATTGTTAAATATTTTTCAATGATACATTTAATTAAATGGACCTTATGCTCATAGCCTACAAAATTATGGTCCAGATCCAAGTTTACAAAAATGTTATCCTTCCCTAAAAATGATTCTAAAATTTTTGTTACTATATATTTATACTGATTTACTTTTATTTTTATTTATTTATCCATTTATTTTTATTTTCAGTATTACTTGGAAATCTAAAATATTAAATGCATAAAAAAACAGACATAATAATTACTCGAAGTAAAAAATATCGAATGGGGAAATTTGAAATCATATTATGGCAACCCTCGCTCTTTAAATGTCACTGTTTTCGTTCGTTCATTCGTTCAGGTTTTTTGTTCCAAATAACCTAAAATTCATAGTTATCTAAATTAAAAAACGATGTTATTTTAAGTAATTACAAGTGAAAAGTGATTCCGTGAGACTTTTTCTGTGATTTAGTATTGTTTTTACACGTTTTCACTACACAGGAAGGCATAATTATATTTGTTTTGGTGATGTTAGCTAGACGACGACTCGTGACGTACTAGGAGCGATGAGCTTGGTTTTAGTGTAGGTGTGTGCGTGAGCCTGTGTGTTTACTTGCAGGAGCTTGGTTTTGTGGCTTCACTCTCGATGTACGGCGTGATCTGTCTTTCCTTTTTTGTTGGTCTGAGATGAAATTGATGCAATTCGAAAGAAACTGAAAAAATTAAATTATTATGTGTTGTTGTCCCTTGACTTGACTTGTCTTTCTGACAGTGTCAGATAGTGATGCGGCTAAATTTTGTTTATCTCGTTACTGCAGTGTATAAAATAAAAACTCGATTTCATTTTCTCTCAAGTTACCAAAATACTATGTTGTGTAGAGTCAAAGAGTTTTAATAAGAGTGAAAGTATATGAACTGTGGGTTAATGATTTCTGTTGATAACTTGTAATTTGTCATTAAAATCAGTAACGTATCATCATTGATTATCCGATTGAGAGTGGAATGTGGAGAAAGCGCTATTTACAAAGTCGATCAAAGCCGATCTTACCCGAATGTCACTGACTTAAACCCCGTACCAATATGGAACGGTTGCCGTATTTTGGATCGGGCTATGATTCTTTTCTGTTTTTTTTGTGTGCATTTCAAGCGTGCGAAGCTGTTGGAAATCTCCCTCTAGTCTCCCCTCTACTCAATTCAAGTTGAATCTAAGGTAGTTCCTTAGATTCAACTTGAATTGAGTACTTGAATTACATAATCGGAACAATCGAGTGCCTGACCGTTAGTGACTGAGTAACATCACTAGCGTCAAACTGACAAGCAATCAAAAACTATAATTTTTTATACTTAATGGCTAGGATAGTCGTTCGAAAATAGCAATAACTTTGGTAACTTTCAAGATTATTTTCATAAATATCTAAAAGGGTCTCCAGTGTCATAATCGTGTTAAATAAGATATTTTGTTACGAAAAATAGTTTTTTTTAGAATTCTCTTGAACATTATAAACTGTTATTCAATTAATTTAATGTAGTTCTTTAAAACCGTAAAACCGGTAACATTGCGAAAAAGTATTTCCGAACGTTTGTTTATAATATGGCGTACCGGTCAACGGTTACGTAGCAGGTCTGAAGTTGATACATTGCAGGTCAGACGGAAATGCTCATGGTACAAATAGAAAACCTGTCAGGTTAGCCTGCTAAGTTAACCTGTCATGTACTTGGCAAGTATTTTAAAAGTTGATGGTAGGGCCCCAGGTTATTGCCTACCTCAGCTCAGCAGTTCAGCCGTTTTTATGTGGTTGAGTAACAAACATAGGTATAGATCGTTTAATTTAAATTTACGCAATAGTAGGATTATCGCTCGAAAATTGTTTATGCGACAATTGGTGATAGCACAATAAAAAATAAACATAAGTAACCAAAAACATGGGACTAGGTGCGTCATATATCACTGGGCGTCAGGAATCCCAGGCGGATTCCCGGCCACCGTATAAAGGCGCGGGCTTGCGGACGGCGAGCAATGGGTAGCTCGCCGTCCAATAAGGACCAGGCCTGGGTCGACGGCGCGTTGTGTTCCACGCGCGCCTCAAAGAGATGACAGCACAATTGACGGGGTCCGCTAGGACCGATGCCTGCCAGGGGAAAGTCCGAAAGGGATACCGGGGCCCTTGGCAACAGGAAACTGATTTTTTACCATTTCAGTTCTGGTCCCGTACCTAGTAAAAGTTGTTCATAATGATGAGTACAATTACCCTTATTTAGGTTTAGGGTAAACAAAAATTGAGCTTGTATAACTGAGAGGGTTCAAAAGTTTTTTCTACAGAATTAACTTTAAGGCAGGCAGGCGCGTCGTTACTCTTGTAGAACAAATTCTATAAAAACTTCTTAGAAATTGTTTAACCAGAATCGCGTTGCGTCGCGCCTGTTTGTACCAGACTTTTTGTGTGGTTAGTAACTAACCTGGTGTCAGAGTTTTAAAGCCGCCCAAGGGCCTCTGACTTGGCTTCACATGTCGTCGAGAAATATCTCTCAGGCATGCCGGTTTCCTCACAATGTTTTCCTTCACCCGTTTTTTAAAGTATGTGTGTGTGCACCACATTAAAAAGATACAAAGAACACAAAATGTATTGCAAATCAGCAAAAGATATACGTTTAGTACCTAAGGCCCTTAAAACCCTCGTTTAAATTCCCGATTTTGCATCCCAATACAGGAGATGTGGAAGCGAGATTCCCTCGAGATTTGCGTCGAGATAAATGGCGGATAATATTCTAATGTCCGACGATATACTTGTTTGTTTGTTGCCCGGAGCTTAGAATGTTCTGCTCCCCATTAGGATAATGGTCTGATACATCTGTTTGTAGTTTTGAGAAATTACTTTAACATTATACTCGTAGGTACTAGGGTTGACAATCACGAAAGGGGATTCCGTAAAGTTGAAAATAAATCCAATATTGTGTGTTTGCCATTAGTGCTTCCTTAACGCTAGAAATGAAAGACCCAAAAAAATAGCGAATTACAACCTAAATAGTTCATGTGACTCAATTGATCTGCTTAGCCTTTTCCCAACTATGTTGGGCTTGGCTTCCAGTCTAACCGGAGCAGGTGGATAACACGATACCCCTTGGAAAGATTGGTTGTTAGACTTTTGGGCTTCCGATCACCCGTAACGACTGTCAAAGATCTACGAATGACAGCTGGGACTATCAACGGGTGGACGTGCTTTCCGAGGCATGGAGGAGTCTCGTTATGTAATGGATGGTCACCCGTCTACGAACCGACCGCGGCAAAAGTAGCTTAACCTTCTAACCACCCGTGCGGCTGTTATTATGTAGCCACGAGTCCCTGTGACTCAATACGTAAAATATTAATATTACTTAACTACTACTTGTAAATTGTAGGTATAAAGCTGTCATAATGAAACTATCTGAATAGATTTAGAATTGTTCCCTTACCGCCTGGCCACGGGAAATTCCACTGCAGCGAATTTTCGCGCGGTGCGAACGGATTTAAACAAATGAATAAATATGTACTGCACGCCGCATCGCCCGCCGCACCGCCGCCGCCGCGCGCCGTTCGCGTCGCCCGTCCCTGGCCAGGCGGTTAGGTAAGTTCTTTTCACGAAAACCTAGGTTACCGGTACATTGTGCACAAGTAACACGCGGCCATTTTTACATTGCTCGACCGTACGGTCATCAATTTGGAGTGGAACGAGCTCAACACGAATTTCTTTTGCCATTGACGAAGTTAAAGCGAGGATTTTATTCGATAAGCTTTTGAAAATGAGCAATTTAAGTTTTTAGATTCAACTGCATTGGGTGAAGAATATGGCCTCTCTCTATCATCCTAACTAATATTATAAATGCGAAAGTGAGTTTGTTTGTTTGTTACACTTTCACGCTAAAACGGTGGAACGGATTTGAATGAAATTTGGCACAGGGAATCACACCCATGACCTGGAATAGGACATAGGATACTTTTTATCCCGATTTCCCACGGGATCGAGACTTACGCGAGTGAAACCGCGGGGCGCAGCTAGTTAATTATATAGCTTATTTTTGCTGTTTATATCAATAGTGTTTAGATCACGATGTCAAATACAATAGACGTAGATATACTTAATAACCTATTCCGCTTGACTATTCTTCAAGAGTCATAAAAACCCTGTAAGAAATCGACACGTGTTTCACCTCTCAACGAGGCATGCTCAGGATCACGATGTCGTCATTTTTGTAGCCCATCTATACATAATATAATAAAAAAGTAACGAAGAATTTTTGACCGTTTGTCTGGATGATGTTCTGGATTACCGCAAAAACAGCTGAACAGATTTGGATGAAATTTTGCACATAGATAGTTAATGACCTGGATTAACACATAGGGTAGTACGTTCCGGTGGGATATTTTCTGACAACCACGCGGGGGAAGCCGCGGGCAAAACCTAGTTTAAAAAATAGGTCTTTAAGTAGTTGATTGGCTATGTGGTTAAGGTTTTATTACCCCTTTATTATAGTAGGTCAGATCCGTTTTCCTATCTGCAGTTCGCAGATCCGCTCTGTTCCGTCATCATTTGATCTAGCTAGCATGTTCTCAATTCGAATTCCCTCGAATCGGATGCGGCTGAATACCAGTATTTTACATGGAGCGACTGCCTATCTGACCTCTACAGCTCAGTTACTAGGCAATACGATACTCCTTTGGTAAAACTGGTTGTCAGACTTTCACTTCAGATTCGTCTCTCCTGCTATCAGATCTATAAATTTTTCTCTTTGTATTTATTTGTTAACAAAACGGAAAAGATTACAACATAAATGCATCTTCTACATGTTCAACCATGCAACAGCATTGCGCTAAGCGTTCCCGAGGCTGCATGAGATAACGTCCCAGTAATGCCCTGTAATGACATGTCAACAGTTCCAAACAACCTATTACAATTTGTAGTGAGATCGTTAGGTTGGAGCTGTTTCAGTATCTAAAAGAAAAAGAAAGAAAAATAGGTGTATTTGTCACAGAAACACGTGCATACAAAAAGATAGCAGTAACTTAATCATAAATTATAAGTCATAAAAATTTGATGATATGAGGAGTAGGTACATTGAAATTAAATTTAAAAAACAGTTGGCAGCTGCACGTCATGACTGTGACAAGAAGGCTTCCACTCAGCATGATGCTGTGCTATGGACCCACAGCACAGCGCTGATTTTCAGTGGTCACCCGAAAAAGACGTACGGAAATCAAGTCAGGTTCAATGAATTGTACATAATATGAATTGTATGTAATCCAGAAATTACCAATAACTTATGTTACATTGTACTTAGAACTGTGATGCGTCGAGAGGCGCGTGTGCCACGGCTATTCCACACCGAAAGGTGCAGAACTCACGCTGGTGCACGGGCGCCTCTCCGACGCAGGTAGATACGTATAACACATACTTCATGGATTTGGATATTTTCGCACTAACGCACTTTAAGTTCAAAAAGATGGCTATTGAATCTCTATAGTCTTCATCATCATCTTTGTATGTTTTATAGTTGAACATTATAATTATTAATAACGAAAATTTTTTTTGCTATTTTCCTTTTTGAGTACATAAATTACTTAATTAATAGCCATCTTATACTTATTATTCTAAAATAAGTACGAGTACTTCTTCCAACGCACGCATTAAACTAAGTTTCTTATACCATTATTTCGCGGACATTTGTGTGGGTTACACGTTTACCTAGTTCTTAAGGGGGAGTAGTTTGACAGCAAAAAATCATATTTCACCCGCGCAACCCTTACCTACCCCTCTCATTAAACACGACGAAAACAAAACACAATGCCTTCCCGCCAGCAGAAACTTTTCGTCTGGCGTTTATAGAATTCGAATTTCAATCTTCTGTAGTTTATTTTGCATATACGATACGCTAAGCTTGAATTCAGAACTATAGATCATGTTCATGTTTTGGAACTAGAAACTCAATGTTGACGTGAAAAAGTTCAAATTTAAATGTTACCAAATTTTATTTAGGACCTTGTACAAATTGTACCTAATGACGTCTTTGTGGAAAACTGTGTTACCAAGTAATAAATATAATGCTATATCGTGGATTTCTCTCTTTGGAGGATCGTGCAAAGTGATACCCAAGTAAAAAATAATATTCGTATAATGAATTTTGCACTGTATTGTGCAACGAATATGGCATGTGTCATGAAAACCTTTCCTGCGCCAAACGCGAACAATCCCCTTCGAAAATATTTGAAACATGTGAAAAAGAGGCCACAAAGAGGCCTGTACAAAAGAAATAAATGTAGGATTGTCGGATTCACCACTAAAAGAATTGACATCTATTCATCTATGTAAATGGGAGCCAAAGTACCAAAGGGACTAATTATAACAAGGGCCCGAGGTACGCGCTCAGTACCTGCGCTGTGTTTTGGGCGCGCGCCCGGCGCGTTTTGGACGCTCGTCAAACGCAACAAGATTTCCACATTTTGTTGTAACTTTTGAACCGTGTTTCTTTTAAGTTTATTACTAATGCGGAGAAAATGACAAGGAAAAATAGTGAAAAAGGAACTCGCGTCCAAGCGTCAAGGGCACGGTTAGGCTTCATTTACGGAGACGCGAGGAGTCGCGCGTGGCTTTGGGCGGCGCGGCTCGCACTGAATTCAAACATATAGCGTTGTATGAGTGCGTTTACGGAGACGCGATTTTACACGCGTTTGTTTGAAATGGAGCGTTTTTTGCGGCGGAGCCCGCGATTGGCATAGCCGCGTCACACGCGGCGTTTCATCACGGCGGCGCACGCAGCAGCAATGCCCGCGGCATACCTTCTCCCAGTCTTATTTGTAAATCGCACAAAGGAGATGCAAGTTGAGAGTGGCAAGTTGCGACATGTGCAGGCCTAACGGCGCCCGGCATGGGCGCTCGCTTAGACTGCAGCGCTTGATATAATTCGTTACATAGGAATTCATACAATTTTATTGAGCGCCTGAAACGCAGCGTACAAAATACGCGTCTCGGGCGCTTGTTATAACTAGTCCCTTAATAGAAAGTTTAGTATGGTCCCTCTTTGTAAAGAACTGTTGAAATTGTAGCTTTGAAAACATGCCAAGTTGCTTTAGGCCTCATTTACGGAGACGCGGGGCGTGGCACGTCGCGTGCAGTGTGGCGTCAAGCGGCGCGTCTGACGTTTTTTCTGTTTACGGTGCGGCGGCGCGTGTAGCGGCAGTTATCATCCCACGCGTTAACATAAACATATGGCAATATACGTCTTGATTGTCGCTGCTTTTTTTTGGGGTTATAATATATATTTTTGAAATGTGCTAATTAAAACCTTTCATTTGATACCCAACATGGTATGATTAAAAAATATTTTTTGTTGTTCATGATATGTCACCTAGAGGGCGCAATTTTCAATTTAATGTGTCTTCATATAGCCTTTGACCAGCGGACGATCAAGAAGCTTCCAACGATACCTCATTTGTCAAATTGTGATGAGGCTTTTAGAAGATAATATATGGGAACAGACATAGATAAATACATAGAAACCGGTCAAAATATAACCCTCCTTTTTGCTTCGCCGTAGTCAGGTAAAAACTAAAACCCAACTACGACAAAAAAGTCAACTAAAGAGATATAAACAAGACATCACGGACAGACAAATTAAAAATCCGGAGTCATACAGAATCTGTTCGAGTTCGTTCGTTATACCAATAACCGAAGAATAAAGGTATTATTCTAAACAAGTTTTATTTAGGGGCGGTCAGTCGCTCCAATTGTTCGTCTAAGGGTCACCTTACAAGAAGTTTGTCAAAAAAAATGGGAGTAAACGAATTTGGATCCTGAGTAAATCGCAATAAGATTTAATCTCCAGTGCGAACTTTCAAATGAACGTAGAATGGGCTCGTTGGCTATGTTGTAAATTTTCTCCGCAAGAAAATTCACCGCAATACAGAGCAATGGCGCTAGTTTTACCTACTTCTTTCTATACTCCGTGCTACTATACCAGTCAAAAATCTGTCAAATAAAATGTATGTCATCTTGAGTTTTCAAATATCAACATTGAATTTTATATGTTTATTTAGACTCGGTATTTATTTATTTATCAATCAATAACACTTGTAATATTCGTTTTGGAAGTGGTTTTAGTGTTTTTTTCATGTTTTCTATGTCTCAGTTTCTTTTGTGGAATGTGATAAATTACGAAAATATTATTTACGAAAATAAATAATATATCAGCGCAGCTAAAAATTTGAGCGTAGTCCTCTCGTCTCAACAGAGCAACGCCGACTGATTTGTGAAACAAAAATATGCTTGAAGTTCCCGTAATGTGCGACGGAAGATGGCTTCTTCCACGAACTAAGAACGTCGTAAGTCCTACAAGCTTTGATTCGTAATAAAACCAAAAATAAAAGGAATAAAAAAAAAAGCCTACATAATTTTTTTTGCCTTGTTTTAATACATATAATCATCTAATTTTTATCATAATAGGCATTAGCATTTTAAGTACAAATCGAAAATACGTGAAAATTAGAGGTAACTTCGTGATATTTTTTTATCGAGAAAATTTTAATATTTTGTGTTTCTGTTCCACAAAAAGTTTGGAAATATCATGTAGTTACTAACACTATTTTTATTTTACTCCTAAGTCTTATCAGTTTCATGAAAAATCAAATTGAAGACAGGCAATTTTGCTTACTACCCGCCCTTAAGATATTTTGTCACGCTTAAATGTAATGTGTAACTGTTATATGTCCCAATAAAGCAAAATAAAAAATAAATAATAAATACTACTTACATAATAAATAGGAAAAAAAAATTACTTTAAGTAAAACGACTAGTAGTATTACATGGTGCCTGAGATAACAAGCGTGGAATACAATACTCTTAAAAATGTACCAGCGACCTGACTTGAAAAAACATCGAGATTTCATAGTTAGGGTTAGTTATATGTAACTTTAAACGTTGTATTTCTAAATCACGCAACTTTGGACATGACCAGTTCCTGCATTCGAATTCGGGAACTTGTGCAGGATTACAGTAAATACACTAAGATTTAAAAATAAAGATCTAATTTATCATGGATAAATTATTGCGAATAAAGCCAAGGTTAAAATATCTGCAAAAACAGTATTTTAATTGCTTCCGCTTTTCTTTTAGAGTCCGTTTCATCAAATAGTTCCTATGCCGTAATGTTGGTTCCACTGTTGAAGGACGAACATTTGTACGTTACGGCGCCACCTAATAGGTCCGTTGTTAAAGTGCCAACATTACGGCATAGGAACTATAATAATGAAACGCACTCTATGTACTTCCCGATTTTGACGTTCCATTGTACACAAGCTACACATAGTATAGGAAAAATAAACTAAGAACGAGTTATTTTCGACCAAGAGAATAAATTACATGGAATCTATTTGTAATGCATGTTTTGTTTTTTTTTAATTTAAGGTTAGGTTTTTATTGACATTTGTGACGATCGAGCACCATGATGGGTAATTACTGTGTATAAAGGACTGTTATTTCTTTGACAATGCATCTGACATTAGTGGCGGGACCAAAGGCACAATATATTAAGGTAGCAATCTTTTACATAAAGTCCCCAATTAATCGATTCGAGTCAAAGCATGAAAAATCGATTCACAAAAAAAAAAAATTTGAATTGATATTTTATTATACCCTTTTTAACTGTGTTTGATTAATAATAACTTATCATAACATCACGCTTCTAATCCCTGAAGGGAGAAGTGTACCTATACACCCTCTGCCAGGGTTGCAGGAAAGTCTGAAAGGGGACCTTGGCAACAGGCAACTGAAGGAACACGAGTGGGTTTTAGTCAGTAAAAGTCTGACCCGCCCTTCCGCTCCGCTCAGAGCGGGAGAAGTCATTTAATGATATCCCACACTCAAAAAAAAAAAGTCATTCTATATATACGTACAAAGAATATGCCCTTTAGTATTTGTATGAAAATTTTATTATCAAAGCTTGAATATGTTATCATCATCTGCCCCTAGCCTTTTCTCAACTATGTTGGGGTTTGTTTTCAATCTAACCGGATGCAGCTGAATACCAGTATTTTACATGGAGCGACAGGCAAATCTGACATACGCAAGACGTCAAAATTTAATTTTAAAAATTCTAGTGAAAGTTTACACAAAAAACATTGAAATTGCAAGTACTTAGTTGCTTAGATAAAGAACGCTCTGTTAAAATTATAAAAACTTCTCGACTAAAAGTATTTATGTTACAAAATAGATCAATTAAGTTGAAAGAAATTAGCTAAATTTTTTATTTAATTGTGTTTTGGTCTTTTGAACAAAATAATCCTATTAAGCTTTTGTGTTAGCTAATTTAACTTTACGAAAATTTAATTATAAACGAATGAAGATGAATATATTCTAGGGCGTCTAGAAGCAAGCAAAAGGCGCTTATTTTGGGCCTAATTAGAATAAGGCTGTGAACCTACTACAGATGCTTAATCAACTTTACATGTTAATTACCTTTTTTCAAGATCATTTTAGCGGATGAGAAAATTCGGCGTAGGTACACATAAACAGCTATGTATTTTTTTATTTTTCAGTCCGGTTTGTATTCGAAAATTGTTGGCAACATTTCAAAAGGAGTTTTGAGGCAGGCAACTTTTTCCGCAGCGGTTTTCATCCATTCACATTTACATTTCGTGCCTAAATGTAGTAAAGTAACGTGAGCGTGAGATATCTGTATGTAGATTATATTTATGGAACTCTTCACGAAATTACAGGCTAACAGCAAACAAAATATACGACGGCGAGAATTACAGGACTCTTTGCATTACTCGTATCATAATTATGGGTGTGTAAAAAACGCTGCAACTTATTTCTATGCTTGTATTTTTCCATTGTGAAAGCAGGAAATTATCACGAAAAAGTTTCTATGTCAAGAAAATTAAATTATAAAATGAACAAAATTTACTGGAGGCTTTATTCGAAAAATATTGGAATGCCATTACTTGACAAAGAAAAAATAAATAAAATATAAAATTTTATGGCATCTTACAATTTTTTTACCCAAAATAGCCAGTATCTGCGGAATCCCATAAAACAAAAGAGGTTGAGCGACAACTTCTCGCAACCTCTTTTATAATAATCCCCCCACCTACACCCAGTATTGTTAGGAGTAATAAAGGTGGGAAATTAATAAACTCTTGTCTTGGTTTAAAGTTAATAAAACATATTAAATGAAACCTTCATACATAAATGACATTTTCGCCAAACATCTAGCTGAAAAAAATAATTAATTACCGCCTTACTAATAAACGTTGTATAGCGCCTGTATGTACGCAACGTATGTACCATGTATGTACACAACGTTTTGTCAGTCAAATTCAAATCCGAAAAAAAGTCAAACTACATTTGAAAGAAGAAGACAAAGCGTTGTGTAACTATACAGGCGCTATACTACGTTTATTAGTAAGGCGGTAAGTGTTTAATAAAATCTTTTTAAACTGCATTTTTTATCAGTTCGGGTATAAGACTGGACTAGCATTCATTATGAAAAGTAAAAGGTAGTTTACCTAATAAGAAAATTAAAAAATACCTTACGTGCGGTGGGCACCTTACTTACATTCTAATAATACCTTTTCATCATGAGACAAAGCATCTCTTGTTAAGAAATAGCCTATTCTATTATCGAATCACGTGTCAAAACAAAGACGGCTTGTGTACAAGTATGTGTGTCAGACGATGTTACCAAGATAAAGAGGCGGATGTGGGCCGGAACCGACCCCGCAGCGCACTTATCTGAAAAACTCTTAGGCGCAATCACGAGTCCGGGCCCTCGGCGGTGACATCGGTCGGTACCTATTATACTCCTGCTATATGGGCGTTAATGTTAACGTCTCAGCCAAACTGCGCCTTAATTATGGCTTTAAAACCGTTAAAGGATTGGCTACTTTAATCTAGTTCAGCTCCAAAAGTTATTGCGAAATGGAGGAAGAGCTGCTGCGGTAATGCTGTGGTACTTTGAGGCCCTTACTCTGCGCTTGCGGCGCATAGAATGAGACATCGCTAATGTAGCCAATGCGGTTTGATGTGTAATAACACGTAGGTACTAAGCCCACACATCTTATATATTTGCGTAAAAAAGCGGCCAAGTGCGAGTCGAAATCGCACACAAAGGGTTCCGTACCACGGAACAATATTTAATGATATTTTCTTATAAAAACCTTTAATTTTTAACTTTATTTTTGTTTTTTTTTTGTTATAGCGGCCAAACACACTCTGTCAAAACTTCAAGTGTCTATTACGGTTCAAAAGACACAGCCCTGTGACAGACGGACGGACAGCGAAACCTTACTAGTTAGGATCCCGTTGGCACACTTTGGGTAAGGAACCCTAAAAAAGAACATTGAAGATATGCGGTTAGAGGGCCGAATTCCGCCGGATGAGCGCAGAAAACATTACGTTGCGCTTTGTACTCACTGACCCAAATTACTCCACTTTAAATGCAAATCATTGACACAACGACCGCTTCACATAAGGGCGTTTAATTTCAACGTGTATATGTTTTTGTTTTGCTTATCGATGTATTCTGTTTGCGGTAATGAGCGCGTTGAATCGAACGTTATATAGCACCACCTGGCGGGGAGAAGGAAAAAGTGCTGATTAATGTCGCTAGAGCGTTGCTTGAGCGTTGTGATAAAAAATTGTCAACTCAGTCGAAAATAAGTCGTTCGTTCACTCGTACCTAAGTAGAGCTAATAAGGAAATGCTGGTTATTATGCAGAAAGCCGTTAAAAAAAGTTAATTGATTGAGTTTTTTAAAGAAATTCGTTCCTTTTTGAAGCAATAAGGAACTTGGAAATAAATTCATAGGCGATTCGATTGAAGTTCGAGTAATCCTTCCTGGCGAATTCCTAAGATTTATGCGATAGGAAGTGCCATCCAAGCCACACTACTCTCATAAATCAACTTTTCGTACTAAGTAGGTAGTTGTGGTGTTATCAGCTCACACTTGAACGCTCCACATCTGACATTTTCTTTGTTCCTCACGATGCGACAACCATGAAGAAATAAGGACCAATTTAAGGGAAATGCGGCATATTGAGGACATAATATACATGACGCGTATAGCAACATGCATGACAGATGCTCATATTGCTACCTTAAAAAGTAATGGAATGTAAAATGTTTAGTCAGTATAGCATGTCAGTGAACAGTGACATGAACACAAAACACTCATAGTCGAATACAACGCCAATTATTGTAATTTTTATGTGAACAACCCGTATCCTCGATGGGTTTTCCAACCGGCAAAAATAACTAACTTCCATACAAACTATAATCTCCTATTGAACCCCTTTAGAGTCTGTTTTTTAATCTCGTAGTCTAATTTGACATTACAAGTGATTGTTGGTTGTTTTTTCAATTTAGAGTTTGACATTTGCAACTGTTAAATTAGTCTACGGACTTCAGATGAATGTTCAAAAATCCTTCCTTAGTGCTTATCTTCGCCACATAAGGAACTGTTGTCCAAATTGCCATGCTTGTAGACCCCGCAGTTTCAGCTGTGCGTTGTCTGTCATTGAATGAATGATTTTTTAGAGGTATGAGAAACAGGGTGCATCCTCCATAGCAAAGGCAGGATCCTCAGCCCAGACGGGTGTCGTGGATGCCGCCACAAATATAATAATTTTATTAATACCTCACCCTTAAAAATACACTTCCATACCATAATAATCCTTGTTCCTTTTGATTCCCCAGGATTCCCCTTTACATTATTGTAGTCATCATTTCATCATCGATTCGTAATTTGATTTTCCGATACTGTGTTCTAAACCCATGAGGTTTTATGCCAACTATGGCCATGTCCTGGACACTCAATAATTAAGTGTCCATGACATGGGCATAGTTTTTACGGCTGATAGCCGACACCTTCCCAATATTGCCAATATTGTCACTTAACCATTTATCAATTATTGGAAAAATGTTCAAGCTTTTTATTTTCTGTGTCAGTCCACGCATAAAAGTGGCGAAGTGAGGGCTATTAGCCCTTTGATAAAAAACAAAAAAGCTCCATAATAGGACTATCAAAATTCACTCACAAAGTTTTCAAGCGATTAACCATGATATTCGTACGGCGTGTAAGAAAAAATCGATTATTTTGTGTTTATCACGGTACATAAAACTCGGTTCTAATCCCATCGTTCGAAACACGTGGGTGGGCACCCACGTGTTTGATCTGTCCATAAAACAGTTTTTTAAAAGTTAATTGCCCTAACTCGGGGCAGCATGGCTAGCTGATTTACATGCAAATTGAAACGGGTCAATATTAGCAGAGTCGATTTCATTCGTGGCTTCGGTACCGGGACCCGGCACCACAGGATATTGCTGAGTTTGACTGTTTTTCTGATAATATCACAGAACCGAAATTGGATTATTGCGATATTGGTTTCTATAATATTTGGTTTAATTAATTCAATTGTTTCACAAAGGGTGTATTTGAGTATTAATTAAGGGTTACTAACATAACATAACATCACGCCTGTATTCCCCGAAGGGTGTTACAGAGTTGTATGTTTTAGTACACCCACATTTCGACAGTTATATTTAATTCCCATGTAATAGGGGACGAACCTATTTCCATCTACTAATAAATCCCAGAAGGAAAAACCCTGATAACACTTTGCCCGACCTGGGAATCGAAACCTCATGCTCAGCAGTAGTGCTTACGACCACTAGACCAACGAGGCTTTAAGGGTTTTTCTTTGATATTGTTCATATTCATACTACATTAACAGAATCAGAATCAGATATTATTTTTTTATATGAATCTGTAGGTATAGGTATAAGATATTGTACATAAATTAATGAGATCGGCTACAGTCTACCTTACGGCGTGAAAATTATTATATAAATACGGTTTAAAATATCATTTATTTCTCAAAGATTTACATAATCACTTAATGAAAAAATGATAAATTAAAATATATACAATCAAAATAATTTCAACAAAATAAAACAGAAATTAAATTCATGTATGATGTAGACCTTAGCGATGATAACATTCCCTGAGTAGCAACAAGTTATTTATTTAAGTGGCTCACGAGAACGAAATGAGAACCTAATACGTAAGTAAATATGTACATCGTTCTTGAAAGCTACGCTCGTAATTTCCGTACCTGTCATCCGGCGGATAGAATAACAAATAGCCTATCTATTCTTTCTCGCAGGACGCAAACTGTTACTTCTAGTACCATTTCGAATTTAATTTGCAACTATTATTATTAATACACTTGGCATCCACCTTTGAAAGCGCCACGCTGTCTAAGGCTACCATCAGATAGACTGCATTTCAACTGTTTCAACTGCACTCCAACTGCAGCAGTTTGAATGCAGTTACCAGTACATTACGAGTATTGCAGTCGTACTAAATAAGAATGCAGTCCGTCTAATGGCAGCCTAAGAAGGATTGTAGATAGGTAATGCAATTCTGAAAACAAGAGCAAAGCTACATGGAGTATAATTAATCAACAGAAAGTAAATTATCCAAAAGAAGGAATAGACCAGATAATTGTTGAAGATACAATTATTAACCGCCCAGAACAAATAGCGGAATCATTCAATGAATATTTTATGAATCAAACTCAATCTCAGACTGACGTTAACTATAATAATACGCTGACATTTGACTCAATTTCTAATTCAATATTCATGATTCCAACGGCACCAGATGAAATTATCAAAATAATAAATTCTCTGAAAAATACAAACAGCGCCGGATATGACGATATAACCACCAAAGTGATTAAAGCGACATCTTTCATTATTGCACCCGTACTTAGTCACATTATCAATGATTGCATTGAAAAAGGTATATTCCCAGAAAAACTAAAAATTTCTATAATAAAACCAATGTTTAAAAAAGGCGACAGGCAAGATCCTAATAACTACCGACCCATTGCCCTTATTCCAGTCTTTTCTAAAATATTTGAAAAAATAATTTATAACAGTGTATATTCCTTTTTAGAAACCAATAAAATCTTAATCAGCGAACAATATGGTTTTAGGCAAAGTAAAAGCATTACTTCCGCTATATATGCGCTTGTCAACCATGTACTTACAAATATTGACAATAGAACTCCTGTTCTTGCATTGTTTATGGACATGACTAAGGCCTTTGACCACGTTAGCCACAAAATACTCCTTAACAAACTGGAAAAATATGGCATCAGAGGTAATGTCCTTCAACTTATTAAATCATACCAAATGAATCGGCAACAATGTACATGTGTAAAAAGAATCTGCCCATATACAAAAACAGAAATTACATACACATCTGGATATCGCAAATCCTTATTTGGAGTACCAGAGGGTGGTGTTTTAGCACCATTATTTTCATCGTATATATTAACGACATGCCTAAAATTATTTCTAATCCGATGATCTTATTTGCGGACGATAGTACAATATTATGTAGAAGCGAAAATGATGAGACTTTCGAAAATTACATAAATAATAACTTAAATGACATAATAAACTGGCTCACTGAAAATAATCTCAAAATAAATTTTGGAAAAACAACCTACATTTCGTTTGGGCAAAGAACAAACAATAAAAAACTAGATGTTCGATATGGTGACAAATATATTCAGGAGACAGATAATACAAAATTCTTAGGTTCTATCTGGATCCATAAAAAGATGAACTGGAAAATACATATAGAAAATTTATGCAAAAAACTTAGCCTGTGTTCATATGCCCTTTATAAATTAAGGAAAATTTCAAATGTGTCAACATTATTAATGGCATACCATGGATATATAGTGTCTACTCTGCGACATGGACTTATATTTTGGGGAAACTCGCCCGATAGAGAAATGGCGTTCAAAGCACAGAAAAAAATGCATAAGGGCAATTTGTGGCATTCAAACTACAGACAGTTGTAAGCCACATTTCCAAAAGCTTCAGTTACTCACACTTCCTTGTCTCTACATATACGAAGTAGCAAACTATGTTAAGACAAATATACACTTATACAATCACCCCAAGAGTTTACGTCACAAATATAAAATCTGCACAATACCACACAAAAAAGCCATTTTTAATAAAAAAATTCTTGGTATGGCACCGAAAATTTACAATAAGCTACCTGAACATATAATTGGATCAATTTAAAAAAAAACTACACACGTTTTTAGTTGCGAAATGTTACTATTATATTAATGACTATTTAAATGAAAAATGCTAGGCCTACTACATCCGATTTATTATATTAGGAAAAATCAATCTTATGAATTATCAATATATTATTTTTAATTTGATTTGTATTAGTTTTAAATCTGACTGTAATGTATTATTTTGAACTGGTATTTGAAGTGGTGTTTTCAATTGTTTCGAACCTAATTTATATTTATTTGTTATTTAATTTTCTGTCGATTTTTTTATTCTGACATTTAAATATTGTTATAATTAGTTCATAAGGCTGACATATTTAATTTTATCTTGTACCAACTTACTTTTAATACCCTTTGCATACCCATGTGATGGTTAAACGTGGAGAACTCTATTACCTATAAACAAAAAACATCGATGCATATCTGTACCCATGTTTGCAAATAAATAAATGATTACTGATTACTGTAAATTATAAGACAACGGTTATTTTTTTAAATTTCAAGGATTTTTTAGATAAGAGACCAGTTCATTTCGTCATCTCCATTTAGGGCTACCGTGAGATCGTTTGCTGCTCTTTGAGAGACCCATTGCGTAGAGGAGTTCATTTCTTATGGGCAGAGAAGTGACCTGTTTAGTCTTATTTGAGTTTTACAGATATTTGGCCTACGAGTTTAAAAGTAGTAGTTGCCTGCTGGATGGATCAGTATCCTGCTGCCCTAATCCTAAAATTTAGGGTCCTAATATACACCCTTAATATCTTATCATCTCCATTTTTCACCAGTTTCTAGCAGATTGGATAGGTAAATACTTTACCGCTCCTAAACAAGTGCACATGAACGCGATCCGCTTGCTCCGAGCTACTGAGTCTGAGTACACATTACAGTGCTTCGCCAATTGAATTCAAGGTCGCTGCCTCGCACACTGAAAGCCTGCTGTGACTGTGAGCACGGACTTAGCCATGTTTGTGAAGATATACTTACACAAATACGCTTCAGCATTGAAATCTGATTGTGTTGTGTTACAAAACTTGCTGTTCGTGAAACATTGTAGTTTGTATGGAATATAAATGAGAATTTGATGCAATGCGGGATCGAAAATTAGATAGGTAATATCATGCTAACCGAAGTATGTTTATTATTGTTTCAAACTCATATGTATCTTACGTTATGATGATCTTCAAATTCTAAAAGAGATATCTACACAACTGTTGAACAAACTTGCTAAGAACATCCGCTTTTACTGCAAACATATCAGTTGAAATAAAAATTTCGTGCTCACAGCGAGACGCTGACGTCTGGTACAGCTGGCTGGAGAAGAAAATCAATAAGCGCTGTTCACTTTAAGCATGTGTCCGTGTGTCTGTGTTAGGTACCAAAATCGTGTAAATATTTTAATCCACGTCAATCAACTTAGATTGAACATCTCAATGGGATTTTAATAAAAATCTAATATTATTATATTTCATTACTCTTGGATTCCCTCGAAAATAACTCTTACATTAATAATCCTTAGCTTAAATAAATTCGGTCGTAGATATATTTTTTTTTTACTACAGCATTTATTATTTAGTAAATAAGTAAATATATATTTGTTTATCTATTATGAAATAGGTACATATATCAATGATTATAGAAGTGTGGAGAATCAGCTAAAAGCATGTTTTATTAGTTTAATCTAAAAATTATCCCTTAGCGGTTTATTATAATATATCGGTAGAAGCTGGCAAATTACACTTATTAAATAAAACAACTTCCTGTGCGCGTCGTTGTAATGTTAGTGACGACAGCTCTAGTCTTCATTTCACCCTTTTTGTTCTTAATTACCCTTTATCCCATCACGTTGAAGGACTTATTGGTTCCCAAGAAAAAATCCCATTAATTTCTGTGGCTGAGACTTCACAAGTTACGAAACCAAGTGGATTTTCCTCGCCAACTTGTCAACGTATGAAAGTTTCTAACAGCTTATCAGTTTATACGGGCAATATCTACTGAGATACGGATTCTGGCGGCGATATTATGAAATAACCCTCTTCTGCCTTTTGTTTAAAGTAGGTCGATAGTTCAACAGGTTTCGGTTGGAGTTACGAGGCTCTAAAGTTTAAGAGCAAGATGTCACTGGCCCGTTTGAATTGAAAACGTGAAATATAAATTGTAAATTCTTTTTCTGGAGCGGTAACAATGCCTGGGTTCTGCAAAGTTTTATTGTTTCCTGCTGGCAAGTAGAAATTGTTTTCTGCATTGAGGCTTTCCTCATTAACGGACTTCAGGTACAACCCTAGCTATTTCACAATTCAACCAATAGTTTTCTTGTCTATTGTAATAAGTCTACTGAGAGGCTTTCGATAACGCTATAAAAACAGTACCTACAACATCAGCTCCTTAGAATATTCTAATTACCGATCTATCCACTACTAAGGGATTAGATCAGTACGCTTATAAGTCTGTCTATAGAAATGTAGTCATTAGTAACACCGCAGTTCCACGTTCCACTTAACCCATATAACGAAAAGAGGTTGAACACGACCGAGTATTTAATAAAAAATCTTTTCTAAAAGCCTGCCAGTATCAAATGAATGCAAGCGATAAAAAAGTTGGTACAATAAGTTTGTGATCGACGGGAACGAGCACATTGGCTCCGTGATAAATGACTTTCTGATCTCACCGAGATAAAGAGTAATGGTGGAAGCAATTATGTGCCCTGAATAGGACCAACGACATTTTCGGTAACTTTGGAATGTATAATTTAACTTTATTACGCATATAATAGATTTTCAGTTACCTCCTCATATAATTTTCGTGACACCTGGAAAATGAGAAATTGACACCGAACGGTCGATTTGTCTTGTGCTGTCAGTTTCATTTATCCTTTCAAAAGGACTATAATTTCAAGGGATTGAACTTGTAAGAAGGGTGCTTCGACCTCACATTAATCGACGCGGTTGGGTAAGCCTTTTAGAAACAACGCGGCAACGTTAAGGCAAGAGAAAAGGGTGCGTTCAACCTGTTTTTAAGCCGTTTTCAACGGTCAGTGTTGGGTCACGATAAGGACCAGGAACACACTGCTATATATTTTTGTTCAGAGTACTGTGGGTCTAAGGAAAATTGTCAGTCACCGAAGGGATACGGATTTTCGTTTAACTGCTGCTGCGCTGGCAAGGCTATAAAAATATTGAAATCGGACTCATGCTTACATATTGCTGAAATCATAAAATATTTTCTCCCAGAATGGTTTCAATTGAATTTTGAAAGGGAAAGTTGAAGTTTTCGTTTAAGTATAGCACGTAAAATAAGGTTCCGGGTTCATTTTGAATGGCGGATAGAAAGTGTGATTGGACTCAGCTGTGGGAAAGCTGTTATAATATAATTGGGATTCTGCGCAAAAATGGAGGCCTGTAATGTTTTATCATAGTCGTTTTAAGACAGTAGATAGAACTTGATATCTGACACTCAGGAAAAAGAACTGATGTGTTTTTTGTTGAAAAAAAACATCTATACAAAAACATAAATCTCCCTAAACATACCGAGGGTAAATGTTTTTTTTATTACACAGCATCCCCATTTTTATTTTCATGGTAACTTTTTTTACACAAAGCCCCAATCAAAACGTTCGGTAGGTATCGACGGAGCCATTCTTTTTCATAGCGTACATTAACAAGTAAGTAATAACTTACCTATTATTTAAAAACGAAACGAGGGCTTCTACGCAGTTTGTTTTATTTTAAAAGTCTTTTGTTTATATTATCATGTTTGTAGATTGTAAAAAAAGTAGGGCATTTTTTTAAAGGGAAGGGGAATTTGGGTTACTTTATGCGGTACTGTGGTTGGTTGTATCTTTTTAATATTTTACGAGCTCAATGTCGCAGTCAGGCGCCATCTTGAAATCGTTTTGCCTAAAGGGTTTGCTGTAATTTCTTCAAAGCGTTTGGGTGAAGTTCAGAATGGTTCGGAATGGGTTCCGAAACGAATTATATAGAATTGTTTTATCGAATGATAGTTCAAGTACGTACCTACTTATTATAGTGGCTAAAGAAGATGCATGTGGTCATAAACTTGTTCAAAGAGCCCCCAGCTGCTTGTACACTCTGAAATGACGTGCCCCACTGCTGCATTTTATGTACACGGGCGCCGCGGATTGTACGTAAAATTCGGTAGTGGGGCGCGTCATTTCAGAGTGATACTTACCCTCTTTTCAGAAAGGACTGTATCTATTAATGTACTTTGTGCATACAGTACCTACTGTGCCAAATTAACATTTTTCTTTCTTTCTTTTCTTTAGTAGTGACAAATAATTCGGAGCTTCATTATTTTGTAAAAAAAAGACATCGCATCATGTACACTTTGCAGCTTTCGCAGTGTACTGGTTAAAATGATCGAATTTACAATATTCAACGTCACGTCGTCACATTCGTTACCGATGTTGCCAATGCAAATATTTTCTTTTATGAATATGAAAACTGAACGCCAACATTGATACGTGTCCAACGCCGGCTCAATAGGTTTATTTATGAACTAGCTATTGCCTGTGGTGCCGTCCGCACGGAAATAGATTTTATTTATTTATGATACAACACAATCGAACTGTGGCATACGGCTTTTTGAATGTTTCGATACAAAAAATACTTTTTTTACGTGAAAAATGAACATTGTTGAAATGTTTGGTGTTGTGAGTTTCCAATGGGAAATATTTTTGGGCGAAAAGTTTTAACGAGCTCCAAATCGCTACACTTAAAAGTTTCTTATTCTTGACCTCCTCGAAAATTATGCGCTTTTATTATGTTCTAATATTTCGATATTATCGTTAGCATAAAGATAACACAGGGAAGTAAAATATATGAAGACGCTTTTCCGTCCACGATAACGTTAACGTTAACGCTAACGTTAGTGTTAACGCTAACGTTAGGATAACGTGCACGTATTTCTATACATTTTGTGGACGTGGACGTCCACGATACGCACACAATGGCTTCTTTATTTGTGCGAAAAGACGCTGTTACCCATCTTCTTGCCGTTGGACTTATACTTACCTATTGAGAAACCGACGTTGGCGACCCTCTTCTTTATCCGGGTATTTATAAGGTCAATGAGAAACAAAAACGTACGTACGACATTCTTAAGGCCAATTGAGATATAAGCGATGTCGCTGTCGCGCTCGGTAGCGATATCTACTAGTCCAAAGTGACTACTTTGGACTAGTAGATAACGCTACCGAGCGCGACAGCGACATTGCTTATATCTGAATATTCCATTAGGTATAATTTTACTACAAGAAGATACAATTCTAACATTATACCTCCATCTACCTACAAATTGCCTGTAAACTCCCAAATTGCACGAATAAACAACTCCAAACAAAAAATTGAACCATTTGCACGTCTATTAAGTTGGCTGGACGAGCAACATTTTTTTATTTTATTGGACCAAAGAGTCCCGTAGGGCCTATTTGTATAGAAATGTATTACCTACCGTCGGCATGTAACGTATGTCTGCAAAAGGTTTTTGGACGGCGATATGTTTGTCTGGCAATGCTCTTAATGCATATTATATTATCAGCAATACAAAGGTCTTGTAGTACCAGATCTTATTCTATTAGAAGTCGGCATGAATTGTTGACTTGGGAATATTCTGTCTAAGTCATCTGCGACTTCAAACTAAGTTCAGTCACGCTCACGAGCATAATACTTTAACTTAAAAAAAAATCAAAATCGATTTCCTCTTGAAGTAACTATGGCAACGTTGAGAGAAAAGATCTATTTCTTATTATTATGGTTTCGACACGGTTTTTTTTAACACCATACAGTTTCTATCAATATTTTAGGAGAAAATCGCTTTTGAATCTTGCGTAAATGTTAAGTATTTATGCTTGTGACTACAATATAATATGATGTTTGAAGTTTTGAGACAGAACTATTATAGTACTAACTTCAAGAATAAGTACTTAATTTATCTATATAGTCTAGCTTGGGGAGTATTATTTGGTTACTGATCTGATACATTGAGACTTAGGTATTGATCGATGATACTTGTGGCGGCATGTACATCGCCACATGCGAACTAAGCGTAAAAGACCTGACGTCACACAAACATCCTGACTTCACACAAAATCCTGCATCGCGCAATTAGAGTTTACCACGCGATCAATATATATACAAGATTCCAACATCAATCATTGGGCAGTTGCCCGCCAGACACGACACCCTCCTGGTCGGAGGATTCAATCTTTTCTATAGAGGATGAGTGAACTGTACAGGCCTGTTCCTCATACCTCTAAGTTGTGACCGTGAAGTAATTGGTGACCTTAGAGGCATCAGTAGGCAATATGGTTCAGATAATTTAATTAAGCACCCACCAGTATTATTACTCGTAAGTAATCACATTAAAACATTCGTTTTATTAAAACAACACTAAAAATAATTTGAAGTCTTTGAAGATTCCTAGAGCTCCGTGAAAATGAAAAGGGCAAAGTAAATATTATATTAGAAAATTAACATTATAGAGGTTATTACAGCTGAAGCCCGAGTTTTCCCCAAACAGAAGAAAAAAATAACAGGAAAAAACTCAATAACTCAAAGGAAATTGATTCCATACGTTTCTACGGGAAATTAATTTCCTGCCCTTTGTGAATTTTTACATCGTCTTAGACCTAACGCGAATTAACATTCGTCTTCTTCTTTTCTTATGGTTAGTGATTAACCTGGTGTCAGAGTTTTAAAGCCGCGCAAGGGCCTCTGACTTGGCTTCACATGCCGTCGAGAAATATCGCTCATGCATGCCGGTTTCCTTACGATGTTTTCCGTCAGCGTTTTTTAAGAAAGTGATAATTATACAATACGCATTATGAATCCGAAAAGTCAGATGCGTCTTGAGTTCCAACTCCTGACCTATGACTTCGCAGTCTGACGGTTACAACACTAGGCTATCACTGCTCTTAACAATTAACATTTATGAACATTTACAGTGCCGGTGTCAGCACTGATACTGACCAGTGGGGATGCGTTCATAGAGAATATAAGAAAGAATATTTTGCACTGTGTCGGAACGGTGACTTCACTAATATGTGTGAATCGACTTTAAGCCCTTGGTCCCGGCTGTCATTCTTGGATCTTTGACAGTCTTTACGGGTCGTCAGAAGCCCGAAGGTCTGGCAACCAGTCTTACCAAGGGGTATCCGGTTAGACTGGAAGCCGACCCCAACATAGTTAGGAAAAGGTTAGGCAGATTCTCTAGACTTTTCGATACCGCATAGGTATCTTATGATGAAAACCTACATGTTATTTAGAACTTCGGGACAATTGATTAACAGATCGTTATAACATAATTCGCGCTCTATTTCAAGTCAGCATACAAAGTGAGATTTATAAAGTTAATTATAAATATATCAAAGTAAACACACAGTAATTACATCCCGGGACACCTTCATTTATTACTGAGCACCTTTTCCGGGCCGCTTCGTAAGCGAAGCGCTGTAAGCTCATGTTAATTCCGCTTTTAAAGCCGCTGTAAAAACAATCTATTAGGCGTGTTGGGGAATAATCAAGGTAACGAGGTTCCCTGGTGTTGTCTGCACGCAAATCTTAAGGGCTCAATCGCGTCATTAAGTATAATTAAGTACCATTTAAGAGTAGAGCTTAAATTAACGTTGTGATTATGTGGCCTTCGTGTAGTATTGGCCCTTTATCGTTAACTAGATGAGGATCACTTGGCTGCAGCGCTGTGATTGGATTAGGAAGTTCTCTCGCTAAGATAGTAGCTATCTTAACAAGGCTGTTAAAATTGCTTGTCTTCATTTTTGTTGCTGCAAAATGGGTGAAGAAAAACATCGTGAGGAAACCGGTATGTCCTGAAACCAAAAATTGGAAGACATGTGACATCCACCAACCCGCACTGGGCCCGTGTGGTCGATTAAGGCCCACTCTCTTTCTGAGAGGCCTGTGTCACAGCAGTGCGAACACTACAGTCTTAATAAGCTTATGCCAGTATATTATGTAGTCTTCGTAACTTAAAACTTACAAGACTCTGTTATGGTAAGCGAGTTTACTGTAGTGGTATTACGATGTCATGATTGGTTGGCTAAATTATTTTAGACGTAAACCACTGACTGTAATTAGGTACAATTAGAATACGGAATCGAGGGTGGCCAGCGCTTAAAGACCATTTTCCCATTATTCTAGGCATAGCTATGTACCAAATTAAAAACCTATGCTTACCCACCACGGAGTATAGAAATATACTCCGTGTTACCCACCAATTTATTTCAGTACAATAACATCGCACATGATTGCAGCATTGCATGTCATGTGCAATGAGATATCGTTTACCGATAGGCAGTTGTATGGTTAATGTGGCTTGTAGCGGGCTTGTATTTATTTTATAAGTACTGCTATCAACGCTAACATGTAATGTTATTACCTCAGTATGCTGTGGAGTGTGCGGGTTGAACCGGCGATATGATGACTATTGGTCCCAAATCCTACTGCTGGTTCGATTCCCAGTTCGGGCAAAGTGTTATTTTGATTCAGTTTCTCAATAGCAGCCCGGAGTCAGGATTTGAGCTCGGTTGATGGCAATAGGGCCTTATTATATAGGAAGATGGGACTTAAGGGGGATGCGCTAAGGTAGCCCGCGAAATTCAAATTTTCTTACGTTTTTTGCAATTTGCAGGTTAGTATCAGGTTGTATGTTGATCTAAATATGATTTGCGGCCATAATAAATATGGATTTACAGAATTATGAACATTAGAATCAGCAATACAACTCTCTAAGTTCATGTAAGTGCATTGAATTACTATTTCATGTCAATCATGACATTTTGCTACCTTAGCGCATCCTCTTAAACATAACTGCCAAAATGTGGGTGTAGGTACTTAGGTACACAGGTTATGAAATGTTAAAAAAAAATGCAAGCCTAATATTGTCCCACTGCTGGGCAAACGTCTCTTCTCATACAGAGAAGACAAGAGCATTGTTCACCACACTTGCTCAAGGCGGATTGGTGATTTCAGATTAATTTTATATCCTAATTAATATAATATTAGGTAATATTATAATGTCCGATTTCGAACCCATATCCCTTGCATGAGAAGCGGCCTCATGTCTGTCTTTACATAAAGATGCTCAAATTAACGGAATGACGAAATCACCATCCCTAAAACAAGTTTATGCTAAAGTCCTTTTTTTTTTGTTTAGTGTGGGATATCGTCCAATGACTTCTCCCGCTCTGGGTGGAGCGGAAGGGCGTGTCAGACTTTTACTGACTAAAACCCACCCGTTTTCCTTCAGTTGCCTGTTGCCAAGGTCCCGGTATCCCTTTCGGACTAACCCGCAACCTTGGCAGGATGTTTATGTCCTAACCACGAATATCTATTGTCCTAAAGGCTCTTACATACTGGCGCGATTCGCCGCGCGACGCGAATTTTAACAAAACAATTTCTGAGAAAACTTCACGGCGAACAATACGGTCGCGTCGCGTCGCGTGACGAATCGCCCCAGTATGTAAGAGCCTTAATACATACCCAAACAGGCCTTCTCTACTTGTACCCAAATCTACGTACCTACCTACTGTCTGTACAAAATTGTCACACAAATTGTACAAGTACACGCGCGACAAGATCCAGCTGCAAGCTGTCTTTTTTTCCGCAAAAAACAAGAAAATAAAAGTCTCTGCAATCTGAGGAATGTTTTTTTGCAACTAAAACAACAACTGGATATTAAAAACTTGTCGTTTGATGTAAACCTTTGAGCTTTTAGCGCATTGCATTGGACAGGTTTCTGTTGCAAATAAATTGCTACTTATACATGTTTTCTTTTTCTTTTGAACATTTTGAAGCCGAAAATGTGCTTATGTTGTTTTGTGTTTATTTGTTACTAGCTTCCGCCAGCGGCGTCGCCCACCTGATATCTATAAAAATTACTAGCTGTTGTCCGCGACTTCATCAGCGATCCAGGATAAAAAGCCTAAGTATATCCTTCTCCAGTTCATGGTCTACCCCTTTTTTTTTTTTTTTTTTTGTGGATGGGAAATCATCCAATGGCTTCTCCCGCTCTGGGCGGAGCGGAAGGGCGTGTCAGACTTTTACTGACTAACACCCACCCGTGTTCCTTCAGTTGCCTGTTGCCAAGGTCCCGGTATCCCTTTCGGACTAACCCGCAACCCTGGGAGGCATCGGTTCTAGCGGACCCCGCCAATTGTGTTGACATCTCTTTGAGGCGCGCGTGGAACACGACGCGCCATCGACCCGGGCCTGGTCCTAATCGGACGGCGAGCTACCCATTGCTCGCCGTCCGCAAGCCCGCGCCTATGGTGGCCGGGAATCCGCCTGGGATTCCCGACGCCCAGGGCGTCTCCAACATGGTCTACCCCTGTGCCAAATTTCATCCAAATCCGTTCAGGCGTTTGAGCGTGAAAGCGTTAAAAAAAAATCACTTTCGCATTTATAATATTAGTTAGGATTTAACTGTCTACTAGGATAACATTTTAGATACACCTAACATTATTGCCAAGCTTTACACACACAAAAACTTTGAACCTCACTTTACGCAGGCGCCGGCAACAACAGCATCTGAAACATAAAAATTTTTCCTTATAAGAAATTCTCTAATTGTAACTAAAGATAAAGCCCCGGAAACTCACACGTACCAGTACTAATTTATGGAGTAAGCGTACCTAAACCATCATCTAAGTATCACTTTCTCACATAAATCTTGTTTGCAGAATGAAAATTAAACAGTTTGTGTATGTAAACTAGTGGTTCTATCTAAACCGTTCAACTGCCAGCCCCCGTGCTACAGCAGTTAGCTGGGGGCCAAGTCTACTAATTTACAAACGTGTCAGTGGTCTCACAATGATGAGTTTTTGACAGATTTTGTATGGCATATCTGTCAATAACTGATCATTGTGAGACCACTGACACGTTTGTTAATTAGTAGACTTGGCAGGACAGCATTTGACTACCACGAAAGTTCGATGATTTTGCGATTGTCTGTGAAACTAAGCGCCCTATCTCTTTCATTCTTGTGGTATAGTGATCACGAAAGACAGAGCTAACAATGACTGATCGACTAAAGCCTAACAACACACAAAAAAAAATATGCACACCATTTGAATATAGCACTTTTCTTCGGCAGCGAGATTAATGAATTTATTGATGTCCAATAAGTTTTTCCACTTTTGTCTGATAGCATGTAAATATTATTTTACAAGCTGCTGCCTGCGGCTTTGCCCGCGTGGATGTCGGTTATTATATACTAAAACCATCCTCGAAAACTACTCTATCCATTGGTGAAAACAGGTGCAGTCGTTTTTGAGTTTATCGCGAACAGGACGACAAACAGACGCGGCGGAGGACTTTGTTTTATAATATGTAAGGATAAGGAAGGATAGGCTCCGATTTGGCAAGCAGGTAGGTATGTTTCTTTACACATTGTAACAATGTTCAGTTAAAAAAAAACAACTATTTATTTATTTAACTATTTATGTACACACATAATAAACAGACAAGAAGAAAAGAACAGAAAAAAACGTACAAAGGTGATGCTTATTTCTAAAGAAATCTCTTCCAGCACACCTGCGATAGGAAAGTAGATAAGAGATGTAGACACCGTGTGTAAAATTCAAGAGAAAGTAAAATACATAAAATCAACACAATTCACTTAATAAACTAGAACAAATAATATGATCATACACTTACATACAAATATAAATACTACATACATAATATATACTACCTACTTCATAAATATATATCGAAATAAATACATACACAACTATGACGAAGTGGAAAGATAGTGTTCTTTCACTCTTCTTTTAAACACTGCAACAGTTTGGCAGTCCCTAATGTCAGGCGGAAGGGAATTCCATAACCGCACCGCGTGCACAGTGAAGGAGTAGGAGTAGAAGTCAGTGGAATGGGGAGGGGACTTAAGGAGATTTCTATGATGCGACCTGCAAGGCGCATCAGAAGGACGGGCGAAGGAAAAACGCTCCCGCAGATAGGACGGAGTTTTAGGATTGTGAAGGAGGTTAAAAAGTAGACACAATATCCGAGAGTTCCTGCGAAGTCGAATAGAGAGCCACTTGAGTAGGTTGCGATAGTAAGAAACGTGATCATACTTTTTAAGGTTAAAAACAAAACGAATACAGATATTTTGCAAACGCTCAAGTTTATTTAAAAGCTCCTCGGTGGCATCCAAATAACAGGCATCGGCGTAATCTATAATGGGCTGAATGAGAGTTTGGGCAAGGGAGATTTTGGTGTTCAAGGGCAAGAAGCACTGGAGGCATTTCAACGAATGGAACGTGAAGTGCACTTTTCGAATGACTTGAGCAACATGGGCAGTCCATGACAAGTAGGAGTCCATGGTCACCCCAAGGTACGCAAACCGTGTTTGCGTACAAAATCTGAACTCCATTCAGCTAGAGTGGAGACAGCGACGCC
The DNA here is from genome assembly GCA_947363905.1 of Lithophane semibrunnea. Classification (NCBI taxonomy): domain Eukaryota; kingdom Metazoa; phylum Arthropoda; class Insecta; order Lepidoptera; family Noctuidae; genus Lithophane; species Lithophane semibrunnea. The sequence goes on along the minus strand of OX376188.1, from coordinate 6,012,907 downwards.
ACATCGAGCCTATTCCGCATATACCTGCCACCGATAATTATAGCCTGGGATTTCCTAGGGGATCTATGAAAGATTTTAATAGTAAAAATAGGCTTCTTTTAAGCATTTTGAATATACAAGGTGGAGACGACAATACAACAATAAATGAAAACACTGGCAATACTAATGCATAAGAGTATTTTGGAACTAACAAATAAATCCAAACATCGAAATTAAAAAAGTCATTTTTCAAACAAACTAAATAGTAGTGATGGGCCGACTATGGGGTTTACCGATCTTTGACTAGCTATCGTAACTAAACTACTGGATATATTTGATTAATTTTATGTATGTAGACCGAGAACGTCATTAGATATACGGAGTTTCATTTTTTCTTGTATTGTCGTCTCCACCTTGTATATTTGTTAACTTAATAAAACACATCTCGTAGAGGTGTACTTACAGTCCCGAAAGGGTGCGCCAGTACGAGAGAGTCCTGATTTCCTGTGTTTCCAAAATTCACGTGTATGAAGTTTCTGGTACAATCTAGTAATATAAATGTTAGATATTCGTTCTTACCTAATGATATACTATCAGGGAAATGAATGTTTAAGAAAATTGACACCCTACGTTAATTTGCCGTGTTATTGTCATTACATACAACTGTTAAAGAATGACAGTTGTGAATTGAATAAACGGAAAATTTAAGTTGGTAGTCCATTAACTTAACAATTAATTTCCCTGACTTTTCCATGGAGATTCCGTTGGGTGTACCTCTGCATTTAGTCTGAGGTATGTTCTTATCTAACCAGAAGTGAAATTCTAAGGGAAAAGGGTACGGTAAAGGTATGTGACAACTATACCTACTCGTGTTCAAACATCGTGCATCTGTTTCATGTGTTGAATAGTTCCCACGTGACATTATCTTAATATTCAGTGTACTTACATAAATACGTTGAAATTGTATCAGGTAGGCAGCTGGTTCTTGGTAAGGAACATCCTTCCGTTCCGTGGCCATGCCATTTTGAGTACCCTTGAAAACATAGCTAAGATATAGTGAGCAGTTAAGACAACTGCTTCAATCTTAGATCAAGTCCACTACATTGATTACTCCGTGTAACACGAGTCCTAAAGATCACTTTTCGCGCTATGATTCTCTCTGTAGGTACGTCACATGCGCATTTTTTCAGGACAAAATGGACCTCTTGGTCACAATACTCAAAATTTTTAAAAAAAGGTAAGTATTTATTTTAACTGAATCTAGGGCGATGAAAATAAGATTTAAATTAATTTAATTTAAAAAACCATTAATTTTAATAAACGGCCATCAAGTTCACAAAACTTTAAAATAAAGAAGAACTGACCCTATTGAAATATTCCATAGTTTAGTATTATATACATTGTCTGTAATCAGTTTTTTGTAACCCAAAGGGAAGTTGAAAGACGAAATTAGTTTATCCAAAGACAATAAAATAAAATGGTTAGTGAAAAACCTATAAAACGAAAACAGATAACTGGCTTCTATAATGTTGTGGATTATGGAATCTTCACAGTGTTAGCTGATACCTCATTAGATATTACGAGCTTTCTTTTGATATAATATAGTGGTAAGGTGAATGAACTTTTAGCTACTTATTTAATTTAAGTTTTGTTGATATAACAACCCATGTGAACTACATAGACATAAATGTAACCATAATTACATTTTAATGATTAAGTCAAGTGTAATGTACGTTCAATCTGCCTAGCCTTTTCCCAACTATGTTGGGGTCGGCTTCCAGTCTAACCGGATGCAGCTGAATACCAGTATTTTACATGGAGCGACTGCCTCTCTGACCTCCACAACCCAGTAACCCCTTATACCCCTTGGTAAGACTGGTTGTCAGACTTTCGGGCTTCTGACGACCCGTAACGACTGTCAAAGATTCTCGAATGACAACCAGGACCAATGGCTTAGCGTGCTTTCCGAGGCACGGTGGAGTCTCGATATGTAAAGATGGTCACCCATCTACGGACCAACCCCGGCAAGCGTAGCTTAACCTGATGGATCGACCCGTGCGGCTGTTATTATTTAGCCACGAGCTCCTCAAGTGTAATGTACCTACTTTACATGTTTGTTAACAAATACTTAGAAGAAAAAAATAAAGAAAATAATTTTGTAAAAATCAAATGACATTAACACTTTGAAGGGCACGAAACGACCATAGGCGTCAAAACAAAACTTCTATTGTGTCTCGTTCAGTGTCCGCGAAAGTTTAAGGAAAAAAATCGTATGAGTGCAAAGCATCCTAATAGGAAAACTAGGCACGTCTGATTTATGAAATACCGACGACTTTTACATTAACCCTACTCAGCTCAGTGATAGAGATGCAATGTGCACTTACGATGCATGAAAATGAGCACATTAACATAAATATCATTCTCAATTCTGACTATTAAAGCCAACAGATTTATTCCTCCGCTTGAATTTCAAGTAGGTAGGTAGGATATGACTTACTCGTAGGTACATGGCTTATGGATCGGATTGATTTAAATTCATCGAAGTTTTATTTATTTAGGCTTTGTCGATGTTACGGCTGAATGAGCTTTGGCTTTGACTTCGTGAAACCTTGCTTATGTAAAAATAATATGGGTTTGTTGCCGTTACAGTAATTTAGCAGTTTATTTCCCAATTGCTGTTTTAAATATGTATGCTTCTGTGTTTTTTATTTTTATTTAGAATAATTTTCGAAGTAGAATGTGTTGTATAAGGCGTATTCAATTTAAATTAATGATTTCATTTTCAAATGCCTATGGATTTTGCAAAGTCTTATCAAATGTCTTTGTTGTCATAGGTAATATGGATAAGATCTGAAACCTTTGCAAGAAACTCCATGATATTTATTGGGTACAATTCAAGCTCTGTTCAGAATATACGGGCAAAGAGCATGTAACACGGATGTGCTAAAAATAGTGGCGAAACAGACTAGTCACATTGATGTAAGGGGGAGTACACACGCGAGCTCCATTCTTTACGTCAGCGAGACAGGTCCTACTTATCCTCAGCCTAGCTTAGCACGCTTAGCTTATGCTAAGGTGTGGCTGTATACGATGTTTTCATAAAACATTTAAATTGGGAACAAGTTTTATGTACACATTTTTTTTTTAGGAATCGATTTTTTTTTAACCTTTACGACCTCTGTCGCTTTCCAAACAAAAGGATGTTGAAATCGCATGGACCCGCGTCAGCACGCTGGAAGCCTGGTTGGGTCTGGTTCACACTCAACCGATTTGGCGAAACTGTCAGTGACGTTGAAAAACAAAAATGTGTCAAAAAACCTTTGTAGAATATTCGCTTCTATTCTACTACTGTAAAGGTTTTTTGACGTCAAGCGTGCAAAAACAATCCGTTTTGAAGCAGAACTATAAGTGCCTTTGATTCTTGTCATAACAAAGCTGAAAATTTTCTGAAGCTAACATAAATAAATGTATAATTTTATCGCTTTACTTTAGGGAAATAGATAAAATATCTCTGTTATCCCACAGCATTTCAATAAATGAGAAGCTGCGTGTTCTCGGCCGTATTCATATTTATGGTAACAAAGGAAAAATGGAAACATTTCCTAAGCGCTGGGGAAATTAAAAATCGCATTGAACGACTCAGCAATGAGAGGGTTGAACAACTGATCATAACAGTTTTTGTGTGAAATTATGAAGTTAGCTCTGTGGCTTTAACAGTGTAGTATTCGTAACCGCATTTGTGAAATACCTTTCGTGAACTAAATAATTACCCATATTTTGTAACATCATCATGGGTCAAAATATTTTCTTTGTGGAAATGAATTTAAAGTCTTAAAACTCCACCGCCTAATTCAACCGTCGTTAACCATTTTTGAGACACGGAGGGGGGCTTTAATGACGGGGGGGGGGGTTTACACGGACCTTTATTTTGTACTAGCGACATCGTATAAAAATATACGTTAAATACTTTTGGACAACCATGACTACGAATACCACCAACATTAGGAACCTATCTACGAATACCACCTACGGACTGACTAATACATCATTTTCGAAAAACATGTTCCAGTTGTCGACTTCAATGAATAACCCAGTAGGAACATCCGAGGGCAAGCGCGACGAGTAGAGCTTTAACAGTAATATATCGATTGCCAGCACTCAGCTCCAGTCAATTTACAATGAGCATACAGGCTTCGGTTAACTTCGAGTGACTTCGACTGTCTTTCGTGTTGATTCGATAGTTTCAGCAAGCAAGGAAGTGTACTATTTGACTTTTATTTCGCGAAGATAGGTATTTGATTTTATTTTGCTTCAACAATGGTTTTTTTATTTATCAAAGGCTTCATCTCAATATTGTACCTTGTGAATATTCCTTTTTATTGAAACGAGCAAAATGAATGAAACGACTGAGCTAAGGATTTGTATTTGATTCTTTCATTTGCTCCAGTTTGGTGTGATTTTTAACCGACTTCAAAAAAGGAGGAGTTTTTATGTCTTCCGTATGTATTTTTTGCTATTTCAACAATATTTTCATCAATTATTGTGAATTTAGAAAAGTTATTTTGAAGTGAGAACTTCTTTGGACACGTTGAGCGATATTTGACCATGCTCGCACCGTAAAATGCTCTACTAGAGAATATAGATGGCACTAATACCAGTTTTTTTGTTTGAAAGGGTATACTCCTGAGGTAGTTCCTTATAAATGTGGTCAAGCTTCAATAATACGTATTTAATATCCGACCTGTAAATCACACATCCGTGATTTTCCTTACAACCGATGCGTTCACAATCACGTTACTATTCATTCATCTTTATTTTCTTCAGAACTTTCCTTATTCCTTCTGATGTTTTTCGTGACACCAGGGAAGTGTTAATTCTGTAAAGAAGCGGAGAGCCCCACAGGCTCAATTAGGATTAGTGAGGGTTTGTAAGAGCTTCTATTGAGCTGGCTGCGGACATATTGGGGGAAAGGACGCAAATGGCGCAAATCCCGGTCAATATTGGACGAGGATCCGTTTGGAGAAATAATGTGAACAAAATTGCGAAAATCCGTAAGATCCGTTTGTAATGTTGACATAGATGTGAATTGGGTTTGGTAAGACTGTACTTAATGTTTGGTCTTCGTCAGGTTTTTGCTTCTTGAAGTCTTCTCCTAGATATAATTTATGTACTACTAGCTTCCAATCGCGGCTTCGCCCACGTGGTATGTCGATAAAAAGCCTATGTCCTTCCCCAGGATGCCATCTATCTCCTTGTCGAATTTTGTTGAAATTCGTTCAGTAGTTTAGGCGTGAAACGGTAATATAATACAGACATACAGACAGAGTTACTTTCGAATTTATAATATTAGTATGGATTTGGGTTTTCTAAACAGAAGATTATTTTATTTAGTTCCTTTTCAAGCGCGATGATGTTACCAAATTTTCTGTAACTGAAAACCCGAATCGAGTACCTCAACAAATAACACATTATTGGCAACTCTGCTAGGGGTTTGTTTAGCTATGTAACTTACATACTTACGTTTAACATAATATCACCAAGATTTCATTGGGGCTTCCACCCATCCCTATTCCGTTCAGTATCCAGTTCAACTAGTGTTCCACGTGACAGTGATACCCAAACAACGTCCATATATTAAGTTTCAGAACACATGTTATACAGTCACATTCGAATAAAAGCGCTCCTATTCTCAAAGGGACTCGTGTTGGAATTAGTCCGTCTGTGTGCTTGAAAGAGCGGTATTTAACTCAAGCGACCGGAAGGTTTCATCCGGCGTGGTTGGAGTAGGTAGGTTCCACTTGGGCCCGGATGATACTTCGCTACGTGCGAATGGGGGAATTTACACACACATTGTCACGTAATGGTGAATGCGCACGGCGTCATTTGAATATGGACAGAACGTGATCTGTTCAAAAAGTGGGAATTTTTTCGATGCTGTAAGCGTTTTCGGTGGTTCGTCCGCAACGTTTCGCATGCAAGCTTGGAACAGTTGCATGCTTTAATGTGTGTTTTATATTTGTGTGAATACGTTACATACCTGCAATAGTTTGGGTTATAGTAAGAAACATTTTAGCAATTGAAATGATAAGAAAATCTATCTCAGATGCGGAACGTAATTAGATAAGTTTAGAGAATTACGAGACACGAGTACAGACAAGAAACGACCTTAAAAAAACAATAATGATAAACATAATCTTTTTTTAATTCTTTCTTTGTATTATAAGTTGGATATTTGGGTTGATTTGTGCTGGTATGGATACCCAATAACTTTATTATTGCCTTGTTAAGTAACTTTCAAGTTTAGCTCTTTTTACATAAACTTGTAGGGACCTACTTGAAGCGCTAGGGGCGTCGAATCAGTGACTCCTCGGGGGCTGCAGCACCCACGAGAGATAACTATGAGCTTAGACATCAAGCTGACTCCGCGTGTGCTCGGGAGCTCCAGCACCCACGAGAGGTTCCATGAGGCGGATCCATGACCTTAGACATCAAAACTGATCAATTAATCGGCTATGACCGATATCTCTTTAACATCACTTGCCGTGCAGCAAGACGTCTAACCTTTAAAGTTTTCGAGCTCGCTTCGCCCTGGATGGACGCCGTGGATTTTTCTATTATCTAAAGCTTAAATTCTACATAAGTCAGCTATCTGCTTGTTTCCATTATATAATTATGTTGTCAAAGTCAAAGTCAAATAATTTATTTCAACTAGGCACATTAAAGGCACTTTTGAACGTCAAATACATAGAAATAGAACTGATTCTAGTTGCCCCTTCCAAAAGGTAGTTTTCGTATGGAGAAGAATGGGCAAGAAACGCCAACGTTACTCTTTAAAAAAAAAAAAAAAATGTTTTACAATATTTGGTATAGGTACATCAATTATATAATTACATGTGAAGACGATGCACCGAGAATACAATTACAATAGGTAAAAAGAATTAAAAATTAAAAATGGAGCAATGAAAAATAAATAAATTAAGTATGTGATAGAAACATGGTGCTCACATATTTACAAACATTAAAGTATACGTACGATAACACAATATTTCTACAAACTTGCAAGTAATACTAATAGGACAGTGTGTGAGATTAATTATCATAAAATGTAAAAAAATCGATGATATAAAAATAATAAATAAAAAGTTAATAAACTTAATTATTTCATGCAGGACGAATACACGAAAATCTATTAACTTACCTTACCGCCTGTCTCTTCGCATAATATGAATCCTACTGGAAGGATTTAGATGCAGGAAGAAGGCAAGTAAGCCAAGGAAGAAGGCTATAAAAAAGAACCCCCCTATGAGTATGAGCACCCACGAGGTTTTCTAAAAGTCGACTTCCTTATGAAGCGCAATATTTTATACGAACATACGAAAAGCCCCAATTTAGCGTATTTATTCGTTTCTGGGTCGTTGGAATTTTTAGAAATCCCAATTTGCGGTCGAGTAAGCTTAATTTGGAGATACATTGACGGTTTTGTCCGAATGCATTGTATACGCATACGCAGTCTAAATAAAACTGCATTGGACATAACTATTTTGAGTTTCACCGTTCGTTGCGCTTGTGAAATAGACTCCGGTAAAGTTTGAACTACAGAATGTTATTGTTTTATTTGTTAGAATTTTGTTTTCACTGTATGCTACGAATGTGGCCTTCAATGCATTTATTAAAACTTTCAAGGTTTTGCTCTGTATTCTATGTATGTGGACTTTGTATGTTGGAAAAGAGATGAGATACTAACACATTTCATACATATTTTAGCAAAAAGCCAAAGTTCAGGTCTTTTTTTCAAAAGAGGCTGTATACAACCAGTAGCTAAAGAAACAAACCCAAGTGCGGGCACAAGTGGCGAGTATGATCTCGTATTGTGTAGCAGAAGAAAGGAGGTACTGACACCGATGCTTGTTGGCAGACTTAAATTCATCCGGCCCATTGTGCCCAGCGGTTCGGTAGCGGCAGAAACAGGAAGGGAAGAAAATAGAACTGTATGTGGAACATAGTAACATTATATTGAATATGTGATTTCATTGTCGAGAGAACTCTTGTGTGGTGTTTGAGGTGATAGTTGGAAAGTCATTGTTTGTGAAAATCTCTGTCTACCTACTTAAATTGAAAGTTTGCGAAGGTGTTTGTTACTCAATCACAGAAGACAAAGAGGTTTGAGAGGAGAAAGGGGAGGCCTTTTATCAGCAGTGGGACAGGATGTAGACTAGCAAAAAAAAAAACTATAATACTCGACCTATGGCTCAATCATGCATAAATAGCTGAATGAATTTGAAAGAAAAAAGTAAGAAAGAAAGTCAAACAAACGAAGAAGAATAAGAAGTTGCGTAAATTCAGTCGGATTTGGTAAGAAGAAAAGCCAACCCCATCAGCTATTATTTTACGTATTTTTACCGTTTTGAAAACGAAATAATCCCACTTATTACCGGATTGCTTGGTTGAAGGTTTATTTGTCACAGAAACACGTGCATACAAAAAAAACAGTAATCAGCAATATTAAACAAAATAGATCTAAGTACAAATATGAGATCACGAGTATACAGATAAATAATTACTAAATTAAACGAACTTACCTAAGTGAAGTTCTATTGTAATTATACGAAATGCTTAGTCCTCGATAATTATCCTGATTTACTATGTAGTCTCACTACACTCCCATCGTGTGCACGCGAATATTCAGAGAATAAATCCTGCAAGAAAAAACTTTTACGCTGGCAACTATAACCAGCTAATGTCATTCTATTTAGAGTAATCTGCAATGAGAGAATTAAAATTAACAGACAGTAATTCCCCAACTTCAATCCCAGGGTCAAAAAACAAACTATGGTCTTGTTCAGGGCTTGGGAGGGAACATAGTATCGAGGACTAAGCATTTCGTATAATTACAATAGAACTTCACTTAGGTAAGTTCGTTTAATTTAGTAATTATACTCCATGCTTAGTCCTCGATAATTATCCTGATTTACTATGTAGATGTTTAGAGAGATGAAGTTGGAAATTACAAACATTTGTTTCACACTAAAACATTCAAATAACATAAAATCAACCTTTTATTGCAAGTGGAAAAACTTTACCACATTTTCAATTAATTCTCTTTTAATAATGCTTCTATTCTAATTATCAACAACCAAGTATGTACCTATTTAGTATGCCTACTCTTTTGGCTCAAAACTTAATTTATGAAAAAAATCACATCAGTCTCAAGGTCAACATTACCAACAAACTTGGCAAAAATTTTGCAAAACTTATGACCAAACAACCGTTTTAAAAATACTGATTATCTTCTGACACACCTCTAGTCGCTATTGAAGCATGACTTGTGGAATGAGGAGTAAATATTTTGATATCTATGCCACTGTCCAACATTGTTTGTTTAATCCAATAAGTAACTAATTGTTTGGCTAACTAACATAATTATGAGGCATTAATAATTTTTCTGTATTACCTATCTCTGAATTACACTATTTGTGTGTATAATTTATATAATATTGTAATGTAATCACATGACAAATGTCAGGTTCCATATGAAAAGTAGGATAACATAATAATTGTTAGCCGTTTTCCTGTCTTAGATGTTTTTACCAATCAGTGATTTTTATGTTAACACTTGAATTAATAATTTGGATGTTATGAAGTCTCAATTACAGATAAGTTATATTCTTTAAGACTTGAAATAATTCTTACATACTTTTTGGCTACTTTGTCAAGTGATAATTGTTGTAATGGGTACCATCATTCTATAAAATTCAATAACATTGATGGATCCCATACATCCATTTTGACATTGTTATTAATTAGTTTACGGAATTTGCCAAATATAATTTACTAACACTAGTGTGTAAGATGTGTGTGTATTATGATTAATTGTCTAACAAGTTGGATTGTATGATCTGTTAAATAAATGAATTATATTATATTATATATCATTGTAGTTAGTGCAACTTTGTTGTAATTTTAAGATACCTTTAAAGAACCTCTTAATTACAGGATCGGTACCTACATCAGCATTTATGATCAATGACAATGCAGATCTATTAGTGCTGAACGTATATGAACTGTCATTGTTGAATTGTTGTGTAAGAAACTTTAATATTTTAGTGATAGAAATATCGTGAATATTTTTACCATTACAGAAAGTCCACCACTTATGTAGTGTGCTACTGAATACTGCCTGACACTGTTATCTGACAATGAAGATATCATGACCTTAATGGTGGCATGTGGTATCATTTGCTTCTTAAACGGTTCTCTGCCAATATGCAGGCCCTCAGGGAAAAAAGCTGCAGTGCAAAGGATGCAGCATTCTGGAAGGTGACAGCAAAAATTGGTTTGTTGGTTCAAACTATATACTGTAATCTGTGATTTCACCATGAAATTAAAAAATGGGTACCAAGGTTGTGATAGTCTCATAGGAGAAAGTAAGATGCCAAAAACCTGATCAATTTAATAGTTTGTGAAATTAATCCAAATAGTGGAAATGCATAAAATAATGGGTAATAATTCCAAATTACTGTAAATGCATCTATATTTTCTACAAGTGCCAGGCCAGATATCTCATATCTATCACACTTAGTATTAGCTCTAGTAGCAAATATGTAGATCAATGGAAAAGATTTCCAAAAGATCTCACTATGTCCTGAAATGCTGCAGGAGCCAGACACACAATCAATGTTTTTATTTCTAGACTCAAGATCAGCTTCTATGCTGTCTTTAGATTATACATAAAATGCAGATATCCCCATTGTTAGGGCTTCACACCACTGCCATATTAGGCCTAGCCAGGCAATTAAGATTATTAAATTGACTACCACACATTATAATCTAAGGTTGTAGTATTGTTTAACATAAAATTTGGTATACATTTAAGTATTCGGTAAAATATTCTATACCAAGAAAAGCATCAAAAAATTTCAAAAAACTTAAATGATTTTTCTTGACTTTCCAAACCCTATTTGCTATCTGACTGTCAAAACAAATATTTCCCATATTTATCATAATTAAATCAAACTCCCTCTCATAGAGAGGAGGCCTGTGTCCCAGCAGTGGGAACATTATAGGCTGATTATGTAAATCAAAGTCACTGTGGTAAACTAACTCTACACATCTTGGATTTTTCCAAATTCTAGTGTAGGTACTTAAGCATAGAAATCCAAAACTCACAACTGGACAACAAGCCGATAGGATAAGGTGTAAAGTAATAGATGAATATCTCTTTATATCTGTCAATGACAATGTCATAATATACTTTGTATCAATCACAAATCCTAAGTACTCAGCAACTTAATTGGGTTTGGGATTAGTTTTAACCTTATTTATGTAACATGCAAGGCACTCCAAAAGCCTATAGTTTTACTAAAATTTTCAAAAAAAAAATTCTTAATAATGTTCTCCAATACAAGTTAAATCCTCAAGATAAAAACACAGATTTTTATCACCCACTAAAGTATAAATAGATATTACTGGTGTGGGGCAGTACACAAGCCAAATCACAAACAATTGAATTAATTGTTTTTACAATAAACCCTCAAATGTGTTTTATCATAAGTGTTCAATGATATTAAAAAATAGACATCTTATAAATCAATTGTGCCCAAATGATCATTTTATTTTACATAACCTCCTTAGGTATGTCTTTCATTTTAAAACTGTTGTGTATGGATAAATTATATTCAGACATTTTGGATTTACTGGAACCTCCATTTAGTTTGTGTACAATAAATATTTTTGATTAAAAAACTGTCCACTGATAGGTGCACACTGTACACTCAAATCTAACAACTTACCAATTTCTTTTGTTGTATTAAATACATATTCAGACTCTGAAAATGCACAATTTTATAGGTATTATGTTGTGTAGGAATGTCCTTAAATGGAATTCTATATCTCTTCAAACATGACCAGATAACTTTATCTTGTGTGAAAAAGATCACCGCCAGCAAGAGTAAAATATTTAAGGCGACATGCAATTGTCGTTACCTCTATAATTGACATACAGGTTTGTATCAGTACGTCTTGCCTGATGAAATCCTCTGCTGTTGGTACTTCCCAATGGTCCTAGATTGGTACTTGCCCCCCCCCTGCTTGAATCAAACGTGAAGGGGCATTGGAGTTTTCCTTACAATTACTTAACATTGTAGTTGTAGCTGCCTTCTTAATTACCCAGACTTGACATGTTCAATAATGAACTTTTCACCAAACAGGAAACTGTCCCGTTTCGATATATTTGTTGTTTTAATCTTGATTTTTATCTAGTTTAACTGGTATCATCAAAGTAAGTTGCTTAATAATCGTGAAAACATCGGTGAGAATTTTAATATTTGTTGTGTTCCAATTGTTTTATATCAAAATATAGATACTGTTTACACTGCGGTAATGCAATTCCAAATTACTGTGGTGGTCTTCCACCCTCTGGTTGTTTTCCTTGATTGGGTGACTCAGCCGTTTAAATCCATGTTCAATTTTGAAGCATCCAGCAATAGTAAATTCAACAGTACTAGTATTACATGCAGTTTACATTATGTAGGTAATTCTTCTTTCTTGATCATTTTTAAATCTTAGTCATTTTAGATGATTTTAAGAAAGTAAAAACATTTAGGTTTTCTTGGAACTGGACGGGTTTCCCAAGGCCATTATCATTGCTTCATACAACCTCATAGAACCATCCTTTAGATCTTGGATATGATCTACAAAGCACACAATAGACTAACTAAGTCTGATGATGCTTAATGTGCAGAACTGATTCTTTATCAATCAATATTGTGATAATAATTTCTCACGAGAGAACAATATTGAATACATATCATAGAACTTCTAGATATACATTTATATTTTGAGCTTTTTGCCTCAACTTGAGGCTGCGAGAGCTAGGCTCCTGCCTTATTGTAATAATAATTTCTCACGAGAAAACAATATTGAGTACATATCATAGAACTTCTAGATATAAGTACATTTATATTTTGAGCTTTTTGCCTCAACTTGAGGCTGCGAGAGCTAGGCTCCTGTCTTATTGTAATAATAATAATTTCTCACGAGAGAAAAACAACATTTTGTGCATAGGCAGTGCATACCATAGAACTTCTAGGTATACATTATATTTTGTGCGTTTTTCCCCAACTTGAGGTTCGAGAACAAGTCTCGACGGGAGTCAACAGGACCTCCTGTTGCACATAGCACTATACTGTCTTGTGTAACACGAACTTCATGTTACGTTGTACAAGAACGGACGGACCGAGCACTGGCAGTATGACGGATAATTATAATCCTCTGCTGCTTTGCAATCCAAATTAATCGTAATCCCTGAAATTTTTCATTATACCACACAAACATACCTGTGTTTTCTTCTTCGTTTACAAAAATAATTGTCTTTTGCCGATCGGCCTGTATTACTGACTCCAAAAAACGGGACGCCGAAGTCGCCCTTGAGCTCGCCTAAGCGGTTTCTTTCCAATTTTCGCCACATTTTGTTGATTGGTATTATTTGTTGTTGATAATAATCAAAAGTAATAAGTTTATAAAAGAAAATTCAATAATTTTCTTAAAATGATGTGCGCTACACGACGCGAAAATAATGAATGACATTAGCTGGTTATAGTTGCCAGCGTAAAAGTTTTTTCTTGCAGGATTTATTCTCTGAATATTCGCGTGCACACGATGGGAGTGTAGTGAGACTACATAGTAAATCAGGATAATTATCGAGGACTAAGCATGGAGTATAATCGGCAGCTGCACGTCATGCCTGTGACAAGAAGGCTTCCACTCAGGGGTGAAGATAGACCATGATGTCTTCTTGGAAATATAGTTGAATCCAATGAAAATTAGAACACATTTTATCCGAGAATAGAAGTGCATCCTTCTTTTAGGACGCGAGTGAAACTGCGGGCAACTGCTTGATATCGCTTTTTCTATTCAGTTACTTTCTCAGATATCGATGAGTATCTCCGAGTTTGAGCAGCGTTGTCGCGGTCAATATTGTTGGACGGATCACCGTTCCTTTCACTTCAAAAGCCTTCTGTGCTTCGAAGAGCACGTTGAGTCGGTAGCCCCGGTTGCAATATCAATATCAGACATTTGGAGTGGCCAGATAGAAACTAGCAAGTCTGCCAATCGGCTTGCCTTTGGATAGGTATTCCTATATTATTTAGTTGCAGACATCTTGCAATTTTGCAACTGACAGATTTTCTTTTCTTCATTTCAGCACGAGATTTATGCTTAAGCATAGTTTTGCGATACGAGCCTGAAATCTGATACTGCGAATATAGAATTGAACATTTACAGAATAACTTAGCAGATGGCAAAATTGGGATAGGTACATTAGTTTTGAAGCTGACTCCAAACATATTTGGGTTTCTCCTCACTATTTGTGTTGGCAACAATGAAAGTTTTGAACAAACGTTCTGTGGTTCATTCAAATATTAGTTTAGTAGCAAAGATTTAAATTGCTAGATTTGCCCTCATCGTACTAAGGCGCAATTACTGGTCATTAGCCCGCATTCGGGTGCTCGAAAGACTTAAAGTACTCGAATTTGAGCACCCGATGCATTAGTTATGCTGGTCATCGCACTGGAAAAAGTGGAAGATGAAGCTGGACTTGATTCTCCGATCGAAGACAGTCGCACTCGACACCGTTTATTTACACTTGTTCGTTTTCCCGAAATGCATAGGCAATCAAATTCGGGATATCGACCAAGTGTAATTGCATCATTAGTCATGCGAAAAAGTGTTCATACTGAGAAGAGTGAGCTCACACGTTATTAAATAGCGTTTCCATGACAATCAAGTCAAACCACTGCGCCTTTGTGTGTCAGAGGTGTCAAAACGAAACAGAAACGGGTGCCAAAACGCGACTATCTTTTGACGCGGGGCGAATCTAATGAGTTAAATCATTGTTTAGTAAAGTTCATCTTAATCACCTAAGTGATACTTGGTGGCGTCCTTAGTGGTTTGAGTGAATATAAATATTAGCGACGGAGTGGGATCACCTATATGGTCTGGTCTAGGTCAAACGATTAAAAAACTAATTATGATAGTAGTAAACTGTAGGGATTTAAAATGTTACTAGGGACCCGCCCCTGCTTCCCACGGGTGACAAAACTTTTCTTTATTTTATGTAGGTTAAATAATAATGTAATATACGCATAAATATTCCGGAATAAAAGCCTATGCATGATGCTGAAAACAACGTGCTCACACAGACAGACATGAGAAGCGACTTTAATTTTAAATATTATGTAGGTATAGAGTAGACTATTACAGTGGATAGTATAGTTTTTTTGAAGATTTGATTCATTATCGCATGACCTTCCGTGCTATTTAAATAGGTCACTCCAAAAAACTTATACCTGCTTGTATCTACTATAAAAACATTTCTTTTAAAATGACATTACCAGACCTTTGCGTACATACATAGAGAAACTCTAAGGGGTCAAGAGGCATGGTTCAAATCTAAATTTAAACCGAAGATATTTCGTTCGCAACAATAGAAATAATATCCAGCTGCATCTTGAATACTTTATGGCTATAGGTATTTCATGTCCTCTCGGGTCAAGTTTCAACAAGTCCACCTTTAAGAGAGCTAGTCTACATTGTGTGTCCATTTGCAGCCCCTCTGGAGGGTTCTTTGAGGCTCTTTAAAACTTTACGACAGGAGGACACGACCTATTAAATGTATATATTTTGCAGAATGTTGCAAGAATCTGACAAACAAAGGACTCGCAAAACATTATTAGATAGATTTGAAATGACGAATGGAGAGGAACTCGTGGCTAAGTAATAATAGTCGATCCATCTGGTTAAGGGGTATCGTATTGCCCAGTTACTGGGTTGTCTAGATCAGCTACGCAGTCGCTCCATGTAAAATACTGGTATTCAGCTGCATCCGGTTAGACTGTAAGCCGACCCCAACATAGTTGGGAAAAGGCTAGGCAGATTGATTTGATTTTTGAAATGACGAATGGGTCGTGGTCGTTCTCTAAGGCCAACGTGACGTGTCCCGCTCGAATCAACGCTTGTTGTTTATGCATTCCAATTCAGCACTGCAGTTACCTGTGTATGTTTGCCCGACTTAAAGGGATTAGAATGTCAAGTTCAAAAAGGTCAAAGCAAAATCGTACCGTGCAAATGGTTATAGGAATGTGGAGAAATACTAAAAGAGTACACGGTTTGATTTATGCGAATTGTAACACTGCAGGTGCTCAGGGCTTAGCTCAAAGATAAGCCCGCACTTTGTCGCACACAAACGAAGCTCTCACACAAAATTTGATGCAGGGTTAAAGCGATCGTGAACCCGTGGTGAACACAGTGATAGCTCAATAGCTATACGATTGCAGTAAATAAAACGGGAACATCTGCTTTCAACGGGTCCTATCTATATCCAAAACTCAATTAACTATACAAAGCCTTAATTCTATGCATGACATAACTACGCAGAACACATTCTGCCTACTAACGGGAATGACCTTAAATATTTGATGAGCGAGCATAACATTATCATGTTTGATATTGTTTTTTAAACACGTCCGACCGGATACACGTACTTTTGAAAACCAAGCGTTTTTAATGAACAATTAGCTGGCATCACACATGGTTGCCGTTTGCTGTCCCGTTTAAAAAATAATTAGGCCAAAAATGCTTTGAAGCTGGCAATAAATATACCGTATTAGGCATTGTAATACTTAGCTTTATTTTATTCTCGTGTTCATGTGTAATTATGTGAAATTAATTACAGAAAAATGTGCAGACTCTGTTCGAGTGTTGAGTTTGTAATTAATCATGCAACATTGACTGATAATTATGTCAGGCAGTGACGGACTTCACGCAAACTGCTAACTGCTTAAGTACTACGTGCTAACGTAGCTATCACATGTTATCACTTCTACGACAGCTGCGTCAATAATGGTGCAGACTATCAATCAAAATCTTTAAAAACATAGGTTCAAATTAAATTAGCTAGCTAAACTCTGCAGACGGGATGGGTATCGATATCTGAACATGATAAAAACTTTTTCCAAAAAAAAAACAACCTACATCAAACAAAAAAAGAATCATCAAATCAAGTCATAATAGGGAATATGCATGTGATTTAAGACAAATTTATTTTTTTATAAACTATATTACTTCAGAATTATGCCTCCATCAATATTTTTGAATAAAATTTCTTTTTGAGCGAGAAATTAATTTTTTTAAAGTCCCAAAAAACGGTGGGTAATTCAAATACTTGAAAAGCTAAGAGCGGATGTGACGGGATAGTAATCAAAATGTCAATGTCAAGTCAATCAACAAGTGTCAAGTCAATGTCAAACGCTCCTACAAAAAGGAGTGTTTGAAGTGGACTTGACAGTTGCTTGTTTGTTTTCACGGACTGTGACGTCACCACACCAAGCGCGACAAATGGAGGGCGTTTAAATAGCCCGGATCGGTTGGATATTTAAAAAAAAAAATTTAAGTTCTTTAAATTGCTTTTTTGCCGTCGAATTTTTTTTACTATTATTTGACGATGTAAACTATCGAATAAAAATATTAAAAAATACATGCATATTCCCTATTGGCGGATTAATCGCGTAACATACAAAAAAGAAACATGCATACGAATTGAGAACCTCCTCCTCCGCTCAACTGTCGATTGGCCTTCTAATGGCCGATAACAATTAAAATTCTATTGAGTCTGGTTAATGACAGTTGGAGGTTTATGAAGTCGGTTGATAAAACAACAAAAAAACGGATTTTCTCTACTCATCTTCAAGTAACCCAAAATAATATTATCAATTCTTTTTTGTTTTATCGTGTTTAAGAATAATCTAAACATAAAAAAAATCTATTTGCTCTAGCAACATTTTATATTAGTTTTTGGTGTACTGGCAACATAATTGGTAGAATCTGGTCGGTGACATGGTACTTTTGCTTCTGTGTAAAATTATCCTAAATAATCTTGGAAATATAGTCTACTGCTTAAAAACTACAGCATTTTATTATACATGCTGTTTGTGGTCCTTCGAAACCTGTGAATAGTTGTGCGGTGTGTAATAACGTATTCAAGAAATATTAACGGGTGTAGTGGTAAGGGCTCGGCGCCGGCGCCATTGTTCGTCTTCGTCGGGCAATTATTTGCGAGAAAACTATAAAAACCCGGAGCTTGAAAATACAAGAAGATTCGAAACATTTCTGCACATTTCACAGAAATCATCAGTATATGGTATGGTTACACCAGTTATTGATGGAAACAAGACACTCTCAGATGTGCAAAAGTTATTTTATTTGCGTAAATTTTTAACTGATGAAGCATTGGCTGTTATTGTAAACCTACCACTTGTGAATGAATCTTATAAAGAAGCCATTGAGCTTTTAAAAAAGCGATTTGACAATAAGTCAAGATTAATATTTAATCATATAAATATACTATTGCAATTGCCTGTGATTCAGAAAGGTACAGCAGCCTCTATAAGGTCTTTTATATCACAAGTGCAACAACAATTGTATGCACTTAAAAACTTACAGCAACCTGTTAATCAATGGGATATGCTTTTAATTTCAATCTTATCTAAAAAATTAGATCTATATACCAATCGTGCATATCAGATAGATAGGGACATAAATATACTTCCAACTATGGAAGAGTTCATTACTTTCTTAGAGAAGCGCGCTATAGCATTCGAAGATAGCTGTAATTCTGACTATAAGAAGAATTCAGTACAAAAAGTGAGCAATGTTGTCACTAAAAATTCAATTTCTTGTTCTTTTTGTGCAGGTGTGGCACATTTGTTACATTCATGCCCAAAGTTTAAAATGGCTTCAATAGAAGACCGAATAAAATTCATAGATGACAAAAAATTGTGTACTATGTGTTTAAAGACTCACACGGGTAAGTGTAAGTTCTCATTCTCTTGTAAAATTTGCAAGGAGGGGCACAATACGCTCCTGCATAAAGACAGTGGTTCTGGCTCGCAAGCTTCTATATCACTGCATTCTATTAATTCAAAAATAAACACTTTATTGCCCACCATAAAGGTAAAGTTGATCGACTATCATGGTTCTGAACTTTATGTAAGAGCATTACTTGATTCAGGAAGCCAAGTTTGTCTTATTACCTCACATCTTGTGGAAAAATTACAATTAAAGCTTAAGAACCAAACTACCAATATAATTGGCATAGGCAACAATTGTAATCAAATCAACAAATATGTTGACATTACTATCAATTCTCCAGTGAAAAATGTACAGTTAAATGTAAAATGCCTCGTTGTAAACTATATTACAGCAGATTTGCCTCAAAATCATTTTGATATTTCAGGGTTAAATATTCCCAAGCACATCCAGCTATCAGATGATGAATTTAATGTACCAACAGAAATATCCATGCTATTAGGAGCTGACATTTATTTTAATATTTTAATAAATGGTCAAGTTAAAATTCATAATAGCTTGTTATTGCAGAATACTTTGTTTGGTTATACTATTGGTGGGAAGCAATTTGTTAATGACCACAAAAATAGTTTAGTTACAAACTTGGCTATTTGTGATAGTAACAAATTAGAACTTGTAATGGAACAATTTTGGCTCACTGAGATGATTCCCCAGTCTGCAACAGGAGGCTGTAATGAATTTAAAAAATCAGAAAAATGTTTCCAGCAATCTGTTAAACTCATAAATGACAAGTTTTGTGTTGATATGCCCTTAGTTTCCAAAATGGAAGAGTTGCAGCTTGGGGATTCATTCTCGGTGGCTCTTCAAAGATTCCTATCACTGGAGAAACGATTTAAACAAAACTCTGTATATTTAGAAAAATATAAGAACTTTATTGAGGAGTACATAGCATTGGGGCATGCTAGAACGGTGGATGTAGGTACTTATGATATCCAAAATGGCACTGTTTATTTTTTAGCTCACCATGCTGTTCTAAATGAAGCGAGTCTTACCACCAAGCTGCGTGTGGTTTTCGATGGTAGCATGAAGTCTAGGGCTGGTGTATCACTGAACGATGTTATGTTGAATGGTCCAGTTGTTCAAAGTGAACTCTTTGATATTCTGCTTCTATGGAGAACATACTTATACACGCTCACCTGTGACATTCAAAAGATGTTTCGTGGAATACTTATCAACCCCAGTCAAACTTGTCTTCAAAATATTTTATGGCGTGATGATCCATGCAAACCCATCAGCTGTTTGCAACTCCAGACTGTCACATATGGTTTAAAATCTTCTACCTTCTTGGCTACACGTTGTCTGATAGAGCTGGCTCGTAGATATCAAAATGAATTTCCTTTAGCTGCTCAAGCAATGTTGTTAAACACATATTGCGATGATGTTATTTGTGGATCTAATAATACTAAAGATCTTCATCAATTAAAATATGAGCTTATTGCTCTTTTGAAAAAAGGCAGCTTCACGCTTCATAAGTGGTGTTCAAACTTCCCTGAGGCTATTAATGACCTCCCCAATGAACACAAATGTTTTGAAAATTTAGACATCAACAAAAACAATATTGTCAAAACATTGGGTCTAAAATGCGACATTTTAAATGATACATTTACTTTTAACTGTCCAATGATTGACAATGATGATACCAAGACCAAACGGTCTATTCTGAGTTTCATTGGCAAAATGTTTGACCCACTAGGCCTCATAGGTCCTATTATAGTTGTGGCAAAAATTTTTATGCAATCTTTATGGTCTATGAATTTAGACTGGGACAAAATATTGCCCCAAGAGCAACTCAATGTTTGGGATAAATTTGTAAAAAACTTAGCTTTAATGAATACAATTACTGTGCCAAGATATATTACTTCATGTGATGTGGATATCATAGAGTTGGTGGGATATGCTGATGCATCTATGAAAGCGTTTGGAAGCTGTCTTTACCTACGAACTGTTAAACCTGATGGTTCAGTTTTTGTTAATTTATTGTGCTCTAAATCCCGTGTTGCTCCATTAAAGAAAAGTTTAACAATTCCAAGACTAGAATTAAATAGTGCTTTGCTTCTTTCACAACTTGTGCATAGGGTGTACAATATTTTAAAAGGTAGATTCCCTAGTCTCACAGTTCACTTATACAGTGATTCTCAGATAACATTAGCATGGATAAAATCTAAAAACATAAAGTCAAACCCTTATGTAGCTAATAGAGTAAATCAAATAAAAACATTAACTTCAAACTTTCAGTGGTCTTATGTCAGCACGGCTAATAATCCTGCTGATCTACTATCAAGAGGTTGTGACCCACATAAATTAAAATCTAATGTCCTTTGGTGGCAAGGTCCTAAAGAATTGTTAAATAAGGACTTTGAACACTCTGTAAGTAATATTGAGTTTCCCATTCCTCATTTAGCTGAAACAGGTGTTGTAAATAATATCTGTGAAGTCAATGAACCTTCTTCTAAGAAAAATGAGCCAGTTTTAAGTGATTTAATTGGAAAAATATCCGAATTCAATAGGCTTCAGCGAATTGTTGCCTATATATTGCGATTTAGTAAAAATTGCTCCAAAAACATTAATAAAGAGTATGGCCCTTTGACACTGCAAGAGCTTCGTAGTGCTTTGTTGGCTATTATTCGTAGTGTTCAAAGAAAGCACTTTTTCAAAGAAATAGAGTGTCTTAAAAATAATTTGCCTATCAAATCAGGATTATCAAGTTTACATCCTTTTCTGGATCAGGCTGGTGTGCTTAGAGTTGGTGGCCGTCTTCAGTGTGCGATCGACATGGCTTATGACAAAAAGCACCCGGCTATACTTCCTAAATCTTGTAATTTCACAGATATCCTAATTCGTAATGAACACATGCGTTTGTTGCATGCAGGGGCAAAGTTAGTGTTGAGCTCACTTTCACAACATTTTTGGCTTATCAGTGGTGTATGTGAAGTCAAGAAGGTAGTAAACAAGTGTGTCAAGTGCTTCCGTTTGAAGGCTGTAGCTGCTAAGCAGCTTATGGGGTCTCTGCCGCAAGAAAGGATTACGGCTGCTAGGCCATTCAATGTAGTTGGGGTAGACTTCTGTGGACCTTTTAATGTTAAATCTTCTAGAATTAGGAAACCATTAATCACGAAAGGCTATGTGGCACTTTTTGTTTGTTTTGCTACAAAGGCAATCCACATGGAGCTGGTCAGTGACCTCACCACTGAAGCCTTTTTAGCATGCCTCAAACGTTTCATTGCTCGAAGAGGAATGCCAGAGAAAATTTTCTGTGACAATGCAAAAACATTTAAGGGTACCGCTAATGAGTTAAATAAACTGTATAAATTGTTTATATCAAATGCACATGTGGATGCTGTGAATAATTATTGTACTCCTAATTTCATTAAGTTTAACTTCATCCCTAGTTACTCTCCAGAGTTTGGAGGCTTATGGGAGGCGGGGGTTAAGAGTTTTAAATACCATTTTAAGAGAATTGTTGGAACTGTTGTCTTAACCTTTGAAGGTTTGTATACTGCTATCACAGAAATTGAAGCTGTGCTGAATTCAAGACCTCTCCTTCCCATGAGTTCAGACATTTCCAATTTTGAGTATTTAACACCTGGCCATTTCCTCATAGGAACCTCTATGATGAGTTATCCTGAAGCAGACTTATCTAATCATTCTATTAATAATCTAAAATTTTGGAACATTTTATGTAAAATTAAACAGGACTTTTGGAAAGTCTGGTCTGGTGATTATCTTACACTGCTTCAAAGCAGACCAAAATGGCACCATATCAATCCTAATTTAAAAGAAGGAGACCTAGTTATTCTTCGCAGTGATAATACTGCTCCTATGACATGGCCCATGGCAAGGATTGTAAAGACAATACCCGGACCAGATGGTATGGTCAGAGTGGCAGAAATAAAACTGCCAAATAATAAAACATATGTTAGATCTCTGAGAAAATTATGTCCATTACCGATAAATTAAATCAAACTCAATTTAATGTAACTTGTCTTGCTTTCATCCGGTAACATGAAGACTGTAGTTACAGCATTTGTCATCTGCATGGCCCCGGCCCAACTATGTTTAAGAATAATCTAAACATAAAAAAAATCTATTTGCTCTAGCAACATTTTATATTAGTTTTTGGTGTACTGGCAACATAATTGGTAGAATCTGGTCGGTGACATGGTACTTTTGCTTCTGTGTAAAATTATCCTAAATAATCTTGGAAATATAGTCTACTGCTTAAAAACTACAGCATTTTATTATACAATCGTGTTTTTATATCGATAATTGTCAAACTCAAACTCAAACTCAAAGCATTTATTTCAATTAAACCATCTACTTTTGAATTGTCAAAGAATCGGTCAGTTAGTCAAAAAGTTGAAGCTAGTTGCCCATTCCAAATCGTAGATCTCTATGGAGAAGAACGGGCAAGAAGCTCCAAGGACACTATTTTAAAAATGGATATAGATATTACAAAATCCTGGGTACAGTATTCTTGGTGCTTCTATATGTCACATCTGCGTAGTTTCACTACGCTGTATTTGATAGGTCCTTATTTTAATTACGGCTTTATTAAAGGTTATAAAAATGATAAACGGCAGCTAACGTTAAAGAATGACCAGTCTTTTACAACGCACCATTGTATTTAACGACACTTTTAAAATGACTTTGGGAGTAATATTTAAAAAGGGACAGCAGTAAAAGAAAAATATTAGATGTTAATATGTTGATTGCATTTTAATAATATCTCTCAATATCTTTCCAAAGAGAGAAGAGTCGTTTATATTTTTCCTCCCCCATCGAGTCGCGTCTCAATGGGGGACGCGAGAAAAACACCTCGACCTTTTGAAGGAGGAAGTCACAGAAATCTACTGAAATATTGAGGGCTTTGGACTTAAACAAACATTATTTATTTATGGAGAGAGGAAATGGAGGTATTGCTGTAACGCGATAGTGGGTCAGAAAACCGTGACAAAATCACACATGTCAAAAAAAGTAAGGTTTTTTCAAATATGTTTTATTATGGTAAAGTACGGTACAATAGGTGTATCGTAGTATGGCATAGTATTTCGTGCTCACAGGAAAGCAGTAAATGGATTTTAAGAGTTCTAGCTTCTATCTTATCGGAATTGGTTTCCGCACTTAGTCCTTCAAGTGGCCCTTTGTACGTGGCCATATGTCGCGTCTTTGGTCATTCCAATCAACCTCATCTCCCTCCAGAAGCAGATTAGGTCTCCTAGTATATTCAGAACATCTGCAAAAGATCTGGGAGCCCGAGAGTTTCTGTTCTAATTTGGGTGACTATTTCCGTCCGACTGTCCATTATGCCTATTGTACGGAAATCATTTTCAGAGTCCTTGAAGGGTGAATAAGGTAGCTAAAAAACAAGAGCGAGTATGACATAATCAATTAAATTTTCTTGGCATGGAAAACTTAGTGTTACATACCTTAATAGTTGTGAAGCGTTTGAGTCGAAACTTAAACAATCTACAACTAAAGGTACCATTCCGTTGCCGACCGCAGGCAGCAGCAGCAGGCGAGCTACGGAATGGTACTTTTAGTGTAATTGAAATGCAAACTGGATCTTGCAACAGCCTTATGTTAACTTAGATATTCTTCAAAAGTCCAGATGTATTCTCTTAACGCACTCTCTGAATCATATAAATGTCGTTTAAACGAAAATATTGGTACAAACTGTTGCTTGCTTTTACGTCATTAACATAAAAATGATATAAAGCCAAGTTCATGCCAAGTTTTTGTACTGAAGATTGTTTTGGTTTTAGTGTTATCATTACCAGTTTACCTCATAGTTTGGCTTTACCAAACAAAAACCAGTCTATAATTCTGCATATAAACTGTCAACACCAACATCATTGTTTACTTTACGAACTATTCCAAAGTATTATGTACTAAAAATAGCAAATGAAAGTGTGCCATAGACAATAAATTACCTTAACTAACCTTCCTCGCCCGACGGCCTTGCTATAAAACTGTTCATAACGGTGCCAATTAAATTCCACGAAATGTTGTAAAAAAATAAAAACTGTTCTGAAACAACTAGTCTCTGACCTTAGGAGTGAAACTTGAAGTTTAATTAAAACACGTTGATATTTCCGGGAAAAAGCTAGTCAATAGTTTATTTGTTTCTGTAAAATGACGAGAAATATTCGATGGATAAAGCTACGTGTTGGGTCACAGTTTTGGAGCGTCATATTGTCCAGCATACAGGTATTTCGATAAGTGTCGAAGCGGTGCCAACAGCGTTTACTTGGAGCCTTCGTCTTTATTTGAGACATTTGGGCGGTGTCACGTGATTTTATAGGTACTCGTCTGGACGTAAGTTTTGATCCAAGACTTGGCAACAGGACTCCCAAACCATTAGAAATTCATGGATTATGTAAGTCTTCTTCTATTTTTATCCTCCAGCGGCTTCGCCCGGCCGCGTGATATCTTTATAAAGTATGGCATAAGTTACTCAGTGATAATATAGAATTCTAACGGTGAAAGAATTTTTTAAATTGGTTCTAGGGCTTTTGAGTTTATTCATTACAAACAAAAATACAAATCTTTTCTCATTATAATATTAGTGTAGATTCATAAATTCTTTACCTTTATTTACTTCCTGTCCAGTGAGCAGTGGTGGCCCAGTGGTAACGGCCCCTAAGAATAACATAGAAAACCTTTCGAGGTCACAAACAAACTGACATTTCAAAGGAATGTAAGCAGGTAGGTACTGCTTTGAGGACGTTGCCTCGCTCCACCTGTCACCGCGCTATGAGCCGACAGACGTGGATAAATCGAGTGCCAGCTATTCCACGATATCGCTTCACTGTAATCTTTATTTACCTTCAACACTGTCGTTGTGAAAATAAACTTTTTTTATACAATACTTGCGACCCGCCCCGAACCACTGTCACTAGGTATGGGACCAAATCAGAAATTGCGAAAAAAAAATCTGCTGTTCCTACATTTTGACGAACTATGCGAACATAAATGTAGGGAACATCTGATTTTTTTTTCGCGATTTCAGGTTTTATCCCATTGTGAAAGTTGCTGACAATGACCCCTTAAGAGGATGCCCATAAATTAAATTGCATCCTGTTTATCCTCTCAAGACTTAATTTCTGAAGTTATCAAAACATGATTCGCATCACAAAAATGATTTTCTAAGAAATAAAATTTAAATATCTACTCAAAACTCAATTCAAACCATTTATTTCAATATAATCTATTACAGGTATTTTTGTATTGTCATAGGGTCGGTCAGTTAGAAAGATGAAGCTAGTTTGCAAAGCGTAGTAGGTACCTATGGAGAAGAACAGGCAAAAAACTCCACGGACACTCTTTTTTTATCAAAATATTGTTACTCTCTCTTCGTCGCTTTGATCTTGACAGAACATCGGTCTCTCGGTTCACCTACTACCTAAATGAAAATATTATGAAGAAGAGCAATTTGCAAAAGTATATTTGAGAGATATGATAGCTAAGCAGAGCAAATATGTAATATGAAGCTTAAATAAAAACTATGCATTCTATACGCTCCTTTAAAAGCAATTCTTGGTATTTGAACAAGTAGGAACTCTGCAGAAAAATATTGCGCTACGTGTACCTACATGGTAAATGAAAGCGGAACGCAGACCGTAATTGTACCTACAAAGTAATACCACGTTAAAAAACAAGAACATTTTTAATAAAACTAAAGTCTGTTTTTTAATCCCGTAGACTAATTTGACAGGTGAAAATGTCAAACTCCTAATTGATAAAACAAAAAACAATCACTTGAAATGTCAAAAGTCTACGAGATTAAAAAACAGGCTTTAGGAATATGTCAAAGAAAGAAATCCATATATACAAATATTATGAACGCGAAAGTAACACTGTCCATCTGTCTGCTGTCACGCCTTAACGGCTGAACAGAATTTGATGGGCACAAAGGTAGACCTGAGTTAGGACATAGGATACGTTTTATACCAGTAGGATGTTCCCGTCATCCTTTAGGATAATTTCCAAACTAGAAGTGGGCGAAGCCGCTGCCTATAGCTAGTAAGTTATAAACGAATACTACGGAACTGATTGCACCTCACACCATTTTTTGAAGACTCCCAAAGCTAAGATGGAACGTTACGTTATATCCAAACTTTCCTTGTAATCGTTAGCCTTTGTTGCCTCTTTTAAATCGAGTAGGATGATCAGCAAGAAAAGTACTTTTGAATTCAAACTTGAAATATTATCATAAAAACGACCTTTGGTCGGCTGAAAGTCGTCCAACGACCCTATTCACAATAATCCCTTATCCAGAATGGGATAAATGACTCCATTATATCCCAGATTAACAATTCAGGCTAGAATTTCGTCTGCAATTAAAAGTTTCTCATTAACATGGGTTTGATTCTCTTACTTTATTTGCGTCTAAATTATCTGACTTCTTAATTTGCTGAACGATTTCTATTTTGGCCTTTGTGGACAAGAAAAAAAAGCTAAAAGAAATGATTGATCTAAATGAAGTTTCACTTTTAAGAATGTGGTGTGGAGTGTAACCTCTTTCAATATTTAAATTGTATACTTAATTTAGGACTACAGGCCGTTTTTGTTGAAAAAATATTGAAATGCCATTAAATTATTATTTTTAATTTATTTTATTTTTTTGACACAAAAGGCATTCATTGCTGATTTTGTTGCAAAATGGTCTGAATTATTTAAGCTTCATAGCTGATAAAACCTTCTTAGATTTATATTTTATTTTAAAAAGCTTTTATATCTTTACTAATTTATTTAAATAAATTGCTCATTAGTTTTTCCATTATACTAAATGAATAGTTTTTCGTTTACTTAATTATTGCGTAAATTTCTTCGTCTGTGTATTTAAAAGAAAAACGTATATAAATTGCCAGAGCTTATACATTAGGTATAATGACGACCAAAGTTCATTAAACAACCTTCGAACCTTGAATCATCAAAATGTATCTAAAGCTATAGTTGCCTAGAAAAACAAAGAAACACGAAAGACATAGTGTCCGCAATTTACCGGAGAATGACGTCACTGAAACATTATTTATGAAAGTAAGATGGTGTGTTTTCCTAGAGAGAGTTTTTTGGCATCGTAAAGTCAAACCCCTTTTTTTTTTTTTTTTTTGAGGTTGGGAAATCATCCAATGACTTCTCCCGCTCTGGGTGGAGCGGAAGGGCGTGTCAGACTTTTACTGACTAAAACCCACCCGTGTTCCTTCAGTTGCCTGTTGCCAAGGTCCCGGTATAAAGTCAAACCCCTGTGCCCCCATTTTCATGACAGACGTCACTCATAGGCCGTGTTGCATGTGGCCGCCACCGCGCTCTTCTAAGAAACCGTAACTTAGGTCGATCTCAGTAAATCGCCATTCAACTATTACCTTCGCAACAATTCGACAGTTTTGTCCCTCTCAAGTCCCAGGAGGGCCATTAAACCGTAACTCGCACAAAGTTTTTTATAAATCAAATCATGTCGCTTGAAATAAAACACGGGTAATAACAATGGAGAAAAGTTGGTGTCTTGACACAAACGGAATCGTGTTACGTCAAGGTCTTTGTAATTCGTTTGAATCATACGAACAAGTGCGCACAGATTTAATAATATCGACATATTGGTTACACAGCTGGGTGTACACCACATATATACCTACATTTGTGACAAAGAGACGCGTCATTTAATAATGATCGTTTAGGGTATTGTGATGTTATTACACATACATAACATAACATCACGCCTGTATTTCCGAAGGGTTAGGCAGAGAGACCTTTTATTTTATTTTTTTGAGCGTGGGAAATCATCCAATGACTTCTCCCGCTCTGGGCGGAGCGGAAGGGCATGTCAGACTTTTACTGACTAAAACCCACCCGTGTTCCTTCAGTTGCCTGTTGCCAAGGTCCCGGTATCCCTTTCGGACTAACCTATACTACACCCACATTTCGCCAGTTATGTTTAAGTCCCATGTAATAGAGGGCGAACCTATTGCTATCAACCAATGTTACTACTACTGTAACTACTTACTATCGTATGTTAACAACATGAAATGATAAAACGAAATGCTAATAAAAATATCAACATCCATGAACTTACAAGCCTTTACAACTAATATTTTTCACGACACATCATTGTCTAGTTTTCATGGGGGAATTTAGTTGCTCCATGCAAATGATCGTAATTGGGGTCTTACGACAATCTTTTTTCAATATAGAAAGTTTTTAAAAAAATCAGGCCTTTTTATACAGCTTCGCGCTGAGAAAAATGTAATAAAGCTTAATGTCTAAAGTTCAACAATGACTCTTCAACTTACCTAATTTGTTAAACTCGAAGCATAATGTCATTAATCATTAGACCTATAGGAAATTCAAATTGTTATTAGAAACACGCTAAAAGGCTGTTTTCTTGTGCTTGCTACGGAAATGAGAAAAGTTTTCGAACCGCACGGAAAGCAGTGGGCACGGTAACTAGTTGATTATAGTTATAACATTGACAAGTGTTTAATGCTTTACACCAAGTTACAAGAGAACAAGAAGCCGGACAGTTTATGGACATCTTTTCGAACGAAGGATTCTTTGACGGGTCTAATAATGAATTCTCCTTTTACCATTTTTATGAGAATCGAAAGTGAACATAGGAATAAAATTTAACCGTCAACGTTTTAGTACCTATAGTGTTCTTTCACCGTTTCTCTAACTAATACTTATATGGAACATCGTTCCCCATTACAAAATCGCCTGTATTTTTAAAATTTCAGGGGAGAACATCGATATGTTCCGCAAATCATAATGAACTTTTGCGAAAAGAATATTAGAATTTATCGAGATACCAGCTACGGGCGATACGGCGTAGCGTCTGCGTGCTACGCAAAAAAGTCACACGAACAATTCAAACTTCATCTCCATATGGAGATAGTATCCGAATCCGGAGCAATATTCTCTATTTGAACCATTCTTATATGAAAAGTTTCCTGCCAGCCGGTACGCTCAGTAATATAGTACACTGTGTAGGCCACACACGTACCTACCTACTTAATTAAGATACGGCCGGAGTATCAACAGGACAGTTCTGTATTTGGCAAGCGTCCAAGCTCGTTCCCACTATCTGCAAACCAGTGTAGAGGCATTTTAAGTTATTTTTCACGAAGGTTCAGAACCAGCTCTTTGTTCAGGCTACGTGACACGCTTTTTATTTTCTTGTAAAATCAATATTCGTTCTTTTCTATGTAATTTCCGACGCGTATAGCTGAGGCATGATTTAGGTGCCTAGAATTTCGTTAGGCAACGTATTTACCTATTTACGCAGTGTTTATAATCTGCTTGTCGCTTTAACAGAGGAACAAACAAGGAATGAACATACAAATTCTTGTACGTCAAAATGAGTTCCATAACGGCTTTATTAAATATCTAGGACGCGTACCATCGCATATTCAGGGGCAGTTTTTGCTTTGTTGGGTTTCGTGGGACGATCATAAGGCATATTATGCGTTGGTAATTGTTTTTGTTCAACGTTCCTTGAACCTAAAGCTCGTAAAACGGTCTAATAAGTACCGTTAAGCTTTTTGTTTAGTTGGGAGTTTTTTTTATAAATGTTCTGTCTGAGAATTAGCTACGGGGACTAATTTTATTAATGAAAAGTTGTTTTTCATACCACATCATTCGTTAATTTAACTGTTGGCTTGGTTTAATTTAATTCATTAACTTATTTAATAAATACTTATTTTTTATACCCTACGAAATTAAGACTCCTTTTAACACAGTCAGAATCCGTCGTAATGACCATAATCGTTATTACTTCCGTAAACAAGAACTTCCCTTCATTTGAGCGCACAACCGTGAGCACATTTTGCCGCCGTCCCAGAAACGCGCGGCTGACATAGAGATACACAAACGGTCGCGTCCCGGTGGAGATACCGCGATAATGCATGGCTATGCTGCTGCCGTGGATTTAGACCATTTTACCGTATACTGTAATAGTTCTGCGGCTTTGCCTGTGTCAAGTAAATAAGGTTTTTTCGTATATTCATCGTGGAAGACCTACATCACCGAATATACTAGCACTGGCTGGCAATAACTGACATTATAGAAATTCTATGACGTTCCACGGTTCATGTGGTTAAAAAAAGCGAACTAGATAGAGAGAGCAATTTTTTTTTATGCGTATCTTTCATTTAGCTGGCTTCAACACGAAAAATCTTTATTCAAGTTTAATGGAGATTGGTTGAACAGTACAGCGGTGAAAGTGAGACAAACAAACTCATTTTGGGATTCAGGGACTCATAACATAAGATAAGATTGCCTAGCAACAGAATAAATAATAGTACTGGCTTACGTTATACAGGGTGGCGTGTGAAACGATATCCAAATTTTTTTGGGAAATTCTCACTTGACTTCAGTCTTATTATTTTTCTATTACTATAAATATTAACAACTGTCTAGCTCCTAAACTTTAAATAATAGTTGAACATTTAAGGGGGTGTTTCGAGAAGCCCTTGCTGAGAGGCTTCTAAGATTTTTCTTTGGATGTCATTTCACGGGCCACCCTGTATAACGTAAAGTCGTTTGCACTCATGTACACACCTAGCTACATTTATTCGCTTAGCTCTAATATCTCATTTGCTCAGAATCTCAGCACGTATATTTATGAAATTGGATTAGGATTCTTGATTCAATTTCAAGGGGCGCCTGTTTTACATTTTTCCTTTTCATATGCTTTAGCAATTTTCTATCTAATTATAAAATACTAGAGCGTGGCTTTTATTTTGCTTGTTTATACGACACACGTAAAGAATATCTTAAATAATTATAACTTAGTTTCAAAGAAAAAATAACACTAATTTAATTTAACTACAGCTCCTTAGTAACTTAAAATTACGACTCTAGGTGTCGCTCAAGTCTCGTAAATTATCTTGAAAGTGCGACACGGTGATCACTTAATCCTGTTTAATCTTAATAATGAAACTTCATTGTTCTGGCAGCTAAACCAGAATGCAGTTAGTACAAAGCTCTCTTACCTTCAGTGATGAAACTTACGTGAGATGCTGAACTTTGAGACACAATTTTGCACTTTCGAAGTAACTTCGCAGTTGGTATTGCAAGGGGCACTTGATTGTCGATTTAAACGATCTCCGTTACGGACAGCACTAAGAAACTTTGGTTGCGATATCGTCCTAATAACACAAGTTTATGTGAAAGTAGTAGATAATATGATATTGTGTTATTAAATAACAGAAATAGTTGGGTACTTACTTTGGCCGGATTGCAACCTAAACATGCATTAATGCTTAATAAAATTAACATTCGATGTCTACAAAAATAATAGTATGTGGAAATGAATACTAGTCCAGAATTTTACATACTATTAATAAGAATATTGGTAAACGAACTCGCTACAATAACTGTTCAATTGGATCGGTACCGTTGTATTTTTCATGAGAAAAGTGGCCGCCGGCAGCATTAATTTTACAATAAATATATGTTAAAGTTGAGGATGCTAGGTCCTATGTTTGGCGAAAACACGATTACATAAAGTTTTCTCGATAGAAAAAAAATCCAAAGTTAGCTCTAAATAGAACTATAAACCGCTGGTATTAAAAAAAGACTTCAAATTAGATCATTAAACTTGCATAATAACTGAACTTTTTATTTTTTTTGAATTACCATTATTTTCACCATAAAAAGCATTTCAGTACCTAAACATTCGAGGCTTGAGAGCTGCTAGCGTCCCATACACTAGTATGGTGCGAGTGAGATAAAATCTGAGGTAGGGTACAGCCTTAATTGAGCTCAATTTGAAGACGCAGGGCATTAACAATAATGTACAATGAACCTACTTTCTTTTCTCTTCATCTCGATGTTATTTCAAGCTTAGGTATTCCGAAGAAAAGTAGGTCGTAACAAGAAGAAATTTAGAATACGTGAATAAACATTTTTAGAAGCCAACTACAATCCATAAGTAGGTACCTACATAGTTTTGGCTGGGAGTGCAGCACCTAATAGTTACGGTACGTACGAGTAATGCAAGCGATATGCTATTTTACTTACGTTCGGATTGAAAATATTCCAATTTTAAAAGCGTGCAAATGCTAGCAAACCACTTTAGCGCTTCAGTACTATTCAAAAGATATTCAAGTTCATAAATATTAGGTATATCTATTATACCTATTCTCTATATTTTTTATTTAGATACCTACTGCTTCTTGATGTGGTTTTCTAAAGGTTATCACGGGTTGATGACCGTTAGAAGTTATGTTACTCATTAAATGTTGTCATAAAATAGATTCTATCACTTTTATAACGCATACCCGCGAACACTTAATGGGGTCCTTTGATGCTGGCATGAATTAGAAACATTAATTCCTTAGAATTCAGCTATTTTGAATTTTGAACGCAGTGTATTCGGAAACCTGTGTGAGTGTGTGCCACTAATGGAACTCGGTACACTTTGTCAATGTATTTCCTACGATACATTGTATGTTTATACGATGATGCCATTTGTCTCGGCGCCCAAAGCCCGGGATTATACGAGTTTTGATTGCACAGTGTAAAATACGAGCCGGATAACAATGCGCAGCATTTTTTACCATACAAACGTATACACATTAATTCTTGTGCCCGAAACGGGATTGCCCGTTTGGTACCAACTCGCATCGGTGGCCGCTTTGATTCGTTTTGCAAAGGAAACATATTTCGCTCATGTTATATTCATACTTTGGGGTCAATTGCTGATCAAAACGGCGCTTTGGTTCGGCGGAATGGCGAGCAATATTGGCTGATTGCTCTGATAAATTGGACCGTAGGTACTAGCCCAAACTATGTAGGTACCTACTTATGGATTGTAGTTGGCTTCTAAAAATGTTTATTCACGTATTCTAAATTTCTTCTTGTTACGACCTACTTTTCTTCGGAATACCTAAGCTTGAAATAACATCGAGATGAAGAGAAAAGAAAGTAGGTTCATTGTACATTATTGTTAATGCCTTACGTCTTCAAATTGAGCTCAATTAAGGCTGTACCCTACCTCAGATTTTATCTCACTCGCACCATACTAGTGTATGGGACGCTAGCAGCTCTCAAGCCTCGAATATTTAGGTACTTAATTGCTTTTTATGGTGAAAATAATGGTAATTAAAAAAAAATAAAAAACTTGAGACTTGCTTTATAGATAGTTCAGTTATTAGGCAAAGTTTAATGATCTAATTTGAAGTCTTTTTTTAATACCAGCGGTTTATAGTTCTGATTAGAGGTAACTTTAGAATTTTATTCTATCGAGAAAAATTTATGTAATCGTGTTTTCGCCAAACATAGTGTTAGGTTCATTTAACAGTATTTTAAAATCGACTAAACTAACATATCGATTATTGAGAACGAGTTCATTTATGTGGCAACACCAAACGGACGGTTGACAAGTGGTCAAGACAGGCGCGGTCCGGGAATCGATTCGTTCACTTGGTTTTGGAGCGAGCTACGGGTCGGACAAATAAAAGTAACTGTGTGTAGAGTTGAGTGTTTTATATTGTGTAAGTATTTAGATTGTTGGATTGGAGTAATTAAATAATATTAAATATCTGCCCAAGGAGTTTTATTACATTTCAGAAGTGGTAAGTACACATATGCTCACATTACATATAAGTTTACAATAGTTTATTTTAGTAACACGTTTTTTTTTTTAAAATTGGTTGGTCGGTATTTTATTTATGTTGGTTTAAATTATAACGGTACAGAATAGTTAACGCTGATTACTATGAATCTTAATTATAGTTTTGATATTCCATCCGAAACCGACACCATTTTTTTTAGTCTCGGTTTTACATGACAGTTGAAATTTGAATCTGGCGGTTAATTTTCGGTAATTTTTAAAGTAACTGTTCTTTTGGCATTCTATAATCAAATTGTTTCTATCAATATTTATCTAGCCGACATTATGATGTTATAAATTAACTTACAGTACGTGACATGATCTATTTACGGTGGGTTTTAAAGTCATAATTATATTATATTTACGAAGTTTAAAGTCATAAAGTTTAAAGTCATAATTATATTATATATATATATACGAGACATATTGCGGGGTGCAAGGGGAGCCCGAATTTTTGTTATTTTTGCGATTGGACTTCCCGTTTTCAAGATATTTGTAATTTTATTTCTGGCTCAAATTTTATTGAGCAAATACACAGTTGTTTTAATTTCGAGTTCCAGTTATGGAGCACGACCATGAGGATCAAGGGCGACGGCGTTTAAGAACGCCTTCGCATGGAAGATCACTGCGTCGTGATGAAGCTCCTGGATGCTGTCGCAGCCGTAGTCGACGACGCATCAGTGCCAGAGATGTTCGTGGTCGTAGCCAGCAGAACAGCCGAAGTCCGCTACGCAGTCGAAGTCCGCAACGCAGTCGAAGTCCACAGCGCAGTCGAAGATCGCAACGCAGCCGGAGCCCGCAGTGCAGCCGAACCGGGCGTCGCAGCAGTCCGAGCTTCCGGAATCCTACGAGTCACCGAGCTGAACAACTTGAACGCGAACGTGAGGCGGCACAGGATCGCCTGCGGTCCCTAGAAAATCAGTTGCGACAGGAACGGAGCAGACGACGCGAGGCTACAGCAACACGAGATGGGACAAAGGTTAGCGATCATAGTCCTACGTTTTCCTCAAAAGATGTAATGAATATTTTAAATTCAATTAGGAACCAAACGTCGGCGGCTGGCCCACTCGATCACTCTAGTAACGTTGTTAAAAATCATAAAAATATTTTGCCTGATTTTGACCCATCCACGAAAAATCAGCGTGTTGATGTGTGGTTGCGAAAAGTGAACGAGTGTGCCACCGTTTATGGTTGGGATGATAAGACAACCATCCATTTCTCAATGCAGAAATTACAAGGACTGGCCAAGACTTGGTATGAAAGCCTAGATTCAATTTTATTTTCTTGGGCCGAGTGGCAAGATAAATTGTCTCAGGCTTTCCCTTTTGAGCAAAATTATGGCCAGTCCTTGGAAGACATGCTCAGGCGTAAAAGTAAATATCATGAACCTATTGAAGTATACTATTATGAAAAGTTGGCTCTACTCAACCAGTGCGATATAGTTGGCAAGCGTGCGGTCGATTGTATTATTAGTCTAAGTGATAGGACCATGAAATCAAGTGCTCTAACGCTAAGATGCTCTCAACCTGATCAATTGTTACAATTTTTGATGAGTAACAAAGAATTGTCAAATTCCTTCGATCGTTCGAATACCAATGCTAAAGGTAGGTTAGGATCCGGAACTGTTACAACGGATAAATCTAATAATAGCAGAAACATATCAAGTGATTACGTAGCATTCTGTTTTAACTGTAAGGAGCGTGGTCATATATATCGGAAATGTCCTAAGCCACTAATTCGATGTAAACAATGTCATAGGGTAGGCCACCAAGTCGATAAATGTCCCACAAAGCAGGAGAACAGTGACAGTAAGACAGCGAGTACGCAAAATACAATGTGCATATCATTAGCTAATCCTAATTCGAAATTTTATAAGGATGTATTAGTAAATGGAGTTGCCATAAGGGCTTTTATAGATTTTGGAAGTGAGGTTTGTCTGTTAGCTAAATCGGAGTCGATAAATTTGAGGCTGGAGTGTGATGGCGTCCGTACACCTATAAGGGGATTTGGGAATGACATTGTTTATTCTTTGGGAAAGGTGACAGTGGACATTGATATCGATGGCGTTAGTGCTAACACTGTTTGTCAGGTAGTTGAAGATAGACTTTTAGATGTACCTTTGCTTGTAGGACAAACTTACACCGAACAGTCGCATGTTTTTGTATTAAAAACGGCAAAAACGTTACAGTTTATTGATGTGTATCAAGAAATACCATTCAATAAAGCTGAAATAGATGAGGATCGTTCAGTGAAAGTTATTTCTGCGGCTAATTTCGAAATCTATGGTCCCACTGTAATCAAAGCTTATACTGAACCGCGGTTGAACGGGCATATAATACTGAATAGTAAGGTTATAGGGAAACCAACGTTTCAATACGTTGTTTGCGGTGGTGTCTATGCACTTAAAGATGGTATCGTATATGTTTATGTTATGCCTACAACGGAACATTGTCATTTGTACAAGGGCTCG
Source organism: Lithophane semibrunnea (assembly GCA_947363905.1). NCBI lineage: Eukaryota > Metazoa > Arthropoda > Insecta > Lepidoptera > Noctuidae > Lithophane > Lithophane semibrunnea. Next base: position 5,975,924 of record OX376188.1, on the reverse strand, counting down.
ATTATAAGTCGCGCTAGCAATGTTCAGGTAGTTAATAGGGTTTTTAATATGGGTGATGAACTAGTAACCGATCGTATTGATATTAGTAAGGTTCATATTGGCGATAATGTTAGCGATGAACATAGATCTAAGTTGTTAGAATTGCTCAATGAATTTAAGGATTGTTTTGCATCAAATTTAAAAGAACTAGGAAGTACTAACGTTACCGAAATGAACATTGAAATAAACAGCAAACGTCCAATTGTTTATAGGCCTTACCGGTTATCACATAAAGAACGCGATCAAGTGCGTGAAATGGTAGGTGAGATGTTAGAAGCCGGGATTGTAAGAGAATCCACCTCCGAGTATGCTAGTCCCGTGATTCTCGTGCGTAAGAAAGATGGGCGAATGAGAATGTGCATAGACTATAGGATGTTAAACTCCGTGACCGTTAAGGAACATTATCCGATGCCGGTGATAGAAGACGAGATTGCTAGGCTTTCCGGTCAAGCGTTTTTCGTCACGCTAGACTTATTTTCTGGGTACTACCAGGTGCCTATATCAGAACAGTCGAAGCCACTGACGTCTTTTGTCACTCCAGACGGACAATTCGAGTTTAATCGAATGCCGTTTGGATTGGCGAATGCGCCGGCGGTGTTTCAGCGCATGATGAATAGAGTCTTGGGGTCAGCTAGGTATAGCCAAGCCACAGCTTACATAGATGACGTATTGATATACGGGAAAAGCGTAGAACAGTGTTTAGAGAGGCTGGGGCACGTCTTGAAACTACTAAAACAGGCAAATCTAACTCTAAACCTATCAAAGTGCGAATTTTTGAAAGACAAAATTGATTATTTAGGTTACGAAATTAGTGCTTCAGGTGTAAGGCCAGGTGACAAAAAAATTCAGAGTGTTTTAGACTTCCCTCGCCCAATAAATGTTCACACTGTTCGTCAATTCCTTGGGCTTGTAGGTTATTTCCGCAAATTTATTATGGACTTTGCACACATTGCGCAGCCCTTAAACAAATTGCTAAAAAAGGATGTTGCTTGGGTTTGGATAGAAGATCAAGAAAACGCATTTAAAATGCTTAAGGAAAAGTTAATCCACCGTCCGATTTTGGCAATTTATGACCCAAGTAGAGAAACAGAATTGCACACGGACGCCAGTAAATATGGTGTCGGTGGAATTCTGCTTCAACGTTTAAGGGGAAGTAGTGATCATTTTAGGCCAGTGGCATTCTATAGCCGGCAAACTTCTCCAGAAGAAAAAAACTTTCATGCATATGAACTGGAGACGTTGGCCGTAGTATGTTCTTTACGGAAGTTTAGAGTCTATTTGTTGGGTCAAAACTTTAAAATTGTCACTGATTGCAGTGCTTTAAGGTCCACATTTATTAAACGCGATATAATACCGCGGATCGCGCGTTGGTATCTTTTAATACAAGAATTTCAGTGCACAATAGAATACAGGCCAGGGAACAGAATGGCTCACGTAGATGCTTTGTCACGAAACCCCATCATAAATGACGCAAACAATTTGGAAACAATATTAGATGTTACTGACCAATATCCAAGAGTAATGGTTATCACAGGTGACGATTGGCTCCATACGTTACAGTTAGGTGATAGCGAACTAAGTCGTATCAAAGATATTTTAACTTCCGATTTGGATGTAGAAGGACTTAAACAAATTAGGGATAGTTACATAATAAAGGACAACAAGCTTTATAAATGCATTGATGGTGATAAAACAAACTTACGTTGGGTTGTGCCAAAGGGCGCAAGGTGGCAATTGTGTCGTATGAATCACGACGACATTGGCCATTTCGGTGTGGAAAAGACTCTCGAACGAATAAGGAATACATACTGGTTTCCTAAAATGTCAAAATTTGTAAAAAAATATGTTGGGGCATGTATTGAATGCGCCTACTCGAAAAAGACTTCTTGTAATGAGGGTCTCTTGCATCCAATTCCTAAGGTCGAGGTTCCTTTTCACACCGTACACATTGACCATCTTGGGCCCTTTGTGCGTTCAAAAAGAGGGAATTCGTATATTTTAGTGATGGTAGATGCGTTCACCAAATTCGTTTTCATAAGACCTGTAAGGAATACAAAGTCTATAGTTGCAATAAGAGTTCTAGATGAAATTTTCTGTACCTTTAGAGTACCCGATAGAATAATTAGCGATCGTGGCTCTTGTTTTACTTCCCATGCGTTTAGGAGGTTTTGTTTGGATAGAGGGACGAAACATGTGTTGAATGCGGTTGCTAGTCCACGCTCGAATGGACAAGTCGAGCGATACAACCGCACCATCCTTGCATCTTTGACCGCTATAAACCTTAACGATAGTGAAAAAGATTGGGATGATAAAGTCGGTAAAATTCAGTGGGGAATTAATAACACAGTAAATAAGACGACGGGAAGGATGGCTGCTGAAGTCATGTTTGGTAGTTGTATGAGTAGCGAGTTAGACCCGAGATTAAACGTTGTTAGGCAAGAAACTCGAGGAAATAATAGCTTAATAACAATAAGAGAGGAAGTTAAAGATAAAATAGACGGAGAGCAAGAAAAACAAAAGGAGCGATATGATAAAAACAGACGTCCTGCCCGTATCTATTGTGAAGGGGAGTTAGTTAAAATCACCAGTACGAACTTTAAAAATGACGGCAAAAGTAAGAAGCTTCTTCCTCAATATACAGGACCATATCGCGTTATATCGGCACTAGGAAATGATAGATATAGAATTGTAGCGATACCAGGCTTGAGTAGTAGTAGACATAAACGTAAAACGACCGTCGCTGCCGACCGTATGCAGCCCTGGGTACACGTGGCTGCCTTGAATTTGAATGACAATGATTCAGAGAGTGAAAGTCATGATATTGACAGTAATTAGGTAGGCCTCAGAATAGAGATCAGATTTATTGTTTACAATTTACAGTTGTATCATTTATACTAATATGATGATGTTTGTTAAGGTTTAGTTTAATAATTACAGTTGGATATGATATACTATATTATCAAGTGATAAGTTAAGCTTTAGTTCATTTTTATTTTATTTTATTCTAAGTTATAATACGTTAAACTTTAGTTTAAATTTTTGTTGAAATCAATTTTATTCTGTTACTTTATAGATTTTTTATTTTTATTTATGTGTATAGTGAGTAAGTTTAGCAACCATGTGATTGTTCTGCCAGTTTAGCAACCATGTGATTGGTTGGCCAGTTTAGCAACCATGTGATTGGTTTGCCAGTTTAGCAACCATGTGATTGGTTTGCCAGTTTAGCAACCATGTGATTGGTTTGCCAGTTTAGCAACCATGTGATTGGTTTGCCAGTTTAGCAACCATGTGATTGGTTGGCCAGTTTAGCAACCATGTGATTGGTTGGCCAGTTTAGCAACCATGTGATTGGTTGGCCAGTTTAGCAACCATGTGATTGGTTTGCCAGTTTAGCAACCATGTGATTAGTGTGCCAGTTTCGCCAAATTATGTACAATGGTTATTAGGAACGAGACAGTGTGCTATGGGATAATGAGATTAAATTGTTAAAATTGTTCAGATACAAACAATAAGCTGTAGAATTAAATAGCATATATTATAAAATTGTGATACCTCAGCTGATAATTCGATCATATTAGACAACAAAGATAATTAAATATGTATTAAGTAGATAATTATATTTGAAATTTTTGTTTTATGATTCTCTATTTTTTTTTCTCTCTTACTCATTTTGTAAAACGAATCGATTGCCCGAGTGTTAGGTTCCTCCTGACTTACGTGTATGAGGACATACACAAGGTCAGGATGGACGAGTGTTAGGTTCATTTAACAGTATTTTAAAATCGACTAAACTAACATATCGATTATTGAGAACGAGTTCATTTATGTGGCAACACCAAACGGACGGTTGACAAGTGGTCAAGACAGGCGCGGTCCGGGAATCGATTCGTTCACTTGGTTTTGGAGCGAGCTACGGGTCGGACAAATAAAAGTAACTGTGTGTAGAGTTGAGTGTTTTATATTGTGTAAGTATTTAGATTGTTGGATTGGAGTAATTAAATAATATTAAATATCTGCCCAAGGAGTTTTATTACAATAGGACCTAGCATCAATCCTCAACTTTAACATATATTTATTTTAAAATGAATGCTGCAGTATTTTCGGCATAACGGAGGATCATGCTAAGCAATTTGAGGTAGGGTGCGTCCTTAAGTAATTAAGAAATTTACCGGTGTTCCTAGAAATGACTTTGGTCTTAAAAATCCTCAATTACAGGGCGTTCCCCTAGTCCTTACCGACTTGAAAATCGATGTTGAGTTTCTGCCCAGTCATAATAAGCCTCTTTCACATTTAGGAAGGCTGTATAAAAAATGTCCGTTGCCTTGCGGCCCGGTTCAAATTATTACACAATTTATCAATGACCCGCTATGGCCGCCATTTTATTTTGACAGATGGCTGAAGTTCAAGTGTTTCCGGGCAATGAACGTGACTTATAGAATTTAGTAGAAGATAACAGACGGGCACAAGTTTGTAGAGGATCGGGATGTAATCTGAACCATTAAGTACAGTCGAACAAGCTATTTGGTACACAGGCAAACTACACCCCTTTGCAAAAAAATCGGGCGGTTTTGATTTTTGTACATTATTGGTAATCATTTAGTTGTAAAGAGGATTTAATAGCCAAACTATGTTACTGGCCCTTAATAAAGAGTCTGGGTAAGAAAAAAAGTTAATTCCAAATTCGAAACTTTTGTTTAAAATCAATAATAATCCCGTTTTCCGTTTGTGACTTTTACTAACATTTTGCAGGTTTGAGGTTAGAAGGTTATCCTGGCAACTAAAACTAACTTCTCGTTATTTTTAGTAGAATAATTTATGTTTGTCGCATAATCCAGCCTTATTGTGACTTATAAGTGATATCTTTGTGTCGATTGTAATGGCAGAAAAAGCAATAAGAGCTAGTAAAATTGTAGCGCTGTTGGAAGAGAGGTGTAGCCAAAAAACTGTATTCTTATTGATTATAACAAATTACTAGTCATTTATGCTAATGGCATAGTAAAAATATTAATATTATCCATACAAAAGCCAATGACTGTTAAGGTGCCCGTTTTTTTTGCAAAGGGGTGTATATTAATTTTCCGCTACACTGCCAAAGTTCGTTTTGATTGTGCGTGTAATTAAAATTTTTGAGCATATGGCTTAGGGGAGTGACGTAAAAGGATTGTTGACTACTGAAAACACTCACACAATTGTTTAAAGTAGTAACAAGTTATCTGCCTGTATACCAAATAGCTTGTTCGACTGTTCATAGAACTAACTTTTCACCATCATTGTTAAGGATAGGCCGCTTAGTAAAATGTTATCATCAGTCGATGTCAGAAACTTTGTGCGATCAAATAAAACTTCTTTTACTGGTAGAGGAGCGCAGGTTATTCGACGAGCTTCCAAGCTCAAGTCGGTGACATCTGGGATCCTTATATTTTATTAATATTTCTTGTTAGTTACGTTAGGTAGGTATGTCATATTTCGCTAGACCGCAATTTACCGATACCACTATTTTCTTCCTAAATTGGGCTGTCTTGTCATTCGTTTTGATAACAATAGTCCAGCATGATGGTGTTTTCTGTATCACATGTACTAATCTTAGTATGACACAACCTTCTTCTTCCTTCTGGTCGAAGTGGCGGTGCTTGGGGGACGCCTATGTCCAGCTGTGGTAATCTTTCCGGCTTTCATAAACTTTCAATACCACCGTTTTTTTGGTTGGGAAATTATCGTATAACTTCTCCCGCTCTGGGCGGAGTGGGACGGCGTGTCAGACTCTTACTGACTAAAACCCACCCGTGTTCCTTCTTGCCTGTAAGTTGCCAGAGGCCACGGTACCCATTTCGGACTTTCTATACCACTCTGACGATGTAAAGTATCTAAAAATTGAGCATCAACGCTAATCAACCACCACATAATTATTATTCCTTAACGCCGCGAAAATCGAGGAATTTCTCCAGTCGGCAAACTTTATTTGGCGCGAATGCGGCCGAAATATAAATTGCGTTAGTAGATACTCACTTCCCACTTTTATGGGTGTTTTCGTAAATGGAAAGATAAATGTCGTATACGGGTTCAATATCATCTTTGAGAGATACAAATATATTTTTATTACTTTCCTCATCATCTTTTTTATATAGAGTTACGTGGAGGTATGTTGATGTAAGTAACGGTGTGTTATTTTTTATAATCAAGTTTGTGTCGATATAACGTCGTTATTCACAGAATGTATTTACTTTTTTTTTTATCTACTCGGAAAACTTGTTTTTTTTTATCCTGAAATTAAGTACCTATAGTACAGTAAATACGACGTATATGGTATACTAGGAAAACCCAAGTTGTGTGGGAAAGCTTCCTTACCTTCTCTCAAGACCTAACTGGTAATAGACTTGAAACGTTCACGAAGAATTCCTTATACAATAAAATCCGACTGAGTAGATAGACCTATTGGAATTTTCATAGAAAACGAACACTCAGAGTCTCAGACCCTAACCTTATTATCACAAAACCGTGTTTATTAGTTGTTTAGCCTAAACACCTTTTAAACATGACATTTCTGTATGGAGTTTGACATAAAACTGACATTAAACACGCGTTGAACAAATGTCTAAGTTTTGGCTTTTTGTATTAACTAGTCAAATACATCTTACAATAGCAATTTTTTGGACAATAGTCTAAGTGCGAGCAGATCGAGTTATAAAATATGCAAGAGTGTAACCTACTATTGTGGTACTTTGGTTAACATTATTTCGTCTTGTGAGTAACGGTAACCGGAGGCTTTGACCGCAAACAATTTATGTAGGTACGTACCTACTCCCTACATGACAAACACGGCCACTATTAAGGTAAATAAAGGATTTTTTTTGTGAAGAAAACAATATTAAATATACATTATTCGTATTGTTTGGTAAAGAAAATATTTCAAATGATCAATCTAGAATTTAACCTTGAAGAAAAATGAAATTCTAAATTGCATTAAAAGAAAGAAGATTGTGAAGGTATTTGTTGCGTACTGTGATTGGGTAATCTCGCCGTTTGGCGAGTAAAAAAAAATTAAAAATTGAAAGGATTAATCATTTAATCTGATTATTCAAAATCGGGTATATGAAAACTTAGTAGAGCCTAGATTTCAAAAGTTACTTTAACGGATTAAGTTAGTTTAACATTAAAGTCACGCGTAAATCTAATACTGAATAAGTAGGCGTCATACCTATTATAGCCAACCAGAATTTTGAAGAGCTTGAGATTTTTGTCTCAAACAGTTCAATCCCGTTCAGTTTGTTTTATGTCGATAAGATTACTTTAATAAAAACAGGTTTTTATGCGAGTCTAACCGCGTCGCAATGAGGGGTAACAACTTTTTTTCTTCGAGATTGCGTTTTGATTTTCCAGTAGCCAAAATAGAGGTCTGTGAAAGTTTCAACTGACTACATCATACATTTTAACTGGTTAATAGTACAGCTGTGTGAAAGGAAAACAGACAGGCCGCATAGGCTTAGGGGTTCCGTGCTCAAAGGGACCCTAAAAATAAGTTTCTATCTGGGTAGATAGCCTGGCATAAACGTGCGGGTGCGCGTTTATGCCAGGCTACGCTGAAATATTCAAATTTCTGAACATTGAAATAACTGACGAGAGATAAGAATGCTTATTTGAAATAATTAATTCCTGGAGAATATCTTTCCTGATACTCCGCTTCAAATATTGATATTTAAAATAGGTAGGTATATCTCTGATCCTATAGCCCGTGTCGTTTTCACGGAAAGTAATTGAGGTAAAATTATGACCGGAATAAATCTTCTATACATTTAATAAAATAGTAACAAAGTCAAAACTGTACATTATTTTTAAATTTTATTATAACGAATCTTATACCGAAAATATTTTTTTTAGAATTTTTGTCCGTTTGTCTGTTTGTCTGGATTAATATTCCGAATTAGCGCAAAAAAGGCAGAGCGGATTTGGATGAGGTACAAAGATAGTTTATAACGTGGATTAACACATAGAGTACTCGTGGTCCCGGTAGAACGTTCCTGTGGGATATTTTCCAACAGTTAGTGTTTAAAAAATAAAAAGGCCAAGGAGATAAAGGGGTAATCCTTTAAAAAGGCTAACTATCTTTTCATGTGAAATAAGCTGCGGCAAAAGTTAGTTATAAAATAAATGAGTTTGCTGTGTTGTGTCGTAACTGAAAAAAAAGGTATTGTGGGTAATTCGCATAATTTTAAAGCAGTAAAGTAGGTACAATCTGATTATTAATTCAAAACACAGCCTTTTCATGCAGGATAGTCTGCAGACAAAAGTTAGTTATAAATGTACATAATAATCATTGTTTTGCCTTACCAGACACTTAGGTATAAACTTTAGGTATTAAACTTTGTTTTTTGTATAGTAAAGAAGAAACTAATATTATTTATTCAAGATTTTTCCGTGGAAATTTTGGCTAAGTTATAACAGCCGCACGGGTCGATCGATCAGGTTAAGCTACGCTTGCCGCAGTTGGGTCGTGAATGGGTGACCATCTTTAAATACCGACACCCCTTCATGCCTCGGAAAGAATGTTAAGCCGTTGGTCCCGGCTATAATATATCCCTCGTGGATCTTCGAAAGACGTTATGGATCTTGAGAAGTCCGGAAGTCTGACAACCAGTCTACGACGGGGTATCGTATTATCCAATAACTGGGTTGTAGAGGTCTGATAGGCAGTCGCTCCATTTTAAATACTGAAGCTACAGCTGCATCCGGTTAGACTGGAAGCCGACCCCGATATAGTTGGGAAAAGATTAATTACTTAACTGATATCAAAGTATGAGCATGTTCTAACTAGCGGTACTTCATCGGTTTAAGTTATTTCATACAATATTAACAAGTTACGCAGAGTATGAAGCGCATTCTCCATTTTATAATTCAGTGGGCAAGCCGCCACTACAATATGAATGAAATCAGCGGACTCCTAAATGTATTCATATGCTCACTTCAGGCACTTTAGGTACGAGTCTTATTTGTGTGCGAGTTGATAAACTAGCCATTATGAAAAAGGCTTAAGCTCATTTCAGACTACGCTATATTATGTAGTTCTTAGCACAACAATATCGCTCACCATATATTATATATTATTGGAAATGTATGGTGAGTGATATTGTTGTGCTAACTATATGCTATATCTACACTAATATTATAAAGAGGAAAGATTTGTATTTTTGTGTGTATGTTTGTAATGAATAAACGCAAAAACTACTGCGCCGATTTAAAAAATTCTTTCACCATTAGAAAGCTACATTCACCCTGAGTAACATTTAATTTATAAAGATTACACGCGGGCGAAGCCGCTGGCGGCAGCTAGTGCTATATATTATAGCGTAGTCTGAAATGAGCTCTATGAAGAAAAAACAGTTTGAGTTGAGAACTTCGTTATTCTTTCGGTCATGTGATCACGTGATGGATGTCTGTTAAGTTCTTTACCGGCCAGTAATTTTCTTATTCCAGTGCAAATACTTCTGTATGTACAGAGGGAAAAAGGGTTTTGATCACCATGCTGGCTCATTGCGGGTTGGCTATTCCAGTCTGATATTATAGTTTTGTTGCGATGTTTTTCCCACTCATAGCTATGTGTCCATTTTTCCTGCCTGTAACAATAATGTCGCATTTCCATTTCGATCTTGCTTTGTCTTGTGGTTTAGTGACTAACCTGTTTAGTGATAAACCCATTATTAACCTAGTGATAGTAAACGAGCTGATAGTTTTTTGATAGTGATTATTAATTGGGGTTCAAGATCACATTCCTTCATCAATCAATCGAATCAATCAATTATAAATTGGAGTCGCTTTTCGTGTCCGTCTGTGTGACCGCGTTGTTCTTCTAAACTACGCAACGCATTAAGGTTTTCGCCATCATTTAGAGAGTTTATTCCGCAAGGTTTATGTGCAGGTTACTGTATATTAATATATGTTTGTGATCGATGTTTTGTGAAATCGTAAAAACCGAAGCAGGAACGTGTCACTTACTCTATGTATATTATAGTATTGTTGTTTATGTGTGTGTACACGCGTTGATCTTAGCATTAATCATTCATGAGAAACGTCGGAGTACTGATGAATTTCTATTAGGGATCGGAGTAAATAAACTTAAGTGAACTTTAATCAAACAGCGACGGAACTAACGTAATGCTAGTAAGTTTGTCTGTGCTTTTGTTTTCTCTAACGGGACAAGCGGTATCTGCTCATGATGCATTGTGTATGCCAAACTTTGCCTTGCCTTGCAAGCCTGTAAACTGTACCTAGATGTAAAATTGGTGCGGGATATATGTAAGTATGGATGTTTTGACGACCTACGAAAATACATATTTTCTTTCCTACATAATTATAATTATACTTACTCCTTCTCCGAGACATATTTACGAGTAGTAGCGCGGTATTGTACCAGCGCCGTCACAATTATTTCAAAGCTAAAAAACAAAAACTGTTCTCTCATTAGGCAACACTGTACTGTCATTACGCGTTTTTGTGCTTAGCGCTGTCACTACGTTCTCTCAACAAAATACAAATATTATTTAATTTTCTTAGATATTAATGTACTAAGTCATATTAAAATTGATTAACATGATTATATTCATGATACATGAAGTGTGTAGTCCATTATTTATTGAAATAACAAGTGCAGTGAGCTCGGGTACCGGCGTGAGTTTTGTTGATATTTGGTTTTGTTTACAAAGGAAAAAGGTATGTAATTATTAAAATTATGAAGAACGAGCTATATATCGAAGCATCATTAAGGTAAGACCCCAAGTTAATTACAAATTCAACGAAGAATTCCTAGTAATAAAGGTTATAACCTAAAATAGCATAAACAATTTCGTTCATCTTTAAAAAAGTCAACTGACTATTTCCGGTTGTCATTGACTAAACTCACTCAAATGAAAACTAATTCGTTCTTCGTTCGTCGTTCAAATTAATTTTCTTCTAATAACGGTTTTTCGCGGTTCTGTGCATTGTGTGCATTACTATTCCCTCGTCTCCGATTAAACGGACGAAATAGACTGTGATTTAAAACAAAATGGGTAAACGTAAGAATAAAGACCAGGACTATATCAAGAAAAAGATAAGAAGATTGGAAAGAAAACTGGAAAAGATTCCAGTCGAAGTGGATTCAGATTCTGAAGTCTCATCGCCGCCAGCTTCAAGGCTACCATGCTCACCGCCATCGCAGCCTCTGGTTGCTCAACCGACCGAAGCTCCGTCGTCAGCTGTGCTCAATACACCCGCTCAAAATGAGATGGAAAATGAAGTTAATACAGGTCGGTAAAACACGAAATTACTTACAATATCCGTATTTTACAATGTAAACCTACACTGTTACTTCTTCAAACGCCTGGGTAATCCCAATAGAGGGATATGTTATAAACACTATGCGCCACCACAACACATGCGGGTGGACACTGTGTAAAATCCTTGGCAAGCGCTACCACACTGCGGGTAGACAATGCCAAAAATTCATTTCCACACTGGAAAGTTATTGACTTGGCGCTATCACTAAGCGGATAGACATGTCTATATCTTTTATTGTTCAACTTTCAGAGGACAATCTACCTGATGAACTCCTACAAGCCTTGGGAACTGAAGGAGAAGACATAACAGAAGTTGGAGAAGCTATTCGACCAGAACTAGCGCTCCGTTGGACGAGGATAACACAGACAGGACTTGGCAAAGAACCTAGAGAGGCCATTATTAAAAAATACCCTACGCCTATTAACTTCTCAAGGGCAGTGGCTCCCTTAATGAATGCGGAGATATCCGCTTCGCTTTCAGATCTAACCCTTAAAAGGGATAAAAGAATCAGCCATAGACAAAACTTAACAGGAAGACTCATGACTTGCTTAGGAAAATCACTAAGCAAGGTACTGTTGGGTAACATAAACAGTAAAGTCCTTGTTGAGGAAATCAGCGACGCAGCGAAATTAGCTGCTGAAATTTACTATCAAGATTCTACTTCAAGAAGATTCTTTGCTTTGGCTGGCGTCACTAAGGTGGTGCAGGATGCTGTCCGTACAGCAACACCTGATGACACACTATTTGGAGCAGACTGTGGTGAAAAAATTAGGGCTGCACAAGCTATCCAAAAAGCAGGATCCCTGATAAAGACAACGGAGAAGAAAACAATTAAACCAGGGACTCAGAAAAAGCAGGGAAACTGGAGGGGCCTGCCGCAGTACCAACAACAGCAACGAGCTCGCGGCGGGCTTCAATCTCAACAACACCAGCATCAGAGACAACCTCGACCGGATCAAACACGCTGGAAGACTCAGAAGCCAGCTCCATCCAGTTCCAGGCCCAGATACCGCAGATAGATCAGGTACATGCAGGTAGACTCAAGTATTATAGGGACAACTGGTGTGAACTCACTAGTGACCCAGTTGTTCTAAAATGGATTGAAGGTTATGAGATTCCATTCAGGGAAACTCCACCTCCTTATCATGCTAGGCTACAAAATTGGTCAGAAAAAGAAAAAGATTTAATAAAACTAGAAATTGAAAAACTGATTACCTTAGGTACAGTCACACAGTGTTCCTTCTGTCCAAATCAATTTACATCTCCAATATTTTTAGTTCCCAAACCAAATGGCTCATATAGATTTATATTGAATTTGAAAAAGCTCAATAGTTTTATAGACACAGAACACTTCAAATTAGAAGATATTAGAACAGCTTGCAAACTTATATCAAAAGATTGCTTTATGGCCTCTATTGATTTAAAAGAAGCCTATTTTTCGGTACCTATAGCAGATAATTACAAACAATATTTAAGGTTTACTTTTGATGGCAAGTTATTTGAATTTAATGCTCTACCTTATGGTTTATGCACAGCACCATTCGTTTTTACAAAACTATTAAAACCAGTTGGTACTCACCTTAGAAATAATAACATCATCATGACTAGTTATTTAGATGACAGTTTGTATTTTCATAAATCAAAAACAAAATGTGAGGAAAATGTAAAATTTGCAGTAAACCTTCTACAAGATTTAGGGTTTGTCATCAATTTTGAAAAGAGTCATCTTAAACCAAGCCAATCATGTCAGTATTTGGGCTTTATTCTGGAATCAACAAATCTAGCCCTATCATTGCCCCAACAAAAACAAATTGCAATATTAGATAAAATTAAAACTTATCAAGAAAAAAGTCAATGTCAAATTAGAGAATTCTCTCAATTGTTAGGCATGTTAAGCTCAATTTGTCCAGCCATTCCATATGGCTGGGTATATACCAAGATTTTAGAGAGAGAGAAATATTTAGGTCTATTACAGTCAAATGATAATTATGATTCAATAATGCCCCTAAAAAGTATAGTTAATCCAGAATTAAACTGGTGGAGTAAGAATATAAACAAATGTAATCCAATAAAGCAACATAAATTTAAAACAGAAATACTAACAGATGCATCAACTACTGGTTGGGGAGCTGTGTGTGAACTTAATAAAGCTTCAGGTTCGTGGTCAGATTTAGAAAAGAACCACCACATAAATTATTTAGAATTGAAAGCTGCCTTCTTAGGGCTACAATGTTTCGCAAAAGAGTTGCATGACTGTGAGATTTTATTAAGAGTGGATAACACTACTGCAGTTGCTTATATTAACAAAATGGGGGGAGTTCAGTTTCCCCATTTAAATAATATTACTAGAGATATATGGCAATGGTGCGAAGAAAGGAATATTTGGATTTATACATCTTATATTAATACCAAAGAGAACTATGAAGCCGACAGAGAGTCAAGAAAAATCAACATTGAATGGGAGCTCTCTCCAATGGCTTATAGTAAAATAGTAAATTGTTTTGGGGTACCAGATATAGATTTGTTTGCTTCTAGGATAAACAGAAAATGTGAAAAATTTGTATCCTGGAAATGTGATCCTGAAGCCTTCCAAGTTGACGCATTCACTCTTAACTGGTCTAATTATTTTTTTTATGCATTTCCTCCGTTTTCACTAATATTAAAATGCCTTCATAAACTCAGGACAGATAGGGCAACAGGTATCTTAATTTTTCCATATTGGCCATCCCAACCATGGTTCCCACTTTTGGATTCATTGTTAATTAAGAAATTATTAATCTTTGAACCAAATATAAAGTTATTATCCTCTCCTTTCAGAGGAAGTCACCCCCTTCACCACCAGCTTATCCTGGCTGCAGGGCTGCTCTCAGCGAGGCATATATAAGAAGAGGCACACCAAATTCAGCCCTGCAAATTATGTTAAATTCACTGTCCAATAGTTCCATGAAACAGTATGACTCATCTTTGAAATATTGGTGGCTATTTTGTAAGAAATGTAACATAGACACCTATGAAGCTTCCATTCCCTATATTCTAAAATTTTTAAGTGAATCCTTTGAATCCGGAGCCTCATATGGTACTATAAATACTACCAGATCAGCCCTTTCACTGTTAATTAGTTCTAAAATTGGATCTGACGACAGGATTAAACGATTCATGCGAGGAATATACCGTACAAAACCACCGGCCCCAAAGTATAATCTTACTTGGGACCCCGGAGTTGTATTAACATATTTATCTAATTTTTACCCCAATGAAGATATATGTTTAGAAAAACTAACAAAAAAAGTGGTAACTATTCTTGCCCTTACCACAGGTCATAGAGTACAAACTTTATCTTTAATTCATATTAAAAACATTAAAGTCATGAATGATGGAATTCAGATTTATATTCCAGACATAATTAAAACCTCAAAAACAGGTAGCCTCCAGCCACTATTACATCTTAAAACTTTTGAAAATAGAATTGAGATTTGTCCTGTCACTGCTGTAAAATGTTATATGAACAGAACTAAACCACTGAGAAGGAATACTGACAAGCTCATACTAACTTTCAAAAAGCCACATCATAGTGCCTCAACCCAGACTATAAGCCGCTGGATAAAAACAACTTTACATGAGTCTGGAATAGATGTAAATACTTTCACAGCACATAGCACCAGACATGCTTCTACGTCAGCTGCTAAAAGATTTGGGATCAGTATAGACCAAATACAAAGAACAGCTGGGTGGTCTCAAAACTCGGCCACCTTTGCTAGACATTATAATAGACCTGTGATCCAAGAACCAACTGCGTTCAGTGATGTTATATGTAACACTGTTAAAAATATAACTTGATTTTGTTGATCTCATAAATTGATTATTGTTAAATTGTTCTGTTACTGAATTGAAATTGTTATACTGTTGTACAAACATTCTGTGATTTTAATAAATAAGTACCTTCTTATTTTTACAACCAAGTTTTTATTAACCATTAAACAACCCTGACTGACTTCAAACATCTACTCGTAAATATGTCTCGGAGAAGGAGTAAGTATAATTATGTGATTAAACGAACTTACCTTAAGTGAAGTTCTATCATAATTATACGAAGCTCCTTCTCCGAGACAGGGCTCCCAACCCACCCTACTGAAGTTCTCCCCTAATAGGGTTGTATAAAATAACTAGCTTTAAACGAAATGACAGTACAGTGTTGCCTAATGAGAGAACAGTTTTTGTTTTTTAGCTTTGAAATAATTGTGACGGCGCTGGTACAATACCGCGCTACTACTCGTAAATATGTCTCGGAGAAGGAGCTTCGTATAATTATGATAGAACTTCACTTAAGGTAAGTTCGTTTAATCACATAATAGCACTAGCTTCCGCCCGCGGCTTCGCCCGCGTGGTATGTCGATAAAAAGTACTAGCCTATGTCTTTCCCCGGGATGCCATCTATCTGAAATCCGTTCCGTGGTTTAGGCGTGAAAAGGTAACATACAGACAGACAGAGTTACTTTCGAATTTATAATATTAGTATGGATGCCTAAAAAAAAATCTGCCCCTGGAAATGTTGAACGAGGAAAGTTTGTACGTGAAAGAAGACACGGACAACGCCTAGTTTCTTAAACATATCATTAAGTCCTACCTACATGCTCCTAAGTATACTCTGCATACCAATATTATCTCGCACAATATTACTCATTTCAGTTCGGGCGACCAAACTAGAACAAATTAACATCCAGCGTGGTGACCGAGATGAACACAAATATACAACAGTGGCTATTTACTGGAATTAGTCCTAAACAAGCTAGTCAATAGCTAAGTACGACTGTACATACACTGGGAAGTAATTTAATCCCCAGCTTAAAATTGTTTTAGAGACAATTTGGGTTTCAAATTTACTACAAATGAAATGTTTATCTTTAACTACTATTACAAACTAATGGCCGTCGGCCACGTCGGCTTACGTGAAGAGTATTGGGTGCTGAATCTCTATCATACGCTCTTAACAACACTGCAATACACCAGAAGGCCAATTCTCGTACTTAAAAAACGTTCACATTCAAGTCACACTTGTCAATAATGTTGGTAAATTGATTGTATTTTAGACAGATTGTGAATGAGATGCGAATGCGAATGTTCTTAAAAATTACGGGAATAGTCCCCAGTTTATAATTTTCTGAAATACAACCATCCGCCCTTGTCCTTGTCTAAATCTTACCTCCATCAAAAATTGTTCATCCTTTTGTGACATCATGTCCCCAAAATGACAGATCGCCTCATGTTCCCATCTTGCATATAATTAATCAAAATCATGTTATTCATTTAACATGTTTACAAAGCTGTTTTATGTGAAAATTGCTACACACCGGGTGAATTATTAAACGTGTAAAGCATACAATAGAGGAAGTTCGAGGCCATACTTAACACCCATCTAAAGCTAATAAATAGGTATCGGGTAAATTTTGGGTGCTATACGCCAATAAAGGGGTCCCTTGGGCTATCCTTCTAGAATTACCTACAACTTTACAAGCTAAGATATTGGCTCACGTAATTAGTTAAGCAATCATTAAGTTTAAGTGATGCGGCTGTTGACGGCCTTCCAGAACTATCCATCCATCGTCTGTCAAGCCTTCAAGCAATATGTTAGCTAGACGTTAAACAATGACTAGCAAAAGGCTAATTTTCAAGACTTCAGAGTCTTGACAATTAGCCTTTTGCTAGTAGTTATAGATGACAGCAATTGAACATATTTGTAAGAACCGTGATGTTTCGATTTTCTTGGCAAAAATTTCTCACACAATTTTTTTTAGTTTTGAAAAATGATTTTTTCTGTATTCTAATACGATTATAGAAAGACCGTCCTACGTAGATTCGTCATTAATTTTGCATCTGAAACCCTTTTGCCAGTGTATGTGTGTATGTGTGTGCCTGTGATCTCTGCCATGGGCCCTAGTAACCAGACCATAGTCAGTGTCGTCACCTTCTTTAAGGAGAGGCCTAAGAAAACCTCAAAGAATATTCTGCAACAAAATGTTAATAATGGTACTCGTAACCCTACACAGAAAATAAAAACTAATCTTTTCCTTACCAGAGAAAACAGCAAATATGTAGTTCAACAGAATAAAAATATTTAAATACCAAGACTAACTACTGATTGGAATTCTCTAAGCCACAGCCAGTCGTTTGCAAGCTGTTGGCATCTCAGCGTCTTACGTGCTGTCTCGTTTATACCCAATAAACTGAAAAGAGACGGAAGTTCTTAAATCCTCTTTGAATAATCTCTCATAGGGGATCAGTCACGGGCTTGGTAGTAAATATCGAGTCGTTGTTGACGCCAGTGAACGTAAAATTGACTTTAACATAAAATATACGTATAGTAAAACTGGTAAGGTGTATAGGGAGTTGTAAATTTAGTTCCACGTGTAAGGGATATTTAGGTTAGGACGTGAAGTACCCAAATATAGATTCAACCACTATGTCAGTAGGTACACGAAAGTTTTCAGTCAGTATCAACGTAAAATTGTGTAAGAGTATAGTAAATAGGGTTTCGTTAACTAGATTTAGTCAAGTTACTGGTTCTACTTGTCAAATTAGAGTTTCCTATATCCGACTAAAAACACAGTTTTCCAATTCCTCATTGGCCATAATATTATCTTTTATGATAAAAACTTGTCATTATTCAGGAACAGGTTGTCTGGGGTTAAGTCGCACGGTCCTTCGTTTAGTTTTCACTGAATCACGATATCTACACTAATATTATAAAGAGGAAAGATTTGTATTTTTGTGTGCATGTTTGTAATGAATAAACTCAAAAACTACTGCGCCGATTTCAAAAATTCTTTCACTATTAGAAAGCTACATTCACCTTGAGTAACATAGGCTATAATTTATAAATATTACACGCGGGCGAAGCCGCTGGCGGCAGCTAGTCATTCATATAAACAGTACATATTGGAAATCTTTAAGTTTAAGGTACCATTCCGTAGCCGACCGCAGGCGGCAGCTGAAGGCTGCCGGCGGCGTATCGTCGCGACACAACTGGTTTCTATGTAGTTTTATAAAAGTGACGTGCTACGGTGACGACTACGGAACTACTAGCTACTAGCTACTACTAGCTACGGAAGTTATTTGATAGAAATTCACAGAAACCAGTCGTGTCGCGACGACACGGTCGCCTGCAGTTGCCGCCTGTGGTAATAATTATGCCAATTACGGTTCCGAGCACTTTGGTACTGTGACCGCACTTAACCAGATAAGCTTTAATGTTATCATACATTAAACAAAAATAGCTATTTCAATAAATGGCATTTGAATATTGGCTGGAAAATCAATGAACTAATTTGAACAAAGTTTGTCATAATTATCTATCTCATTCACAAAAATTCGCCCTAAAATTCCTAATGATACCTACTTATAAACTAACTAGAATCTACCAGCATACCAAGGTAATAATTTAAATTGTATTAAGGTTATAACGTGAAGAAAAGTACTTCTAATTTGAAGATGACACAACAAATAAATTGTATTTAGGTATTATCGTGAAGAAAATTACTTTTAACTTGAAGATGACACAATAAATAAATTGTATTTAGGTAATTTGTTTAAAAAAGCTTCAGAACAAAGCTATTGATCCATAAGACCAACATATCGACATGAATTATGCCTAAGAAGTTCGAAAACTGCCCTTATGCATAAGAGCATACTTTACATGGCTCAAAATTTTTTTAATAAGCTACCCAACGATTTAAACTTGACTCAATTTAAACGTAAACTAAATAAATTTTTAATAGACAAATGCTATTATACCATTGACGAATTCCTAGTTGACAAAATTTCATGTGACTGACTATTTTATGTTTTAATACAATATTCATAATTATACATTGTCTATTAAATTAATTATCTTGTATTTTAACTTCTATAGATATTGATTACTTCATTGTGTTTCATGTAATGTTTAACTTAATTTCTAATATTGTCACATAAGAATGCATGCCCTATAGGGTAGATTTTTGAGCTACTATAAAATATTTTTAAGACCCTGTTGTATCACCAAAAATCGCATTCATAAAACTTTGACTTTGACTTTTGACTTTGTAATATCGTGCAGAAAAGAACTTCTAACTTGAAGATGACACAATAAATAAATTTTATTTAGGTAATATCGTGAAGAAAATTACTTCTAACTCGAAGAAGACCCAATAAATAAAGCTTTATTTGATTACGCTGTTTCTACTCATAATAGGAAACAAAAATTACTTACTAATTTGACAATAAACAGCGACAGAGAGGCGATGGAACACGACGATTACAGTAATTAGCCAATTGCACAAAGTTCTGTTCATACAGTTACTCGTGGAAGACTTTCAGCACTCGTAAATCTAAGTACCGACGTTTAAGTAAGTAGAACTCTTAATTTTAATTGAATTTAGAAATCGGGTCAACAGTTGAGTCTGTAAGCTTACAGCTCTATACCAAATAGGAGAACAAACATAATACAGGCAGTAACAATTACTAGCTCAATAGTCATAATGTTCTTCAATGAATCTGCCTCAATCTGCCTAGCCTTTTCCCAACTCTTTTGGGGTCGGCTTCTAGTCTAACCGAATGCAGATGAATACCAGTATTTTACATGGAGCGACTGCCTATCTGAAGTCCACAACCCAGTAACTGGGTAATACGGTACCCCTTGGTAAGACTTGTTGTCAGACTTTCGGGCTTCGGACGACCCGTAACGGCTGTCAAAGATCTACGACTGACAGCCGGGACCAACGGCTTGACATGCTTTCCGAGGCACGGAGGAGTCTCGGTATGTAAAGATGGTGACCCATCCACGGACCAACCCCGGCAATGACCTGATGGATCGACCCGTGCGGCAGTTATTAATTAGCCACGAGCTCCTCAAACACTATAAAGACTCCTGCAAACTGGCGCGATATCACGGGTGGGACAGGCAGCGCAACCCTTGTCGCGCCTGTTTGTGGGAGCTTTAAAGTCACCTGTGTAGCGGACACATTCATAACTTCGGATAATACCCAACTTCATACATACGGAACGATGTGTGGACCCTTTTTATACAGACGTCTAAAATATGTCTGTTCCAACCCCAACAGTTGACTCCACTATTGACTTCAATTCGCTGCTAGCACGTACATATTAGCCAGTTAAAAGTTAACATAAATCCAGTAAAATTCAGCCCACATTACCCTTTAAAAACAAGCTTATCTAATGTTTATAAGAGAAAATTGTTTCTATTTTGCATATCTGCAGACTAATACGGCTTGTTCCGCCACCTCCATGTCCTCGGATGCAGCGCAAACAAAAACAGTCAAATGTTTGTTTGAATAGAATTACCGGCTGTTTTCACAGAAATGTATAGCGGAAAACGAAGCGAAAGCAGCGCTTGAATAAACATTAGTGCGGAGAAGATCTGCGCTTCATGAAGCGAATGTGGAGCGGGACATATAATTTAACTGTGCGTATATGATGACCACAGAGTAACTGCTATGATATCCTACTAAGATTTTTATTAATTCTTAGAGTTGTTATGTGGTGCCAAGTGCGACTGCTGCCTGCCAGGGTTGCGGGAAAATCCGAAAGGGATACCGGGACCTTCGCAACAGGCAACTGAAGGAACACCGGTGGGTTTTAGTCAGTAAAAGTCTGACACGCCCTTCCGCTCCGCCCAGAGCGGGAGAAGTCATTAGATAATTACCCAACATAAAAAAACGTGCAACTTCTGAGCATGGGGGACTGAGTGCGATTCTCAAATCGGACAAAGAATAGAATAAGTACTCTTTATTATAAACACCATACGAGTTACAGATATAAATGTGGAGATTTTACATAGGGTAAAATACGAGCGATCTCTACCAAGCGAGCGATAAGTTTGCCCAATGACGCCTTATCACTAATAGCAATCTTTTAAAGACAAGTCTTTTCAAGAGTTATGGGTGTTCCAATCAGGAATTTGTCTGTTTCAGGAAATCTGAATTTTTCCCAGTCAATAGTTATAAGCTTGCTCATAATGCATAATATGGAACTCAAATATACCTAATTGGCGATATAAGGGTGTACTGTACCTTGTGTCTGCCCCTTCGAAGAATACCTACACGCGTTAATGTTCTGTTATTTTTACTATATTAGCCTATTAAACCCTTTATGCTGATTTGGATTAAACCCCATTGACCCCGGCCGAGTATATTGCCCGTATAAAGCTCGTAAATGATCGCTGCTGAATATGCATTATTACCCACTCATAAGTAGGTTACATTACCCTTTAAGGCACGCATTTATTACTGGTAAACAGCTTAGTTGGTGTTTATATTAAATTATGTTATGGCCTCGTTGGTCAAGTGGTCGCAAGCACTACCGCTGATTGTGAGGTCCAGGGTTCGATTCCCAGGTCGAGCAAAGTATTATTGGGTTTATCTATCAGGAATTTCTCTGTCAGAAACCCAGAGTCTGAATATGTACCCGATTGACAGCATTAGGCTCGTCCCCTATTACATGGGACTTGAACATAACTGGCGAAATGTACACCACATCATCATGTTTACTAGAAACACATCTTCTTTTTTTTTTGAGTTTGGGAAAACCTCAAATGACTTCTCCCGCTCTGGGCAGAAGGGCGTGTCAGACTTTTACTGACTAAAACCCACCCGTGTTCCTTCAGTTGCCCGTTGCCAAGGTCCCGGTATTCCTTTCGGACTTTCCCGCAACCCTGGCAGGCAGAAGTACACTTTTGCCTAATCCTTCGGGGATTACAGGCGTGATGCTATATTATTATTGTTAGAAACTGTTCACATCTAAGCCTATTCTTTTCAGGAACGGCACGGGACTGAATATCTATGATTAGAGAACATAGCCCCACCGATACAGGCTCGAACGATACCGAAATCATTGAATTCATATTGCCAACAAGTATATTTTTAAAAAACTCATTTAAAAATTACTAGACTTATGTTAGAAGACCAAATCAGTTATTTATGAACCATTAGCGAATAAATGTTTCTCATATATTTTGTGGTGAGAAAGCCAGTATTTGTCAGTATTTACCCCACCAATCTATTTGATTACAGCAATTTGTTGTCAGTCTTAAGACCTAGAATATTTAAGACGTAATTAGTATAATCATTAGGAATTTATATCTTGAATGATTCGAATAGCCTTGTGTACTGAGCTATTAAAACAATTTGTGTAGTAGCCAAAGTATCCTAATGTTATTGGAAGGAATCACTGTTGCTATTAAAGCATGTTTCAATAGCGTTAAGTTGATATCATTTACCTTCCAAAATTTAAATTTTCTTAGATTTCTTGCAATTCGCATGTCAGTATCAGGTTGTATATTGATTAAAATATAATTCACGACCGTAACAAATATGGATTTACAGAATTATAAACATTAGAATCAGCAATACAACTCTCTAAGTTCATATAAGTGTATTGAATGACTATTTCATGAAATTTGGCAGTTATTCTAACTTAAGAAGTTGTATTCCTGATGCTAATGATTATAATTACTTTGTTGCGGTCACGAATCATATTTTAATCAACATACAACCTGACACTGAACTGCAAATTGCAAAAAACGTAAGTTTAAATTTCGCGGGGTACCTTAGCGCATCCCCATCCCCATAAGGAAAGGACATCATCCATTTTAGTCCCAGAGAAACTGCGCCGGCAAAAAAAAATATTGTGCTGTTTTCAGTTAGAACTTTTCCGCCTAAGCATTTCTTTTTATGGCACTGAAGCTGTAGGACCATTGTCCTTGGTTTTATTTGAATACAAAAATGGAGTGTATATTGTATATATTGTTGTACAAACAAACACACACTCAAGCTAATAAAATTAAAATACTGGCATAACTTTCATTCAAACCTTTTATTAATTTATTAAATGTTTACCATTTATTTAATTTGGATAATCATCTGGCATAACAATAATATTCTCCCTCAAAAGCTGGACGACTAATATCTTTCAAAAGTCGACCATAGCTCATAAATATGCAGCACCAAATTGTTCTGTTGCCTATGACACATGTGCAATAGTACTGGGGGCCAAGTCTACTAATTATTTACAAACGTGTCAGTGGTCTCGCAATGATGAGTTTTTGACAGATTTTGTATGGCATATCTGTCAAAAACTGATCATTGTGAGACCACTGACACGATTGTAAATTAGTAGACTTGGCCCCCTGAGCGATTGCTTCTCGTCGTAATAATGATTGATTAATATATGACAATGTACGCATATTACCTATTGCCTGGCTCTGACACGGCGATTGCAATCGTCCACGAATCATCCATAAATCCGTCCTTTGTAACTCTGACAAGTGTTCACGTGACAAATCATTTACTGGAGTTCAATTATAAATGATCCGTTATCGAGGATGTGCTTTATTGGACATGCCGCTGGCGCTGACATAATAGGTATAATTCTATAGCTAAGTAGAGTTTAAAAATAAGGTACACTATGCAAAATACTTATTATTGTTTATTGTATATTTTTTGGGAGTGGATATGATGATAGGATTTATGTATACACAAAAAATTATTTTACACGTGACAAAAACAATAAAAAAAATAAAAAAAAGGCTTAACATTATTTTCACTTCGAAAAAAGATAGATTTTTGTATTCAAATAAAACAAAGGGAAATGGTTCAACAGCTTCGGTGCCTTAATAAGAAATCAAAATTAAAAAATCGTAGATGATGTCGAACTCAAAAGAGTTGTATTGAACATATTACATAATTATTTTATCTACATTGTCCAAAATACTTACATTTTGTATACCTCCGATCTGGCCCCAGGCGGAGGTAGCATTTCAAAGGCCAACGCATATCACCGCTACTGAAACATGCCAGGAAAGTAACCATTGAGATGCCAAAAATAAAAACCTGTTAAGACGTGTCACGTCACAAAATGTTGTTAAAAATATTGAATAAGATGGCTGCTAACGGCTACAAAATTCAATTTCCTACCGTGACGTCACACGATGACATTTTCCCAAAACGAATCTTGTCCTATATCTTATCAAATTGCTCGAGGCGTTTAAGAAGCGGTAGTAACATACCTACTTATGGACCCTAAAAAATTCCCTTCTTTGCCTTACCCGTAGGCGGGTAAGAATATCCTGTTATTTCATTTTAAATGGTAAAAGTATTACAGCTTAGCCGTCCCAGTCCCAAATTCAAATAAGATCTTATCTTCTGAATTTGTGGTAAGAGGGAAATGTAAATAAGGAATAGAGAGATGATTATGTATGTGTGTGAATATGTATAAAATAACCAAATGCTGCGCACCCATTGGTGAAATGTAACACTCGTTGAAAGAAATTCGCAAGAAGCTGGCAGTATCATCACAACGGTAATGTTTTCCCATTGTTTGTCTTATTTCTTTTAGTATGTTCGTGTAGTTATGTGTATGTATTTGATCTTATATTTATACATATATATTTAGGATTATTATATTATATATATATATATATACATATATAGTTTTAACAGTTTCAAGTATTAAAATAAATATTTATTCCACACTTTAGTTATTGCACCTACCACTGTTTGTCTCTGCATCACCCAAAGGTTGACTGGTAGAAAATGCCTACGGCATTAAGTCCGCCTCTGTACATTTGTGTGCTTAAAGTATTAAACAAATAAATAAATAATAAATTCGCTTAATTGTTGTGTTACAGTTTCATGTTGCATTGCATTAATGTGTTCCGGCTTGACCGCTATACCAGTCACCAGAACGAAAATAGGTAATATTAATTGAAATAAGTTCTATCTTTGTAAAAAGGCATTAGAAACCTATTACTATAATCAAATCCTATCGTGACAATCAATGAATCGATTGCTACAATACGATGTGTTAGGTTTAACGAAGAAGTTATTCCGGGAATCCCTCTTGCCGCATACCGATTGTATATGCACATTGCATGGCGGAATAAAACATACCTAATTATGCACTTGCACATAATGTAAAGTGCTTGAATAACCTTGGAAGTGAAAAAATTGTTTTTTTTTAGTATCTGTGAAAATCTCACCGTCAAAACTAAGGTGAAGTGACCTGTCGTTCCACCATAAGCTTGTGATTAACAATTGACAGTTTACTTCAAGCTCACTTCACCTAAGTTTTCACGGTGAGATATTTAGGTAGGTATAGATTAGATCGGTTGCAGTTCTTAGAAAAGGAAAATGTTATTGAAATAATACCTATCCTACTTAAAAAAGGCGAATCTGCGAATCATTTATATCTGTAAATTTTTTATGGTGTACAGTCACAAGAACTAATAATGTAAACACTTAGCAACTTTTAAAAGTGATGTTCTCCGTCTGTATTGATTATAATTTTATGTTATTACGAACATAGTATTTTGGAACCCGGTTATTATGATTTAGGTCTATACATATTTTTGCTCGTGACTGTACATAGTAAAGCGTATTCTATTCTAATCTGTATTTATACAGGATGTAAGGGTAAACACTCTTGTCATTCAAACCATGGGTAGTTGACGTAAATGTAAAAATAAATGACCGAACACAACAAAAAAAAAACGTTATTTTCATTAGAAGATTTTAAAAAGTTACTATCCGACACCGTGCTCGCTAGCGAAACAGCTGACTGACTGAGGGAGGGGTCGCGTTCGCGGCCGTTCAGGTCACATCCCGCACCCTCCGCCCGTGTTGAGACGCAAGTTCGTTGCCCTAGCGTATAGGGCAACGAACTTGCGTCTCTGTGATAAAATGTTGTTATTTAAAAAAAGAAAAAAAAAGTTGTAATTTTCCATTGATTTTACGTTCTATAAATGAAACCAAACCACTGGTTGCAAGGATAACGGTGTTTACCCTAACACCCTGTATTTTGTTCTGTGGTAAAGCCACTATTATAAAATACTAATAAATAAAATAAATTGCATAACAAACATTGTCATCGATTTATAAACTCATAATTTGTATTCACGTTATCCACAAAACACCGCAAAGCTGGTTTAGTTGTTACCAATATTTTATTCACGATATAAAACGTTTTAAAACACTATTAATTATTTCGCAATATCAGTACCTATGTGTCGCACACAAAATCCGATGTGCCATTTATTACATGCATTTATTTGTACAAATCTAACCACCGAACCGTTCCAATTTGTTTGCAGCGGATATTTTAACGCGAAAATATTGCTATTCCTGCCTGTAGAGACTTTCCGCAAAGTGGTAACTTCTATTACTCTCCCGAGGTTGACAGAGTCAGGGCTTCTTTATAATAAAATATGCATTTCTCCTACAAAACTTCTGCTACTTATTTAAATTAAGAATTCAAAACCAACCTCTTACCTACTTTTGTTGTGAGAACTAAAGATGTCTAGCTTTTGAATTATTATAAACGTGTATTGTATTTCATGTTTTTTACGTACCTACTGCGAAGGAATTTAACAATCTTAAATATAAAATAATTATCGTTTAATCTTTCATTTCGCTGGAATATAATAAAACAAAGTTTTCGTAAGAAAATTGGTGAAACTTGGTTCATATTTATTTTTTCCTGAAAAAAGGAAATTCCTTCTGCGGGTTAAACAAAGATTCTTTAATCAAGCGTGAAAAACCGCAGTAGCCGAGCGGATTTAATTAGAAAACCTCTGGGAGTATTTTATGCAAGGATTGCATTCATTTAATTATGAGGCAAAGAAGATGAATAAAAATCTCTCTAGAGCTTGTTGATTTCTTTATTTGGATAAAATGTGATAAAACAAAACGTTTGCCAAAACAAGCGAAAAGCAGAAATTCTTTGTTTCGCAGTTTTGTAGACAGAAAGCTTTCGGTGGGGCGACAAACAAGATAAGTTTTCTATTTTCTGCTCAAACTCACATTATTGATTGGGGGCGTAATAATGTTTTATGTTCTCAACCAATTACTTTCAATTCATTTGAGATTTTTATTATTTCATTGTGATTGTTTTGAGACTTCGTTTATTTACTTTGATGTTCAAGTTCAAATAAAGATCATCATATTACCTAATATTAATTTTACAGAAAGCCCTTGTCTCACTACAGTACGCTATACGTTTAAGCCGATGGGTTCAGTATTAACAAACTGGGGAGAACCATTCTACTACAATCACTCCTATTAGCCTAACCAAACAAATCCT
The DNA here is from genome assembly GCA_947363905.1 of Lithophane semibrunnea. Lineage (NCBI taxonomy): Eukaryota > Metazoa > Arthropoda > Insecta > Lepidoptera > Noctuidae > Lithophane > Lithophane semibrunnea. Next base: position 5,948,450 of record OX376188.1, on the reverse strand, counting down.
AAAAGTGTATCGCCTTTTAAAGGCTTCAAAAATGGAAACTCGAATGTCAATCGGATGCAGCTGAATACCAGCATTTTACAGGGAACGACTGCCTATCTGACCTCCACAACCCAGTAACTGGGTAATACGATATACTTCTTTATAAGACTGGTTGTCAGACATTCGGGCTTCTAACGACCCGTAACGACTGTCAAAGATCCACGAATGACAGCCGGGACCAACGGCTTAAAGTGCTTTCCGAGGCACGGAGGTGTCTCGGTATGTAAAGATGGTCACCCATCCATGGACCAACCCCGGCAAGCGTAGCTTAACCTAATGGATCGACCCGTACAGCTATTATTACTTAGTCACGAGCTCTTCAAATGTAACAGCACTCAAATGATGCATGGCCCACAAGCGTCGCATATTAGGTACCTATATTTTATGACACATACTTCCCGCTGTTGCCACGTCGCAGACGGGAATGGCAAACAGCTGACACCCTCTTTTTCCCTAGTACGACCAAACCAATATTCAACTTAAAACCGAACAAATATTTTCGTATCCTTTTTAATTATTCCAAAGTGAAATCATAATACACTAAAATACAACTGTGTTGCATAATTTCCACCGTTTTTTATATGCAAGTTAGTCCACAAATTGTTATTAATTACCAAAGTTCCGTATGTGCCAAACGTAACGTGTAAAGTAAAGTTACCTTGAAATTTTGTTTTCAACTTGTGGCTGCTGTATAAATACGCGTTTGCCTGAATTAGCGTATTATTATGCTGTTGGCTGCATTATTTTTAACCTTATGCTCTTGAAAATAACGATTTCAATGATGTTGACCTTGGTTTAGACGCGTGGCCTCATTCAGTCTACTGAATTTATGAAAATGTAGGTTATATGAGGCCAGAGAGTCATAAACCATGGAAACGTCTATCATGAATAATGAGAAGGTAAAACTCGCACGCAGAATTTTTCCGTTTCACCGATATTAAAAAGATGAAAATAATCGTTCACCTTTGGATTCAGACGTTTTCTATTGAAGTTTTATATGTATCTAGACAAATGCGAGCCGCTGTCAACCTTCTTTCACCATTAGAAAGCTATTGTTAGACTTCTTTCTAGGTCGGTGGGTAATCTTTCATTGTTGGTGACAAAATATTGAAAGATTTTTTTTTATCGCGAGTCTACCGATGGTTTTTGCCCTAATTTTACATTTGGGGCGTACACACTTTGTCAATTTAGCGAAAGTCAATATTTTAAACCAAACTATGTATTAGTTCTTCAAATATGTTAATAATATGTTAACTAACAAAGGGCGTTCCCTTTAACCTGCAATAGTATAGCGTGTATACATGCTAAAAAAAATATTACCATTCAAAAAATTTCATTTGTGTCATGAAATTTTCACAAAACGATTAAATTTAAACGTAAAAGAAACACTCTGTACATGCACACTTGTATTTCAACGTAGAAAAACAAGTGTGATAAGTGGGCGTGTACAGAGAGTTTATTTTCCGTAACAATTTAATATTTTTTGTGCATATTTTACTACACAAAAACAAAAAAAAAAACATTTTTTTTTAAATGGTAATATTTTTTTGGCATGTATAGACGCTATACTATTGCAGGTTAACGGGAACGCCCTTTGTTAGTTAACATACTGTATAAAATTGTGTTAGAATTAAAAAATGTCGTCAAGCTCAGCAGTAGTGCTTGACCAGACACGATATTAATTTGCAGTAATACTGCAATTTGCAGTAATACTGCAAATTAATATCGTGTCTATATGAAATCAATTTAAATCTATGTGACACTTGGTATAAAGTGTTTAACCTAGAGAAATTTTGACTGCCTGGTCTAGCGGTCGCAAGCACTACTGCTGAGCTTGAGGTCGCGTGTTCGATTCCCAGGTCGGGCAAGGTGTTATTTGGTTTTCCATCTGGAATTTCTCAGTAGCAGCGCGGAGTCAGGATTTGTGCCAGGTTGATGGCAATAGGCTCGCCCCATAATAAATGGGACTTAAACATAACTGGCTAAATGTGGGTGTACTATAGGTACACCTCTGCCTAACTCTTCGGGAATTATATGTTATGCGTGATGATATGTTTTATGTATGTTATGTTACCCAGAGTAAATAATTTAAAGCGAGCGAATACAAAATAATAAAGAGATCCCATCGCTACAGGAAAAATTAATAAATGAAGTCATCGGGAAAAAAATATATCGCGGAACACACACGCCATTTTATTGCGAATTCTTGTGGTAGTTTTGAACAGTTCATTTAACCAAGCCACGTAGTGCAAACTACATTCTTTGCTCACACCACTGATGTAGAGAAAGATGGATATGGCAAGCTTGCGTTCTCTATATACGATGGAGTTTGGGAAAATGTGCAAGTTTTTATTTCGCCTTAGTTTTAGTTCCGACTTCCTGTGTTGCCAGTTTTGAACTATTCTGATTCAGTTTAGTTTTCAGTTAAACCTTATTGGAGTTCACCCGCACGCAAAATACGCGTTTTACCGAGTATTACCTATTTGAGTTGAATATTTTTCTTTGCTTTTAATGCTGGGGCTACATTGTCGGGTTATCGCGAACTAAACTTCGCGCGCTCTCTCTCGCACACCGCTCGACGTCTCGCTGAGCAACAGAGAGCGCGCGAATAATAGTTTGCGATAACGCGACAATGTATCCCCAGCGTACGTACTTGAATTCCAAATATTCCGTTTCTTTTTCACTCAAAAACCTTTTGGTAAACTTGCGAGTTCTACTTTATATCTGTGTTCACACACAGTTTGTTCAATAAATACAATATGCGAAGCTATTATCGATAGAAAATTGTTTAATGTGCGGCACTGATTGGCTCAGCTCTTAGCCAGTTCCAATATGCTTTGCGCACTTTTTTGCTTTGTTTTGATAAGAGAATGATTATTGCGCCTTGGGTCGGCTAACAATCCTAAATAAGCATTGTATGTAACTAAACTGTAGAGTGTAAGTGACTTGTCCTAAACTAGCATTCATTGAAGTGTAATTTGTACATTGTACTTCTTCCTCATATTATACGTTTCTATTATTCGTTACTCTGTATTACTAGTCAGCAAAAGTTCTAATTAAAAAAGTATTTTTGAAAGGTCGTTACGATTCCCAATTGTGAACTTTTTGCTGTAGACGGTAAAATAATACGGTGTTGTGAAAACGAGACTTTAGATTCTGTTTTTATTTCATTTGCATTTCAATTTTAAACGGCTGAATAGAAATCGAAACCGTGAGATATTATTAGATATTTACGGACTGAATATTTTGGCTAATCTCATTGATTGTTTTCAGCATTTTGATTTCAAATAAGTAGGTAACTATAAAAGGGGGTTTAAAACGAGGGACGATACTGGAGTACTTAGATAATTACGAGGTGTACTTGGTCCACTAAGCTCCGGTGTGGTCCTAGCTCACTAGTCGTATGTGAGGATAACCACGACTAGAGATGGGTTGTAGGTAACAGGTTAAACACGATAATATCTGTTATCACTAAAAAATAACCGATCCAAACATCTGTTATTAAATAACAGCCTGTTATTTTTGTATGGACGATAAATACGTAAGTAACAGCCGCGGTATTAACAGTCTGTGTGGGGATTGTTATAATGTATTAACAGTAACAGCCGCGGTAAAAGTCTTGAGGATCTGTTATTTTATATAACAGGTATGTTTTATTGTAAGGAACAATTGTCATCTGTTATTTTTTAATATCTATTATTTCTATCTGTTACGATAAATACGCCTCACCCCTAACTACAACAGAAAAAGTGCTAAATATAGGCACAATACTCTTTCAATTTAAAATACTGAGTCATTTCCACACATCCTTGAAACAAAAGCATCGCGCAAATAACAACACGTAGAGCACGGAACACGGAACGCAATATTTTATAACTGAACCAAATGGAAAACTACTGTGAGGTAACACCGTGAACGATTAATACCCTCTTTCGTTCAGCTCGCTGGTCTGAACGAACCTAATGAACATAAACAATAAAATAACAAAAGATGAGTGAATTGAATTTCCCGTCTATTGTCAGGCCGCACAAATTGGCTCCTCTGGCCTCACAAAGGGGACCAGTCGCTAGTGTTAGGTTTAAATTTGACCGGCGTACTTTGAGGCCATTGGCTTCAAAAGCCGAAAACTCAATTAATGGTAAAATTGGCTGCGCGGTTTCTGAACACGAGTCGTGTCGGCTGGGTCAAGGATCGAATTCGTCGTGTGACACTTCCATGTGGGAGTCAAATAGTTTTGAACGGCGTACATGCAGAGGAATTCTGTAGGCCTTTTTGTTTTGTCAGTATTTCGAACAGTTTTGAGAACTTTAGATGGAAGCATATAGAAATACCTATTGTCTTTTTATTCTTAGTTGAGAAAGAAAACTGGGTACCCTATCGCAGCTTAGCTATTTATTTAAATGAAAACTGCATACTTACTTACCTCGATAGTACACAGTCCCTTTTTAAGTAACATGCCAGATATGAGTTTTCATAGTAATTTATTTGGCCGCTATACACGACAGATATGGATTTTCATACAAACATTGCCGGCCGGGTGCTCGCATCGGATACCGCAATTTTGATTTATCTCGAAGAAGATTGTCAAAATCATGTTTGAATTTCGAAGCATGTTTAAGAAAAAAAACTTTACCTATCTCCTTATGTTAAAAAAATAATACTTATTATATTTACAAGTTAAAAGTAAGTAAGCACCTAATTATTACCTTTTTTTTTTTGATGGTGCGAAATCATCCAATGACTTCTCCAGCTCTGGGTGGAGCGGAAGGGCGTGTCAGACTTTTACTGACTAAAACCCACCCGTGTTCCTTCAGTTGCCTGTTGCCAAGGTCCCGGTATCCCTTTCGGACTAACCCGCAACCGTGGCAGGCATCGGTCCTAGCGGACCCCGCCAATTGTGCTGACATCACTTTGAGGGGCGCGTGGAACACGACGCGCCATCGACCCGGGCCTGGTCCAAATCGGACGGCGAGCTACCCATTGCTCGCCGTCCGCAAGCCCGCGCCTATGGTGGCCGGGAATCCGCCTGGGATTCCCGACGCCCAGGGCGTCTCCAGGGGCGGCGGTAAGGGGCGTGAGGGCGCAAACTTTGCCTCTCCCTCACGCGTTCCACCTCCTCCTTCACGAGCATTACTGCTTCGCAGAAGGAGGTGACTGCTTGCCATGCCCTCTCGCTCCGTACCATGGCTTAGATCAGGGCCGGACGCGAGAGGTCACCGCCGCCAATCGCCTCCAAGAGGACACGGCGAAGCCTAAAAAAAGATACCAACTAATACAGGCCAATATACATGCTTAGTATCAAACTACCTATCAATCTTCATCATTGATCGTTATTATCAATAGGATATCGATTCTATTGTTTAGGAATTTAGGAGCATTTGGTCGGTTTCTCATTATTATAGTAGGTAGGTATCGAGCTATTTGAATAATGACTTAAGTGCCCAGTAAATGACAGGCAGTTAAACGAAACTATGAGGCACGAGGAGGGTAGGTATAGTAAATTCGAAGATATGTGACATCCACCAACCCGCACTGGGCCCGCGTGGTGGATTATGGCCCACTCCCTCCCACCGAGAGGAGGCCTGTGTCCCAGCAATGGGAACGTTATATGCTGATTATGACGATGGGCACGTTTAGTACATATACTAATAACGTTACAATGCAAGTTTTAATGAAACAGCATGATTTTTCGAACATGTTTGAAATGAAATAAATTGGAATAATAAAATATATGCTTTTATAAGAACTCTCACTTTTCATTTCTTTGGATACGTACAAAATTAAATGAAATTGTTTATCCTGTAAATAGGATATTAAAATCACTTTTACAGGTCATCATATTACAAAATAGTAAAAATAAGCTAGATGAGATCAGCGAATCCTATCTGACGACTCTGAGAAGGAAGGCCGAAACAAACTGTGAGGTCGCAGTCTCTTTTAAAGTCCAGACATAATCATGGTGAGGCCATATCAGGTCCATGTAGATTAGCGTTTGAAATGGTCTTTTTAGGAAAGATTTGAATGGACCTGTCCAGTCGGTGCAAGCATTTGTCAGTAATAGTGGAGCTCAACTCAGAACTTAAGGAGCTTAACGACTAGCCCTAGAGAATTCTAAAAACATAATAATACAGAAGTTTATGGGATAGGAGAAAACGGATTTTCCAAATTGGGTCAACACTGGCTAGAAATTACGTCCTATGAGTTTTCCATATTTCCTTAAAAAACCAAAGAAACATTACGTAAATCTACATTTTCTTAATCCTTCAGTAGGTAATTTATTACGCCAAAAACAATTCTAGAATTCGATTTGAAGTTACTACTTATATTTTATGTGGAACCAACCTTACCAAGAAATTCGTAAACAACTTCGAAACTTCGATGCTTTGAAACTTTCGCAAGAGGAGCGTACATGCGAGGCGTACTTGTAAGTTATGTAAGAGGAGCGTACATGCGAGGCGTACTTGTAAGTTATGTAAGGAGCTACCTGCATGTTTTCATAGCTTACTTAGTTATGCCAAGAGTTGAAGCCAATTTCCTTGGAGTACGTGTTTTAATAACGGTTGCACACATCCTGTTGATTTTTACCCGACTACGGCGAAGCAAAAAGGAGGGTTGTGATTTTGATCTGTATGTATGTATGTTCATCTGTTTCCTCATATCTTTTAAACCACTCATCACAATTGGACAAATTATGTATCGTTGGAAGCATCTTGATCATCCGCTGGTTATAGGCTATGTAACGTCACATTAAAAATGGCGCCCTCTAGAGGATATAATGTCTTGAACTAAAAAAAAAAATTTTTGCTCTAGATTTTACAGCATAAGTATACCAAAGACAGAGTCTAACCAAGAGGTCAGCGCAAGAGTTTGTCTAGCATTTCTTTAGTTCTAAAAAAGATTATTTAATCATTTCGAAGGTGACAAGGAATAATAATCAATAACGACCGTCAATCAGTTACACGATGATCTAGATCATCAGCCATCTTTCAATTTTGTTAACGATGTTCTTTTTCTTCCTTTTGAATGCAAAATAAGAAACTACCGATATCGAATAAAGTCAGGAAAATAAGAAACTACCGATATCGATAAGTGACACAGTCAAATAAAGTCAGGACAATTAATTGTATTTTGACGTTCAACTTAAATTGTTCGTATGTTCAAGTCACAACTGTCTTTCTTTCACAGTTGTATGAAAGACTACAACTGACAGTAAATTGACATAGTAGTGTCAGTTTGCTTCACAATTTATGTCCCTGACTGTATATAATGGTCTTGCTTCGTCTTTAGTTTAAGAAGTGAGTCCTAAACTTTCGTATCACAACACTGTACTTGTTTTTTTTTTTGTAAAGTACGCTCTTTTCAAATCAACCTTTTTGTCATAGGAACTTCACCTTCGTGGGAGCAGTTCGTGAGAGAGTCTTTAGTGCAGGCAGCGTGGCCCGTGGCGTTGGTCGCTCCGCCCAGGCGGGCCCTCACAGTGGACCACCAGTGAGTACCATTCTTTATGTAGCAGAGTATGTGGGATATGTGTGTGTCCATTGATATACTGGTTGATTACAGGGTTAAATGTAGTGATTGAATTTACTCTACGTAAAGACGTTGGTAGGTTTGTTAGGACGATGATAGTCTTAAGCTTAACTATGACTTTTTAAGTCTCTTATATTTCAAAGCAGTTATATAAAATGAGTTGATCTCAAAATTCTTGCCTTGGCTAAATATAAGATTGTATTTAGCTTTAAAGCTCAAAAAATATACTTATTTAGCAAATGTCCTTAAAAAAACATTGTACTCGTTTATAACATTATTCATACCTACATTTACATACAATAAGTAACAAAACTGCTTCTAAAAAAGAATTCAGAAACAGAGTGTGATAGATAAATATAGATACCTCAATCTTACGATAAACGTGTCGCTTTTACCACAGCCTCAAGCCGATGTGAATTCTCAAAGAATATTACAATAATATTTTGAAAATAGGTTTAGGTTGCGAGTCCCGAGATTCGAGAAATAGCGAGCATTCGATTTATATTCCGATACTTTGACGAGGCAAAATTGTTAGATTTTTAGGAAAACACGATTGAATGAAATCGGCGGAGCCATAAATACAGCTGTACAATGTTCAGTCGTATGTTTTTCATGAAATCATGAACCGCATGGTCTACAAAAAATGCGAAATATTTTTTATACGTTATATATGAATAGTACCTACCGAAAATTCTGTTCCTACCTACTGTAGGTGAAAAAACTATCCCTACCTATAAGAAAGGTATTTTGAGGCACCATTGTGAGCTTAGTAGGTACGATAAAGTACGTGAGAAAATCTCAATAGGTTTTGTTCCCAGATTAAAACGTCGCGTTTCATAAGAATTTGGGAACTCTTGGCGATGAATACATGATTTATGAGACTCAATTGTTACCTAGATTGTACACTTTAATGTAAGGGTTCATGAAATATAGCACGAGGTAAAATTAATCCTTTTCGGTGGAGGTACAATGTTGAAGAAAATTCAGGTAACAGACAAATCCTTTTGAATTACTAATGATCTAGGAGATTGTTATACGGTTTTTCCGAAATCCATTAAAGAAACTTATGTACCTACCTAGAATTTAGACAGTTAATTTCCATAAGTATCCCTGTATAGAAATGATACCTAAAAAATAATTGATCAAATAATTTTGAAGGAGACATAATGAATGTAGTATTAATGTAGATAATCAATACGTAAATGTTTATAGGACCAGCTATGTGCAATGCGCATCACAAATTATTGTTTGTACCATTTTTAATTGCCTCAATACGCGTAATTAGGTTCCACAGCATTTAATGGTTTAACTATTTGTACAAATTAATATATTGCTAGGTAAACCAAACGCATTATTTTTTATACTACCTTACACTGGGTCGTACTGTCCTAAAGTTTCTCTCTTGCTGACGGTCACGATTCTGCGTACGTAAATTAATTCTTGCCAATTTCCAATTTCTAAGAAAGACATTTTAAGTCCTTCCGCCATCTTCTTCGTGGTTTACGTCACCTTCGTGGTCAGCCACTCAAAACTGTGCGGTTCGTTCCTCAAAAGCCCATCTCAGACACAATGGTCAACATATTGATCTTTAAAAAATACTGTGGTCTCTGAGTTTGTTCCTGTGTTTCTTCTCAGAGCAGTCGGATAGGAAACACCGGCCCCATCTGGGTTTAAATTCATTTTTTTTGACGTGGTTTCTTGTTGTTTAAAAAAAATGTACTAAATTTTATCATTCAGCCACGTCTCGCTGTTTGAGGATACTCTGAACATACATAATTTCTGAATACGCTATTCTCTTTTTCCAATTTAAGTTTATGAAATACTTCGCGCTGAGACAACATAAATATTGGGAACAAGTTCACGATTCAGCACCTGAAACGAAACTTTTCACAGATCGCATCAATGTAATTCATGAACTTAGATCAAAAAAGTTGTAGGTAATATAAATACTAAACAATAAGATGTAGCAGGGTGATAAGTTTCAGCAAGTTTTATCCCAGCCTGGTAATATGAGAAAAACAACCCGAATGAGTTTGTTTTCTTGGTAAACAATCCAGTAAATTATATTGAGGATTCATGCAGATGAAATATCACCTATCTTGAAACACATAAACTATGCTTTGGTAAATAAAGTTTTTAATATCGCATTCGGCAAAATGTTCTGTTGCTTGCAAGTTCGTTACTGGATCAGTTTTTCTCGCACTGTAACCACAATTGACAGGCAAGATGGATAACATTGTAGACTAAAATGTATTGTTTAAATAACAAAAGTGTATGCGTTTAAACATTCAAATAATATCATCGTCGGGAGAAGGCAAACTATATTCGTTATCAAAAAAACACACGTTGTTGGCGCAAAATCATGAAAACTAATCAACCTTGTGTAGCATTCATGCGCTCATCGTATTTATTTTCAACAATGTTAGAATTTATTGCTCTCCGCACCTGAACTGTTGAAATAGTTGGAGGTCTGCTTACCCCCTGGGGAGTAAAACACGTGCAAACACATCTGTTCTGACCTAATTACAAAATAAAACAAGTAAAAATATTTATTTCGTACACATTGTTATAAATATCAGCCCCGTTTGTAAATAGAGACAAAATAGGTTACGCAAACTGCAACAAATTGTAATGAAAGGTAAAGGTATCTAAATAAAATTGAAATCCCAAGGGGTCATGAAAAGTAACTCGTTGAATTCCCGAGTGAACCCTGGTTTATAATTTATATGGTACGATGTCTACTCGCAAAAATATTGCGGAAATCAGTAAAAGTAGATTCCCTTTCAATTTTCTTAAAGAAAAATATAAGCATTAAGTACCTACCTATTTAATACTTATATTTTACTTAATTAAATACATAATTAAGGTGGAATGAACTAACGACTGGCAAATTATAGCAATCGTCGGCAAGGATCCTTACGACCCTTTCCTGGCTATACAAAGTTGACTAAGTAAGGTCTGTAGTGCCAATGAATTATTTATGAACAGAGAACTACATGAAAATGTTCTAAGTAAGTAGCGCGTCTCGTTTAATACGATCAGCTATTCAACATAGACATTATTTTGGAATAACATGACGTAGGATTTAGTGGGTTTTGCCTAAACTGATTAATATTTTATTGTAATTTTAAGAGGCCGTATACGATTTTTTTTTTACGATTTCGCTGATTTACGTGATTTTACAGTTAAAATACTGTATTTCTATAAGTTTTATTGCACAACATGCAAGATCGTATTTCACGGCCTCTTAAATAAGTAGGTAGAACAAACAGCTACAATATGCAATATTACAAACACAAAAACATAAATAGCTTAAGTAATAATGTAACCCGCAGCGCTGTTTATTCATTCTGACATTCATTCATAGACATTCTGCGCTATTGACTATGTACGCTTTTAATTTCTACGCTTTGACATTCTGCTCTTTTGACAATTTGCAACCCATTTGTCATTTCGCGCTTTTGACCTTATGCGCCCCAAGGCCCCAACGGCTGCATGTAAATATGTCTGTGTTCGAATGTTTCATTGTATATAGATTTGCTTTTTCTATTTAGCAAAGAAGAGGTCATCATTTAGCTATCGGTGGGTTTCCTAGGAGCTACCAAGCGACTACTTCAAGACCATGAGCAGAGGCTCTCGTCAATTATTATTACAATAATTAGGTATTACCCTGTGATCACCAAACCCTCGACCAACAATAACACTGTTTTAATTTCTCCTTTCAAGAATTTAATTGTTTTGGGAATCCAAGTTGTAAGATGAAGCTGATACAAACAGATGCAAAATTTCCTCAACAAATAAGAATAATTAAAGTTAATTTCAGCACAGACTAACAAAGTATATTCAATGAATCAACGAACTTATTTTTAGGTAAAGTTTCCAACAAAAACAGCAGTTCAATGACATTTCAAAGCACGAAATACGAATTACTTTGGTACAATTGTCGTATCTTGGCTAGAATTTCTAAATGCATTCGAAGAATCATTTATTCCGATCCCCTTTGAGACGTCTAAGTGCAACTTCACAATGTTTCATGCTAATCCCCAATTTGTTGACGGAGCTGCAGACTTTGTTGTTAACAATTTACTATTCAGACGTAGTTCGGTGAAATGTCGACGTGCAGTCAGGAACGGCACGGAAATTAGGTGTCTCATGGATGCTGGGCGACACTGGTCGACAGTGGGCGACGTGTGTGTACACAGAGACAACCCTCAGGGGTGCTGAGCACGGACATTGCGGCTAACCGACGCGACGTTACGTGTGCGACGTCACCGGAATGAATGTGGACAACGAAGTTATTGCACTATTGTGCAAGACGTCACAAATGGCGTATGACCGGAAATTATTGTAAGAAAACCAACATTCTTACAATAATTTCTATGTCTGATATCTTGAGGTGTATTCAGTTATGGTTTCCTAAGACTGCGATGCGCCACATTGTGTGTCCGCAATTTATCATCGAATGACGTCACTAATACGTTATTTAATATGAAAGTAACTGTGTGTGTATCCTCAGTGAATTGAATTGTTTGAATTCTTTTTTGTTTTTATTTTATAATTGCGGACGCTTTTAACGTGCTTTCTACATTGTTCTCACATTTATAATTTCAATATGAATGATGTAACCAATTTTTTGTACTTACCAATGTTTTGATTTAAATGAGTGTCCGTGGAGTTTCTTGCCCGTTCTTCTCCATAGGTACACTTTGGAATGGGCAACTAGCTTCATATTTCTGACTGATTTAATTGAAATAAATGCTTTGAGTTTGAGTTGAGTGAGCGTTTTTTGACACCATTAAGTCCAACCCCGATGCTAAAATTTTCATGACATATCACTGTGGGCGTTGTGGCGGCCACTACTGTCGGTCTTAGAAAACCGTAACTTTAGGTATGTTTTCCCATAACATTTGATGATTTTTCTAGTGTAGTTACTTACAAAAATATCACTCGAATCTAACATATTCTGGCACTATGCAAAAAAATTATCATGAGACGAAAATATTCAATTATTTACAGTATCCTGTTTACCGTCATATCTTCGTAGCTTCCAAATTCACAAGTAAGGTATCTCTAATCTGATTTATCCTAATCGGGCGTAGAACGTGATAAATTATTGTGACACGTCTAATAAATATTTATGAGCAGAAATTGGGACTAAGTAATTTTAACAGGATTAACTCCTATAAACGTCTGCTTGGATCATACAAAGGAATCATTAAGGGGTATCCAAAGACTGAACAATATGGCTGATTGATTATTATGTCGTCACGGGAATGAGAAGCTGTAGGTATTATCCAGTGACTACGTCATCCCTGTCGGCATTGCCTTATAAGGTGTAGTTAATTGATTCAGGCGTGACTTTGCAGAAATCCATGATAAAATACAATAGACGTAGATAATTATATTTAGTAACCTATATTCAACCTATATGCAAGTATTCCTCAAGAGTCATGACGTGTTGCCACGCCGAGCGCTGGACGCAGAGCGTTCATAAGGTGTATGTAATACACAATATTAAATTTTATTTTATTGTGTTTTCTTTTTGTGCACACCAAAGGCTTTAATCTCGCTCGGCGGCGGGTTAACCAGGCTTCAGAATCTTGCAAGTCGGACAACTTTTGTTTAAAATGAGTCCGACACCTAAGCTAAGGGTTGGTCCACCGCCGCCCGGCGCCGCCGGGCCTGTGCGGCTTTGGTTAGACTACAATAATGGTACCTGAGTACCAGTTCATGGGCCGAGCTCAGTTTTGAAAAGGTAAAGGTAAAAAGCTTTTCTTGATTATTCACTGTGAAAAATTAAAATTTTGATGCCATTTGGCTAAAATTTACTGAATTAAGTTTTTTTTTAAAGGAATTGAGAAATATTAATTAAAAATTCGTATTATAAATATTGTAACGAGCACGTTTAATTAGGACTAAATAAACGTAAGTCCATCAAAGATAGCAAGAATTTTAATAAATAGACCTCAAAACCAAGAAAAACGTTTGGGCGAAAACAAGTTAAGTACCTACCTAGACAGTCTTTAATGCTGGGGCTACATTGTCGCGTTATCGCGAACTATACTTCGCGCGCTCTCGGTTGCTCAGCGAGAAGTCGAGCGGTGTGCGAGAGAGAGCGCGCGAAGTTTAGTTCGCGATAACGCGACAATGTAGCCCCAGTATAACAATTACGTTCGTATAATAACAAACTTAGTTTAGACCAAGAATTTTCCGACATCCTTCTACGGAATGCTAATAGATTTTTCCCAAAGGAAGACCACCTCTGTCTATATCTTACATACTTACAATTTAATGGGTTTCAGAAAGGTTAACGAGCTGAAAATACTTTCATAATGGTAACTTTCGAAGGTCGGTTTCTGTTTTATTGTACCTAATCTAAGTTTTAAGGAGTAGATAATCCAATTCTATCCTCTTAGCCGCTTGGAACATAAACTCTAATACATTTTACTTTTAGTTTGAGAAAAGATTTTCATAATTTAATGAATCTTTCGAAATACGGTTTCTTCTACATTTCTTCGTTATTAATAGAAACTAAGTAAACGTTCTGACTTGGAAATCAGTTTTTTATTCCGTAGAAATGGAAAATTCTGATGTAATTATGTGAGTGATTGTTTCCTTAAGAATGTGTAAAGCGAAGTTTAAACATTCTTATCGCTGTTATTACGTCATTGTTAATATTATAAAACTCGAACAAATCCAAGAATTCACTTAGCATTTATAACACTGTAACATGGAGAAAGGACGTAACTTTCCCGAGGTTTTTTCCGGTTTTCTCATTTCTTTTCCGTTTGCAGCTAGTTAGTAATTTCCTTTAGGATGTAGGTGTATACTTGTGTCTGAGCAATCTTAAACAAGGTGAGACGAACATCTTAGCCTTGTCTGACGATCTTGTCGAGTATATACCTTAGTCAAAGAGCTCTTTTAGGGAGCTCTTGCGCTGTTCACTTAGAAGCTCTACACACGGGTCACCTACCGACGACATCATCGTCACACATTGTTGTTCGTTTCCGCTCCAGCACAACCTGTAAAAAGAAAGACGTTCTTTATGTTGACTGAACGTTGGTTATGTACAGTTACAAGCACAAATATGTACATAAATACAGCAAAATTCAAAAGCGATTTTCTCATGAAATAACGATTGCAACGTTGAAATAAGACCTATTTCATAATACACTGACGAGCAATATAAAAAAGCCACTTGCATAGTGGCAAAAAATCTAAATATCTCTTAAACCACATTTGACCTAAAAAAAAACTTGAAAATAGTTTTAAAGGTGTTTTTATGCGCTATTAAATATGCTTGAATGATTATTTTTACTTCAAGAAGCTATCTTGCGCAGTTTCCAAAAAATTTCATGATAAGTTAGTGGCTTTTTACTTGGGGTCGGCGCAACAAGCTTTTTCTTCCACTCTCCCCTGTCACGCTATCATTCCCTCCCTTCTCTTTCATATCATTCCACACACAATCCATCCATCTTTTCTTTGCCCTTCCTCTCCCTCTCGATCCATCAACGTTTATATTCATCACTCTTTTAGTCATATGTATTGCCCCCCCCCCCTTTTTATTTACCCTTTATAATCTTTTTTTATCCGTCTTCTTCAGGGCCCAGCATTCCTATGTGTTCCAAAATACTCTGCTCGTAACACACACGTCAATCAGGCATAGTTAAAAGGCTCAGAAAATAGTTACTATAGTTATAAAGTAGAATGTGTGGAGCGGTTTTGTCTGAAGTCCATAATCCCAAGCCTCTATTGTGTGTAGCCTGTTCGATAGCCATATATTGAGGTAAAAGAGGCGGCTATTGTTTCGTGGATTATCCGCAGCGAGCTCGTAAAAGGTAGAAAAAAGCGACTTACTCACCGCACAGGAAACTTTAAAAGCGACGATTAATTGCAAATTGCGATCGTGTAGTTAATCTGTTTCTGCCTGATTCTTACCTACTTTCAACCATTAGGTAAATAGCTTTCAAAGTAAAATAAAATTAAGTGTGTTGGCTAAGATTTTGGAGTTTTGGATTAAATTAGCCTGAAAGGTAATTTATTTTTTATAGTTAATGGAGAATTTACATTGTATCAATGATTTTTAATGATAATTTGAAATAATCTTACAGTTTATTTATTAGTTATTACATATCATCACGCAAAGGATAGGCAGAGGTGTCCTTATAGTACCTACAGCCACATCTCGTCTAATAGGGGGCGAGTCTATTGCCATCAATCGGGCACAAATCCAGACTCCGGTTTGCTACTGAGAAATTCCTGATGAAAACACCTAATAACACTATGAACGATCGAACGCTCACACCGCTTTTATATAATTTTACTAGCCGCGCCCCGCGGTTTTACCCGCATAAATCTCAATCCCGTGGGAATATCGGGATAAAAAGTATCCTTTGTGTTAATCCAGGTTATAAACTATCTGTTAGCCAAATTTCATCCAAACCCGTTTATTAGTTTTTACGCGAAAGAGTAACAAACATCCATCCATCCATCCATCCATACTTACAAACTTTCGCGTTTATAATATTAGTTAGATTAGATTTTTAATTTTTAATTATATTTTCTTATATTCTTATTATACCTTTGTTATGTCTCTTGTTATGTGTCCTTTGTTATGTGTCTTTGTCTTGGAATAATTCACCCTCTCACTAGGAGTCGGGCGTTTGTAGTCGCGCCAGTTTTCGTTTAACATTGTTTGTCTTTGTATTTTTTTTGTTCCCAATAAACGATTATACAACATTAGTTTTTGTTTATGCTAAACCCGAAAAGGGGTCATTGCACTCATCATTTTGAACAACTTTTTCTATGGGATAAACCTGGAAATCGCGAAAAAAAAATCAGCTGTTCCATACATTTTGTCGATTTAAGTGAACACAAATGTATGGAACAGCTTATTTTTTTCGCGGTTTCCAGATTGGTCCCATAGAAAAAGTTGTTCAAAATGTTGAGTACAATGACCCCTTTTCGGGTTTAGCATAAGCAAACACTAATGTTGTCACACACCTCACTCTCAGCAGTAGGGCTAGACCGATGCCAGGCAGTCACACAGTTCATTAATTCAGCTTTATTCAGGAATTCGTGAGCAGTGGTGGCCCAGTGGTAACGGCCACGTCTTACGAGTTGTATGTCGTAGGTTCGAACCCTGACAGGCGCTTTACTTTGTGTAAATTATTTCATCGCCACTGCTCTCAAAATGGTGAAGGAAAACATCGTGAGGAAACCGGCATAGCCTAGAACCAAAAATTCGAAGACACGTGACTTCTACCAACCCACACTGGGCCCACGTGGTGGATTACGGCCCACTCGCTATCACAGAGAGGAGGCCTGTGTCCCAGCAGTGGGAACATTATAGGTTGATTATGCAGGAATTGGAATGATGCCTAATATTCACCGAGGGCTATTGGGAGTAATAAACAAACGCTGATGTTAGTAGATATTTACAAACTTTCCATATTATCTGTATAATAACACCTCCGGGGTCAAAGTCAAAGTCAAAGTCAAATAATTTATTTCAAATAGGCACATATATGGCACTTTTGAACGTCAAACAAAGAAATAGAATTGATTCTAGTTGCCCCTTCCAAAAGGTAGTTTTCGTATGGAGAAGAATGGGCAAGAAACTCCATCGTTACTCTTTTAAAAATGTTTTACAATATTTTGTATACATTAATTATATAATTATATGTGAAGACGATGCACCTACAATAAGATTACTGTACTACGAAAGGTAAAAAGAATTATAAATGGAGCAATAATGAATAAATTAATTACCAGATACATGGTGCTCACATATTTACAAAGATTGTAAAAGTATACGATATTACAATAGTCCTAACATTGTTACAAGTAGTACTAATAAGTCAGTGCGTGAGTTTAAGTAATGACAGAGTGTAAAAGTCTATGACATACAAATAATAAATAAAAAAAAAAACTAAATTAGCTATCAGTTTGATTTTGTCCAGACACTAAATCGTCCTATGGAGCAAGACCAGCATGTTTCCAAGCATTCTTATACGGGATATCGTTGATACAAGTTCATGAATTTATAATCATGTTTTTCTATACATTAGTGAAATAGTTTCAATTTCATTATAGCTAGATAGCTTCTTACATCTTTTGAACTCTGATTAGGCTTGCAGAAAAAATATCGATTTATCGAAATATCGATATTTTTTGTTCGATATATCGAATTTTCAGGCGATATTTATTATTTCGATATATCGATGTATCGATATAAAATATCAAGTATCGAAAATGTATCAAAAACGATATATTTTCAATAGCAACACCGTTGTCGCCGCAGAACTAAAACCGCTGGAATTCAGAGCCGTAAAAATTATTAGTACTTATTTTCCTAGTTTGGTATTTACATGATTATAAAACTTGAACTACATAAAGTAAAATTTATTTTTGGAAATTCCACCGATATATCGATTTTGTTTTTCGATATATCTAAATCGATATTGATATTTTTTTAAAATATCGATACGATATATATTATATCGATACTTTTTTACACTTCTTGCATCCCTAACTCTGATTTTACATTCGCCGTCAGTTTTGTTTTGCTGAAAGTATGAACACTAATGTGATTGCTGTTAGTAAGATCTACAAGATTAACGTTACAATTTAGTACGAAGAAAACGCTTTCCAAACTCTTTGAACTTTAAAGTTAAATCGAAACAGCTTTAGGTAGGTATTATTCGCTAAGAATAAACTTTATTAATATGATAAAATATATACATAAAGTAACTTTTTATACTAAATTAACTTAAAAACTAAAAGGACTAACTATACCAATAAATATAATAACAACAACCCTTAGGCATCGAAGTATTCGTCCGCATCGCTGTCATCCGGAAACATGCCCAGAAGACTGGCGGCATTGCTACGTTGAATGGCAATGCTAATTCTATGGCCAATCAACAAGCCAGCCTTCTGGTCACGTGAAGTGTCTACCAGTCGGTGAGAAATTTCCTTCACTCGGGCCCTATGACCCGAGCGTTTCGACCCCATAACGGCTCAAAACTGTAGTTATCGCTAAGTACTTTGTTTTTATATTATTCTTTTTCCAACTCAGTAGTTCAAACTAATACTTACTGCTAAGAATCATTTGTTTTCGAAGTAATATCAATATCTGTCCCATACGTACACTGAATACATTATGTATGTAGCCTAATACATACAAACGTGTTCACAATTAATCCAAGTCAGCTTCTGTTAGTTAATTAATTTAGTAATGTTGTCAGCGGAATGTTTGTTCATTTGATAAATTACCCACATATTAACGGTTTTGTGTTCCATTTTTTGGTATCGTCCACCACTTTGCTACAACTATGGAGCTTAGCGTAGTGTGGGATGCCCCCCAGCTGGATGAACCTACGACCTTATTAAAAAGGTGGCTGGGCCAGGAGGACGGGGCGTTGTGGCGTAGCCTGGGAGCGGCCTATGTCCAGCAGTGGACTGCGATAGGCTGAGTTGATTGATAGACCATATCATTGTACAAGGAACGACTGCCAGTCGACTTCAGCAACCCTACAAGTAGTACCTCCTAGGTAGAGAACAAAGACCGTGATAGAGCAATAGAGCTGAAGAACTAGCGAGATTAATATCCATGTACCTTTAAAGCCTGTTACTATGCCCTAGCTAGACAGATTTTGTTGCGGTCCGCAATTTTTGTCTTCTATACATAGGAGAGTTGCTCTCTATTCTCTGATATAATAATATACTGTCGTTCACAGAGCTCTATATTCTTACATTCCTAATAGCACAACTGTCATTCCACCTGATGCTAGGCATTGCTATTCTGTAACAATCTCACCGTGAAAACTTAGGTGAAGTGAATTGTCAATAGTGTCAATGCCTAGCATCAGCCGGTCTATTGTGTAAACACCTCACCGTGGAAACTTAGATGACGTGAGCTGTCAATCCCTAGCGTCAGGTGGAGTGACAGCTCTCTTCAAGCTCACTTCACTTACGTTTTCACGGTGAGATTTTTACAAAACTAGTTCTATTACGAAACTAGTTCTATTTCGACACAAGTAAGTAATACCTAAGTTAATGGTGCCTGAAACAACCTGTCCGTTGATTTTCTTACTAAACTTAGATTGTAACGCTAAAATAATTGTCTGGCTTCACTAAGATATTTTAGCTGTAGAATCTAGTATCTACGCTTAAATTAATTTTGCCCTCTCTAGGTATTGTGATTCCCGGAGGCTAAGCCCCTTTTTAGACGAGTGATTTCGTAAAGGTAACATTAAATTTTTGGTAAGGTAACATTAAATTTAAGGTAAAAAGGTAACCGTAACATTAAATTTTTGGTAAGGTACTTTTGTAGCTATGTTTTTTGAGTGGAGAAACAAATTTTTTTTTGTTTATACTCGCTTGTAAGAAGCCAGGTCTGTATTTTTGGATCGATAAAACATTAATTATTTTCCATCTGGAATTTCTCAGTAGCAACCCGGAGCCTGGATTTGTGCCTGGTTGATGGTATATAATAGGCTCGCCCCCTATTACATGGGACTTAAACATAACTGGCGAAAGGGTGTACTATAGGGTACATCTCTAATTCTCTGCCTAAACCTACGGGGATTAGAAGTGTGATGTTATGTTATGTTAGAAAGAAAGAAAGAAAGAAAGAAAAATATTTTATTTGGGACACGCACAGGAAAAACAATCAGTAATATAAAGTAAGTAGGTACTAAATTAAATTAAAAGAAAAATTAAAACTAACAAAAATACTTAGGCTACCTGTGCGAGGCCAAAAAGGCTCCTACCTCAGCATAATGCTGCGATATTTAAATAAATAAATACCGCAGCGCTGGTATTCTGATAGGGCCCGCTGTGATGTCACGGACTCGCCTACAGACACAATATATAAATCTTACCTTATGGGTTACAACATAAAAATAAATAAATAATAAAACAATAAAAAATAATACATTAATAAAAACCGTAACTATAAACATTAATTTGTGCATGAAACACGCCAGACTTTCCAACATCACTTGTCTATTGGTGTTATCTGTGGTGACAAGCAAAGAGACGCCATCCCGCCATTAGTAACCATCATTAATGTTAAAACATTAATGATGGTAAGATTATAAGGTAAGATTTATATATTGTGTCTGTAGGCGAGTCCGTGACATCACAGCGGGCCCTATCAGAATACCAGCGCTGCGGTATTTATTTATTTAAATATCGCAGCATTATGCTGAGGTAGGAGCCTTTTTGGCCTCGCACAGGTAGCCTAAGTATTTTTGTTAGTTTTAATTTTTCTTTTAATTTAATTTAGTACCTACTTACTTTATATTACTGATTGTTTTTCCTGTGCGTGTCCCAAATAAAATATTTTTCTTTCTTTCTTTTCTTTTCTTTCTTTCTTTGATGGTTACTAAAACCAACATTATTTCCTTCCTCGGAATTGAAGTAAATATCGGTTTTTCAGAACAAAACAGTTCCATTTTTTCTTTAGAAATGATCAACACGCAATTATTTCTCAAATAGGTACAACCAGTACAGACTTACATTTGTTTCAGATGGAAATTGAAAATTATGGAAACGGAGTTGGACATTTTCTTGTTTTTCTTTTCGCATTGCTTACTTAAGCAATGTGTTTTTGAATTACCATATTTTCATTCGTATTCTTGTTCATTGTAAGAGATTGTTTGTGTAATATATTTTCTAAATTAAAATACGAGGTAGTGCATCTACATAAATTAGTATAAACCTAGCTATGACCCCCGGGACCCGGATCTGTATATTGTCTATGAATAATGAAAATAAAATCGGGTAAATCGCTTATGTAGTTCTCAAGTTATTAGCACACTAGCGACCTGACAGACAGAAAGACATTGTATCACTACATATTATAGTACAAAGTCCTCCGCCGCGTTTGTCTGTCTATCGCGATAAACTCAAAAACTACTGCACCGATTTTCATGTTGTTTTCACCAATGGATAGAGTGGTTCTCGAGGAAGGTTTTAGTATATAATAACCGACATCCACGCGGGCGACGCCGCGGGCATCTGCTAGTTTAAAATAAATAAGGATCTACTTACAGTCACTTATTTATCAAAAATCTTCTTGGGAAGGAACGATGTGGACTAAGTTATTACTAATTATGAAACTGAAGCCCTAGGTTGGTTTGGAAACTGGCTTTAGTTACCGCGAACAGTGGTGTTCGAATTTCAAAGTTCGAACTGCTGGCAAGCAACACTAGGACCATTGTCCAAGACCACCCAGGCGGGTGGGGTGGAGACCAGTCCTGGACAAGATCTTAAGGTTTGAACCTTTTGAACCTAGCACCTTTGTTATGTAGTGCAGCGAAGGATGATAATACCTATGAAAAAATCCAGTATAATTTAAGAAAAAGAAAGATTGGAGAGAAAATTTCTCCTTCGGGTGCTCATCACTGCTTGTCGAACTCAAAAATGAACCAATCTATTTACCTACCAAAATCAATAAAAAATACTGGAAAAATATACGGCATGCATGAGAATGAAAGGAAAAGTCTTGCAGTTCACTGGTAAATAAATTGTCATACTCTCTACGAGTCTAATACCATTTATTTTTAAAATAATTCCCACATTTTCATGTATAAAATAACCTCCAAGGTAAATTATGAAATGAACACAACAAAAAACACTATTAATGAAACATGACCTCTGTATTTCACTAATGTAGAGGCACTTTCGAGCGTTAACCCTAGTTATGCGCGTGACATTTTGAGGCCGTCAATTTTATGCCTATCGGGAACATTTCTCTGAAATGTTTGTAAGCGGGATTATCGTCTAAAAGCTTACTTTATCAACATGCGAAGGGTTTAGTGACTGTGTTTATAAGATGTTATGTTTCGATATTTTTGCCATAGGATGTGGAGTGAGTGCTAGGAGAAGTTAAGAGGAATCATAATAGGTAGAAAAATGAAGTCTTGAAATACAGATTGATGTTCGAGAACACCAGTTTCTAAAATATTTTTACCAACATCTATCTACGTAGGTAGTAGCTCGTCGTTTTGGCAACGGACATTTATGAGCGGAAATTATCGACAAATGAGGGAAAGAGCCAAAACGGTGAATTATTATTATGATTAAATTGCATAAAACGCCTATTAAGAAACTTGTTATCATTTTAATTTATTTTTTGCTCCGGTGAGTTCAAAATTAATCCTATCAAATAAATCTTATTGGTCGGTATATTTTATTCAAATGAGGAACCAAAAAGGACGTACTCAGTAGTACCTAAATACTCATACCTATAGCTAGTTTCAAAGTATGCGGCTACATAATAATCATTATATCCTATTGATTATTTCATCAGTCGCATATCGGAGCAGCAATACGCAAAAATCACCACTCAGTGAATCCCAAATAGCAGGAAAAAACTACGCGGCAGGCCCAAGAAGAGATTAGGCTTTATAATAATAGATAGCAGTCCAACATGGCCCAAGTTTCTGAACTTCTTGCGTATTAAAAAAAAACACCTAAGTTTTAAATATTTTTCGAATATTTCATACTTTTAAGTACCCTCGCACCGGGAAGGTTAAGAATATTTATGTGGATAGCCTTTTATAGACTGAGGACAATCACAATATCCTCAGGTGAGGATGTGAGTTAACATTTTCAGATAGGCAGGAGGCACGTAGGTAATACATACAAGGAAGGGATTTTAGGTCGTGTCAGGTCGTAAAAACATAAAGTACCTACCTCTTACCTACCTAACGTTAGTCCCTAGATAACTAAATTATGGACTTATTATGCCATTCCATGTTCGTGTTGAAAATTGTCAGGTGATACCTATGTTATCAACTTTTGCAATGCCTAAGTATTTTTAATTAATTTACACATAGCCATCGTAACGATAGTGTGACATGACATTGTGTTATCGAAGTGTCGTACAAATATAAGTGTTTGCATACAGTTGAAAAGTTTAATCAATAGCCGTAGAAAAACGTGTTGGAAAATAGAATGATGTACTTAAGTAAAGTGAATGGGTAGTAAAACACTACATAGGCGTTTGAAGTGCCATCTGTGGCAGTTGTCGGGAACTAACGTTGCAACGGAGCATGCACTCGCTGCGACTATGAATCGCACTGTCAAAATAAATGGGTAGAGCGCTGTTAACAGGGTCATAACTTTTATAAACAATAAACCAGAAACATAACCATAAATATTTTATATTTGAAAGTTTTATTATGTACATTTTTGAGTAGAACAACATCAATTGCATGTGTAAAAATGTTCATAAATAAGTCATGGTAGATAAAGGTACGAGATACTGTGATTTTCCTTATCTATTGCTTGACGAATAAGACTAATTTATTGCGACACAACCGATTAGAAGTGTAGTGTTTACCAGCAAATATAACAAAAAGATTTGGGCTCGTCCGGGATTTGAACCCGGGACCTCTCGCACCCAAAGCGAGAATCATACCCCTAGACCAACGAGCCGCTTATAACACACTTCAAAATTGCTATATGCATTCTCCAATAATAAAACAAAATTATCGTTAGATTTTGTTACGCATTTAAAAACTTGTATACACGTTGAATTACAGTTATACGAAACGGTTTCATGTTAATAAGTATTGATGACGTAATAAATTATGTTTGTGTGAGAATATGAAAAGGTCAAGGATTCTGTTAATTGTTCAAATCTAACCATATCTAAAATATACTTAGGTAATCCACATACACATGGCGAGACATGTAGATCATAACCATAATATTAAGACCATTATTTTACCATGTTTAAATGCAAATAAATATATTCTATATTCTATAGGTATACCTACATTTGATAATGTTAGTTTTTTTATTCAAATATAATCTAAAGAGTTATCAGAACTGATATTGATCTACTGATAGATAGATACCTACATAAGTACCTACTTAGGTCTCCTCATACTTAGGTAGGTTAATTATAAATTAATTATTTTCCCCGATATTGATCCTAGTTCATTTGAATGACCATAATGGATTCTCATATTGATTCTGATAACCTAAATGAAGATATTAATGAACTAGGTAGGCAGGTGAGGTACTCAGAGTATAAAAAACTTGGTAGGCCAAGAGGAAGTTGTTCGAAATTAACTGGTAATTGTAAGCAGGCAAGTACTTGAACCTAAATAAAAGTGAATAAAAAAATATTAGCAATTTACAACATTCAATAATGAAAATCATCATCATTTCAAAGAAGTGTGCCGCAAACAAAAACAGAAACACTAAGTAGGTACCTAAATAATAATACTTATTTAATTTATCAAACAATTTTATTAACAGGTTCTCTGTTCAATAAATTGAGTCCAGCCTTCCAATGATTGCGTCCGAACGCATTCATTCGACACCGATTAGAGCTGTGTTGAATTTAAACGATTGCATTCAAAACCGCAGCCTGAGAGCTTTAAATTCAGTGGGTGGCAATCTATTTTCACGTAGCCATCACGTTTATTGTTTATCTATTTATGACTATCATTTACGGCATTTATTTAGGTAGGTAAGGTACCTCTTAGACGGGTAGAGAGAATACTTATGTACCTATCTAACTTGCTCTCACCGCAAAGTAAGCAACTGATGGTCTACCTAGATATTGCTCATTTATCTCATACTACAATGAGCAAGTGATCTTAGAGCAAGTAGGTAAGCTATAAATTACCAATAAGCTTCACAGACCGCTGTACTAAAAGTGATTTATATGCTGCTAAGTACGAAGGATATAATATGAGAGCCTATACTTAGGGTGAATTCGACCAAACTTTTATCCCTAGTTTAAGAATAATCCATCGGATAAATATTAAATTTTGGACAGATGTTCTATACTGAAACTGTCAGACGTCAATTTTATTCCCCGAATAAAAGATATCCTGGCTTTGGTTAAATCTGCCCCTAGTCGAATTTTTCTACTGCCCTAGTTTTTTTAGAAAGTATTGTGGAGTAATCAGATACCTGCGCAATAGATACCTTTATTGTGTTTTCAACGCAAGGAGTAGAGACGACCTCTGATTACCTATAAGGATTGTAACGATAATTATAAGTAGTTATCCGTACTTACCTACGTAGTTACCCAGATTGGCGTGCTCAGGGATTCCATACCTAGGTACGTCGACTCCCGAAACTCATATTTCATCTTAGTTACAAAGAGCAGCTACAACACTTGTAACATAGTAACCCCACAGGTAATCCCAGTGCAAGGGTCACGGGTTTATAACGCACCCAATCCAGACCGGAGCAACATTAACTCGCCGATCACGCTACGTGATATTGTGTAACAACACTGTTCTTATAATAGTAGGAGCTGTATTTAGTGACGTCAGAGCACAGTAACTTACACAGAGCAACTACAACACTTATAATACAGTAGGTATCCTCACGGTTAATTCCAGTGCATGGGTCAAAGATTTATAACGCGACGCTGACCCGCATCGGCCGCTGCGGACCCAAGGAACATTAACTCGTCGATCACGCTACGTGATATTGTGTAGGAGCAGTAGTTAGGGACGCCAGAGTACAATAAATTATAGTTTTAGTAAAAAAAAATCAATCTGTCTAGCCTTTTCCCAACTATATTAGTGTCGGCTTCCAGTCTAACCGGATGCAGCTGAATACCAGTATTTTACATGGAGCGACTGCCTATCTGACCTCCACAACCCAGTAAGTAGGTACCTAATACGATACCCCTTGGTAAGACTGGTTGTCAGGCTTTCGAGCTTCTGACGACCCGTAACGACTGTCAAAGATCAACGAATGATAGCCGGGACCAACGGCTTAACGTGCTTTCCGAGGCACGGAAGAGTGTCGATATGTAAAGATGGACACCCATCCACAGACCAACCCCGGCAAGCGTAGCTTAATCTGACGGATCGACCCGTGCGCCTGTTATTACTTAGCCACGAGCCCCTCAAAAAATTATAGTTTTAGTAGTTAGGTAGAAAAAAAAAAAAAACTTTTCCAGGATTGCTTTCAGCTTTGCAAACAAGCTTCAACCAAATCTTTTCTTAGTACATTTATTCTACACCAACAAGTCATTCAAATTGGTGTCAATCGTCAGTGACTGGGTTGGTTTAGTATGTCAATCAGTCATATTTAAGACAACTGTATTAAGTATGAACTTACTTTTAAGAAGAAAATAGGAAGACTGCAGAGTGGTGGTAAACGATATCTCTAATTATGGCAGTACTAGTGTCGCCCCGCGGTTTCACCAGCGTAACTCTCCATTTAGGTACTTACAAGAAAGGTCGTATTATAGATTTAGTTACTTTACATATACTTATTAGAATGAACACAAACCGTTTTAGTTTTTTAACCGATTACCAAAAAGGAGGAGGTTCTTCTATGTTCGACTATATGTATGTTTTTTTTCATCGATATTTTGCTCAATTGTGGACCTATTTTGAAAATTGATTTTTTATTTGTTTTCGTTCTGCGGAGTCGTCGGTGACCTTGTACCTATTAAAATATTCAAAACATTGCTAAGGCGTACCTGCCCATGTTATTGCTCCAGTATACATAATGATCCTTGTCGGACACGGTTTACCTTTTATCGCTCGAATCGTTAACAAAACAATACGTCGATAAAAGTAGTTAAGTCATTAACGAAATTGATATTGAAAGTATCGGATATTGAGGCACAGTAATATCTATCTATCTACTTATATTTAGTATTTCAGTATTGCAATATTATCGACCACTAATTGTTATTCAATTTGTAATTGTTTCCAATTCATACAATTGTGTAATAATTTTGTCAATAGAGCCTCATTATCATCATCTACTGCTCTATAAGCCTCTCTTGCCAATCCCCACTCTTCTGTGCCAGCCTCTTGCAGGTTTTGCCCGCAATCGCAACAATGTCGTCCGCCCATCTCGCCGCCGCAAGACGACCGACATCTTACCTTCCAGTTCTTAGACGCCACTCTGTTGCAGCCCTTCTACACCTGTCATCACTGCGCCTTGCCAGGCCCTGCCCAACTCCATTTCAGTTCCATAATACCTACTCTTTTATAAGTAGATCCGACCTAAAGGCTGTTCCTTGCAGCCTTGAAGCACTGAAAAATGAAACAGCACGCGATACTGCAGCTTTAAGTACATTAAAACGAAACCTTCAAAGTATCTAGTCGTACTGATTGTCACCGCCAACTAGTTTAATTAATTATGTAATTGTATAAATTAATTATTGTATTTTCTTTCATTTCATTACCAAAAACTACTTATGTTTGACAAAATAACATCACCAATAATCACATTCATGATTTTGCCATTGCTATGCAAATAGCAATCGCATATTTGATTTCCAATTTCACATGGACCACGCATATCAGTTATACTTCCATATACTGCAAAGAGTAGTTTTAAATATTAATGTTCATACCGAGATGCGATGTAGCGAGATGAGTTTCTCTGACGTATGAAAACGTTGCATAATTCAAAGAGATATAGGTACTTTACTGCCTTTATATCTAACGAATGGGTCAGGTAGGTACCTAATTGTAGAGCTATTTCAGTCCATTGATAATAGATAGTGATCCGGACTGGCATTGAATGCCATTGTTGAGTGATAATCGTGAAAAATGTCGCCAATTTGTATTCTGTGCCTGATATTGATACCTCAATATAGGTAAATACGTAGTTTGAACTACAAACAAACATATCTAATTCTGTGCTTAAACACTTTCATTATAAATATTTTAGGTACTTACCTACCGACTTCACGATTTTCAACAAAGTATGATAAATCTTTATTTTACTTTCACTTGACTTCACCCTTAATCATGACACGCTGAAGGCTATCCATGAAAGGCCGGAATTCCATCAAGATTAATAACGATAGAAAAAATATATCAGAAACAAAAAATCTTGATGTTTCGTTATAATCCCAACAATTTATATCAAAATGGTCGCCCTTGAGTTTGATTTATCGTCCAAAATCCTGAAGCGGTAGAAAGATCTAAAAAGGCAGAAACTTTACTGAAATATACTCGAAGGAACTTCAAAGTGAATGTTAGTCGAACGCTGATAATTATGCAAATTACTGGAAGAATGTAAATATTTAGCTGAATGACTGAAACAAAGTTCTAAAGAGGACCTCAAAGACTCGTTACGTTACTTTGCATAAAGAATCCTTTTAAATAAATAAGATATTGAAGTCCCAAGTGCACGAAAACTCTAGATAGGTGTACAAAGTGTTATTCGAAAGCATTTAAATATTTAGATATCGTTCAGTGCGAATGTGCTTACATTTTTGTAGTTTGTTTACCGACGTGCGGTCCCTGAACACTTTTATGCAACTAGGTACTAGAAACTTTTCCCTGGTTACAAAATTCTATAGGTAATGATTTCATCACCTCTAATAGAGGGAAAACTATTGTAACCAAATACCTACGCTTTTCAATTACATAGCAAAATCTATGTACAGTATATCGATTAATTAAGTAGCAGCAACCGAGCGTTGTGGTTAGGGCATTTTAGTTCCTAATTTCCTACCTAATCTAGCTACTCGTGTGTATCAATTTTGTTATTCAGTACCAACTAAAATTATACGACATACCTAACACGATTCAGCAAAAACATGTTTACACTACGAGCTCAGGCAAACTTTGTGTTATCTACATAAAACCTACATAACATAGGATTTGCAATAAATATTAAGTTATTTGTCTTAGAAATTCAGATTTTGTTACATATTCACGAAAACTGGTCCGTTTTATACCTAGTCTAATCTAAAATATTCGTAAAATAATAAGTATTAAGTATTCACTTTGAATACTTAGAAACAAATTATCTTGGTCCTGAATTACTGACGAGATTGTAATGTAAAGTAAATATTGTACATAATTTATTTGATACTGATTCTCAGATGGATTATGTAGGCTTATGATCCCTTTTTCATAAATTATGAACGAATTTATGATAATATGCTGGAGTATTTTGTTTTTGTCTTAGATGTTACAGTAAAATGTATGATATTTTGTACTTAGGGACTAGGTTCTATTCATATTTAATTAATGAGTTTTGCTAATCCTGTGGGAACCTACTGACAATAATTAAACTCTAGTAGGTATATAGGTACTTAGAGCTGGTTGTTCTGCCGTCAGATACCTTTCATCCACAGAATAAATTGACCTATACGAAAAACTGTCAAAAATTTAAAATTATTCCTCGGATAACCGGTGCATATCTGGCGTTGGAGAAGTCAGCCCATAGTTCCAATATCATTGATTTTCTATTAATGTAAAGGCGGTTCTACATTTAATAAGTATTTTTGTAAACTACATAAACAGATCCCAATACCTACTCGTGTATTCAACCGCAGATTTATGGCGGCGCTGTTCAACGTAACGCTCGTAAATATTTTACATTAAATGCGAAATTTATTGTGGAACCCTCTCCAATATCTTGTAAACAGTAAGTACCTAGCTTCATTTTCTGTTTTAATAAAATTACTCCTTAAAAAGCGTTTTTTATTTTCTTTCGAAGGAAAAACGCGGTCCCTTATTTTCTGCAGATTATTTCTGCAGATTGCGGTCCTTTATTTATATTTCCTAAATTTTTTTTTTTTTTTTTTTCACATATCGAGACTCCTCCGTGCCTCGGAAAGCACGTTAAGTCGTTGGTCCCGGCTGTCATTTGTGGATCTTTGACAGTCGTTTCGAGTCGTCAGAAGCACGAAAGTCTGACAACCAGTCTAACCAAGGGGTATCGTATTACCCAGTTATTGGGTTGTGGAGGTCAGATAGGCAGTCGCTCCATATAAAATACTGGTACTCAGCTGCATCCGGTTTGACTGGAAGCCGACCCCAACATAGTTGGGAAAAGGCTAGGCAGATGATGATGACCTTTATTTATATCTCCTAAAAATTAAAAATACTATAATTATCTCCCTTCCTACATTTCGCAGATAGATTATCGAATCCGCTGTAAAATTTAAAATCTGACCTCTAATCGGTGACCCGCCACATTGCTAAATGTGCGTGTTAAAGTTCAGTTAATATGGAAAATTGCTAAACGTTTTATATAAAAAAGCTGTTTTTGTAAAATATGTATGTAAAACATTTATTATGGTTATGTAAAACAGAGGTTACGACAATCCATCTTCGACATGCATAATATAATGTTTCTGTACGTGGGTCATGTCACTGAACTCTTCCTAAACGGCTCGAAAGATTTCGGCGTCGAAGTACTCGTCCGCACCACTGTCATCCGGAAACGTGCCCAGGCACGAAATCTAAATTAAAAGGGATTAATTATTTGTATTCTGTGCCTAAATAAGTACTTAGAAAAATTATACATGAATTCGTAATTTAAATTGCTGCCGTCACCAAGAACGTAGTTTTTTATACTGTCACAAAACATAACGAGTTGCCATAAAAAAATATGATTTTTGCCAGTAGGAACGCGGATGAAGCAGAATCATTTATGAATCCGATCAACGAGTGTTCGTTACCCGGTACCATCCGTCGCAAATCAAAATAGGCTCAATCAATTTTATATCTACCTCATACCCTGTCAAAGGTTGTATTTTTTAACTCTTTTTTAAATGAAAACTTCTTTAGGCGCACTTTCTAAACAGTGAACGAAACTGAACCGTCACGCTCGGGTCGGTGACTCTGAATCAAGTATACTCGGCTCCAGTCTCGGTCGGTGACTCTGAATCGAGTATACTCGGCTCCAGTCTCGGTTGGTGACGATGAATCGAGTATACTCGGCTCCAGACTCGGTCGGTGACGATGAATAGAGTATACTCGGCTCCAGACTCGGTCGGTGACGATGAATCGAGTATACTCGGCTCCAGTCTCGGTCGGTGACGCTGAATCGAGTATACTCGGCTCCAGTCTCGGTCGGTGACGATGAATCGAATATACTCGGCTCCAGTCTCGGTCGGTGACGATGAATCGAGTATACTCGGCTTCAGTCTCGGTCGGTGACGCTGAATCGCGTATTACAATCGTAAGTTTTCACTTCTATCGCGTGGTGTACTGGTGTTATGCACCCTCTTTTTAGGGTTCCGTACCCAAAGGGTAAAACGGGAC
Organism: Lithophane semibrunnea; assembly: GCA_947363905.1. NCBI lineage: Eukaryota > Metazoa > Arthropoda > Insecta > Lepidoptera > Noctuidae > Lithophane > Lithophane semibrunnea. The sequence continues at coordinate 5,916,858 of OX376188.1, read as the reverse complement.
CCTATTACTAAGACTGTCTGTCTGTCCGTCTGTCACCAGGCTGTATCTCATGAACCATGATAGTTAGACTAGTTAGTAAGTAGTAGTATAGTTAGTTGAAATTTTCACAGATTTTTCTGTTGCCGCCCGCTATAACAACAAATACTAAAAACAGAATAAAATAAATATTTAAGGGGGCTCCCATACAACAAACGTGATTTTTTTTGCTGTTTTTATAGATAATGGTCGGTTTTATTTGAACTACTTATCTAAAATCGTTTCTAATCAACTTACATTTTCTTATCCGAAAGTAAAGTGTTGCCAAGTCTAAAATATATTTAAAAAGAATTCAAGTTTCAAGGAGTTATTTCCCAGCTTCAGTTCTTAACTTTAGTAATTTTATTCTCGTAGAAAGTAGTGAAACAGAATAGCAAGCGTGGCTTACCGAAAAGAAATAGCTTTCGTGATTCAAGTGAAGCTAAGTTAAGCTGCAAATGACCTCTTTTCGTTTTTATTAGAACTCTGGATTTAAGTGTATAAAGAGACGATATTTTTGAAGAAAAGTTAAGTTTACATAATAATACGATATATTATATTTATCAAAAAAAAAACGACTCAAAAGCATCATTATATTTTTTTAAATTCACTCGTTGGTTGTTCGGAATTTACACGACTACTTGAATAATTGGCAGTGTGTAGATGTAAGTAGCTACATGACGGATTTTCATCATTAGAAGACAGACAGGCGTCTAAGCCTCGAGCAAAGATGAATAATTAGGTATTAGTTACCTATATTACCTATATTAATATTACAAAATCGACTCAAATAACTTAGTGCTTGAGAGACTGAAGGGGTACCTAGCTAAGTATCATGATAATGAACCCAAAACCGGTAAAAGTTTCCCTAAACACGAACCTAACTTCACCTCCTACCAATGTCAAGGTCGGTCAAGTTTCCATTGATCGAGCCTTCAATCCGATTATGTTTTGCTAAATCACCGCAGACGGCAAAATGGCGGCAATGCTAGTTCTTGCGTAAAATCGCTCGCGAACAAACTTTGGTTGGTCGTACAATGACAGGGATACACGAGCTATTCAGGCATCGTATTGTTGTTACCTTTTAAGTACGTCTACATTGATAGCGATTTATAGCGCGACGGTTAAAATGCGAATTTTTATTTGGTTTTCAAACTCCTTAAATGCCGTTTAGGGAATAAAGAGGAGGGGAATCTTCTTTTCAGCGAGATGGACGGACGACATTAAAAACGTGGCTGGAACAGACTGGAAGCGGAAGGTGGAGGACAGGGTGTTGTGGGACAGCCTGGGATAGGCCTATGTCCAGCAGTGGACTGCTAGGCTGAGTTGATTGATTGAATTTCCTTTTTGTTCATGATTGCAACTAATAAGCTCACGGCCATAAGTTAAACTTTCTAGTTTATCATTGAAAATATAACTGTAGAATAACGACCCTATTATTTAGTCTTCGCCGGGTTCGTTACAAGCATTAATTTTAATTCTAGAGAAGGCTTAGTTACGTACTATGGTCCGTTAGTCTTCGGTCATTACCTTCCTAACGATGAGTTGCTTTTTATTCTAATTGAGATGAATTTGGTTAAAATAACTGGGCGGTGTTGTACCTACTAATTTTTTTTTTAAATAAACTTTTTATTATTTCATTTAAAAAAAAATATAGCCCACTGGTATCGGGTAAAGGGTCCAAGCTTCCAGTAGTCAAGGCTCCTGAGAGGGGAACCTCCTTGTATGGCTCAGAGGTAGCCAGTAGTAAGTTGTTGGATGTGAGTTGACGAAAACCACAGACTTCACGATATTTTAGTTTATTCGTAAAAGTTACACGAAATTTCAGTTGGATGCTAATCCGCGCTACGGCAGCTATTGGTCAACTAAATAATTATAAAAATACTTAAATATATAAAATACTTAACGCGAGTAGCGAAAAGTAGGTCGCGGCGATAGCAATTTGCCTGTACGTGAACCGCACACTCCTAGCGATACGCCTCGTGTCCAGAAATACCGCTTTCTGGATCAAGCCCTTAATCCAGCTGCCTAAGTCAAAGTCAAAGTCAAATAATTTATTTCAAATAGGCATATATATGGCACTTTTGTCACACTTTTTTCACGTCAAACAAAGAAATAGAATTGATTCTAGTTGCCCCTTCCAAAAGGTAGTTTTCGTATGGAGAAGAATGGGCAAGAAACTCCATCGTTACTCTTTTAAAAATGTTTTACAATATTTTGTATACATTAATTACCTAATAAGAACCTCCTCAGGTGTTGGTCGAGGCGCTTGGCTATTATGCCATTGGCCGTCACGACTATCGGCACAATGACTTATTATAATACTAGTTAAGGTAAGCGGCCCAGTAGCCGTGAAGTTTTGAACTTTATATGACTATGTGCTACCGGATTCTAGCTGACGGAAAACGATTTAGGTCTTCAAAAATGATGATAACGATGATTGTAAAAGCCTATGTGCGAATTTCACCACATCTAAACCGCATTCCGCATTGGGTGCCAGAGATCATCAAAAACACTCTTTCCCCTAGTTGTAACGCTGCATAGTGTCTAGATATGCGTTTTTGTACAACTGAAGCTAATTAATAAAAAACTTTTTAAATTTTTTTAATTCACGAACTGTCAGTTTCAGAATTGTTGTAAAATATTGACATTGACATCTCCTGAGTGCGGTTTGGAAGTGGTGGGGGCTGACTATGAAGAATTAATGCCATCATTATTCCATTACGAAAAAAGGATGGTGCTAGCGACCTTGTATAGCGATATGGTGCTTCACCTATACTACGACGTTTTAATGCCACCATTTTTCCAGTGTTAGTCAGAGACGGAGCTATACAAGGTCGCTAGCACTATCCTTTTTTCGCAATGGAATAATGATGGCATCGCGGTCAGTAACTAAGATCCGTTAGAAACACAAAGTGTTCTGAGAGTGGCTCTTATCCTGAGCAGATAAATTCTCTGGATGATAAGGATGGCCGTCATCAAGGACATGACAGTAAAGAGTAGTAGCGTAACAAAAATATACAGGGTGTTAGTGTAAACACCGTTATCCTTGCAACCAGTGGTTTGGTTTCATTTATATAACGTAAAATCAATGGAAAATTACAACTTTTTTTTTGAATTTTTTTAGATCTAAATTTTACCACAAGAGACGCAAGTTCGTTGCCCTATGCGCTAGGGCAACGAACTTGCGTCTCAACACGGGCGGGGGGTACGGGATGTGACCTGACCGGCAGCGAGCGCGATCCCTCCCTTAGTCAGTCAGCTGTTTCGCTAGCAAGCACGGTGTCAGATAGAAACTTTTTAAAATCTTTTAATGAAAATAACGTTTTTTTTTTGTTGTGTTCGGTCATTTATTTTTATTTTTAAGTCAACTACCCATGGTTTGAATGACAAGAGTGTTTACCCTTACATCCTGTATTGAAGCACTCATTGCTGTAATAGTTTGCGCAGAGATACTTTTATGTGTGTTTAAGAGCAGGTGGTACCTACTGAATTGCTGAAGATCCGTGCGTGGTAATTGTGCCAGGCCTACCGAGGGTATATATAAATGTACAAATCACAGCAGGCTAGGCATAGTAAAATGTCAATGTTTGAACACAAGTAATGAAATAGACGTATGAAAAATTAATCGTATACAGAAAAGCCTGTATGATTATGGTAATATCTGGCTTATCCCATAGAGGTATGCACAAAACTGCACGAAGCGTGTTCCTACATAATCTTCAGCCTTCAGAAGTCCACTGCTGGACATAGACCTCTCCAATTGCACGCCATTCAGCTCGATGCTCGGCAACTGTCATCCAGCTGCTACCAGCCATCCTGCGAAGATCGTTGCTCCACCTAGCCTGAGGGCGTCCTACCTTACGTTTGCCGAACCCTACCCATCCCAACATTAAATAAATATATTATAATAAATATTAAGGAAATCCTACCACCACGTAAGCCACACGGATTACATTAATCTAACGCCCTCATTAACATCAATGAATATTCTGGGGCTCGAATAAAGGAGCCCACTTTAGCCGGACAATGACTTTACGTTTGCTGTTATGCGGGTAATGTTTGCATTACCTAATTGCCTTTCTTTAAAGTCAGATATTGTGGATAGTCATGAAGATAGATCGGTTTCAGAGTCTTTGGTAGATAAATTAGATAATTTATTGAAGGTAATGAACGAAAATTCGCATCTGCCTCGTTGATCTAGTGGTCGCAAGCGCTACTGCTGACCTGAGGTCCTGGGTTCCATTCCCGGATTCCATTCCCGGATTGGACAGTGTTATTGGATTTGAATGAATTCCTCAACCCGGAGTCTGGATTTGTAGTTGTTGCGGGCAAGCTCGTCCCTTATTTCATGGGACTTAAACATAACTGATGAACTGTGTGGGTACTATAGAGCTGTGCCTAAACCTTTGTCTTTTTTTTTAATCCAGCTGTTTGCCTTTACTCAATATACTTTGATGAAGGAAACTTCCAGTATATTATTATACTGAAAGTTTTAAGGGTTCCGTACCCAAAGAGTAAATCGGGACCCTATTACTAAGACTCCGCTGTCTGTCTGTCCGTCTGCCACCAGGCTGTATCTCATGAACCGTGATAGTTAGACAGTTGTTCACAGAGGATGTATTTCTGTTGCCGCTATAACAAAAAATACTAAAAAACAAAATAAAATAAATATCTAACTAAAGGCAAAAAAATCACGTGGTTTTTTTGCCGATTTTTATAGACAATGTTACGGAACCCTTCGTGCGCGATCCGACTCGCACTTGGCCGGTTTTATTTTAATCCTCCACAAGCCATATTAATTAGGTACACAAACTATTTCTAAAACCGCTCTTTCGCCTAGAGCAGTGAGCTGCTTTCCATAGCTAAACATAATACCCGTATGGTTATAATACAAAACACAATTTAAATGTTAATAACTCGGTCAATACACGAAGTAAATTGATTATCTTATTCATATTCAGCGCCCTACTTCATCCGATTACTGTAATTTAAGCTTTTCCTCCACTATGTGATTAGCATTCTCATATAGTAAATTATTACAAGGCAATGTTGGATACACGTTAATAAATGGAGCGATATCTATCTCGTGAGGCGGTAGAGCAAGATAATTTGATACCAGCCGCTTACTAAGGGCTCAAATATGAAAACGGAACAAGACACGGTATTCTTCTTCATTTTTATTCCATCGCAGTTTTTCTTCAGTGTTTTGTTTGCAGGGCTATAAAAAGAGGGCGATGGACTTGAAGATGATAACGAGACTTTTTGTAAGAATAGGCTCCAGATATTGACGTCAAATTCCTTTCATAACAGTATATGAAGGATGGATCGCACTTAAAGCATTATTATGTCTGTTGTGTGAAAGATGATGACATCAAATCTAGACCAAAGTTTCAGTCGTAAACCTGCGATGTAGGTACTTAAAGCTATAAAATTACTTTATAGTACTTTCCTTTAACATTAAATGTTTCCCAGCGGAAGGTCGTAACTCCAGTCATTTTGCACTCACCACGGAGATAAATTATCTCGAACTAAAATTGAGTTAAGGTGCGTCTACACTAGTCTGTGCAACAGAATTCTATTATTACCCGATTACGGCGAAGAAAAAAGGAGGGTTATGATTTTGATCGGTATGTATGTATGTATGTTCATCTGTTCCCTCCTATCTTCTAAACCACTCATCACAATTTGACAAATGAGGTATCGTTGGAAGCGTCTTGGTCGTCCGCTGGCTATGTGTCTTATAACCCCAATTAAAAATCTGGAGTCACACGTAATCTGTTCGATTTATCCCCTAACACAATGTGACTCCTGATTTTTAATTTGTCTGTCTGTGGTGTCTTGTTTATACCTTTTTAGTCGTAGTTGGGTTTTAGTTTTTATTACTTTTTTTATTGTGATCGACAGCCCTTCTCGCATCATTACCTACAATTAGTTTATTTTCACATCGATTTGAATCGCTTTCGAATGCTCGCAGTGTGGACTCGCCTTTATGTAAAATATCCGTGATACGATTTAGACGGACAGGTATCGACGCTCTTCTTTGGGCATCGATCTGAACGGTATCCCATTATCATATTGCAAAAATGTAGACTGCGAAAGACGCGGAAATATGAATGCGACAAAGGGATCCGGGCATTATGAATAATTCGGATGTTTTAAGAGAAAAGCCTTACTAGATAATTACATTATATAAAGCTTCAAAAAACTGACATAATAATATCAGACGGGATTCTAAAAGCCATAGATATCTAAGGTTGCTGATAACGTAACAAGGCGACCGTCTCATCTTTAAAGAAAATACGCTAGTTGACCAACTATTCATTTTCTCTTATGCGTTTAGCTAGGGATCGCCCCGGCGCCACAGACGTCCTTTTTCTTGTACAAAGCTATGGTGTACGAAATCGTGAGGAAACCGGCTTAACATGGATCCAAAATTTCGAACACATGTGACATCCACCAAAACCGTGGATAACAGCCCACCTCTCTCACAGAGAGGAGGCCTGTATCACAGCAGTGAGAACGTTATAAGCTAATTACACTTAAGCTTATGAAAAATAAACGTCCCTTTAGCTAAGTGTAAAAACGTCCCAAAAATACAAACAAGCCAACTTTAGCACCAAGAGATAACTTAGCAACAAACAACTCAGCCATAACTTCTACATTCGCAAATGTATGTAAACATCTACATAATAAACACACCTTCAAATTCATCACACCTTACACAGCAACGCGACATGATTACAA